>CM028692.1:18689897-20130192 GCA_016771965.1 Brassica carinata
AATCTTTCTCGACATACTCTCGACAAAAGTTCCCAGGCGAGTTGGACCGAACGAGCTGTCCAACTCGCTCGTTCGGCGAGTTGGACTGAACGAGCTGTCCAACTCGCCGCTCGGGCGAAGTTGGACCGAACGAGCTGTCCAACTCGCCGCTCGGGCGAAGTTGGACCGAACGAGCTGTCCAACTCGCCGCTCGGGCGAAGTTGGACCAACGCATCGCCTAACTCTCGCCTGCTCGCTTAATTGGACAAACACACCGTCCAACTAGCCGAACGGGCGAGTTGGGCCGAACAAGCAGTCCAACTCACCCGTTCGGCGAGCTGGACTAACTCCTCCCGACTCGCCGTAAGGCGACAAGGACCGGAACATATGCCTTCCGTTGAACCTCGACGGATCAATCCCTCGTTTCATTTCGATCGGAGTTACCATTGGAGCCTTACAATAAGAAACGCAAAGACTCGTTTTCCCGAATGAAGTTCATGGTTATCGTATAAATGGCAACTGTTAACTTAACACCACAATTGTCTAAACTATACGAGAAGTGTGAACTTCCTTGTTGAATTAACGTCTTCGAAGAAATTGTAAAAACGTTTAAGTCGAAAAACGGCCCAAAGAGGCCCAAAACACAGTTAAAGACCCACTTACAATTTCTTGTGAAATTGAGCCCAGCAATGCTATGACGGTGTATCTTTACTTGCCGAAGAAGATAAATCTCGCGAAATCGGAAGATAAATGTCAAGTTTCCAAAATATTCATGAAGATCAAGAAGAAAAGGAATATTTCTGCGGAGCGATAAACTCGACCTAGGGGAAAAAAAGGAAACGGGAACCCACCCGGAAGGCATATATAAGGGGAGCTAAAGCTAAAGGCGCAAGAGGAACAAAAAGATTTCGACCTAGTAAAACTCTGCTAACTTAGAAAAATTAGAATTTAGGTGGCTTGATTTTACTTATACTCTTTTCGTGTTTGTTGTGAGACTGACTTGGTTAGCAAAACTCTGTCCAACTTGTCTTTTGGAAACCCTGTAACTTTGTTCTTGTCAATCAATAATACGCCTCTGTGCAACTTCCTTTCGATATTCTGTTTTCTTTGTCTCTTTTGTTTCCGTGTGTTTTCGCAGATAATCCGGGAACTCTGGGAAAGTCGAGTTGACTTGACATTCCTTATTTTACCGAAAATCGACATTGTGGATTTCGGTTCCCGCAAAGCTAGCCATCTCCTTCTCATTAGCTTCTCTCCTCAGATGCTTGGCAACCTTTTCCTTCCTTTTCCTCAAGGTTCTCTTCTCAGTAGCCTGGTCAACTTGCATAGGCTCTGATGCATCCTCAGAGTGTAGACTTATGTTGTCTGCTACATCCTCTGAAGGTTGGGATGGATTTCTGAGTGCAGTAACTCGAGCTGTACTGATCTTGGAAAGTTGCTGATATACAATGAATTTGACCAGATTTTAGTCATGGTATATAATAGTTTTAGGATATATTTAATCCATTTTGGAGTCTAAATAGCATATTTACATATTCAGGAGCAACTGGAGGAAAGATGGTGTTTTTGGAGCATTTTGGAGAACTTTAGAGATTTCACCAGAGATGACCATATCGACCACTCGAGGTCGACGGGAGAGCAGCGTCGTCGATACACCTTCAGTGATATCAATCGATATTAAGCACACAGAAGCCCAGTTTGGTCACAGCCGACTTGAGGCCCAAGACTCCATCTATTTACCAAGATACCCCTGACGAGTTTTAACCTAATTACTTAGTATTTATGTCTTGCCTAAGTGTTATGGCAAAAAAGAAGTTTTTTTAAACATAGTTCCTACATAAAGGTTTTTCATACCATTGTTTTGTGAGAGAGAGAGAGAGAGTTACAATTGAGAGCTTTCTTGAACACCTTTATTTTATATCTATTCTATCTATGCAGTTTTATTTAATTGTTATGATGTTTTGCTTGGATATGTCTGAGTAAACACCTTTGTTAGATTTAAGATTCAAATAGGTTTTGAGGGATTAGCCCCAAATATGAATACTTGAGCATGTGATATTCATCTTAGAAGATTGTTCTTAATGCTTGTATAGGAGTAGCTAACCTATACATGATGACAGTGGATATTATCCTTGGATCTATCTTCTTTGAGTCAGAATTTGCTAGGCGCAAGCGAAAGCATGGTCTAGCAAAGGTAATACTTCCAACTTCTCTCGATCCTCATAGTTCCCCATAGTAAAATAATTCTCCACATCAACGATCCACTCATAGGCATGGCTACCATCAAAACAAGGCAACTCAATCTTCTTCAACATATTATCACGATTTGCAACATTCAAATTCATAGGTCGATATCCTAGTGGTTCATCCCGGTTTTGTTCCAATTGGGGATTATGTACCTGATACGTTGATTGGGAAGATCTGATTGTGAAAAACGATCTAGGTGAGCTTCTACTTCAGCCGTTGGTTGTTTTCCAACCATCATCATAAACGATCGGAAATCAGAGCTCATCGTCGCCATCGAAGATCGGAACTCTGATCACATCGTCTCCATCAACGATTCAATGGCTGATAATCGAGTATTCATCGCCTTTATCTCTTCCATTTTCGCCTCATCCGCATCATTGAGCCTCGTATAGCCTCCGATCGCGAAATTCAGATCAGCTCGAGCTCGTGCATCGAACTCTTCATAGTAATCTTCGAATCAAGGTTAAACTGGCATTGAAATCTCTGACATCTCCGCGTTGCTTCGAACTTTTCGCTGCACCACTGATAAAGTTTAGATTTATGAACTCTGTAAACACTTGTATATTCCTCCTGTAAATCCAATATAACGTATATAGCTTTGAGTTCGAAACAAACTAGACTCTCATCAGCGAACGAGAGAGATAGACTCATAGTGTCTAAACAATCAACATCAAAGCATAAAACTCTACAATGAACAACAATCTACTATTTAGAAACGATGATTTCCCTAACGACAAAGACTCTTGTTGAATCCGCGGGTTTGCTTCACTTCATTTGAACTTGCGATCCGACGGCTCTTGCCATATCAGCCTCACTCTGTTTCCCCACTTCTTTATTCTTCTTCCTTACAAACGCCTTGTGGTACCTATCATTTACTCACATTACCCTTTCTGTATGCATTTGACTATCTCTTTCTGGCTTTAGTGAGCAAAATATAATAATTATGACAATTATTCCACCTAGAAACGTGATGATGGTAGACAGTTTAAGAAGTTTCTCCTTCCTGATCTTGAATAGGTAACATGTTCTCAAAGAGTCAGCGTCTATTGCTGTATATTCTCCATTTGTAAGTTACCTTCTTATTAAGTTTGCTCATGTCACAGAACTTTGTGAGATATCATACGTGCTTATATCCAAATCTATGTGCCTGACCACCCAACATACAAAGCTGTTAAAAAAATTGCGTATGGTATTTGTGACACCCCGACCCAGCGTAGCTGAAATTGTCGGCGATATCAGGACACCTGTCTCCAGCCACAAGGCCGAAATAATGTGTCTTTCGGATCCCAAGACGTCTTTGACAAAAACCCATCAACATGAACCAAACCTGAAATGAAAAGGAAAGAATGAGGGGTGAGCATTTCGACAAAAGTTCAGTGAGGGAAGCTCAATTAGCCCCGAAATCATCACCCAACATTCACCACACAACATAACAAAAGCTCTACCTAGAACATCCAGTAAAACAAGAGCAATCAACAAGAAACGAGGATAAAACCCAACGGTACCAACAATGAGACTACGTCACCTAGACCGGTCCCCGCGTATCCCATGTTGTCGCGAGGAACCTCACCACCTCGATCGGTCACCGTGAGTTCAACGCCTTCGCGCCATTACGCCACTTCCTTCCGCCCCCGCATAATCGGCCCCACCAACTCAAATGATCACACCACCTCGTTCGGTCTCTGCTCGATTCATGCTACAACACTCACATGATCACGCCACCTTGTTCGGTCCCCGCGTAATACATGCTCAACTTCACACACAGGCACGCCGCATGCCCGCTCCGGCGATGAGTCATGCCACCTCATTCGGTCTTCGCATAACCCAACAAGAAACGATACAACGCCCGAGAACTCTCAAACACGTTGCACCGGCACACATAGGCCTTAAGTCATACCCTATATCATACACTACCCATAGATGCTTATTCCCCAAACAATGCAAACACCACATACAAGTCTGAATCACCATACAACTATACTCGATTTAGTAACCTATGAATAGATCTAGGTGTTCATATATTTAAATACACTATATAGGGATATATATGTATATAAGATATAGTTCATTTATCAAACAACTACGCATATGCTAATAGATAACACGTAGGTATGAATTGTTTAAATAGAATTGTCTACTATGGAGCGATAATGAAAGAAGGCAGAAGAGATCACATCAGTCCTCACCTTGGCCTTAGATCTGCGGATGGAAAAGAGAGAAGAAGCAGATCTGAAGCTTACGGCTTTCCACGAACCAAATCTACAATAGAAATGATCGGTGCTACCACCAAAGGACCTGGGATGCGAAATCCAAAATAAAATAGAAGAACGAGATGGAGAAAAGAAGAACTATGGTTCCTTACCTCACCAGTGACCAGATCTAGAAAGAAGATAAGAAGAAATCTGGACACAGATCTATATCGGTTCATCGGAGATCTCTGACGGCTTGACTCCGGCCTGCAGAAAATGGCGAACACCAAAGAGAAAAGGAGAGAGACACAGGCGAGAGAGAAGAGAGAGAGATTAGCCAAAAGAGAACGAGAGAAAAGAGAAAAAGAGAAACCTTTACGGCTAAGGTTTTAGATCTCTCTGAAAATCTGCAGGGCTTCGCTCTGTTTTCTAAATGAGAGAAAAGAGAAAGGAAATGCTCCTTTTTATAAGAAAACAAGGTGGAAACTCTAGGGTTTACTACGCGGGCCAGAGAAGAAGAAGCAAAGATAATGGGCTTAGGTCTAAATCAAGTTTATTAATAAGAAAACAAAACCATCTCGGTTTGGGAGAATCGGGATGTGACAACTCTCCCCCACTTAAATGGGAATTCTCCCCGAATTCCGAACGGAGCTAGTGAAAAACTCAACCATTAAGTTGGAGAATAGTAACTGGTTTAATTCATATTTGTTTAAGTCGAGACTGACCCTCTAGGTTAGGACCAGAGAGTTTAACCTGGCTCTGATACCACTTGTGACACCCCGACCCAGCGTAGCAGAAATGGTCGGCGATATCAGGACACTTGTCTCCATCCACAAGGCCAAAACAATGTGTCTTTCGGATCCGAGAACGTCTTTGACAAAAACCCACCAACATGAACCAAACCTGAAATGAAAAGGAAAGAAGGAAGGTTGAGCATTTCGACAAAAGCTCAGTGAGGGAAGCTCAATGAGCCCCGATATCATCACCTAACATTCACCACACAACATAAAAAAAAGCTCTACCTAGAACATCCAGTAAAACAAGAGCAATCAACAAGAAACGAGGATAAACCCCGACGGTGCCAACAATAAGACTACGACACCTTGACCGGTCCCGCGTATCCCAAGTTGTCGCGAGGAACCTCACCACTTTGATCGGTCTCTGTGAGTTCAACGCCTTCACGCCATTACGCCACCTCCTTCGGTCCCCACGTAATTGGCGCCACCAACTCACATGATCACGCCACCTCGTTCGGTCTCTACACGATTCATGCTACAACACTCACATGATCACGCCACCTCGTTCGGTCCCCACGTAATGCATGCTCAACTTCACACACAGGCACGCCGCATGCCCACTCCGGTGATGAGTCATGCCACCTCGTTCGGTATCCGCATAACCCAACAAGAAACGATGCAACGCCCAAGAACTCTCAAACACGTTGCACCGGCACACATAGGCCTTAAGTTATGCACTCAGAGGCCGACCCAAACCTACAGATAACCCACCAGAAGAAGCTGAAGATACATCAGAGCCTATTGAGATAGAAAAGGAAAGTGCATAGAGAACCCTAAGAAAAAGGAAAGAGAAGATTCCTAAGCACTTCAAAAGGGAAGCTAATGCAAAGGAGTTTGAAAAGTTCAAGAAACGAGTTCTAAAGATTCCAGCAGAGAAACCCTTTGAGGAGGCATACTTCACACACAGATTGTGGATGTTCTTCAGAGAGACAAGAGTAACAGAGGCTGACATTGAGAAGATGTTCAATCAAATCAGAGAGGATATGAAGAAGATCACATTGGAGAAGAAGAGTGACCCTGGAGAGTTCATTATCTCATGCCTACTGCAAGGCATTGAATTCTCACATGCACTATCTGATACAGGAGCATCAGTCAGCATCCTACCAAAGGTTATGGCAGACCAGTTAGGTCTAAAGATAGAACCTTCCAAGGAATCATTATACTTTGTAGATTGTTCTAGAAGGAATTCATTGGGAATCATCAGAGACCTTAAGGTACAGATTGGTAATACCCTAGTTCCAGTTGACTTTCATGTCCTAGACATCAAGTTAAGTTGGAGTTCTTCTCTACTACTTGGAAGAGCACTCCTAGCTACTGTGGGAGCCGTCTGCAATTTCCAAACAAGCCAGATGTGTTTGACATTCATCGACCCAGAGATTAACTATGATCCAGTCAAAGTTGTCAAGCCAAATATGTCCTGCGAGCAGCCTCCAGATGAAGCAAAACTCGTAGCAACATGCTACTGTGCAAAAGAGTACGAGACAGAGTACTCGGAATCGATCACCAATACCGAAACATCGATCGATCCTACTCACCCAACATCGATCGACCAGTCAACCATCACATCAGTCGATACAAGCAACAGTTTTCACTCCACATCGATTGATAGTACACCTATGTACAAAGTTGATCACTTTCCAAGTGATTACTTAGATGGGAGTTGGAAACCAGACTACTACCAGCCTACATATGCAGTGGAGACTCAAGATGATGAGTATGATGAGGATTACATAAGGGAAAGAGATATTGAATACTCATTCATTCGCAGAGAAGAAGAGTATGATGAGGACTACAACAGGAACATACCATATTCATATATCTGCGAGAAGATGAGGTATACCACCCTCCAATGAAGACAAGAGATGATGACTATGATGAAGATTTTTGGGAAAAGAAAGAGAGATTGAGTACTCTTTCGTTAATAGAGATGCAGTGCCTATCCATTATGTTCCTCACGAGTTCATTCCAGCAAGACCATCAGCCTACAAGGCTGACAACAGCCTCAACTTGATCCCAAGATCAAGCACAAGGAAATATATCGACACCAGCTTATACACATCGATCGAAATGACAATTTCAAGGACGCGAGATGATTGGCCAGCATACTGCTATCCGATTTTTGCCCTACAAGCTACTACACCTTCACAACATGTGGAAGAATTCAATGAGAACCGCAAGGAAGCACCAGCTACAGACCACCAAGGAGTTCTCTTTAGAGATGGATCCAAATCACATGGAACCATGCTACACGAATCGATCGACGCAACAACGTCAAAATCGATCGATACCATTCCAAGACGAGGGCAGAAAGAAGAAGAATTGATCGACGTACGTAAAGACGTATCGATCGATATGAGTCAGACCGACTTTGAGAAAAATGGAAATCTCAAATTTGGAAATTTGGTTGATGATTACTACTATAAAAGGAGCCACGGGGTAGAAGCGGTTTCACAAACCCTAAAAGGCACAAGATGCATCAGCAACCTTCAAACCCTCAGCCACATGGAGAAGAAGAGTGACCACGGAGAGTTCATTATCTCATGCCTACTGCAAGGCATTGAATTCTCACATGCACTATCCGATACAGAGCATCACCAGCATCCTACCAAAGGTTATGGCAGACCAGTTAGGTCTAAAGATAGAACCTTCCAAGGAATCATTATACTTTGTAGATTGTTCTAGAAGGAATTCATTGGGAATCATCAGAGACCTTAAGGTACAGATTGGTAATACCCTAGTTCCAGTTGACTTTCATGTCCTAGACATCAAGTTAAGTTGGAGTTCTTCTCTACTACTTGGAAGAGCACTCCTAGCTACTGTGGGAGCCGTCTGCAATTTCCAAACAAGCCAGATGTGTTTGACATTCATCGACCCAGAGATTAACTATGATCCAGTCAAAGTTGTCAAGCCAAATATGTCCTGCGAGCAGCCTCCAGATGAAGCAAAACTCGTAGCAACATGCTACTGTGCAAAAGAGTACGAGACAGAGTACTCGGAATCGATCACCAATACCGAAACATCGATCGATCCTACTCACCCAACATCGATCGACCAGTCAACCATCACATCAGTCGATACAAGCAACAGTTTTCACTCCACATCGATTGATAGTACACCTATGTACAAAGTTGATCACTTTCCAAGTGATTACTTAGATGGGAGTTGGAAACCAGACTACTACCAGCCTACATATGCAGTGGAGACTCAAGATGATGAGTATGATGAGGATTACATAAGGGAAAGAGATATTGAATACTCATTCATTCGCAGAGAAGAAGAGTATGATGAGGACTACAACAGGAACATACCATATTCATATATCTGCAGAGAAGATGAGGTATACCACCCTCCAATGAAGACAAGAGATGATGACTATGATGAAGATTTTTGGGAAAAGAAAGAGAGATTGAGTACTCTTTCGTTAATAGAGATGCAGTGCCTATCCATTATGTTCCTCACGAGTTCATTCCAGCAAGACCATCAGCCTACAAGGCTGACAACAGCCTCAACTTGATCCCAAGATCAAGCACAAGGAAATATATCGACACCAGCTTATACACATCGATCGAAATGACAATTTCAAGGACGCGAGATGATTGGCCAGCATACTGCTATCCGATTTTTGCCCTACAAGCTACTACACCTTCACAACATGTGGAAGAATTCAATGAGAACCGCAAGGAAGCACCAGCTACAGACCACCAAGGAGTTCTCTTTAGAGATGGATCCAAATCACATGGAACCATGCTACGAATCGATCGGCCTTAACAACGTCAAAATCGATCGATACCATTCAAAGACGAGGGCAGAAAGAAGAAGAATTGATCGACGTACGTAAAGACGTATCGATCGATATGAGTCAGACCGACTTTGAGAAAAATGGAAATCTCAAATTTGGAAATTTGGTTGATGATTACTACTATAAAAGGAGCCACGGGGTAGAAGCAGTTTCACAAACCCTAAAAGCAGACAAGATGCATCAGCAACCTTCAAACCCTCAGCCACATGGAGAAGAATCCAGTTGCAATCTTCACCATCAGCTACACAACGCGACATCGATCGACGAGCATTCTAATGCATTGATCGATACTCAACCCTTACCATTCGATTTACATAATGATAATAAGTTAGATTCTGGATATCTAACCCTTGATGAGTTTGGTATTTTCAGAGATCCAGAAGGCAATACAAGAGGTATGGATGGCCGTCTCCCACAAGTATCCAAAGAATACATCACAGAGATCCTTGCTAAGGCCAATGGACAAGACAACCTATTCACTCAAGCTACACCTCCAGATCCAATTCCCTACAGCAGAGCAGAGATGGATGAGAAGCTCAATGAAATCTACACCATTCAATATGATTCAATTAATGATTTCAAGTGCAAACTTGATAGTGTCTACCATCCACTCAATGACAAGATTACATGGTTGACCAAGACCATGGAGGAGCTTGCAGATGATATCACCACCATGAGGCAGAAACCACAAGGAGCTTCAGCATGAAAGTCCTGGAAACCTTCAACATCGACCGATGACCGATGGATACCATCGACTGATGCAGCTTACCATAGATCGATCGACACCAACTTCATGAAATCGATCAACACCAACTTCATGAAATCGATCGATACGCGCTTTACAAGCCTGGAAGAGAGGTTGTGTTCTTATGAAGAACGATTTGGTAGTTCCTACTACCCAATGAGTGATGATATGAATGCACTCGAATCACGAATGGATGATTTACAGCAGGAGATGGACACGATTCAGAATCAGCTTGATTTTCAACAGATGACATCTCTATCGACCGACATGCCTGCCAGCACATCGATCGATCCTCATCAAGCACGAGCAGAGAACCAGCAAAAATCGATCGACAATGACAACAGCACATCAATCTACACCTACCTTCAAGAACAATACACTACCATGAAAGAGGAGGTACTCATAACCATCAAGACAGACAAAAAATTGGAAGAACAAGCCTATAGGAGAATCTTGATGTGTTCCATTGCCACCTCACCACCAACCTCAATTGGATAGCCAAGAGCTTTGAATTAATGCAAAGAAAATTGCATTTACTCCGTAACAAGCAGAGGAGGCTACAATCGATCGACACAGCTGACAACACGTCGATCGATATGACGAGAAGCACGCACAATGGATGGAATACAGAATTCCAATACAAACCAAAGTATGGAGCTATAGCTTATGATACTTATCAGAGAAAGAAGAGAAGCTGGTCAGACACAACAGAAAATCCTGCCACTCAAAGAAGAAAAGCTACCTACACCAAGAAAGAAGTTGACAAGATGATAGCTGAGATCTATGAAGCCTTAGATTATTCAGAGAATGAATACTACAGGAAGTTTGATGAGATCTACTTCCCCTTCGACAGCAGCATTGCTACTCTGCTTTCACGATCAGAGGGGATAGAAACGGAGATCAAAGCTATTCAGAGACAACTTGCAACTCGCCCTTCACCCTACACATCGACCGATATGCCACCACATGCATCGATCGGCGAGGGCACTATGAAATAGATCGATCCTAATGCAACAGCATCGAACGATACTCATACACCATCAATCCGACAGGAAGCCATCACAGACAGATTGGGTGTGCTATCTCCAATACATGAAGAACTGTCAGAGCCATCAAAGAACGCTTATGATAAGCTTGAACAACAGCAGTTCAACATTTAGAACTTTGAGAGAAGGCTACATTTGCTGAAAGATGAGTTAGAGGATATGAAAAAGAGATGGACCAGGTCAGATGATGCCACCAGAAGCTTCACTGCAAATCAGTCCACATCAAAAGAGGATGTTTGCACAACAGCAAACAACTTATTCCACACCAACTAAGCAATTCAACCACCAAAGTCAAGCTAAATGACTATAACAAAGCGCTGAGTGGGAGGCAACCCACTATTAGGTACTCTCATTTATTTCATGCATTACGAGTATTTATTTTTGTTTTTATGCAAAAAAAAAAGATCGGAGTAGATGTTTGCCATCTCTATCGACCGACGCGACCAAGTCGACATCGATCGACGACACTACACCCGCCATGATCGACACGCTTTCTTCTACATCTATCGATATGGTATCGGTTAGGTATAACGTTCTAACTTGTTCAATTTCGCATTTATACTATAGTTTTTTTATAAACCCCGACTGTTTTACACTGGGGACAGTGTAATTTAAGTCTGGGGGGATTTCTAATGATTATCTATTATGTTGTCTACTATTTTGAGTCTTGTTTAAAAAATTTATTGAGTCAAGAAGGGGACAATGATCTTATCTAGTTTATTACTTGTCATTTAACCACTTTCTAGACCAGTCTTAGATTCATTGACTGCAAAAAGTACTAAAGATACTAAAGTGGATCAGCCTACTTACTATGTTTGCACCTACTAAGAGTATTTGAAGGAACCAAAGCTGACCTCCAACCTAATACTGACATTACCTGCTTGTCTTGGGGTTTGGTATACATTGGATCGGGTTCCTCCTGCAAGTCTGGAAGGTAAAAGTCTGTATGTTTGTGGTTCCCTTCTCTCTCTGTTCAAGCATCCTAGATATAAAAGATTGAGATGATTTCCTGGAACATGCAGAGGGGTAGGAGTGTCTCCTATGACCCCAGTATCCTAATTCTGAAAGGAATGATCACACTTTGTGGAAACGAGGGATAGGAGTATCTTCTGTGACCCCATTATTCGCTCCACTTTGTCTAAATAAGAGCTACAAAAGTAGAGAGTCAATAAGATGAACAAGATGGACTGCATCAGCATCAATGTTCATTTAAATTGAAACTATAAGGATTCAGAGAAGAGAGAAAGAGGGAAGAAAGGGATCAGAGAAGACTACCTTATGTTCAGAAACTTGTTTGAGTAAGAACCCATGTGTCCTTTGATCGATACTCCCAAGGTATTGCCTACACTTTTATCTTATGCAAGAAATGGGGTTAGTAGAGGAGATTATCTCACAGGATTGGTTGAGTTGTTAACTAGGAAAACTTGGTTGCTATACTAGGATATGGTATAATGTGCTTTTGTAGTTAGAATGATCTTGACTTGGCTTGCACTACTAGAAAGATATGACTGAGATTCTTTAAACTTTTTAAGTCCCTGCTGTTTTCAAACTTTTTCCAGAGAGACTGCCAGTTGTTTTTGCTTGAGGACAAGCAAAAGGGTAAGTCTGGGGGAGTTGATATACCATGAATTTGACCCGATTTTAGTCATGGTAAATGATAGTTTTAGGATATATTTAATCCATTTTGGAGTCTAGATAGCATATTTACAGGTTCAGGAGCGATTGGAGAAAAGATGATGTTTTTGGAGCATTTTGGAGCATTTTAGAGATTTATCCCGAGATGACCATATCGAGCACTCAAGGTCGACACGAAGAGAGACGCGTCGATCGATATTTAACACACAGAAGCCCGGTTTGGTCACAGCCGACTTGAAGCCCAAGACTTCATCCATTTTACCCAGATACCCCTGACGAATTTTAACCTAATTTTTGAGTATTTAAGTTTTGCCTAAGTGTTTTGGCAAAGAGAGAGTAGTGAGAGTTTTTAGAGTTTTGAAGAGGTTGTCCTTCAAAGTTCTTAGGGAGAGTCTTTTGAGAGTTTTTCATACTATTGTTTTGTGAGAGGGAGAGAGTTACAATTGAGAGCTTTCTTGAACACCTCTATTTTCCATCTATTCTATCTATGCAATTTTATTTAATTGTTATGATGTTTTGCTTGGCCATGTTTGAGTAAACACCTTTGTTAGATTTAGGATTCAAATAGCTTTTGAGGGATTAGCCCCAAATATGAATACTTGAGCATGTGATATTCATCTTAGAAGATTGCTCTTAATGCTTGTATAGGAGTAGCTAATTGACGCGAGGCACTGTCGATCGATACGTGCGACAGCAGGTCGATCTACGCCTTCCTATGTTTCACCAATGGGAGTCTCATCGGTTCTAGTAATAGATAACCTAGGACGACAGTTAAAGTTATTGCCATAGTTGGGTTCTATAATATCATGCAAGCATCTCACATAGGCATTCATACTATTATAATCCTGATAACCTGAATAGTAATCCTAAGTCTAACACCTTCACCATATCTGCTAAACACCCAAATCAGTCACTTGAGTAATTGTCTTGCTCACTAGTTCTAAGTTTACTTGTTATTTACTGCTTTGAAATCTCTGACCTAGCTTTGTTACAATAAGATCTAGTGTGTGCCCTAGCTCTTTGTGGATTCGATCCCTAAGTACTACAACTCGACCTCTTATTTGAGAGAGAATCACTCCTTAGGGTAATTTGAGTGGTATCAAGAGAGAAGAGAGAGAGAGAGAGATCAGCCAATAGAGAAGGAGATAAAAGAGAAAAAGAGAAACCTTGACGGCTAGGATTTTCAGATCTCTCTGGAAATCTGTAGGGCTTCACTCTGGTTTCTAAATGAGAGAAAAGAGAAGGGGAAGGCTCCTTTTTATAAGAAAACGAGGTGGAAACCCTAGGGTTTACTACGCGGGCCAGAGAAGAAAGACAAAAGCTAATGGACTTAGGTCTAAATCAAGTTGATTAATAAGAAAACAAAACTATCTCGGTTTGGGAGAACCGGGATGTGACAGTATTCTCATCGACACCCTTTTATTATTTTTTAAACAAAGACGTCTTCTCATCCGCTTCTCATTTTGGTTGGTATAACTTTCATATTCATCTAAATGCTTATGCTTTCTAACAATTTTTGAAGACACAATAATTGACACGTTTTTCTTGGGTCACAGCATTGGATGATGAAGAAAAGCAAATTTGATCAGGAATCAACCGCTTATGTGGGTGCTTTTGATTGATTTTGAGTTATTGGAGGTTGGTCTTTTTTCTTCGTTGCCTTATGTTTTTCCCATGTGTTACCACTAATACTATTTATATTTATGTTCTCCAGCTAACTTTTCGGCACATGTTTCCAAATTTAAACGAATGCCGGTGGGAGGGTACTGTTCTGGATATCTTGATATGCAATGGAATTGGTATGATCCTTGAAAAACTTTGCCATTCTATATAAAAACTTTCACATGTATAGAGACTATATATATAGTACTCCACTTTGATGGTCAAACGTACGAGTTTGTGTTCACAAATGACCTAGCTATCGAACGTTTAATGCGAATATTGAACTTTTTTAGATGGAAAAGGCGCCAACTCATTGAGACAAAGACGAGTGGCATCCACTGCAAGGCGCTGGGATTCTTATTCAAGCACACACTCTTTGGATCATCTTCTTAACATTGGAGTTGAACACAATCATTCTGAAGTTTAACATGTGCTTCCCTCCTTGAAATCAAATGAGTCTCTATAGGCTGCTTGTGGTGGCTCATAATGGAAGCAACAACACGGGAGTACAATTCATATCTCCAGGACCAGTATAGCTATTAGCCAGTGTGATATTGGTGTGGTGTTGGTTGAGATATGGTTTTAGCCAGAATGCAGTGAGTAACATAACTAAAAGACTGAGGCATGAGGACTCCAGACAATGTGCGATGGAACTTGGGAAAGAAGCACGTTGCTTAACTGTTGGAATCTTACCGGTTTATAACGATTTATAAATCAACCTACGAATTCGGCTGCCTAGAATCACATGCTAATACTGAAATAAACTTAGATCTTAGGGTTTCGGATATACCTAGAAATTTTGCAGCGGAAAGAGAAACAAACTAAATCGAGATTTAAAGCATTCCAAACGTCGTGCCTTTATCGGTATCCACACGCATACAAACTGAACGGGATGCTAGTGCTGTTGAGATCGTATCTCAGAATAAGACGAACAGTTTCGTATATATGTTAGATCTCTTAGTTGCTTGCCTAAGAAGAAACCACTTTCTTTCTTATCTTTGAAGGAGCACGTCCTTGTATGCGGCGAACAACAACTACCTTTGCTTCATAATGAAAGTTTATATATATACTAATCGTATGACCTAACCCATTAGGTATGATATTGGGCCAAACCCATTTCATTGATTAATCTTAATCACCTTAAAATATTCAGTATCCAAATATATATATATATATATATATATATATATATATATATGTATATATACAAAAGTCATATTATGTATATCACATATACATAATACTTTTATATAAAATATCCAACTTATTTATCATTCAGTTTGCTTAGGTGTGTGACCTTATAGGATCATATAATATTAGCAATGAATTCTCAATTCATAGATTATAAGCGGTTTCTATCAAAACATTATAACCACCTAATATTATACGATTGTCAAATCTCGACGTTACGACTTTAATAAGAATAAGTACAAATGATGTTAGGACATTCCCAACAATCTCCCACTTGTACAAGAATCATCTATTCTCATAATCCATTTGTCTCTATATCTCGATCTCAGCATAAGGCAAGAACTAGTGTCATCCTTATTAAGCTAGATCACGTTAATCGAACTCTGATTTATATTGATCAAACAAACGACTGACATTCACCTCGTTTGAGCACGGCCATGCATTTTTCAATATCAAATCTTTGTTACATCCCTGTTCTTTACAAACTTCTTAGAACACCTAATCAATGCCTTTTTAATCACCGGGTTACGGCTGACGTTTGACAAGGTCAAAGTGAACTAATCCATAAGTAAAGAATCATGACGAACTCAGGTCTAAGGACTATATTCTATAGTCGTAATGAGAAACTCTTACGGCACTCATATAACAATCTTGTAGAGTTCTCATAGCGGGTCAGTCCGATCATGTGTTTTGTAACACATATCCATGTGATTGACTTCAATACCACATATTGAATGACTCCATGAAACTTAGTCATCAATCACCTCACATACTAGCCATTCGTGGTTATTAATGTCCGATGTTAACAACCTTGACTAGGGACCTCAATAATTTATAGCATCTTTCACTTATAGGGTTTCATGATCAAGTCACATACTTGATGACCTATAAGAATGATATAAATTATTTTGGGACATTTATTTAATTATTCAATAATCAAATAAATATGAAACAATTTCATTAATTTAAAACATAACCAAATGTATGTAAACCTAAACATCATATCATAAAATAAAAATCTCCCACTAGAATCAAGATCACATCTGAAGAAACTTAATGCCTATAGCAGTAGTATGACTCTCATGCTTAGGCCGTGTAAGAGACTTAGTCAATGGATCAGCAACATTTGCATCAATTGACACTCTGCTAATCTTCACATATCCTCTATCGACGATATCACGAATGAGATGATATCTCCTTTGAATGTGTTTGGATTTTTGGTGGGATCTGGGTTCTTTCGCCTATGTGATGGCTCCATTATTATTAGAGATCCACTGGATTATAAATACTGGGAACCACACCCTGTTCAGCAATAAACTTCCGAATCCAAAGAGCTTCCTTTGCTGCTTCAGAAGCAGCGATGTATTCAGCTTCAGTTGTTGAGTCTGCTAAGGTGCTTTGCTTGGAACTCTTCCAACTCACTGCTCCTCCATTAAGACAAAACATAAAACCAGATTGTGATCGGAAATCATCTTTGTCCGTCTGAAAGCTGGCATCAGTGTAACCACTCACAACAAGCTCATCACTTCCTCCATAGACCTAGAACTTATCTTTAGTATTTCTCAATTACTTGAGGATAGTCTTTACTGTTTTCCAGTGACTTTCACCTTGATCAGATTGGTATCGACTCATCATGCTCAAAGCACATGCAACATCTGGACGAGTACAGAGCATGGCATACATGATAGATCCTACAGCAGAAGCATATGGGATTCTACTCATGCGCTCTCGCTCATCATGTGTCGACGGACACTGAGTCTTGCTGAGAGTTATGCCATGAGACATCGGCAAGAAACCTTTCTTGGAATTATGCATCTTGAATCTATGCAAAACCTTATTGATATAAGCATCTTGATATAATCCAATAGTCTTATTTAATCTCTCTCTATAGATTCTTATTCCAAGAATATATGCAGCTGCTCCCATGTCTTTCATTAAGAAACAACCTCCAAGCCAAGTCTTTACAGAATTAAGCATAGGAACGTCATTTCCAATGAGTAGTATGTCATCTACATACAACACTAAGAAAACAACTGCGCTCCCACTAGTCTTCTTGGAAACACAAGGTTCTCCTTAATCTCTAATGAAATAAAACTCTTTGATTACCTCATTAAAACTCTTTGATTACCTCATTATCTCCTTCATAAATGGCACGGTTAAGCTTGCATACTTTCCCAGCACTTCCAGGGACTGTGAAACCTTCGGGTTGTGTCATGTACACATCCTCTTCGAGATTTCCATTGAGGAAAGCTGTTTTCACATCCATCTGCCAAATCTCATAGTCATAATATGCAGCAGTTGCTAGGAGAATCTGAATAGACTTAAGCATTGCAACTGGTGAATATGTTTCATCATAGTCAATACCATGAATTTGTTTGTAACCTTTAACCACCAATCTAGCTTTGTATATCCGTATATTATCATCCATGTCAGTTTTCTTCTTGAAAAGCATTTACACTCAATGGTTATAACACCATCAGGTAAAATCAACCAAAGTCCACACTTTGTTTTCTGACATGGAGTCTATCTCGGATTCTGCGGCTTCTCACCATTTATCGGATTCAGGGCCCATCATAGCTTCCTCAAAGGATGTAGGTTCATCACTTTCTATGATCAATAGATTATGATAATCCATCAACAAAACCCCATATCTATCAGGCTTGTGACACGTCCTTTCGGACCTACGTACCTCAGGTTCCACAGGTGTAGATTCTACGACTCTTCGTAAATCTAATTGATCATCTTCCTGATACGATGAAACAATCTCCTGTGTTTCTCGAACTTCTTCGAGTTGTACTTTACTCCCACTATTCTTCTTAGAAATAAATTCTCTCCCAAGAAAAATGCCACTACAAGTAACAAACACTTTGTTCTCAGTGGAGTTGTAAAAGTAATAAACTTTGGTTTCTTTGGGATAACCAACGAAGGAGCATTTATCAGATTTTGGTCAAAGCTTATCTGTAAACATACGTTTATCATAAGCATCAGAACCCCAAATTTTGAGAAAAGACAAATTTGGAACCTTTCTAGTCCACATCTCATATGGTGTCTTCTCAACTGATTTGATGGACATCTGTTTAGCGTGAACGCAGAAGTTTCTAGAGTGTAACCCCAAAAGGATGGTGGAAGATCTGCATGACTCATCATAGACCAAACCATATCTAATAAAGTTCGATTCCTCCTTTCAGACACATCATTCCATTGTGGTGTTCCTGGAGGAGTGAGTTGTGAAACAATTCCACATTCTCTCAGGTGATCATTCAATGCTTTACTCAAATATTCTCCACCTCGATCAGATTGAAGAGCTTTGATTTTCTTGTCAAGCTGATTTTGTTCTTCATTCTGAAATTCTTTGAACTTTCTAAAAGATTCAGACTTATGTTTCGTTAGATAAACATAACCATATCTACTGAAGTCGTCAGTAAATGTAATGAAGTATTGATAGCTTCCTCTGGCACTTATACTCATTCGTCTACATACATCACTATGTATAAGTTCCAACAAGTCTTTGGCTCTTTCACCGTGTCCAGTAAAAGGAGCCTTAGTCATTTTACCCAACAAACAAGATTCACATTTTTCATATGATTCATATTCAAATGAGCTCAAAAGTCCATTGCCATGAAGCTTTTGAATGCGTTTCTCATTTACATGGCCCAAACGACAATGCCAAAGGAAAGTTTGATTCGTGTCGTTAGACTTGAATCTTTTGATACTAATATTATAGACAGGCACACTATGATCTTGAATATAAAGCCTATTCTCAATCGGACCGCTACCATAAAAGATATCATTACGATCAAAAGAACAACACTTGTTTTTTATCGTAAATTCAAATCCTTCCAAATCCAAACAAGGAATGGAAATAATATTCCTACTTATAGCAGGTACATAGTAGCAATTCTTAAGTTCTATAACCAAGCCTGAAGGTAAAGACAAATGAAATGTTCCCACGGCTAATGCAGCAACTCTTGCTCAATTTCCCACGCGCAAGTCCACTTGTTCTTTCTCCAAAATTCTACTATCGCTTAGGCCATTCATATTCGTACAAATATGAGCACCACAGCCGGTATCCAATACCCAAGAAGTAGAACCAGAATAGTAACATTTACTTCTATAACACTAATACCCCTAGACGATGTTTCAAAAATCTTTTTCTTTTTCAGATCTTCCAAGTAGGGTTTAAACTTTTGATTGAGAACAATTCTCGGGTTTCAATACCATTGGAGGAAATTTGATCCATTTAATTTGTCCCTTTTAAGGGAAAATCGCAATGAAAATGGGTTGTGAGAAGTTAACATTACTGGAATAGAAGAATAGCTAATATTAATATGATGTTCAGGAATTTAGAGAAATCTCAACAATTAAGAAAACTCATACTATATTCAAAACATTTTCCTCAAATGAATATAATAATCCAAGATCAATATTTCACTAAAATCCGAGTGAGCTTTGGTTCATCGACCGAATGTATAGCTATTTAGGTAAGCAACACTTTGCTAATTATATCCAATATAATTCTTGGTTGTCAGACGACATATTATGTCTTATCCAACCTATGTCTCTAAGCCAAAAACCGTTTTGATAGCCTAGTCAAGTAAACCAATCTTGTTTCACATGGTAACCGTTACCATCCACCTCACTCATGTAATTGCAGACACCTTGCTTTGGCAAACCCATCTTACAACGAAACGAGCCTTGATGGTTGATTAGATTGGATAGACATCAAAAATACTTGAAATTAATTGAGGAATAAATTTTAATTCAATTTTAATTTATATTTAATATTTATATCTAATAAAAAAATATAAATGTAACTAATACATATCTAATATGTATTTTAATTGAATTATAAATAATTAAATTTATTTCAATCTAATTAAAATAAGAGAAAATGGAATAAATAAACCTAAGTCAAGTTTTTCTTCCAAATATAGACCTCAAGGCTCATTTTCACAAAAAAGTTTCATTTAAGATGGTCAATTACCATTTTATCCTTTTCATTAATTCCCCAATTACATTAAAATACAAAAAATTGAATCAGATCATCATCGTCGTTTCACCTCCTTCATCTCATCGTCGTTTTCACCTCCTTCATCTCATCGTCGTTTTCACCTCCTTCATCTCATCATCGTCAGCTCCTGCGTCACTCTCCGTCGTTGTCCTCTAGATCCGCTGTCATCGTCTATCAGCTTTGCCGTCGTCATTCCTTAGCCTTGTGACAATCTCTCTCAGCTCCGTGAAAGTCAGTTATGACAGTCTCTCTCAACTCCGTCGTCGACGATTATACAATTGGCTAAGGGTTTTCATAGAGATTGAGTCAATTAGATTTGAATTTGAATGTCTCATATGTGGTTTCCATATTGGATTTATGTTGCTTCTTCAAATTAAGATTGAGATAATGAGATGCTGTCGCATATGGAGCTGTCGTCGAAGGTATTTATGGCGGTGTAGCAGGAATGGTCTACCCCCACTGTTCCGCTGTTACTTTCGAGCCAAGTCCCACTGAGTCGAGATCAGGTTCAACCCTTAAAAAAACCCCATTTTCACAAGTAATTTCCATTTTTCTAAATCAAAAGAAATATGGTTTCTCTGTGAATCAGTGTGCTGGTATTTTGCTCGGGAGTTTGCAGCAATTACCGCTTCAGGGTTTGGTATTCATTCCATGCTCATAGGCAACGATAATCTTAAGTCTCGGTAAATACTTCTGAGAGTGATGATGGAGGAAGCGGTAAGAAAGGAGGGAATAGTCATGCGGGTGAGGCTAACCAGGGGAGTAAATTGAAGTTGGAACAAGAACGACGAAAGGGTATTGCGTGGACAGAGGATGAGCACATGTGATCTTGTCTAATTTCCTTTAGTATTCTTTCAAATGATTACATTTATCACTGCTGTATATGTGCTCCGTGTCTCCTTTGTATTCTAGGACATTTGTATTATCTCTAAGTGACAGTTTTAGGTTCGTGAACCTTGAAGAAATTAGAGTTTTTTATTAGAAGCTAGAACTTAGCAGGAAGTCTTAGGTTGTTGGACACCCCTGTTGAGAAAGTGCAAGGATTGATTGTGGTTTTAGGAGGATTTACCTAATTGTAACTAACTCTAGAGGATGCTTTGAAGGGAAACTATAAGTTCATTAAATTCTTATGATTTCATAAATAGTTTCAAAAGGGTATGATTTTTTTTATTTGAAATTATTGTTTGGCAAGGGACAGAGAAAGCTGTTAGATTTTAATTCTCATTACCTTCATGTCTTAGATGTTATATCATTACATCCACCATGTTAGAGAAGATGGGGAGATGCTATCTTATCTAACCTCTGGGACCATTTTGACCATCTTTTCCACCACTTGATGAATCAAGATGCTGTTACCTTGAGAAAAGGATAGTTAGTCAGTCCACCTCCGGTATTGGAGAACCCCACTTTCTTTTTTGAAAGAGACAAGAACCTCTTACTTTAATAGTGTACATTTTTACTCTCTTGAAAGTGCTAATGAACTTACTGTGAGTTTAATTTGTTTTAGACTGGTTATGTTAGAAGGCTTATGTGTGTTTTCATGTTTGATACTATGGCCAGTAAGTTTCTGCTTTTTTTTTTGGTTTTGTGATGATTCTGATGATCTTTAGTCTCTTGTGTGTTCTAGGCTGTTTCTTCTTGGTTTGGATAAGTACGGGAAAGGTGATTGGCGTAGCATTTCTCGTAACTTTGTGGTAACAAGAACACCGACAAAGTTATTGAAAAGATTAATATAATTTTCTGGCTGTGTTTAAATAGCTCTGTGTGTTGGAACGAGCTATGTTTAACATCTTTCCTATGCACCAATCACCAATTGTTGGTAATGAACCATAGCCAACATATGGTTCGTAATAACACTATCAACTATCGATTAAGAACCACTCTAAAGACGCTAATTGAGGCTAAGACAATGCTACGATTCACAAGTAAATAGCTCTATCGATATTCTGGCTTTAGATTTCAGACTTTTAAGTTTTTGCCATCACTATTAGACAGTGGCGTGTGTTTATGTTTTACCAGTAACAGAGGAGTTATTAATGTAATTTTCGAGTTGTAAGCTTTTCAAAGTCTAGAAGAGCATTGTTATTTTGATTGTGGTGAAAACAAGAGAAACCAACTGAATTTATTTTTATTTTTCAAAATAAGAAAACTTAATTTGATTGCTACAAATATGTTGTACAAAATCCTTAATTTTGGCTAAACACATGACATATATAATTGAGACTTTACTCAAATGCACTCAAAATATAATTTGGATACTCATTCTGAATATGTTACATGCTATCTTAAATATGATAACTTCATTTGATTATTAGTAATATGGTGTACAAAATTCTTAATTTTGGCCAAATAGATATAACACTATAGTCCAATAACATACAAAAACTTTTGACTTAATTTTATTTTGTAGATGATGAACTCAATTTGGTGATTTCTATAGCCAATAAATTTTCTTATAGATTTTGATTATGTTTTTCTTTGTTTTGGAAGATTAAATTCCAATTTAAGATATCCATCCTGAACAACGATTGTCTAACATTCCTTACACGCTTTTGATTCTCTTCGAAAACATACTTATGCAAGAAAACACACTCATTTTATTTTTTTTGGAAACCCATCCTGAAAGTGTCAAAAGCTAACCTATATAGCATATGTGTTTTATAATGATACCACATTTAACACTTTCTTGATAGAATTATTGAAAATGCTTCAAGTTATCCTATTAAAATGTTCTCTGTTTGATATGTGTTCTCTATTTTGTAGACAATGAACTCTATTTGGTGATTCCTATAGCCAATGAATTTTCTTATAGATTTTGATTATGTTTTTTTCTTTTTTTGAAGATTAAATTCTAATTTAGGATAGCCATTCTGAAAAAAGATTGTCTAACATTCCTTACATGCTTTTAATTCTCTTCGAAAACATACTTATGCAGGAAAACACACTCATTTTATTTTTTGGAAACCAATCCTGAAAGTCCAAAAAGATATCATATATAACATATGTGTTTTATAATGATACCACATTTAACGCTTTCTTGATAGAATTATTGAAAATGCTTCAAGCTTTCTTATTTTAATGTTCTCTGTTTGATATGTGTTATCTATTTTGTAGACAATGAACTCTATTTGATGACTTTTTATAGCCAATGAATTTTCTTATAGATTTTGATTATGTTTTTTTTGTTTTGGAAGATTAAATTCCAATTTAGGATAGCCATTTTGAACAAGGATTGTCTAATATTCCTTACACGATTTTGATTCTCTTTGAAAACAGACTTATGCAAGAAAACACACTCATTTCATTTTTTTGGTAACCCATCCTGAAAGTGCCAAAAGCAATTCTATATAACATATGTGTTTTATAATGATACCACATTTAGCACTCTCTTGATAGAATTATTGAAAATGCTTCAAACTATCCTATTTTAATGTTCTCTGTTTAATATGTGTTATCTATTTTGTAGACAATGAACTATATTTGGTGATTTTCTATAGCCAATGAATTTTCTTATAGATTTTGATTATGTTTTTTTGTGAAGATTAAATTTCAATTTAGGATAGTCATCCTGAACAAGGATTGTCTAAAATTCCTTACACGCTTTTGATTCTCTTTGAAAACAGACTTATGCAAGAAAACACACTCATTTCATTTTTGGTAACCCATCCTGAAAGTGCCAAAAGCTATCCTATATAACCTATGTGTTTTATAATGATACAACATTTAACACTTTCTTTATAGAATTATTGAAAATGTTTCAAGCTATCATATTTTAATGTTCTCTGTTTGATATGTGTTTACTATTTTGTAGACAATAATTTTTGTTTGGTGATTTCTATAGCCAATGAATTATAGATTTTGATCATGTTTTTTGGAAGATTAAGTTCCAAATTAGGATAGCCATCCTGAACAAAGATTGTCTAACATTCCTTACATGCTTTTGATTCTCTTCGAAAACATACTTATGCAAGAAAACACACTCATTTTATTTTTGGAAACCCATCCTGAAAGTGCCAAAAGCTATCCTATATAACATATGTGTTTTATAATGATACCACATTTAACACTTTCTTGATAGAATTATTGAAAATGCTTCAAGCTATCCTATTTTAATGTTCTCTGTTTGATATGTGTTCTCTATTTTGTAGACAATGAACTCTATTTGGTGATTCCTATAGCCAATGAATTTTCTTATAGATTTTGATTATGTTTTTTTTTTGTTTTTGAAGATTAAGTTCTAAATTAGGATAGCCATCCTGAATAAAGATTGTCTAACATTCCTTACATGCTTTTAATTCTCTTCGAAAACATACTTATGCAGGAAAACACACTCATTTTATTTTTTGGAAACCAATCCTGAAAGTCCAAAAAGATATCATATATAACATATGTGTTTTATAATGATACCACATTTAACGCTTTCTTGATAGAATTATTGAAAATGCTTCAAGCTTTCTTATTTTAATGTTCTCTGTTTGATATGTGTTATCTATTTTGTAGACAATGAACTCTATTTGATGACTTTTTATAGCCAATGAATTTTCTTATAGATTTTGATTATGTTTTTTTGTTTTGGAAGATTAAATTCCAATTTAGGATAGCCATCCTGAACAAAGATTGTCTAACATTCCTTACACGCTTTTGATTCTCTTCGAAAACATACTTATGCAAGAAAACACACTCATTTTATTTTTTGGAAACCAATCCTGAAAGTCCAAAAGATATCATATATAACATATGTGTTTTATAATGATACCACATTTAACACTTTCTTGATAGAATTATTGAAAATGCTTCAAACTATCCTATTTTAATGTTCTCTGTTTGATATGTGTTATCTATTTTGTAGACAATGAACTATATTTGGTGATTTCTATAGCCAATAAATTTTCTTATAGATTTTGATTATGTTTTTTTGTTTTGGAAGATTAAATTCCAATTTAGGATAGCCATCCTGAACAAGGATTGTCTAATATTCCTTACACGATTTTGATTCTCTTTGAAAACAGACTTATGCAAGAAAACACACTCATTTCATTTTTTTGGTAACCCATCCTGAAAGTGCCAAAAGCTATCCTATATAACATATGTGTTTTATAATGATACCACATTTAACACTTTCTTTATAGAATTATTGAAAATGCTTCAAGCTATCCTATTTTAATGTTCTCTGTTTGATATGTGTTATCTATTTTGTAGACAATGAACTATATTTGGTGATTTCTATAGCCAATGAATTTTCTTATAGATTTTGATTATGTTTTTGTGAAGATTAAATTTCAATTTAGGATAGTCATCCTGAACAAGGATTGTCTAAAATTCCTTACACGCTTTTGATTCTCTTTGAAAACAGACTTATGCAAGAAAACACACTCATTTCATTTTTTTGGTAACCCATCCTGAAAGTGCCAAAAGCAATTCTATATAACATATGTGTTTTATAATGATACCACATTTAGCACTCTCTTGATAGAATTATTGAAAATGCTTCAAACTATCCTATTTTAATGTTCTCTGTTTAATATGTGTTATCTATTTTGTAGACAATGAACTATATTTGGTGATTTTCTATAGCCAATGAATTTTCTTATAGATTTTGATTATGTTTTTTTGTGAAGATTAAATTTCAATTTAGGATAGTCATCCTGAACAAGGATTGTCTAAAATTCCTTACACGCTTTTGATTCTTTTCGAAAACAGACTTATGCAAGAAAACACACTCATTTCATTTTTTTGGTAACCCATCCTAAAAGTGCGAAAAGCTATCCTATATAACCTATGTGTTTTATAATGATACAACATTTAACACTTTCTTTATAGAATTATTGAAAATGTTTCAAGCTATCATATTTTAATGTTCTCTGTTTGATATGTGTTTACTATTTTGTAGACAATAATTTTTGTTTGGTGATTTCTATAGCCAATGAATTATAGATTTTGATCATGTTTTTTTTTGGAAGATTAAGTTCCAAATTAGGATAGCCATCCTCAACAAGGATTTTCTAACATTCTTTACACGCTTTTGATTCTCTTCGAAAACAGATTTATGCAAGAAAACACGCTCATTTTATTGTTTTGGAAACTCATCCTGAAAGTGCCAAAAGCTATCCTATATAACATATGTGTTTTATAATTATACCACATTTAACACTTTCTTTATAGAATTATTGAAAATACTTCATGCTATTATATTTTAATGTTCTCTGTTTGATATGTATTCTCTATTTTGTAGACAATGAACTATGTTTGATAGAATGATTATTTGTGTTTTTTATTTGGAAGATTAAGTTCCAAATTAGGATAGTCATCCTCAACAAGAATTGTCCAACATTCCTTACACGCTTTTGATTCTTTTCGAAAACAGACTTATGCAAGAAAACACGCCCATTTCATTTTTTTGGTAACCCATCCTGAAAGTCCCAAAAGCTATCCTATGTAACATACATGTTTTATAACTATACCACATTTAACACTTTCTTGATAGAATTATTGAAAATGCTTCAAGCTATCATATTTTAATGTTCTCTGTTTGATATGTGTTCTCTATTTTGTAGACAATGAACTCTGTTTGATAGAATTATTGATTATGTTTTTTTTTTTGGAAGATTAAGTTCCAAATTAGGAAGCCATCCTCAACAAAGATTGTCTAACATTCCTTACACGCTTTTGATTCTCTTCGAAAACAGACTTATGCAAGAAAACACATTCATTTTATTTTTTTGGTAACCCATCCTGAAAGTGCCAAAAGCTATCCTATATAACATATGTGTTTTATAATTATAACACGTTTAAAACTTTCTTGATAGAATTATTGAAAATGCTTCAAGTTATCCTATTTAAATGTTCTCTGTTTGATATGTGTTCTCTGTTTTGTAGACAATGAACTTTATTTGGTGATTTCTATAGCCAATGAATTTTCTTATAGATTTTGATTATGTTTTTTTGTTTTGGAAGATTAAGTTCCAATTTAGGATAGCCATCCTGAACAAAGATTGTCTAACATTCCTTACACGCTTTTGATTCTCTTCGAAAACAGACTTATGCAAGAAAACACACTCATTTTATTTTTTGGAAAACCATCCTGAAAGTGCCAAAAACTATCCTATATAACATATGTGTTTTATAATGATACCACATTTAACACTTTCTTGATAGAATTATTGAAAATGCTTCAAGCTATCCTATTTTAATGTTCTCTGTTTGATATGTGTTCTCTATTTTGTAGACAATGAACTCTATTTGGTGATTTCTATAGCCAATGAATTTTCTTATAGATTTTGATTATGTTTTTTGTTTTTTGAAGATTAAATTTCAATTTAGGATAGCCATCCTCAACAAAGATTGTCTAACATTCCTTACACGCTTTTGATTCTTTTCAAAACAGACTTATGCAAGAAAACACACTCATTTCATTTTTTGGTAACCCATCCTGAAAGTGCCAAAAGCAATTCTATATAACATATGTGTTTTATAATGATACCACATTTAGCACTCTCTTGATAGAATTATTGAAAATGCTTCAAACTATCCTATTTTAATGTTCTCTGTTTAATATGTGTTATCTATTTTGTAGACAATGAACTATATTTGGTGATTTCTATAGCCAATGAATTTTCTTATAGATTTTGATTATGTTTTTGTGAAGATTAAATTTCAATTTAGGATAGTCATCCTGAACAAGGATTGTCTAAAATTCCTTACACGCTTTTGATTCTCTTTCAAAACAGACTTATGCAAGAAAACACACTCATTTCATTTTTTGGTAACCCATCCTGAAAGTGCCAAAAGCTATCCTATATAACCTATGTGTTTTATAATGATACAACATTTAACACTTTCTTTATAGAATTATTGAAAATGTTTCAAGCTATCATATTTTAATGTTCTCTGTTTGATATGTGTTTACTATTTTGTAGACAATAATTTTTGTTTGGTGATTTCTATAGCCAATGAATTATAGATTTTGATTATGTTTTTTTGGAAGATTAAGTTCCAAATTAGGATAGCCATCCTCAACAAAGATTGTCTAACATTCCTTACACGCTTTTGATTCTTTTCAAAACAGACTTATGCAAGAAAACACACTCATTTCATTTTTTGGTAACCCATCCTGAAAGTGCCAAAAGCTATCCTATATAACATATGTGTTTTATAATTATACCACATTTAACACTTTCTTTATAGAATTATTGAAAATACTTCATGCTATTATATTTTAATGTTCTCTGTTTGATATGTATTCTCTATTTTGTAGACAATGAACTATGTTTGATAGAATGATTATTTGTGTTTTTTATTTGGAAGATTAAGTTCCAAATTAGGATAGTCATCCTCAACAAGAATTGTCCAACATTCCTTACACGCTTTTGATTCTTTTCGAAAACAGACTTATGCAAGAAAACACGCCCATTTCATTTTTTGGTAACCCATCCTGAAAGTGCCAAAAGCTATCCTATATAACATATGTGTTTTATTATTATACCACATTTAACACTTTCTTGATAGAATTATTGAAAATGCTTCAAGCTATCATATTTTAATGTTCTCTGTTTGATATGTGTTCTCTATTTTGTAGACAATGAACTCTGTTTGATAGAATTATTGATTATGTTTTTTTTTTTGGAAGATTAAGTTCCAAATTAGGAAGCCATCCTCAACAAAGATTGTCTAACATTCCTTACACGCTTTTGATTCTCTTCGAAAACAGACTTATGCAAGAAAACACATTCATTTTATTTTTTTGGTAACCCATCCTGAAAGTGCCAAAAGCTATCCTATATAACATATGTGTTTTATTATTATACCACATTTAACACTTTCTTGATAGAATTATTGAAAATGCTTCAAGCTATCCTATTTTAATGTTCTCTGTTTGATATGTGTTCTCTATTTTATAGGCAATGAAAGATATTATTATGTTTTACAAAGTGTTATCATTCAGCTCTTAGACCAAATATCAACAGTAAAGGATAGGATGGATGAGTTCACATCCCATGTTGAAGAGTTGAATTTCAATATCCCCAACAGGAGAGTTGAGTTCACATCCCTTTTTACTCCTGTCTTGTCCTGAGTACCCGTTTTAATGACGTATGTGTGAATTTCAATATCCCATAACATTTTCCTTTTTAATTAAAATTTAGATTTTCAGGAAGGTCTTCCTAAATATTTTAACTGATATCCTAAATATGATATATAAGTAAGTTTGTTAGACATACATTTTACTTGATATCCTAAAATTTTTAATTTTTATTTAAATATTAAATTTTCATAAAGCAATTCTTAAATATTTTCCTTGCTATCCTTTCATTTTCTTTTTTAATTAAATATTAAATTTTCAGTAAGTCATTCCTTAATATTTTAATTGCTATCCTAAATATGATATATATGTAAGTTTGTTAATATATACATTTTTACTTGATATCCTAACATTTTTAATTTTTAGTTAAATATTATTATTTTCAAAAAATCCTTCCTAAATATTTTACTTGCTACCTTACATTTTTCCTTTTAGTTAAATATTCAATTTTCAGGAAGGCCTTCCTCAATATTTTAACAGATATCCTAAATATGATATATATGTAAGTTTGTTAATATATACATTTTTACTAGATATTCTAACATTTAAATTTTTTAATTAAATTTAAATATTAAATTTTCAAGGAGTTCTAACCATATATTTTACTTGTTATCCTAACATTTTCCTTCTTAATTAAAATTTAGATTTTCAGGAAGCCCTTCCTAAATATTTTAACTGATATCCTAAATATGATATATAAGTAAGTTTGTTAATATATACATTTTACTTGATATTCTAACATTTTTAATTTTTAATTAAATATTAAATTTTCAGAAAGCATATTTTAAATATTTTACTTGCTATCCTTACATATTTTTTAATTAAATATTAAATTTTCAGGAAGCCATTTATAGATATTTTTAATTGCCATCCTAAATATGATATATATGTAAGTTTGTTAATATATACATTTTTACTTGATTTCCTAACATTTTTATTTTTTAATTAAATATTAAATTTTCAGGAAACCCTTCCTAAATATTTTGCTTGCTACCTTACATTTTCCCTTTTAGTTAAATATTCAATTTTCAGGAAGGCCTTCCTTAATATTTTAACTGATATCCTAAATATGATATATATGTAAGTTTGTTAAGATATACATTTTTAGTAGATATTCTAACATTGATAGATGTTGTTCTCCAAATTTGTATAATATAAAAGTATGAAAACTTGGATGTCATCACTCGATCCATATCTATATTTGTATATATTTGGAACACATACGTCTATTTTGCTCTAGCTTTTGTTCACTTTCTTGCAATAGATGTCGATGAATTTGGTATAAAAGATCGTTTGAGAAGTACATATAATCTCTGTTTCTTTTATCTGAGAATGATACAACAAGACTATATTGACATCAACTTGTGTGCATAGGAAGGATGATATTGGGAAGTAGAGACTGGATATTGAGAGAGGTTCTAGAAGAGAACCGATATATTCGGGTATTGTTGTCATAGATAATGATAGATACTTGAGAGATAAGTCTTGTATAGATTTGAGTCTATCTCTAACACGAGTTGTATAAATATGTTGTAACGTTGAGATGTGAATGATAAGTATTCTTCAACATAACTCTCTGGTCTTTACATGGTATCAGAGCCTCAAGAAGGTTAAGCTAATCTTTTATTGGGCGTTAGACGAGAGAAGCAAATATGAGTGGGGAAAAAGATGTCGTGAAAGGTGGAAAGGAAGTTGTGAGTTCTTCTGGTGTGAGTTTGGAAGGTCAGATGTCACCGTATTACCTAGCTCCATCAGACAATCCGGGGACGTCAATCACTCCAGTGATCCTAACCGGAGAGAACTATGCTGAGTGGTCATGTGAACTCGAAAACGCTTTACGTGCTAAGCGGAAGATAGGGTTCCTGAATGGAAGTTTGAAGATCCCGAGTGAAGTGGAGAAGCCGATGGAGGCTGAGATGTGGAGGACGGCGAACTCCATGATTGTTGGGTGGATCAGGACCTCTATTTCGCCTGCGATTCGGTCAACAGTCCCCTTCTCGCCGGATTGTTGTAAGCTATGGTCAGAACTTAAAAACGATTCTCGGTGGGAAGTGCTGTGCGGGTGCATCAGCTCAAGGCGGAGCTAGCCGCATGTAAACAAGAAGGATCTACTGTCCTGGATTACTTTGGGAGGTTGTCTCAAAAATGGGAAAAGTTGTTGAACTGTAAACCAATCCCAACATGTACGTGTGAAGCTTCTGAAATATATGCCAAGGAGTATGAAGAGGAGAAGGTTCATCAGTTTCTCTTGGGTCTTGATGAGGCAAGGTTTAGCAACGTATGCACAAATATAATTGGGCTAGAGCCATTACCTGATCTCAACTCGGTCTATCAACGAGTAGTGAGGGAAGAAAAGAGACTTGGTGCATCACGGGCTGAAGCTAAAGAAGCACCAGTGGGTTTCACCGTCAACGCATCACTGAAGAACGAAGAGGAGTCAACATGAAACGGTATTGTTACAGCGGTGTCAAGGGGGCGCAACTCCATCATATGTGCAAACTGCGGTAGGACCAGTCATGAGAAGAAGGAGTGTTGGCAAATCATAGGGTTCCCTGAGTGGTGGACTGAGAGGAATCAAGCAAGTGGAAGAGGAGGAAGAGGCAGAGGACGAGGGAGAACAAACTCGTCTCGTGCCAACGTAGCTCAGGGTCCGAACGTGCCTTCATCCAGTACCAAGGGATCACCGATTCCAGGACTTAGTGCAGAGCAGTGGGCGTCCTTGACGGCATTGATCGAGCAGCAGAAACTGTCCCCAATACCAGACAGGTTAAATGGTATGGTACAAACTGGTGAGGTTATCATTGACACTGGTGCTTCTCACCATATGACAGGAGATGTGTTATTACTCAGTGATGTCCGTAGTATAATACCCTGTCCAGTGAGCTTTGCTGATGGTAGTCATGTAATGGCTACTAAGAGTGGTAGCCTGCGGTTGTCAATGAACTTGACCTTAACCAATGTTCTCTTTGTCCCGAATTTAAACTGTACTCTGCTGTCTGTGGCGAAACTGCTCAAGCAGACTGGATGTTTTGCTGTATTTACAGATACCTTGTGTGTTTTGCAGGACCTTTTTACGAGGACTCTGATTGGAGTCGGTGAAGTCAAAGATGGTGTTTATGTTTATCGGGATGTTACTATAACGAGGGGCCACAGAGTGAAGGCTTCAGAGGATCAAGCTGTGTGGCATCGACGTCTAGGACATCCTGCTTATGGTGTTTTACGGTTTTTGCCTTTTGTTTCTGGTTTTAAAGAAGTCTCGAATAAATTTGGTGGTTGTGACATTTGTTTTCAGTCTAAACAAACCAGAGAAGTTTTCTCCGAAAGTCTTAATAAAAGTTCTAGTTCATTTGAATTGATTCATGTAGACCTTTGGGGTCCATATCGTGTACCATCTTCGTACGGGGCAGTATATTTTCTCACCATAGTAGATGATTTCTCACGAGCTGTGTGGATACATCTCTTGCTGGAGAAGAGTGAAGTAAAAACTGTATTGCCGAACTTCATCTCTCTTGCAAGTCGTCAATTTGGGAAGCAAGTTAAGGGTGTGAGAAGTGATAATGGGACAGAGTTTATGTGCTTGACAAAGTACTTTGCTGAGGTCGGAATCATACACCAAACGTCCTGTGTGGGAACTCCTCAGAAAAATGGTCGAGTGGAGAGAAAACATCGCCATATTTTGAATGTTGCTCGGTCTATCCTGTTCCAAGCTGATCTACCAGTGCGTTTTTGGGGTGAGAGTGTGCTGGCTGCAGCTCATCTCATAAATAGAACTTCGACGAAGTTGCTCAAAGGTAAAACTCCTTACGAATGCCTGTATGGAAAGCCTCCTTCTTACGATGAGATAAGGACTTTCGGGTGTCTCTGTTTTGCGCACACCGCCAGGAGAGACAAAGATAAGTTTGGTGTGAGGAGCAGGAAATGCGTATTCCTTGGATACCCTTTTGGAAAAAAGGGGTGGAAGTTGTATGATCCAGAAAAGAATGAGTTCTTTGTGTCCAGGGATGTAGTGTTCGATGAGACAAAATTTCCATATGCAGAGAAAGCGTGTACAAAGAAAGTCAGAGATGTGCCTCTTGTATTGCCTCCGGTGAGCACTGATGTGTATGATGAACATGATCAGGTAGCTGCGATGGGAGACAGGGGGAGCAGCGATGTATTGGTCTCCCCTGCTGACGATGAGCAAGTAAGGGAAACGGATGATAAAGAAGTTGAGGAGCAGAGTTCTCAAGTCGCAGCAGAGGAAAGCTTGGGTCGAGGTCATAGAAGGGTTCCCTCAGTAAGACTTCAAGACTATGTGATCTATAATGCTCAAGCACATCCTGATAAACATAACACTGTCGCCGACACACAATCAGAGTCATCGTGGTCAGGTAAGAAACACACTCTGTATCCTATCACCGATTTTGTGACTGATGAAAATTTCTCTGAGCATCATCAAGCTTTTCTTGCAGCTGTAAGTGCTGGTGTAATACCAAGAAATTATAAGGAAGCATTTGGTGATAAGCGATGGAACAAGGCAGTGAAAGGTGAAGTAACTGCGCTTGAACTGAGTAGGACATGGGATGTTGTCGACCTCCCACCGGGAAAGAAAGCTATAGGAAGCAAGTGGGTGTTTACTATCAAATACAATGCATACGGGACGATCGAGAGATACAAAGCTAGACTGGTGTGTTGTGGCAATCACCAGATTGAAGGAGTAGATTACGAGGAGACATTTGCGCCTGTAGCAAAGATGGACAATGTGCAGATGCTACTAGAAGTGGCTGTGGCTAAGAATTGGGAAGTGCATCAGATGGATGTGCACAACGTTTTCCTCCATGGAGATTTGGAGGAGGAGGTCTATATGAGATTACCACCAGGTTTTCAGTCTGATAATCCAAATAAGGTGTGTAAACTAAGGAAGTCATTGTATGGGTTGAAGCAGGCACCAAGATGTTGGTTTGAGAAGCTGTCGAAGTCGCTTGAGAGAATGGGTTTCGTGCAATCCTATGAGGATGCTTCCTTGTTCATGTACGGAAAAGGAGATAAGAGTATTCGAGTCCTCATATATGTGGATGATTTGATTGTGACCGGGAATGATCTTGAGTTAATAAAGAAGTTCAAGAAGCGATTGAGTGAGACATTTCACATGAAAGATCTTGGGAAGGCCAAGTATTTTCTAGGCATTGAGTTGGCAAGAGGACCATTGGGGATGTTTCTGTCGCAGCGTAAGTATGCGTTGAATATAGTTAATGAAGCTGGGTTGCTTGGTAGCAAGCCTGCAATTACACCGATGGAGGCCAATCACCATCTCCTGCGTAATAAGACTCCATTGTTGAAGGATCCTGCAAAGTTTAGAAGAGTGGTTGGTAGACTTGTGTACTTGACAATAACACGACCAGACTTATGTTACTCTGTTCATGTTCTCTCTCAAGTAATGCATGAGCCGAGAGAGGCGCATTGGGACGCAGCTATGAGGGTAATACGCTATCTTAAAGGTACGCCAGGGCAAGGAATCATGTTAAAGGAGGATAGTGATTTGAAGATACGAGCTTGGTGTGACTCAGATTGGGCAACATGTCCACGAACTAGGCGATCACTATCTGCATATATGGTGTTGTTGGGAAATTCTCCTGTGGCCTGGAAAACGAAGAAGCAAGATACAGTGTCGCATTCGTCGGCAGAGGCAGAGTATCGCGCCATGTCAGATGCATTGAAGGAACTGCAATGGTTGAAGAGGTTATTGGCTGATCTTGGCGTGAAGCATGAAGCACCGATGGACCTATACTGCGACAGTAAATCGGCAATATATATAGCAGCTAATCCTGTGTTCCATGAGCGAACAAAACACATAGAAAAGGACTGTCATGCCGTTAGAGACGCAGTCAAAGCCAAGCTAATAGCAACGAGGCATGTACGGATGACTGAGCAGCTTGCAGACATTCTGACGAAGGCGTTGGGGAGTTCAGCGTTTCGATACCTTTTGTCCAAGTTTGGAGTGTATGACTTACACGCTCCAACTTGAGGGGGAGTATTGAGAGAGGTTCTAGAAGAGAACCGATATATTCGGGTATTATTGTCATAGATAATGATAGATACTTGAGAGATAAGTCTTGTATAGATTTGAGTCTATCTCTAACACGAGTTGTATAAATATGTTGTAACGTTGAGATGTGAATGATAAGTATTCTTCAACATAATTCTCTGGAAAGGAAACTTGTATTTAACATATGCATAGAGATTTTATTAGCATCATACAACAATACTGGGGAGAGGAGGGAGAGGATCAAGCACTGAATCCGTGGTGAAGGGAGCTCCAAGGACCAGTCGGGATAGTGGGTCAAGCCTGCATTGCTGCCTCCTCCATCTGTTCCATCTGAATCCCAGCGTTGCATATGTTTGCAATGGACCTCATGTGCTTGAATCCCTACTGAGACAATGATCCACAGTGCTTCTCAAAAGCTCTCACCTATCAAAACCTGCATGAAGCTTAAAACATCAAACAAACAAAAAAACAGTATGTAGCGATTACTGAAAGTAAAGATCATTTAGAAGGATACCAGTATTGTCCCAGTCATCGACAAGCGGTTTTCTAGAAGGCCTTACTTTGTTTTGCACCACAGGACCTTGTGAAATGCCAAACAAAAGTCTCCCAATAAATAGAACACTATTGTCGACGTGAAGTCTGTGAGACATTGCTTCAAGGAATTGCTTCTGAGCCTCGGTTTTTCTTGCAGAACCTTCTGGTGCCTTTTTAAACTACATTTGAACAATAGCTTTAATAATATAATTTTTGAAGTATTCAGATATTATAAGAAAAGAGAGAGTAAAGATTGACCAAAAATGCTACAAACGAAGCTGCTAAGGTATAAAACAAATCTCTCGACAAAAACCCCCATCAAAATGTCTCAACACATCAATGAAATCTAATAAAGTAAGAAGCTTTATACGGGTGAAGAACTGTGGAAACTAAACAGGCAAGATCACAGCTTCCTGCAAACTCTTCCACCTGATAACACACCCTCCAATTAATCCTGGGCAACCTGGCCTTGGTGCCATGAGTAGAGACATCACTGACGAGATCTCCTTTCTCTCCCTCAGAAAAATCCTCGGACATATCAGCTGTTGCCTCCCTGCGATCTCTCTCACGCTCAAGACGGCGCATAGCCAACCTCTGCGCCTCCTTTTCCTCATGCTGCACAAAAACATAAGAATGGGCAGAAAGAACATGATTTGGCAATTCTTTAAATAATGTTAATGTTCCAAGTGCACTGACCTATCATCCTATGGTGGAATTCATAAGCACAAAGTAACAAGATCAATCAAAGGTTCATAGGCTATATTTCATAGATTCAACTATACAAGGTCACACACAAATCAAGAAGACGGCTCCAAAAGGCAGGACAGTACAGGACAAGTATTTAAAGGTTTTAAATTCTATGCCAAGTCCAGGATGATTCTCAGGAACGAACTATCGGAACATTTTCCCCCCATTTTCTTATTACTCTTTTTAATCCCCCGTTGCGAAAAGAAACAAATTGAAAAGGTTGAAACTTGAAAACAGAGGAGACCAACAGAATAAACAAAACAAAAAAACATTGACTGGAGAGTCAAAACAACTTAAGATCAAAATGTAGACTCCGTCAAAACTTTTAAAAATTATTCTCAGACAAAAAGATCTACTTTTAGAAAAGAAAAGTTACAAGCTTTGAATAGAACAGTCATATCTTAAAATATGCATCCAAAGTAAATAAAAAACAAAAGCAAACCTGCTTCTTTTGGCGAGCGAGATCCTCCAACACATATTCTCCAACCTCGTGTTCCTCTCTTGTGTACTCCTCGTAGCAACCGCCAATATAAAAAAATAAACCAACACACCCTACTTAACAGGTTGCACCTGATAACAGACCCTTCTCTGCCTGACCCCTGCAAGTTTAAGACACCAACTTCAAATCTTACACTTGATAGAGATCAAAATCCAAAAGCATAGACGGACTAGTATTACTTATTAGTATAACTAGACATTAGTCATCAAAACAACATGTGACCCATGACATAATCTATACGTAGAAACCAATAATAAAAACAACTTTCAAGGACCACAATCATAATAAGCATGGTTCTGATCCGAAACCCTGTTCTACAATGGACGCAAGCAAAGTGGAGGAATGTTACATGGTGTAGCCATGACCAGAGACATAGAAGGGGTGCTGAGTGAGTCTGATGATGAGGAGCTGATTGAAGAGACTACCTTAGAAGAGAGTGGTAAAGCTGAGGATACTGAAGTGAACTTGAGCCAGAGAGAGACACCAAAGGAGCCAGCCAGTGTGTGGGTTGGACCAGTCACTAGAGCCAGGGTGAGAGCACAAGAGAAGAGCCTCCAGGACTTGATCAAGGTCGTGGGGCTTGGCCCAAAGAGAGAAGTCCAAGACAAACCAGCCTGTTGGTTTAATCTAATTGCAATGTAATAGATTTGGTTATTGGGCTTTCATTTATTTTAAACCAAAGACAACTAGGATTAGTAAACCAACTTTGGGTAGTATTAGGATTTTAAAATAAAACAATTCGATTGGTATTAGATTTAGGAAATAGATTAAACCACTTCGGTTTACATCTAGGGTAGATTGTCGATTTATTTTAAAACATTGTACGCAGCCTTCATTATTTTTCAACTTTGAATCTAAGAAATTTCCAGCAGCTTTGCTTGCCTTGTCTCATGCTTTCTCTGTTCAGCTAAAGAACATTGATCTCACTTAAAGGAAGGAATTCCTTGTGAAACCATCTTAGACAATACAGGGTGATCCTGTGTCTTTGAGTAGCTATCCATCTCTGTAGCCTTCCACAGCAGCAGAGAGCCGGCCATAGTTCAAAGGAGAGCTAGTAGCCTTCCAAGAACAACCCTCTTCCATTACCTTCAAGTGATCCAGGAGCAGAAGCCATACCCAGGCTGCACCAAGTGGTATCAGAGCCACTTGAAGGTTAGGGTTTGCGATTTTGACTACTCAGATCATTCTATGCATCAAACACTTCTCTTATATATCTATCTATTGTAAGCCAGCTGAGCCAACCCTGGTAATCAAAAAACAAAAAGAAAGAAAAGAGATCTTTGATCCAAAACAAAAAAAAAAAAAAAATAAGAAAGCGGAAGAGAAATCCAGCTAAGCTGAAGAGTAATCCAAATCAGGGTGGTAAAGTCAGCTGGTGCCTAAATCTCTTAATACTTTCTCTCTGATTCATTGGGGTTTAGTTCTAGATCATAGGTGTAGAGCTTTGAATCTTAACTGAACTTGTGAGAAGAGCAGAGACTTGGCAGCTTAAAACTGAGTGAGAGAGAGTTGTTTTGTTTCTTTGTTTTTGTGTTTTCTCTAACTGTTTCAGGTGACAATGGCTGATGAGAAGCGAGTTGGGAAGCAACCAGAGGAGCCAGAAGAACCGGCTATCCAGCAAATCAATCTTAACCAGCTTCAGTTTGAAACCATGATGGCTGAGATAACTAGAAGAATGCAAAATACTTACAACCGTGCTCAGCAAGCTAATGAAAATTTGTTTGGTGATGATGAGGACGAGAGAGAGGAGCTGTTGCTGGAGCTCAGAGAGCACGCATGGGACCTATAAGAGGACAGTGAGTTGAGGTTGGTGGACATAGGATCTATGGCGAGCAGCTGGAGGATGATACATCAGGAGAGAGTGACAATAACTCTCAGGCCAGCCAACACAGCAGACGCCATAACCAAAGGAGAACAGAAACTGATAACCTAGGCATTCTCAAGCTTAGAATCCCCCCCCCCCATTCCATGGCAAGAATGATCCTGATGCTTACTTGGAGTGGGAGAAGAAGATTGAGCTAGTTTTCAATTGCCAGCAGTTTACTGAGGAGAGGAAAGTGAGATTAGCAGCCACTGAATTTTGTGGTTATGGTATAAACTGGTGGGATCAGATTGCTACTACCAGGAGACGCAATGGAGAGCCTCAGATAGCTTCCTGGTTTGAGATGAAAACTGTGATGAAGAAGAGATTTGTTCCTACTCACTATCGGAGAGATCTACACCAGAAACTGAGAAGGCTTTCTCAAGGGACAAAGAGTGTAGAGGACTATCACCAGGAGATGGAGACACTCATCCTGAAAGCTTACTTATAAGAAGGAGTAGAAGCTACTACGGCTAGGTTCCAAGGAGGTCTAAACAGGGACATACAAGATAGACTGGAGCTGCAGGAGTATGAGGACATGGATGAACTACTGCATAAGGCCATCCTAATTGAGCAGCAAAATAAGAGGAAGAGTTCCACCAGATCTCCATACAGCTCTGCTTCAAAACCGGCCTACTCTAAGGATGATAAACCATCTGATAAGCCAAAGGAAGGGTCTTCTTCAGTAGATACCAAACGAGAGGACAAGGGTAAAGGAGCAGTCACACCTACTAGGACAAGGAACATTAAGTGTTTCAAGTGTCATGGTTTTGGACATTATGCTAATGAGTGTACCAACAAGAAGGTGATGACTATCCTAGCCAATGGAGAAGTGATTTCTGAGGAAGAGGATGCCGGCCAAGAGACTGATGAGGAAGGCGTGGAGTATCCAATTAAAGGAGAACTGTTAGTCACTAGGAGACTTCTCAATGCCCAGCCTAAGACCAAAGAGGGTGGACAGAGAGAGAACCTGTTTCACACCAGATGTTTGATCCGAGACAAAGTGTGCAGCTTGATCATTGATGGAGGAAGATGTACTAATGTAGCAAGTGATGAGCTGGTGGAGAAGTTGGGTCTATAAGTGTACAAACATCCTAAGCCATATCTCTTGCAATGGATCAATGACAAGGGAGGATTAAAGATCAGCAAGCAAGTGAAGGTCTTACTATCAGTGGGAAAGTACCAGGATGAGATCACTTGTGATGTGGCACCCCTTGAAGCTAGCCACATTCTTCTTGGACGGCCATGGCAGTATGACAAGAGATCAGTACATGATGGCTTCACCAACAGATAGACTTTTGTTCATAAGGAGAAACAAGTCACCCTGGCGCCTATGACACCCCAAGAAGTACACCAGGATCAAATGCATCTCAAAAGGAAGAGGGAGGAGACCAAGGCAGCCGGTAAGACTTTGTTACTGGATGAGACCAAACAGGTAAGTAAACTCAACCTCTTTGCTACTGCTAAAGATATCAAAACTGCTGTGATTGAACAATCAAATTTGATATTAGTAGTTTACAAAGAATTGCTGAACTCTTCTACTAACACTGATCCTGTAATTCCAGAAGAGATTGAGAGTCTTTTGCAGGAGTATAAAGATGTGTTTCCAGATGACAATCCCATGGGCTTGCCGCCTATTAGAGGGATAGAACATCAGATCGACTTTGTACCAGGAGCTACCTTACCAAACCGGCCAGCATACAGGACCAATCCTATGGAGACCAAGGAGCTTCAGAAACAAGTCATTGATCTGCTGGAGAAGGGCCACATCAGGGAGAGTATGAGTCCTTGTGCTGTATCTGTTCTATTGGTGCCCAAGAAAGATGGGAGCTGGAGGATGTGTGTGGATTGCAGAGCCATCAACAATATCACAGTTAAGTATAGACATCCTATCCCTCGCTTAGATGACATGTTAGATGAGTTACATGGTTCATGTGTCTTTTCTAAAATTGACTTAAAGAGTGGTTACCACCAGATTAGAATGAAAGAAGGAGATGAGTGGAAAACTGCTTTTAAAACTAAGCTAGGATTGTATGAATGGCTTGTGATGCCTTTTGGATTGACTAATGCACCTAGTACTTTTATGAGGTTAATGAATCATGTCTTGAGAGCTTTGATAGGACGATTTGTAGTAGTGTACTTTGATGATATACTGATCTATAGCAAGACCATGAAAGAACATGTTAACCACTTGAAACAAGTTCTAGATGTGCTTAGGAAGGAGAACCTGTATGCTATAAAAAGTGCTCTTTTGGAACAGATAACCTTGTCTTTTTAGGTTTTGTTGTGACATCACATGGAATACAGGTTGATGAAGAAAAAGTGAAGGCTATCAAGGAATGGCCGGTTCCTAAATCCATTGGAGAGGTTAGAAGTTTTCATGGACTTGCTGGCTTCTATAGGAGGTTTGTGAGAGACTTCAGTACAGTTACTGCCCCACTCACTGAAGTAATCAAAAAGAGTGTAGGTTTCACTTGGGGGAAAGCCCAAGAAGATGCATTTCAAATGCTTAAAGTGAAGTTAACAAGTGCTCCTTTACTTGTACTCCCTGACTTTTCTAAAACCTTTGAAATTGAATGTGATGCATCTGGTATTGGGATAGGAGCTGTTTTGATGCAGGAAAAGAGGCCTATAGCTTACTTCAGTGAGAAGCTAGGAGGCGCCACACTGAATACCCAACCTATGACAAGGAGCTGTATGCCTTGGTGAGAGCTTTGCAAGTGTGGCAAAATTACTTGTGGCCAAAGGAGTTTGTGATCCACACTGATCATGAATCTATTAAGCATCTCAAGGGGAAACAGAAGCTGAACAAGAGGCATGCTAGGTGGGTAGAGTTCATTGAGACATTCCCTTATGTCATCCACTACAAGCAAGGTAAGGAGAATGTATTTGCTGATGCATTCTCCAGAAGGTATGTTCTTTTATCAACAATGGAAACTAAGCTCTTAGGCTTTGAACATATTAAATCTTTCTATGCTGATGATCCTGAGTTTAAGGAAGTCTTTAGGGAAGCTGAGAAACATGCTAGTGGTAAATTCTATCAAGTAAAAGGTTTTCCTTTCTATGATAACCGCCTGTGTGTTCCTTGTGGTTCTTTGAGGGAATTATATGTCAGGGAAGCTCATGGAGGAGGGCTGATGGGTCACTTTGGAGTCGCCAAAACACTCTCTACCTTGCAAGGACACTTCTACTGGCCGAGTATGAAGAAAGATGTGGAGAGGGTGTGCTCCAGGTGTGTTGTGTGTAAGCAAGCCAAGACCAAGGTTCAACCAACAGGTTTGTACACGCCTCTTCCTATCCCTACTAAACCATGGATTGACATCTCTATGGACTTTGTTTTAGGATTGCCTAGAACCAGTAAAGGTAGAGATAATATCTTTGTAGTTGTTGATAGGTTTTCTAAAATGGCTCACTTCATACCTTGCCATAACACTGATGATGCATCTTTAGTAGCTGATCTATTCTTTAGAGAGGTTGTTAGATTGCATGGTATGCCTAGGACTATAGTTTCTGATAGAGATTCTAAGTTCCTTAGCTATTTTTGGAAGACTCTATGGGAAAGTTGGGAACTAAGCTATTGTTTTCCACTACTTGTCATCCCCAAACTGATGGGCAAACTGAAACAGTCAATAGGACTTTGTCTACTCTTCTGCGTGCTATCATCAAGAGTAACATTAGGACTTGGGAAGATTGTTTACCACGTGTAGAGTTTGCATACAATAGGGCAATGCATTCAGATACCAAGTTCTCTCCTTTCCAAGTAGTTTACGGTTTTAATCCACTGTCTCCTCTTGATTTGTTTGCTTTACCTTTAAAAGAACAAGCTAACCTTGATGGAAAGCAGAAGGCCGAGTTTGTTAAGTCTTTGCCTGAGCAGGTCCGGAAGAACATAGAGGAGAGAACCAAGATGTATGAAAGACAGAAGAACAAAGGCAGGAAAGAGTTGGTGCTAGAACCGGGTGATCTTGTTTGGATCCACTTGAGAAAAGATAGGTTTTCTGTTGAGAGGAAATCAAAGTTGTTGCCAAGGACAGATGGACCTTTCAAAGTGTTGAAAAGAATAAACAACAATGCTTACCAGATTGATCTTGAAGGTAAGTATACAATAAGTTCAACTTTCAATGTTTCTGACTTGATCCCTTTTGTTGCAGATGAATTAGATTTGAGGTCAAATCCTTTTAAGGGAGGAGGGGATGGTGTAGCCATGACCAGAGACATAGAAGGGGAGCTGAGTGAGTCTGATGATGAGGAGCTGAGTGAAGAGACTACCTTAGAAGAGAGTGGTGAAGCTGAGGATACTGAAGTGAACTTGAGCCAGAGAGAGACACAAAAGGAGCCAGCCAGTGTGTGGGTTGGACCAGTCACTAGAGCCAGGCTGAGAGCATAAGAGAAGAGCCTCCAGGACTTGATCAAGGTCGTGGGGCTTGGCCCAAAGAGAGAAATCCAAGACAAACCAGCCTGTTGGTTTAATTTAACTGAAATGTAATAGATTTAGTTATTGGGCTTTCATTTATTTTAAACCAAAGACAATTAGGATTAGTAAACCAAGTTTGGGTAGGATTAGGATTTTAAAATAAACCAATTCGATTGGTATTAGATTTACGAAATAGATGAAACCACCTCGGTTTACATCTAGGGTAGATTGTCGATTTCTTTTAAAACATTGTACGCAGCCTTCATTCTTTTTCAACTTTGAATCTAAGAAATTTCCAGCAGCTTTGCTTGCCTTGTCTCATGCTTTCTCTGTTCAGCTAAAGAACATTGATCTCACTTAAAGGAAGGAATTCTTTGTGAAACCATCTTAGACAATACAGGGTGATCCTGTGTCTTTGACTAGCTATCCATCTCTGTAGCCTTCCACAGCAGCAGAGAGCCGACCATAGTTCAAAGGATAGCTAGTAGCCTTCAAAGAACAACCCTCTTCCATTAGCTTCAAGTGATCCAGGAGCAGAAGCCACACCCAGGCTGCACCATTACATCACCGGCATTGATTCCTCTGCTTGAATGGTTCTCCACAAGCTCCAAATCTTCCTGCTTTTGCCTTCTCTTCCTTAGAGATGATACTCGACTCTCGGACCGGAAAGCTCCATTGGCTGATTCTGATACCAAAAAACGAGCATCGAGTTATAGAATCTACGCCATTCGATCACAATACAAAATTTACCATAAACCCTACCTGAATTGGAAGGGGAACTGGAACTGGAACGAAGAGTAAGGGATTCTACGGAGATGGATTTGGAAGACGAGCGAGTAGAGTACATCATCTGGCGATTCATAGCATTGGCTTCGGCGGATGGGCTCGATTATAGTTGCAGTGGCGGAGGCTGCGATTGAAAGCTTCGGAGATGATGATTCCTCTTATTTTTCATATTTTTCTTATTTATTTGTTTTTTTTGTTTAATATAAAGCAAGAGCACTAAGGTAATTTATCCATTAATGAATGTTATTTTTGTGAATTTCTCCTTCTAGTGCTATTATGGAGACAAAAACTTCAAAAGGACTGTTATGGAGAATTACCCTTAGAATCTCTATAATATTATTTGAAAAGTCAGTTTCCTATGTGTCGGTCTCAGGTTAATTCTTACGACGGTTAATTACAGAGGTACCCTTAATGAATAAATATTATATATAATTTCCATTATTAAAAATATTTAACAAATATTTAATTTTAATTTATTTTTATATTTTTCAAATAACATATATAATAAAGAAGGAAATATTCATATAATTAAAAAAAAATTGTATTTACAAAAAAGGAAAGGAAACATATGTCACGAAAATATATATAATATAAAATATGATTTTCATAAAAGGGAATTTCACCAAAAAGTAGTTACTTTGTAAAAATAAGCATCTCTTTAAAAGATAATATTAAAAAGCATAATACACATTTAAAATTAATAAAATAATTTACTTATATCAATCCTTTTCTTAGTTTATTAATTTAAACATATACTAAAATATCATTGATGAACCAAAAATATTTTATAATTGCTACTATTAAGATGTTTATTAATTTTGCATAATTTCTTTTTGTTATATTTTTAATTTGTCACATTAAGCAAACTACATAAATAGAAAATCTACAAAATTTAATCAAATATATTATACTACTAAAAGTTATTTAAGGCTTCATATTTTTTAATATATTTATACAACATAATATACCTCTAACAAGAATGCATAAACCAATACAAATTTTGTTGGTTCAGATTATTTATAATTGTTTTTAGTTTGTATTTTATACATCCAAACTCTAAACTATAAAATTACTTAGACTTTTGCTAGAATCTTTTTTGTAAAGGTTGATATTTGTCCATGAGTTTTCGATGTTGTTTATCAAAATTCGTATTTATCATCACTTCAATTTTTATACTATTTTAAAAATCAACAAATACTAAATTATACAAAATAATTTACGCAAGTAAATATACATATTTAAGATGTAGAACTAAACTAATGTAATAAATAAAACAAATCAAATTTAGTTTAACAAGAATCAAAAGTGATTATGCTTCGATTTGAAAAAAATATGGGTAACTTAATATAATCCACAAAATGAGTAAGTTAAACAATCTAAATTGTTATTCTCATAGTCAAAAGTCTAAATTTTCCAAAAAAAAAAAAAATCATCAAAATTTAATCTATTTCAACACAAAAAATACTATTGTTAAACCTAGAGAAGTAAAGACAATTTAATATACCTAAATAATAGTAATCAAACAAACTAGATATATATATATATATATATATCCAAACTACATGTTTGATTAATTCATATAATATTATTTAAAATAAATCATATATAAGAAATAAAAAATAATTAAACTGAAATTAGAATATTAATAATATATATAATTATTTATTTATAAATATTTATATTCGTGCATGAGCACGAGAAAATCACCTAGTAATGTATTATTTATTGAGTAACATTAGTTCTAATCCAATTAGAACGATAATAAGTTGATTTAACCAAAGCATCATGTCAAACGATTTGGCATGAAGTAAATATTTTAAATATATATTTACTTAAACAATCAAACATTACTTTAATGCATGTGTTAAAATGTAAATAATATATTTGTACCCACTACAAGTACGAGACGCAAATTCAGAGACAGAGCATGCGGTTCAAATTATTAATCGATTACAAACTAATCTGCGATAATAATTAATCTGATCATATCAAATAGCTTTGTTCTGAATACAAACTTATTAAGGAATATCTTTATAGCCAAGTAAATAAGATCACATGTGTATATTCGATTTGTATTATTTCCTTAAGTGAGACACGTACAGCTCTTGGTTATGTTAAGATGTCTTTGGCTTTAAGCGGTGACAACCAAAAGAATAATAAGAACAGCAAGGAAAGGAACGAAAAGAAACAGAATAGTAGAAATATTTATTCCCTATTGTTTTTTCCCGAATTTTATAAGGAATAATTTTGTTCTATGATTCCTTAAATTAAAAGGAATGAGAAGCAATATAAAAGAAAAAATATTCCTTGTAAATGGTGTCAAATTTAAGAAATTGAGAGGAATTAACTATTATCATTCCTTATAAATGGTGTCAATTCCAAGGAATATAGTGGAATTAACCATTCCCACCCATTCCTTTGGTCACCAGTTAGAGCTTTTGTATTTATACGGCCTAAGGGTCTGGAGAATAAACAGAACTTCTTCGATCAATACCTTAAGCACTTTGTCATGGTATCAGACCAAGATCTGAAGACCTAAAACCTATTATACTCAAAGCCCCTCGGCATCTCTTAATCTCTTCTTCTTCCCTGTTTTCTACTCAAAAAAAAAAAATCTTCTTCTTCTCTATTTTCTACTCAGAAAAACACTCTTACGCTTAATATAAAAATCATGGTATCTGTTGGGGTCAAAAACGGTTATCTAGAAATCAGAGGCTAAGATTATTTCCTAGTCGTGGATTCTCCGCAAAACATTCGCTGAAGGAAAAACCGGAAGTTGACGAACGAGCGAAACCCAAACAAAAGGCCCTCGCCGGCGAGCTCGACCCCGGCACGGGTGTGCTCGCCGGTCGAGCTCAACCCGCACACGGGTCAGCTTGCCGACGAGCTCACACCCGGCGCAGGTGTGCTCGCCGGCAAGCTCACACCCAGCGCGGGTGTGCTCGCCGGGCGAGCTCGCCAAGACGCGGGTCAGCTCGCCGGCGAGCTCAAACCCAGCATGGGTGTGCTCGCCAGGCGAGCTCGACCGACGCTGGTCAGCTCGCCGGCGAGCTCAACCCCATCATGGGTGTGCTCGCTGGGCGAGCTCGCCCAGACGCGGGTCAGCTCGCCGGCGAGCTCAAACCCAGCTAGGGTGTGCTCGCCGGGCGAGCTCGACCGGACGCGGGTCAGCTCGCCGGGCGAAGCTCAACCCCAGCATGGGTGTGCTCGTCGGGCGAAGCTCGACCGACGCTGGTCAGCTCGCCGGGCGAAGCTCAACCCCAGCATGGTGTGCTCGCCGGGCGAGCTCAACCCCATCATGGGTGTGCTCGCCGGCGAGCTCAAACCCAGCATAGGTGTGCTTTCGCCGGCGAGCTCAAACCAACATGGGTGTGCTTTCGCCCGGCGAGCTCAAACCCAGCATAGGTGTGCTCGCCGGGCGAGCTCGACCGACGCTGGTCAGCTCGCCGGGCGAGCTCAAACCAACATGGGTGTGCTTTCGCCGGGCGAAGCTCGACCGACGCTGGTCAGCTCGCCGGCGAGCTCAACCCCATCATGGGTGTGCTCGCCGGGCGAGCTCGACCGACGCGGGTCAGCTCGCCGGCGAGCTCAAACCCAGCATGGGTGTGCTCGCCGGGCGAGCTCGACCGGACGCGGGTCAGCTCGCCGGGCGAGCTCAAACCAACATGGGTGTGCTCGCCGGGCGAAGCTCGACCGACGCTGGTCAGCTCGCCGGCGAGCTCAACCCAGCATGGGTGTGCTCGCCGGGCGAGCTCGACCGGACGCGGGTCAGCTCGCCGGCGAGCTCAACCCCAGCATGGGTGTGCTCGCCGGGCGAGCTCGACCGGACGCGGGTCAGCTCGCCGGCGAGCTCAACCCCATCATGGGTGTGCTTTCGTCGGGCGAGCTCGACCGACGCTGGTCAGCTCGCCGGCGAGCTCAACCCCATCATGGGTGTGCTCGCCGGGCGAAGCTCAACCCCATCATGGGTGTGCTCGCCGGGCGAGCTCAAACCCAGCATAGGTGTGCTTTCGCCCGGCGAGCTCAAACCAACATGGGTGTGCTCGCCGGGCGAAGCTCGACCGACGCTGGTCAGCTCGCCGGGCGAAGCTCAACCCCATCATGGTGTGCTCGCTGGCGAAGCTCGCCAAGACGCTGGTCAGCTCGCCGGGCGAAGCTCAAACCCAGCATAGGTGTGCTCGCCGGGCGAGCTCGACCGACGCTGGTCAGCTCGCCGGCGAAGCTCAACCCCAGCATGGTGTGCTCGCCGGGCGAAGCTCGACCGACGCTGGTCAGCTCGCCGGGCGAAGCTCAACCCCAGCATGGGTGTGCTCGCTGGGCGAAGCTCGCCAAGACGCTGGTCAGCTCGCCGGGCGAAGCTCAAACCCAGCATAGGTGTGCTCGCCGGGCGAAGCTCGACCGACGCTGGTCAGCTCGCCGCAAGCTCAACCCCATCATGGGTGTGCTCGTCGGGCGAGCTCGACCGGACGCGGGTCAGCTCGCCGGCGAGCTCAGCCCTCGCACGGGTGTGCTCGCCGGGCGAGCTCGCCCAGACGCGGGTCAGCTCGCCGGCGAGCTCAAACCCAGCATAGGTGTGCTCGCCGGGCGAGCTCGACCGGACGCGGGTCAGCTCGCCGGCAAGCTCAACCCCATCATGGGTGTGCTCGTCGGGCGAGCTCGACCGGACGCGGGTCAGCTAGCCGGCGAAGCTCAACCCCAGCATGGTGTGCTCGCCGGGCGAAGCTCGACCGACGCCGGTCAGCTCGCCGGCGAGCTCAAACCCAGCATGGGTGTGCTCGCCGGGAGAGCTCGACCGGACGCGGGTCAGCACGCCGGAGCTTAACCCCAGCGTGGGTGTACTCGCCCGGCGAGCTCGACCAGAACGCAGGTAAGCTTGACCGACGAGCTGATCTAACCCCGGCCTGTCCAACATACTTTGACCCCCTACTTTCCGTAATGCTGTGACGTCCGACCTTCGGGACAACATACTTCTCGCTTCGTATCGATTGAAGTTATTCCCGAAGTTTTACGATTAAAACCGAGAAAATCGTATAAATGCTCGAAGGCCTAAAGACGGTCCGCAAGGATCCAAACTCGTCTAGAGGTCCACTTACGATCTCAGAGGGGATCCAAGCCCATAGGAACTATGATGCTTTATCCTAACTTTCGGAAGTAAGATAAATGTCAAGTTTCTGAAAATAAATGTCAGGATTCGAGGATAATTACGAAGATCGACGAAAAGTAGAATATTCCCAAAAAGAGATAAACTTGGGCCCGAAGGCAAAGAAATAAACGGGCCACCGACCTAAAGCGACTATATAAGGAGAGCTGAGGTAGAAGAAAAGGGGATCCGAGAATTTAGACTTAGAGAGCTTCTGCTAGCTTAGAGAACGTAGGACTTAGGTGGTTAGACTAGCACGGCAAGGCTTAGGACGTTTTGGTCGCCTCCTGTTCTGCTGTTAGCATATCTCTACTCCTCTCGGAGAAATTTTGTATTCATACTGTTCAATTAATAAAACGCCTCTGAGCGACTATCTATTTCCGTCTTGCTATCTATCTTCTTATTGTTCTAAAGCGATTACGCAGAGAATTCGGACCTTCAAGGAAAATCGGGTTCACTCGATTTTCTTCCATATTTACCAACTAAAACTTGACGGTGTGAATTTCGGTTCCAACAGTTTGGCGCTAGAAGGAGGGGGCGGACGAATTCTCTAACTCGAAAATCGCTAAACGATAAAGGATACAGATGCCCGATTCAGCAGCTAGCGACGTCGTCTCCTTCAAGGACCGGGCAACGTCTGACCAGGCCAAACCCCATAACGATCTCCTTGTCGTCGAGCTGACAATCCAGGACATCGATGCAGCTAGAGTGTTGGTCGACACCGGATGCTCGACCAATATTATCTACAAAAGCACCCTCGAGAGAATGGAGATCGACCTGTGCGCTGTCACAGAAGAGCCCAGCCCAGTATTCGGACTCTCGGGAGATGCTACTATGACCCTCGGCTCGATCGACCTTGTGGTTAGAGCCGGGAGCGTCTTAAAAGTCACGGAATTCTTAGTCGTCGATTGCCCAACATCGTAAATGCGATTATCGGAACTCCATGGCGGAATTCTATGCTAGCGATCCCCTCAACGTTCCACCTGTGCCTTAAGTTTCTGACCCCTCGTGGAGTCAAACCTATACGAGGAGATCGCAGGATGGCGCAAGTATGTTTTACCGCTGAGCTGAAAAGAAAGAACTCGGCAGCCGAGGCATCCCGCAACAAGAAAATAAAGCTGGCTCCCGATAAGAGCACCCGAGAACAAGACTCGGACGTCTTCTGGCGGTCTCAGAGAGTCGAAACTCTAGATGAAAAGCGCAAACCAACTTGCGAACCGGTGACCTCGGTCTGCCTAGATGAATCATTCCCGGAACGGTGTGTCGAGTTTGGGGCCAACCTCCGTGAGCCTTTGAGAACAAGGCTCATAGCCTGTCTTAAAAAGAACCTCAGTACGTTCGCTTGGACCGCGGAGGATATGCCAGGGATCAACATCGGCATAACTTGCCACGAGCTCAACATTGACCCGACCTACAATCCCGTCAAGCAAAAAAGACGGAAACTAGGACCAGAGCCTGCCACCACGGTAAACGAGGAGGTCGAAAAACTCCTTAAAGTGGGATCAATAACGGAGGTCAGGTACCTGGACTGGCTCGCCAACCCCGTCGTGATCAAGAAGAAAAACGGCAAGTGGCGAGTCTGCCTCGACTTCACCGATCTCAACAAGGCCTGCCCAAAAGACTGCTTTCCACTTCCGCACATCGACCGATTGGTCGAAGCAACAGCAGGAAACAAATTATTATCATTTATGGACGCCTTCTCCGGGTACAACCAAATCATGATGAACCCGGATGACCGCGAGAAGACCGCGTTCATCACCGACCGCGGAACGTATTGTTACAAAGTGATGCCTTTTGGCCTCAAGAACGCAGGCACTACTTATCAGCGGCTCGTTAATCGAATGTTTTCCGAACAACTCGGAAAAACTATGGAGGTGTACATCGATGACATGCTCGTAAAATCCCTTGACGAACACGATCACGTATCCCATTTGGAAGAGTGCTTCGCAAGGTTGAATTTACACAACATGAAATTAAACCCGGCTACGTGTAGGTTCGCTGTGGCATCGGGAGAATTTCTCGGTTACCTCGTCACGTGTCGCGGAATTGAGGCTAACCCCAAACAGATAAATGCGTTAATAGAAATGGCCTCGCCAAAGACAAAACAGGAAGTCCAGAGACTAACCGGAAGAGTCGCGGCCTTAAACCGTTTTATCTCACGCTCAATGGACAAGTGCCTCCCTTTCTACGACACATTGAAAGGAAATAAGAAATTCGAATGGTCGGAAGAATGTGAAAAATCTTCCCAACAGCTAAAGCATTACCTAGCCACTCCTCCCGTCCTCGCGAAACCAGTAGAGGGAGAAGCCTTGTTCTTGTACATTGCAGTCTCCGCGACAGTGGTGAGCAGCGTGTTGATCAGAGAAGAACGCGGTGAGCAAAAACCAATCTTCTACATAAGCAAAACGTTACTGGACGCTGAGACCCGGTATCCCCTGATGGAGAAACTAGCATTTGCGGTTGTGACGTCGGCAAGAAAACTCCGGCCGTAGTTCCAGTCGCATACTTAATAATCCTCACTACCTTCCCCCTGCGAACAATCTTACACAGTCCGAGTCAGTCAGGACGACTCGCGAAATGGGCAATCGAATTAAGCGAATACGACGTAGAGTACCGCCCAAGAACCTGCGCAAAATCTCAAGTACTAGCAGACTTCTTGGTAGAATTTCCCATGGGGGATATGACGAACACTGAACAAAATTCAACTTGGATCCTTCACGTCGACAGATCATCATCCAAACAAGGATCCGGGATCGGAATCCGGCTCACGTCTCCGACCGGCGAAGTCTTGGAACAATCGTTCCGATTAGAGTTCCATGCGTCAAACAACGAGGCCGAATATGAAGCACTCGTTGCAAGGTTACGACTAGCCCACGGGCTCAAGATCCGCAATCTCCACGCTTACTGTGACTCTCAGTTGGTCGCAAATCAGTACAGCGGAGAATACGAAGCGAGGGACGAAAGAATGGATGCATATCTAAAACTCATCCAAGACCTCTCCCGAGACTTCGACCACTTCGCCTTGGCTACACTCGCGTCAAGTTCGGATTCTGGACTGAGACAGGTAATCCCCGTCGAGTTCATCGAACATCCAGGCATCGGACCACCAGTGGTCACTAACTTGATTTGAGCACAAATCAAAAATGCGGAGGAAATTGAAGACCCACCAGAAGAAAACGTGGATCAGTCGGAATACGGCTGCGACAGCCCATGGCTAGAGCCGATCCGAGCATACATAATCGACGGAGCGCTTCCCACCGAGAAATGGGCGGCCCGCAAAATTATGACCCAGGCCGCACGATACGTAGCGGTAGAAGGAGAAATCTACAAATGGAGATTCTCCGGCCCACTCATGACCTGCGCCGAAGGTGAGAAAGCGAGGAGAGTCATGGAGGAGGTCCATTCCGGATCATGCGGGAACCATTCCGGCGGAAGATCTCTCGCTGTCAAAATAAAACGCCATGGTTATTACTGGCCAACAATGATCAAGGACTGCGAAAAGTTCGCACGAAAGTGCGAAAAATGCCAAAGGCACGCGCCGACAATCCATCAACCCACAGAAGTCCTCTCATCCATCTCATCTTCGTATCCTTTCATGCGATGGTCCATGGATATCGTCGGGCCATTGCATAACTCGAAGCAGAAACGCTTCCTCCTGGTCCTCACGGATTTCTTCTCAAAGTGGGTAGAGGCGGACTCCTACGCAAGTATCAAAGACGTACAAGTCGAGAACTTCGTATGGAAGAACATCATCACCAGACACGGGGTCCCTTACGAAATCGTAACAGACAACGGATCTCAGTTTATCTCTACCCGATTCGAAGAATTCTGCGAGAAGTGGAAGATACGACTGACCAAGTCAACTCCCAGATACCCGCAGTGTAAAGGCCAGGCAGAGACCATCAACAAGACCGTCCTCGACGGATTAAAAAAGCGCTTAGAAGCCAAAAAGGGGCGATGGGCAGAAGAGCTCGAAGGAGTCCTTTGGTCACATCGTACGACCCCGAGACGGACTACGGGTTAAACCCCATTCGCCCTCGTTTACGGGACGGAATGTATGATCCCCGCGGAGGTAGAATTTCCCGGAGTACGGAGAAGATTCCTCCCGAACGAGAAGACGTTAACAGCGCGATGCTGCTGGACGAGCTCGATCTCATTAACGAACGACGAGACCAAGCGCTCATACGAATCCAGAATTACCAGCACGCTGCCGCTAAATACTATAACTCGAACGTTCGCCACCGCAGGTTCAAAGAAGGCGATCTGGTTCTACGAAAAGTTTTCCAAAACACGGCCGAACGTAACGCTGGAAAACTGGGAGCAAACTGGGAAGGACCATACAAAGTAATAAAGGTAGTCCGACCCGGATCGTATCAAATCGCGAACATGCAAGACGTCAAGATCCCAAGAACCTGGAACGCGATGCATCTTAAGAAATACCACCACTAATCGCAACGTGGACTCTAAAGAACTACGAAACGGCTTGATCCCCGGAAAAAGGGTACGTAGGCAGCTCGCCAAGCGAGTTCAGCTATCCCCCACCATAAAAGGGGGGGGGGGGGTGGGTACGTATACTCCTATACTCCCATAAAATTTCGAATGAAAACGAAATTCTCGAAACTTTTCACCATTAAATCTGGTAACCTGGTATTCATCTAACAAAAGCCCACAAAAAATGCGGCATAAAAAAATATCTCGTTCTGACATCGCGAGACGTCGCAACATGCTCGAAGTTACGATTTTCCCATCCACAGAAACGACATTCTCGTTCGTGGAACAGGTCCAAACATGCCTCTAACATTGTATCATTTCGTTGTTGCTGATCACAACAAACGAACTCTAACGTCCTAAACAGACATTAGCCGCCCTCGAAAGGGTAGGCTCTCTTACATCCGACAAGGATAACATAGCGCGCTATACAAGAAATCTGAAATTTTGGTTAGCACCTCCAAACGGTCTTTGGAAGTAGCTCGATTCGTGCCAAGACAAGTCATATAAGCCGATAACAATTCGCGGACTTTAAATCAGTACGAATAAGGTTAAAATCGCAAACAGGCAAAATGAAAGCCGACTTGTCATCGCAAAGCCTTAGTCCGAGAGTAAACCTAGGTCTTTCCCTAAACCAAGTCTTACTGGATCCTGACATCTCGAAAGCATAATATCAGCACCCTGATATGAGATCCCAAAACTTGTCTCTTCGCTTAAGTCTGATCGTTTTCACGAACCTTCGCGTAAAGCAAAAACAACGCGCACTCAACAAACGATAGATACGGTGATCATCAGGGGGCAAGGAGTGAGACGACAACTCATATCCTCGCCCTCTAAATTCGAAAAACCCGAAGTTCTCTTAATTTGTAATAACCGAAAAAGAGTTTTATAGATTGAAACAGCCATCTTACAAAAAGCCCTAAGAAGGGCAGGGATTCAAAGCCACCAACGGCCAGTCCCGAAACATACAATTCGCGGCCTTTTAAACAGGACAAAATAAAATAAAAATCCTCGAAAGGATCACAAACCTAGGTACTCTTCGGAGCACCGCCTGCATGCTCAACCTCAATAGAACCTGGAACCATGTCGTCATCCTTCGCTTCAACTTCACCCCTCTCGGTCCCAACATCCTCGCCCTCTCCGACCACCGGATCTCGTCCTTCGTGTTCTCCCAAACAAGGCATAAAGGTGCACTCGAACTGGAGATGAGAGATGACCGAGTTAAAGCCTCCCTCGGAAATTTCGAGCTCCCCCTTGCGAGATAGTAGCCGAGCCTCTTCGGAGTCTAAAGTCGGAGCCCTTTCGCCTTCAAGCAGTCGGATCTCGCTCAGGCTTCCCTCAACGTTCGCTAGAGCCAAGTCTCTCTCGTGAACCGACAAGAGGGAACCAAACAGAGCAGCCATCTCCGCTAGACGAGCGCGGAAATCATCGCTCGAGACGACGACCTCGGACTCTTCTCGTTTTTGGATTTCGCGCTGGAGACGATGAACTTCGGAGACTTTCTTCTTTTTCTCCTTCTTCAACTTGAACAGAGCACTCGCCGACTTCCAAAGATCCCGCTCCAGATCGCTAACCTGAGTTTCCAATCGAGAGACCTCACCAGCATGAGCTTCCTCGATGGATTTCAACGCATCCTCCGACCTCTTCTTTGCTTCCGTCACTCGGCTAGGTCCTTAGTCAAGCGTTCTATCTCTAAGCTGCAGTCGCTGAGTATCCCGTCAATCAGCAACACAAACTGCATACAAAAAAAAAATCATCAAAAAAAAAGAGAAAAACGAGAGACTAAGTATTCTATGCCAAATGTTCAAGAAAAACCTTGGTTCGATGGTGTGTGAAAAACCCCGAAGGTTCCCCTTCAGCGCCTTTAGTACACCTCCTCTTCTTGGCAGCCTCGGTCACAGCACTGCCCCTCTTGTGACTTTTAAGCGGGGGAGGGGCACCAGCCGCGGGAAGCCCTAGAATTGTCTCCTTCCTGTCCAAAGGTGGGGGCATCAGCTCCGTCGCCTTTTCTTCTTTCGGAACCGGGGCCGGGGTAGTAGAAGAACCGGAAGGTTGAACTAGAACCTCCTGCGCCATCACAAGAGTCGTGTCCGCCTCAAAAACGGGCGCAGCGTGGATGGGAGATTTCTTTCCTTCAGCCGAGGACGACATTGCGTAAGAAGAAGGGACAGCCAGCGACTCGGCATGGTCCCGGGTCGCCTCCTTCTCGGCACTGAGTCTAGACAGTCTCTCTTTGAAAGAAAGAAACCCGGCAACGAAGGTTGGGGTGGCTTCATGCATGGCCAGAGTCGGAAGCGCTGAGTTGGCCTCACCCATCTCAACGTCGGAGTTCTTCTTTTCGCTTGGGGAGGAAGGCATTCTTGATAAGAAGTTTGAAGAGAGAAGAATGTGAGAGAGAGAGATGTGAAGAATGAGCGATGGTGAGTTGCTATTTAAAAAGATATGGGGGGTGACGTGGATTTCCGCAGTAGATATTCTTAACCAAAGATTTCGATTTTTAATTTACATCATTCGCCCGCAAAATCGTCTCCGAGTCTTACGGGCTGGGGGGCTAAATGTTGGGGTCAAAAACGGTTATCTCGAAATCAGAGGCTAAGATTATTTCCTAGTCGTGGATTCTCCGAAAAATATTCGCTGAAGGAAAAACCGGAAATTGACGAACGAGCGAAACCCGTACAAAAGGCACTCGCCGGCGAGCTCGACCCCTGCACGGGTGTGCTCGCCGGGCGAGCTCAACCCGCACACGGATCAGCTCGCCGGCGAAGCTCACACCCGGCGCAGGTGTGCTCGCCGGGCAAGCTCGCCCAGACGCGGGTCAGCTCGCCGGCGAGCTCAAACCCAGCATGGGTGTGCTCGCCGGTGAGCTCGACCGACGCTGGTCAGCTTCGCCGGCGAGCTCAAACCAGCATGGGTGTGCTCGCCGGCGAAGCTCGACCGACGCTGGTCAGCTCGCCGGGCGAAGCTCAACCCCAGCATGGTGTGCTCGCCGGGCAAGCTCGCCCAGACGCTGGTCAGCTCGGCCGGCGAAGCTCAACCCCAGCATGGATGTGCTCGCCGGTGAGCTCGACCGACGCTGGTCAGCTCGCCGGGCGAGCTCAACCCCAGCATGGTGTGCTCACCGGGCGAAGCTCGACCGACGCTGGTCAGCTCGCCGGGCGAAGCTCAAACCCAGCATGGGTGTGCTCGCCGGCGAAGCTCGACCGACGCTGGTCAGCTCGCCGGCGAGCTCAACCCCAGCATTGGTGTGCTCGCCGGGCGAGCTCGACGGGACGCGGGTCAGCTCGCCGGCGAGCTCAGCCCTGGCACGGGTGTGCTCGCCGGGCAAGCTCGCCCAGACGCGGGTCAGCTCGCCGGCGAGCTCAAACCCAGCATGGGTGTGCTCGCCGGGCGAGCTCGACCGGACGCGGGTCAGCTCGCCGGCGAGCTCAACCCCAGCATGGATGTGCTCGCTCGGTGAGCTCGACCGGACGCTGGTCACCTCGCCGGCGAGCTCAGCCCTGGCACGGGTGTGCTAGCCCGGCGAGCTCGACCAGAACGCAGGTCAGCTTGACCGAAGAGCTTATCTAACCCCGGCCTGTCCGACTTACTTTGACCCCCATACTTTCTGTATCGCTGTGGCGTCCGACCTTCGGGACAACATACTTTTTGCTTCATTTTGATTGAAGTTATTCCCGAAGTTTTACGATTAAAACCGAGAAAATCGTATAAACGCTCGAAGGCCTAAAGACGGTCCTCAAGGATCCAAACTCGTCTAGAGGTCCACCTACAATCTCAGAGGGGATCCAAGCCCATAGGAACTATGATGGTTTATCCTAACTTTCGGAAAATAAATGTCAGGATTCGAGGATAATTACGAAGATCGACAGAAAATGGAATATTCCCAAAAAGAAATAAACTTGGGTCCGAAGGCAAAGGAATAAACGGGCCACCGACCTAAAGCGACTATATAAGGAGAGCGTGGGTAGAAGAAAAGGGGATCCGAGAATTTAGACTTAGAGAGCTTCTGCTAGCTTAGAGAACGTAGGACTTAGGTGGTTAGACTAGCACGGCAAGGCTTAGGACGTCTTGGTCGCCTCCTGTTCTGCTGTTAGCATATCTCTACTCCTCTCGGAGAAATTTTGTATTCATACTGTTCAATTAATAAAACGCCTCTGAGAGACTATCTATTTCCGTCTTGCTATCTATCTTCTTATTGTTCTAAAGCGATTACGCAGAGAATTCGGACCTTCAAGGAAAATCGGGTTCACTCGATTTTCTTCCTTATTTACCAACTAAAACTTGACGGTGTGAATTTCGGTTCCCTTAGTATTGTAATGTCTATCACCTCTATTGACTCCGATATCAAACGTAAGACGATTTCCCCATATGGTCTCACGTCTGGTGACAATCCTGGAGCAGTAATCTCTCAACCTCTCCTCAACGGATTGAACTATGATGAGTGGGCAATCAACTTGCGGATGGCTCTTAGTAGTCGCAAGAAGTTCGGCTTCATCGACGGATCTATTCCCAAACCTGAGGCTAACTCATCTACTCTCGAAGATTGGGTTGCCAATAATCATCTCTTAGTTGGCTGGATCAAGCTTACAATTGAACCGAAACTAAGATCTTCAATCTCGATTCGAGAAGTAGCTCGAGATTTGTGGGAAATCATCAGGAAACGATTCTCTGTCAAAAGTGGAGCACAAATCCAACAGCTCAGGAATGCTCTCGCCTCCTGCAAACAACAAGGCTCTTCTGTTGATGACTATTTTGGCCGCTTAACAAAGCTATGGGATGGAATTGCTGAATGCACCACCACCAAGCGATGTGAATGCGGTAAATGCACATGTGACCTGAACACCGCTCGTGACACAGAACTTGACGTACTCAAGGTTCACGACTTCTTATCTGGCCTTGATGATGATATTCACGGAGCAATACGGTCGCAAATATGTGCTATTACACCTCTGCCTGATCTTGACATAGTGTATCAAACTGTTGTTCAGAATGAAACCATTCGCTTGGGCGTCATTAAAGATGCAACAGTTCTGAGTTTTGCCTATCAAGCATCATCCTCTCCTTCACGACAATATAACTCTCTTCCGCAGCGTACTTCCTCTAGACTTGGGTCTTCTAACCGTGATCCATCTCGAGTTTGCAAAGCTTGTGGTCGCAGTGGACATGAAGCAGCATCATGCTTTAAGGTCATCCGATACCCTGAATGGTGGGAGGATCGTAACCGTGTCACAAACAATAACCAAAGCACAGCTTCTTCTTCGACTGGTCGTGGACGTGGCCAACTTGCGAGAGCCAACAGTTCTCAAATAGTGGCTGCAAACTCTGCAAATGTAAACCAGCCTTTGACTGACACAGATAGGCAAGGCTTGGTCAGGTTGACTGATGAAAAATGGAGAACCATTCAACGAGTGCTGAGTTCACCAGTTCCTGCAGATCGCCTGAGTGGTAAGAATAGCAACGTGTCTTGGATAATCGACACGGGTGCTACACATCATATTACAGGATGTGCTGACTTGTTTCATGATTTATATTCAGTCACTCCTGTTTCTGTTCAATTACCTTCAGGAACAAGTGCTCTCTCCACTATGCAGGGCACGATTCTTCTCACACACAATTTGTGTTTAACGAACGTCTATCTGGTTCCTGGATTTCATATGAATCTGCTTTCTTGTGGTCAACTGTTAACCGTCAATCACCTTGTTGGACAAGTAACTGATCGACTATTAATTTTTCAGGACCGCACTTCGAGGATTCTGATTGGAGTGAGTGATCGTGAGAGAGAGGGACTGTATCGATTTTGTGAGATTGAAATTGTGGCTGTAAATCATGCATCTGTTCGTGGGGATTCTACCTTGTGGCATTTGCTGTTGGGTCATGCTTCTTCTCACATTATCGACAAGCTTCCTGGTGTTAAAGATTCTTTTAGTAGTCGTGATAGTGATCTTTCTACAATAAGTTGTGAAGTCTGCTTACGAGCAAAACAAACTCGTCAGTGTTTTCCAGATTCTTTGTCTAATGCAAAAGAGATTTTTGATTTAGTTCACAGTGACTTTTGGGGTCCCTATCGTACTCTAGCTTTCTGTGGATCAAGATACTTCTTAACTCTTGTTGATGATTGTTTTCGAGCAGTATGGTAGTATTTGCTTCAAGACAAATCAAGCGTTTCCACCAATCTCCAAAATTTCTTGCAAATGATAGAAAGACAATTCTCCAAGAAAGTTAAAAAAATAAGAAGTGACAACGGTACATAATTTTTGTGCATGACTCGATATTTCCGAGTAGAAGGTATCATTCATGAAACCTCTTGTGTCTACACGCCACAGCAAAACGGCCGTGTCGAACGTAAGCATCGCCATATCTTGGAGGTGGCTAGAGCTTTACGTTATTAGGCTGGATTACCAGTTTCTTTTTGGGGAGAATGTACTCTTACAGCATCATATTTGATCAATCGAACACCATCCCAAGTTCTTCACTGCAAGACTCCGTTTGAGATTCTCTATGGTCATCCACCGAGTTATAAACACTTACGTGTCTTTGGATGTCTGGCTCATGCTCACAACTTGGATCACAAAGGAGATAAATTTGCTTCTGGCAGTAGACAGTGTGCCTTTGTGGGTTATCCATAAGGCAAGAAAGGATGGCGTCTCTACGATCTTGATCATGAAATATTTTTTGTTTCTCGTGACGTGGTGTTTGATGAAAGTGTGTTTTCATACTCTGATAATCAACTACCCACACCAACAATACCATCACTCGATGTATCTCCTCCTGTGATTCTTCATGCTGACGCTGATATTGCTGAAACATTACCCGGTGAGTCTCTTTCTCTGAATGTTGAAGATACATCAACGTCGGAAGTGCCGTTAAATACTTCTGATAATGTTGTTTCTAGTGATGAGATAGGACGTGGAAAACGTCCAAAATCAAGACCATCACGTCTCACTGATTATATTGTCGGTACAGTCACTCTATGATGACAGGCCTTTTCAGGTCCTAATCAAATGTTGTAGAATACAAGATGTCAATCCAATTCTAAGAGATTCTAATGCAAAGGGAATGCAAGTTCATGCTTAATCTAAGTCTAAACAAGATGAGAGGATGATTATGAAACTAAGACAATATTAAAAATGCAATAAAAGATTGAACTTTCTTTCTCAATGAGGTAAGGGGGTTCTTGGGACAAGGGAACTGACTTTGGGTGATCAAGATTCAATCCAAGATGCTAACTTTTCAATCAATCTAATTCCTTATGCCTAGACAACAAAACTAAGCAAGCTCTATCCCTAGATGAATGCTCTTTTGCAATGATCACCCAAGTACACCAAATCCCTTTGGCTGTAATGATCAAAGCAAACATGGAGAATGAGTCTAATAGCAATCCTAGCTCCTTTGACAACTAATCCCTTAGGCAAAGAAAGCTAAAAGCATAGATGAGTTGGTTCAAGCATTTCATAGAACACCTTCCGGGCATGAAATGCCTATAGCTCTATGATTGAGAGGTCAACCCAAATATAGCAAGAAGAACACCAAATCAATGCAAGGAGATGATAGATCTAACACTAAGCACCTTGGATCTACTCTTAATCACCCTTAGTCTCCCAAGCCTATGAACCCTAGATAGATCTACTCACTAATAGCCATGGAAAACCTCAAAATCAATGATGATTCAAGGCTAAACATGATTAGAGAAAGAGATAATCTATTAAACACACAAGAAATTATGCAAAAAGGATCAAAGACCCAAACTTTCTTCAAGTTCTTATTATGCTTTTTAGAGAAAAGAAGTTAGATCCCTTAATGAGATCACAAGAGTATTTATACATAGGCTTGAAAGCCCTTGGAAACATAAAACAAAAATACTAAAGTGCCCTTGGCCAAGTGATTTTCGACCAATGAGAAGTAAGGAGAAAGGAAGAAGCTGAGCCACCCGGGTCAGCTAGTGCTTGTCCAGGCCGGGTATGTCCAGGCCGGTATGTCCTGCTCGTCCGGCGTCCAGGCCGTCGCGGCCTCTCTAGGCGGGTGTGTTGACAGCGTGGTGGGTGTCCAGCAGCTAGCGGGGCGTGCGGGTGTGTGTGGCGGGTGGTACTAGTCGGGTGTGCAGGCTGGTACGCGGGTAGGAGGAACTGTGGGACGTCCGAGTGTCCTGGTCCATTCTCCCATCGCCCATCCCGTGCGGGTGCTATCGTCCGGTGGTGCTGGACGGTCCTGGATGAAGGCACGCGGGTAATGATGGACGAAAGTGGTCATGTCCGGTGCCTCGTCCGTCGCGGGTTCTCGTGCTCGGTGGTGCTGACCGCGTCCGCTCCAGGCTTTCAGCACAATCAGGACGTGCGGGTGCTTGTCCTCGGTCGCCCTGGCCGCCCTGAGCTTGTCCAGGTAAGGTTTGATGGTTGGCCTCGGTGTGCTCACCGGGTGGCTTGACATGCTTCCACTCAATTGATCATAACTCCTCCAATATGGCTCCAAATGTCTTGAAACCACTTCCATTGGAAATCTAACTCAGAATGCCATGTCTCCACCAAATCTAAGCATCAGAAGATACACCTAAGGCCTTTGTCCATGTTCATCTTTAAACCCTTCTTTTTCATCACAAAACTCCCAAACATCTTCAATATCTCCAAAGTGTGCTCCAACACCTAATAGGGACTTATGAATGCAAAATGAGCCTAAAGATGCCTAATGCCTAATATAAATGAGCAAAAATGCATAAGATATGATAGCTAAAAACATGTAAATATGCAAGACATCAACTCCCCCACACTAGACCTTTGCTTGTCCTCAAGTAAACTTTTCAAACACAAGGGGGGTGGATGCAAGGATGGGAACAAAGCCAAAGGAAACACTCATAGCACTCAACCTGACATCCTAAAGAAACATAGCAAATAGCATGAGCAAACTCTTTTATTATGCCCTAGCTTCACAAGGCCTATCAATTACTCTTATGCCTCTACACAAGATGCAATGCCTATCAACCAACAAGTTCTCTTAACCAGCCCTCACATTGATTCACACACACACACAAGGTGAAGTCTCACAAATGGGCACATGATCTCAATCATTTGGCTAGGTGATCATATGGTCTAATATGGATGATAATGGGGTTTCAATGCATCATTTCAAGGTGGCAATCACTCAAAATCAAGGAGCTTGATCATTATGCAAAATTTATCTAAGACTAGGAGCAATTCATGCATACATGGATCCATCCTCATCATTCTACCCAAATTTTAAATGATTACAAGTTCTACACCCCTTTTAATTCATCCCATAACCCAAAATGAAAACATACTCACATCACTCACCCAATGAACATTTTCTTTCTCATGATGCTACCTCTAAGGACCTCTATTCACATTCTAAGCTTTAACTCTTAAATCTTTCCTTCCCCACTATCTTATTGAATCTTTTTTTTTCTTTTTTTTTTTCTTTTCTTTTCTTTTCTTTTTCTTTTTTTTCTTTTATTTTTTTTTATATATATGCATGAGGGGGAAGGTCAAAGACTTCAACTAAGAGCTTTTCATCATTTTTTTTTTATTTCTAGGTCCCTATGGCTTTTCTTTATCAAAACTTTTTGTTCATCAATCTCAACTTTGTCACATCCCCAAACCCCAAAATGTAAACAATTAGGTAACAAACACTTCACTCACCATCCTAGAAGCTAGCTCAAATGATGACCCTATGCTAGCAAGAGATGAGAACAAATCCATGTCGCTCCCAATACTCTCAAGATTTTGCACATGACAAGCTATCAAAAGAGGTCTCACTCAAGCAAATCAATGTAGGCTTCAAAGAATGGATAGGGTTCAAGGGTAAGGGAGTGTCATTTGGGTTAACAAAGGGTGGTACAATGGAGAAAGGAAACCCAAATGTGTATGAGATCCATGATCAAGTATGCAAATGCCCATATGCAAGAGAGATTAAGTTCATTCAAGTCTAAGTTCAGGATGGAGCTGGTCTTAAGAACAATGCCAATATCAAGCAAGCAAGCAAGTTTCAAGAAGAGTTTTCAAGGCTCAAAGCATGCAAGCTTTTCAAAAGATGCTTAAGCTACTTGATATGTTTAACTAAGGTGTCAAATTCAGTGCAAACGAGTGTTCTTTACAAGGCAATGCTCCATATGCAAATGAATGCAACCTATATGCTCTAGACTCAATCTTAAGGATGCAAGTGATGCAATCTACATGATTCAAAAATTTAAAATTTTTTTGATTTTCTATGCACTTATGAATGTACAATGCAATGCATGAGACTCAAAATCACAAAGCAAACATGATCAAATGTCCGGTACCTCCCCCACGCTTAAATCACACAGTCTCCTGTGTGAGTAAGAGAGTAAGAGATACCTCAACAAGGCAAAATCAAATGTATATACAAAAGGGTTGGAGTAATACCACACAAGGAGATATGGGCATGGTGCTTGTGGCATGACTAGAAGCTGGCTTGGTTCAATGCAACTAGAGGAGGCTGCTATATGGATCATAAGGCTTTGGTGACTGACCATCTTTCTTCTCTCCTCTAGTGCTTGGCAAAACCTGAAAATCTTGACCACTTTTATTAACAACTTAAAAGGAAATTTGAAATTGCAAAGCTATATACAAGGATAACCATGGGACTTCCTCTCAAGTGAGCTTGTTTTGAGTCACTGAGCTTGACTACCTTTTCTCTTTGACTAGTGAGAAGGAGGATCCTTCCCACCTTCAAGTGTGATTGTGAGGACCTAAGAGAGAAGCTCTTGAAGCTTCATAGGGTCGTCTTGGAGCTGAGGAGTGATGATGGCTCTAGCACTTGAGAATGGTGTGGACCTGCCCTTATGCTTGATCTTGTACTCAATGGCTCCATCCTTGAGCTTCTTTGGATGGAGAGTGAGAGTGTGTGAGAGCAAATCAAGAGGAGGCTCTTTCACTATCTTCTTCTTGCCATGAGTGGCCCTTAAGGCTCCAGCCATCCCCTCTCTTTTAGCACTTTCCAAGTGCTCAACACACAACTCCTTAGAACACTCTCCATCAAGACCCTCTTTCTTACCTTCAACCTCTTCATCTTGGGGCTTCTCAACAGCTTGTACATCACAAGTGATTGTCCCACAATAGTCTGATTCGAGCGGAGGTTGGAGAGGATAGGAGACAGCTTTGTTGACATGCATGAGAGTGACCTTCTTGTTGGGAAAGTCAATGCAAGCTCCAACTGTTGTGAGGAAAGGAGTGCCAAGGATCAAAGGGACTCTTTCTGCAGATGCCATCTTCAAAACAGTGAGGTCAATAGGTATGGTGCAGGATCCAATCTTCAAGGGAAAGTCCTTGATTATGTCAAGTGGGTTTGTAGAAGAGGAATCCCCAAAGGTGAGAGGAGGAGTATCTGTTTCCAGGCATTCAATCCCAATACTCTGCACCATGTCCAAGGAGATGACATTCACACTAGCTCCACTATCAACAAGAGCATCATCCATAGTTAGTTTACCAAGAGAGCAAGACAATGTGAACTTCCCTTGAGACTCAAGCTTAGGGAGGGACTTGGGAGGGATTTGTGGATCAATCTTCAGAAGTGAGATGTCCAAAAGTTCAGCCACTTCAGCTTGTTGGGTGAGAATGTCCTTTATGAGCATCATTTGGACATGAGCAGCATGCATATTGCTGATCTCTGGAAGCTTGACTCCAATATCACTGAGTTCTTTTCTGAATTTGGAGACCACTTTTTTCTGAGCTTTGTTGAGGAACCTTTGAGGGAAAGGGAGCTTATCATATGGTGATAGCTCAACCTCATTGTCTTCTTCCTTCACTTCTTTCATCTTGGGGTTAGCACTCTTCTCAACTTGTGTCTCAACCTTAGGCTCATCAATCCTTCCTTGAACCTTCTTATCAGCTCTCTTCACAATTCTAGCTTCAGCTGTGGCCACAACCAGTCTCTTATCATGTTCAATCTGATTTCCAAGCACTAGCCTCTCAATCTCATCAACATCTTTCTTATGATCACTCAATGCAATCCCTGAAGAAGTGGAGAGGATAACATTGCAAGTGTCCTTAGGGTTTTTCTCTGGTTTCCCTGGTAGAGATCCCATTGGATTCTTGGAGGATGAAGACATGGATGCAACTTGGCTCTCCAAAGCTTTGAGGTGAGAGGCAAGTTGCATGTACTTGTTGTTGAGATCAGAATAAGTTCCATCAATCTTGGCATGGATATTCTTGAACTTATCTCCAATGCTCCTAGCATTCTTCTCTTGAGCTTCTAAAAGTTGTTTGAACATGGACTCCAAGTTTGAACTTGGAACCTGAGCTTGAGAAGAGCTTCCTTGGGGCTGAGTAGGCTGGTTGGCTTGGTATCCTCCTTGTTGATTGTTGTAGTAAGGTCTTTGCTGGTAGTTGTTTTGGTATTGGAAGTTAGGCTCTTTCCTATACCATGTGCCATTAGAACTGATGAAGCACAGCTCCTCTTGACCTTCAACACCATGAACTTCAGTAGTTCTAGCAGGCTGGTTCTGTTGCTGGTTCCCAATGGAGTTAAGCTGCTCTTGCTTAGCCTTCTCTACAAGAAGTTTGTCCAACTTTTCTTGGAGAGATTTGAGGGCCTTTCTTGTGTGCGGATCATCTTCATCAGTTCTTCTGTTTGCTCTATCATGCTCTTCAATGTAGACTGAGTCACTCCTGGCCATGTTCTCCACTAGCTCCTCAGCATCCTGCTCAGTTCTGCCCAAGAAGAACCCATTGCTGGCTGTGTCCAATCTGCTTCTGAACTCTGGTAGAGCACATCTGTAGAAGGTACTAAGCAAACTCTCCTTGGTGAAACCATGATGTGGGCATTGAGACCAATAGCCTTTGAACCTCTCCCATGCTTCACTAAAGCTCTCAAGGTTCTTCTGCTGAAAGCTAGAGATCTCATTTCTGATCTTGGCTGTTCTTGAGGTAGAGAAGAATTTCTCTAGGAATGCCCTCTTGCACTCATTCCAAGTTGTGATAGAGTCACTTGGAACAGCCTTCTCCCATAGGTGTGCCTTGTCTCCCAAAGAGAATGGAAACAACCTCAGCTTGAAAGCATCTTCAGAGACTCCATTAATCTTGGACAAGCTACAGTAGCTATCAAATGTGTCCAAGTGATCAAGGGGATCCTCCACAGCAAGGCCATGGAACTTGTTGTTCTCAATCAAATGCAGCAGTCCTGATTTGATCTCAAAGTTGTTGTTCTCCACAGCTGGTGCTCTGATTCCCAACCTATGACCATGAATGTGAGGTTGGTCATAGGCTCCAATGGCTCTTGCTTGGCGTGGTTGTCTAGGATTGTCAGCTCTTGGACCATTGTCCCCTTGGACATTACCATCTTGAGGCAGATTCTACATCTCAAACCCCAACCTTTGAAGATGAGCCTGTTGCTCTACTTCTCTTCTTTGTCTAGCTATCTCCCTCTCAAGTGCAGCAATCTCTTCAACAGTAGGAACCAAGTTGGATGCCCCTCTGCTTCTTGTGATCATACACCTGAAAGTCAAAGATAGAAGAGGCAAGAACCAATATCACAAGATACAATAAAAATAAAAATGAGTTAGTCTCAAGCAAATAACTAAATCCCAATGTCAAAATCAACTTAGAACTTGGCAACGGCGCCAATTTGATGACAGGCCTTTTCAGGTCCTAATCAAATGTTGTAGAATACAAGATGTCAATACAATTCTAAGAGATTCTAATGCAAAGGGAATGCAAGTTCATGCTTAATCTAAGTCTAAACAAGATGAGAGGATGATTATGAAACTAAGACAATATTAAAAATGCAATAAAAGATTGAACTTTCTTTCTCAATAGGTAAGGGGGTTCTTGGGACAAGGGAACTGACTTTGGGTGATCAAGATTCAATCCAAGATGCTAACTTTTCAATCAATCTAATTCCTTATGCCTAGACAACAAAACTAAGCAAGCTCTATCCCTAGATGAATGCTCTTTTGCAATGATCACTCAAGTACACCAAATCCCTTTGGCTGTAATGATCAAAGCAAACATGGAGAATGAGTCTAATAGCAATCCTAGCTCCTTTGACAACTAATCCCTTAGGCAAAGAAAGCTAAAAGCATAGATGAGTTGGTTCAGGCATTTCATAGAACACCTTCCGGGCATGAAATGCCTATAGCTCTATGATTGAGAGGTCAACCCAAATATAGCAAGAAGAACACCAAATCAATGCAAGGAGATGATAGATCTAACACTAAGCACCTTGGATCTACTCTTAATCACCCTTAGTCTCCCAAGCCCATGAACCCTAGATAGATCTACTCATTAATAGCCATGGAAAACCTCAAAATCAATGATGATTCAAGGCTAAACATGATTAGAGAAAGAGATAATCTATTAAACACACAAGAAATGATGCAAAAAGGATCAAAGACCCAAACTTTCTTCAAGTTCTTATTATGCTTTTTAGAGAAAAGAAGTTAGATCCCTTAATGAGATCACAAGAGTATTTATACATAGGCTTGAAAGCCCTTGGAAACATAAAACAAAAATACTAAAGTGCCCTTGGCCAAGTGATTTTCGACCAATGAGAAGCAAGGAGAAAGGAAGAAGCTGAGCCACCCGGGTCAGCTAGTGCTTGTCCAGGCCGGGTATGTCCAGGCTGGGTATGTCCTGCTCGTCCGGCGTCCAGGCCGTGCGGCCTCTCTAGGCCGGGTGTGTTCGGCCGCGTGGTGGGTGTCCAGCAGCTAGCAGGACGTGCGGGTGTGTGTGGCCGGGTGGTACTAGTCGGGTGTGCAGGCTGGTACGCGGGTAGGAGGAACTGTGGGACGTCCGAGTGTCCTGGTCCGTTCTCCCATCGCCCATCCCGTGCGGGTGCTATCGTCCGGTTGGTGCTGGACGGGTCCTGGATGAAGGCACGCGGGTAATGATGGACGAGTGGTCATGTCCGGGTGCCTCGTCCCGTGCGGGTTCTCGTGCTCGGGTGGTGCTGACCGCGTCCGTTCCAGGCTTTCAGCACAATCAGGACGTGCGGGTGCTTGTCCCCGGGTCGTCCTGGCCGCGTCCTGAGCTTGTCCAGGTAAGGTTTGATGGTTGGCCTCGGGTGTGCTCACCCGGGTGGCTTGACATGCTTCCACTCAATTGATCATAACTCCTCCAATATGGCTCCAAATGTCTTGAAACCACTTCCATTGGAAAGCTAACTCAGAATGCCATGTCTCCACCAAATCTAAGCATCAGAAGATACTTCTAAGGCCTTTTTCCATGTTCATCTTTAAACCCTTCTTTTTCATCACAAAACTCCCAAACATCTTCAATATCTCCAAAGTGTGCTCCAACACCTAATAGGGACTTATGAATGCAAAATGAGCCTAAAGATGCCTAATGCCTAATATAAATGAGCAAAAATGCATAAGATATGATAGCTAAAAACATGTAAATATGCAAGACATCACTCTATCACCTCTCTCTTCTCTCACGATATCCTCTTCACATCAGCTATCCTCAGGTACCGATTATCCTCTCTCTGATTGTTTATCAGCTCATCGTTTTCACCTGCATACTGTAGCTACTTGGTTGCATTAATAACAGCTGTTGAACCGCGTTCCTTTAGCGAAGTAATGACCTATGATGAATGGCGAGAAGCTATGAAATCATAGGTAACTTCTCTTGAAGATAATGAAACATGGGAGCTCACTGATCTTCCACCTGGTAAGAAATGTATCGGGAGTCAATGAGTTTTTCATGTAAAACTTAAAGCTGATGGCACATTAGAACGCTACAAATCTTGGTTGGTGGCACTTGGTAATCATCAAGCTGAAGGTCTGGATTACAAAGAAACCTTCGCTCTTGTGGCAAAACTGACAACTGTGAGGCTTCTTCTTGATGTTGGAGCAAAAAGAAATTATGAAGTTCATCAAATGGATGTCCATAATGCCTTCCTCCATGGAGATCCATTTATGGGCTGAAATAATCTCCTCGATGTTGGTTCGCGAAGCTTGCTGATTCACTTTTGAAGTATGGTTTCAAGCAGTCACGTTCAGATTACTCGTTGTTCATGTTTCATCATGGAGGTATATCTGTTCAAATCTTGGTTTACGTTGATGATTTGATGATCACGGATAATTTCTCCATCGGCGATACAAAAGTTCAAAAATTACTTGTCTACTTGCTTCCACATGAAAGATTTGGGACAAGCTAAGTATTTTCTCGGTTTGGAGATCGTCCGCAGCTCTGCTGGAATTTATCTATGCCAGTGAAAGTATGCGATTGACATTGTTACTGAAGCCGGTTTGCTGGGTTGCAAGCCTGCTGGATCTCCAATTGATCAGAATCATCAACTTGCTCTTGCAAAAAGTCCACCATTAGCAAATCCTGAAAAATATCGCAGGCTTGTCGGTCGGCTTATCTATCTCTCTTCTGCGAGACCTGATCTTTCATATGCTATTCATTTTTTTTCACATTTCATGCAAAAACCCAAGGAAGATCACTGGCTCGCGGCGTTAAAATGTGTTCGTTATCTGAAAGGAATAATAGGACAAGGCGTCTTATTAAAAGCTGATTATCCACTACACCTAACAGGCTGGTGTGACTCAGATTGGGCGAGTTGTCCGTTGACTCGGAAATCCTTGACAGGATGGATAGTTCAGTTTGGCGACTCACCTATTTCATGGAAGATGAAGAAGCGGAAAACAGTCTCATGTTCTTCAGCAGAAGCAGAGTATCGGACAATGGCAGCTACTACACGAGAGTTACGATGGCTCAAAGCATTACTTCTTGATCTTGGAATCCATCATAAAGATCCTATGTCATTAAGATGTGACAGTCAGACAGCTCTTCATATCAGTGCTAATCCGGTTTTCCATGAACGCACAAAACATATCGAAGTTGATTGTCACTATGCTTGAGACAATATAGTTGCAGGGTTCATCAAAGCTACACATGTTTCCACCAAACCACAACTGGTAGACATTCTCACCAAGGCTTTGGGACGCAAAGAGTTTGAATATTTTCTTCTCAAGTTGGGTATTCAAGACCTCCATGCTCCAATTTGAGGGGAGGTATTAAGGAATATCTTGATAGCCAAGTAAATAAGATCACATGTGTATATTCGATTTGTATTATTTCCTTAACTGAGACACGTACAGCTTTTAGTTAGGTTAAGATGTCTTTGTATTTATACGGCCTAAGGGTCTGAAGAATAAACAGAACTTATTCGACCAATACCTTAAACACTTTGTCAAAACGCTCTTGTTACTCAAGTTAACCTAACAATCGTAAATTCCAAATACAAGTCTACTGTTATGCTTTGTAAAATTAAAGTAGAGATCCAAATCAAACTTGAATAGGATTCATAACTAAATTGCAATAATTATCTATATCAAATATAGACTAAACTAGATCGAATTTCAGTATTCAACAACCTGGCTCTTATACCACTGTTTTAATTCTTACCGGTTTATAACGTTTTATAAATCAACCTATGAATTCAGTTGCCTAGAATCTCATGATAATACTGAAATGAACTTAGATTTTAGGGTTTTGAATATACCTGGAAGTTTTGCAGCGGAAAGACAAACAAACTAAATCGAGATTTAAAGCACTTAAAACGTCGTGCCTCTATCGGTATTCACACGCACACAAACTGAACTGAGACGGGATGCTAGTGCCGTTGAGATCGTATCTCAGAATACAACGAACAGTTTCGTATATGTTAGATCTCTTAGTTGCTTGCCTAAGAAGAAACAACTTTCTTTCTTATCTTTGAAGGAGCACGTCCTTGTATGCGGCGAACAACAACTACCTTTGCTTCATAAAGCAAAGTTTATATATATATACTAATCGTATGACCTAACCCATTAGGTATGATATTGGGCCAAACCCATTTCACTGATTAATCTTAATGACATTAAAATAATCAGTATCCAAATATATATATATGTGTATATATACAAAAGTCATATTATGTATATGACATATACATAATACTTTTATATAAAATATCCAACTTATTTATCATTTAGTTTCCTTAGGTGTCTGACCCTATAGAATCATATAATATTAGTAATGAATTCTCAATTCATAGATTATAAGTGGTTTCTAGCAAAACATTATAACCACCTAATATTATACGATTGTTAAATCTCGACGTTACGACTTTAACAAGAATAAGTACAAATGATTTTAGGACATTTCCAACAGCTTAAATCATCAAACACTGTGATGATTGTGCTCATCTGCTTCTCCTCAGTTCCGACAGACCTCAACAACCACAGAGGATGGTGAAGGTTCTGTGTTTCTGATGAAGCTCGAGCTCAGTTACAAGCGATGCTTGAAAGGGACTGAAACCAGTCTTTTGGCATTATATATAAAGAGGGGTATCGACACATCGAGATGGAGCGGCGAACCGAGGCGGGAGATTGGGAATATGATGAAGTTTGTAGAATGTTGTTCAACTGGTGCACTGGGATTTGAGAGGCTTGGTGGATATAAGATAAAGCTCAGTGAATGTAAAACAAAATTCTAATGATTTTAATACACATGCATTATTTTTACAACAATCATATATAGATTATAGTATGTGCTTTCTAGGATCAACCACTTGTTCAATTGTGTGCCTCTCCTTTCAGTTTATAAAGTAGTATGTGTTGGCTAATCAAAACAATTTATGGCTTATCATAATAAGAAAAAAAAAATAGTATGAATCTCTATTATCATTACACTGCAATATGTAATGTTTAGAGAAATTAGTTTAATTTATGTTTCTCTTTACCTGATTAGCAATTAATACCTTATAACTACGAACATTAAACTTTCCTACTTTATTGTAATTTAGAAATTATTACCCTAAACAAAATTAGTAATGGAACTTTATTAGATCAAATGTTCATATATATTTTATACTTTCAAGGTTCGTTTCTGGAAAGAAAACATTTGATGAACATGAGGATTCTAATGAGTTATTTTTGGGTTCACCCCCTATGGTGAACCTCTAGGTTCACCAACCAATAAAATTTCATCATTTCATATTCAGTATCTCTTAAAAAAGAAAACAAAATATTGTAAAATTATATTATGTTTTGAAAATAAAAATAAATAACAAATAATAGTAGTTGCAAAAAAATTGATTAAAAGAAATATTTTTAATATCGTCAGAAAAAACACTAAATCCTAAACTCAAAATCCTAAACCCTAAACCCTTGGGTGAACCCTAAACTTTTGGGTGAACCCTAAAACCTTGGATAAATCCTAATTCTTTGATCTTTTTTTTAAAAAAAAAATTTAACGCATTCAGCAAAATACAAAACACTAAACCCTAAACCAAAAATCCTAAACCCTAAACCCTTGGGTAAACCCTAAACCCTTGGATAAATCCTAGATCTTTGATTTTTTTTTAAAAAATATTTTAACGCAGTTAACAAAACACTAAACACTAAACCCTAAACCCTAAATCCTAACCCCTAAACCCTTGGATAAACCCTAAACCCTTGGGTAAACCATAAACCCTTGGATTTAAATTAAAAGATTTAGAAGTTATGATTTATCCTAGGGTTTAAGGTTAGAATTTATGATTTAGGGTTTAGTGTTTTGCTGACGATATTAAAATATTTTTTTAAAAAATCATTTTTTTTGCAACTACTATTTTTTTGAGAAATACTTAGGTTCACCCCCTAGGTGAACCTTTAAATTCACCTCTCCCTCTTATGACCAATCAAATTGCCACATAGATTATTAAATAAATAATAATAATTTATTTAAAAAAAGTTGAAATAAAAAGAAAAATAACTTCAATTTTAATGATGCTAACTTCGTCAACTATACCCTAAACCCTAAATCATGAATCTAAACCCTAAATCTAAACATAAATCCTATACCCTAAATCCAAACCCTAAACCCTAAATCTAAATCCAAACCCTAAATATAAACCTAAACCCTATACTCTAAATCTAAACTCAAACTCTATACCCTAAACCCAAAACCCAAAATCTAAACCCAAACCCTAGACCCTAAACCCAAAACCCTAAATCCTAAACCCAAATCCTAGACCCTAAACCCAAATCCAAACCCTTGGATTTAGAGTCTAGGTTTGGGTTTAAAATTTAGAATTTGGGTTTAGGGTCTAGGATTTGGGTTTATGGTTTAGGGTTTGGGTTTACATTTAGGATATAGAGTTTAGGGTTTGGATTTAGGGTATAGGCTTTGAGTTTAGAGTTAGAATTTGGATTTAGATTTAGATTTAGGGTTTCAATTTAGGGTATAAGATTGTATTTAGATTTATGATTTAGGGTTTAGTTTACGGTGTTAGCGTTGTTAAAGTTGACGTCATTTTTTGTTTCAGCTATTTTAATTTTTTAAAAAAGAATTTAATTTTTATTATTTAATTATCTATGTGGCAATTTAATTGGTAATAAGAGAATGAGGTGAATTTAAAGGTTCACCTAGGGGGTGAACCTAAGTATTTGTCTATTTTTTTTTGTTTCTTTTATTTTAAAAACAGAATTTAGTTTGACAATATTTTGTTTCCTTTTTTAAAAGATACTGAATATAAAATAGTGAAATCCTATTGTTGGTGAACCTACAGGTTCAACCTAGGGGTGAACCCAAGAATAAGTCGATTCTAATATCTTATATTATCACTTAGCTTCTAACTGTTATAGTTATTTGGTTAGGAAGATTACAATAACTAGCTAGCTAACAAAACCTACATAAAACTAATATATACTGTTTAGAATAAGATACTTTAAATATATTTCTTTATTTTTCTTACCAAAAGAGAAGTCAATCTTCTAAAAATACCAAAACTATTATTATAATTGGCTTTTATATATTGAAAATGAGAAAACATAATTTCGATTGACAGAAATTAAATACAGAACATTCACAGATTTTCAATTTTTACATAAAAGGAATTCATACATCCACAACTATTTTGATTACTTTCTCAAAAACTTTGATTGCTATTGTCTCTATCAACATTGTAAAGGATGAAATGTAAATCTAAAACTGTAAAACAGTTAAAATAAGGGAAGTTCTATAAAGATACCTTAAGTAAAATTTGTTAAGTTTTTAATACTCAAATTATTTTCAACTAATTTTAATATTTCAATTAATTATTTTGTTCATTTTAATACACTAACTTTAAAATTTTTTCCCTTTTAATATTCAAAATATGCTCATTTTAATCAAAAGTATTAAAAAGTCTCAATTAAAATTAAAAAAAATACAAAATTCAAAACCAAATATTAAAAATATGTAATTTTATGTTAATGTATAGGAAAATAAACTAAATTTTGGATAACCTTAATTTTTTTAAAAAAATTAGTTAATATTAACGTTAAAATTAAAATATTCTCATTTTAATCAAAAGTATTAAAAAGTCTCAAAAATTAAAAACAAAAACTCTACAAAATTCAAAATCAAATCTTTAAAATTTGTAATTTTATATTAATTTGTAGAAAAATAAACTAAATTATGGACAACCTTAAAAAATTTAATTTTACTTAATATCAACTTTATTTGTTTTCTGAAACTTAAAACTAATTCATTTATTTTCCAATTAAATTAAGACTTTTTAAATTTCTTAAATTCATTCAAAATATTTTTGATTTTATTGCTTAAATTTAAAATATAAATTTTTTAAGATTTAGTTTGAATTTAGAAAATTTTATAAATTTCGTTTGAAACTTATTTATATTTTTTATTAAAATAAACATAGTTTGAATATTAACATGAGCACAATATTAAAAATCAATGAATATATATGAGAAAAACATTATTTGAAGTATTAAAGTAATATCAAAAAAGTCTAGAATAAATAAATTAACAAAATTTAGTTGAAATATTTTATAGATAATTTTTATGTAAAATCTTTAAAACAAAATAATTGAATATGTTTTTTTGTCTCTGAGAACAAAAAAGAACACAAAACCTTTATTGTTTTGAGCAACAACAAAACACAAAACCTAAAGAAAACCAAATTATGACTTTTACTTTATTACTTTTAAACATAATTTCCTATGTATATTATATATCAATATATGTATCTATTTAATATGAGCAAACCAAATCCGCCCGTAGCACCGTTAAAAAACTTAGTAGATTCTAATAAATTATGGTTCATGCTCTTTTAGAAAAAAAGGGAAAATCACATAAAATTTTTAGAGAATGACATTTACTGACACTTTAAATCTTGATGTTTTTTCACTAACAATTTTAAACTTCAAAGACACATTTGTATCATAAAAAATCTCCAAACTAAAAAATTGACCTGTTTAACAGGTAAAAAAAATTAAATAAAAATTCAAAAAATTAAATAAAATTCAAAAAATAAATAAAAATTCATAAAATTAAATATAATTCAGAAAATTAAATTAAAATTAAAAATCAAATAAACATTCAGAAAATTAAAGCAAAGAATTCAAAATATTCACAAAAAGATAGACAGTTCAAAAATTCAAAAACAAATTTTAAAACTAAAAAATTATTTTTTCAAAAAAATACAAGATTATTTTTTTCAAAACAGACATATCCTCGTTGACAATAATAATTTCAAAAATATCATTGATTATGATGATGGTTTCTCATATAATCATTAACAATGACAGTTTTGATATATCTCCGACGATAATTTCTAACATCATCTTCAGAAATGATGGTGGCTATGTCAATAACAACATTTTGAAAACCATCACTATCAATGATGATATGCATAATTCATGTATTACACTAAATTTTAAACGATTAAAATGTCAATTTTATGGTTGTTAAAAAACATTCTTATTTGAGAAATTTATGAATTTTTATTTAATTTAATGATTTTTATTTAATTTCTGTATTTCGATTTAATCTTTGTTATTTATTTATTTGAATTTTTGTTTAACTTCTGATTTTTAGTTAGTTTTCTGATTTTTATTTAATTTTCTGAATCTCTATTTTATTTTCTGAAACTTTATTTAATTCTTAATTTTATTTAATTTTCTGAATGTTTACTAATTTTTGAATTTTAATTTAGTTTCTGGATTTTATTTAATTTTTCTGAATTTTTTATTTTATTTTCACTTTTTTATTTAATTTTATGAATTTTTATTTTTTTTATTTTTTTTATTTTTTTGTCGGCATGAATTTTTATTTAATTTATGAATTAAATAAATATTTTAAGCTCAAGGTTTAAAGCGTGACTAGGTGACACTTTCATGGTTTTTATGTGATTTTCCAGAAAAAAAAAATTATATGATTCGAGTCTCTCTTTGTGTGTGTTTAGAGCTGTCCGATAATCATTTGCAGATTTCGTCCTTCTCCGAGACTCAGGCGATCGAGTCAGCCTCTCTTTCTGTCGGGTCTCACCATCTTCTCTTCCCCTATATTCTCCACCGACAATCCGAATCTGCGCCCAATCTTTTGTTCTTTTTCTGACTAAAAATCAGGGCACAATCTTCGTCTCCGACAAAAAATAAAAATAAAATAGTTTTTGTTTGATCGCGATGCATGCTCTCAAGGACAAGGTCTCGCAGAAGCTTTCGAATATCTTCGCCGATTCCGCTAGCCAATCTGCTTCTCCTCGCTATTCTCTCGCCAATTCTCCAAAGGTATATTTCCTTCCCTTTTTTCTTCCCTGTAGAGAACCTTTAATCGACTTTTCGTGAGATGAGTTCTCAGTTTTCTATTCCCAACGGATTCTTTGTGAGAAACCAAAAAGATGTTTGATTTTTATCTTCAATTTTGAATCGTGTAGGCCAGGCTACATTCAAATTCTGGGAAGACAATTTCTTCGTATTTCTCATCTGGTGGTCGTCAATCTGGAAATGAGAATGAGGAAGAGGAGTCTGAATCACGTCCTCCAAAACATGGAAACGGGAAAAACCAAGCTGCGACAATGATCTCGAGTGGCCAAGACAAGGACACTGCGTTACGTGTTTCTCCCGAAGTAGAAAGCGATTACGATGAAGGGGTGAAACAGATAGAAGAGTTAACAGAAAGCTCTGCTTTTATCTCTGCTAACTTGTTTGAGTTCTTGCACGCCTGTCTTCCAAATATCGTAAGAGGTTGCAAATGGATCTTGTTATATAGGTGAAGAAAAAGGAATAATTGATTCTTATTGGATATTTTGAGGCTCGTTTGTTTTGGTTTTTAACTTTTAACTGGTTGAAGCGCGCAGTACGTTGAAACATGGAATATCACTTCGTACGCTTCTGCGTAGAAGCGCAGACCTTCCTGGTCCTTGTTTATTGGTTTGTCTGCTTGCCTCTTTGATACATTTTGGTTCTGTTGAATGGGAGAGATCTTAGTTTTGTGATGATTGGGTTTGGTGGTGTAGGTTGCTGGAGACAAACAAGGTGCGGTTTTTGGGGCTATGCTGGAATGTCCGTTGAGAACTACTCCTAAGAGGAAATATCAGGCAGGCTAACTATTTGTAATGCTTTTCGCTCTCATTACGGCCCTGATTTGCATCCCCAATGTTATAGTATTCTAATCATTATAACATGGAAACGAAAAAAGCAAAGAAACAATCAGGCCTAATTAGTTTACGTAATAAAACTGATTCTCTCACATTTTTGTTTTGATGATGGTAGGGTTCAAACCAAACATTCATGTTCACAACCATCTATGGTCAACCACGCATATTTAGACCTACAGGTAACCATTTGGGCGGTCTCTTTTCTTTTCCTTTTTTTTTCTTCTTCCCGAGCAATCGTATATATGGGAGAAAACTGAAAATTGAATTCTGAGGATAATGGTCAAGTCTCTCCTAATAACAGATCTTAAGAATATAGGTTACTACTGATTCTCATCAGAAACTTGACCCACACTTGTTCTAGGCAGTTGAATTGTTGCTACAAATCAAAGAAAGAAAGGGTTAGTTTGGTAGATGATGGAATGGCCTAGTAACTTGATGTGGAATGTGAACTTTTGCTGTTATTTAGAAGCTCTTCATGTAATTTCTTGATGATCCCTAAACAATGTGAACCAAAGGACTAGAAAATCGAGCCCCTAAAGTATGTGTACTCTGTGAACTTTTAATAAATTTGGGTGCAGGTGCCAACCGATATTACTATATGTGTATGAATGAATTATTGGCGTTTGGAGGTGGAGGAAGCTTTGCTCTATGTTTAGACGAAGATTTGTAAGGCACACAAAATCTGGCTTCATCCTTTTTGAAAAAAGAAAAAAAAAACTTTTAATGGTTTTGATGATACTCAAACCAAATGTTTCTACTTGAACAAGGTTGAAAGCAACAAGTGGACCTTCTGAAACATTTGGGAACGAATGCTTAGCTAGCAGCACAGAATTTGAGTTAAAGAATGTCGAGGTAATATATCCATCCACTGTAACAGGCTTATTCGACATTATTGTACTATATTCACATAATCAATACAAGTTCATGTTGTTGATATTTGCAGCTTTGGGGATTTGCGCATGCGTCTCGATACCTCTCCTCATGAACTTGGAGATCCCTCTCTTGGTCGAGGATCGACAAAACCTCAAAAGAAAGCTTATCCATTTTTTTTAATTCCGTTGATTGATTCAAAAGTTATGAATAGGCTTTGTATCTGTGTTACTGAGAATACTAATTCAGCTGTATACTTTTGTTATTTCCGAGACTGTAACTCAACAATAGTGTTATTGTTTGTTATATAAGATTCATCTGGTTTCAAGAGTGATTGATACAACTTTCAGAATGAGAATGGGAGTTTCTGTTTCAAAAGAGGTTTGAACAAAATACATCTAGACAGGAAGAAGAAGAAGATTCTCAATCAAGCGAGGAAGCCAAGTCTCTCTCCATTCTTCTTAGCAAGCCTAATCAATCCTTGTCTCTGTTTCGCATCAGCTCCTATCGATTTACAGAACTCTGTAATCACCTAAAAGAAAAAAAAAAAAACAAAACACAAAACTTATTGATTCTGCTTTCTTTTTGCACTACACGTTTTCAATGGGTCTAACCAGAGAATAGTGGACAGATGATGACAAACCTGAGAGTGTAAAGCAATGGCTTTGCCTCTAAGCTGATTAAACCTCTTCTTGCCTACTATGTTCCTAGTGACAACGACAAGTGGAGCGAATAAGCCTTTGCCTTCGTTGACGTTCTTCATCATCGGTTGTACTCTGATGGGTTTCCGAGAGACTTTAGCTTGTTTAGGTGGCGCAGTTGTTTTGGCGAGCATGGTGTGGTAATCATCGCCTGAGATTGAGCTTCCCCAAACACCATAGAAGGATGTTCCGAGTAAACCTTGATTTGCAGAAAGTGAAGCAGCGGCAGCCATAGGAACCGGCTCGGGCTTCAATCTCTCTCTCCCCCCCCTGGGTGATGCTAATGGTGTAGAGAAAAAGAGAGTAAGTGATTGTGGTTCGTTTTTGGTGTGGACGAGGTTTTAGTGGTGTGTTGTTTGGATGAAGAAACGAGAGCCACAAATATGATTCTTTGTGTTGATGAATCAAGTTTTTCTACATCATACTTTCTCCACCGTCCGATCATTTTCTCTCTCTAGTTGCTTATGGAGTTATGAGATCTTAATTTACGCGTAAAAGTTTTGACATTTTTTCTTTTCGTCTAAATTTTTTCTCCTTTTATTCTGGCTATTAAAGGCAACGAGGGCTCAATTCTGCGGTTGCGGATGGGCATGGATGGATGGTTCAGGAAAAGCCCAGTTTATGGGAACACGGAATTGTATTAGAAAAGAATCTGCCTTGCATACTGAGCTGGATGCGCAGAGATGGGCAATGGAGAATATGCTCCAACACTCGACTTGTCAGAACTTTGGAACGGACTGCAAGGACTTGATTGCTATGATCAAGGATCCCCATGACTGGCCAGGATTTGCAATAGAGCTTGAGATAATTGAGACGCTGAAGATATGCTTCCCGGACTTCAAGATTACCCATGTTCCAAGAGCACAAAATCAGATTGCAGACTCTTTAGCTAGGACTGCGAGATCATTCCATAGAACTCTTTATTTCATTGGTTTATTCCGTCCGCTTCCTGCACCACCTCAAGTTTGAGTAATAGAAAAGTCTTTTGTCGTAAAAAAAAAAAAAGGCAACTAGGGTTGTGCCCGCGCGAAGCGCGGAAATATTATTATTTTTGTTTTAAATTTGGTTTATATGTATATTTTTGATGTATTTTTGTTTTGTTACTATTAAGCATGTCTTGTGTCATTATATTATTTGGAATATTATTATCCATTATTTTTTAATTTGTTATTCAATGAAAACACTTCTAATCTTCGTATGTTTCTGACAATTTTCTTTAACACAATATTTAAAATGAGAATAATGTATCTACGGAATAATCTTATTTTGGATGTAAAAATATTGTAATGTGTTCAATCTGTTTATTAGTGTTTGATTTATTTTATATTTCTATTATTTGATTTTATTTTTGATTTGATTATATATATATCTTCTCTAGTGTATAATAATAAGGATCTTAATATTACAGACGGGTGAACAGGTTAGCGAATAATAGAAAATATTTTAAGTTTTAATGAGCATTTGAAATTGTTTAGTTTAATTTTATTTGAAAGTAATAATAGAAAAATGCGTCATGCCTATTTTAAATGTAATAAGTATAGAATAAGATGTAGATATGTTTAAAACATATTAAAAATATAATGCATGTATACAATTCATAATAATTTATTATTTTAACGATTCATTTGTATATTTTTTAAAGTCATTTTATTCATATTTTATATTTTTTGTAAACTCATTTTATTCATAGGCACAAAAAAACAAATAAATTTATATTTTTTTGTTGCAATAAATATTTTTCTACTAATTAGTTTATTTTTTGTTTTAGCTTTATATTTTAATATTCATAATTTTGGTACATAGTGTTCATTATTAAAAAGCTAGAAGACATTTAGCGTATAGCTATAACTAACCAAATTTAGTTATTTATGCATGTAAAATTTTAAGTAATTTTTTAAAAATATAGTTATAGAAATTTGAGATTATATATGCTTTCATGAGAAATAATATTTGTTTTATCATTTTTACTATTTGGAAGCCATCTACATAAAATATTTTGATACATATTTATATATTTAAAATTTAAATAATGTAATATATGTATCATTGAACATTTTTCTTGAACAAAATTTTCATATAATTATGTTAAATATGTCTTGAAAGTTTCTGCAAGTTTCGTATCCAAATTAACAATAACCGTTTAAAACAATGAGATGATACTTGTTTATTGCAATTTTTCTGGTTGTTGAATATTTTATTAAGTCGTGCAATATTATTATGTTTAAAATGATTATGTCATATAATAAAAAAGAAAGGAAACATCGTATAAATTATTAAGTACATCAGTTTAGTGGACAAAAAACACATCAATTTATTTTATTTGTACGTAAAAGTATTCATGTTATGAAAGTTGCATGAAGTGTTATATGATTGTTAAAAAACTAACACTTCAAATGACACAAAACGTGTTAAAAAAAGATATGTATATCGAGAAAAGAAACAGGTCAGTATACCTGGTGCTCCTTAACTTCCCCAACCACTACGTCTTACCTCCTCCACTGAACCACCAGTTTCTTCACTCCCAAGTCTGCTAAGTATCATTTTGTTTCCTTCAGTCTTCCTTCATACAGGCCCGGCTCATATGTACAATGGACCCTGTGCTTAATATAATATACGAAGACCAAATTATGTATTGTTATTATTTATTTAGGACCTTTTCTCTACAAAATGGACCTTAAATATAAAGGAAATTTTTGTCCAAAAAAGTGGACCCTGTGCTGTTGCTCCTCTGGCACATGTCAAGAGCCGGCTCTGCCTTCATAATCCTTTTTTCATGTCTCAATCATCTTTTTCAGCCTCCTAAGATCCCTTTACGGATTCAAGTTTGCTTCCACTGTACCAGATTTCAATTTCATCAACAATTTTGTGTCATCTTCAAACATTTGAGCTCTTTGTCTGAATCCTTCTACTAAAAAGCTTATCACATTTAATCTGACACCTAGACTTCTACTTCTCCCATGGGTCCTGCAGTCACCACTACCAGTTAAATCAGTGGGCATAGCTAGCCTTCTCAGATGCATCCAGGTTTCTATCTTAATTCTCTGCCTTTAGTCTTCTCTTTGTAATGGACATTCTGGATTGCAAAGAACTTGTTTAATTTTTCCAATTTTCTTCCAAGAATTTCATCATCGTTCCAAACTCACACAACTTGTTGTCGTTTTGGTGGAATCTGCTGAAGAGTATCACTCTCCATTTCTTGGTTGAAGAATACCGTTCTTATATTCAGAATTTGAAGTTTCTGTCTGAAATTATGAAGTATAAAGATTGTATTATGAATTATAAAGATAAGGTCGAAAACAAAAGGTTGTCGAAAAATTTGAATAATTGTGTAACTGAAATAAACATACCACAAATCGACAGTGATGAAGATTTATCATCCAAAGACCACTGTAAATAGTTTGAGATAACATAGATATGCTACATGCAAGTGGTTACATAAACGCTAAACTGAACAATAAAGAAATCTAGAAATCAAAAGAAATAAAGATGTCAGTTATACACCATACCTCTTCAAAGCTCTGCATAAACTCGACATTACATTGTAGAGTAGCTAGATCTTATGAGTTCAATGATGGAAGTAAGCTATAACAAACAAAGACATGTCATCAAAAATCAATATTCTTTAGTGTTTGATATATGATACTGGAATTGAGCATTTACACATCCTTTGACCAATTTTTACCTTACGGACTCCTTTGTCTTTTGGATAAATTCAAGATACCCCAATTCTTTCTTTGGAGGTAATTCTTCATCCTCATACTCATTCTCTGATCCACCATCATATCCGTAATAATCATCATACCAAGCTTATAGAAAATCATGTAGCTAATTCGAACAAAATCACTAAACAAATCTTATCTTCATAGCCATGTCTTTGGTAGAAGATTTTCTCCCAATTAATTAGCACATTCATGCAAACCAAAAATTCTTTTTTAAAAATGATCTTGATATATATAAAAGAATGAAATTTATGAGAAACATATAACACAAATGTATTAAGAAATGGATTCGTCACAGATAAATATCATAGCTGATATATGATCAGATGAAAAAAGATATGAGCAGATGGAAAAAATACAGTTTAAAATCATCTTCCCCTCAGACAGACACCAGGGGCAACGTAATAGAAGAAACCAGTTGGAACATTGGTGACGATCGATTTGGAGCCTTTTTGAGAAATAGCTGATGTGATTTCAGTATGATTAGGAGTGATGATCGGGCCTTCGTGTAGAGGGTTGCGCATCGTATATATATATATATATATATATATATAAGCAGGAGAACACATATGAAGAGAGGGTCATCTAGTAGTTGTAACTGTGTTGAATTCGATTTTTACTGTATCAGTGGGGAAGAGAATGCACCGTAGTCTTCGAAACAGAAGAGGATTGACGTTGAATGTTAAAGAGGTCACGAAAGGTCAGATACGGCGAGAGAAGACTGGTAGGGTTAGAAAAATATGGTCACAAAAAAAACCTTATCTCTCGAGCCCAATAATTATAACGTTAAGGCCCATATATAAAGAAACAAAAAGCAACGAAACTCAAAGAAAGTGGACACCTGTGTGACGTGGCAAAAAGCAGGTTTCTTATTGGCTGATTTTCTTGGCCGATGTAGATGGCCTAACTGATGCTCTTATTCTCCTTTTACTTATTGTTTGATGGTGTTTAAAAAAATACAATAATATACATCGTATAAAAAATTCAGAAAAAATAATCTAACCCGTTAAATTATTTTAACGGTCTACAGTCACGTTCGTTATCTACATTATAAAAGTTATTCAGATATTTTTTTTTGGTTACAACTGTTCTAGAAGAGATCCCTTTCCAAACCAATTGTTTCTCAACTCCGAAATAAACTAACTTCTCTCTCTAAACCAAATTGCTCTAACCTCTCTCTAGCAAAGCCTCGGAACCCTAGCTCTGGCTCAGCGGTTTGCCGGTGCCGGAGGCCCTCTCTTACCCTATCCTTTTTTTTCTTTGCTATCTTTAACACCATCTCCTCCCTGTCTCTTTGTTTGGTACTCTGGACTGTTTTGACACTAACCGGAGATATTTGAAGCTCAACGGTGGTGTTTCAGCTTCATCTGGAGTAACAGCGAGATTTGTAGGACGTCAATGAAAGAGATAGTCGGCTTTTAGGGCTGAGAGAAAAACCAGATATAGTTTTTCCTTTTCTCAGATCTCCGGCTGATATGTTGTGTTTTTGGCACATTCTAACATTGTTTTCTAATTGGTTTTCAAGTCTTTATCGAGTATTTCTAGTCCTTTTCGGGTCATTACAGGTCTGGAGTTGCATTGGATGGTAGATGGACCAGTTGGAGCAAAGGAGGCGAAAAGAGCGCATTTTGGAGATTTTCACGAGCGGAACAACCTTGCAGGCTGTTCCCGATCGAGCGGAGCAACCCGAGTGACTGCTCCTGCGGTAGATATTTTTAAGGAAGTTTCCAAATATTTCGGGATTTGCCCTAATCATTCCAATTTTCTCTCTGGCCGCCAGCAACCTCCATATCTCTTCTTTTTCTGTTTCTCTTTATTATTCTACGCTACTTTTTTGATAGTGGAAGTTTTCAAGGCTCCCAAGTCAAATGATAGTAAAGAAAGGTTGTCAAACCACAGAGAACTAGTGATCTATAGCACTAGGAATACACAAATTTCCTTAATCTAAGCAAAAAAGAAAGATGATATGTGACAAGATCTCCGCCGCACTCTCATCTCCGTCATCTTAAGTTTCAGTTATCCTCGTGGTACTCCGTCGCTGTTGTTCGTGGTTGAAACAATCAGGACCAATTCTGACCTCCAACCGTCATCAGCCAAGTTTCGTCGCAAATCAGAACCAAGCACCACTCGTCTCCAAATCTTGAGCATCTCCTCCACGAAACCCACCGGAATCAAAGCTCCAATCATCAATCCCGACCATCGGAGCTCTCCTCCGCCGCGCAGTCCCTGTACCAGCTTCGTCCGGCGTCGTCAGTTCATATCCGTCGAAGATGAACAATGGTGACTTCTTGCTTATTTGCAAAACCGGTCCCTTAACTTCTGGATCTTTACAAAACGGCCCCAAAACTATCAAATTTACAGAAATGACCACCCGAATCAAACCCTGAACTTTTAATTGCGCAGAATAGACCCAGCGTATTTGCAGAGTGGTCCCCTCACTCTTGATGCTTTTCAAATCGACCATAAACTTTATGATTTGCGAGAATAACCTTGTGATTTGGCCCCAAACTTCTCAAGTGTGCAATCCAAACCTATGATATGCAAATGAACAATCTAATGCAATATATACATCTAAATGCATCCTAAAATGATAAAAATGAATTAAGAACAAGTGCTAAAGAGCAATAAAAACATAAGATATCAGGTCTACACAAGACACCAGACCCTAAGGTTGATGACCCTGGGAAGTTTGCGTTTCCATGTTCCATTGCTGGAGTGGAATTCAAGGATGCTCTTTGCGATTCTGGGACTAGTGTGAATCTTGTCTCAAAGGCGATTGTAGACAAGCTGGGCATTTCTGATGTTGAGCCTTCTCAGGTGACTCTGGCTTTTGCAAACACTTCCAGAGCAGTTCCTTATGGCACCATTCGCAACCTTGCTGTCCAAGTAGGGGATTGTATGCTCCATACTGAATTTCAGGTTGTTGAGATGAGAAAGGATCATGAGATGTCTTTGATCTTTGGAAGGTCATTTATGGCTACAGTGGGAGCAATTGTCGACATGCCTAATAAGAGAGTCTCTTTTTCCAACATCAACGAGAAGATTTTCTACAAGGCTGTCCCAACCAGATCACAAATCCGATACGCCTCTTGCATCTCAATGGTCAGTAGAGAACAACCGAAAATTGTTCCAAAGAAGGAGCTTGGTAAAAACAGTGAGATCAACGAAGTCCTAGATGGAGATCCTCACACTTATACCCAAAAACTTAGTGGGAACTCAAGGGTGAAAGAGAAAGTCCAGAAGAAAAGGTTCAAGGGCGATCCTACTATGACTTTGATACCTCGCATGTGTGATGAGAAATCCATTGAGTATGAGGTAAAGTGCAAAGCTACCTCTAAACCTTTCTATAAAGTCAGAGTTATTCTCACTAATGAGCTGAAAGAGAAAGGAGAAGCTGCTGTGAAAGGGTTGTTGAACAGAGTTTTGAAGCTGAACATGTCCGATTGTGGAGCTTATTTTGGAACAAGCCCTCATGCTCAACTCGACTGATCCCTGTCACCAAGTCAAGCTAGTGACTTAAACCAAGCGCTTGGTGGGAGGCAACCCACTGGTAAGTGTAAATATAATTTGGTCTTGTTTTGTTTTGCTTATTTTTGGTTTTAGTTTATTGAGTCTCAGGTCAAATAAATCAAAAAATCCGAGATACTTCAAAAATTCTGAGTTACAGAAACGGAGCACCCTGCTCTCTGAAAAGAGCGGCTGCTCCAGACGGAGATCTGACGACGGAACACTCAGAATTTTTGTGGAGCGCCTGCTCGACGCAGGTAAGTATCTCTTCAAAAAGAAAAAAAATGTTATTTTTGTTTACACATTCTCTCTGATTTATTTTCACACCGAGACGTTCTGAAGTAAGTCTGGGGGAGGGTCTTTGTCGTTTACTAACTCGTTTCTTTCTTTTGTTTTCTTTTAAGTCAGTTTCTTTTGTTTTCTTTTAAGTCAATTTGAGTCAATTTTATTGAGTCAAAATTTGTTAGGAATGAGGATCTTTTCTTGGAACATACCATCTAACTAGCGCCACAGTGACCATTCTTTCAGCTATTTATTGCATACTGTACAACGTGGAAAAGCCAAAGTGGATTGATCTGCCAATAACATCCATGCTTGTGAGGGTGTCTGATGGATCCAAACTGGCCTCCAACATAACCTACTTGATTCTCTTGTCTTGGGGTTTGAAATACACTTGATCGGATTCCTCGTTCAGGTCTGAAAAAGTATGTATGTGTGAGTATGATTCCCTTCTCTCTTCCCTTCAGCATCTAAAAAGAAAAAAAAGATTGAGATGATTTCCATTGGAGTAAAGGGGTAGGAAAATTTCCTATGACCCCATTATTTTACTTGAATGGAATGATATCACAAAGCTGGAAGCGAGGGGTAGGAAAATTTCCTATGACCCCATTATTCGCCTACACTTTGCCATAAAAAAAATGATTCAGAGAAGTGAGAAAAGAGAGAAGAAAGGAACCAGAGTAAGACTGCTTGGGTGATCAGAAACCTGAATGGGTAAGAGTCCATGTGTCTTGTGATTGATACTCCCTCGATGAGACTGCACTTTAATTTTTAAATGAGGTCAGTAGTGGTGAACTTGGATATCTCTTGTGAGTTGTGGGCTGAAATGGTTAGGTTGCTAAGCAGAGGTCGAATACATGGAGTACCTTCTAAGGTTGGTACTAATTGATGTGGCTTACAACTGGCTGAGGTGAAAGTGGTGTTCTGAAGGATAAGTGAGTTCCCATGTTTTCAAACCTTTCTTCTATTCTTTAGGTTCTGACTTTGTTTGAGGACAAACAAGGATCTAAGTCTGGGGGAATTGATATGTTGTGTTTTTGGCACATTCTAACATTGTTTTCTAATTGGTTTTCAAGTCTTTATCGAGTATTTCTAGTCCTTTTCGAGTCATTACAGGTCTGGAGTTGCATTGTATGGGAGATGGACCAGTTGGAGCAAAAGAGGCGAAAAGAGTGCAATTTGGAGATTTTCACGAGCGGAACAACCTTGCAGACTGTTCCCGATCGAGCGGAGCAACCCGAGTGTCTGCTCCTGCAGCAGAGATTTTTAAGGAAGTTTCCAAATATTTCGGAATTTTCCCTAATCATTCCAATTTTCTCTCTGGCCGCCAGCAACCTCCATATCTCTTCTTTTTCAGTTTCTCTTTATTATTCTACGCTACTTTTTACACAAGACACCAGACCCTAAGAATCCATTGTTGGGATTTGCTTATTTGTAAAGGGAGAAGGATATCTACACTCTTGAAAGAATCCTGAACCCTATCTCATTTATTTTATTGATTCAGCATGTTTTCTTAATCTGTTATCTCTGTGTTCTCGGTTGCTATGGCTGAGTAGCCGATTTGCTTAGTCTAGGGTGTTAGGAGGTCATAGATTCATGAGCTAAACACAAATAAGGATTGATGTTTTGATTGTCTCCATTCATGATTGCACTTACTGCCTGCATTAAACTAGCTACTTAGTGCCTGATTCTAAGTTTAATCTAATCATCAAAAGTGTTTTAGGTTGCTAGAAATATCTTGAATGCGCGATTTGTCCCTAACCAGCAAAAGTAGATGTTAGGGAAAATTGTGAACTTATCGAATCTGCGCTTAATGTTTATCTTCACATTCTAGTCCAAACGACAGTTTAGGTGTTAGAATGGCTTGATAAAAGGTGAGATGCCACGAGAGTGGATCGATCTATATGTGTATTTCAGTTCTAGACTTGCTGTGAATTGTTCCTTGAATTGATGTTTGGCTCATTCTCATTGATTTCCAATTATTCACCCTAGGCTAGCATTCTCTTTAATCTGAAACCTTAAAATCAATTTGTTTCTTGCTTGTTACAATTCCTCAAACTAAAAATCCTCATATTTTTTTAGCTAGATATTGATCTCATAGAAGTAAAGTGTAAACTGGTCCTCTGGATTGAACCTCAAATACTACAATTACCACTGTTAACTTGACAGTAGGAAAGGTTCAGTTTTAGTGTATCACCGGCATATCTCTCGCGACGGCAGTGTGTGGCTCGGCAAAGCACCTCCTCCACCATGGATCTACATCCTTTTGCGTCGGTGTGACAAACGGAGGAGAGGAATGTCGAACAGCTGAAATCGGTTTGTTTTCCCGGTTCTCGGGAACAACATTTACTGAGGTTAACAACAATGGAGTGGTCAACTGGAGGATTTTATCTCAAGTGGTACGTGGTAGTGCTCCTACATTCCAGCGCCAGGAAGAAAGATTGTCAGAACCGGCGGTAAAAGCCCACACCTTTGGATGCCTGGACTTGCGGAACCAGCTCGTGTTTTGCTTCCAATGTCCGATTTTTTCTGTTCGCGTGAGTCTGTCCGTTTAGTTTCTAAGGAAACGAGGCATTCAATGCCAATGGTCACAAGATAAGTTTGAAGATGCTCCTATGGTGAAGATGTTGTTGGGACAAGCACGTAATTCTAATCTTCTGTGACCAATAACTCGGTGAATATTGTATTTCGAATTTTTCTGGTATTATTGTGATTGTAGATGCTTTCGTTTATGAGGTTGAATTAGGGGTGAAATTAATGAGACAATGTCATCTCGAGTTGTGGGATGGTATTGTTCTCTGTGTGGTTAAAACAACAATGGGACTTGATGAGATAACGCTGAATACTTCAAGTGATTCAGGATAATACTAGATCCCCCATTGTATGTGTGGTTAAAATCTATTGTGGTTGAAACCCATTGTACCCAAATCTATTGGAGAAATATCAGTGATGTTGAGTTTTTTTTTTATAAAAAAAGAGATCCTTTCCAAAAAAAATTATTCTACAACCCGTCTAACAATCTACAATAGCCACTAAAACTAAAATCAGAGCAAAACGAGCATATATCTAATTACCAAAGTCGGCGAGAAACAAAGTATCACCAGAAACTTAAATATAAATTATGAAAATAATTTATTCTAATTAATTTTGAATTAGTAATATATCTTTTTCTGAAACACGATAATATATCTATTTACGAATTTTTGTAAAATTATGAAATCTACAAGTGTGGAAAAAACATCTAGTACTAGATGCTTTAAACTGAATATCATTTTATTCTTATGAATGCTTTAAACTGAATATAGTTTTATTTTTTAAACTAAATATAGAATGATTTAAACTGAATTTGGTTTTTCCAAACGATTACTACGATTGCTTTAAACTGAATATAGTTTTGTTCTTTAAACTAGATATAGAATCTTTATATATAAAGATGAATTTGGATCCCTCCCAGCTATGCCACATATGCAGCCACATCATCAACTGTGACTCAGCACAACAATTATGTCTCCTGCTGAATGAAACTTATCGTATCTTCATTTCTCTATCATCCGGGCTTTGATTGGGCTCGACGTCGCGTTATGTTTGGCAGGCCCAAAGACCCCTTCGCCCTGCGGAAACTCTAATACCAAAAGACAGCGAGACCAACAAACTGAGTTTTAGGGTTTGTGTTCTTCTTCAGTCCTTGAATCCAAGAGTCTTCTCCTTAGTACTCTGAAACCAGCCATGGAGTTTCCAGATTTCAATCCACGTGAGGAATCGCTTTGTGAATCTTCAATCGTCGACGTTTTGTCTTCTCTGCTAATTAACGGAAACGTTACAAGTTATTGATTCATCGCCTTTATTATATTCCTTAACTCCATCACTCCTTTCGAGCACGCTTGAATGTGGCTTATTCCTTTCCAAGGCGGTGTCTCTGCTCCTCTAAAAGGTAACCTTTTCCCCCTAGAACTTCATCCTCTCAACTCCTGAAGACAGTAAAGAAAATATATGTCTTCTGCAAGGCGTTATTTATTTTGTTTAATTTTATCGTTCTTTGATGATTAGGTCACGTCAACAACAACCAATCAACAAAACAACTCAACAACATATGTCCTCTATGATCTTTCATCAAGCTTCTTTGTCCAGTTATTAATGTATATTTAAAGGTATAAGCTAACAATAGATTTGTTCTATGATTTAATATGCAGAGTCAGACACGGACGAGAACAATTTTATAGAATTTGTTTCCAATTCTTTTGTATTAGCCAAGTATAAGATGATGATCTTATTCTTCAAGAAGCTGATTTTGTTTCTGTTTCTCTCGCAGCAGGACGAGAATGCAGTTGAGAAAGAGGCGCCTCCTCCTCCTCCCCCAAGATTCCAGGTGCACTCCTTCTGCAAAACCTTGATCTTTCATACAAAAGTCACATGTTTGGTTTTATGTGTTTAGATTGGTGTTTATATAAACCAAAACTTATTTTCCCAAATTTTGTTCTAAGATTGTCTTTAATTCATCCTTTTGATTCTTTTTTCAAGATCTCGGGTCAATCTTCCTATTAAGAGTTGGTTGCAAAGATTTTTCTTGCCAATGAGTGACGTTCCATACATATTTCCATGGTATAGGAAACAAATTATTGAGTATCTTTCTTTATTTATGTTCTGTAGATTTTTTTTTATGTCATAAGCGTTCTATGATGGTTGATGTTTTTGATTCTGATTTTGATATTGGCAGGTGAACCACGAAGCCGTTTGCTTCATAGTGGATGGAGCGTGTTTTATTCATTGATTTGTTTCAGAAGAGATCCTGAAGAATGCACCAGTTCCTGTGATTTTTTATGAGAACTCTGTTGATTGTGGAGGTTAAATAAGAGGCACTTTATCAGATTCTTTTTTCCTTCATCAGAAGCCTTGATAAGAAGGAACCAGTTCCTGAGATGATTCCAATGGCAGTTTAGTGATGCCCTTTAGAAACAGTTGAATCGCTTGAAAAAGTATTAAAGAGGATGAATTAAGTAAGAGGGAAGATTCAATGCAGAAAAATAATGCAGAAAAATGTATCAATGGATCAGTTGCAGTCACCAAATTTATATTAAAATGAATAGGGGAGGGGCTTGATATTTTTGTTAACGATGGAGGTTCCATCATGGAGAATCAGGGATGGTCTCTCAAGTGGCATCTGGAACTACACAGTGTCTTTATCATTAATCCAACTCTCAGACCAGATTTTTTTTATCAATCTCAAAATTTTTATGATGTCTTTCTTTTTGTTTTTCAATAAATGTTGAAAGCTCTGCAAATCTGTCAAGAAGCAATTGTAAAGGAGAATCCTCTTATTCACGTTTGATATCGTGACAGCATTTATATGTAATCTACATCTATACACACTACGTTACAGAATGTAACCAACCTATATATGGCCAAATACTTCAATCAAGGTTCCAAACATCCAACTTAAATATAAAAACACTAAGATTTGTATTATAAAAAATTGTAAATCATTTTTAAACCAGCTTCAATATATAAACCACCTTCTGCTAACAAATTCATGCTAAAATACAAGATGTGTTTAATATAAAGTTTGAGATCTGAGATTAATAAGTAGTGTAAATAAGATAAAAGTAATCATTGTTTTGTTAAAATGTGCGAAAATAAATGAAAAACATATATAATTGTGGGATTTTATTGACGCTATATTGAATATGTCATTAAATTTTCTAAAATGAATAGTAAATAAGATAAAATTTTTGTAGAATAATTATGAATCTAATGCAACTTTTTAGTTAAAGTAAATTAAAATTTTAATATATTTTTTTAATTAGTTTATTCACACGCCCGCCCGAAGGGCGGGTTTACCCTAGTAGTATATGAAAATGTGTTATGTTTGCTTAAGGAAAATATTTTGGTTAAGGGAATTTAGAATATATAAATTTGATGTGATTTATATAATTAATTATATGAAATATTATTTAATGCGTGTTTGTAAAGATGCATATGGTGAAGACCCGCAGCTTTTTGTAAGAATCACTCTCGAGATAAGACATGTTAGCTATTTTTGTAAAAAACATCTCGTTGACAACATATCTGCATAGCTCTCTCAAAATGCTTCTCAATTAATATATATTAGACTTTGATCCGTGCACCTGCGTAGGTGTATTTTTTCAAAAATATGTTGCTATTTGTTTTATATGGCAAAAAATCCGAATCCGAAGAACATAATCAATCGCGATCCGAAAAAGTAATACCAAACCCGAACCAAAATTGATTAAATATCCAAGTTATTCAAAATTTTGGTATTTAGAGAACCGAAACCGAATCCGATCTAAACCGAAGTATTCGGGGTATCCGAATGTATCTGAAATAGATTTATATACTTATATATATTAATTATTTTTAGTTAGTGTATATAAAAACATCCATAATATATATGACACCTTTTAGTTGGTTTAAATACTTGAAAATATATTAAAATAGTCAAAAGTAAATATCTAAAATAGTTAAAGTATACTCAAAACACCAAAATACTTAAAATAATTATTGATTTTCTATCCAAATATTTAAACCAGACCAATTTATATGTTAAATTTAGGTATTCTGACATATGTTATTCAAATTTATATGCAATATATTATTTTGTTCACAGATTTTGAAGAAATTTAAAGTATATAATGAATTTTAAAAATAATTTAAATGGTTGTCTGAACCCGAAACGAACCCGCAAAGATCTGAATCAAACCTGAACTGAAATTTAGAAACATCTGAGTGGGGCTAAAATCTTTAATCTCGAAAACTCGATATCCAAACAGACCCAAACCGAACTCAAATGGGTATCCGAACGCTCATCCTTGGTCACTATTATATATCATATATGTGTCATCATATAATTAGCCGTATTTAATATGTGGGAACCGGAATTCACACTGTCGATTTTAATGAATAAATATGGAGGAAAACCGAGTGAATCCGATCTTCCTTGAAGGTCCGAATTCTCTGCGTAATCACTTTAGAACAATAAGAAGATAGACAGCAAGACGAAAATAGATAGTAAACCGGTTTATTAATTGAATAATATGAGTACAAGATTTCTCCGAGAGGAGTAGAGATATGCTAACTATCGGAACAACAGAACAGGAGGCGGCCAAGACGTCCTAAGCCTTGCCGTGCTAGTCTAACCACATAAGTCCTACGTTCTCTAAGCTAGCAGGAGTTCTCTAAGTCTAAATTGTCGGATCCTTTTTCTTCTGCTTCTGCTTTCCTTATATAGTTGCTTTAGGTCGGTGGCCCGTTTACCCTTTTGCCTTTGGGCCCAAGTTTATCTCATTTTGGGAATATTCTGTTTTCTGTCGATTTTCATAGTTATCCTCGAATCTCCGATGTTTATCCTTGGAAACTTTACATTTATCCCGTTCTCGTGAGTTAGGATAAACCGTCGTAGTTTCTAATGGGCTTGGGCCGTGAAAGGCGTGGATCGGCCTTTAGGCATGTTTAGGTTCTCGCGGGCCATTCTACGCCTTTCGGGCGTTCTTACGATTTTCTCGGTCTTAGTCTCAAAGCTTCGGAAACAACTCCGATCAAGACGAAACGAGAAATATAGGATCCAAAGGTCAGGCAACGCAACCATACGAAGGGCGTAAGAGCCGAAATGAGTCGGACTGACCGTGATTGGATCGTCCTCGTCCCGTGGACGGGATGACCTTAACGCGTCGCCCGCAGGCGAGAGTGGCCTCGGTGCGGCTCGTCCTCGGTCCGTCTTCCTTTCGTACCAATCTTCCCGAAGATCCTCGTGCACGAACACTCGTATTCTTCCGATCTTTCTTCCGGGAAATATTTCGTGAAGAATTCGGAGAAGTGATAATCTTAGCTGTTGATTTCGAGATAACCGTTTTCGACCCCAACATCATACGTACCATCTTATAAGTAATCATATAATTAATAGTATTTTATACGTATCATCATATAAATAATCACATATATCTATATTATTAATTATATTTTAAAACTTCATGTGAAATATAAAAATCATAATTTAAGTTGGTATATGAAATTGGTCTTTGTATTGTATTTTTCATATATATTGAAAACACTTTTTAATAATGGTTATTAGAAAATATTCTAGTAAAAATCAAATTTTGAATATGTGTTTTTTTAATCAATATTTGATATATATCAACTTTCAACTACAATTTTCATTTGAAATATGTATATAAAGTTTGAATTTTGTTCTATAATTATTTCACACAAAAGATGTCTTTAGGTAATTAGATTGTCTCATTTTCATATATTTTAAAGGTGATCTAGATAGGTAGTTTCTCATAATATAATAAACTTCCAATTTTTCTATCTTTTATGCTGACTAAACGTATCAACGCTTCGGAAAAAACGAAAATCATATCTTCAAAAGAAACGCGAGACGTCGCAACTTCTTAAAAAGATAACAAAACTCGTATCATCCGCAAAAGACAGTCCACCTGCGACTTAAAATAACTCACGCCGTCGATTGGCCCGACGACGACACAAGAAACGCTTCACTCAATACAAACTTCGTGAGTCAGACCTACAAGGTCCTCTTACATCCGACAAGGATATCATAGCTAAACAAGAAACCCAAAATTTTGGTTTAGCGTCTCGGATAAACTCGAAGATAGCTCGATTCTTTTAACACAAGTCATATAAGCGTGACTAGTCGCGGACTTTAAACGAAAAGAATCGGAAGAAATCACTAACAGGCAAACGAAAGCCGATTTGTCATCGCACAGCCTTAAAGCTGAGAGTAAGCCTAGGTCTTGCCCTAAACCCAGTCTTGCTGGATCTTGACATCTCACAGACATAGTATCGTGATAATGAGATCCCAAAACATTTCTCTTATCGCTACACCTAAAACGCCGCTAAAAGTAGCATACGGACCAGCGACAAAAATAGTTAGGATCTGAAGTGACTTTCGCATCCTTCCCTCTACACTTGACGAAAGTATAAATCAAAACAAAGACGAAATCTCGCAAATTTTCATATTCATAAAAGCCGCAAAAGACGGCAGGATTCAAAGCCACCAACGGCCAGTCCCAAGACATAAGAATGCAACCTCCAACGGTCGCAGAATAAAATTACTAAAACCGGCCACACACGGCCAAAAAATACGATTCACAAAAGGAAGTCAACATTGAAATCCGGATGCGGAAATCCCAAACGAACTAGCAGGCTGGTCCACTTCCTCATTCCGCCTTGGCGTTCCCACCACCCTCGGCGTTCTCATCGCTCGCCTCCATCAGATCCTCGAAACCTCGATAGGTTCCCATAGTCTCCGGACTCTTCTTTCTACCGAGGAACCAAGGACTTCGGCATGAGCACACTCGGCCATGAAATCCTTCATCTCAGCAATCTCGAATCGAAGAAATCTGGGTTCGAGACTTGTAATGGTTCTGACCGAACCCGGCACTCGCGGAAATCACCAACAAACTCCTGAGCTTCTTTAAAACATTGAAACTCAGCAGCAAACGATTCGCCGTCTTGCCACCTCCGCTGCGACCATCCTTCTTCCTCTCCTTTCCGCCCAAACAAGAGCTCGAGCATGAAGCTCAGCTTGCTTGGCGTTCTGCGCCTTTACCTCTTGTCGAACCGAAAAGCTCTCGCCCGCTTCTGTTGTCTTGAAGTTAGCAATCCTGGATTTGCGGAACTCGAAGTCGTTCCGCTAAACACTCTTAGTCCCTGCATAAACTCAAGATCAGCAAGCATGCTTATATACAGATTCAACGTAAGGTTAAGGGCCAAACCTCGTTGACACGTTGGGAGCCCTCGGCAAAAACCCGTTGTTTCTCCTCATCTTCCAGCGACTCATCAGTAGTAAACTCCGGAGGAAGGCCATCAAAGAAGTTGTTAGGTGGAAAACCGCTGGCTCGCTTTTCCGTTGGAGTAAAACTAGGTTTTCTCCCAACGGTGAAGGATTTTGAGCCTTCCCATCATCGATTTCCTTCCCCTACGAGACCTCTGTCTGCGCCCGGTAGGAGCTTCGTGACCGGTTCGCATCATACGACGGGACAGGATCTCAGGACCGATAAAGTCTAACCGCTGCCTCGAATCCGCTCGAGGGTGAAGGACTTCAGAAAAGCGGCCTTTGGCGAAGAAGATCTCTTGACAAAGAGATCACCAGGCAAATGCGCAGTAGGGTTGTTCCCTACAAAGCGAAAATTTTTCACTAAAACTCGCACTTCCGAAAAGGTGAAATAGACAACAGGGTTTTCATCGTATTACCTCGGTTGAAGTTCCATGCTCGCGGAAATAGATGGAGGCAGCTCTCCTCGACAGACTTCGCCATCTATTTGGACAAAGAAGCGCTCCTGCCACGATTTGGGATTAGTAGTCCCTGAATCACGGCCATATCCTTCTTAGGCAGCATGGAGTAGTAACCGTCACTCCCGTCGGCGAGTGCCCCAAAGACCTTCAAATCATCGGGACCAAGATCAATCCGAGTTCGTAGCTAGCAATCAGTACGCCAAGCCAACTCTCCAAGGCAGGAGCGCTGAGCTGGCTGATCGAAAGTTCGGCGGTGAAGCGCCACGAACAATGGCATCGAGGATCGGGAACCACATCGGCGATGCGTAAAAGCTTAAGTAACATGTAAAGAAACCTGCGGAGGATTCCTTGCACTCGTTACCAGCGGGAATCGAATTTGACTCCTTCGGGAACCTGGTAAAAATCTCAAAGAACCTTGAGATATTTACGAAACCGAGCTCGGCGCAAAGGAGCACCAGGCTGCCTCGAGGTCTCCTCGAACAGGGATCTCGGCAGTGTTGGGGACGAACCTACAAGGGCTCGGTATCACGCATTCTTCGTTTCCTCCTCGACCAACTCCTCACCTTCACCGTCACATGGCAGGAGAGTCATCGAGGATGAATGGGAAGAAGTTTCTCTTGAGGATCTTGAAGACATTGTTCTTAAAGAGAGAGAAAGGATTCTTGAGAGAGAGAGTAAAATTCTTGTGATGAAGTAAGAATGAGATTTCTTACTCCATCCATATAAAGGAGGTAAAATCACTATTTACCCGACTTTCGCAAACGACACGCCTCAACACCTTCCCATGCGGCTATACTGCAAGCTAGGATCCGACAGGCACTACGGTTCCTAGCTAGCTGAAGCTAACTGTTGGGGTCAAAATCAGTCAATGGCGAAATCGTCACCGAAAATCCTCGAAAGAAAGCCAGCGGCGATCAAAGCAAAGAAATGGGTGGGTCGCTCGATAAAACTCATGGGAAGGCTCGTCGCTCCGTCTGGCACCAGCGGCAAGGGTCTTGGCCCATCCGTCAATCATCTCAAGATCTACCGAGATCTACAATGGTTCTTCATAAAGCCTTCCGATTGTTTAAAAGATTCATCTTTAACACATCTAAGCTTCGAAACCACATTGCTGCATCCTTGATGTGGAAAATCTACAAATCAAGTCCATCTCAAATCCGATACTCGAGGAATCTCGTTGGATTAAAGCGATTATCTCGAAATCTGACTAAAGACCTTCCCAAACTCAAAAGATTTCCATAAGCGGCGGCGGAAAGATCGAACAACGAAAACCCACAGACGGCAAATGGCCTGGCACCGGCGGCGGCACCGACCTGGCGCCGGCGGCACCGACCTGGCGCCCGGCGGCACCGTCCGCAGCGGGCGGCCTGGCGCCCGGCGGCACCGTCCGCAGCGGGCGGCCTGGCGCCCGGCGGCACCGTCCGCAGCGGGCGGCCTGGCGCCAGCGGCACCCGACCTGGCGCCCGGCGGCACCGACCTGGCGCCCGGCGGCACCGACCTGGCGCCCGGCGGCACCGTCCGCAGCGGGCGGCCTGGCGCCAGCGGCACCGACCTGGCGCCGGCGGCACTCGCCTGGCGCCGTGGCACACGGACGCTGGCCAGCCTGGCGCCGTCGGCCGCAGCGGGATCGCGGGCGGCCTGGCGCCAGCGGCACCCGACCTGGCGCCGGCGGCACTCGCCACGCTGGTCGGCCTGGTGTCGGTCCGCGGCCCTCGTCCTGGTCTCGGTCTATCGTGCCTAAATTGATCCCATCTTAGCTTGTTGGATCAATCGCCAAGTTTTATGCGATCCGCGGTTATTCTAGAACACCAATATCTCGACTATACAAGGAATTGGGTTCCTTGGGCTACCGAAACATTCAGAAACCGTTCTTCGAAAAACCGTAAAACGCTTAAACGCCTAACGTGGCCAAACGCCCACTTACGATTTTCGAAAAGAAGGATAACTATGACGGTTTATCTTTATCCTCACATAAGAGATAAATGTCAAGTTTCCAGAAGATAAATGTCAAGTTTCTAGAAGATAAATGTCAAGTTTTCCGAAGATAAATGTCAAGTTTCCCGATAAACACGAAGATGGACGAAAATGGAAAAGCCCGATTCAGCCCGCGAAGATAGACCGCCTTAAGAGGAGTATATAAGGAGAGCTTTGAGCAAGAAGCAAACCAGATCACAAACTTTCAGAGTACTTAGCACTTAGAGCGATTTAGCATTCTTTTCTGTTTTCACTAGCGAGCTGCGACTCAACTAGGATAGACTTAGGGCTTGACTGGTTTTCCCGCTACCACCCGCAAACGCAGCTTTTGCGGTTGATAGTGGTTGACAGCGTTTCAAAACAATCATACAAACCGCTACAAATCGCTTCAAACCGCTCGAACCTCTTAAAATCAAAAGCTGGTTCGGCTAAGCGTTTCTTGATTCTTGGTGATTCTTGGTTGGATACAAAAATATAAAATTATTTTTTCTAAATATTTAAAAAATAAAAATAAAAAATAAAAAATGGAAATATTATAAATAAAAATATATACACAATTTATATATTAATTTAAATTCACAATCAATGTCATAATTTGTTTTATAAAAATTTTAAACTATCTATTCATGATTAGAATTTTTTAAAACTTAATATATATACATTTATAAAGATATACACATATATAAAACGAAACAAAATATTCTTTAAAAGTTTTTAATATAAATCTTCAAAAATATATATTAAAATTGTAATTTTCAACTAATTAAAAATTAAATAAATAAACATAATATTATTATTAATCATATTTTATTAATAATTATTATATTTTATCACAAAAATATGTTTTTTATATTTTTATAATGTTATAATATGTTTATATTGGTAATTTATTATTAAACCGCTGTAATATTTCATAATCAACCAGTCATAAACAACCCGCAAACGCAACAATTTTCAAAAGTTATGCCAGTCATACAAAACGCAACATAACGTTTGAAACCGCAATCACCCGCATCCGCAAACTCCCGCAGCCGCAACCGAAACCGCTGCGTTTGAACCAGTCGGGCCCTTAGGCGACCAGACTAGCGGACTCCTCGACAGCTCTTACAGCCGATTTCTTTTCTTGTTGTACACGCTCAAACAAGAATTCAGAAATAAGATCTCTTTCGCTCAACTTTTACGATTTCTATTTTCGCAACTTTTATCTCTATTGATTGTTTCGTGTGCAGCCCAGCAGATATCCGGGACCTTCAAGGAAGATCGGGTTAACTCGGTTTTCCTCCACAAATCTTTATCGGAAATTGACGGTGCGAATTTCGGTTCCCACACCAATGGTCAAGGAGCTGACAACCTTCGACCACAGCGCCAACAACAACACCCACAGCGGCGAGCTCGAGCTATTGGTACCTATGACCGTCCTCACATTCATGGCCATAGGATGGGCATCCGAGCACCAGCTATGGAAGCTAACAACTTTGAGATAAAGCCAGGGTTGTTGAATGTGATTGAGAACAACAAATATCATGGCCTGGCTGTAGAAGATCCATTTGATCACTTGGACAAGTTTGATAGCTATTGTGGCTTGTCCAAGATCAATGGTGTGTCCGAAGATGCTTTCGAGCTCAAGTTGTTTCCTTTCTCTCTGGGGGACAAGGCACGCCAATGGGAGAAGTCTCTCCCTAGTGACTCCATCACCACTTGGGATGATTGCAAGAAAGCCTTCTTGGAGAAGTTCTTCTTTACCTCCAAGGACCGCCAAGTTGAGAAATGAGATCTCTAGCTTCCAGCAGAAGAATTGGAAAGCTTTAGTGAAGCATGGGAGAGGTTCAAAAGCTACCAGACTCAATGCCCCCACCATGGCTTCTCAAAGGAGAGCTTGCTGAGCACATTCTACAGAGGTGCTCTTCCTAAGTACAGTGACAGATTGGATACAGCCAGCAATGGATTCTTCCTGGGCAGATCTGAAGAAGATGCAGAGGAGCTGGTTGACAACATGGTGAAGAGTGACTCAGTTTACAGTGGAGAGCACGACAGAGCTGACAGAGCCAACATAGCTGATGACAACCAGACAAAGAAGGAGATCAAATCCTTGCAAGCGAAGATGGATTTGCTTCTTGCTAATCAAGCCAAACAGGAGCAAATGAACTTTGTGGGTGGTCCTAGTCAAGAGGCTAATCCTAAGGCCAATGAGGTTGATGGTTTGGAAGGCCAAGAAGAGTTATGCTTCATCAACAACAATGGTACTTGGTACAGGAAGGAACCTAACTTTCAGTACAACAACTACTAGCAGAGATCTTATCCTAACAACCAGCAAGGAGGATATCAGCCCAAGCAAAACACTCAGCAAGGGAACTATCAGCCTCGGCAAAACATCCCTCCTGGTTTCAGCAATCAAGGCAATCAGTCTACTCAAGCTCAAGGCAGCTCTTCTCAAGCTAAAGCTCCGGATTCAAGTATGGAATCTATGTTCAAGCTAATATTGGAAGCTCAAGGCAGCTCTTCTTTTGTCCCTCCTCCTTATGAGCCTAAGCTACCATTTCCTAGAAGGTTCAAGAAGCAGCTATTGGAGAAATACAAGGATCTCTTTGAGAAAAAGATGAGTGAAGTTCAGGTCACAATGCCCATCATTGATGATTTCATGCTAGTCCCTCAATACAACAAGTTCTTTAAGGATGCTGTAGCTGCAAAGAAGAAAGAGATGGAGGGTATGATGGTCCTTACTCATGAGTGCAGTGCCATTATCCAGAGATTGATTATCCCTAAGAAGCTAGAGGATCCATGATGCTTTACTCTACATTGCACCATTGGTCCTTTGATGTTTGAGAAGTGTTTATGCGACTTGGGAGCTAGTGTCAGCCTCATGCCCTTATCTGTTGCTAAGAAGCTTGGATTGAGCCAATACAAAAAGTATAGACTCTCCTTGGTGCTTGCTGATCGCCCTGTTAAGTTTCCCATTGGTATCTTGGAAGACCTCCCTGTGATGGTTGAAATTGGGAGATTCCAACAGACTTTGTTGTGCTTGAAATGGATGAGGAAGCTAAAGATCCCTTGATCCTTGGAAGACGATTCTTAGCCACAGCAGGAGCCATTATCAATGTGAAGGAAGGCAAGATTGATCTTCATTTGGGGAAGGAGCACACTCTCCACTTTGACATCAAAGAGGTGATGAAGAAGTTAACTGTGCAAGGCCAAGTGTTTTACATTGAAGAGATGGAAGCTCTGGCTGATGAGCTTTGAAGAGTTGGCACTTGAAGAGTTGGCAATTAAGGACCCTTTGCAACATGCTTTGACAATGGATAAAGAAGTCCAAGTGGTTGAGAACAAGAGAGTGGTGCTTATGTGAGAATGCTGGATTCTCATAAGAAGATTGATGGTGAAGCCCAAGACGAAGCTTACATGAGGTTCACCAAGCTGCTTCAGCCACTCAACAAGAGGACATCCAACAAGATGATTGAAGTGAGCTCAAGGCACCAAAAGTGGAGCTCAAACCTCTTCCCCATGGTGTAAGGCACGCATTTCTAGGCTCTAATGAGACTTACCCTCGTATTGTGAATAGTGAACTTATTGAACTTGAGCTTTCTCAACTTTAAAATGCACTTAAAAGTTTAGAAAAGCAATTGGGTACTCACTAGATGATATTAAGGGGATATCACCTTCTTTGTGCATGCATAGGATACATCTTGAGGATGAATCAATGACTTCTATAGAGCATCAAAGAAAGTTAAATCCTAACCAAGGATGTTGTAAAGAAGGAGATTCTTAAACTCTTAGATGCTGGTGTTATTTACCTATTTCTGATTCTAAATGGGTATCTCCTGTGCATGTTGTCCCAAAGAAAGGTGGTATCACTGTGGTTAAAAATGACAAGGATGAATTGATACCAACTAGAACCATAACTGGCCATAGGATGTGTATTGATTATAGAAAACTCAACTGCATCTAGAAAATCATTTTCCATTGCCATATATTGATCAAATGCTTGAGAGACTTGCAAACCATCCTTTCTATTGCTTTCTTGATGGGTATTCACGGTTCTTCCAGATCCCCATACATCCCAATGATAAAGAGAAGACAACATTCACATGCCCCTATGGCACCTTTGCTTATCGAAGGATGCCATTTGGGTTATGTAATGCTCCAGCAACCTTTCAAAGGTGCAAGATCTATATCTTCTCGGATCTCATTAAGGATATAGTGAAGGTATTCATGGATGATTTCTCTGCTCACGGATCTTCGTTTTCTGCTTGTTTGTCCAACTTGTGCAGGGTCCCTGAGATGTGAAGACACCAACCTTGTGCTGAATTGGGAGAAGTGTCACTTCATGGTCAAAGAAGGGATTGTGCTTGGGCACAAGATTTCATAAAAGGGATTGAGGTGGACAAGGCTAAGATTGAAGTGATGGTTAGTTTGCCTCCATCAAAGCAGTGAAGGACATCAGAGTTTTCTTGGCCATGCTGAGTTCTATAGAAGATTCATCAAGGACTTCTCAAAGATTGCTAGGCCAATGACCAAGTTGTTCTGCAAGGAGGCCACTTTTAGCTTTGATGTAGAATGTCTTGAAGCTTTCAAGAAGATAATGGGTGAACTGGTGCTCCCATTGTCCAGCCACCTGATTGGGATCTTCCTTTTGAGATAATGTGTGATGCTAGTGATTTTGCTGTTGGAGCTGTCTTGGGGCAGAAGAAGGATGGAAAGACTCATGTGATCTATTATGAGAGCCAAACCTTGAATGATGCACATGAAGTATGCCACAACCGAAAGAGATGCTGGCCATTGTCTTTGCCTTTGAAAAGTTCAGAAGTTACCTTGTGGGTTCCAAAGTCATTGTGTACACAGACCATGCAGCTCTGAGACATCTTCTAGCAAAGAAGGATGCAAAACCAAGACTTTTGAGATGGATTCTGCTACTTCAAGAGTTTGATCTTGAGATCGGGACAAGCAGGAATTGAAAATGGTGTAGTTGATCTCTCCAGATTGAGAATTGAGGGTGGCATCCCTATTGATGAAGGACTTCCAGAGAAGCAGGTCATGGCTATCATGTCAGTGGTGGCAGTTATTGAGACTGGAAAGAAGATCAAGAGGTCAAGGCAGCTAAAGAGAAGGGGCCTTGGTATGCTGATTTGGTTAACTACTTAGCTACGGGAAAGAGCCATTGGATCTTAAGGGTATGAGAAGAAGAAGTTCTACAAAGATGTGAAGAGATACTATTGGGATGAGCCATACCTCTACACTCTTTGCAAAGATCAGATCTATAGAAGAGTGGTGGCTGATGAAGAAATTGAAGGGATCCTTACACATTGCCATGGATCTTCCTATGGAGGCCACTTTGCTACCTTCAAGACTGTCTCAAAGGTGTTACAAGCTGGATTTTGGTGGCCACACATGCTCAAGGACGCACAAGACTTTGTTTCCAAGTGTGATTCTTGCCAAAGGAGAGGAAATATCACCAAGAGAAATGAGATGCCTCAAAATCCAATTCTTGAGGTGGAATTGTTTGATGTATGAGGGATAGACTTCATGGGACCTTTTCCTTCTTTTTATGGTAACAAGTACATCTTGGTGGCTGTTGACTCTGTGTCCAAATGGGTTGAAGCTGTGGCTAGTCCTAAACTGACTCAAGAGTGGTGATAAAGATGTTCAAGAGCATAATTTTTCCAAGATTTGGAGTTCCAAGAGTAGTCATAAGTGATGGAGGCTCACACTTCATTAACAAGGTGTTTGAAGAGCTTCTAAAGAAGAAGGGAGTGAAGCATAAGGTGGCAACACCTTACCACCCACAAACCAGTGGCCAAGTTGAGATCTCCAACACGGAAATCAAGGGCATTCTAGAGAAGATAGTTGGGACTAAGAGGAAGGATTGGTCAGATAAGCTTGATGATGCTTGGGCCTACAAGACAGCTTACAAGACTCCCTTGGGTACCACACCTTTCAACTTTGTGTATGGGAAGGCCTGCCACTTACCAGTAGAGCTTCAGTACAAGGCACTATGGGCTGTTAAGTTACTGAACTTTGACATCAAGAGTGCCAAGGAAAAGAGGCTTCTTCAACTCAATGAACTGGATGAGATAAGGATGGATGCCTTTGAGAACTCAAAGATCTACAAGGAAAAGACCAAGGCCTTTCATGACAAGCACATCCTCAAGAGAGAGTTCAAGGCTGGAGATCAAGTTCTTCTCTATAACTCTAGACTGAAGGTATTTCTAGGGAAGCTCAAGTCAAAATGGTCTGGTTCATTTGTGATCAAGGAAGTAAAGCCTTTGAGCTATTGTGCTTTAGAACAAGGAAGGAGGAGATTTCACAGTGAATGGATAGAGGGTCCAGCAGTACATGGCCACCACACCAAAGGAGATTGGGACATTAACCCCACTCTCTAATCCTTCCCCAGCCTAACCTCAAATGAGGCAAAGTCAAGCTAGTGACTTTAAACAAGCTCACTTGGGAGGAAGTCCCATGGTTATCCTTGTAAATATTGCATTAGGATTTATTTTTCAAGGCATTTGGATGATGGGAGGTCAGTATGGTCGAGATGGTGTGCATGAGGCTTTAAAATAAGATGGAAGGCAAGAAGAGGAGGTCCGACAGCCTTTGGTCGATGAAGCGCCGGCGGCGCGGCGCTGCCTAAGCAACCCGCTCGGAACAAGTCATGCTGATCGGTACTTGAATGTGCGGGACGTATGTGCGGGTTGGCTAGCCTGCGCGGGACCGGAGGGATGGACAAGAGAAGTGTGCGGCCTCAAGGTCACGGGACGTGTAACCCGCGCGTTATCGGGACGTCTTGATCAATATTCGGAACGTGCGGCCTTGAATGCCGGATGGATGCACCGAAGGGAATAGAGCATAGCGGACGTCCGAACGCCGCTATATGCGCTGGGATGGACGACCCACGGGATTGAGGCGACACAGACCGTGACGGATGCTGGACATGCGGTAAGAACCCAGCGGGCTGCCCGACCCACATCGCGATCCTCAGCACGCACCGGCCGGACCCAGGTATGAATCTTTTTTTTTTAGTTTTCTCCGACCCGACCCATTTCCCCGATCCAGACCATCTCTAAAACCCTAATAAGCCTCTCTCTCCTCATTTCACCTTCTTCCCCAAATCGAAAACCTCTCTAGCCTCCAAGAACCAAAAACCTCATACCTCACTCAAATCTCCACCAACTCACTCCATTCCTTTTCCCACATCCAAGTCTTCATACTCTTAGTCTAATTCCTTGAATCTTTTCATCTTTATCCTTCATCCAAAGTAAGGTATGGTTTCTTTAAGTTCAAATTCGTCATGCTCATGAACCCTAAAAATTTGAACTTGAAATTTGGCCATTTTCTTGCTTGATTCTTGTGAAATAGACTAGGAAGACTCATATATCATGCTGGGTAGTTGATTTCATGGTGGAATTGATTTTAATTTGAACTTTGATAAACTAGGGTTCATGAGATTTGGGGCTTTTTCAAATTTAGCTTAATTAGGGTTGATAGTGGGCTAGATTGGTTAGATAAGTTGTCTTAGAGGTTGATTAGGTTCTAATATCGAGCTGAGCTCTAGTTAATCATGATTATTGCTAGTTTGAAGTTCTTGTGTTCATAAAAAAAATGTGTATATATTTTATGAGCATGAGAGCTTCATTCTTAGCTATTGCTTGCCTTCATGATTGCATTGTGATAGCTCCTGTTGAGATTGATGATCTTGTTAGAGCTAGTTTTGAAAAAGGCACCGGAGGTGCTAATGAACCAGCTCCCACACCTAAAAGCTAAGGCACCAAAGGTGGCACCTCCTCCCTTGGAGCAAGAGGATGCAAGTGCTGAAGAGGAACCTTCTCATGAGGACAGTGAAGCTGAGCATGATCCTAACTCAACAAAGAACTTCAATGATAACAGCAGACAGACACTCACTGAAGAGGAGCTGTTAGAGCAAATGAGAAAAGTGTCTCTTGGCCTCCAACCAGATTTGTTGATAGGATGGTCCTTAAGGAGTTGATGATTGAAGAAGACATCGGAGATGCTAGGCCACATGAGTATGGGCATTTTCTACACTATGGCTTATCCTACATACAAAGAAAACCCTTGCCAATTCTTGGCATCTCTGGAAGCCACCTTTCACACTTCCAAGAATGTGGAGCAAGGATTAGGAAGATACATTTAAAGATTGATGGGCAGCCTACCATGACATTCAAGGAGATTGAGGAAGTGCTTGGTTTTCAAGACCAAAAGAGCCATCCTTTCCAAAGCTTGCCGGAGAGAGAGATGAACATCACACATCTTACTTGGAAGCTGTTATCAGGCAAGACTAGGAGTGCCAACCGCTAAAAAGAATGCCTCCATTCGACACCCTTCAGTGCTATCTCCATAGATTGCTTGTCCATACCTTGTTCCCGGAAAGAAGTAGGAATAGTCTTTGGAGATGAAGTGAAATTTCTGCACCAAGCTGTCCAGCACTATGCTTTACCGCCTCATCTCCCTTTGGTTCCTAGTGACTTCTACAAGGATTTTGGCATAGTGGGATTCTTTGTGGCGCCTCATGTACTATAAGGCTTGGAGCTGGACAAACAGAGACCCTGAAGCTCAGATTGAGATTGGTGGCTTGATAACACCATTGCTTGCTCACATGGGGATAAGATTGATTGAAAAGTTGACATCTTGGATTGAACCTTAATCACTTAAGATCAAGTCCCTATACCCATGGGTCTCATCTCCTCATTTTGAAAGAAAGTTTCATCTTTTATTGCATTTACGTATTGTCTTAGTTTAATAATCATCTCTCTTAATGGTTGCATTTAGATTAAGCATAGGCTTGCATTCCCTTTGGTTTGTGATCACTTAGAACTGGTTTGACATCTTTTATACTATAACATTTGATAAGGAGCTTTGAAAACTCCTTTCATCAAATTGTCGCCGCTCCCAAATTCTAAGTTGATTGTGACATTGGGATTTAGTTACTTGCTTGAGACTAAATCATATTTCTTTTCTTGTGATATTGATTCTCCTTTTTCCTCTCCCTTTGCATTTCAGGTGTATGAACACAAGAAGCAGGGTGCAACAAACCTGGTTCCCACTGTTGAAGAGATAGCTACACTTGAGGGACATATCAAGAGAGGAGAAGAGAAGAAAGCAACAGGCTCATATTCAGAGGTTGGGGTTTGAGATGGATGAACACCAGCATCAACCTCAAGACAGAGTTGCTCAAGACAATGGTCAAGGAGCTGACAACCTTCGACCACAGCCAACAACAACACCCACAGCCAGCTCGAGCTGGTTGGTACCTATGACCGCCCTCACATTCATGGCCATAGGATAGGCATCCGAGCACCAGCTATGGAAGCTAACAACTTTGAGATCAAGCCAGGGTTGTTGAATGTGATTGAGAACAACAAATACTATGGCCAGGCTGTAGAAGACCCATTTGATCACTTGGACAAGTTTGATAGCTATTGTGGCTTGTCCAAGATCAATGGTGTGTCCGAAGATGCTTCGAGCTCAAGTTGTTTTCTCTGGGGGACAAGGCACGCCAATGGGAGAAGTCTCTCCCTAGTGACTCCATCACCACTTGGGATGATTGCAAAAGCCTTCTTGGAGAAGTTCTTCAGTACTCCAAGGACCGCCAAGTTGAGAAATGAGATCTCTAGCTTCCAAGAATTTGGAAAGCTTTAGTGAAGCATGGGAGAGGTTCAAAAGCTACCAGACTCAATGCCCCCACCATGGCTTCTCAAAGGAGAGCTTGCTGAGCACATTCTCAGAGGTGCTCTTCCTAAATCTGACAGATTGGATACAGCCAGCAATGGATTCTTCCGGGCAGATCCAAGAAGATGCAGAGGAGCTGGTTGACAACATGGTGAAGAGTGACTCAGTTTATAGTGGAGAGCACGACAAAGCTGACAGAGCCAACATAGCTGATGACAACCAGACAAAGAAGGAGATCAAATCCTGCAGCTAAGATGGATTTGCTTCTTGCTAATCAAGCCAAACAGAGCAGATGAACTTTGTGGGTGGTCCTAGTCAAGAGGCTACTCCTAAGGCCAATGGGGTTGATGGTTTGGAAGCCAAGAAGAGTTATGCTTCATCAACAACAATAGTACTTGGTACAAGAAGGAACCTAACTTTCAGTACAACAACTACTAGCAGAGATCTTATCCTAACAACCAGCAAGGAGGATATCAGCCCAAGCAAAACACTCAGCAAGGGAACTATCAGCCTCCATCTCCTGGATTCAGCAATCAAGGCAATCAGTCTACTCAAGCTCAAGGCAGCTCTTCTCAAGCTAAAGCTCGATTCAAGTATGGAATCTATGTTCAAGCAAATATTGGAAGCTCAAGGCAGCTCTTTCTTGTCCCTCCTCCTTATGAGCCTAAGCTACCATTTCCTAGAAGGTTCAAGAAGCAGCTATTGGAGAAATACAAGGATATCTTTGAGAAACAGATGAGTGAAGTTCAGGTCACAATGCCCATCATTGATGATTTCATGCTAGTCCCTCAAAACAACAAGTTCTTGAAGGATTCTGAGCTGCAAAGAAGAAAGAGATGGAGGGTATGATGGTCCTTACTCATGAGTGCAGTGCCATTATCCAGAGATTGACTATCCCTAAGAAGCTAGAGGATCCATGATGCTTTACTCTACATTGCACCATTGGTCCTTTGATGTTTGAGAAGTGTTTATGCGACTTGGGAGCTAGTGTCAGCCTCATGCCCTTATCTGTTGCCAAGACGCTTGGATTGAGCCAATACAAAAGTGTAGACTCTCCTTGGTGCTTGCTGATGACCTGTTAAGTTTCCCATTGGTATCTTGGTGTTGGTGTCAAAATCGGTCACGACGAATCAATGACTGAAAGTCTCGGTATTTCTTAAAACAAAAGTCTCGGATAATTTGAAAAGAAGTTACGAAATTTTCTCAAATTAGAATATCCACTCTCGGTGAGGTCGAAAATGGTTATCTCGAAATCTACGGCTAAAGATCCTTCCAAACTCAAAGATTTCCCGCACGAACGACTAACGAGGGAAAGATCGGCAACGGAAAACCCACGGCGCAAGAACCTGGCTGGCGGCAGCTGGCCACGCTGTCGGCTCCTGGCGCCGGCGTAAGCTGCCACGAGCGGCCTGGCGCCGGCGGCACGCCAGCCACGCTGAAGTGCCTGGCGCAGCAGGGCCACGCTGAAGCCGCCTGGCGCCGCGGCGGCACTCCCGCCTGGCGCAGGGCGGCACGCTGCCACGCTGAAGCCAGCCTGGCGCCGGGCGCACGCTGCCACGCTGGCCGCCTGGCGCTGGCGGCACCTCGCCTGGCGCCGGGCGTAAGTCGCCTGGCTGCCGCAGCAAGCCCATGACGCCGGTCGACGGCCTCGCCCTGGTCTCGGTCCCATCATGCTCGGTCTGATCCCATCTTGGCTTGTTTGGATCGATCCTCGGAGTTTGGTACGATCACCGCTACGGAATGAACATCTTCGATTCGTTGGAATCGCCCTCGATGTTTTACGACAAAAATAGAAGGATTGGATTTCTGAAGATATCAGATAAAACAAGATCGATTAACTCAACATCGATCCTTTAGGCTATATGGTTTATTTTACGAGAAAGATAGTCTTTCCGAAATCGATAAAACGCTCAACGACTTAAGACAAGTCCACGGACTTACGATTTTAAGAATTCAGGCCCAATCATGTTGTGACGGTTTATCCGATTTCCTAACATCGGATAAACATCAAGTCACCGAAAATAGGGAAAAACTCGGGATAATTACGAAGATCGACGAAAATGGAATACTTCCGAAGAGATAAACTTGGGCCCAAAGAGGTCCATCATCCTAAGGCAAACCGATCTAGGAGTGGGTATATAAGGAGAGCAAGAGCAGAGGAGAAGGGATCCGAAAATCCTAGATTGGAGACCTAGAGAGCTCCTGCTAGCTGATAGAACTTAGATTCAGGCGGTTAGACTAGCAAGGCAGGCCCTAGAACGCCTGGGTCAGCCTCCCCGCTTAAATCTCCTCTAAGGATCGGACAATTCTTTTACTTCAGAGCTCCGCACATAGAAACCTCTATCTTCTATTATCCTGTTTCTATGACAAACGCCATACGATTTAACCCGCCTGCGGTTTGATCTCTTGTTCAACTCTTTCAAAACTGAACTACGTCCGACTTGATCCTCGAAGGGTAATGAGGCAGCCTTTTAAGGTCCAGTCCCAAATCTTAACAAAACATTTTCGATTTATTCGGTCACTTGTCGTTGGCTGTCGCAGAACTGGACCTTCAGGGAAAGTCGGGTTAACTTGGCTATCCTCTGCAATCTTATTCATTAAAATCGACAGGCGAATTTCGTTCCTACAGTTTGGCTAGAAGGAGGGGAGGGCGGATTACTCTTACTCATACGCCGAAAGCTTGATCGAACCTGTCCGGAAATATGAAAGAAAAGTTGCAGTTTGCGTCAACGATGGTAAAACAACTCAAGCAGCGACTGTTCCTACGTCCAACGCTTACGCAAACGTCATGGTGCTCGAACAAATCGAATACCTAGCCGCGGCTTTCCGCCACAGGAAAAGCACGAAAACGAGCTCACAATTTCTCTATCTAAATAGAAAGGGCAACGATAAAATCTATCAAACCCCAAAAATTCGCCTTGTTACCAAGTTAGGGAAATCGCAACGAGCAAGGTTTCTACAAAACGCTTTCGAACCTCTCGAAAAATAAAACTTATTCTCCTCGAAACCTTGGGGAAACCCTATATTACTCGCAGAACAGAAGCACGGCAAATCGGTTCACCGATTCCCACTGCCACACTCTTACAAACAACTCTCGAGGAACAAACAGGAAAACGAAAGGAGGTCGGAGCTTGATCTTACTAGGACGACTTGCCATAGCGTAAGATCAGTCTTTCCAGTCCACCTTAGTAAGAGACCAATTTGTTCTCCTTGTGTCTAGGTCAAATGGTTCGCTTCATCTCAATCGGAGTTTCCGCTGAGATTTTACTTAAGAGAACAAAGTCACTGTCCCGCCACCTCGCCGTGGGCAAGGACAAACATTACCGAGGTCACCTCACCCTCCGACATGGCTACCTCGCCACAGGAGAACTCACCTTCGTTATCCTTTGAGTCTAGATCAAAGTGGCTTTCGCTTCGCCTCAATCGGAGTTTCCGCTGAGATTTTACGAAGGAACAAAATCACTCTCCGGCCACCTCGCCCGTGGATCGAGAACAACCATCACCAAGGTCACCTCGCCCATGGCCACCTCGCCTGTGGAAACCTCACTTTGCTCTCTCTTTGAGTCTAGGTCAAGATGGTTTTCGCTTTCGCCTCAATCGGATCCATTGAGATTTTACGAAGAAAACAATGTCGCTGTCTCCTCACCTCCACCATAAGTAGGATCTCTGTCCCGCCATAGACGAGCCCGGTCCTCTCTCAGTACCATGCATCTTTGCCTGAGTTTTGAATCCCGATCTTTGAGTCCGTGGAGCCCCGGGATCGACGGCGGGCGCAGCAACAGCAGCATCGGGCGACGGGACACGGCATGGGCGGCAGGCCTGGCCGGGCGGCAGGCTCGCCCTCTCCCCGCCGGCCGGGCGTAGACCCATCTTCCCTACGCCGCGCAAGGGTCCTGGCTTCATCCGTAGTCGTTTCCTGATCTCTCGGCAACATCTTGGTCCCTTAAACCCATGTTCGATTGTTCGAGAAACACGACGCATTCTTCCGCAAAGCCTTCTCATTGTTTAACAAAGTTCAGATTTTAAAATCTGAGTTCGATGCCTCATTATTCAAACCTCAAGATGGGAAGTCTACTAATCCAAGTCCATCTCGATCCGACACTCGAGAAATCTCGAAGACCATAAAAGGTTCGAATGATCTAATGGATTTCGATTCGCCGTATTAAACGATCACGGTTATCTAAACACCAATCATCTCACTATACGAGGAAATGGGATTCCTTCGAAATGCCGAAACCTTCAACAGACTTTTTTCTCGAAAAATTTTGTAAAGGTTTTAATTCTTCAGGACAGGAACAAAACGCCTTGAAAACTGCCAGAATTTAGGAAACTTAGGACCTAGGTGGATAGTCTAGCAAGCTAAGTCTTAGGCAAAATTTCCAGTCTTGTTCCATCGCTCCTTGATTGTCCAGGCAGAACATGCAAACCGATCTAGCTCTCAAAACCGAAACGATCGCCACGCCGCTCAAAAGCATACTCATCCCGGCTCCTAAAAGAAAGAAAACGCATAACAAGCCTTCTCGAAGAACGGCTAACCCGCTTTTGTAAAAAGAAAAGGGAAGTAGAAACATACTATACCCATATAATCCCATCTTCAAAACTTTTTGCTTCAGCATCAAGACGCGCTTTGACAAAGCAAACTCTCGCAGCAATAAGATTCCTAAAACGCTTAGCGCATAGCCCAACCGCTACAAACATAGTCCTGAAAACTCTATGTCAGCCTCGCCGCAAACTCACTAAACGTGTACCAACGCCAGACTAATAGCACGACGGTGAACTACTTAAAATAACGAAATAACCTTCGTAAAACTCCATGAGTAGTTCAAGCAGCTTTCATTCAAAGGTCAAAATCATAGCGAATCATCTCCGCGTAATCCGCTGAAACAGCGCTACTTTAACAATCTGCGATTTCTATCTCCATGAAACCGGTCATCCATTACTTTCCTATAACAAGAATATTTTAAACAAAACAGCCTATGGAAAAACATGATCGGTCTCATGCAAAACGATTTCGCAGCACGCAAAGTGAATGAGGAAAACATAATCCGTGGTCGCGAATATCGCAAGTAATTTGTGAGAAGCACTCTCCAGTTACCTTTACAAAACCTCACTTTTACTAAAAATCCTCTGTATGGTCGAAGTCAATTCATACAAAGCAACTTTCGTGAAATAAACATAATGGGTCCAACGGGTAACTCGTCATAGACAGTTTTGCTCCACAAGTTTCTGGCTTCGCTTTCACTCCCCGCGTTACGCCCGAAAGCAGGAAATAATCACGCAGGCGAACCCGACGCGGTCCCGGCCTATCCCTTAAACTTTTTCCCCGGATAAAATGAAATGATTTTCATGCAACAAAAAGAATTTATACGAACCATTCATCGTGATAACTGAGACCTAAAGTGGAAGATCGCTTCTAAAAGCCATCAGCCATAACTCGAAGACTCCGCTATGCTTGGCATGTCTATCTCGCAACGCTATTTGGCCCTCGCCAACTACTCTTTCCAGCCCGGACCTGAATTCGCATCCCCATTAAGGACAATCAGAACTTACATGACCTTAATAAGGGTCATGGTCTGATCGCTACCAACAACTTCCTTGGCGATACGGCTGAATCTAGCCTCCATGCCAATCCAAAGCTACTGGATGACCACACGCCCAATCACTTAACGGCTAAAACAACAATCCACCATTTGTTCATAAAACGCCAAGTGACTATTACGCAAGCAATTTGTAGTATAACCCAGAATCGAAATCATACGATAAACTCTTCATACCAAAACTCAGTCATAACAACCATATGGTTAACGGAAGATTTAAACTTATCGCCCATCGACAAGTCTATACGCCTAAACACGGCATGAAAAGAAACACTCGTGACAAGGCTCCAAGAGTTATATGAGTCAACACTTCACACGGCACTGAATGTAGACGCTTCTCCCCGGGTCAAACTTACCCCTTGATAGCTTGCATAATTACATGTTTTTAGCATCCATATCTTATGCATTTTGATCATATAAGTTAGGCATTAGGCATGTTTAGGTCCATTTTGCATTCATTTGTCCTTATCAGGTGTTGAGTATGCTTTGGTGTGATTTGAGGTGTTTGGAAGCTTTATGGCCCCAAAGAGATGAAGTATCATGTTTGGACATGAAAAGAGAAGTCAATCCATGATCTGGTCAAGATAAAGATGAGAATGGACAGAGGTCTTAGAGATGTCTCCTGCTGCTAAGATTTTGTGGAGACACAGAAAATTGAGTTAGCTTTCCAATGGAAGTGGTTTCAAGTCATTTGGACCTGTATTGGAGAAGTTATGATCAATTCACTTGAAGCATGTCAGGATGGCCGGTAGAGACGGCCGGGTTCAAGGGCCGGGAAAAGAACAGATGGATGGAAGTGGTCCAGTCCGGGTGACTGAGCCTGGGACAGGCCGGTCGCTTGACTTGTGCTGGAGGAGACCAGACCGGTAGACAAGTCCGGGAAGGGACACCCGGACGGGAAGAAACCAGCACGGACGGCCGATCATGGTCCGACATCACACACCCGGCGATGAAGAGCATACACTGGACCGGGAGCACAGACCGGTTTCATTACCCGCCGAGAAGCATCACATGAGCAGGAAGAGAGGACGGGTGGGACGTCCGCTTGGAACACCTGGACGGGAAGAGATGGATCAAGGCATCCGGACGGCCGGGAGGAAGAACCGGGAGCTGAACCGGACAGACCGGACAGGGATCAAGACAAGCCTGGACCGGGTGGCCAGACCGGTTGGGACAGGCTGAGTCCCCCTGACCGATTTCAAGCTTCATTCTTATTGGCTGAGACCAATTTGGCTCAAGGACATTTTAGTAATTTTGTTTTATGTTTTCAAGGGCTTTCAAGCCACCTATAAATACTCTTGTAATCTCCTTTGTGAGATCTAACTTTTCTCTCAAAACATAATAAGAACTTGAAGAAAGTTTGGATCTTTGATCCTTTTATCTCATTTCTTTTGTGTTTAACAGATTATCTTCTTCTCTAATCATGTTTAGCCTTGAATCATCATTGATTTTGAGGTTTTCCATGGCTATTAGTGAGTAGATCTATCTAGGGTTCATGGGCTTGGGAGACTAAGGGTGATTAAGTGTAGATCCAAGGTGCTTAGTGTTAGATCTATCCTTTCCTTGCATTGATTTGATGTTCTTCAAGCTATATTTGAGTTGGCCTCTCAAACATAGAGCTATAGGCATTTCATGCCCTGAAGGTGTTCTATGAAATGCCTGAACCAACTCATCTATGCTTTTAGCTTGCTTTTGCCTAAGGGATTGGTTGTCAAAGAAGCTAGGATTGCTATTAGACTCATTCTCCATGTTTGCTTTGATCATTACAGCCAAAGGATTTGGTGTACTTGGGTGATTGCAAAAGAGCATTCATCTAGGGATAGAGCTTGCTTAGTTTTGTTGTTAGGCATAAGGAATTAGATTGATTGAAAAGTTGGCATCTTGGATTGAACCTTGATCACCCAAAGTCAATTCCTTGTCCCAAGAACCCCTTGCCTCATTGAAAGAAAGTTCAATCTTTTATTGCTTTTTTTAATATTGTCTTAGTATAATAATCATCCTCTCATCTTGATTGCACTTAGATTAAGCATGAACTTGATTTCCTTTGCATTAGAATCTCTTAGAATTGGATTGACATCTTGTATTCTACAACATTTGATTAGGACCTTAGAAAAGTCCTTTCATCAAATTGGCGCCGTTGCCAAATTCTAAGTTAATTGTGACATTGGGATTTAGTCATTTGCTTGAGACTAAATCATTTTACTCTATTGTGATATTGCTTCTCCTTGCTCTTTTCCCTTTGCATTTCAGGTGTATGATAACTAGAAGTGAGGTGCATCAAACTTGACACCCACTGTTGAAGAAATTGCTACACTTGAGAGGGAGATTGCAAGAAAGAGAAGAGAAGAAGAACAACAGGCTCACTTAGATTGGGGTTTGATATGGAGAATCAGCATCAAGATGGTGATGCCCTAGGGGAAATGGTCCAAGAGCTGACAACATAAGACCACAGCCAGCCACAACAGCCACAGCCAAGCAAGAGCCATTGGAGCCTGATCAACCACACATTCATGGTCATAGGTTGGGGATAAGGGCACCAGCTGTGGAGAACAACAACTTTGAGATCAAATCAGGGCTGCTGCATTTGATTGAGAACAACAAGTTTCATGGCCTTGCTGTGGAGGATCCCTTGATCACTTGGACACATTTGATAGCTACTATAGCTTGTCCAAGATTAATGGAGTCTCTGAAGATGCTTTCAAGCTGAGGTTGTTTCCCTTCTCTTTGGGAGACAAGGCACATCTATGGGAGAAGGCTCTTCCAAGTGACTCTATCACAACTTGGAATGAGTGCAAGAGGGCATTCCTAGAGAAATTCTTCTCTACCTCAAGAACAGCCAAGATCAGAAATGAGATCTCTAGCTTTCAGCGAAGAACCTTGAGAGCTTTAGTGAAGCATGGGAGAGGTTCAAGGGCTATTGGTCTCAATGCCCACATCATGGTTCACCAAGGAGAGTTTGCTTAGTACCTTCTACAGAGGTGCTCTACTAGAGTTCAGGAGCAGATTGGACACAGCCAGCAATGGGTTCTTCTTAGGCAGAACTGAGCAGGATGCTGAGGAGCTGGTGGAGAACATGGCCAGGAGTGACTCAGTCTACAGTGAGGAGCATGATAGGGCCAACAGAGGCACTGATGAAGATGATCCCACACAAGAAAGGCCCTGAAATCTCTCCAAAAAAGTTGGACAAGCTTCTTGTAGAGAAGGCTAAGCAAGAGCAGCTTAACTCCATTGGGAACCAGCAACAGAAACTGCCTGCTAGGACTACTGAAGTTCATGGTGTAGAAGGTCAAGAAGAGCTGTGCTTCATCAATTCTGATGGCACATGGTATAGGAAAGAGCCCAACTTCCAATACCAAAACAACTACCAGCAAAGACCTTACTACAACAATCAACAAGGAGGTTACCAAGCAAACCAGCCTACTCAGCCCCAAGGAAGCTCTTCTCCAGCTCAGGTTCCAAGTTCAAATTTGGAGTCCATGTTCAAGCAACTCTAGAAGCTCAAGAGAAGAATGCTAGGAGCATTGGAGATGAGTTCAAGAATATCCATGCCAAGATTGATGGAACTAATTCTGATCTCAACAACAAGTACATGCAACTTGCCTCTCATGTCAAAGCTTTGGAGAGCCAGGTTGCTTCTATGTCTTCATCCTCCAAGAGCCCAATGGGATCTCTACCAGAAAACCAGAGAAGAACCCTAAGGAGACTTGCAATGTTATCCTCTCCACTTCTTCAAGGATTGCGTTGAGTGATCATAAGAATGATGTTGATGAGATTGAGAGGCTAGTGCTTGGAAATCAGATTGAAAATGATAAGAGACTGGTTGTGGCCACAGCTAAAGCTAGAGTGTGCAGAGAGCTGATAAGAAGGTTCAAGGAAAGATTCTGAAGATTGATGAGCCTACGGTTGAGACACAAGTTGAGAAGAGTGCTAACCCAAGCTGAAAGAAGTGGTGACGGACGACACTGAGTTTGAGCTATCACCATATGATAAGCTCCCTTTCCCCAAAGAGTTCTCACCAAAGCTCAAAAGAAAGTGATCTCAAAGTTCAGGAAGGATCTTAGTGATATTGGAGTCAAGCTTCCAGAGATATCAGGTATGGAAGCTCATGTCCAGATGATGCTCATCAAGGACATTCTAGACCACCAGGCTGAAGTGGCTGAGCTTTTGGACATCTCCACTCTGAAGATTGATCCACCAACCCTCCCAAGTCCCTCCCTAAGCTTGAGTCTCAAGGAAGTTCCCCTTGTCTTGCTCCCTTGGTAAACTAACTATGGATGATGCTCTTGTTGATAGTGGTGCTAGTGTGAATGTCATCTCCTTGGATATGGTGCAGTATTGGGATTGAAAGCATGGAACCAGATACTCCTCTCTCACCTTTGGGGATTCCTTCTACATTCCCACTTGGCATAATCAAGGACTTCCCTTGAAGATTGGATCCTGCACCATACCTATTGACCTCACTGTTTTGAAGATGGAATCTGAAGTGAGAGTCCCTTTGATCCTTGGCACTCCTTTCCTCACAACAGTTGGAGCTTGCATTGACTTTCCCAACAAGAAGGTCACCCTCATGCATGTCAACAAAGCTGTCTCCTATCCTCTCCAACCTCCAATGGAATCAGACTATTGTGGGACAATCACTTGTGATGCACAAGCTGTTGAGAAGCCCCAAGATGAAGAGGTTGTTGGTAAGAAAGAAGGTCTTGATGGGGAGTGTTCTAAAGAGTTGTGTGTTGAGCACTTGGAAAGTGCTAAAAGAGAGGGGATGGGTGGAGCCTCAAAGGCCACTCATGGCAAGAAGAAGATAGTGAAAGAGCCTCATCCTCCACCTCTTGATTTGCTCTCACACACTCTCACTCTCCATCCAAAGAAGCTCAGAGATGGTGTCCTTGAGTACAAGATCAAGCATAAGGGCAGGTCCACACCATTCTCAAGTGCTAGAGCCATCATCACTCCTCAGCTCCAAGATGACCTAATCAAGCTTCAAGAGCTTCTCTCTCAGGTGCTCACCATCACACTTGAAGGTGGGAAGGATCCTCCTTCTCACTAGTTCAAGAGACAAGGTAGTCAAGCTAAGTGACTCAAAACAAGCTCACTTGGGAGGAAGTCCCATGGTTATCCTTGTACATAGCTTTGCAATTTTAATTTTTCTTTAAGTTTTTAATAAAAGTAGTTGAGCTTTTCAGGTTGAGCCAAGCACTAGAGGAGAGAAGAAAGGTGATTAATCACCTGAGCCCTATGATTGCCATGTAGCAGCCTCCTCTAGTTGCTATGAACCAAGCCAGCTCCTAGCCCCGGGCACCAAACACCCAAACACCCTTCTTAGGTATCACTCCAACCCTTCTTGTATATGCATTTGTTTTTGTCTTGTTGGGGTATCTCTTTCTCTCTTACTCACACAGAGACTGTATGATTTAAGTGTGGGGGAGGTACCAAGTATTTGATCATGTTTGCTTTGTGATTTTGAGTCTCATGCATTGAATTGTACATTCATAAGTGCATAGAAAATCAAAAAATAAATTTTTAATTTTTGAATCATGTAGATTGCATCACTTGCATCCTTAAGATTGAGTCTAGAGCATATAGGTTGCATTCACTTGAACATGGAGCATTGCCTTGTAAAGAACACTTGTTTGCACTGAATTGGCACCCTAGTTAAACATATCAAGTAGCTTAAGCATTTTGAAAGGCTTGCATGCTTTGAGCTTTGAAAACTCTTCTTGAAACTTGCTTGCTTGCTTGATATTGGCATTGTTCTTAAGACCAGCTCCATCCTGAACTTAGACTTGAATGAACTTAATTCCTCTTGCATATGGGCATTTGCATACTTGATCATGGATCTCATACACATTTGGGTTATCTTTTTCATTGTACCACTCTTTGTTAACCCAAATGGCACTTCCATACCCTTGAACCCTATCCATTCCTTTGAAGCCTACATTGAGCATTGATTTGCATGAGTGACATGATTGAGTATCTCACATGGAGTTCTCATCTGGAGCTAGCTTCTAGGATGGTGAGTGGGGTTTTGTTCCTTAATGGTCTATATCTTGGGTTTGGAATGTAACAATATTGAGATTGATGAACAAATGAGTATCATAAGAAAGAAGAACCCTAGGGACCTAAAAATAAAAAGATAAGAAGCTCTTAATTGATGTTTTTGACATTCCCCCTTCATGTATATAAAAAAAAGAAAAAAAGAAAAGAAAGAAAAAAAAATTAAATAAAGATTCAATAAGATAGTGGGGAAGGAAAAACTTAAAGAGATAGAGCTTAGAAGGTGATTAGGTCCTTAGTGGTTGAATTTCAAAGGAAAGAAAGTTGTTCATTGGGTGAGTGATGTGAGAATGTTTTCATTTTGGGTTATGGGATGAATAAACGGAGTAGATCTTGTAATCACTTAGGAATTGGGTAGAATGATGAGGATGGATCCATGTATGCATGAATTGCTCCTAGTCTTAGATAAATTTTGCATAATGATCAAGCTCCTTGATTTTGAGTGATTGCCACCTTGAAATGAGGCATTGAACCCCATTATCATCCATATTAGACCATTTGATCACCTAGCCAAATGATTGAGATCATGTGCCCATATGTGAGACTTCACCTGTGTGTGTGTGTGTATGTGAATCAATGTGAGGGCTGGTTAAGAGAACTTGTTGGTTGATAAGCATTGCATCTTGTGTAGAGGCATAAGAGTCATTGATAGGCCTTGTGAAGCTAGAGCATAATAAGTTTAGCTCATGCTATTTGCTATGTTTCTTTAGGATGTCAAGTTGAGTGCTATGAGTGTTTCTTTGGCTTTGCTCCCATCCCTATGTCTCTCCTCCTTGTGTTTTAAAAATTACTTGAGGACAAGTAAAGGTCTAGTGTGGGGAGTTGATAGCTTGCATATTTACATGTTTTAGCATCCATATCTTATGCATTTTGATCATATAAGTTAGGCATTAGGCATGTTTAGGTCCATTTTTCATTCTTTTGTCCTTATCAGGTGTTGGAGTATTCTTTGGTGTGATTTGAGGTGTTTGGAAGCTTTATGGCCCCAAAAGAGATGAAGTATCATGTTTGGCCATGAAAAGAGAAGTCAATCCATGATCTGGTCAAGACAAAGATGAGCATGGACAGAGGTCTTAGAGATGTCTCCTGCTGCTAAGATTTTGTGGAGACACAGAAAATTGACTTAGCCCAATGGAAGTGGTTTCAAGTTATTTGGACCTGTATTGGAGAAGTTATGATCAATTCACTTGTAGCATGTCAGCATGGCTGGTAGAGACGGCCAGGTTCAAGCAGCCGGCCGGGAAAAGAACAGATGGATGGAAGGGGTCCAGTCCGGGGTGACTGAGCCTGGGACAGGTACCCGGTCGCTTGACTTGTGCTGGAGGAGACCAGACCGGTAGACAAGTCCGAAGGGACACCCGGACGGGAAGAAACCAGCAGGACGGACGGCCGGGATCATGGTCCGACATCACACACCCGGGCGATGAAGAGCATACACTGGACCGGAGCACAGACCGTTTCATTACCCGGTCGTGAGAAGCATCACATGAGCAGGAAGAGAGGACCGGTGGGACGTCCGGCTTGGAGCACCCGGACGGAAGAGATGGATCAAGGCATCCGGACGGCCGGGAGGAAGAACCGGGAGCTGAACCGGACGGACCCGACAAGGATCAAGACAAGCCTGGACCGGGGTGGCCAGACCGGTTGGGACAGGCTGAGTCTCCACTGACCGAATTTAAAGCTTCATTCTCATTGGCTGAGACCAATTTGGCTCAAGGACATTTTAGTAATTTTGTTTTATGTTTTCAAGGGCTTGCCACCTATAAATACTGTTGTAATCTCCTTTGTGAGATCTAACTTTTTTCTCTCAAAAACATAATAAGAACTTGAAGAAAGTTTGGATCTTTGATCCTTTTATCTCATTTCTTTTGTGTTTAATAGATTATCTTCTTCTCTAATCATGTTTAGCCTTGAATCATCGTGATTTTGAGGTTTTCCATGGCTAGTGAGTAGATCTATCTAGGGTTCATGGGCTTGGGAGACTAAGGGTGATTAAGTGTAGATCCAAGGTGCTTAGTGTTAGATCTATCCTTTCCTTGCATTGATTTGGTGTTCTTCAAGCTATATTTGAGTTGGCCTCTCAAACATAGAGCTATAGGCATTTCATGCCCGGAAGGTGTTCTATGAAATGCTTGAACCAACTCATCTATGCTTTTAGCTTGCTTTGCCTAAGGGATTAGTTGTCAAAGAAGCTAGGATTGCTATTAGACTCATTCTCCATGTTTGCTTTGATCATTACAGCCAAAGGGATTTGGTGTACTTGGGTGATCATTGCAAAGAGCATTCATCTAGGGATAGAGCTTGCTTAGTTTTGTTATCTAGGCATAAGGAATTAGATTGATTGAAAAGTTGGCATCTTGGATTGAACCTTGATCACCCAAAGTCAATTCCTTGTCCCAAGAACCCCTTGCCTCATTGAGGAAGAAAGTTCAATCTTTTGCTTTTTTTAATATTGTCTTAGTTTAATAATCATCCTCTCATCTTGATTGCACTTAGATTAAGCATGAACTTGCATTCCCTTTGCATTAGAATCTCTTAGAATTGGATTGACATCTTGTATTCTACAACATTTGATTAGGACCTTAGAAAAGTCCTTTCATCACCCCTTGGTCCCAAGGCCCAAACCGAGACAACAATTTGTGGCTTAACATTCGCGAAACATCTCCAAGCCCAACATTTCAACCACGAATGGCACAAGGAAAACTCGACCTTCGGCATCAGTAGACGCTAACGCCGAAGGACATTCTTTTCCTCAAACGCTCCAGACAAACCGCCTCTATAACTCAAAACATACAAACACACCTCTAAACGGTAACATGCCTCTAAACTGGCATCATTTCGTTGTTGCTGATCACAACAAACTAACTCTAACTTCCTAAACAGACAAATAGCCGCCCTTCAAGGTAGGCTCTCATCCCAGGATAAACATAGCGCCGCTATACAAGAAATCCAAATTTTGGTTTAGCTCTTCGTAGAAGGAAGTGACTCTCACGCCTAAAAATCATATAAGCCAACAAAATTCAGCGGATTTTAAACGGTACCAGTCAGTTAAAATCGCAAACAGGCAAAACGAAGTCCATTCACATCGCAAAGCCTCAGTCGAGAGTAAACCTAGGTCTTGCCCTAAACCCAGCCACGCTGGATCTTGACATCACACAGACATAGTATGGTATACGAGCTCCAAAATTTGTCTCTTCACTTAAGCCTATTCGCTTACTTTTCTCAGAATCGGTAAACCGCTGAAAATCTCGCTTTATGCAAACAATAGGTACGGTGATCATCGGGAACTAGGAATGAGACGATAACTCACACCCTCTTTCTCATACTTCAAAAACTGAAGTTCATAAAAATCGAAAACACATAATGGCCTCTATAACGCCAGACCAAAACAAATACATCAACAACATCATGCTCGAAAGTCTCTCATGACACAAAACCAGACCATATAAGTCTCGCTGGTAAAACAGATCACAAGGGTCTTAAACTCAAAACGAACTACGGAAGGCTTGATCCCTACTTACCACTTCAACGGATCCTTTCAACCATTAATTCCGCCTATCTTACCTGACATGTCTTATCACCGCAAGAACATCACGAAGGTTCTAACGAGCTGGGGCTAACTGTGGTGTCAAAATCCCACGACGGAATCAATGACTGAAAGTATATTTCTTTACAAAGTCCATAATTTGAAAAGAAAGAATGATTTTTCAAACTCTAAAATTTCCCGCATCTTAACGCATTGGCTAAAGAGGGAAAAGATCGCAACGAAACCCATGGGCGCAAAAGAACCCTGGCGGCACGCTGCCACGCTGGCGTGTTTCCTGGCGCCGGGCGCACGCTGCCACGCTGAAGCCGCCTGATGGCCGCGGCACTTCGCCTGGCGCCGCAGCATATGCCACGCTGAAAGGCCTGGCGCGCGATCGCCGCCTGAAGCCGCCTGGCGCCGCGCACTCGCCTATGGGCACGATCGACCTGGCGCCAGCAGCGCTCGCCACGCTGGCCTGGCCGGGCGGCAAACCGCAGCATCGCCACGCTGAAGCCGCCTGGCGCCGGCGGCAAGCCGGGCGCACGGACACGCGAAAGCCGGCTCGGCCGGGCGCAGCCGCCTCGGCAAGCCCATGACGCGGGTCGATGGCCCTCGCCCTGGTCTCGGTCCCATCATGCTCGGTCTGATCCCATCTTGGCTTGTTTGGATCGATCCCGAGTTTGGTACGATCACGGCTACGAATGAACATCTTTCGATTCGCTGGAATCGCCCTCGTTTTACGACAAAAAATAAGGATTGGATTTTTCGAAGATATCGATAAAACAAGATTGATTAACTCGAACATCGATCCTTTAGGCTATACAGTTTATTTTACGAGAAAGATAGTTTTCCAAGAAATCGTGATAAAACGCTCAACGACTTAAGACAAGTCCACTTACTTACGATTTTAAGAATTCAGGCCCAATCATGTTGTGACGGTTTATCCGATTTCCCAAACATCGGATAAACATCAAGTCACCGAAAAATAGGGAAAGACTCGGGATAATTACGAAGATCGACGAAAATGGAATACTTCCAAGAGATAAACTTGGGCCCGCGAGGTCCATCATCCTAAGGCAAACCAACCTAGGAGGGGTATATAAGGAGAGCAAGAGCAGAGGAGAAGGGATCCAAAATCCTAGATTGGAGACCTGAGAGCTCCTATTAGCTGATAGAACTTAGAATTCAGGCGGTTAGCCTAGCAAGGCAGGCCCTAGAACGCCTGGTCAGCCTCCCGCTAGCAAATCTTCGCCCTCCTGGAAGGATCGGACAATCTTTTACTTCAGAGTCTCGAACATAGAAACCCTAGGCGCTATCTTCGACATTCCTGTTTCTATGACAAACGCCATACTAGACTAACCCGCCCAGACGGTTCGATCTCTTGTTCAACACTTTCATAACTGAACTACATCCGATTTGATCCTCGAAAAGGTACGAGGCAGCCTTTCTTAAGGTCCAGTCCCAAATCTTAACAAAACATTTTCTGCATTTATTCGGTCACTTGTCGCTGGCTGTCGCAGAGAATCTGGACCTTCAGGGAAAGTCGGGTTAACTTGGCTCCAATCTTATTCATTAAAATCGAGAAAGTAATTTCGTTCCCACACTTGGAAGACCTGTGATGGTTGAAATTGGGAGATTCCAACAGACTTTGTTGTGCTTGAAATGGATGAGGAAGCTAAAGATCCCTTGATCCTTGGAAGACCATTCTTAGCCACAGCAGGAGCCATTATCAATGTGAAGGAAGGCAAGATTGATCTTCATTTGGGAAGGAGCACACTCTCCACTTTGACATCAAAGAGGTGATGAAGAAGTTAACGTGCAAGGCCAAGTGTTTTATATTGAAGAGATGGAAGCTCTGGCTGATGAGCTTCAAGAGTTGGCACTTGAAGAGTTGGCAATTAAGGACCCTTTGCAACATGCTTTGAAAATGGATAAAGAAGTCCAAGTGGTTGAGAACAAGGAGAGTGGTGCTTATGTGAGAATGCTGGATTCTCATAAGAAGATTGATGGTGAAGCCCAGTACGAGAAGCTTACACATGAGGTTCACCAAGCTGCTTCAGCCACTCAACAAGAGGACATCCAACAAGATGATTGAAGTGAGCTCAAGGTACCAAAAGTGGAGCTCAAACCTCTTCCCCATGGTGTAAGGCACGATTTCTAGGCTCTAATGAGACTTACCCTATTATTGTGAGTAGTGAACTTATGAACTTGAGCTTTCTCAACTTTAAAATGCACTTAAAAAGTTTAGAAAAGCAATTGGGTACTCACTAGATGATATTAAGGGGATATCACCTTCTTTGTGCATGCATAGGATACATCTTGAGGATGAATCAATGACTTCTATAGAGCATCAAAGAAAGTTAAATCCTAACCTGAAGGATGTTGTAAAGAAGGAGATTCTTAAACTCTTAGATGCTGGTGTTATTTACCCTATTTCTGATTCTAAATGGGTATCTCCTGTGCATGTTGTCCCAAAGAAAGGTGGTATCACTGTGGTTAAAAATGACAAGGATGAATTGATACCAACTAGAACCATAACTGGCCATAGGATGTGTATTGATTATAGAAAACTCAACTGTGCATCTAGAAAATCATTTTCCATTGCCATATATTGATCAAATGCTTGAGAGACTTGCAAACCATCCTTTCTATTGCTTTCTTGATGGGTATTCACGGTTCTTCCAGATCCCCATACATCCCAATGATAAAGAAGACAACATTCACATGCCCTATGGCACCTTTGCTTATCGAAGGATGCCATTTGGGTTATGTAATGCTCAACAACCTTTCAAAGGTGCAAGATCTATATCTTCTCGGATCTCATTAAGGATATAGTGAAGGTATTCATGGATGATTTCTCTGTCTACGGATCTTCGTTTTCTGCTTGTTTGTCCAACTTGTGCAGGGTCCTACAGAGATGTGAAGACACCAACCTTGTGCTGAATTGGGAGAAGTGTCACTTCATGGTCAAAGAAGGGATTGTGCTTGGGCACAAGATTTCATAAAAAGGGATTGAGGTGGACAAGGCTAAGATTGAAGTGATGGTTAGTTTGCCTCCATCAAAGACAGTGAAGGACATCAGGAGTTTTCTTGGCCATGCTGAGTTCTATAGAAGATTCATCAAGGACTTCTCAAAGATTGCTAGGCCAATGACCAAGTTGTTCTGCAAGGAGGCCACTTTTAGCTTTGATGTAGAATGTCTTGAAGCTTTCAAGAAGATAATGGGTGAACTTGTCAGTGCTCCCATTGTCCAGCCACCTGATTGGGATCTTCCTTTTGAGATAATGTGTGATGCTAGTGATTTTGCTGTTGGAGCTGTCTTGGGGCAGAAGAAGGATGGAAAGACTCATGTGATCTATTATGAGAGCCAAACCTTGAATGATGCACAGATGAAGTATGCCACAACTGAGAAAGAGATGCTGGCCATTGTCTTTGCCTTTGAAAAGTTCAGAAGTTACCTTGTGGGTTCCAAAGTCATTGTGTACACAGACCATGCAGCTCTGAGACATCTTCTAGCAAAGAAGGATGCAAAACCAAGACTTTTGAGATGGATTCTGCTACTTCAAGAGTTTGATCTTGAGATCAGGGACAAGCCAGGAATTGAAAATGGTGTAGTTGATCATCTCTCCAGATTGAGAATTGAGGGTGGCATCCCTATTGATGAAGGACTTCCAGAGAAGCAGGTCATGGCTATCATGTCAGTGGTGGCAGTTATTGAGACTGGAAAGAAGATCGAAGAGGTCAAGGCAGCTAAAGAGAAGGGGCCTTGGTATGCTGATTTGGTTAACTACTTAGCTACTGGGAAAGAGCCATTGGATCTTGCGGGGTATGAGAAGAAGAAGTTCTACAAAGATGTGAAGAGATACTATTGGGATGAGCCATACCTCTACACTCTTTGCAAAGATCAGATCTATAGAAGAGTGGTGGCTGATGAAGAAATTGAAGGGATCCTTACACATTGCCATGGATCTTCCTATGGAGGCCACTTTGCTACCTTCAAGACTGTCTCAAAGGTGTTACAAGCTGGATTTTGGTGGCCACACATGCTCAAGGACGCACAAGACTTTGTTTCCAAGTGTGATTCTTGCCAAAGGAGAGGAAATATCACCAAGAGAAATGAGATGCCTCAAAATCCAATTCTTGAGGTGGAATTGTTTGATGTATGAGGGATAGACTTCATGGGACCTTTTCCTTCTTTTTATGGTAACAAGTACATCTTGGTGGCTGTTGACTCTGTGTCCAAATGGGTTGAAGCTGTGGCTAGTCCTAAAACTGACTCAAGAGTGGTGATAAAGATGTTCAAGAGCATAATTTTTCCAAGATTTGGAGTTCCAAGAGTAGTCATAAGTGATGGAGGCTCACACTTCATTAACAAGGTGTTTGAAGAGCTTAAAGAAGAAGAGTGAAGCATAAGGTGGCAACACCTTACCACCCACAAACCAGTGGCCAAGTTGAGATCTCCAACACGGAAATCAAGGGCATTCTAGAGAAGATAGTTGGGACTAAGAGGAAGGATTGGTCAGATAAGCTTGATGATGCGCTTTGGGCCTACAAGACAGCTTACAAGACTCCCTTGGGTACCACACCTTTCAACTTTGTGTATGGGAAGGCCTGCCACTTACCAGTAGAGCTTCAGTACAAGGCACTATGGGCTGTTAAGTTACTGAACTTTGACATCAAGAGTGCCAAGGAAAAGAGGCTTCTTCAACTCAATGAACTGGATGAGATAAGGATGGATGCCTTTGAGAACTCAAAGATCTACAAGGAAAAGACCAAGGCCTTTCATGACAAGCACATCCTCAAGAGAGAGTTCAAGGCTGGAGATCAAGTTCTTCTCTATAACTCTAGACTGAAGGTATTTCTAGGGAAGCTCAAGTCAAAATGGTCTGGTTCATTTGTGATCAAGGAAGTAAAGCCTTTTGGAGCTATTGTGCTTTAGAACAAGGAAGGAGGAGATTTCACAGTGAATGGATAGAGGGTCCAGCAGTACATGGCCACCACACCAAAGGAGATTGGGACATTAACCCCACTCTCTAATCCTTCCCCAGCCTAACCTCAAATGAGGCAAAGTCAAGCTAGTGACTTTAAACAAGCTCACTTGGGAGGAAGTCCCATGGTTATCCTTGTAAATATTGCATTAGGATTTATTTTTCAAGGCATTTGGATGATGGGAGGTCAGTATGGTCGAGATGGTGTGCATGAGGCTTTAAAATAAGATGGAAGGCAAGAAGAGGAGGTCCGGACAGCCTTTGGTCGATGAGCAGCTGCGGCGGGCGTCTGCCTAAGCAACCCGCTCGGAACAAGTCATGCTGATCGGTACTTGAATGTGCGGGACGTATGTGCGGGTTGGCTAGCCTGCGCGGGACCGGAGGGATGGACAAGAGAAGTGTGCGGCCTCAAGGTCACGGGACGTGTAACCCGCGCGTTATCGGGACGTCTTGATCAATATTCGGAACGTGCGGCCTTGAATGCGCGGGATGGATGCACCGAGCGGGAATAGAGCATAGCGGACGTCCGGAACGCGCGGGCGTATATGCGCGGGATGGACGACCCACGTGGGATTGGAGTGCGACACAGACCGTACGGATGCTGGACATGTGCGGGTAAGAACCTAGCGGGCTGCCCGACCCACATCGCGATCCGCGCACGACCCGCCGGACCCAGGTATGAATCTTTTTTTTTTAGTTTTCTCCGACCCGACCCATTTCCCCGATCCAGACCATCTCTAAAACCCTAATTCGCCCTCTCTCTCCTCATTTCACCTTCTTCCCCAAATCGAAAACCTCTCTAGCCTCCAAGAACCAAAAACCTCATACCTCACTCAAATCTCCACCAACTCACTCCATTCCTTTTCCCACATCCAAGTCTTCATACTCTTAGTCTAATTCCTTGAATCTTTTCATCTTTATCCTTCATCCAAAGTAAGGTATGGTTTCTTTAAGTTCAAATTCGTCATGCTCATGAACCCTAAAAATTTGAACTTGAAATTTGGCCATTTTCTTGCTTGATTCTTGTGAAATAGACTAGGGAAGACTCATATATCATGCTGGGTAGTTGATTTCATGGTGGAATTGATTTTAATTTGAACTTTGATAAACTAGGGTTCATGAGATTTGGGGCTTTTTCAAATTTAGCTTAATTAGGGTTGATAGTGGGCTAGATTGGTTAGATAAGTTGTCTTAGAGGTTGATTAGGTTCTAATATCGAGCTGAGCTCTAGTTAATCATGATTATTGCTAGTTTGAAGTTCTTGTGTTCATAAAAAAAATGTGTATATATTTTATGAGCATGAGAGCTTCATTCTTAGCTATTGCTTGCCTTCATGATTGCATTGTGATAGCTCCTGTTGAGATTGATGATCTTGTTAGAGCTAGTTTTGAAAAAAGGCACCAGAGGAGGTGCTAATGAACCAGCTCCCACACGAAAAGCTAAGGCACCAAGAAAGATTGTGGCACCTCCTCCCTTGGAGCAAGAGGATGCAAGTGCTGAAGAGGAACCTTCTCATGAGGACAGTGAAGCTGAGCATGATCCTAACTCAACAAAGAACTTCAATGATAACAGAGACAGGCAGAAGACACTCACTGAAGAGGAGCTGTTAGAGCAAATGAGAAAAGGTGTCTCTTGGCCTCCAACCAGATTTGTTGATAGGATGGTCCTTAAGGAGTTGATGATTGAAGAAGACATCAAGGAGATGCTAGGCCACATGAGTATGGGCATTTTCTACACTATGGCTTATCCTACATACAAAGAAAACCCTTGCCAATTCTTGGCATCTCTGGAAGCCACCTTTCACACTTCCAAGAATGTGGAGCAAGGATTAGGGAAGATACATTTAAAGATTGATGGTCGAGCCTACTCCATGACATTCAAGGAGATTGAGGAAGTGCTTGGTTTTCAAGACCAAAAAGAGCCATCCTTTCCAAAGCTTGCCAAGGTCAAGAGAGAGATGAACATCACACATCTTACTTGGAAGCTGTTATCAGGCAAGACTAGGAGTGCCAACCGCGAAAAGAATGCCTCCATTCGACACCCTTCAGTGCGCTATCTCCATAGATTGCTTGTCCATACCTTGTTCCCCAGGAAAGAAGTAGGAATAGTCTTTGGAGATGAAGTGAAATTTCTGCACCAAGCTGTCCAGCACTATGCTTTACCGCCTCATCTCCCTTTGGTTCCTAGTGACTTCTACAAGGATTTTGGCATAGTGGGATTCTTTGTGAAGCGCCTCATGTACTATAAGGCTTGGAGCTGGACAAACAGAGACCCTGAAGCTCAGATTGAGATTGGTGGCTTGATAACACCATTGCTTGCTCACATGGGGATAAGATTGATTGAAAAGTTGACATCTTGGATTGAACCTTAATCACTTAAGATCAAGTCCCTATACCCATGGGTCTCATCTCCTCATTTTGAAAGAAAGTTTCATCTTTTATTGCATTTACGTATTGTCTTAGTTTAATAATCATCTCTCTTAATGGTTGCATTTAGATTAAGCATAGGCTTGCATTCCCTTTGGTTTGTGATCACTTAGAACTGGTTTGACATCTTTTATACTATAACATTTGATAAGGAGCTTTGAAAACTCCTTTCATCAAATTGTCGTCGTTCCCAAATTCTAAGTTGATTGTGACATTGGGATTTAGTTACTTGCTTGAGACTAAATCATATTTCTTTTCTTGTGATATTGATTCTCCTTTTTTCCTCTCCCTTTGCATTTCAGGTGTATGAACACAAGAAGCAGGGGTGCAACAAACCTGGTTCCCACTGTTGAAGAGATAGCTACACTTGAGAGGGACATATCAAGAAGGAGAAGAGAAGAAGAGCAACAGGCTCATATTCAGAGGTTGGGGTTTGAGATGGATGAACACCAGCATCAACCTCAAGACAGAGTTGCTCAAGATGCCAATGGTCAAGGAGCTGACAACCTTCGACCACAGCGCCAACAACAACACCCACAGCGGCCAGCTCGAGCTATTGGTACCTATGACCGTCCTCACATTCATGGCCATAGGATAGGCATCCGAGCACCAGCTATGGAAGCTAACAACTTTGAGATCAAGCCAGGGTTGTTGAATGTGATTGAGAACAACAAATACTATGGCCAGGCTGTAGAAGACCCATTTGATCACTTGGACAAGTTTGATAGCTATTGTGGCTTGTCCAAGATCAATGGTGTGTCCGAAGATGCTTTCGAGCTCAAGTTGTTTCCTTTCTCTCTGGGGGACAAGGCACGCCAATGGGAGAAGTCTCTCCCTAGTGACTCCATCACCACTTGGGATGATTGCAAAAAAGCCTTCTTGGAGAAGTTCTTCTGTACCTCCAAGGACCGCCAAGTTGAGAAATGAGATCTCTAGCTTCCAGCAGAAGAATTTGGAAAGCTTTAGTGAAGCATGGGAGAGGTTCAAAAGCTACCAGACTCAATGCCCCCACCATGGCTTCTCAAAGGAGAGCTTGCTGAGCACATTCTACAGAGGTGCTCTTCCTAAATACAGTGACAGATTGGATACAGCCAGCAATGGATTCTTCCTGGGCAGATCTGAAGAAGATGCAGAGGAGCTGGTTGACAACATGGTGAAGAGTGACTCAGTTTATAGTGGAGAGCACGACAAAGCTGACAGAGCCAACATAGCTGATGACAACCAGACAAAGAAGGAGATCAAATCCCTGCAGGCGAAGATGGATTTGCTTCTTGCTAATCAAGCCAAACAGGAGCAGATGAACTTTGTGGGTGGTCCTAGTCAAGAGGCTACTCCTAAGGCCAATGGGGTTGATGGTTTGGAAGGCCAAGAAGAGTTATGCTTCATCAACAACAATAGTACTTGGTACAAGAAGGAACCTAACTTTCAGTACAACAACTACTAGCAGAGATCTTATCCTAACAACCAGCAAGGAGGATATCAGCCCAAGCAAAACACTCAGCAAGGGAACTATCAGCCTCGGCAAAACATCCCTCCTGGATTCAGCAATCAAGGCAATCAGTCTACTCAAGCTCAAGGCAGCTCTTCTCAAGCTAAAGCTCCGGATTCAAGTATGGAATCTATGTTCAAGCAAATATTGGAAGCTCAAGGCAGCTCTTCTTTTGTCCCTCCTCCTTATGAGCCTAAGCTACCATTTCCTAGAAGGTTCAAGAAGCAGCTATTGGAGAAATACAAGGATATCTTTGAGAAACAGATGAGTGAAGTTCAGGTCACAATGCCCATCATTGATGATTTCATGCTAGTCCCTCAAAACAACAAGTTCTTGAAGGATTCTGTAGCTGCAAAGAAGAAAGAGATGGAGGGTATGATGGTCCTTACTCATGAGTGCAGTGCCATTATCCAGAGATTGACTATCCCTAAGAAGCTAGAGGATCCATGATGCTTTACTCTACATTGCACCATTGGTCCTTTGATGTTTGAGAAGTGTTTATGCGACTTGGGAGCTAGTGTCAGCCTCATGCCCTTATCTGTTGCCAAGACGCTTGGATTGAGCCAATACAAAAAGTGTAGACTCTCCTTGGTGCTTGCTGATCGCTCTGTTAAGTTTCCCATTGGTATCTTGGTGTTGGTGTCAAAATCGGTCACGACGGAATCAATGACTGAAAGTCTCTGGAAAGTATTTCTTAAAACAAAAAGTCTCGGATAATTTGAAAAGAAGTTATACGAAATTTTCTCAAATTAGAATATCCACTCTCGGTGAGGTCGAAAATGGTTATCTCGAAATCTACGGCTAAAGATCCTTCCAAACTCAAAGATTTCCCGCCGCGAGCGACTAACGAGGGAAAGATCGAGACAGCGGAAAACCCACGGGCGACAAAGAACCCCTGGCGCCGGCGTACAGCGTCCGCAGCGAGCGGCCTGGCGCCGGCGGCAGCGTCCGCAGCGAGCGGCCTGGCGCCAGCGGCACCCGGCCTGGCGCCAGCGGCACCCGGCCTGGCGCCAGCGGCACCCGGCCTGGCGCCAGCGGCACCCGGCCTGGCGCCAGCGGCACCCGGCCTGGCGCCGGCGGCACGCTGCCACGCGAAGCCAGCCTGGCGCCCGGCGGCAGCGTCCGCAGCGGGCGGCCTGGCGCTAGCGGCACCTCGACCTGGCGCCCGGCGGCAAGTCGACCTGGCGCCCGGCAGCAAGCCCATGGCGCCGGTCGGCGGCCCTCGTCCTGGTCTCGGTCCCATCATGCTCGGTCTGATCCCATCTTGGCTTGTTTGGATCGATCCTCGTGAGTTTGAATGCGATCACCGCTTCTGGAATGAACATCTTCGATTCGGTTGGAATCGTCCTCGATGTTTTCACGACAAAAATAGAAGGATTGGATTTCGTAGAAGATATCGTATAAAACAAGATCGATTAACTTCGAACATCGATCCTTTAGGCTATATGGTTTATTTTACGAGAAAGATAGTCTTTCAGAAATCGTATAAAGCGTTCAGCGACTTAAGACAAGTCCACGGACTTACTACGATTTTAAAATTCAGGCCCAATCATGTTGTGGCGGTTTATCCGATTTCGAACATCGGATAAACATCAGAATCACCGAAAAATAGGGAAAAACTTCGGGGATAATTACGAAGATCGGCGAAAATGGAATACTTCTGAAGAGATAAACTTGGGCCCAAAGGCGAGGTCCATCATCCTAAGGCAAACCGATCTAGGAGTGGGTATATAAGGAGAGCAAGAGCAGAGGAGAAGGGATCCGAAAATCCTAGATTGGAGACCTAGAGAGCTCTGTTAGCTGATAGAACTTAGAATTCAGGCGGTTAGACTAGCAAGGCAGGCCTAGAGCGTCTGGCGCCTCCTGCTTCATAAATCTCCGCTCCTCTCGGAAGGATCGGACAATTCTTTTACTTCAGAGCTCCGCACATAGAAACCCTAGGCGTTATCTTCGACATTCCTGTTTCTATGACAAGCGCTCATACTAGGCGAACCGCCCGGGCGGTTTGATCTCTTGTTCAACTCTTTCAAAACTGAACTACGTCCGACTTGATCCTCGAAAGTGCATTAGGCAGCCTTTAAGGTCCAGTCCCAAATCTTAACAAAACATTTTCGCATTTATTCGGTCACTTGTCGTTGGCTGTCGCGAGAATCCGGACCTTCAGGGAAAGTCGGGTTAACTTGGCTATCCTCTGCAATCTTATTCATTAAAATCGACAGGCGAATTTCGGTTCCCACAGTTTGGCTAGAAGGAGGGAGGCGGATTACTCTTACTCATACGGCCGCAAAGCAGTCGAACCGATGTCGGAAATATGAAAGAAAAAGTTGCAGTTTCGTCAGCGATGGTAAAACAACTCAAGCAGCGACTGTTCCTCGTCCAGCGCTTACGCCAAGCGTCATGGTGCTCGAACAAATCGAATACCTAGCAGCGGCTTTCCGCCACAGGAAAAGCAACGAGCTCACAATTTCTCTATCTAAATAGAAAGAACAGCGATAAAATCTATCAAACCCCAAAATTAGATCTTGTTACCAAGTTAGGGAAATGCATAGCGAGCAAGGTTTCTACAAAAAGCGTTTCTTCGAGAACCTCTCGGAAAAATAAAACTTATTCTCCTCGAAACCTTGGGGAAACCCTATATTACTTTCGCAGAACAGAAGCCGCGGCAAATCGGTTCACCGATTCCCACTGCCACACTCTTACAAACAACTCTCGAGGAACAAACAGGAAAGCGAAAGGAGGTCGGAGCTTGATCTTACTAGGGCGACTTGCCATAGCGTAAGATCAGTCTTTCCAGTCCACCTTAGTAAGAGACCAATTTGTTCTCCTTTGTGTCTAGGTCAAAATGGCTTCGTTTCATCTCAATCGGAGTTTCGTTGAGATTTTCTGAAAGAACAAAGTCACTGTCCGGCCACCTCGCCGTGGGCAGGACAAACATTACCGAGGTCACCTCACCCTCCGACATGGCTACCTGCATACAGGAGAACTCACCTTCGTTATCCTTTGAGTCTAGATCAAAGTGGCTTTCGTTTCGTCTCAATCGGGTTTCCGTTGAGATTTTACGAAGGGAACAAAATCACTCTCGGCCACCTCGCCGTGGGCGAGAACAACCATCACCAAGGTCACCTCGCCCATGGCCACCTCGCCTGTGGAAACCTCACTTTGCTCTCCTTTGAGTCTAGATCAAAGTGGCTTTCGTTTCGTCTCAATCGAGCCTCCATTGAGATTTTCTGAAGAAAACAATGTCGCTGTCTCGACCACCTAAGCCCATAAGTAGGATCTCTCTGTCCCGTCATAGGACGAGCCGGTCCTCTCTCAGTACCATGCATCTTTGCCTGAGTTTTAAGTAACTTCGATCTTTGAGTCCGTGAGCCCGGGGATCGGCGAAGGCGAAGCAACAGCAGCATCGGCGGGCCGGGACACGGCATGGGCGCCTGGCCCGGCGGCAGGCTTCGTCCTCTCCGTCTGGCGCCCGGCAGACCCATCGTTCCGTCTGGCGCCCGGCAGGGTCCTGGCCCATCCGTGCAGTCGTCACCGTGATCTCGAACGCGGCAACATCTTGGTCCCTTAAACCCATGTTGGTTGTTAGAAACACGGCGATTCTTCATAAAAGCCTTCTCGATTGTTTAACAAAGTTAGTATTTTAAAATCTGAGTTCGATGCCTCATTATTCAAACCCTCGAAGATGGGAAGTCTACGAATCCAAGTCCATCTCGATCCCGACACTCGAGAAATCTCGGAAGACCATAAAGGTTCGAATGGCGAATGGATTTCGATTCGTCAGATTAAACGATCACGGTTATCTAAACACCAATCATCTCGACTATACGAGGAAATGGGATTCGCCGAATGCGAAACCTTCAACAGACTTTTTCTCGAAAAATTTTGTAAAGGTTTTAATTCTTAAATGGGACAGGAACAAAAACGTCTTGAAAACTGCCGTAGAATTTAGGAAACTTAGGACCTAGGTGGATAGTCTAGCAAGCTAAGTCTTAGGCAAAATTTCCAGTCTTGTTCCATCGTTCCTTGATTGTCCAGGCAGAACATGCAAACCGATCTAGTCTCTAAAACCGAAACGATCGCCACGCCGCTCAAAAGCATACTCATCCCGCTTCTAAAAGAAAGAAAAAGCGTGCACAAGCCTTGAAGAGCGGCTAACCCGTTTTCTTTTGTAAAAGAAAGGGAAGTAGGTAACGATACTATACCCATATAATCCCATCTTGAAAACTTTTGCTTCAGCATCAAGACAACGCTTTGACAAAGCAAACTCTCGCAGCAATAAGATTCGTCTAAAAGCGCTAGCGGCATAGCCGACCGTTACAAACATAGTCCTGAAAACTCTGTCGCCTCTCGTCGCCAAACTTCGCGACTAGAAGCGTGTACCAGCGTCAGACTAATAGCCGACGGTGAACTACGAAAATAACGAAATAACCTTCGTAAAACTCCATGAGTAGTTCGAAGCAGCTTTCGTCCAAAGGTCAAAATCATAGCGGAATCATCTCCCGTGTAATCCGCGGAAACAGCGCTACTTTAACAATCTGCGATTTTCTATCTCCATGAAACCGGTCATCCATTACTTTCCTATAACAAGAATATTTTAAACAAAACAGCCTATGGAAAAACATGATCGGTCTCATGCAAAGCGATTCGCGAATACAAAAGTGAATGAGGAAAACATAATCCGTGGTCACGAATATCGCAAGTAATTTGTGAGAAGCACTCTCCAGTTACCTTTACAAAAACCCCCTCTTACATCACTTTTACGAAAAATCCTCTGTATGGTCGAGTCAATTCATACAAAGCAACTTTCGTAAAATAAACATAATGGGTCCAACGGGTAACTGTCATAGACAGTTTTTGCTCCACAAAGTTTCTGGCTTCTGCTTTCACTCCCCGCGGTTACGTCCGAGCAGGAAATAATCACGCAGGCGAACCCGCACGTGTCCTGCGTCTATCCCTTAAACTTTTTCCCCCGGATAAAATGAAATGATTTTCATGCAACAAAAAAGAATTTATACGAACCATTCATCGTATAACTGAGACCTAAAGTGGAAGATCGTTTCTAAAAGCCATCAGCCATAACTCAGAAGACTCCGCTATGCTTGGCATGTCTATCTCGGCAAGCGCTATTTGGCCCTCGGCCAACTTCAGCCCTTCCGTAAAGCCGGACCTGAATTGGCATCCCCATTAAGGACAATCAGAACTTACATGACCTTAATAAGGGTCATGGTCTGATCGTTTACCAACAACTTCCTTGGCGTCTGGCTGAATCTAGCCTCCATGCCAATCCAAAGCTACTGGCGACCACCGCTCCAATCACTTAACGGCTAAAAACAACAATCCACGATTTGTTCATAAAACGCCAAGTGACTATTACGCAAGCAATTTGTAGTATAACCCAGAATCGGAAATCATACGATAAACTCTTCATACCAAAACTCAGTCATAACAACCATATGGTTAACGGAAGATTTAAACTTATCGTCCATCGATTAAGGTCTATACGCCCCGTAAACACGGCATGAAAAGAAACACTCGTGACAAGGCTCCAAGAGTTATATGAGTCAACACTTCACGAAGCACTGTGAATGTAGACGCTTCTCCCTGGGTCAAACTTACGCGACCCCTTGATAGCTTGCATAATTACATGTTTTTAGCATCCATATCTTATGCATTTTGATCATATAAGTTAGGCATTAGGCATGTTTAGGTCCATTTTGCATTCATTTGTCCTTATCAGGTGTTGGAGTATGCTTTGGTGTGATTTGAGGTGTTTGGAAGCTTTATGGCCCCAAAAGAGATGAAGTATCATGTTTGGACATGAAAAGAGAAGTCAATCCATGATCTGGTCAAGATAAAGATGAGAATGGACAGAGGTCTTAGAGATGTCTCCTGCTGCTAAGATTTTGTGGAGACACAGAAAATTGAGTTAGCTTTCCAATGGAAGTGGTTTCAAGTCATTTGGACCTGTATTGGAGAAGTTATGATCAATTCACTTGAAGCATGTCAGGATGGCCGGGTAGAGACGGCCGGGTTCAAGCAGCCGGCCGGGAAAAGAACAGATGGATGGAAGTGGTCCAGTCCGGGGTGACTGAGCCTGGGACAGGTACCGGTCGTTTGACTTGTGCTGGAGGAGACCAGACCGGTAGACAAGTCCGGGAAGGGACACCCGGACGGGAAGAAACCAGCAGGACGGACGGCCGGGGATCATGGTCCGACATCACACACCCGGGCGATGAAGAGCATACACTGGACCGGGGAGCACAGACCGGTTTCATTACCCCGGTCGTGAGAAGCATCACATGAGCAGGAAGAGAGTGGACCGGGTGGGACGTCCGGCTTGGAACACCTGGGCGGGAAGAGATGGATCAAGGCATCCGGACGGCCGGGGATCATGGTCGACATCACACACCGGGCGATGAAGAGCATACACTGGACCGGGGAGCACAGACGGTTTCATTACCCGGTCGTGAGAAGCATCACATGAGCAGGAAGAGAGTGGACCGGGTGGGACGTCCGGCTTGGAACACCTGGACGGGAAGAGATGGATCAAGGCATCCGGACGGCCGGGGAGGAAGAACCGGGGAGCTGAACCCGGACAGACCGGACAGGGATCAAGACAAGCCTGGACCGGGGTGGCCAGACCGGGTTGGGACAGGCTGAGTCTCCCCTGACCGAATTTCAAGCTTCATTCTTATTGGCTGAGACCAATTTGGCTCAAGGACATTTTAGTAATTTTGTTTTATGTTTTCAAGGGCTTTCAAGCCACCTATAAATACTCTTGTAATCTCCTTTGTGAGATCTAACTTCTTTTCTCTCAAAAACATAATAAGAACTTGAAGAAAGTTTGGATCTTTGATCCTTTTTATCTCATTTCTTTTGTGTTTAACAGATTATCTTCTTCTCTAATCATGTTTAGCCTTGAATCATCATTGATTTTGAGGTTTTCCATGGCTATTAGTGAGTAGATCTATCTAGGGTTCATGGGCTTGGGAGACTAAGGGTGATTAAGTGTAGATCCAAGGTGCTTAGTGTTAGATCTATCCTTTCCTTGCATTGATTTGATGTTCTTCAAGCTATATTTGAGTTGGCCTCTCAAACATAGAGCTATAGGCATTTCATGCCCGGAAGGTGTTCTATGAAATGCCTGAACCAACTCATCTATGCTTTTAGCTTGCTTTGCCTAAGGGATTGGTTGTCAAAGAAGCTAGGATTGCTATTAGACTCATTCTCCATGTTTGCTTTGATCATTACAGCCAAAGGGATTTGGTGTACTTGGGTGATCATTGCAAAAGAGCATTCATCTAGGGATAGAGCTTGCTTAGTTTTGTTGTCTAGGCATAAGGAATTAGATTGATTGAAAAGTTGGCATCTTGGATTGAACCTTGATCACCCAAAGTCAATTCCCTTGTCCCAAGAACCCCCTTGCCTCATTGAGAAAGAAAGTTCAATCTTTTATTGCTTTTTTTTTTAATATTGTCTTAGTATAATAATCATCCTCTCATCTTGATTGCACTTAGATTAAGCATGAACTTGATTTCCCTTTGCATTAGAATCTCTTAGAATTGGATTGACATCTTGTATTCTACAACATTTGATTAGGACCTTAGAAAAGTCCTTTCATCAAATTGGCCGTTACAAATTCTAAGTTAATTAGACATTGGGATTTAGTCATTTGCTTGAGACTAAATCATTTTACTCTATTGTGATATTGCTTCTCCTTGCTCTTTTCCCTTTGCATTTCAGGTGTATGATAACTAGAAGCAGAGGTGCATCAAACTTGACACCCACTGTTGAAGAAATTGCTACACTTGAGAGGGAGATTGCAAGAAAGAGAAGAGAAGAAGAACAACAGGCTCACTTGCAGAGATTGGGGTTTGATATGGAGAATCAGCATCAAGATGGTGATGCCCTAGGGGGAAATGGTCCAAGAGCTGACAACATAAGACCACAGCGCCAGCCACAACAGCCACAGCGCCAAGCAAGAGCCATTGGAGCCTATGATCAACCACACATTCATGGTCATAGGTTGGGGATAAGGGCACCAGCTGTGGAGAACAACAACTTTGAGATCAAATCAGGGCTGCTGCATTTGATTGAGAACAACAAGTTTCATGGCCTTGCTGTGGAGGATCCCCTTGATCACTTGGACACATTTGATAGCTACTATAGCTTGTCCAAGATTAATGGAGTCTCAAGATGCTTTCAAGCTGAGGTTGTTTCTCTTTGGGAGACAAGGCACATCTATGGGAGAAGGCTCTTCCAAGTGACTCTATCACAACTTGGAATGAGTGCAAGAGGGCATTCCTAGAAATTCTTCTCTACCTCAAGAACAGCCAAGATCAGAAATGAGATCTCTAGCTTTCAGCAGAAGAACCTTGAGAGCTTTAGTGAAGCATGGGAGAGGTTCAAGGGCTATTGGTCTCAATGCCCACATCATGGTTCACCAAGGAGAGTTTGCTTAGTACCTTCTACAGAGGTGCTCTACTAGAGTTCAGGAGCAGATTGGACACAGCCAGCAATGGGTTCTTCTTAGGCAGAACTGAGCAGGATGCTGAGGCTGGTGGAGAACATGGCCAGGAGTGACTCAGTCTACAGTGAGGAGCATGATAGGGCCAACAGAGGCACTGATGAAGATGATCCGCACACAAGAAAGGCCCTGAAATCTCTCCAAGAAAAGTTGGACAAGCTTCTTGTAGAGAAGGCTAAGCAAGAGCAGCTTAACTCCATTGGGAACCAGCAACAGAAACTGCCTGCTAGGACTACTGAAGTTCATGGTGTAGAAGGTCAAGAAGAGCTGTGCTTCATCAATTCTGATGGCACATGGTATAGGAAAGAGCCCAACTTCCAATACCAAAACAACTACCAGCAAAGACCTTACTACAACAATCAACAAGGAGGTTACCAAGCAAACCAGCCTACTCAGCCCCAAGGAAGCTCTTCTCCAGCTCAGGTTCCAAGTTCAAATTTGGAGTCCATGTTCAAGCAACTCTTAGAAGCTCAAGAGAAGAATGCTAGGAGCATTGGAGATGAGTTCAAGAATATCCATGCCAAGATTGATGGAACTAATTCTGATCTCAACAACAAGTACATGCAACTTGCCTCTCATGTCAAAGCTTTGGAGAGCCAGGTTGCTTCTATGTCTTCATCCTCCAAGAGCCCAATGGGATCTCTACCAGGAAAACCAGAGAAGAACCCTAAGGAGACTTGCAATGTTATCCTCTCCACTTCTTCAAGGATTGCGTTGAGTGATCATAAGAATGATGTTGATGAGATTGAGAGGCTAGTGCTTGGAAATCAGATTGAAAATGATAAGAGACTGGTTGTGGCCACAGCTAAAGCTAGAGTTGTGCAGAGAGCTGATAAGAAGGTTCAAGGAAAGATTCTGAAGATTGATGAGCCTACGGTTGAGACACAAGTTGAGAAGAGTGCTAACCTCAAGCTGAAAGAAGTGGTGACGGACGACACTGAGTTTGAGCTATCACCATATGATAAGCTCCCCTTTCCCCAAAGAGTTCTCACCAAAGCTCAAAAGAAAGTGATCTCAAAGTTCAGGAAGGATCTTAGTGATATTGGAGTCAAGCTTCCAGAGATATCAGGTATGCGTGAAGCTCATGTCCAGATGATGCTCATCAAGGACATTCTAGACCACCAGGCTGAAGTGGCTGAGCTTTTGGACATCTCCACTCTGAAGATTGATCCACCAACCCCTCCCAAGTCCCTCCCTAAGCTTGAGTCTCAAGGGAAGTTCCCCTTGTCTTGCTCCCTTGGTAAACTAACTATGGATGATGCTCTTGTTGATAGTGGTGCTAGTGTGAATGTCATCTCCTTGGATATGGTGCAGAGTATTGGGATTGAAAGCATGGAACCAGATACTCCTCCTCTCACCTTTGGGGATTCCTCTTCTACATTCCCACTTGGCATAATCAAGGACTTCCCCTTGAAGATTGGATCCTGCACCATACCTATTGACCTCACTGTTTTGAAGATGGAATCTGAAGTGAGAGTCCCTTTGATCCTTGGCACTCCTTTCCTCACAACAGTTGGAGCTTGCATTGACTTTCCCAACAAGAAGGTCACCCTCATGCATGTCAACAAAGCTGTCTCCTATCCTCTCCAACCTCCAATGGAATCAGACTATTGTGGGACAATCACTTGTGATGCACAAGCTGTTGAGAAGCCCCAAGATGAAGAGGTTGTTGGTAAGAAAGAAGGTCTTGATGGGGAGTGTTCTAAAGAGTTGTGTGTTGAGCACTTGGAAAGTGCTAAAAGAGAGGGGATGGGTGGAGCCTCAAAGGCCACTCATGGCAAGAAGAAGATAGTGAAAGAGCCTCATCCTCCACCTCTTGATTTGCTCTCACACACTCTCACTCTCCATCCAAAGAAGCTCAGAGATGGTGTCCTTGAGTACAAGATCAAGCATAAGGGCAGGTCCACACCATTCTCAAGTGCTAGAGCCATCATCACTCCTCAGCTCCAAGATGACCTAATCAAGCTTCAAGAGCTTCTCTCTCAGGTGCTCACCATCACACTTGAAGGTGGGAAGGATCCTCCTTCTCACTAGTTCAAGAGACAAGGTAGTCAAGCTAAGTGACTCAAAACAAGCTCACTTGGGAGGAAGTCCCATGGTTATCCTTGTACATAGCTTTGCAATTTTAATTTTTCTTTAAGTTTTTAATAAAAGTAGTTGAGCTTTTCAGGTTGAGCCAAGCACTAGAGGAGAGAAGAAAGGTGATTAATCACCTGAGCCCTATGATTGCCATGTAGCAGCCTCCTCTAGTTGCTATGAACCAAGCCAGCTCCTAGCCCCGGGCACCAAACACCCAAACACCCTTCTTAGGTATCACTCCAACCCTTCTTGTATATGCATTTGTTTTTGTCTTGTTGGGGTATCTCTTTCTCTCTTACTCACACAGAGACTGTATGATTTAAGTGTGGGGGAGGTACCAAGTATTTGATCATGTTTGCTTTGTGATTTTGAGTCTCATGCATTGAATTGTACATTCATAAGTGCATAGAAAATCAAAAATAAATTTTAATTTTGAATCATGTAGATTGCATCACTTGCATCCTTAAGATTGAGTCTAGAGCATATAGGTTGCATTCACTTGAACATGGAGCATTGCCTTGTAAAGAACACTTGTTTGCACTGAATTGGCACCCTAGTTAAACATATCAAGTAGCTTAAGCATTTTTGAAAGGCTTGCATGCTTTGAGCCTTGAAAACTCTTCTTGAAACTTGCTTGCTTGCTTGATATTGGCATTGTTCTTAAGACCAGCTCCATCCTGAACTTAGACTTGAATGAACTTAATTCCTCTTGCATATGGGCATTTGCATACTTGATCATGGATCTCATACACATTTGGGTTATCTTTTTTCATTGTACCACTCTTTGTTAACCCAAATGGCACTTCCATACCCTTGAACCCTATCCATTCCTTGAAGCCTACATTGATTTGCATGAGTGAGGCCTTTTCTGATAGCTTGTCATGTGCAAAACTTGAGAGTATTGGGAGCGACATGGATTTGTTCTCATCTCTTGCTAGCATAGGATCTCCATTTGAGCTAGCTTCTAGGATGGTGAGTGGGGTTTTTGTTCCTTAATGGTCTATATCTTGGGTTTGGAATGTAACAATATTGAGATTGATGAACAAATGAGTATCATAAGAAAGAAGAACCCTAGGGACCTAAAAATAAAAAGATAAGAAGCTCTTAATTGATGTTTTTGACATTCCCCCTTCATGTATATAAAAAAAAAAGAAAAAAAAAAAGAAAAAGAAAGAAAAAGAAAAAAAATTAAATAAAGATTCAATAAGATAGTGGGGAAGGAAAAACTTAAAGAGATAGAGCTTAGAGAAGTGATTAGAGGTCCTTAGTGGTTGAATTTCAAAGGAAAGAAAGTTGTTCATTGGGTGAGTGATGTGAGAATGTTTTCATTTTGGGTTATGGGATGAATAAACGGGAGTAGATCTTGTAATCACTTAGGAATTGGGTAGAATGATGAGGATGGATCCATGTATGCATGAATTGCTCCTAGTCTTAGATAAATTTTGCATAATGATCAAGCTCCTTGATTTTGAGTGATTGCCACCTTGAAATGAGGCATTGAACCCCCATTATCATCCATATTAGACCATTTGATCACCTAGCCAAATGATTGAGATCATGTGCCCATATGTGAGACTTCACCTTGTGTGTGTGTGTGTATGTGAATCAATGTGAGGGCTGGTTAAGAGAACTTGTTGGTTGATAAGCATTGCATCTTGTGTAGAGGCATAAGAGTCATTGATAGGCCTTGTGAAGCTAGAGCATAATAAGAAGTTTAGCTCATGCTATTTGCTATGTTTCTTTAGGATGTCAAGTTGAGTGCTATGAGTGTTTCTTTTGGCTTTGCTCCCATCCCTATGTCTCTCCTCCTTGTGTTTTGAAAAAAATTACTTGAGGACAAGTAAAGGTCTAGTGTGGGGGAGTTGATAGCTTGCATATTTACATGTTTTTAGCATCCATATCTTATGCATTTTGATCATATAAGTTAGGCATTAGGCATGTTTAGGTCCATTTTTCATTCTTTTGTCCTTATCAGGTGTTGGAGTATTCTTTGGTGTGATTTGAGGTGTTTGGAAGCTTTATGGCCCCAAAAGAGATGAAGTATCATGTTTGGCCATGAAAAGAGAAGTCAATCCATGATCTGGTCAAGACAAAGATGAGCATGGACAGAGGTCTTAGAGATGTCTCCTGCTGCTAAGATTTTGTGGAGACACAGAAAATTGACTTAGCTTTCCAATGGAAGTGGTTTCAAGTTATTTGGACCTGTATTGGAGAAGTTATGATCAATTCACTTGTAGCATGTCAGCATGGCCGGGTAGAGACGGCCAGGTTCAAGCAGCCGGCCGGGAAAAGAACAGATGGATGGAAGGGGTCCAGTCCGGGGTGACTGAGCCTGGGACAGGTACCCGGTCGTTTGACTTGTGCTGGAGGAGACCAGACCGGGTAGACAAGTCCGGGAAGGGACACCCGGACGGGAAGAAACCAGCAGGACGGACGGCCGGGGATCATGGTCCGACATCACACACCCGGGCGATGAAGAGCATACACTGGACCGGGGAGCACAGACCGGTTTCATTACCCCGGTCGTGAGAAGCATCACATGAGCAGGAAGAGAGTGGACCGGGTGGGACGTCCGGCTTGGAGCACCCGGACGGGAAGAGATGGATCAAGGCATCCGACGGCCGGGAGGAAGAACCGGGAGCTGAACCGGACGGACGGACAAGGATCAAGACAAGCCTGGACCGGGGTGGCCAGACCGGGTTGGGACAGGCTGAGTCTCCACTGACCGAATTTAAAGCTTCATTCTCATTGGCTGAGACCAATTTGGCTCAAGGACATTTTAGTAATTTTGTTTTATGTTTTCAAGGGCTTTCAAGCCACCTATAAATACTGTTGTAATCTCCTTTGTGAGATCTAACTTCTTTTCTCTCAAAAACATAATAAGAACTTGAAGAAAGTTTGGATCTTTGATCCTTTTTATCTCATTTCTTTTGTGTTTAATAGATTATCTTCTTCTCTAATCATGTTTAGCCTTGAATCATCGTTGATTTTGAGGTTTTCCATGGCTATTAGTGAGTAGATCTATCTAGGGTTCATGGGCTTGGGAGACTAAGGGTGATTAAGTGTAGATCCAAGGTGCTTAGTGTTAGATCTATCCTTTCCTTGCATTGATTTGGTGTTCTTCAAGCTATATTTGAGTTGGCCTCTCAAACATAGAGCTATAGGCATTTCATGCCCGGAAGGTGTTCTATGAAATGCTTGAACCAACTCATCTATGCTTTTAGCTTGCTTTGCCTAAGGGATTAGTTGTCAAAGAAGCTAGGATTGCTATTAGACTCATTCTCCATGTTTGCTTTGATCATTACAGCCAAAGGGATTTGGTGTACTTGGGTGATCATTGCAAAAGAGCATTCATCTAGGGATAGAGCTTGCTTAGTTTTGTTATCTAGGCATAAGGAATTAGATTGATTGAAAAGTTGGCATCTTGGATTGAACCTTGATCACCCAAAGTCAATTCCCTTGTCCCAAGAACCCCCTTGCCTCATTGAGGAAGAAAGTTCAATCTTTTATTGCTTTTTTTTTTTAATATTGTCTTAGTTTAATAATCATCCTCTCATCTTGATTGCACTTAGATTAAGCATGAACTTGCATTCCCTTTGCATTAGAATCTCTTAGAATTGGATTGACATCTTGTATTCTACAACATTTGATTAGGACCTTAGAAAAGTCCTTTCATCACCCCTTGGTCCTGCGTCCAAACCGAGACAACAATTTGTGGCTGCGAACATTCGCAAAACATCTCCAAGCCCGCGAACATTTCAACCACGAAATGCGGCACAAGGAAAACTCGACCTTCGGCACTGCGAGACGTCGCTAACGCTCGAAGGACATTCTTTTCCTCAAAACGTTCCAGACGAAATCCTCGTCTCTATAACTCAAAACATACAAACACACCTCTAAACGGTAACATGCCTCTAAACTGGCATCATTTCGTTGTTGCTGATCACAACAAACGAACTCTAACTTCCTAAACAGACAAATAGCCGCCCTTCAAGGGGTAGGCTCCCTTGCATCCGACAAGGATAAACATAGCGCGCTATACAAGAAATCCAAATTTTGGTTTAGCTCTTCGTAAAGGAAGTAGCTCGACTCACGCCTAGAAAAATCATATAAGCCAACAAAAATTCGCGGATTTTAAACGGTACCAGTCAGGTTAAAATCGCAAACAGGCAAAACGAAAGCCGATTCGTCATCGCAAAGCCTCAGTCCGAGAGTAAACCTAGGTCTTGCCCTAAACCCAGCCACGCTGGATCTTGACATCACACAGACATAGTATGGTATACGAGCTCCAAAAATTTGTCTCTTCACTTAAGCCTATTCGTTTCACGAACTTTTCGCGTAAATCGGTAAACCGCGGAAAATCTCGCTTTATGCAAACAATAGGTACGGTGATCATCAGGGAACTAGGAATGAGACGACAACTCACACCCTCTTTCTCATACTTCGAAAAAACTGAAGTTCATAAAAAATCGAAAAACACATAATGGCCTCATAACGCCCAGACCAAAACAAATACATCAACAACATCATGCTCGAAAGTCTCTCATGACACAAAACCAGACCATATAAGTCTCGCTGGTAAAACAGATCACAAGGGTCTTAAACTCAAAAACGAACTACGGAAGGCTTGATCCCTACTTACCACTTTCAACGGATCCTTTCAACCATTAATTCCGCCTATCTTACCTGACATGTCTTATCACTCGCAAGAACATCACGAAGGTTCTAACGAGCTGGGGGGCTAACTGTTGGTGTCAAAATCGGTCACGACGGAATCAATGACTGAAAGTCTCTGGAAAGTATTTCTTAAAACAAAAAGTCTCGGATAATTTGAAAAGAAGTTATACGAGATTTTCTCAAATTAAAATATCCACTCTCTGGTGAGGTCGAAAACGGTTATCTCGAAATCTACGGCTAAAGATCCTTTCAAACTCAAAGATTTCCCGCACGAACGACTAAAGAGGGAAAGATCGGGCAACGGAAAACCCATGGGCGTAAAGAACCTGGCGCCCGGCAGCATCGCCACGCTGAAGCCGCCTGGCGCCGGCGGCATCGCTGCCACGCTGAAGCCGCCTGGCGCCAGCGGCACCGACCTGGCGCCCGGCAGCATCGCCACGCTGAAGCCGCCTGGCGCCAGCGGCACCGACCTGGCGCCAGCGGCACCGACCTGGCGCCAGCGGCACCGACCTGGCGCCAGCGGCACCGACCTGGCGCCAGCGGCACCGACCTGGCGCCAGCAGCACGCTGCCACGCTGGCCGCCTGGCGCCGGCGGCAAGCCGGCGGCACGCTGCCACGCTGAAGCCGCCTGGCGCCGGCGGCAAGCCGGCGGCACGCTGCCACGCTGAAGCCGCCTGGCGCCGGCGGCATCGCTGCCACGCTGAAGCCGCCTGGCGCCGGCGGCAAGCCCATGACGCCGGTCGATGGCCCTCGTCCTGGTCTCGGTCCCATCATGCTCGGTCTGATCCCATCTTGGCTTGTTTGGATCGATCCTCGAGAGTTTGGTACGATCACGGCTACGGAATGAACATCTTTCGATTCGGCTGGAATCGTCCTCGGTGTTTTACGACAAAAAATAGAAGGATTGGATTTTTCGTAGAAGATATCGTATAAAACAAGATTGATTAACTCGAACATCGATCCTTTAGGCTATACAGTTTATTTTACGAGAAAGATAGTCTTTCCAAGAAATCGTATAAAACGTTCAACGACTTAAGACAAGTCCACGCACTTACTTACGATTTTAAGAATTCAGGCCCAATCATGTTGTGACGGTTTATCCGATTTCCCAAACATCGGATAAACATCAAGTCACCGAAAAATAGGGAAAGACTCGGGGATAATTACGAAGATCGACGAAAATGGAATACTTCCTGAAGAGATAAACTTGGGCCCAAAGGCGAGGTCCATCATCCTAAGGCAAACCAACCTAGGAGTGGGTATATAAGGAGAGCAAGAGCAGAGGAGAAGGGATCCGAAAATCCTAGATTGGAGACCTAGAGAGCTCCTATTAGCTGATAGAACTTAGAATTCAGGCGGTTAGCCTAGCAAGGCAGGCCCTAGAACGTCTGGCCGCCTCCTGCTAGCAAATCTTCGCTCCTCTCGGAAGGATCGGACAATTCTTTTACTTCAGAGCTCCGAACATAGAAACCCTAGGCGTTATCTTCGACATTCCTGTTTCTATGACAAACGCTCATACTAGACGAACCCGCCCAGACGGTTCGATCTCTTGTTCAACACTTTCATAACTGAACTACATCCGATTTGATCCTCGAAAGGGGTACGTAGGCAGCCTTTCTTAAGGTCCAGTCCCAAATCTTAACAAAACATTTTCTGCATTTATTCGGTCACTTGTCGTTGGCTGTCGCAGAGAATCTGGACCTTCAGGGAAAGTCGGGTTAACTTGGCTTTCCTCCGCAATCTTATTCATTAAAATCGACAGTGCGAATTTCGGTTCCCACACTTGGAAGACCTCCCTGTGATGGTTGAAATTGGGAGATTCCAACAGACTTTGTTGTGCTTGAAATGGATGAGGAAGCTAAAGATCCCTTGATCCTTGGAAGACCATTCTTAGCCACAGCAGGAGCCATTATCAATGTGAAGGAAGGCAAGATTGATCTTCATTTGGGGAAGGAGCACACTCTCCACTTTGACATCAAAGAGGTGATGAAGAAGTTAACTGTGCAAGGCCAAGTGTTTTATATTGAAGAGATGGAAGCTCTGGCTGATGAGCTTCTTGAAGAGTTGGCACTTGAAGAGTTGGCAATTAAGGACCCTTTGCAACATGCTTTGAAAATGGATAAAGAAGTCCAAGTGGTTGAGAACAAGGAGAGTGGTGCTTATGTGAGAATGCTGGATTCTCATAAGAAGATTGATGGTGAAGCCCAGTACGAGAAGCTTACACATGAGGTTCACCAAGCTGCTTCAGCCACTCAACAAGAGGACATCCAACAAGATGATTGAAATGAGCTCAAGGTACCAAAAGTGGAGCTCAAACCTCTTCCCCATGGTGTAAGGTACGCATTTCTAGGCTCTAATGAGACTTACCCTGTTATTGTGAGTAGTGAACTTACTGAACTTGAGCTTTCTCAACTTTAAAATGCACTTAAAAAGTTTAGAAAAGCAATTGGGTACTCACTAGATGATATTAAGGGGATATCACCTTCTTTGTGCATGCATAGGATACATCTTGAGGATGAATCAATGACTTCTATAGAGCATCAAAGAAGGTTAAATCCTAACCTGAAGGATGTTGTAAAGAAGGAGATTCTTAAACTCTTAGATGCTGGTGTTATTTATCCTATTTCTGATTCTAAATGGGTATCTCCTGTGCATGTTGTCCCAAAGAAAGGTGGTATCACTGTGGTTAAAAATGACAAGGATGAATTGATACCAACTAGAACCATAACTGGCCATAGTATGTGTATTGATTATAGAAAACTCAACTGTGCATCTAGAAAGGATCATTTTCCATTGCCATTTATTGATCAGATGCTTGAGAGACTTGCAAACCATCCTTTCTATTGCTTTCTTGATGGGTATTCAGGGTTCTTCCAGATCCCCATACATCCCAATGATAAAGAGAAGACAACATTCACATGCCCCTATGGCACCTTTGCTTATCGAAGGATGCCATTTGGGTTATGTAATGCTCCAGCAACCTTTCAAAGGTGCAAGATCTATATCTTCTCGGATCTCATTAAGGATATAGTGGAGGTATTCATGGATGATTTCTCTGTCTACGGATCTTCGTTTTCTGCTTGTTTGTCCAGCTTGTGCAGGGTCCTCCAGAGATGTGAACACACCAACCTTGTGCTTAATTGGGAGAAGTGTCACTTCATGGTCAAAGAAGGGATTGTGCTTGGGCGCAAGATTTTGTAAAAGGGGATTGAGCTGGACAAGGCTAAGATTGAAGTGATGGTTAGTTTGCCTCCATCAAAGACAGTGAAGGACATCAGGAGTTTTCTTGGCCATGCTGAGTTCTATAGAAGATTCATCAAGGACTTCTTAAAGATTGCTAGGCCAATGACCAAGTTGTTGTGAAAGGAGGCCACTTTCATCTTTGATGTAGAATGTCTTAAAGCTTTCAAGAAGATAGAGGGTGAACTTGTCAGTGCTCCCATTGTCCAGCCACCTGATTGGGATCTTCCTTTTGAGATAATGTGTGATGCTAGTGATTTTGCTGTTGGAGCTGTCTTGGGGCAGAAGAAGGATGGCAAGACTCATGTGATCTATTATGCGAGCCAAACCTTGAATGATGCACAGATGAAGTATGCCACAACTGAGAAAGAGATGCTGGCCATTGTCTTTGCCTTTGAAAAGTTCAGAAGTTACCTTGTGGGTTCCAAAGTCATTGTGTACACAGACCATGCAGCTCTGAGACATCTTCTAGCAAAGAAGGATGCAAAACCAAGACTTTTGAGATGGATTCTGCTACTTCAAGAGTTTGATCTTGAGATCAGGGACAAGCCAGGAATTGAAAATGGTGTAGTTGATCATCTCTCCAGATTGAGAATTGAGGGTGGCATCCCTATTGATGAAGGACTTCCAGAGGATCAGGTCATGGCTATCATGTCAGTGGTGGCAGTTATTGAGACTGGAAAGATCCCGAAGAGGTCAAGGCAGCTAAAGAGAAGGGGCCTTGGTATGCTGATTTGGTTAACTACTTAGCTACTGGGAAAGAGCCATTGGATCTTGCGGGGAGAATGAAGAAGTTCTACAAAGATGTGAAGAGATACTATTGGGATGAGCCATACCTCTACACTCTTTGCAAAGATCAGATCTATAGAAGAGTGGTGGCTGATGAAGAAATTGGAGGGATCCTTACACATTGCCATGGATCTTCCTATGGAGGCCACTTTGATACCTTCAAGACTGTCTCAAAGGTGTTACAAGCTGGATTTTGGTGGCCACACATGTTCAAGGACGCGCAAGACTTTGTTTCCAAGTGTGATTCTTGCCAAAGGAGAGGAAATATCACCAAGAGAAATGAGATGCCTCAAAATCCAATTCTTGAGGTGGAATTGTTTGATGTATGAGGGATAGACTTCATGGGACCTTTTCCTTCTTTTTATGGTAACAAGTACATCTTGGTGGCTGTTGACTATGTGTCCAAATGGGTTGAAGCAGTGGCTAGTCCTAAAACTGACTCAAGAGTGGTGATAAAGATGTTCAAGAGCATAATTTTTCCATGATTTGGAGTTCCAAGAGTGGTCATAAGTGATGGAGGCTCACACTTCATTAACAAGGTGTTTGAAGGGCTTCTAAAGAAGAAGGGAGTGAAGCATAAGGTGGCAACACCTTACCACCCACAAACCAGTGGCCAAGTTGAGATCTCCAACAGGGAAATCAAGGGCATTCTAGAGAAGATAGTTTGGACTAAGAGGAAGGATTGGTCAGATAAGCTTGATGATGCGCTTTGGGCCTACAAGACAGCTTACAAGACTCCCATGGGTACCACACCTTTCAACCTTGTGTAACGGAAGGCCTGCCACTTACCAGTAGAGCTTCAGTACAAGGCACTATGGGCTGTTAAGTTACTGAACTTTGACATCAAGAGTGCCAAGGAAAAGAGGCTTCTTCAACTGAATGAACTGGATGAGATAAAGATGGATGCCTTTGAGAACTCAAAGATCTACAAGGAAAAGACCAAGGCCTTTCATGACAAGCACATCCTCAAGAGAGAGTTCAAGGCTGGAGATCAAGTTCTTCTCTATAACTCTAGACTGAAGTTATTTCTAGGGAAGCTCAAGTCAAAATGGTCTGGTCCATTTGTGATCAAGGAAGTAAAGCCTTATGGAGCTATTGTGCTTTAGAACAAGGAAGGAGGAGATTTCACAGTGAATGGACAGAGGGTCCAGCAGTACATGGCCACCACACCAAAGTAGATTGGGACATTAACCCCACTCTCTAATCCTTCCCCAGCCTAACCTCAAAGGAGGCAAAGTCAAGCTAGTGACTTTAAACAAGCTCACTTGGGAGGAAGTCCCATGGTTATCCTTGTAAATATTGCATTAGGATTTATTTTTCAAGGCATTTGGATGATGGGAGGTCAGTATGGTCGAGATGGTGTGCATGAGGCTTTAAAATAAGATGGAAGGAAAGAAGAGGATGTCCGGACAGCCTTTGGTCGATGAGCAGCGGACGTGCTGCTGGCCTAAGCAACCCTTCGAACAAGTCATGCTGATCAGTACTTGAATGTGCGGGACGTATGTGCGGATTGGCTAGCCTGGGCGGGACCGGACGGATGGACAAGAGAAGTGCGCGGCCTCAAGGTCACGGGACGTGTAACCGCGCGTTATCGGGACGTCTTGATCAATATTCGGAACGCGCGGCCTTGAATGCGCGGGATGGATGCACAGCGAGAAAGAGCATAGCGGTCGTCCAGCAGCGGTATATCGCGTGGACGACCCACGTGGGATTGGAGTGCGACACAGACCGTACGGATGCTGGACATGCGCGGGTAAGAACCTAGCGGGCTGCCCGACCCACACCGCGACCCGCGCACGACCCGCCGGACCCAGGTATGAATTTTTTTTTTTAGTTTTCTCCGACCCGACCCGTTTCCCCGACCCAGACCATCTCTAAAACCCTAATTCGCCCTCTCTCTCCTCATTTCACCTTCTTCCCCAAATTGAAAACCTCTCTAGCCTCCAAGAACCAAAAACCTCATATCTCACTCAAATCTCCACCAACTCACTCCATTCCTTTTCCCACATCCAAGTCTTCATCCTCTTAGTCTAATTCCTTGAATCTTTTCATCTATATCCTTCATCCAAAGTAAGGTATGGTTTCTTTAAGTTCAAATTCGTCATGATCATGAACCCTAAAAATTTGAACTTGAAATTTGGCCATTTTCTTGCTTGATTCTTGTGAAATAGACTAGGGAAGGCTCATATATCATGCTGGGTAGTTGATTTAATGGTGGAATTGATTTTAATTTGAACTTTGATAAATTAGGGTTCATGAGATTTGGGGCTTTTTCAAATTTAGCTTAATTAGGGTTGATAGTGGGCTAGATTGGTTAGATAAGTTGTCTTAGAGGTTGATTAGGTTCTAATTTCGAGCTGAGCTCTAGTTAATCATGATTATTGCTAGTTTGAAGTTCTTGTGTTCATAAAAAAAATGTGTATATATTTTATGAGCATGAGAGTTTCATTCTTAGCTATTGCTTGCCTTCATGATTGCATTGTTCTAGCTCCTGTTGAGATTGATGATCTTGTTAGAGCTTATTTGTGTTTAATCATGTTTCTCTCTTTCTTGTGCTCACTCTTTTTCCAAGGATTGAATTTTCAGGTACAATGGTGAGAAAAAGTGTAGCTCAAATGGAAGAAGAGAAAGAACAGGCTGGAAAGAGGGTGACTGCTCAGTTTGGGAAAGAACTAGGCTCCATGCCTGAATCAGAGGAGGAGCGTAGACAGCATGCTTAGGCAATGCTAAGGAAGAAAGCACAGGCCAAGAGAGATGGCAAGAGAGTTGCTGTTGATGAGAGTGTGGCTGACATTGCTCACAAGCAAGCCCCTCCCAAGAGAGCAAGAGCACCTAGGAGCACCAGGGTGGGAGCTTTAGTTTTGAAAAAAGGCACCAGAGGAGGTGCTAATGAACCAGCTCCCACACGAAAAGCTAAGGCACCAAGACAGATTGTGGCACCTCCTCCCTTGGAGCAAGAGGATGCAAGTGCTGAAGAGGAACCTTCTCATGAGGGCAGTGAAGCTGAGCATGATCCTAACTCAACAAAGAACTTCAATGATAACAAAGACAGGCAGAAGACACTCACTGAAGAGGAGCTGTTAGAGCAAATGAGAAAAGGTGTCTCTTGGCCTCCAACCAGATTTGTTGATAGGATGGTCCTTAAGGAGTTGATGATTGAAGAAGACATCAAGGAGATGCTAGGCCACATGAGTATGGGCAGTTTCTACACTATGGCTTATCCTACATACAAAGAAAACCCTTGCCAATTCTTGGCATCTCTGGAAGCCACCTTTCAAACTTCCAAGAATGTGGAGCAAGGATGGGGAAGATACATTTAAAGATCGATGGGCGAGCCTACTCCATGACATTCAAGGAGATTGAGGAAGTGCTTGGTTTTCAAGACCAAAAAGAGCCATCCTTTCCAAAGCTTGCCAAGGTCAAGAGAGAGATGAACATCACATATCTTACTTGGAAGCTGTTATCAGGCAATACTAGGAGTGCCAACCGCGACAAGAATGCCTCCATTCGACACCCTTCAGTGCGCTATCTCCATAGATTGCTTGTCCATACCTTGTTCCCCAGGAAAGAAGTAGGAATAGTCTTTGGAGATGAAGTGAAATTTCTGCACCAAGCTGTCCAGCCCTATGCTTTACCGCCTCATCTCCCTTTGGTTCCTAGTGACTTCTACAAGGATTTTGGCATAGTGGGATTCTTTGTGAAGCGCCTCATGTACTATAAGGCTTGGAGCTGGACAAACAGAGACCCTGAAGCTCAGATTGAGATTGGTGGCTTGATAACACCATTGCTTGCTCACATGGGGATAAGTTTGGGAAATGATGCAGCTGGCCCCATTTTCTTGGATCTAACCTACTTGAAGTCAGCTCACTATCTCTCTGGAAGGTTTAATGGGAAGTGTGTTTACTCTTATTTGAGAGGTGCCCAAAAAGCTGAGCTGATTCTTCCCAACTATCCCCTCACTCCCTTGATATCAGTGAGAAGCACTTACTTGGACCTCATGGCGCCCTAGGACCTATGGCTCTTCCCAAGGGTGAAAAGGCAGCACGCAAGGTAGAGGCTTATGATCAGGGATACACTAGCAGAGCCACTGCACATCTCTTTGGTCCTCCTCATTACAAATTCGATCAGTGCACCAGTTCCTTGCCTCTTGGTCCCATTCACCAGGCCCATGAACAGATTAGCACTCTTCAGAGGTGGAGAAGAGCTCAAGACAGGACTATCTACAAGCTCACCAACAAGTGCAAGGAGCTGAGAAGAACTGTGAAGAGACAAACTGAAGCTTCAGCTCAGTTTACGAGGAAAGTGTCTGATATTTTGACTAGGGGAGCTGTAGCTGGTTGCAAGGCTGAGGATTTCAATCTTGATGCTTTCCTTGCACCTCCTCCTCAGCCACTTCATGATCCTTCAGCGCCACAGACCAAGAAGCAATCTCTCCGCTGTTTGAGAAACCTGTTGGGGTCAAAATCGGTCAACGACAAAATCGTCACCCGAAAGTCCTCGAAAGAAAACCAAGTGACGATCGAAACCAAGAAACGGGTCGTCACTCGATGAACTCACAAGAAGGCATGGACGGACCATAGGCCCCGGGGATCAACAAAGGCAAGCAACAGCAGGCACCGGCGGAAGGTTCGCCCTGTCCCGTCTGGCGCCGGCGGCAGGCCTGTCGTCTCCCGTCTGGCGCCGGCAGCCAAGGGTCCTGATGCCCATCTATGCAATTGCCTCATGATCTCGGGAAACGGCAGCATCTTGGTCCCTTAAACCTATGTCCGGATTGCCCGCAAACGGTTATCTTGGTCCCTTAAACCTATGTCCGGATTGCCCGCAAACGGCAGCATCTTGGTCCCTTAAACCCTTGAAAACGGTTATCTCGAAATCTACGGCTAAAGATCCTTCCAAACTCAAAGATTTCCCGCACGAACGACTAACGGGGGAAAGATCAAACAACGGAAAACCCACGGACAGCAAAGGCGGCCTGGCGCCAGCGCACACCCGCCTGGCGCCGGCGGCACGCTGCCACGCTGGCCGGCCTGGCGCCAGCGCACACCCGCCTGGCGCCGGCGGCATGCGCCACGCTGGCCGCCTGGCGCCGGCGGCACACCCGCCTGGCGCCGGCGGCACGCTGCCACGCTGGCCGCCTACGCCGGCGGCACACCCGCCTGGCGCCGGCGGCATGCGCCACGCTGGCCGCCTGGCGCCGGCGGCATGCGCCACGCTGGCCGGCCTGGCGCCGGCGGCACACCCGCCTGGCGCCGGCGGCATGCGCCACGCTGGCCGCCTACGCCGGCGGCACACCCGCCTGGCACCGGCGGCACGCATCACGCTGGCCGGCCTGGCGCCGGCGGCATGCGCCACGCTGGCCGCCTGGCGCCAGCGGCACTCGCCTGGCGCCGGCGGCACGCTGCCACGCTGGCCGCCTGGCGCCGGGCGTAAGCCTCCTAACGCCGGTCGACGGCCCTCGCCCTGGTCTCGGTCCCATCATGCTCGGTCTGATCCCATCTTAGCTTGTTTGGATCAAATTTCGTGAGTTTGGTACGATCACGGTTATTCTAAACACCAAACATCTTGACTAAACGAGGAATTGGGTTTCCTTCGAATTACCGAAACCTTCGATGACTATTCTTTCGAAAAACCGTAAAAACGTCTAAACGGCCCGACGTGGCCAAAACGGCCCACTTACGATTTTCCGAAAAGGAAAGATAACTATGACGGTTTATCCTTATCCTCACATAAGAGATAAATGTCAAGTTTCCAGAAGATAAATTTCAAGTTTTCCAAAGATAAATGTCAAGTTTCCCGATAAACACGAAGATGGACGAAAATGGAAAAAGCCCGATTCAGCCCGCGAGAAGATAGACCGTCTTAAGAAGAGTATATAAGGAGAGCTTTGGGCGAGGAGCAAATCATCACAAAACTTCCAGAGCACTTAGCACTTAGAGCGTTTTTAGCATTCTTTTCGTTTTCACTAGCGAGGCTGCGACTCAACTAGGTTAGATCTAGGCGGCCGGACTAGCGGACCTTTCGACAGCTCTTGTAGCTTATTTCTTTACCCGTTGTTTACGCTCAAACGCGAATTCAGAAATAAGATCTCCTTTCGCTGTATTTTACGATTTTTATTCTCGCAACTTTTTATCTCCATTGATTGTATCGTGTGTGGCCCAGCAGATATCCGGGACCTTCAAGGAAGATCGGGTTAACTCGGTTTTCCTCCACAAATCGTTTATGAGAAATTGACGGTGTGAATTTCGGTTCCCACAGTTTGACGCTAGAAGGAGGGGGGGGGGGTTACGGATCTATCTATCTCGCAACTACACACGCTCGGTCATGTCTACTGACGTCACCAAAGACAAGCCAACGCTAGACGGAACACCTGTCGACGCCAACGTTGAGAAGACTCCAGCTGGAGATACGTCCACAGTCACTGCTGATGCAAACACTGAGGCACTCAGACAAATGAAGGAACTGTTCACCTCCGCCCAGGAACGGGCGGAACAACAGGACAAGCTGATAACCTCGCTCGCAAAACAGGTCGACACCTTAACTGCGAGGAGCAAGTTGCCACGCGGATCCACCAAGGCACACCGCAGCAGAAGACTCGACTTCGGATCTCCCGAAGCACGAGAAAAAGATGCCCCGAAAGAGCCCACTCCCGAGGAAACGGCTCCGAAAGGACAGCAAACGACCTCGCAGAACCTTCCACCCCCGGCAACGGGGAACAAGGAAAGCGACGTCGAGCGCATCAATCTGGATATCAGCGACCAATCGGATCCTTCCGATGAAGACGCTGACATCAACCCTAGAAGGACCCGAAGCCAGTCCGCTCGGAAGACGGTATCCTTCGAGAGGCCCATGACAGAAGAGGAGGAAGAACTCTACTGGATGGAGCAGAAGAACTCGCAGAAGATCAAGCTCAGATCCATCGCGACCAGCGCCGACAAACCCGGAGGAACGCCGGCAGCAATAGCGAGATCCATGATCTCCGCGAATCTCTCAAAAAGACCGTGGCCGAAGTGAAAGCGGTGAAATCGCAAATCCATCAGGCGACCAGTTCCGCCCCCTAGATCGATAGACTTCTCGAGGAAGCACGGAAAACGCCGTTCACCGCTCGGATCAAGGAAACACGCATCTCAAACTTCGAGCCTTGAAAACTCTTCTTAAAACTCATTTGATTGATTGATGCTCTCTCTTTGAAGTTTACTCCTGTCTTGTTTGGATTCTTAGTCTCTTGCTCATGGTCCCTTGTGTACTAAGTCATGGATAAAACACTTGAGTTGTCTCTCCTATTCTTTGCCAATCTTTTTAGGCAAACTCAAGTGGTACTCCACTCCCATAAACCCTTCCTTCCTTTCAAGCCTATATTATTTTGATGAGTGAGGCCTTTTTCTGAAAGTCTTACATGCGCATAATCTTGAGAGTATTGGGAAAGACAATGCTTAGTCTCCATTCTTGTTAGATTAGGTACTCTATTGTCTAGCTCATAGGATTGGGGGTGAGTGTTGAAAAGTTTTATTTGGGAGTTTTGAAAAGGTTGTGAAATAAATGAATGAACTCTTAGAGCTCAATGTCTTAGTCTTTTTGGGATAAGAAAAGAAACTCTGTAGCTCTTGTTTAAAGTAAAAGTCTTGCCCCCCAAAGAAAAAAAAAAGAGAGAAAAAGAAAAAAAAAATAAGAAAGGGGGCTAGCAAAGTTAAAAGAGAGCTAGAGAGAGTTTTAAAAACTATGAAAATCCCTTGTTAGACATCAAAAAGAAAGAGTTCTAAATGAGAAAAAGTGCCTTGAGTTCTTGGAAAAACATTTGGGTGAGTGATGTGAGTTGGGTTTGGCATTATAGATAAGAGTATTATATGTTTATGTTTGGGAAAAGGGTAGAACAATGAAGATTGAGCATTGTATGCATTAGTTGGTCCCTTTCTTAGATAAATTATGTACAATGTCAAGGCTACTTGTTTTGAGAGTGAAGCACCCATTGAAAAATCCTTTTGAACTTCTTTTTTTCACTTTACATCAAAGCCCTTTTCACAAAACCAAATGACTTGGACCATTAGACCATTTGCAAGAGATCTTTTGAGTTTACTTAATGATTGTTAGAGAGTAAATGGATTTGTGGTTTGTGGATTCATGATGAATGAGTGTAGGGATCAAAAGAGTTAAGATAGGCCTTGAGAAGTTAGAGTTGGATAATGTGTTTGCTCTAGCTAGTTGGTATGATTATACAAGGTTATCAAGTTGAGAACTAAGAAGAGCATTCTTCTGGTTTTGAGTCCCCTCCTTCAAAACTCTCCTTCTTAGTCCTTGCTAGTTTACTTGTGGACAAGTAAAGGACTAGTGTGGGTGAGTTGATGTCTTGCATATTTTCATTAATTTAGCCATCTTTATTTTGCATTCTTTGTCTTGTAGGTTAAGGTTTAGGCATCTTTAGGATCCATTTTGCATTCATAAGTCCATATCAGGTGTTGGAGTGTCCCATGGAGTAAAAGAAGGTGTTGAGAATGGTTTTGATGCAAGAATGAGATAAAGAAGGAGTTTGGCCTAGTTTGGGCAGAGATGGCATCGGTTTGACTCGGCCGGATGCCAGGATGGACGTGCTCGGTCTACCTCACCCGCACATGGAGAGCTGGCCGGACAGGCAGATGTGCAGCCTGGAGTGCTCGGGTTCACTTACCCGCGCGGGACGAGAAGAGACAGAACAGACGGACGCGCGACCTAGAACACTCGGGTTCACTTACCCGCACGGGACGAGAAGAGACAAGACAGCGGATCTTGGCGGCCGATGTCTTGTGATGCGTGGCTCCAGCGGGGCGAAGAACAGGACAGCCGGACGCGTGGCTGGATGTGCGTGATGCTGCACCGCCAGCGAACCAGGCGGGGAGCCGGGCCTTGGAGGCGGGACAGCACACCAGCGGAGCGAGGCGGACTGGCCGGTTCTCCACGGGTCGGGCATGCGCGGGCTGGACCATCCTAGCTCACCCTGAGCGTTCTTCACCATGATTTCCTATTGGTCGAGACCTAATTTCTTCCAAGGACCTTTTAGTCATTTTCTATGATGTTTTTAGGGCTTTTAAGCAAAGTATAAGTACCCCTTTTATCCCTAATTTGGGACTTATGTTGTTTTTAGGGCTTGTAAGCTTTATCTTTGAATCATAATCTCATCTCATCTTTGTGTTCTTGAGTGTTTGATTTCATCTTCTTTCTTTCTCTACATGTTTAAGCTTGAATCTCTCATGGGTTTAAGAGTAAGCATGTGGATTCATGAGTAGATCCATTTAAGATTCATGGGTTAGGGTGATTGAGAGGGATTAAGTGTAGATCCAACGTGTTTAGTGTTAGATCTATCCTTTCCATGCATGATTTGGTATTCTTAATGCTATATTTGAGTTGGTCTCTCAAACATAGAGCTTTAGGCATTCATGCCCGGAAAGTGTTCTATGAAATGCCTGAACCAACACATATATGTTTTTAGCTTGCTTTACCTAAGGGATTAGTTGTTAAAGAAGCTAGGATTGCTATTAGACTCATTCTTATTGTTTGCTTTGATCATTACAGTCAAAGGAATTTGATGTACTTGGGTGATCATTGCAAAAGAGCATTCATCTAGGGATAGAGTTTGTTCAAGCATTGTGTCTAGGCATAAGGAATTAGATTGATTGAAATGTTAACATCTTTGATTGAACCTTAATCACTTAAGATCAAGTCCCTATACCCATAGGTCTCATCTCCTCATATTGAAAGAAAGTTTCATCTTTTATTGCATTTAAATATTGTCTTAGTTTAATAATCATGTCTCTTAATGGTTGCATTTAGATTAAGCATAGGCTTGCATTCCCTTTGCTTTGTGATCACTTAGAACTGGTTTGACATCTTTTATACTATAACATTTGATAAGGATCCTTGAAAACTCCTTTCATCAAAAACTTGACATGGTTCAGAGAAAACAGAAGATTGGTCGAGCATCAACATAGTGGCCAAACCGCAGACAACAAGGGTTGATCGAGAAATTTCGAAGAACGAAGTGGTCAAAAAATTGATCGTGAGGGAATCTTAAGCTGCTCAACCATGTTAGACAATGTCTTAGATTGATCAGACGGATCTTTTAGAAGAATAAAAATTTTGAAAGCACGATGTTTTGAAGCCGACGTTTCTTCGCCGCGAAGTTTTCCCGGAAAAATTTCGTATCATCAAAATATGATTTTAGAAGCCGGAAGCAGGACGTGAATTTTAGCAGGACGGGAATTTAAGAAGGATGGGAAGTAAGCACGACGGGAAGTAAGCACGATGGGAATCGAAGCACGACGGGAAAACCCAAATTGGCAAAAAATCGCTAATTTTGGTATGGTGGATTTTTTTTGAGGAAGCCGGGGACTCGGGAAATATTTTCTGTAAAGGTAAGAAATATTTTAGAGTTTATTAAAATTATTTAGCTCATCAGAACGGTAGCGGAAAAATATTCGGGCTTGATCGCGGGACAAAAAATCACTAGAAAGGCCGAAATCGCGCAAATCAACCGAGAAGCTCTAGGTGGCTTCATCTAAGGGATCAGGACGTGGTGTCAAGTGTTCAGCAACCTATCTTTCAGCCGAACCACGACATGTCACCCCGCATGGAAGCAAGACATGCAGCCAGACATGCAGCCTGACATGCAGAAGCACGAGATGTCGCCATATCTGCAACCGAAGCATGCTGATCGACATGTGGGCACAGTGTATCGCCGTGCATGTGATCCAGACATGCTGATGGACATCTGGTAGTCCAGGCAGGAGAAGAGGTGTCACTTTGCATGAGTCCTGGCCATGCTGAAAGATATGTGGAGCACGAGGTGCGCCCGGCGCGTCTGTCGAAGCATCTGATCGACCGCGGAGAGAAATGTGCGACACATGCATTCCATCCATGCTGAGAGACATGTGGATGTGGTGGTGTCTTCTGGCATTTAAAGGAAGCATGCATCAGGGCATGTGGACGCCCGTGTGTCGCCACGCATGCGACCGGAAGCATGCGGGCTGACACACAGTCGCTCGGATGGCTCGATCTTCCTGGTCGATGAAATCTATAAATACCCCATGCCTCCCTTCAGTTTCATTCATAATTCTCACACCAAAAACACTCCAAATATGTGCCTAGAGAGAGAGAGAGAGAGAAAAAAATTATTATTTTTAAGACTGTAGTCTTTTCTGAAGTCTGATAATCCTCCAAGAAGGCGATTTCTGCCCAATCGAAGAATTTCTGCAATTGTTATGCGGAAGCTCGGCCCAAATCAATCTGTCCACTCCTTTCATATTCTTTTATGAAAAAGTGGAGTTGCTGTCCAAGATCAGCTCATTTCAAAGGTTTCAGTTCAGTCGAGGTCATGGTTCGATACTCTGCCCAGATTTCCGAAGGAATCGTCCAGCAGCTAGGGAAGGTTCTGCTCGAGTTAAGTTCAGTCCAGACCAGTATCAGGGGAGGTTCTGTCCAAGTGAAGATCAGTCCAGTCCAGTTCATTCGAGACGGCCAGGTTGGTTTTGGCCAAGTTCTCTCGATCAACCAGCTGCTTATCGGCATAGAACACTGTGAGTTATAATCAATTGCTTGCTAAGCTGTTTTCATGCAGGTTCCCGTTACTTGGAAGTTGGATCATGGCAGGAGGCCAGGTCTAAACTGAGTAACGGTTTGATTAGTTTGTAGTAATGGTTAGGTTGATTAGTTCATAGCATGCTTAGTTATTGCTTGAGAATCGTAGTAGCATGCTAATCGTTAGGTTGATTGGTTAGTTAGAGAACGTTGAATGCGTAGATGATATCGCTAGTTTCTGGATAGTTAGGTGTTCTGGAATTAGTCTTTATGGTAGATTCTAGAATATGTTTGATTGTGTTGATTGTGATTATTGCTTAGAACCTTGGTTATATTACCGGGTTTAGTATTAGCTATATGTTAGCCATATAGCATGTGTAGGAGTGATTAGTGTTTTCTCAACCTCGTACCTGGCGGGTTTATGGTAACCCCTTATTCGCTGGGTCGAGAACACTCACAGAGACGGGGTCATGGCCTATGGCTGAGTGGTTGCACGAAGAGGTAGTGACCGGCAGTGACCCGGACGTACTGTGGGCTGTCTTGCGGTGACCCAAACGTACTGTGGGCCGCGATCTTCGTGTGACAACCGGCAGTGGCCCGAACGTACTGGGGCTGTCGCGGTGACGAGCGTGCTCTGGGCGTCGGGTTTAAAGTTCCTTCTTCTGGCCTTTGTGGTAGGGAGAAAGGATATTGCCGAGGATGATGAGGAGGAACACAAAGTCACAAAGGCCTTAGTTATATATTTTATAAGTATAAAGGGATTGGTAAACCCTAGTTTAAGATGAGATCGATTTGCCGGTTTTAGCAACTATCTTATAGTATTGATATTTTACTCATATTATTTTCTGCTGTGGATTTCTGATTTGCTTATATTATTAGTATTATTGTTTTATGTTATTAGGTGAACCTCTCGCTTTAGATTTATTTGGGGTGGGATAGCGAGGGGTTGTATTTGTTAGTTGGGGATTGTAACTCACTGAGTGACATTAGGTTACTCATCCAACTCCATTGTCCTTTTTGTAGGTCGCTTTAGGTAAAGGATGATCGGATAGCTTGGTGCTGGACGTTAGGACCGCCGGTTTAAATTTTCATGCCTTTTGTAAACGGTATTTCGATAAGTGTTAAGTTGACTAGATTTGGCATTAGGCCGGGACCAGTCTCGAATTATTCCATGTATGAATATTTCTTAAATCAATAAAGTAATTGTTTTATATGCGCATCATGAGTACTCTGATAACTGACTAGTCTGGTCTAAGACAACATTAGGTCTTGGTACGGGTTGCAAAGCCTTAGGCCTCGATCTAACGGAAACCGTTAAGTTTTGGTACAGATTGCAAAGCCTTATGCCTTCATTTAGCGGGACGAGTTAGTGGACAAACTGTTCTAAGTTGCGGCGTAAATTCTGCAACATTGGCCGGATTGTTCCTAACCCGTCATGTAGCGCTTCCGGATCAGGGTGTTGGGTTGGACGGTCAGTCATGTTCTTGTTTTATTGTTGGCTGGCCGGTTGGCCTTTCATCTCCAACCCTTGGCGTTTGTTGGTTCATCGGTCATGTTCTTGTTTGATTGTTGGCCGGTGGATCGACCTATGTCTAGGACGGTCCAGGGGTGTTACAGGTGAAGTCGAATTTTACTTCTTTGCACAGGAGAGTTGTTAGAGGTCTAGCTATTTTGCTAAAGTACTTTATAAATCTCCTGTAAAAACAAGCATGCCCAATGTGGGAACCGAAATTCACACCGTCGATTTTAATGAATAAAAACGGAGGAAAGCCAAGTTAACCCGACTTTCCCTGAAGGTCCGGATTCTCTGCGACAGCTAACGACAAGTGACCGAATAAATGCGGAAAAGGTTTTGTTAAGATTTGGGACTGGACCTTAAGAAAGGCTGCCTACGTACCCCCTTCGAGGACCAAGTCGGACGTAGTTCAGTTTAGAAAGAATGGAACAAGAGATCGAACCGTCTGAGCGGGTTCGTCTAGTATGAGCGTTTGTCATAGAAACAGGCATGTCGAAGATAACGCCTAGGGTTTCTATGTGCAGAGCTCTGAAGTAAAAGAATTATCCGATCCTTCCGAGAGGAGCGGAGATTTGCGAGCAGGAGGCGGCCAGACGTTCTAGGGCCTGCCTTGCTAGTCTAACCGCCTATATTCTAAGTTCTATCAGCTAACAGGAGCTCTCTAGGTCTCCAATCTAGGATTTTCGGATCCCTTCTTCTCTGCTCTTGCTCTCCTTATATACCCACTTCTAGGTCGGTTTGCCTAAGGATGATGGACTTCGCCTTTGGGCCCAAGTTTATCTCTTCAGGAAAAAGTCCATTTTTGTCGATCTTCGTAATTATCCTCGAGTTTTCCCCTATTTTTCGGTGACTTGACGTTTATCCGATGTTCGGGAAATTGGATAAACCGTCATAGTCTGATTGGGCCTGTGGGAACCGAAATTCACACCGTCAATTTTCGATAAATAAGATTGCGGAGGAAAGCCAAGTTAACCCGACTTTCCTTGAAGGTCCGGATTCTCTGCGACAGCCAACGACAAGTGACCGAATAAATGCGGAAAAAGTTTTGTTAAGATTTGAGACTGGACCTTAAGAAAGGCTGCCTACGTACCCCTTTCGAGGATCAAGTCGGACGTAGTTCCGTTAGAAAGAATTGAACAAGAGATCGAACCGTATGGGCGGGTTCGTCTAGTATGAGGGTTTGTCATAGAAACAGGCATGTCGAAGATAACGCCTAGGGTTTCTATGTGCGGAACTCTTAAGTAAAAGAATTGTCCGATCCTTCCGAGAGGAGCGGAGATTTGCGATCAGGAGGCGGCCAGACGTTCTAGGGCCTGGTTCGTCTAGTACGAGCGTTGGTCATAGAAACGGGCATGTCAAAGATAATGCCTAGGGTTTCTATGTGCGGAGCTCTGAGTAAAAGTATAGTTAGATCCTTCCGAGAGGAACATGGGTCTGCGGAGAAGATAAAACTAGAACAAGAGGCGGCCAGACGTTCTAAGTCCTGCCTCTCTGGCCTAACTGCCTAAGTTCTAAGTTCTCTAAGCTAGCAGGATGCTCTAAGTCAAATTTCTAGGATTTGGATCCCCTTCTCTTCTGCCCTTGCTCTCCTTATATATCCACTCCAGGTCGGTTTGCCTTAGGATGATGGACTCGCCTTTGGGCCCAAGCTTATCTCTTCGTGAAGTATTCCATTTTCGCCGATCTTTGTAATTATCCTCGAAGTTTTCGTGACTTGATGTTTATCCGATGTTCGATATCGACAAACCGCCATACCCTGATTGGGCCTGTGGGAACGAAATTCACACCGTCAATTTTCGATAAATAAGATTGCGGAGGAAAGCCAAGTTAACCCGACTTTCCTTGAAGGTCCGGATTCTCGCGACAGCCAACGACAAGTGACCGAATAAATGCGGAAAAAGTTTTGTTAAGATTTGAGACTGGACCTTAAGAAAGGCTGCCTACGCACTTTCGAGGATCAAGTCGGACGTAGTTCCGTTAGAAAGAATTGAACAAGAGATCGAACCGTATGGGCGGGTTCGCCTAGTATGAGGGTTTGTCATAGAAACAGGCATGTCAAGATAACGCCTAGGGTTTCTATGTCGCGAACTCTTAAGTAAAAGAATTGTCCGATCCTTCGAGAGGAACATGGGTCTGCGGAGAAGATAAAACTAGAACAAGAGGCGCCAGACGCTCTAAGTCCTGCCTCTCTGGCCTAACTGCCTAAGTTCTAAGTTCTCTAAGCTAGCAGGATGCTCTAAGTCAAATTTCTAGGATTTCGGATCCCCTTCTCTTCTGCCCTTGCTCTCCTTATATATCCACTCCAAGGTCGGTTTGCCTTAGGATGATGGACCTCGCCTTTGGGCCCAAGCTTATCTCTTCAGGAAGTATTCCATTTTCGTCGATCTTTGTAATTATCCTCGAGTTTTCGGTGACTTGATGTTTATCCGATGTTCGGGATATCGGACAAACCGTCATACCCTGATTGGGCCTGAATTCCTAAAATCGTAAGTTAGTCCGTGGACTTGTCTTAAGTCGTTAAGCGTTTTATCGATTTCGGAAAGACTATCTTTCTCAGAAAATAAACCGTGATAACCTAAAGGATCGATGTTCAAGTTAATCGACCTTGTTTTATCGATATCTTCTATGAGAAATCCAATACTTCTAGTTTTTGTCGTAAAACATCGAGGACGATTCACATCGAGTCGTAGGATGTTTATTCCATAGCCGTGATCGTCCCAAACTCATGATGATTGATCCAAACAAACCAAGATGGGATCAGACCGAACACGATGGGACCGAGACCAGGGCGAGGGCGTCGACCGGCACCAGGCGAGGTGCCGCCGGCGCCAGGCCAGCCCGCCAGCGACGGTGCCGCCGGCGCCAGGTCGGTGCCGCCGGCGCCAGGCCAGCCTGCGGCGACGGTGCCGCCGGCGCCAGGCGGGTGCCGCCGGCGCCAGGCCAGCCAGCGGCGGGTGCCGCCGGCGCCAGGCGAGTGCCGCCGGCGCCAGGCCAGCCAGCGGCGGGTGCCGCCGGCGCCAGGCGGCCAGCGTCATAGGTGCCGCCGGCGCCAGGTCGGTGCCGCCGGCGCCAGGCCAGCCAGCGTGGCGGGTGCCGCCGGCGCCAGGCGGGTGCCGCCGGCGCCAGGCGGGTGCCGCCGGCGCCAGGCGGGTGCCGCCGGCGCCAGGCCAGCCTGCGGCGACGGTGCCGCCGGCGCCAGGCGGGTGCCGCCGGCGCCAGGCCAGCCAGCGGCGGGTGCCGCCGGCGCCAGGCGGGTGCCGCCGGCGCCAGGTCGGTGCCGCCGGCGCCAGGCCAGCCAGCGTGGCGGGTGCCGCCGGCGCCAGGCGGGTGCCGCCGGCGCCAGGCTGAAGATCTCGGCGAGGGCCGATTTGATATCTTGATCGTTTTCTGGTTCTTCACGGTTTGAAGAGCGACCTCTTGAAGTTTGAGGCAGATTCTTTTGCGTTTAGGGTTTTGTGGTGATCGAATCTTGATGTCCTTGGGCGAAGCGGACCGATCTTTCCGGGACTCTCGTCGCGCGCCCGTGTCTTCGATCTCACAGAGAGTGGATATTCTAATTTGAGAAAATCTCGTATAACTTCTTTTCAAATTATCCGAGACTTTTGTTTCAAGAAATACTTTCTAGAGACTTTCAGTCATTGATTCCGTCGTGACCGATTTTGACACCAACAGTTAGCCCCAGCTCGTTAGAACCTTTGTGATGTTCTTGCGGCGATAAGATATGTCAGGTAAGATAGGCGGAATTAATGGTTGAAAACTCCGTTGAAAGTGGTAAGATTGGGGCTGCGCCTTCGAAGGCTGTCTCGTACCCTTGGTGTAGGGATCAAGCCTTCCGTAGTTCGCTTTGGAGTTTAAGACCCTTGTGATCTGTTTTCGGTGAGACTTATATGGTCTGGTTATGTGTCATGAGAGACTTTCGAGCATGATGCTGTTGATGTATTTGTTTTTTGATTATTTATGAACTTCAGTTTTTTCGAAGTATGAGAAAGAGGGTGTGAGTTGTCGTCTCATTCCTAGTTCCCTGATGATCACCGTACCTATTGTTTGCATAAAGCGAGATTTTCCGCGGTATACCGATTCTGTGAAAGTTAGGTGAAACGAATAGGCTTAAGTGAAGAGACAAATTTTTGAATCTCGTATACCATACTATGTCTGTGAGATGTCAAGATCCAGCGTGGCTGGGTTTAGGCAAGACCTAGGTTTAATCTCGGACTGAGGCTTTGCGATGACAAATCGGCTTCGTTTTGCCTGTTTGCGATTTTAACCTGACTCGTACCATTTAAAATCTGCGAATTGTTGTCGGCTTATATGATTTGTCTGAAGTGAGTCGAGCTACTTCCTTCTGAAGAGCTAGACCAAAATTTGGATTTCTTGTATAGCGCTATGTTTATCCTTGTCGGATGCAAGAGAGCCTACCCTTTAAAGGTGGCTATTTGTCTGTTTAGGGCGTTAGAGTTAGTTTGTTGTGATCAGCAACAACGAAATGATGCCAGTTTAGAGGCATGTTACCGTTTAGAGGTGTGTTTGTATGTTTTGAGTTCTAGAGGCGAAGATTTCATCTGGAGCGTTTTGAGGAAAAGAATGTCCTTGGCGTTAGCGGCGTCTACGCCGATGCTGAAGGTCGAGTTTTCCTTGTGCGCATTCGTGGTTGAAATGTTCGCGGGCTTGGAGATGTTTTGCGAATGTTAGCAGCCAGAAACTGTTGTTTCGGTTTGGACGCAGGACCAAGGGTCGCGTAAGTTTGACCTAGGGAGAAGCGTCTACATTCACAGTGCTTCATTGAAGTGTTGGCCTTCGGGATTTGATTGTATATATTAAGGATGACTTCATTATAACTCTTGGAGCCTTGTGGCGTTTCTTTTCATGCGTGTTTACGGTATAGAACTTAATCGATTGGCGATAAGTTTAAATCTTCCGTTAACCATATGGTTGTTAGGGCTGGGTTTAGGCAAGACCTAGGTTTAATCTCGGACTGAGGCTTTGCGATGACAAATCGGCTTTCGCTTTGCCTGTTTGCGATTTTAACCTGACTCGCACTATTTAAAATCTGCGAATTGTTGTCGGCTTATATGATTTGTCTGCGGAGTCGAGCTACTTCCTTTACGAAGAGCTAGACCAAAATTTGATTTCTTGTATAGCTATGTTTATCCTTGTCGGATGCAAGAGAGCCTACCCTTTTAAAGGTGGCTATTTGTCTGTTTAGGACGCTAGAGTTCGCTTTGTTGTGATCAGCAACAACGAAATGATGCCAGTTTAGAGGCATGTTACCGCTAGAGGTGTGTTTGTATGTTTTGAGTTCTAGAGCGAAGATTTCATCTGGAACGCTTTGAGGAAAAGAATGTCCTTGGCGTTAGCGGCGTCTACGCAGTGCTGAAGGTCGAGTTTTCCTTGTGCCGCATTTCGTGGTTGAAATGTTCGCTGGCTTGGAGATGTTTTGCTTAATGTTCGCAGCCAGAAACTGTTGTTTCGCTTGGACGCAGGACCAAGGGTCGCGTAAGTTTGACCTAGGGAGAAGCGTCTACATTCACAGTGCCGTGAAGTGTTGGCCTTCCCGGATTTGATTGTATATATTAAGGATGACTCGTATAACTCTTGGAGCCTTGTGACGAAGCGCTTTTCATGCCGCGGTTTACGGGCGATAGAACTTAATCGATTGGCGATAAGTTTAAATCTTCCGTTAACCATATGGTTGTTAGGACTGAGTTTTGGTATGAAGAGTTTATCGTATGATTTCGATTCTGGGTTATATGACAAATTGCTTGCGTAATAGTCACTTGGCGTTCTATGAACAAATCGTGGATTGTTGTTTTAGCCGTTATGATTGAGCGATGGCCGCCAGTAGCTTTGGATTGGCATGGAGGCTAGATTTAGCCATATCGCCAAGGAAGTCGTTGGTAAGCGATCAGACCATGACCCTTATTAAGGTCATGTTAGTTTCTGATTGTCCTTAATGGGGATGCGAATTCAGGTCGGGCTTTACGGAAGCGTAGTTGGCGAGGGCCAAATAGCGTTGGCCGGGATAGACGTGCCAAGCATAGCGAAGTTTTCTGAGTTACGGCTGATGGCTTTTAGAAACGATTTTCTGAGTTACGGATGAATGGTTCGTATAAAATTTTTTTTGTTACATGAAAATCGTTTCATTTTATCGAGGGGACAAAGTTTAAGGGATCGGCGCAGGACGCGTGCGGGTTAAGCCTGCGTGATTATTTCCTGCTTTCGGATGTAAGCGGCGAGTGAAATCAGGAACCAGAAACCTTGTGGAGGCGCTGTATGCGTCGGTTACCCGTTGGACCCATTATGTTTATTTTGAAAGTTGCTTTGTATGAATTGACTTCGACCATACAGAGGATTTTTCGTAAAAGTGATATAAGGGTTTTGCAAAGGTAACGGGCGTTTCTCACAAATTACTTGGCGATATTAGCGACCACGGATTATGTTTTCCTCATTCACTTTTGCGTGCCTGCGAAATCGTTTTGCATGAGACCGATCGTGTTTTCCATAGGCTGTTTTGTTTTAAAATGTTCTTGTTATCACGAAAGTAATGGATGACTGGTTTCATGGAGATAGAAAATCGCAGATTGTTAAAGTAGCGATGTTTCAGCGGATTACGGGAGATGTTTCGCTATGATTTTGACCTTTGGGCGAAGGCTGCTTGAACTACTTATGGAGTTTTACTGAAGGTTATTTCGTTGTTTTAAGTAGTTCACCGTCATGCTATTAGTCTGGCGTTGGTACACGTTCTAGTCGCGAGTTTGCGGCGAGATGGCGTAGGGTTTTCAAGACTATGTTTGTAACGGTTGGGCTATGCGTTAAGCGTATTTTTTAGACTTATCTTATTGCTGCGAGAGTTTGCTTTGTTAAGCGTTGTCTTGATGCTGAAGCAAAAAGTTTGAAGATGGGATTATCACGGGTATAGTATCATTACCTACTTCCTTTTCTTTTCTGAAAGCGGGTTAGCCGTTCTTCAGAAGGCTTATTATGCGTTTTTCTTTCTTTTAGGAAGCGGGGTGAGTATGCTTTTAGAGCGGCGTGGCGATCGTTTCGGTTTTTCGAGACTAGATCGGTTTGCATGTTCTGCCTGGACAATCAAGGAACGATGGAATAAGACTGGAAATTTTGCCTAAGACTTAGCTTGCTAGACTATCCACCTAGGTCCTAAGTTCCCTAAATTCTACGCAGTTTTTCAAGACGCTTTTGTTCCTGTCCTACAAAGAATTAAAACCTTTACAAAAATTTGAGAAAATAGTCTTTTGAAGGTTTGGCATTTCGAAGGAATCCCATTTCCTCGTATAGTTGAGGCGATTGGTGTTTAGAATAACCGTGATCGCATTCTAACTCACGAAGATTGATCGAACAAGCCAAGAGGGATCGGACCGAGCACATTGGGACCGAGACCGACGGACCGGCGCCAGGCGAGTGCCGCCCGGCGCCAGGCGGCCAGCGTGTCGCGTGCGCCCGGCGCCAGGCGAGTGCCGCCGGCGCCAGGTCGGCCAGCGTGTCGCGTGCGCCCGGCGCCAGGCGAGTGCCGCCGGCGCCAGGCCGCCCGCTGCGGACGGAAAGCCGGGCGCCAGGTCGGCCAGCGTGTCGCGTGCGCCCGGCGCCAGGCGGCCAGCGTGTCGCGTGCGCCCGGCGCCAGGCGAGTGCCGCCGGCGCCAGGCGGCCAGCGTGTCGCGTGCGCCCGGCGCCAGGCGAGTGCCGCCCGGCGCCAGGCGGCTTCAGCGTGGCAGCGTGCGCCGGTGCCAGGCGTCTTGCCGTCCGTGGGTCTTCCGTTGTTCGATCTTCAGTCGCTCGCGGCGGGAAATCTTTGAGTTTGGGAGGATCTTTAGCCGTAGATTTCGGTGTCGTTTCTTACCGCGAGACTCCTCGGTATCGGGATTGATATGGACTTGGATTAAGTAGACTTCCGTTTTCGAGGGTTTGAATAATGAGGCTTGAACTTAGATTTTAAAATCTGAACTTTGTTAAAAAATCGAGAAGGCTTTGCGGAAGAATCGTCGTGTTTTGAACAATCGAACATGGGTTTAAGGGACCGAGATGTTGCCGTTGCCGAGATCACGAGATGACTGCATGGATGGGCGCCAGGACCCTTACCGCCCGGCGCCAGGCGGCCAGCGTGTCGCGTGCCGCCGGCGCCAGGCGGGATACGCCCGGCGCCAGGCGGCCAGCGTGTCGCGTGCCGCCGGCGCCAGGCGAGTGCCGCCCGGCATAGGACTGCCAGCGTGTCGCGTGCCGCCGGCGCCAGGTCGGCCAGCGTGTCGCGATGCCGCCCGGCGTAGGCGGCTCGGCGTGGCAGCGATGCCGCCCGGCGCCAGGCGGCTTGCCGCCCATGCGTGTCAGCGTCGCCCGATGCTGCTGCTGCTGCGCCGTCGATCGAGGCTCCACGGACTCAAAGATCGAGTTACAAAACTCAGGCAAAGATGCATGGTACTGAGACAGGACCGGTCTCGTCTATGGCGGGACAGAGATCCTTCTCATGGGCGAGGTGGTCGAGACAGTGATATTGTTTTCTTCGTAAAATCTCAGCGGAAGCTCCGATTGAGGCGAAGCGAAAACCATCTTGACCTAGACTCAAAGGAGAAAAGTGAGGTTTCCACAGGCGAGGTGACCTTGGTGATGGTTGTTCTCGTCCGGGCGAGTGGCGGAGAGTGATTTTGTTCCCTTCGTAAAATCTCAGCGGAAACTCGATTGAGGCGAAGCGAAAGCCACTTTGATCTAGACTCAAAGGATAACAAAGGTGAGTTAAGCCCTGTGGCGAGGTAGCCATGTCGGAGGGTTAGGTGACCTCGGTAATGTTTGTCCTTGCCCGCGGCGAGATGGCGGGACAGTGACTTTGTTCTTTTAAGTAAAATCTCAGCGGAAACTCGATTGAGATGAAGCGAAAACCATCTTGACCTAGACTCAAAGGAGAGAAAAGTGAGGTTTCCACAGGCGAGGTGACCTTGGTGATGGTTGTTCTCGTCCACGGGCGAGGTGGCCGGGAGAGTGATTTTGTTCCCTTCGTAAAATCTCAACGGAAACTCCGATTGAGACGAAACGAAAGCCACTTTGATCTAGACTCAAAGGATAACAAAGGTGAGTTCGCCCTGTGGCGAGGTAGCCATGTCGGAGGGTTAGGTGACCTCGGTAATGTTTGTCCTTGCCCACGGCGAGATGGCCGGGACAGTGACTTTGTTCTTTTCGTAAAATCTCAACGGAAACTCCGATTGAGATGAAACGAAAGCCATTTTGACCTAGACACAAAGGAGAACAAAGTGGGCTCTTACTAAGGCGGACTGGGAAGACTTATCTTACCCTATGGCAAGTCTTCCTAGTAAGATCAAGCTCCGACCTCCTTTCGTTTTCCCGTTTGTTCCTCGAGAGTTGTTTGTAAGAAGTATGGCAGTGGGAATCGGTGAACCGATTTGCCGTGCTTCTGTTCAGCGAGTAATATAGGGTTTCCCCAAGGTTTCGAGGAGAATAAGTTTTATTTTTCCGAGAGGTTCTCGAAAAGCGTTTTTCGTAGAAACCTTGCTCGCTATGCATTTCTATTTTGGTAACAAGACTAATTGTTGGGGTTTGATAGATTTTATCGTTGCCCTTTCTGTTTAGATAGAGAAATTATGAGCTCGTTTTCGTGCTCTTCCTGTGGCGGAAAGCAGCACCTAGGTTTTTATTTGCTCGAGCACCGGCGCTTATGTAAGCGCTGGCCATAGGAACAGTCGCTGCTGGAGTTGTTTTACCATCGCTGACGCAAACTGCAACTTTTTCTTTCATATTTCCGGACATCGGTTCGATCAAGTGCTTTGCGGCCGTATGAGTAAGAGTAATCCGTCCCCCCCTCTTAAGTAAAAGAATTGTCCGATCCTTCCGAGAGGAGCAGAGATTTGCGATCAGGAGGCGGCCAGACGTTCTAGGGCCTGGTTCGTCTAGTACGAGCGTTGGTCATAGAAACGGCATGTCAAAGATAATGCCTAGGGTTTCTATGTGCGGAGCTCTGAGTAAATGTATAGTTAGATCCTTCCGAGAGGAACATGGGTCTGCGGAGAAGATAAAACTAGAACAAGAGGCGGCCAGACGTTCTAAGTCCTGCCTCTCTGGCCTAACTGCCTAAGTTCTAAGTTCTCTAAGCTAGCAGGATGCTCTAAGTCAAATTTCTAGGATTTCGGATCCCCTTCTCTTCTGCCCTTGCTCTCCTTATATATCCACTCCAAGGTCGGTTTGCCTTAGGATGATGGACCTCGCCTTTGGGCCCAAGCTTATCTCTTCAGGAAGTATTCCATTTTCGTCGATCTTTGTAATTATCCTCGAGTTTTCGGTGACTTGATGTTTATCCGATGTTCGATATCGGACAAACCGCCATACCCTGATTGGGCCTGAATTCCTAAAATCGTAAGTTAGTCCGTGGACTTGTCTTAAGTCGTTAAACGTTTTATACGATTTCTCGGAAAGACTATCTTTCTCGTAAAATAAACCGTATAACCTAAAGGATCGATGTTCAAGTTAATCGACCTTGTTTTATACGATATCTTCTATGAGAAATCCAATCCTTCTAGTTTTTGTCGTAAAACATCGAGGACGCATTCCAATCGAAGTCGTAGGATGTTTATTCCATAGCCGGATCGCCCCAAACTCATGATGATTGATCCAAACAAACCAAGATGGGATCAGACCGAACACGATGGGACCGAGACCAGGGCGAGGGCGTCGACCGGCGCCAGGCGAGGTGCCGCCGGCGCCAGGCCAGCCAGCGTGGCGGGTGCGCCCGGCGCCAGGCGAACGCGGCGCCAGGCCAGCCAGCGTGGCAGTGCCGCCGGCGCCAGGCCAGCCAGCGTGGCGGGTGCCGCGGCGCCAGGCCAGCCAGCGTGGCAGTGCCGCCGGCGCCAGGTCGGTGCCGCCGGCGCCAGGCCAGCCAGCGTGGCAGTGCCGCCGGCGCCAGGCGAGTGCCGCCGGCGCCAGGCGGCCGATATCACGGAGTGCCGCCCGGCATGAGCCGGCCAGCGTCATAGGTGCCGCCGGCGCCAGGCGAGTGCCGCCGGCGCCAGGCCAGCCAGCGTGGCAGTGCCGCCGGCGCCAGGCGAGTGCCGCCGGCGCCAGGCGGCTCGTCGCGTCTGCCGCCCGGCGCTAGGCGAGTGCCGCCGGCGCCAGGCGACCCGCGTCCGCAGGTGCCGCCGGCGCCAGGCGAGTGCCGCCGGCGCCAGGCCAGCCCGCTGCGGACGGTGCTGCCGGCGCCAGGCCAGCCAGCGTGGCGGGTGCCGCGGCGCCAGGCCGGGTGCCGCCGGCGCCAGGCTGAAGATCTCGGCGAGGGCTTCGATTTGATATATTGATCGTTTCTGGTTCTTCACGGTTTGAGAGAACGACTCTTCAAGTTTCGAGGCAGATTCTTTTGCATTTAGGGTTTTGTGGTGATCGAATCTTGATGTCCTTGGGCGAAAGGACCGATCTTTCCGGGACTCGCCCTCACAAGACGCTTGTCTTCCGATCTCACAGAGAGTGGATATTCTAATTTGAGAAAATCTCGTGATAACTTCTTTTCAAATTATCCGAGACTTTTGTTTCAAGAAATACTTTCTAGAGACTTTCAGTCATTGATTCGTCGTGACCGATTTTGACACCAACAGGGCCTGAATTCTAAAATCGTAGTTAGTCCGTGGACTTGTCTTAAGTTGTTGAAGGTTTTATACGATTTCTGAAAGACTATCTTTCTCGTGAAAATAAACCGTGATAGCCTAAAGAATCGATGTTGAGTTAATCGATCTTGTTTTACGATATCCTCTACGAGAAATCCAACCTTTCTAATTTTTGTCGAAAACATCGAGGATGATTCCAATCGAAGTCAATCGAGATGTTAATTCGTGAGTCGCGGATCGTATAAGACCCACGAGGATTGATCCAAGCAAGCCAAGACGGGATCAGACCGAGCACGATGGGACCGAGACCAGGGCGAGGACCGAGACCAGGACAAGGACCGTCGACGGCGCCAGGCGAGTGCCGCCGGCGCCAGGCGAGTGCCGCCGGCGCCAGGCCGGGTGCCGCCGGCGCCAGGTCGGTGCCGCCGCGCCAGGCCGGGTGCCGCCGGCGCCAGGTCGGTGCCGCCGGCGCCAGGTCGGTGCTGCCGGCGCCAGGTCGGTGCCGCCGCGCCAGGCGAGTGCCGCCGGCGCTAGGCGAGTGCCGCCGGCGCCAGGGCTTCCGCCTGCGCCAGGCGGCTGCGTTACATCTGCCGGCACCAGGCGGCTCTGTCTATGCCGCCCGGTAGAGGATTCTCTGCGCCCGTGGGTTCTCCGTCGCCCGATCCTTCCTCCGTTGACCGTTAGATGCGGAAATCTTTGAGTTTGAAAGATCTTTAGCCGCTGATTTCGAGATAACCGCTTTCGATCTCACAGAGAGTGGATATTCTAATTTGAGAAAATCTCGTGATAACTTCTTTTCAAATTATCCGAGACTTTTGTTTCAAGAAATACTTTCTAGAGACTTTCAGTCATTGATTCCGTCGTGACCGATTTTGACACCAACAGGGCCTGAATTCTTAAAATCGTGAAGTAAGAAATGCGTGGACTTGTCTTAAGTTGTTGAAGGTTTTATACGATTTCTCGGAAAGACTATCTTTCTCGTGAAAATAAACCGTGATAGCCTAAAGAATCGATGTTCGAAGTTAATCGATCTTGTTTTACACGATATCCTCTACGAAATCCAACCTTTCTAATTTTTGTCGTAAAACATCGAGGATGATTCCAATCGAAGTCAATCGAGATGTTAATTCGTAGCCGTGATCGTATAAGACCCACGAGGATTGATCCAAGCAAGCCAAGACGGATCAGACCGAGCACGATGGGACCAGACCAGGGCGAGGACCGAGACCAGGACAGGATCACGACCGGCGCCTTTGTGGACCTGCCGCCGGGCGCCAGGGATTCTCTGTCGCCTGCCGCCCGGCACCAGGCGGCTGCGTTGCGTCTGCCGCCCGGCACCAGGCGGCTGCGTTGCATCTGCCGCCCGGCGCCAGGCGGCTGCGTTGCATCTGCCGCCCGGCGCCAGGCGGCTGCGTTGCGTCTGCCGCCCGGCACCAGGCGGCTGCGTTGCGTCTGCCGCCCGGCACCAGGCGGCTGCGTTGCATCTGCCGCCCGGCACCAGGCGGCTGCGTTGCATCTGCCGCCCGGCGCCAGGGGACCTGCCGCCGGGCGCCAGGGATTCTCTGCGCCCGTGGGTTCTCCGTCGCCCGATCCTTCCTCCGCTGGACCGCTCGGCGGGAAATCTTTGAGTTTGAAAGATCTTTAGCCGCTGATTTCGAGATAACCGCTTTCGACCTCACCGAGAGTGGATATTCTAATTTGAGAAAATCTCATATAACTTCTTTTCAAATTATCGAGACTTTTTGTTTCAAGAAATACTTTTCAAAGACTTTCAGTCATTGATTCCGTCATGACCGATTTTGACCCCAACAGTTAGCCCCAGCTCGTTAGAACCTTGATGTTCTTGCGGCGATAAGATATGTCAGGTAAGATAGGCGGAATTAATGGTTGAAAGGCACCGCTGAAAGTGGTAAGATTGGGGCTGCGCCTTCGAAGGCTGCCTCACGCACTTTGTTGTAGGGATCAAGCCTTCCGTAGTTCGCTTTGGAGTTTAAGACCCTTGTGATCTGTTTTACCAGCGTGACTTATATGGTCTGGTTATGTGTCATGAGAGACTTTCGAGCATGATGCTGTCGATGTATTTGTTTTGGTCTGCGCGTTGTGAGGCCATTATGTGTTTTCGATTTTTATGAACTTTAGTTTTTCGGCATGAGAAAGAGGGTGTGAGTTGTCGCCTCATTCCTAGTTCCCTGATGATCACCGCATCTATTGTTTGCATAAAGCGAGATTTTCAGCGGTTTACCGATTCTGTGAAAAGTTCTTGAAACTAATAGGCTTAAATGAAGAGACAAATTTTGGATCTTGTATACCATACTATGTCTGTGAGATGTCAAGATCCAGCGCTGCTGGGTTTAGGCAAGACCTAGGTTTACTCGGACTGAGGCTTTGCGATGACAAATCGGCTTTTCGTTTTGCCTGTTTGCGATTTTAACCTGACTTCGTATCGTTTAAAATCCAGCGAATTGTTGTCGGCTTATATGATTTGTCTGAAGTGAGTCGAGCTACTTCCTTCTGAAGAGCTAAACCAAAATTTGATTTCTTGTATAGCGGCTATGTTTATCCTTGTCGGATGTAAGAGAGCCTACCCTTTTAAAGGCGGCTATCATCTCTTTAGGACGTTAGAGTTCGTTTGTTGTGATCAGCAACAAAGAAATGATGCCAGTTTAGAGGCATGTTACCGTTTAGAGGTGTGTTTGTATGTTTTGAGTTCTAGAGATGAGGATTTCGCCTGCAACGCTTTGAGGAAAAGAATGTGCCGAGTGTTAGCGGCGTCTCGCCAGTGCGAATGTCGAGTTTTCCTTGTGCCGCATTTCGTGGTTGAAATGTACGCTGGCTTGGAGATGTTTTGCGAATGTTTGCAGCCAGAAACTGTTGTTTCGTTTGGACGCAGGACCAAGGGGTCGCAGAATTTGACCTAGGAGAAGCGCCTACATTCACAGTGCTTCGCGGAAGTGTTGGCCTTCCGGATTTGATTGTATATATTAAGGATGACTCATATAACTCTTGGAGCCTTGTCACGAGTGTTTCTTTTTATGCCGTGTTTACGGGGCATATAGAACTTAATCGATTGACGATAAGTTTAAATCTTCCGTTAATCATATGGTTGTTAGGACTGAGTTTTGGTATGAAGAGTTTATCATTATGATTTCGATTCTAGGTTATCACGACAAATTGCTTATGTAATAGTCACTTGGCGCTCTATGAACAAATCGTGGATTGTTGTTTTAGCCGCTATGATTGGAGCGTGGTCGCCAGTAGCTTTGGATTGGCATGGAGGCTAGATTCAGCCGTATTGCCAAGGAAGTTGTTGGTAACGATCAGACCATGACCCTTATTAAGGTCATGTTAGTTTATGATTGTCCTTATTGGGGATGCGGATTCAGGTCCGGCTTTACGGAAGGGCTGAAGGGTCGAGGGCCAAATAGCGCTTGCCGAGATAGACATGCCAAGCATAGCGGAGTTTTCTGAGTTATGGCTGATGGCTTTTATAAACGATCTTCCACTTTAGGTCTCAGTTATACGATGAATGGTTCGTATAAATTCTTTTTTGTTGCATGAAAATCGTTTCATTTTATCCGGGGAAAAGTTTAAGGGATCGGCGCAGGACGCGTCGCGGGTTAGCCTGCGTGATTATTTCCTGCTCAGACGTAACCGCGGGGAGTGAAAGCAGGAGCCAGAAACCTTGTGGAGCAAAAACTGTCTATGACAGTTACCCGTTGGACCCATACAGAGGATTTTTCGTAAAAGTGATGTAAGAGGGGGTTTTTGTAAAGGTAACTGGAGAGTGTTTCCCACAAATTACTTGCGATATTTGCGACCACGGATTATGTTTTCCTCATTCACTTTTGCGTACTGCAAAGTCATTTTGCATGAGACCGATCATGTTTTTTCCATTGGCTGTTTTGTTTAAAATATTCTTGTTATAGGAAAGTAATGGATGACCGGTTTCATGGAGATAGAAAATCGCAGATTGTCAAAGTAGCGATGTTTCCATGGATTGCACGGGAGATGTTTCCGCTATGATTTCGACCTTTGATCTAAAGCTGCTTCAATTACTCACGGAGTTTTACCGGTTATTTCGCTATTTTCGTAGTTCACCGCCGCTATTAGTCTGACGTTGGTACACGCTTCTAGTCGCGAAGTTTGCAATTTAGAGACGACGAGAGTTTTCAAGACTATGTTTGTAGCGGTTGGGCTATGCGCTAAGCGTTTTAAGCGAATCTTATTGCTGCGAGAGTTTGCTTTATCAAAGCGTTGTCTTGATGCTGAAGCAAAAGTTTTGAAGATGGGATTATCACGGGTATAGTATCGTTACCTACTTCCCTTTTCTTTTCTGAAAAGAAAATGGGTTAGCCGTTCTTCGAAGGCTTGTGTATGTTTTTTCTTTCTTTTAGGAAGCGGGATGAGTATGCTTTTAGAATGCTTGGCGATCGTTTCTCGGTTTTTCGAGAGACTAGATTGGTTTGCATGTTCTGCCTGTTCTGCCTGGACAATCAAGGAACAATGGAACAAGACTGGAAAAATTGCCTAAGACTTAGCTTGCTAGACTATCCATCTAGGTTCTAAGTTCCATAAATTCTACGGCAGTTTTCAAGAAGTTTTTGTTCCTATCGTACGAAGAATTAAAACCTTTACAAAATTTTATAAGTCGGACATACCTTAGTCTCATCGATGATTCGATGTGCCCCTTCTTCCTCCTTCTTCTTCTTTTGTCTTCTGAACTGTGTTTCACCTTCCGTAGTGATAGTTTTACGAGAAGGAATGTGTATTCCATCGAAGGTTTTTAGGCGTTTGAATGGCCACTTCGATTCTCGTCAAAGGACTTCGAAAAGTCTGATACTGAATTTCGTATGAATTGATTTTCGATGAAATCTTGATGAGAATATCAGAGCGAACGAGAGATATCAACGTCTAAGCTCATGTCTCCATTTCTTCGTACTTCCCTAAATTGACAGGTGCGCTTTGTATATTGTTGAAAAGTCTATCAAGCGTTATGAATAGATGTTTCCGACTCAGCGTGGCAGAATCAGATTGCGTTTTATGTACCAAAGGGATTTTCTGAAATCGTTGAAACAAAGAAGGAGAAGCAGGCTAAGAGGAGCAATGGACAGGATGTCATTGGTGAGTTCTTAGTTAAGTCAAGCCATGGGCGAACTGGTCAGTCTCGAACCTTGTTGTTTGATATGATTTTGTTTGACTTCACGAATGATGTTTAAGTAAAATATTGCCGAGTTTGATCTTACGGAAGTTGTTTTAGTAAGATGTTACCAAATTACAATATCCGACACTCTGCTGCGGACAGCTGTAATTTTGTTCTTAAACTTAATCAGAAATTCTCTCGTTTCCGTAGGATTGATCCAAAGGAGTTTTGAGTAGTTTTCGAAAGTAAGCTTAGCGGATAAAAGTCGAGAGTTAGCAATGGCATAAAAATTTTAGATTTCAGAAGCGTCTTAGTTAACCAGTTTAGGTTATGAGTAGGTTTATAGAAATCAACTCTGTTCTTCTCAAACTGGTCAAGAAGGACCAAGCTGGCCATATTGCAAATTGGTCGAGATAGATCGAGCTTGTCGTACGGCGAGCTGGTCGAGACAGACCGAACTTGTCATTATGGCTAACGGTCGGGGAAAGTCGGAGTTTTGGCCTCCCTTGGGTGGTTCGGACGGTTGGGAAGCACTGGTAAGCTCTTTTCCGTTTAGTCGTTGGCTTCGAGAGTTGTTGGAAGAATGCGGCAGTGGGAATTGGTGACCCGATTTGCGTGCTTCATTCCTTGAGTAATCTAGGGTTTCCCAAGGTTTGAGGAGAATGAGTTTTATTTTTCGAGAGGTTCGAAAAGCGTTTTTGTAGAAACCTTGCGTTCGCGATTTCTCTAACTTGGCAACAAGACGAATTTTTGGGGTTTGATAGATTTTATGGTTGCCCTTTCTGTTTAGATAGAGAAATTGCGAGCTCGTTTTCGTGCTCTTCCTGTGGCGGAAAGCCGTGGCTAGATTTTTGATTTGCTCGAGCACCGTGGCGTTTGCGTAAGCGTTCGCCGTAGGAACAGTTGCTGCTGGAGTTGTTTTACCATCGTTGACGCAAACTGCAAGTTTTTCTTTCATATTTCCGGACATCGGTTCGATCAAGTGCTTTTCAGCCGTATGAGTAAGAGTAATCCGTCCCCCTCTCCTTCTAGCGCCAAACTGTGGGAACCGAAATTCACACTGTCGATTTTAATGAATAAAAACGGAGGAAACCAAGTTAACCCGACTCTCCCTGAAGGTCCGGATTCTCTGCGACAGCTAACGACAAGTGACCGAATAAATGCGGAAAAGGTTTTGTTAAGATTTGGGACTGGACCTTAAGAAAGGCTGCCTACGTACCCCTTTCGAGGATCAAGTCGGACGTAGTTCAGTTTAGAAAGAATTGAACAAGAGATCAAACCGTCTGGCGGGTTAGGTCTAGTATGGCGTTTGTCATAGAAACAGGCATGTCGAAGATAGCGCCTAGGGTTTCTATGTGCAGAGCTCTGAAGTAAAAGAATTATCCGATCCTTCCGAGAGGAGCGGAGATTTGCGAGCAGGAGGCGGCCAGACGTTATAGGGCCTGCCTTGCTAGTCTAACCGCCTATATTCTAAGTTCTATAAGCAAACAGGAGCTCTCTAGGTATCCAATCTAGGATTTTCGGATCCCTTCTTCTCTGCTCTTGCTCTCCTTATATACCCACTTCTAGGTCAGTTTGCCTCAGGATGATGGACTTCGCCTTTGGGCCCAAGTTTATCTCTTCAGGAAATAGTCCATTTTTGTCGATCTTCGTAATTATCCTCGAGTTTTCCCCTATTTTTCGGTGACATGACGTTTATCCGATGTTCGGAAAATTGGATAAACCGTCATAGTCTGATTGGGCCTGAATTATTAAAATCGTAAGTAAGTACGTGGACTTGGCTTAAGTCGTTGAACGTTTTATACGATTTCTCGGAAAGACTATCTTTCTCGTAAAATAAACCGTATAGCCTAAAGAATCGATGTTCGAGTTAATTGATCTTGTTTTACACGATATCCTCTACGAGAAATCCAACGTTTCTAATTTTTGTCGTAAAACATCGAGGATGATTCCAATCGATTCGAATTGAGAGATGTTAATTTCGCAGCCGTGATCGTATCAAACCCACGAGGATTGATCCAAGCAAGCCAAGACGGGATCAGACCAAAAACGATGGGACCGAGACCAGGACGAGGACCGAGACCAGGGCGAGGACCGTCGACCGGTGCCAGGACCTGCCTCGGCCGAACCCGGCTCGCGTCGCGTCTGCCGCCCGGCACCAGGGGCTTACGCCCGGCGCCAGGCGGCTGCGTCGCGTCTGCCGCCCGGCGCCAGGCGGCTGCGTCGCGCTTACGCCCGGCGCCAGGCGGCTGCGTCGCGTCTGCCGCCCGGCGCCAGGCGGCTGCGTCGCGTCTGCCGCCCGGCGCCAGGCGGCTGCGTCGCGTCTGCCGCCCGGCACCAGGGGCTTACGCCCGGCGTAAAGGGCTGCAGCGGCGCCAGGCGGCTGCGTCGCGTCTACCGCCCGGCACCAGGGGCTTACGCCCGGCGCCAGGCGGCTGCGTCGCGTCTGCCGCCGCCGCCACAGATTCTCTGCCGCCCGTGGGTTTTCCGTCGCCCGATCCTTCCTCCAATGACCGTTCGTGCGGGAAATCTTTGAGTTTGGAAAGATCTTTAGCCGTTGATTTCGAGATAGCCGTTTTCGACCTCACCAGAGAGTGGATATTCTAATTTGAGAAAATCTCGTATAACTTCTTTTCAAATTATCCGAGACTTTTTGTTTCAAGAAATACTTTTCATAGACTTTCAGTCATTGATTCTGTCGTGACCGATTTTGACCCCAACACCCAAGAAAACTCCTCACATCTTTCACATTGGAAGGTGTCGGCAGACCGGTCATTACTTCGATTTTAGCTTGATCTACTTCTATACCGGCTGCTGAAACCTTGTGCCCCAGAAAATTCCATCACTGACCATAAAATGGCACTTCTCCCAGTTTAGGACAAGATTCTTCTCCTCACATCTTGCTAATACATTGCACAAGTTTTTAAGGCAGGATGTAAAATCAGATCCATATGATGCTAAGACTTTTCTAGGGTCTTAATCAAATGTTATAGTATAAAGGATGTCAAACCAGTTCTAAGTGATTCTAAAGCAAAGGGAATGCAAGCCTATGCTTAATCTAAATGAAACCATTAAGTGAGATGATTTTTAAACTAAGACAATATTTAAATGCAATAAAAGATGAAACTTTCTTTCAATATGAGGAGATGAGATCCATGGGTATAGGGACTTGATCTTAAGTGATTAAGGTTCAATCCAAGATGTCAACTTTTCAATCTAATTCCTTATGCCTAGACACTATGCTTAAACAAATTCTATCCCTTGATGAAGGTTCTTTTGCAATGATCACCCAAATACATCAAATCCCTTTGACTGTAATGATCAAAGAAAACATTAAAAATGAGTCTAATAGCAATCCTAACTCCTTTAACAACTAATCTCTTAGGTAAAGCAAGCTAAAAGCACAGATGAGTTGATTCATGCATTTCATCGAACACCTTCCAGGCGGAAATGCCTAAAGCTCTATGTTTGAGAGGCCAACTCAAATATAGCATTAAAAACACTCAATCATGCAAGGAAAAGATAGATCTAACACTAAACACCTTTGATCTAAACTTAATCACTCTTAATCACCATAACCCATGAATCTTAAATGGATCTACTCACTAATCCACATGCTTACTCTTAAATCCATGAGAGATTCAAGCTTAATCATGTAGAGAAAGAAAGAAGATGAAATCAAACACTCAAGAACACAAAGATAAGATGACATTATGATTCAAAGATAAAACTTTCACCAAATTGTTTTTGTGTTCTTAGAGAGAAAATAACATAAGTCCCACTTTTGGGCTAACAAGAGTATTTATACTTGGCTTAGAAAACCTAAAAACATCATTAAAGATTACTAAAAGGTCCCTCGAATCAAATAGGCTTCGACCAATATGAAGAGAGGGTGAAAAATGCTCAGGGTAGCTTGGCTCCGTCCTCCCCGCGCACGTCCAGCCCGCGCACGTCGTCCTGGTCCGTTCCTCGTCCCGCGCGGGTAATGCGACCCGTGTGTATCGGCCCGCGCATGTCCTGTCCTCGTATCGGCCTCGTCCCGCGCAGGTATGGCATCCCGCGTGTATCGGCCCGCGCACGTCGCTGTCCTCGTACCTGCCTCGTCCCGCCCGGGTGTGGCTAACCGCACATGTTAGGCCGCGCATCGGACAGTCTCCGCATCATCCCGGTCCCGGGCGGGTATGGTGTCCCGCGCATGTCCGGATGCGCATCGGCCATCCAGCTTCGGACGTTCCAAGGCTGCGCGGGTAGTGTACCCGCGTCCCAGCACCGGCGGCCGTCCTCCAAGTCTTGGTCACGTCCGGTTCATGTCCCATTCTTCACCAAGGATTGTCCGGCTGATCCAAATCGAGGCTGGCTTGTCCCAAACCTGGCCAAGCACCTTCTTCATCTCATTTTTTTGCATCAAAATGACTCTCAACACCTTCTTTTACTCGATGGAACACTCCAACACCTGATAAAGACTTATGAATGAAAAATGGATCCTAAAGATGTCTAAACCTTAATCTATAAGATAAAGAATGCATGATAAAGATGGCTAAAACAATGAAAATATGCAAGACATCAACTCCCCCCCACTAGTCCTTTACTTGTCCACAAGTAAACTTTCAAATACTAAGGAGGAGAGGTTTGAAGGAGGGGACTCATAACCAAAAGAAGCTCTTCTTAATTTTCAAACTAATAACCTTGCGTAATCATACCAAATAGCAAGAGCAGAGACTTTTTCTAACTCTAACTTCTCTAGGCCTATCTTAACTCCTTTGACCTCTACACTCATCATCATGAATCCACCAACCACAAATCCATCAACTCTCTTACAATCATTAACCAAACTCAATAGAAATCTTGCAAATGGTCAAATGGTCCAAGTCATTTGGTTTGGTAAGAAGAAGGCTTTGATGCAAAGTAAATCAAGGGGTTCAAGAAGGTCTTTAAAGGTGGTTTACTCTCAAAACAAAGTAGCTTTGACATTGCACATAATATATCTAAGAAAGGGATCAACTCATTGATGTCTTGCATATTTACATGTTTTTAGCTATCATATCTTGTGCATTTTTACTCATTTAGATTAGGCATTAGGCATCTTTAGGCACATTTGTTGGGGTCAAAAACGGTTATCTCGGAATCTACGGCTAAAGATCCTTCCAAACTCAAAGATTTCCTGCACGAACTGGCTTGCCAACCCTGTCGTGGTAAAAAAGAAGAACGGCAAGTGGCGAGTCTGTGTCGACTTCACGGATCTGAATAAAGCCTGTCCAAAGGACTGCTTCCCACTTCCGCACATCGACCGACTGGTCGAAGCAACTGCGGGAAACAAGCTTCTGTCATTCATGGACGCTTTTTCCGGATAAAATCAGATCATGATGAATCCCGACGACCGCGAAAAAACTGCATTCATCACAGACCGCGGAGCGTATTGCTACAAGGTAATGCCTTCGGTCTTAAAAGCGGGTGCAGCGTATCAGCGACTTCGTCAACAGAATGTTTGCTGAGCAACTTCGGAAAAACTATGGAGGTATACATCGATGATATGCTCGTAAAATCTCTTGACGAACACGATCATGTAGCCCACCTAGAGGAATGTTTTGCATGACTCAACCAGCATAACATGAAACTCAACCCGGCGAAATGTAGATTCGCGGTGGTATCGGAGAATTCCTCGGATACCTCATAACGATCGCTGAATCGAGGCCAACCCTAAACAAATCGACGCGACTGATAGAGATGGCCTCCCGAGAACCAGCGAAAGTCAAAGGCTAACCGGAAGAGTCGCTGACTTTGAACCGTTTCATCTCGCTCCACGGATAAGTGCCTACCGTTTCACGAAATATTAAAGGGAAACAAGAAGTTCGAATGGTCCGAGCAATGTGAAAAAGCTTTCCAACAATTGAAACATTACCTGGCCACTCCACCAGTCCTCATAAAACCGGTAGAAGGTGAACCTCTTTTCCTCTATATCGCAGTTTCGCAACAGCGGTCGGTGGCGTCGATCACGAGAAGAGCGGCGAACAAAAGCCAATCTTTACGTAAGCAAGGCGTTACTGGATCGCGAGCTTCGATACCGCTAATGGAGAAATTAGCATTAGCCGTCATAACCTCGGCAAGAAAACTAAGAGCATATTTCCAATCTCATACTATAGTGGTTCTCAGCACGTTCCCACTGCGGATAATCCTGCACAGTCCGAGCCAATCTGGTAAGCTCACAAAATGGGCAATCGAACTGAGTGAATACGACGTCAATATCGCCTAAGGACATGTGCAAAGTCCAAAGTACTTGCGGATTTCTTGGTAGAGTTACCCACTAGAGACATGACTAACGAGGAACCAAACTCAACTTGGGTCCTCCACGTCGACGGATCTTTGTCCAAACAAGGATCCGGAATCGGAATACGACTCACCTCTCCCAACGGGAAATCCTAGAACAGTCTTTCGATTGGCTTTTCATGCTTCAAACAATGAGGCAGAATCTGAAGCACTTCGTCGCGGGCTTGCGGCTGGCCCATGGATTAAAATCCGTAATATTCCGCTTACTGCGATTCTCGGTTAGTCGCCGATCAATACAGCGGAGAATATGAGGCGAGAGACGAAAGGATGGACGCATATCTAAAACTCGTCCAAGAACTGGCTCGTAGTTCCGACCAGTTCGCCCTGACCAGAATTCCTCGCTCGGAAAACGCCCAGGCCGACGCCTTGGCTGCCCTCGCCAAGCTCAGATCCAGGACTCAAAGGATAATTCGGTCGAATTCATCGAACATCCAAGCATCGGACCACGGTGGTCGCCAATCTAATCCGGGAGAGATTGAAGATGCGAAGAAGTCGAGGATCAACCGAAGCGGATGTGGACCCAACCGAATGCGGCTGCGACAGCCCTTGGTTAGAACCAATCGAGCCTATATCGTGAATGGAACCTTACCCGCCAAAAATGGGTGGCCCGTAAAGTGAAAACCAAGCGACGCGATGCGTCCGCGATAGAGGAGAAATTATAAATGGTGTTTCTCCGTCCTCTCATGACATGCGCAGAAGGAGAAAGGGCAAGAAGAATCATGGAAGAGGTCCATTCTGGATCATGCGGAAATCATTCTGGCGGAAGATCTCTCGCAGTCAAAATTAAACGCCACGGTTATTATTGGCCGACCATGGTAAAAGACTACGAAAAATTCGCCCGGAAGTGCGAGAAATGCCAAAGGAATGCTCCAACAATCCATCAACCCGCGGAAATCCTCTCCTCAATCTCGTCCCCCTATCTTTTCATGCGATGGTCCATGGACATTGTCGGACCTATGTACCCATCAAAACAAAAACGCTTCCTCCTAGTCCTCACGGATTTCTTTTCCAAGTGGGTAGAAGCAGAATCCTACGCAAGTATCAAAGACACACAAGTCGAGAACTTCGTCTGGAAACATATCATAACTAGACATGGGGTCCCATACGAAATCGTAACAGACAATGGATCTCAATTTATCTTTGCTCGATTCAAAGCATTCTGCGGCGGAAAATACGACTTACAAAGTCAACCCCCAGGTATCCGCAATGCAACGGACAGGAAGAAACCATCAACAAGACCGTCCTTGACGGACTAAAAAAGTGCCTAGACGCCAAAAAGGGGCGATGGGCAGAGGAGCTCGAAGGAGTTCTTTGGTCACATCGTACAACCCCAAGACGGGCTACAGGTGAAACTCCATTAGCTCGTTTATGGAGCGGAATGCATGATCCCAGCGAGTAGAATTCCCGAGTGCAGAGAAGATTCCTCCCGAGCGAGAAGATCTAAACAACGCTATGATGCTGGACAATCTCGATCTTATCAATGAGCGCCGTGACCAGGCTCATTGAATCAAAATTACCAGCTGCCGCAAAAGTACTACAACTCAAGCGTCGCATCATCGCGGAGTTCAGAGAAGCGATTTAGTCTTCGCAAAGTCTTCCAAAACACTGCCGAGCAGCATAGGAAGCGGGAACAAGCTGGGAAGGACCATACAAAGTCATAAAAGTAGTCCGACCAGGCTCATACCAAATCGCAAACATGCAAGGCGTCAAAATCCCAAGAACTTGGAATGCGATGCACCTCAAAAATACTACCACTAAACAATAAAGCGTGGTACAAAAGAACTCTGAGATGGCTTGATCCTAGACAAAGTGCGTAGCCAACTTCGCCAACCAGCGGTTTCAGCTATCCCCAATTAAAAAAGTGAATGCGTATGCTCGTATACTCCCACAAATTCGAAGACTCTAAAATTTTTGAAACTTTTTCGACTTTTTCAAATCAGCGAAGCGGCCACAACAACGGATCTAGTATCCAGTAGCGATTATTACATCCATAAACAAATCGGGCTAACACTTCCGCGAAGCAAAGTGAATGTAGGCGCTTCTCCCTGGGTCAGACTTACGCGACCTTGGTCCTCGTCAAAAGCGAAACAACAGTTTTCTGGCTGCGAACATTAGCAAAGACATCCCCAAAGCCAGCGGCGTTTCAATCCGCGAAATGCGGCATAATGAAAAATCGACCTTCAGCACTGCGAGACATAAGCTAGCGCGAAGGACATTCTTTCATAAAGCGTTGCAGGCGAAATCTTAGATCTCTGAACATACAAGCGCACCTCAAAACAGTATCATTTCGTTGTTGCTGATCACAACAAAGCGAACTCTAACGTCTAAACAGACAAATAGCTGCCCTTCAAGGGGTAGGCTCTCTTACATCCGACAAGGATAAACATAGCGCTATACAAGAAATCAAAATTTTGGTCTATCTCTTAAGTAAAGGAAGTAGCTTCGACTCCGCCCAAACAAATCGTATAAGCCGACAACAATTGGCGGATTTTAAGCGGTGCGAGTCAGGTTAAAATCGCAAACAGGCAAAACGAAAGCCGATTTGTCATCGCAAAGCCTCAGTCCGATAGTAAACCTAGGTCTTGCCCTAAACCCAGCCACGCTGGATCTTGACATCTCACAGACATAATATGGTATACGAGATCCAAAAATTTGTCTCTTCACTTAAGCTTATTCGTTTCACGAACTTCTCGCGTAAATCGGTAACCGCGGAAAATCTCGCTTTATGCAAACAATAGGTACGGTGATCATCAGGGAACTAGGAATGAGACGACAACTCACACCCTCTTTCTCATACTTCAAAAAACTGAAGTTCATAAGTAAATAAAAAAAAACGTTTCATAGATTGAGACCGAAAAAGTTCAAACAAAACCCCAAAAAGGGGCAGGGATTCGAAGCCACCAACGGCCAGTCCCGGTAAGTACATCATGGCCTATTAACGGCCGAAACACATATAAAATCCCAGAAGGGATTGATAAACCTAGACGCTACCAGGAGCGTCACCTTCATCCTCACTCGCGATAGGGATAGCCTCGTCGTCGCCTCCCTCGGTCGCATCGCGTACCGCCTCGTCCGCCAGCCTGCAATCCTCTCCCGTGCGCTCCTGATCTTCTGAGTCTTCGGAGGTCGGCGCAAGGGTGCATTCAGCCTGCAGGCCGGCAAGGATTGAATCAAAATCTCCCACGGTGGCCGCCCACTCTCCTTTGCAGGACGATAGTCTGGCTTCCTCCAAGTCCAAAGACGGGGCCTCGTTACCTCGAAGCAACTCGAGCTCGCTCAAACTCCCCTCGATCCCCGCTAAAGCCAAGTCCCTCTTGCGGATGGCTATCAAGGACTCAAACAGGGTGGCCATCCTCGTCAGATGACCAAAGAAGTTGTTGCGGGCATCGGCAACCTCCGAGGATCTACGGGCGTTCATCTCCTCATGAGTCTGGATCTTACGCTGAAGGCGGCGGACTTCGAGGATTTGCTCTTCTTCTCCTTCTTCACCTTGAGTAGCGAACTTCGCGGTCTTCCCAAGGTCCGCTCAAGATCACTGTCTGAACCTCAAGCTGGGGCGTCAGGCGGCATGGGTGTCCTCGACGATCTGCAATGCAGCCTTAGTGCGCTTCAGCGCTTCTGCGGCGACTCAATTCCTTCGATAGGCGAAAGACTTCCGACCCTTTTCGCCAAGCATTCCGTCAATCAGCGATACAAACTGTCCGCAAAAGAAGGAGTAAGTATCATCGTAAAACGATGACGCCAATGGCTCTGAAAGTTCACCCTCCTCGCTCTTTGCACCCCGCTTCCTTTTCGCTCCGGATGCCGTACAAGCCCTTGCCCTTCCCTTGGGCAACGACGCGGAACCAGCCGCTGGCAGACCCAAGGCGAGTTCCCACTTCGCCGGGGGAAGAGGTGTAGATTCTATCGCATCCTCTCTTAGGAGATCCGCGATCGAACAGTCGAAGAACCCGATGGATGGACCTGAACATCAGAATCTGTTCAGGAACAGTAACCCCTTCTGCAGGCAGGGCATCGGATGGGACTTCGGAGCTGGGAACCGGAAGAACAGGCGAAGAGGCCGAAGGAACAGGCAAAGAGATCAGAGGAACATGCAAAGGAGTTGGAGCCGCGGAGGAAGCATCGGGCGTCTCGGTCCTAGCCCGCTTTGAGCATTTCGCAGCGCTGCGCCGGGACAGCTTAGCCTTGAAAGATTCAAACCCATCAATGAGGGACGGAGTAGCTTCCTGAACGGCCGGAACCGCCGGAGCTTGGCTGGCCTCGCCCATCTCAACATCAGAATCATTCTTTTCAACTTGGGATGAAGACATTTTTCCTTCTTAAGAGAGAAGAAGAGAGGATTTGAAAAGATGTGAAGAATGAGAAGGGAAGGCTGGCTATTTATTAGAAAAGGGGGGAGATGACATAGGTTTCTCGCGGAAAAGAATCCTTAGCGAAAATTTCGATTTTCAGAAAATTCTAACTATTAAGCCATAAAATCGTCTCCGATCTTACAAGCTGGGGGCTAACTGTTGGGGTAAAAAACGGTTATCTCGAAATCTACGGCTAAAGATCCTTCCAAACTCAAAGATTTCCCGCACGAACGACTAACGGGGGAAAGATCGGGCAACGGAAAACCCACGGGCGGCAGAGAACCCCTGGCGCCGGCGGCACGCTGCCACGCTGGCCGCTTGGCGCCGGCGGCACGCTGCCACGCTGGCCGCCTGGCGCCAGCGCACGCCACGCTGGCCGCCTGGTGCCGCAGCATGCGCCACGCTGGCCGCCTGGTGCCGCAGCATGCGCCACGCTGGCCGCCTGGTGCCGCAGCATGCGCCACGCTGGCCGCCTGGCGCCGGCGGCAAGCCCCCGACGCCGGGTCGACGGCCCTCGTCCTGGTCTCGGTCCCATCATGCTCGGTCTGATCCCATCTTGGCTTGTTTGGATCGATCCTGCGTGAGTTTGAATACGATCCGCGGCTCACGGAATGAACATCTTCGATTCGGTTGGAATAGTCCTCGATGTTTTACGACAAAAACTAGAAGGATTGGATTTCTCGTATAATATGTCGTATAAAACAAAGATCGATTAACTTGAACATCGATCCTTTAGGCTATACGGTTTATTTTACAAGAAAGATAGTCTTTTCGAGAAATCGTATAAAACGTTCAACGACTTAAGACAAGTCCACGGACTTACTTACGATTTTATGAATTCAGGCCCAATCATGCTGTGACGGTTTATCCGATTTCCCGAACATCGGATAAACATCAAGTCACCGAAATATAGGGAAAAACTCGGGGATAATTACGGAGATTGACGAAAATGGAATACTTCCTGAAGAGATAAACTTGGGCCCAAAGGCGAGGTCCATCATCCTAAGGCAAACCGACCTAGGAGTGAGTATATAAGGAGAGCAAGAGCAGAGGAGAAGGGGATCCGAAAATTAGACTTAGAGCATTCTGCTAGCTTAGAGAATTCTCCGAGAAGGGCTTAGGTGGTTAGACTAGCGGAGCAAAGCTTAGGATGTTTGGCTGCCTGCGACTCTATTTTCTTTAATCGCAAATCTCTCTGTCTTTCGGAGAATATTTGTACTCGTATCTTTCATCTAATAAAACGCCTTCGGGCAAATATTTCAACTCTTATTTTTATCTATTGAACTTTCTCGATTTCGTGTGGCAACGCAGAGAATCCGGACCTTCAAGGAAAGTCGGGTTTACTTGGCTTTCCTCCGCAATCTTATTTATCGGAAATTGACGGTGTGAATTTCGGTTCCCATAACATTTTGCATTCATAAGTCCCTATTAGGTGTTGGAGCACACTTTGGAGATATTGAAGATGTTTGGGAGTTTTGTGATGAAAAAGAGGGGTTTAAAGATGAACATGGACAGAGGCCTTAGAAATATCTTCTGATGCTAAGATTTGGTGGAGACATGGCATTTTGAGTTAGCTTTCCAATGGAAGTGGTTTCAAGACATTTTGGAGTCATATTGGAGGAGTTATGATCAAAACACTGAGGGCATATCAGTTCCACCCGGGTGAGCATACCCGAGGCCGACCATCCAACCATGCCTGGACGAGCTCAGGACGCGCCAGTACTACCCGAGGACAAGCACCCGCACGTTCTGATTGTGCTGGAAGCCTAGCACGTACCCGACCCTGCACACGCGGCCTGAAGGACCCGCACGGCCTGCTGGCTGCTGGACACGGACAACACGCGGGTCAGAACACCCGGCCACTACTACCCGCACATGGAGACACCCGGGCAGCAGCTACCCGACTGCTTCTACCCGCACGGCTGCAAGCTCAGGACGCTGGAACACACCCGGCTGGAACACACCCGGCCATGGACCACACTGCCTGACCCGGGTGGTTCACTTTCTTCCTTTTCTTGGCTTCTGATTGGTCGAAAATCATGTGGCACCAAGGACCTTTTGGACTTTTCTTTTATTTTTTCAAGGGATTTCAAGCCACCTATAAATACTCTTGTAATCTCATTAAGAGATCTAACTTCTTTTCTCTCAAAAAAACATAATAAGATCTTGAAGAAAGTTTGGATCTTTGATCCTTTTTATCTCATTTCTTTTGTGTTTAATAGATTATCTTCTTCTCTAATCATGTTTAGCCTTGAATCATCATTGATTTTGAGGTTTTACATGGCTATTAGTGAGTATATCTATCTAGGGTTCATGGGCTTGGGAGATTAAGGGTGATTAAGTGTAGATCCAAGGTGCTTAGTGTTAGATCTATCCTTTCCTTGCATTGATTTGGTGTTCTTCAAGCTATATTTGAGTTGGCCTCTCAAACATAGAGCTATAGGCATTTCATGCCCGGAAGGTGTTCTATGAAATGCTGAACCGACTCATATATGCTTTTAGGATTAGTTGTCAAAGAAGCTAGGATTGCTATTAGACCCATTCTCCATGTTTGCTTTGATCATTACAGCCAAAGGGATTTGGTGTACTTGGGTGATCATTGCAAAAGAGCATTCATCTAGGGATAGAGCTTGCTTAGTTTTGTTGTCTAGGCATAAGGAATTAGATTGATTGAAAAGTTGGCATCTTGGATTGAACCTTGATCACCCAAAGTCAATTCCCTTGTCCCAAGAACCCCCTTGCCTCATTGAGAAAGAAAGTTGAATCTTTTATTGCATTTTTAATATTGTCTTAGTTTCATAATCATCCTCTCATCTTGATTGCACTTAGATTAAGCATGAACTTGTATTCCCTTTGCATTAGAATCTCTTAGAATTGGATTGACACCTTGTATTCTACAACATTTGATTAGGACCCTAGAAAAGTATTATCATCAAATTGGCGCCGTTGCCAAGTTCTAAGTTGATTTTGAAATTGGGATTTAGTCATTTGCTTGAGACTAAGTCATTTTTCTTTTATTGTGTTATTGCTTCTCCTTGCTCTTTTCCCTTTGCATTTCAGGTGTATGATAACTAGAAGCAGAGGTGCATCAAACTTGACACCCACTGTTGAAGAAATTGCTGCACTTGAGAGGTAGATAGCAAGACAAAGAAGAGAAGTAGAGCAACAGGCTCATCTTCAAAGGTTGGGGTTTGAGATGGAGAATCTGCCTCAAGATAGTGATGTCCTAGGGGGCAATGGTCCAAGAGCTGACATTCCTAGACCACCACGCCAGCCACATCACCAACCACGCCAAGCAAGAGCCATTGGAGCCTATGACCAACCTCACATTCATGGTAATAGGTTGGGAATCAGAGCACCAGCTATGGAGAACAACAACTTTGAGATCAAATCAGGACTGCTAAATGTGATAGAGAACAACAAGTTTCATGGCTTGGCTGTGGAAGGTCCACTAGATCATTTGGATCAATTTGACAAGTATTGTGGTTTGTCCAAGACCAATGGAGTCTCTGAAGATGCTTTTAAACTCAGGCTGTTTCCTTTCTCTCTAGGAGACAAAGCTCATCAGTGGGAGAAGGCTCTTCCAAGTGACTCTATCATCACTTGGAATGATTACAAGAGGGTATTCCTAGAGAAGTTCTTCTCTTCCTCAAGGACAGCTAAGATCAGAAATGAAATCTCTGGTTTTCAACAAAAGAATCTTGAGAGCTTCAGTGAAGCATGGGAGAAGTTCAAGGGCTATTGGTCTCAGTGTCCACATCATGGCTTCACCAAAGAGAGTTTTCTTAACACCTTCTATAGAGGAGCTCTACCACAATGCAGAAATCGGCTTGATACTGCTAGCAATGGTTTCTTCTTGGGAAGAACTGAAGAGGATGCTGAAGAACTAGTAGAGAACATGGCCAAGAGTGACTCAGTTTATAGTGAGGAGCATGATAGAGCCGATAGAAGTGATGACCAACACACAAGGAAGGAAATCAAGACCTTGCAAGAAAAGATAGATTTGCTTCTCTCCACCCAAGCTAAACAAGAACAGGTGAATTTTGTGGGTGCTCCTAGTCAAGAGATTCCTCCTACAATCAATGAGGTTGATGGTTTAGAAGGCCAAGAGGAGTTGTGCTTCATCAATGCTAATGGCACATGGTATAGGAAGGATCCAAACTTCCAATACCAAAACAACTATCAGCCAAGACCTCACTACAACAATCAACAAGGAGGCTACCAAACAAATCAGTCATCTCAGCCTCAAGGAAGTTCTTCCCAAGCTCCAAGCTCAAAAATGGAGTCCATGTTCAAGCAACTCTTAGAAGCTCAAGAAAGAAATGCTAAGAACATTTGTCATGAGTTCAAGAACATCCATGCCAAGATTGATGGCACTTATTCTGATCTCAACAACAAGTACATGCAACTTGCCTCTCACCTCAAAGCTTTGGAGAGCCAATTTGCCTCCATGTCTTCATCCTCCAAGAATCCAATGGGATCTCTACCAGGAAAACCAGAGAAGAACCCTAAGGAGACTTGCAATGTTATCCTCTCCACTTCTTCAAAGATTGCGTTGAGTGATCATAAGAATGATGTTGATGAGATTGAGAGGCTAGTGCTTGCAAATCAGATTGAAAATGATAAGAGACTGGTTGTGGCCACAGCTGAAGCTAGAGTTGTGAAGAGAGCTGATAAGAAGGTTCACGGAAAGATTCTGAAGATTGATGAGCCTACGGTTGAGACACAAGTTGAGAAGAGTGCTAACCTCAAGCTGAAAGAAGTGAAGGAAGAGGACAATGAGATTGAGCTATCACCCTATGATAAGCTCCCTTTCCCTCAAAGGTTCCTCACCAAAGCTCGGAAAAAAGTGATCTCCAAATTCAGAAAAGACCTCAGTGATATTGGAGTCAAGCTTCCAGAGATCACCAATATGCATGCTGCTCATGTCCAAATGATGCTCATACAGGCTATTCTCACCCACCAAGCTGAAGTGGCTGAACTTTTGGACATCTCACTTCTGAAGATTGATCCACCAACCCCTCCAAAGTCCCTCCCTAAGCTTGAGTCTCAAGGGAAGTTCACCTTGTCTTTCTCTCTTGGTAAACTAACTATGGATGATGCTCTTGTTGATAGTGGTGCTAGTGTGAATGTCATCTCATTGGATATGGTGCAGAGTATTGGGATTGAAAACATGGAACCAGATACTCCTCCTCTCACCTTTGGGGATTCCTCTTCTACAACCCCACTTGGCATCATCAAGGACTTCCCCTTGAAGATTGGATCTTGCACCATACCTATTGACCTCACTGTTTTGAAGATGGCATCTGAAGAGAGAGTCCCTTTGATCCTTGGCACTCCTTTCCTCACAACAATTGGAGCTTGCATTGACTTTCCCAACAAGAAGGTCACCCTCATGCATGTCAACAAAGCTGTCTCCTACCCTCTCCAACCTCCAATGGAATCAGACTATTGTGGGACAATCACTCGTGATGCACACGTTGTTGAGAAGCCCAAATATGAAGAGGTTGTTTGTAAGATAGAAGATCTTGATGGAGAGTCTTCAAAAGAGTTGTTTGATGAGCACTTGGAAAGTGCTAAAACAAGTGGGATGAGTGGAGTCTCAAAGGCCACTCATGGCAAGAAGAAGATGGTGAAAGAGCCTCATCCTCCACCTCTTGATTTGCTCCCACACACTCTCACTCTCCATCCAAAGAAACTCAAGGATGGAGTCATTGAGTACAAGATCAAGCACAAGGGCAGATCCACACCATTCTCAAGTGCTAGAGCAATCATCACTCCTCAGCTCCAAGATGACCCAATCAAGCTTCAAGAGCTTCTCTCTCAGGTCCTCACCATCACTCTTGAAGGTGGGAAGGATCCTCCTTCTCACTAGTCCAAGAGAAAAAGTAGTCAAGCTAGTGACTCAAAACAAGCTCACTTGGGAGGAAGTCCCATGGTTATCCTTGTATATAGCTTTGCAATTTCAAATTTCCTTATAATTTTTTAATAAAAGTGGCGAAGATTTTCAGGTTGAGCCAAGCACTAAAGGAGAGAAGAATGGTGGTGAACTACTTGAGCCCCATGATTGCCATGTAGCAGCCTCCTCTAGTTGCTATGAACAAAGCCAGCTTCTAGTCATGACACAAGCACCATGCCCAAATCTCCTTGTGTGGTATCACTCCAACCCTTCTTGTATATACATTTGCTTTTGCCTTGTTGAGGTATCTCTTACTCTCTTACTCACACAGGAGACTGTGTGATTTAAGTGTGGGGGACGTACCGGATATTTGATCATGTTTGCTTTGTGATTTTGAGTCTCATGCATTGCATTGTACATTCATAAGTGCATAGAAAATCCAAAAAATTTTAAATTTTTCAACCATGTAGATTGCATCACTTGCATCCTTAAGATTGAGTCTAGAGCATATAGGTTGCATTCATTTGCGTAAGGAGCATTGCCTTGTAAAGAACACTCGTTTGCACTGAAGTTGACACCCTAGTTAAACATATCAGGTAGCTTGAGCAACTTTTGAAAAAAGCTTGCATGCTTTGAGCCTTGAAAAACTCTTCTTAAAACTTGCTTGCTTGCTTGATATTGGCATTGTTCTTAAGACCAGCTCCATCCTGAACTTAGACTTTAATGAACTTAATCTCTCTTGCATATGGGCATTTGCATACTTGATCATGGATCTCATACACATTGGGTTATCTTTTTCCATTGTACCACCCTTTGTTAACCCAAATGGCACTCCCTTACCCTTGAACCCTATCCATTCTTTGAAGCCTACATTGATTTGCTTGGGTGAGGCCTCTTTTGATAGCTTGTTATGTGCAAAATCTTGAGAGTATTGGGAGCGACATGGATTTGTTCTCATCTCTTGCTAGCATAGGGTCATCATTTGAGCTAGCTTCTAGGATTGTGAGTGAAGTGTTTGTTACCTAATGTTTTACATTTTGGGTTTGGGGATATGACAATGTTGAGATTGATGAACAAAGAAAGTTTTGAGAAAGAAAAACCCTAGGGACCTAGAAATGAAAAATGAAAAGCTCTTGATTGATGTTTTTGGCCTACCCCACTCATGAGTATATATATATAAAAAAAAAAGAAAAGAAAAAGAAAAGAAAAGAAAAAGAAAAGAAAAAAAAGATTCAATAAGATAATTGGCGAAGGAAAAACATAAGAGTTAGAGTTTAGAATGTGAATAGAGGTCCTTAGAGGTTGAATCATGAGAAAGAAAATGTTCATTGGGTGAGTGATGTGAGTATGTCTTCATTTTGGGATATGGGATGAATAAATAGGGTGTAGATCTTGTAATCACTTAGGAATTGGGTAGAATGATGAGGATGGATCCACGTATGCATGAATTGCTCCTAGTCATAGATAAATTTTGCATAATGATCAAGCTCCTTGATTTTTGAGTGATTGACACCTTGAAATGATGCATTGAACCCTCCTTTTCATCCTTATTAGACCATTTGATCACCTAGCCAAATGATTGAGATCATGTGCCCATTTGTGAGACTTTACCTTGTGTGTGTGTGTGTGAATCAATGTGAGGGCTGGTTAAGAGAACATGTTGGTTGATAGGCATTGCATCTTGTGTAGAGACATAAGAGTAATTGATAGGCCTTGTGAAGCTAGAGCATAATAAGAGAGTTTGCTCATGCTATTTGCTATGTTTCTTTAAGATGTCAGGTTGAGTGCTATGAGTGTTTCCTTTGGCTTTGTTCCCATCCTTGCATCCATCCCCCTTGTGTTTGAAAAGTTTACTTGAGGACAAGCAAAGGTCTAGTGTGGGGGAGTTGATGTCTTGCATATTTACATGTTTTTAGCTATCATATCTTGTGCATTTTTACTCATTTAGATTAGGCATTAGGCATCTTTAGGCACATTTTGCATTCATAAGTCCCTATTAGGCGTTGGAGCACACTTTGGAGATATTGAAGATGTTTGGAAGTTTTGTGATGAAAAAGAGGGGTTTAAAGATGAACATGGACAGAGGCCTTAGAAATATCTTCTGATGCTAAGATTTGGTGGAGACATGGCATTTTGAGTTAGCTTTCCAATGGAAGTGGTTTCAAGACATTTTGGAGTCATATTGGAGGAATTATGATCAAAACACTGAGGGCATATCAGTTCCACCCGGGTGAGCATTCCCGAGGCCTACCATCCAACCATGCCTGGACGAGCTCAGGACGCGGCCAGTACTACCCGAGGACAAGCACCCGCACGTTCTGATTGTGCTGGAAGCCTAGAACGTACCCAACCCTGCACACGCGGCCTGAAGGACCCGCACGGCCTGCATACCCGACCTGGAGGACGCGGCCTGAAGGACCCGCACGGCCTGCTGGCTGCTGGACACGGACAGCACACGTATAAATACTCTTGTAATCTCATTAAGAGATCTAGAAGGGATAAGAGAAATGAAAAATTATATGCTCTAGTCTGTAAAGAAAGTCTTGGCCCCCATAATAAAAAAAAAGAGAAAAGAAAAAGAAAAAAAAAAGAATAATGAAAAGGGGGTTAGCAATGTTTAAAAAGAGCTAATAAGAGTTTAAATTGTGAAAAAATCCCTTGTAGACTTCAAAAAGAAAGAGTTCTAAGTGAGAAAGTTTCTGTGAGTGTTTTGGGGAAGTCTTTGGGTGAGAGATGTGAGTGGAGTTTTAACATTGGGAATAAGGATGTAACTTATGTATTTGGGAAAAGGGTAGAACAATGGAGATTGAGAATTGTATGCATGAGTGATGTCTTGCATATTTACATGTTTTTGTAGCTATCATATCTTGTGCATTTTTACTCATTTAGATTAGGCATCAGGCATCTTTAGGCACATTTTGCATTCATAAGTCCCTATTAGGTGTTGGAGCACACTTTGGAGATATTGAAGATGTTTGGGAGTTTTGTGATGAAAAAGAGGGGTTTAAAGATGAACATGGACAGAGGCCTTAGAAATATCTTCTGATGCTAAGATTTGGTGGAGACATGAAATTTTGAGTTAACTTTCCAATGGAAGTGGTTTCAAGATATTTGGAGTCGTATTGGAGGAGTTATGAACAAAACACTGAGGGCATATCAATTCCACTCGGGTGAGCAAATTTGATGATAAGACTTTTCTAGGGTCCTAATCAAATGTTGTAGAATACAAGATGTCAATCCAATTCTAAGAGATTATAATGCAAAGGGAATACAAGTTCATGCTTAATCTAAGTGCAATCAAGATGAGAGGATGATTATGAAACTAAGACAATATTAAAAATGCAATAAAAGATTGAACTTTCTTTCTCAATGAGGCAAGGGGGTTCTTGGGACAAGGGAATTGACTTTGGGTGATCAAGGTTCAATCCAAGATGCCAACTTTTCAATCAATCTAATTCCTTATGCCTAGACAACAAAACTAAGCAAGCTCTATCCCTAGATGAATGCTCTTTTGCAATGATCACCCAAGTACACCAAATCCCTTTTGCTGTAATGATCAAAGCAAACATGGAGAATGAGTCTAATAGCAATCCTAGCTTCTTTGACAACTAATCCTAAAAGCATAGATGAGTTGGTTCAGGCGTTTCATAGAACACCTTCCAGGCATGAAATGCCTATAGCTCTATGTTTGAGAGGCCAACTCAAATATAGCTTGAAGAACACCAAATCAATGCAAGGAAAGGATAGATCTAACACTAAGCACCTTGGATCTACACTTAATCACCCTTAAACTCCCAAGCCCATGAACCCTAGATAGATCTACTCACTAATACCCATGGAAAACCTCAAAATCAATGATGATTCAAGGCTAAACATGATTAGAGAAGAAGATAATCTATTAAACACAAAAGATATGAGATAAAAAGGATCAAAGATCCAAACTTTCTTCAAGATCTTATTATGTTTTTTTGAGAGAAAAGAAGTTAGATCTCTTAATGAGATAACAAGAGTATTTATAGGTGGCTTGAAAGCCCTTGAAAACATACTAGAGCATATAATTTTTCATTTCCCTTATCCCTTCCAGACTTATTCACTTATAACTTAGAGTTCCATGAGTCAACCTTTTCTTTCCTCTATTTTTTTTTCACACTCCCAAAATTAATCTTCCCAACACTCACCCCCATCCTAGAAGCTAGACAATATGAGTGTCTAATCTAGCTAGAATGGAGACCAAGCACTGTCGTTCCCAATACTCTCAATATTATGCACATGAAAAGCTTTCCAAAGAAGGCCTCACTCAACAAACAATGAAGGCTTGAAATGAGGGAAGGGTTTAAGGTAATGGAGTGCCACTTGAGTTTGTCTAAAAAGATTGGCAAAATGGGTGAGACAACTCAAGTGTGTATAGCCATGACTCAGCACACAAAGGACCATAAGCAAAAGACATCAAGTTCAAATAAGACTGGAGTTTACTTCAAAGGGTGAGCTTCAACAATCAATGAGTTTCAAGAAGAGTTTTCAGGGCTCAAAGTCTACAAGCTTACTAAAGGATGCTCAAGCTACTTGCCATGATTACAAAGGTTATCAATTTGAAAACTTAGCATGAATTCTTTACAAGGTTGATATCATCCTTGTCCCCTATGCATGATGCAATCCTATATGCTGAAGACTTCTATTTTTTTTAATGCAACTAAATGAATGCTCTAGACTCAATCCTAATGCAAATACATGATTCTTTTTGTATTTTTCAAAATTTTCAATTTTTCTAACTCTAACTTCTCTAGGCCTATCTTAACTCCTTTGATCTCTACACTCAACATCATGAATCCACAAACTCAAATCAGCCAACTCTCACATTCACTAAGGAAAATACTAAGTGAATTCTTGCAAATGGTCAAATGGTCCCAGTCATTTGGTTTGGTGGGAAAAGGCTCAAGTGCAAAGTGAATCAAGAGGTTGAAGATGCTCTTTCAAGGTGGTTTACTCTCAAAACAAAGTAGCCATGACATTGCACATAATATATCAAAGAAAGGGATCAACTCATGCATACAATGCTCAATCTCCATTGTTCAACCCTTTTCCCAAATATACAAGTTACATCTTCATTATCAATGCCAAAACCCACTCGCATCTCTCACCCAAAGACTTCCCCAAATCACTCAAAGATACTTTCTCACTTAGAACTCTTTCTTTTTGAAGTCTACAAGGGATTTTAAACTCTTTTCAGCTCATTTTAAACACTGCTAGCCCCCTTTTCTTTATTCTTTTTTTTATTGGGTGCCAAGACTTTCTTTATAAACTAGAGATTTAGAACTTTTTATCCCTCTTATCCCTTCTAGACTAAATCACTTATAACCTTAGAGTTCCTTGAGTCAACCTTTTCTTTCCTCTTTTTTTTTTCACATTCCCAAGACCACACATTACAACACTCACCCACATCCTAGAAGCTAGACGATAGGGTGCCTAATCTAGCAAGAATGGAGACTAAGTATTATCGTTCCCAATACTCTCAACATTATGCAAATGTAAGGGTTTCAAAAGAGGCCTCACTCAACAATCAATGAAGGCATCAAAGGAGGAAAGGGTCTAAGGGAATGGAGTACCACTTGAGTTTGTCAAAAAGATTGGCAAAATAGGAGAGACAACTCAAGTGTGTATAGCCATGACTCAGCACACAAAGGACCATAAGCAAGAAGCATTAAGTTCATTAAAGTCAAATAAGATTGTAGTTGGCATCAAAGAGTAAGTTTCAGCAATCAATGAGTTTCAAGAAGAGTTTTCAAGGCTCGAAGTCTACAAGCTTTCTAAAGGATGCTCAAGCTACTTGCCATGATTACAAAGGTTATCAATTTGAAAACTTAGCATGAGCTCTTTACAAGGTTGATATCATCCTAGTCCCCTATGCATGATGCAATCCTATAAGACTTCAAACTCTTTTTTTATATGCAACTAAATGAATTCTCTAGACTCAATCCTAATGCAACTACATGATTCTTTTTGCAATTTTTCAAATTTTTCAATTTTTTTTTTGTTTTTTTCTATGCAATAGCTATCTACAAATGCATGCTTATGACAATGTAGGAACCGAAATTCTCACTGTCAATTTTCGATGAACAAATATGGAGGAAACCGAGTTAACCCGATCTTCCTTGAAGGTCTGAATTCTCTGCGTAATCACTTTAGAATCGATAAAAGATAAGTAGCAAGATAAAAGATGAATGGTCGCTCAGAGGCGTTTTATTAGTTAAAAATATGAATACAAGATTTTTCCGAGAGGAGTAGAGATATGCTAATTGACGGAACAACAGAACAAGAGGCGGCCAAGACGTCCTAAGCCTTGCCGTACTAGTCTAACCACCTAAGTCCTAAGTTCTCTAAGCTAGCAGGAGTTCACTAAGTCTAAAATCTCGGATCCTCTTCTCTTCTGCTCCAGCCCTCCTTATATAGTCGCTTTAGGTCGGTGGCCCGTTTAACCTTTCGCCTTTGGGCCCAAGTTTATCTCTTTTGGAAATATTCCATTTTCCGTCGATCTTTGTAGTTATCCTCGAGTGTTGACATTTATCTGCGGAAACTTAGCATTTATCCTACTTCAATAAGTTAGGATAAATCGTCATAGCTCTTATTGGGCTTCGGTCTCCAAAATCGTGAGTGAGCCCGTGGACAATCCTCAAGCCCTCGAACGTTTGTGCGTTTTCTCGGAAAGATCATCTCTTCCGCACGATAAATCGTATAGCCTAAAGAATCGATGTTCGAGTTGATCGTCCTTGTTTTACACGATACATTTTGCGGCAGAACCATCCTTCCTAGCTCCAGTTGTAAAACTTTGAGGATAACTCCAATCGAGTTGAACCGAGGAACGTTAGGTCCATAGCTAAGGTACTATGACTTCACGGACACCACAAGGTGCGATCTAAATCGGACGAGCTAGGAACAGACTGGATGCACCGGCGCTCGGGACCAGCACGGCGAAGCCGGCGCCGGGCCAGCATCGGCAGGTTGGAGCCCGGCGCCGGGCCAGCACGGCGAAGCCGGCGCCGGGCGCCGGTGCCAGCATCGGCGAAGCCGGCGCCGGGCGCCCGGGGCCAGCACGGCGAAGCCGGCGCCGGGCGCCCGGGGCCAGCATGGCGAAGCCGGCGCCGGGCCAGCACGGCGAAGCTGCTTGCGTGCTCGGGCCAGCACGGCGAAGCCGGCGCCGGGCCAGCACGACGAAGCCGGCGCCGGGCGCCCGGGGCCAGCACGGCGAAGCCGGCACCGGCGCCTGGGCCAGCACGGCGAAGCAGCACTCGCCTCGGTGCCAGCATCGGCGAAGCCGGCGCCGGGCGCCGGTGCCAGCATCGGCGAAGCCGGCGCCGGGCGCCGGTGCCAGCACAAGCGAAGCCGGCTTCGCCGGTGCCAGCATCGGCGAAGCCGGCGCCGGGCGCCGGTGCCAGCATCGGCGAGCCGGCGTCCGGGACCTTGGTCGCGTCTTTTCTTTTCCGATCCGACCTTTGTTGATCCTTTTTGCGGAAAGTCCGTAGACAGGAAATGATCTTAGCCGTTGATTTTGAGATAACCGTTTTCGACCCCAACAGTTTGCCCCCCAGCCCGTAAGACTCGGAGACGATTTTGCGGGCGAGTGTCTTGAGTTTGAAAATTGAAATTTTTGGCTAAGAATATTTTATTGCGAAAATCCTCATATCCTTATAAGTAGTTGCTCATTACTTCTCATTCTTCACACACTCCCCTTTTTCTCAACTTCTTCCTTTTTTGCTCTCTCAAAGAAGATGTCTTCCTCTCAAGTTGAAAAGAAAGATTCCGACGTTGAGATGGTGGCCAGTCAGGCTCCGCCGGTCTTGGCTGTTCATGAAGCCACTCAGTCTTTCATTGCTGGGTTCGACTCTTTCAAGGAAAGATTGTCGCGTCGCAGCGCTGCGAAAGACTCGACCCGGGCGAGAACCGAAGCACCCAGTGTTCCTTCTTCTCCTGTGCCTTCGTCCCTAGCTCCTCGCTCCGAGGTTCCGTCTGATGCTCCCTTGCCCACGGGAGGGGAAGTCGTTCCCGAGCAGATTCCCAACGTTCAGGATCGTCCTTCAGACTCCTCTACCGCTCCGATCATAATTTCTGGTCGGGATGACATGGTAGAGTCCACGCCTCCGGCTTCGAAGATCGTTTTGGGACTCCCAGCACCGAGTGCTGCACCGTTGCCTAAGGGGCGTTCGAGGGCCGGTGCCACAACTGGGGCAAAAAGGAAGAGGTGCGCTAAGAGGCCGAAATGCCGAGCCTTAATGCCATAACATCGTTCCAAGGTTTGATTTTGATTTATCCGTAATTCTTCTTTTCTTTTCTTTTGTGACGATCCTTACCTTTTCTCTTTGCGGACAGTTTGTGTTGCTGATTGATGGGATGCTTGGTGACTGCGGATCGGAGGTTTCGCGTTTGTCGAAGGAGTTGGAGTCGTCGCAAGAAGCGTCGAAGCGTGCGAGCGCGTTGCGGACCATCAACGCCCATGCGTAGGCGTCTCAGCTCGAAGTTCGAATCGGCGACTTCAAACGCGATCTCGGGAAGACCGCGAGTTTGTTGCTCAAAGTGAAGAAAAAGAAGAGACACAAATCCTCGGAAATCCGTCGTCTCCAAAAAAAGATCCAGGATTACGAAGAGATGAGCGCTCACAAGTCGACAGTGACCGTCGATCTTTGCGGCGACTTCTTCGCTTGTTGGATGAGGATGGCCAATTTGTTCGAGTCTCTGATAGCTGTCCGTGAGAGGGACTTAGCTTTGGTGGGAATCGGCGGGAGCGAGCTTCAGCCTGCTTTGGGGACGAGGCCCTAACTCTGGATTCCGAGGAAGCCAGGCTGCTGTCTCGCAAGGGAGAGTTGGCGGCTTCCGAAGGGGACTTTGACTCGATTCTCGCTGGTCTGAGGTCCGAGTGCACCCTTGTACCAGATTTGGAGGGCTCGGAGGATCAGGTTCAGGCAGCAGAGGATCGTGAGGCTGGCGCAGATGAGGCAGGCAGTGAAGGTGTGATCGAGGGAGTCGATGGTGAGACCGTTCCCGCTGTGGATGAGTTTGAGGATGAAGGTGATGCTCCGAGGAGCGTCTAGGTTTACCAATCCCTCGAGGGATTTTTATTTTGTTTGTGTTGCGGCGCTATGAGGCCATGATGTTTTTCTGACTGGCCGCTGGTGGCTTTGAATCCCTGCCTTTTAGTATGCTTGTTGAACTCTCTGGCTCAATCTAAAATATTTTGGTTTTATGACGCTTAAATGAACTTCTGTTTATCGGGTTAGAGGGAGTGTGAGTTGTCGCCTCATTCCTGCCTCTCGATGATCACCGATCCATCGACATACAAAGCGCAGATTATTCACGGTTTACTGATTTACGTTTGTGAATCGAATAGACTTTGCGAAGAGACAAGTTTTGGGATCTCGTGATCGGGTACCAATACTATGCCTATGAGATGTCAAGATCCAGCGTGGCTGGGTTTAGGCAAGACCTAGGTTTACTCTCGGACTGAGGCTTTCGATGACAAGTCGGCTCGCTTTGCCTCGCTACATTTTAACCTGACTCACTCGCTTTTAAAATCCGCCGAATTGTTATAGGCTTATACGATTTTTCAGTGTTAATCGAAGCTACTCCGCTTGGAAGAGCTAACCAAAATTTTGGACTTCTTGTATAGCGTGCTTGTTATCCTTGTCGGATGTAAGAGAGCCTACCTTGGGGTGGCTTATTGTCTTTTAGGACATTAGAGTTCGTTGTTGTGATCAGCAACAACGAAATGTCTATTTTGAGGTGTGTTTGTATGTTTTGAGTTCTAGAGGCGATTTCGGTCTGGTATGTTTTGAGGAAAAGAATGTCCTTCAGGCATTAGCAGCGTCTCGCAGTGCTGAAGGTTGAGTTTTCCTTGTGCGCGTTATTGGTTGAAACGTTTGCGGGCTTGGAGATGTTTTCGCGAATGTTTGCAGCCAGAAAACTGTTGTTTCAGTTTGGGCCTTGGGACCAAGGGGTCGCTATAATTTAACCGAGGAAGCGTCACATTCTGTGCTTAGTTGAAGTGTTGGATTCAGGTTTGGATGTGATAATCGCTTAGTGGATACTAGATCCGTTGTCGTTGCCGTTTAGTAGTTGGCGAAAAGTGTTGTCTATAAAGAGTTTTGAAAGTTTCAGAGTTTTGAAGTTTGTGGGAGTATCAGTATCGCCCTCCCACACCCAATCAGGGGATAGCTGAACCCGCCGGTTAGCGAGTTGCCTACGATACCTTTTAGGGATGAAGCCATCTCGTAGTTCTTTGTACCACGTCGTTGTTAGTGATAGTATTTTTTAAGATGCATCGCATTCCAAGTTCTTAGGATTTTTACGTCTTGCATGTTCGCGATTTGGTACGAACCTGGTCCTTCCCAGTTTGCTCCCAATTTTGTATGGTCCTTGATAGCTTGCATATTTACATGTTTTTAGCATCCATATCTTATGCATTTTGATCATATAAGTTAGGCATTAGGCATGTTTAGGTCCATTTTGCATTCATTTGTCCTTATCAGGTGTTGGAGTATGCTTTGGTGTGATTTGTGGTGTTTGGAAACTTATGGCCCCAAAAGAGATGAAGTATCATGTTTGGCCATGAAAAGAGAAGTCAATCCATGATCTGGTCAAGACAAAGATGAGCATGGACAGAGGTCTTAGAGATGTCTCCTGCTGCTAAGATTTTGTGGAGACACAGAAAATTGAGTTAGCTTTCCAATGGAAGTGGTTTCAAGTCATTTGGACCTGTATTGGAAAAGTTATGATCAATTCACTTGAAGCATGTCAGGATGGCCGGGTAGAGACAACCGGGTAGAGGCAGCCGGCCGGGAAAAGGACAGACGGATGGAAGTGGTCCAGTCCGGGATGACTGAGCCTGGGACAGGTACCCGGTCGGTTGGCTTGTGCTGGAGGTGACCAGACCGGGTAGACAGGTCTGGGTTGGTGAAGCCGGACGGGAAGAAGCTGAACAAGCCGTCCGGACGGCCGGGGAGGAAGAGCCGGGGAACAGCACCCGGACGGGCTGGACAGAGGCCGGGGTGGCCAGACCGGGTTGGATGGCTTGGAGTCTCCCCTGACCGAATTTCCAAGCTCCATTCTCATTGGTTGAGACCAATCTTGCTTAAGGACTTTTTAGTAATCTTGTTTTATGTTTCTTAGGGCTTTCATGCCTCCTTTAAATACTCTTGTAATCTCATTAAGAAAAAAAGAACTTCTTTTCTCTCTAAAACATATTTAGAACTTGAAGAAAGTTTGAATCTTTGATCCTTTTTACATCATTTCTTGTGTGTTTAATAGATTATCTCTTTCTCTAATCATGTTTAGCCTTGAATCATCATTGATTTTGAGGTTTTCCATGGGTATTAGTGAGTAGATCTATCTAGGGTTCATGGGCTTGGGAGACTAAGGGTGATTAGGAGTAGATCCAAGGTGCTTAGTGTTAGATCAATCATCTCCTTGCATTGATTTGGTGTTCTTCTTGCTATATTTGGGTTGGCCTCTCAAACATAGAGCTATAGGCATTTCATGCCCGAAAGGTGTTCTATGAAATGCCTGAACCAACTCATCTATGCTTTTAGCTTGCTTTGCCTAAGGGATTAGTTGTCAAAGGAGCTAGGATTGCTATTAGACTCATTCTCCATGTTTGCTTTGATCATTACAGCCAAAGGGATTTGGTGTACTTGGGTGATCATTGCAAAAGAGCATTCATCTAGGGATAGAGCTTGCTTAGTTTTGTTGTCTAGGCATAAGGAATTAGATTGATTGAAAAGTTGGCATCTTGGATTGAACCTTGATCACCCAAAGTCAATTCCCTTGTCCCAAGAACCCCCTTGCCTCATTGAGAAAGAAAGTTCAATCTTTTATTGCATTTTTAATATTGTCTTAGTTTCATAATCATCCTCTCATCTTGATAGACTTAGATTAAGCATGAACTTGCATTCCCTTTGCATTAGAATCTCTTAGAATTGGATTGACATCTTGTATTCTACAACATTTGATTAGGACTTGAAAAGTCCCACTATCAAATTGGCGCCGTTGCCAAGTTCTAAGTTGATTTTGACATTGGGATTTAGTTATTTGCTTGAGACTAAGTAATTTTTATTTTTATTGTATCTTGTGATATTGGTTCTTGCCTCTTCTATCTTTGACTTTCAGGTGTATGATCACAAGAAGCAGAGGGGTATCCAACTTGGTTCCTACTGTTGAAGAGATTGCTGCACTTGAGAGGGAGATAGCTAGACAAAGAAGAGAAGTAGAGCAACAGGCTCATCTTCATAGGTTGGGGTTTGAGATGGAGAATCTGCCTCAAGATGGTGATGTTCTAGGGGTCAATGGTCCAAGAGCTGACAATCCAAGACCACCACACCAGCCACATCACCAACCACGCCAAGCTAGAGCCATTGGAGCCTATGATCAACCTCACATTCATGGTCATAGGTTGGGGATAAGGGCACCAGCTGTGGAGAACAACAACTTTGAGATCAAAGCAGGCCTGCTGCATTTGATTGAGAACAACAAGTTTCATGGCCTTGCTGTGGAGGATCCCCTTGATCACTTGGACACATTTGATAGCTACTGTAGCTTGTCCAAGATTAATGGAGTCTCTGAAGATGCTTTCAAGCTAAGGTTGTTTCCCTTCTATTTGGGAGACAAGGCACATCTATGGGAGAAGGCTCTTCCAAGTGACTCTATCACAACTTGGAATGAGTGCAAGAGGGCATTCCTAGAGAAATTCTTCTCTACCTCAAGAACAGCCAAGATCAGAAATGAGATCTCTAGCTTTCAGCAGAAGAACCTTGAAAGCTTTAGTGAAGCATGGGAGAGGTTCAAGGGCTATTGGTCTCAATGCCCACATCATGGCTTCACCAAGGAGAGTTTGCTTAGTACCTTCTACAGAGGTGCTCTACCAGAGTTCAGGAGCAGATTGGACACAGCCAGCAATGGGTTCTTCTTGGGCAGAACTGAGCAGGATGCTGAGGAGCTAGTGGAGAACATGGCCAGGAGTGACTCAATCTACAGTGAGGAGCATGATAGGGCCAACAGAGGCACTGATGAAGATGATCAGCACACAAGAAAGACCCTGAAATCTCTCCAAGAAAAGTTGGACAAGCTTCTTGTAGAGAAAGCTAAGCAAGAGCAGCTTAACTCCATTGGGAACCAGCAACAAAAACAGCCTGCTAGAACTACTGAAGTTCATGGTGTAGAAGGTCAAGAGGAGCTGTGTTTCATCAATTCTAATGGCACATGGTATAGGAAAGAGCCCAACTTCCAATACCAAAACAACTACCAGCAAAGACCTTACTACAACAATCAACAAGGAGGGTACCAAGCAAACCAGCCTACTCAGCCCCAAGTAAGCTCTTCTCCAGCTCAGGCTCCAAGTTCAAATTTGGAGTCCATGTTCAAGCAACTCTTAGAAGCTCAAGAAAGAAATGCTAAGACCATTGGTGATGAGTTCAAGAACATCCATGCTAAGATTGATGGCACCTATTCTGACCTCAACAACAAGTACATGCAACTTGCCTCTCACCTCAAAGCTTTGGAGAGCCAAGTTGCATCCATGTCTTCATCCTCCAAGAATCCAATGGGATCTCTACCAGGGAAACCAGAGAAGAACCCTAAGGAGACTTGCAATGTTATCCTCTCCACTTCTTCAAGGATTGCATTGAGTGATCATAAGAATGATGTTGATGAGATTGAGAGGCTAGTGCTTGGAAATCAGATTGAAAATGATAAGAGACTGGTTGTGGCCACAGCTGAAGCTAGAGTTGTGAAGAGAGCTGATAAGAAGGTTCAAGGAAAGATTGATGAACCTAAGGTTGAGACACAAGTTGAGAAGAGTGCTAACCCCAAGCTGAAAGAAGTGAAGGAAGAAGACAATGAGTTTGAGCTATCACCCTATGATAAGCTCCCTTACCCTCAAAGGTTCCTCACCAAAGCTCAGAAAAAAGTGGTCTCCAAATTCAGAAAAGACCTCAGTGATATTGGAGTCAAGCTTCCAGAGATCAGCAATATGCATGCTGCTCATGTCCAAATGATGCTCATAAAGGACATTCTCACCCACCAAGCTGAAGTGGCTCAACTTTTGGACATCTCACTTCTGAAGATTGATCCACCAGTCCCTCCCAAGTCCCTCCCTAAGCTTGAGTCTCAAGGAAGTTCACATTGTCTTGCTCTCTTGGTAAACTAACTATGGATGATGCTCTTGTTGATAGTGGAGCTAGTGTGAATGTCATCTCCTTGGACATGGTGCAGAGTATTGGGATTGAAAGCATGGAAACAGATACTCCTCCTCTCACCTTTGGGGATTCCTCTTCTACAACCCCACTTGGCATAATCAAGGACTTTCCCTTGAAGATTGGATCATGCACCATACCTATTGACCTCACTGTTTTGAAGATGGCATCTGAAGAAAGAGTCCCTTTGATCCTTGGCACTCCTTTCCTCACAACAGTTGGAGCTTGCATTGACTTTCCCAACAAGAAGGTCACCCTCATGCATGTCAACAAAGCTGTCTCCTACCCTCTCCAACCTCCAATGGAATCAGACTATGTGGGACAATCACTTGTGATGCACAAGCTGTTGAGAAGCCCAAAGATGAAGAGGTTGTTGGTAAGAAAGAAGGTCTTGATGGGGAATGTTCTAAGGAGTTGTGTGTTGAGCACTTGGAAAGTGCTAAAAGAGAGGGGATGGGTGGAGCCTCAAAGGCCACTCATGGCAAGAAGAAGATAGTGAAAGAACCTCATCCTCCACCTCTTGATTTGCTCTCACACACTCTCACTCTCCATCCAAAGAATCTCAAGGATGGAGCCATTGAGTACAAGATCAAGCACAAGGGCAGATCCACACCATTCTCAAGTGCTAGAGCCATCATCACTCCTCAGCTCCAAGATGACCCAATCAGGCTTCAAGAGCTTCTCTCTCAGGTCCTCACCATCACACTTGAAGGTGGGAAGGATCCTCCTTCTCACTAGTTCAAGAGACAGGGTAGTCAAGCTAAGTGACTCAAAACAAGCTCTCTTGGGAGGAAGTCCCATGGTTATCCTTGTATATAGCTTTGCAATTTCAATTTTCCTTTTAAGTTTTAATAAAAGTGTTCAAGGTTTTCAGGTTGAGCCAAGCACTAGAGGAGAGAAGAATGGTGGTGAACCACTTGAGCCCCATGATCCATGTAGCAGCCTCCTCTAGTTGCTATGAACCAAGCCAGCTCCTAGCCCCGACACCAAACACCACACCCAAACACACTTCTTAGGTATCACTCCAACCCTTCTTGTATATACATATGTTTTCGCCTTGTTGGGGTATCTCTTTCTCTCTTACTCACACAGACTGTGTGATTTAAGTGTGGGGATGTACCAAGTATTTGATCATGTTTTCTTTGTGATTTTGAGTCTCATGCATTGCATTGTACTTTCATAAGTGCATAGAAAACCCAAAAATTTTAAATTTTGAATCATGTAGATTGCATCACTTGCATCCTTAAGATTGAGTCTAGAGCATATAGGTTGCATTCACTTGCATGGAGCATTGCTTAGTAAAGAACACTTGTTTGCACTGAATTTGGCACCCTAGTTAAACATATCAAGTAGCTTAAGCATCTTTTGAAAGACTTGCATGCTTTGAGCCTTGAAAACTCTTCTTGAAACTTGCTTGCTTGGTTGATATTGGCATTGTTCTTAAGACCAGCTCCATCCTGAACTTAGACTTGAATGAACTTAATTTCTCTTGCATATGGGCATTTGCATACTTGATCATGGGTCTCATACACATTTGGGTTATCTTTCCCCATTATACCACCCTTTGTTAACCCAAATAGCACTCCCTTACCCTTGAACCCTATCCATTCTTTGAAGCCTACATTGATTTGCTTGAGTGAGGCCTCTTTTGATAGCTTGTCATGTGCAAAATCTTGAGAGTATTGGGAGCTTACATGGATTTGTTCTCATCTCTTGCTAGCATAGGGTCCTCATTTGAGCTAGCTTCTAGGATGGTGAGTGGGATTTTTGTTCCTTAATGGTCTAAATTTTGGGTTTGGAATGTAGCAATGTTGAGATTGATGAGCAAATGAGTATCATAAGAAAGAAGAACCCTAGGGACCTAAAATAAAAAGATAAGAAGCTCTTAGCTAATGTTTTTGACCTTCCCCCTTCATAATAATAAAAAAAAGAAAAAGAAAAGAAAAAGAAAAGAAAAAGAAAAATAAAGATTCAATAAGATAGTGGGGAAGGGAAAACCAAAAGAGTTAGAGCTTAGAAAAATGAATAGAGGTCCTTAGTGGTTGAATCATGAGAAAGAGAATTGTTCATTGGGTGAGTGATGTGAGAATATTTTTCATTTTGGGTTATGGGATGAATAAAGGGGAGTAGATCTTGTAATCACTTAGGAATTGGGTAGAATGATGAGGATGGATCCATGTATGCATGAATTGCTCCTAGTCTTAGATAAATTTTGCATAATGATCAAGCTCCTTGATTTTGAGTGATTGCCACCTTGAAATGATACATTGAACCCCCATTATCATCCAATTAGACCATTTGATCACCTAGCCAAATGATTGAGATCATGTGCCCATATGTGAGACTTCACCTTGTGTGTGTGTGTGAATCAATGTGAGGGCTGGTCAAGAGAACTTGTTGGTTGATAAGCATTGCATCTTGTGTAGAGTCATAAGAGTCATTGATAGGCCTTGTGAAGCTAGAGCATAATAGGAAGTTTTGCTCATGCTATTTGCTATGTTTCTTTAGGATGTCAAGTTGAGTGCTATGAGTGTTTCTTTTGGCTTTGCTCCCATCTCTATGTCTCTCCTCCTTGTGTTTTGAAAAGATTACTTGAGGACAAGTAAAGGTCTAGTGTGGGGGAGTTGATAGCTTGCATATTTACATGTTTTTAGCATCCATATCTTATGCATTTTGATCATATAAGTTAGGCATTAGGCATGTTTAGGTCCATTTTGCATTCATTTGTCCTTATCAGGTGTTGGAGTATGCTTTGGTGTGATTTGAGGTGTTTGGAAGCCTTATGGCTCAAAAAGAGGTGAAGAATCAAGTTTGGCCATGAAAAGAGAAGTCAATCCATGATCTGGTCAAGACAAAGATGAGCATGGACAGAGGTCTTAGAGATGTCTCCTGCTATTAAGATTTTGTGGAGACACAGCAAATTGAGTTAGCTTTCCAATGGAAGTGGTTTCAAGTCATTTGGACCTGTATTGGAAAAGTTATGATCAATTCACTTGAAGCATGTCAGGATGGCCGGGTAGAGACAACCGGGTAGAGACAGCCGGCCGGGAAAAGGACAGACGGATGGAAGTGGTCCAGTCCGGGATGACTGAGCCTGGGACAGGTACCCGGCCGGTTGGCTTGTGCTGGAGGTGACGAGACCGGGTAGACAGGTCCGGGTTGGTGAAGCCGGACGGGAAGAAGCTGAACAAGCCATCCGGACGGCCGGGGAGGAAGAGCCGGGGAACAGCACCCGGACGGGCTGGACAGAGGCCAGAACTGGACAGGCCGGGGTGGCCAGACCGGGTTGGATGGCTTGGAGTCTCCCCTGACCGAATTTCCAAGCTCCATTCTCATTGGTTGAGACCAATCTTGCTTAAGGACTTTTTAGTAATCTTGTTTTATGTTTCTTAGGGCTTTCATGCCTCCTTTAAATACTCTTGTAATCTCATTAAGAAAAAAAGAACTACTTTTCTCTCTAAAACATATTTAGAACTTGAAGACAGTTTGGATATTTGATCCTTTTTACATCATTTCTTGTGTGTTTAATAGATTATCTCTTTCTCAAATCATGTTTAGCCTTGAATCATCATTGATTTTGAGGTTTTCCATGGGTATTAGTGAGTAGATCTATCTAGGGTTCATGGGCTTGGGAGACTAAGGGTGATTAGGAGTAGATCCAAGGTGCTTAGTGTTAGATCTATCATCTCCTTGCATTGATTTGGTGTTCTTCTTGCTATATTTGGGTTGGCCTCTCAAACATAGAGCTATAGGCATTTCATGCCCGAAAGGTGTTCTATGAAATGCCTGAACCAACTCATCTATGCTTTTAGCTTGCTTTGCCTAAGGGATTAGTTGTCAAAGAAGCTAGGATTGCTATTGGACTCATTCTCCATGTTTGCTTTGATCATTACAGCCAAAGGGATTTGGTGTACTTGGGTGATCATTGCAAAAGAGCATTCATCTAGGGATAGAGCTTGCTTAGTTTTGTTGTCTAGGCATAAGGAATTAGATTGATTGAAAAGTTGGCATCTTGGATTGAACCTTGATCACCCAAAGTCAATTCCCTTGTCCCAAGAACCCCCTTGCCTCATTGAGAAAGAAAGTTCAATCTTTTATTGCATTTTTAATATTGTCTTAGTTTCATAATCATCCTCTCATCTTGATAGACTTAGATTAAGCATGAACTTGCTTTCCCTTTGCATTAGAATCTCTTAGAATTGGATTGACATCTTGTATTCTACAACATTTGATTAGGACTTGAAAAGTCCCACTATCAGTCCTTCCCAGTTTGCTCCCAATTTTCCTGTGTTTCGTTCGGAAGTGTTTTGGAAGACTTTGCGTAAGACTAAATCGCCTTCTCTGAAGCTACGATGGCGTACGTTTGAGTTGTAGTACCTTGCAGCAGCGTGCTGGTAATTTTGGATTCGAATGAGCGCCTGGTCGCGGCGTTCATTGATAAGATCGAGATTGTCCAGCATCATAGTGTTGTTTAAATCTTCTCGTTCGGGGAGGAATCTTCTTTGTACTCCGGGGAACTATACTTCCGCGGGGATCATGCATTCCGTTCCGTAAACTAGGGCGAATGGGGTTTCACCCGTAGCCCTTCTCGGGGTTGTACGATGCGACCAAAGGACTCCTTCGAGCTCCTCTGCCCATCTCCCCTTGTTGATGGTTTCTGCCTGGCCGTTGCATTGTGGATATCTGGGAGTTGACTTGGTAAGTCATATCTTCCACTTCTCGCAGAACGCCTCGAATCGGGTAGAGATGAACTGAGACCCGTTGTCTGTCACGATTTCGTAAGGGACCCTGTGTCTGGTGATTATGTTTTTCCATACGAAGTTCTCGACTTGGACGTCTTTGATACTTGCGTAGGAATCAGCCTCCACCCATTTTGAGAAGAAATCCGTGAGGACCAGGAGAAAACGTTTCTGCTTCGAGTTATGTAATGGCCCGAAGATGTCCATGGACCATTGCATAAAGGGATACGGAGATGAGATGGACGAGAGGACTTCCGCGGGCTGATGGATTGTCGGTGCGTGCCTTTGGCATTTCTCGCACTTTCGAGCGAACTTCTCGTAGTCTTTGATCATAGTTGGCCAGTAATAACCGTGGCAATTTATTTTGACTGCGAGAGATCTTCCGCCGGAATGGTTTCCGCACGACCCGGAATGGACCTCCTCCATTACTCTTCTCGCTTTTTTGCCTTCAGCGCAGGTCATGAGTGGGCCGGAGAATCTCCATTTGTAGATTTATCCTTCTACCGTCACGTATCGTGCGGCCTGAGTCTTGATTTTTCTGGCTGCTCATTTTTCGGCGGGAAGTGTTCCGTCGATTATGTACGCTCGGATTGGTTCCAGCCAAGGGCTGTCGCAGCCGTATTCCAACTGATCCACGTCTTCTTCTGGTGGTTCATCCCTTTCTTCCGCGTTTTCGATTTGTGCTCGAATAAGATTGGCGATCACTAGCGGTCCGATGCTTGGATGTTCAATGAACTCGACGGGGATTACCCGACTTAGTCCAGGGTCTGAACTTGACGTGAGTGCGGCCAAGGCATCTGCCTGAGTGTTTCCCGAGCGAGGAATATTAGTGAGGGTGAAGTGGTCGAAGTTTCGGGAGAGATCTTGGATGAGTTAAAGGTATGCGTCCATTCTTTCATCCCTTGCTTCATATTCCCCGCTGTACTGATTTCCGACTAACTGAGAGTCACTGTAAGCGTGGATGTTACGGATCTTCAGCCCTCGGGCTAGCCGTAAGCCCGCAACGAGTGCCTCATATTCGGCCTCGTTGTTTGACGCATGGAACTCCAATCGGAATGACTGGTCCAAGACTTCGCCAGTCGGAGACGTGAGCCAAATTCCGATCCCGGATCCTTGTTTGGACGATGATCCGTCCATGTGAAGGATCCAAGTTGAGTTCGGTTCTGTGTTCGTCATATCTCCTATGGGCAATTCCACCAAGAAGTCCGCCAATACTTGAGAGTTTGCGCAGGTTCTTGGGCGGTACTCCACGTCGTACTCGCTTAGTTCTATCGTCCATTTTGCGAGTCGTCCTGACTGACTCAGACTGTACAAAATCATTCGCAAGGGGAAGGTGGTGAGGATTACAATGGTATGCGACTGAAAATACGGCCGGAGTTTTCTTGCCGACATTACAACCGCAAATGCTAGCTTCTCCATTAGGGGATATCGGGTCTCAGCGTCTAGCAACGTTTTGCTTATGTAGAAGATTGGTTTCTGCTCACCGCGTTCTTCTCTAATCAAAACGCCGCTTACCGCTGTTGTGGATACTGCGATGTACAGGCACAAGGGTTCTCCCTCTACTGGTTTCGCAAGGACGGGAGGAGTGGCCAGGGAACAAGGGTTCTCCCTCAATTTCATGTTGTGCAAATTCAACATTGCGAAACACTCTTCCAGATGGGAAACGTGGTCGTGTTCGTCAAGGGATTTTACGAGCATGTCATCAATGTATACCTCCATAGTTTTTCCGAGCTGCTCGGAAAACATTCGGTTGACGAGTCGCTGGTAAGTAGCGCCTGCGTTCTTGAGGCCGAAAGGCATTACTTTGTAGCAATACGTCCCACGGTCAGTGATGAATGCGGTCTTCTCGCGATCATCCGGGTTCATCATAATTTGATTGTACCCGGAGAAGGCGTCCATAAATGATAAAAGTTTGTTTCCTGCTGTTGTTTCGACAAGACGGTCGATATGCGGGAGTGGAAAGCAATCTTTTGGACAAGCCTTGTTGAGGTCGGTGAAGTCGACGCAGACTCGCCATTTTCCGTTTTTCTTTTTGACCACGACTGGGTTAGCGAGCCAGTCCGGGTACCTGACTTCCGTTATTGACCCCACTTTAAGGAGTTTTTCGACTTCCTCGTTTACCGCGCATTTCTGGTCCTAGTTTCGCCTTTTTGCTTGGCGGGTTTGTAGGTCGGGTCAATGTTGAGCTCATGGCAAGTTATGCCGATGTCGATCCCAGGCATATCCTCCGCGGCCCAAGCGAATGTGCTGTGGTTCCTTTTGAGACAGGCTATGAGCTCTGTTCTCAAAGGTTCGCGGAGGTTGTCTCCGATCTCGACGCATCGTTCCGGGAACGATTCGTCTAGGCAGACCGAGATTACCGGTTCGCAAGTTGTTTCGCGCTTCCCGTCTAGGGCTTCGATCCTCTGTGATTGCCAGAAGACGTTCGAGTCTTGTTCTGGGGCATTCTTATCGGGAGTAGGCTTTACTTGTTTGCTTCGAGAGGCTTCGACTGCCGAGTTTTTTCTTTTCAGCTCGGCGGCGTAAAATACTTGCGCCATCCTGCGATTTCCTTGTATAGTTTCGATTCCGCGAGGGGTTGGAAACTTTAGACACAGATGGAATGTCGAGGGGATCGCTCGCATGGAATCCAGCCATGGAGTACCGATGATCGCGTTATACGATGTTGGACGGTCGACGACTAAGAATTTTGTTATTTTGGCGACGCTCCCAGCTTTAACCAAGAGGCTGATCGAGCCGAGAGTCATAGTAGCATCTCCCGAGAGTCCGAATATCGGGCTAGGTTCTTCCGTGACGGCGCACAGGTCGACCTCCATTCTCTCGAGGGTACTCTTGCATATAATGTTGGCCGAGCATCCGGTGTCGAGTAACACTCTCGCTACGTCGATGTCCTGGATCGTCATTTCGATTACAAGGAGATCGTTGTGGGGTTTGGCCTGGTCGGCCGTTGCCCGATCCTTGAATGAAACAACATCGCTGGCTATTAGAGCGGACATCCTATATCTTTTATTGCTTAGTGACTTTCGAGTTAGAGAATTCGTCCCCCCCCCCTCCTTCTAGCGCCAAACTGTGGGAACCGAAATTGTCACTGTCAATTTTCGATGAACAAATGTGGAGGAAAACCGAGTTAACCCGATCTTCCTTGAAGGTCCAAATTCTCTGCGTAATCACTTTAGAATCGAGAAAAGATAAGTAGCAAGATAAAAGAAGAATGGTCGCCGTAGGCTGCTTATTAGTTAAAAATATGAATACAAGATTTCTCCGAGAGGAGTAGAGATATGCTAACTGACGGAACAACAGAACAAGAGGCGGCCAAGACGTCCTAAGCCTTGCCGTACTAGTCTAACCACCTAAGTCCTAAGTTCTCTAAGCTAGCAGGAGTTCTCTAAGTCTAAAATCTCGGATCCTCTTCACTTCTGCTCCAGCCCTCCTTATATATTCGCTTTAGGTCGGTGGCCCGTTTAACCTTTCGCCTTTGGGCCCAAGTTTATCTCTTTTGGAAATATTCCATTTTCCGTCGATCTTTGTAGTTATCCTCGAGTATTGACATTTATCTGCAGAAACTTAGCATTTATACAACTTCAATAAGTTAGGATAAATCGTCATAGCTCTTATTGGGCTTGGGTCTCCAACCCTCAAGCCCTTGAACGTTTGTGTGATTTCTCGAAAAGATTATCTCTTCCGCACGATGAATCGTATAGCCTAAAGAATCGATGTTCGAGTTGATCGTCCTTGTTTTACACGATACATTTTGCGAAAGAACCATCCTTCCTAGCTCCAGTTGTAAGACTTCGAGGATAACTCCAATCGAGTTGAACCGAGGAACGTTAGGTCCATAGCTAAGGTACTATGACTTCACGGACACCATGAGGTGCGATCTAAATCGGATGATCTGGGAACAGACTGGATGCACTGGAGCCCGGGACCAGCACAGGCGAGCTGGCACCCGGCGGCCGGTGCCAGCACGGCGGGCTGGCGCCCGCACCCGGCCAGCACGGCGAAGCCGGCGCCGGCGCCGGGCCAGCACGGGCGAAGCCGGCGCCCGGTGCCAGCACGGCGAAGCCGGCGCCCGGTGCCAGCATCGGCGAAGCCGGCGCCGGCGCCGGGCCAGCACGGACGAAGCCGGTGCCTAGTGCCCGGGCCAGCACGGGCGAAGCCGGCGCCCGGTGCCAGCACGGCGAAGCCGGCGCCGGCGCCGGTGCCAGCATCGGCGAAGCCGGCGCCGGCGCCCGGTGCCAGCACGGGCGAAGCCGGCGCCCGTGCCGAACGGGCGAAGCCGGCGCCGGCGCCGGTGCCAGCAGGCGAGCCTGCGCCAGCGTCCGGACCTTGGTCGCCTGTTCTTTTCCTATCCGACCTTTGTTGATCCTTTTTGTGGAAATTCCGTAGACAGGAAATGATCTTAGCCGTTGATTTCGAGATAACCGTTTTCGACCCCAACAGACAAGAAACACAAAATGATCAGCAACTTGGCACCTCCCCCACACTTAATTCACACAGTCTCTGTGTTTGTTAAGTGGAGAGAAGGGCCTAAATGAAAACTAAATTCAAAGACAAATGGTATGTACAATGGTAAGGTGAAGGAGTACCTCTATGGGGCATGAGAAGAGGCTGATGCCTCACTCTTGTAGTCATCTTCCTCGTAGGTGGAGTCAAGTGAAGGTGATTCATTACCGGACTCGGATTGGAGAGCTGGTGGGTTCCTTTTGTGGAGAAGAAGTTGTTTCTTTGTGCGTGGTGCTGAGGGATCTACGGTGGCCGAGGTGGAGGGGAAAAGAAAACATCAAGGTCAAAGTCCTCTGCTTTGCAACCAGCCACAGCTCCTCTAGTCAAAACATCTACCAATTTTCGCATAAACTGAGCTCAAGCTTCAGCTTGCTTCTTCACAGTCCTACTCAGCTCCTTGCACTTGTGTGTGAGCTTGTAGATGGTTATATCCTGAGCTTTGCTCCACCTCTGAAGACTGCTGATATGGTCATGAGCTTGGCGAAGTGGACCAAGGGGCAAAGAGGCAGTGCACTGGTTGAAGTGGTAACGAGGAGGACCAAAGAGGTGCGCAGTGGCTCTGCTAGAGTGACCCTCTTCGAACATGGCTGCCTTGTCTGCTCTCTTCTTGGCGCTTTCCAATGTCATGGGACCAAGGGCTCCGTGACTGCTAAGGAGGTGCTTCTCACTGATATCAAATCGGATTGCTCCTGGAGTGCTCAATGTGGTGAGAGAATAATGAGTAAGAACCAGCTCAACTTTCTTTGCACCTCTATGGTAGGAGTAGACACACTTCCCATTGAACCTTCCAGAGAAGTAGTGAGATGACCTCAAGTAGTTTAGATCCATGAAAGAGGGACCAGCTGCATCATTTCACAAACTTATCCCCATGTAAGCAAGCAATGGTGTTATCAAGTCACCAATCCCAATCTGAGCTTCAGGGTCTCTGTTTGCCAGCCCCAATCCTTATAGTACATGAGGCGCTTCACAAAGAATCCCACCATGCCAAAATCTTTGTAGAGGTCGCTGGGAACCAAAGGGAGATGAGGGGGTAGAGCATAGTGCTGGACAGCTTGGTGTAGAAGTTTCAATTCATCTCCAAAGACTGTTCCTACTTCCTTCCTGGGAATATGGTATGGACAAGCAACCTGTGGAGATAGCGCACCGAAGGATGTCTAAAGGAGGCGTTCTTGTCCCGTTTGGCACTCCTATTCTTGCCTGATATAAGCTTCCAAGTCAGGCTTGTGATGTTCATCTCTCATTTGACCTTGGTGATGTCTTGCATATTTTCATATATTTAGCCATCTTTTTATTGCATTCTTTGAGTTGTAGGCTAAAGTTTAGGCTTGTCTAGGATCATTTTGCATTCATTTGTCCTTATCAGGTGTTGGAGTATGCTTTGGTGAGATTTGAGGTGTTTGGAAACCTTATGACCCAAAAAGAAGTGAAGAATCAATATTGGCTATGAGAAGAGAAGTAAAACCAAGAGAAGAGAGTTAGACCGGGTAGCCTTGACCGGCTACACACACCCGGACGGATCAGAACGGACCACAAGAAGCAGCTGGACGGCCGGGAGTCGTCCGGTAGAGCACCGGACGATGTGAACTGATGGACGCCCGAGACGCTGTCCGGTACACCGGACGGAAGAACAAGACGCCCAGGCCGAGACGCCCCGAGATACGCTCGACGCGCATCCGGACGGGCGAACAAGACGCGTCCAAACCGAGGACGACCGGGGTGGCCTGTCTGGCTAGGAGTACCCGGTCGTGAAGAAGGTGCTGATGACCGGGGTGAGGCGGCCGGGATGAGACGGACGGCATGGAACCTGGACGGAGCAAAGAACGCGGCCAGCTGGACGGCTGGGTAGCTTAGACCGGGTTGGAAGGTGTTGATTCACCCTGACCGAGTTTTGTACCTCTTTCCTATTGGTTTAGACCCATTTAGCTTAAGGGCTTTTTAGCTTGCTTTGCCTAAGGGATTAGTTGTCAAAGAAGCTAGGATTGCTATTAGACTCGCTCTCCATGTTTACTTTGATCATTACAGCCAAAGGGATTTGGTGTACTTGGGTGATCATTGCAAAAGAACATTCATCTAGGGATAGAGCTTGCTTAGTTTTGTTGTCTAGGCATAAGGAATTAGATTGATTGAAAAGTTAGCATCTTGGATTGAATCTTAATCATTTGATATCAAGTTCCTATACCCATGGGTCTCACTCTCCTCATAAGAAAGAAAGTTTTACTTTTTGTTGCATTTTGCTTATTATTTTAGTTTAATCATCATCCTCTTTAATGATTGCATTTAGATTAAGCATAGACTTGCATTCCCTCTGTTTCATGGTCACTTAGGACTGGTTTGACAATCTTATATACTACATCATTTGATTAGGACCTTAGAAAAGTCCTTTCATCAAATTGGCCGCTGCCAAATTCTAAGTTGATTAGACATTGGGATTTAGTCACTTGCTTGAGACTAAATCATTTTTCTTTTCTTGTGATATTGATTCTCCTTTTGCATCTTCCTTTGATTTTCAGGTGTATGAACACAAGAAGCAAGGGTGCAACTAACCTGGTTCCCACTGTTGAAGAGATAGCTACACTTGAGAGGGAAATAGCAAGAAGGAGAAGAGAAGAAGAGCAACAGGCTCACATTCAGAGGTTGGGGTTTGAGATGGATGATCACCAGCTTCAACCCCAAGATGGCAATGGTCAAGGAGCTGACAACCTTAGACCACAGCGCCAACAACAACAACACCCACAGAGGCCAGCTAGAGCCATTGGCACCTATGACCGTCCTCACATTCATGGCAACAGGACGGGCATCCGCGCACCAGCTTTGGAAGCTAACAACTTTGAGATCAAGTCAGGCTTGTTGAGTGTGATTGAGAACAACAAGTACCATGGCTTGGCTGTAGAAGACCCATTTGATCACTTGGACAAGTTTGATAGCTATTGTGGCTTGTCCAAGACCAATGGTGTGTCCGAAGATGCCTTCAAGCTCAAGTTGTTTCCATTCTCTCTAAGAGACAAGGCACGCCAATGGGAGAAATCTCTACCTAGTGATTCCATCACTACTTGGGATGATTGTAAGAAGGCCTTCTTGGAGAAATTCTTCTCCACATCAAGGACAGCCAAGCTGAGGAATGAGATCTCTAGTTTCCAGCAGAAGAACTTGGAAAACTTTAGTGAAGCATGGGAAAGGTTCAAGGGTATCAAGCTGTGCCCACACCATGGCTTCTCAAAGGAGAGTTTGCTGAGCACATTCTATGAGGTGCCCTTCCTGAGTTTAAAGCAAGATTGGATACAGCAAGCAATGGTTTCTTCCTGGGCAGGTCTGAAGAAGATGCTGAGGAACTGGTGGACAACATGGTGAAGAGTGATTTAGTTTACAGTGTAGAACATGACAGAGCTGATAGAACAACCAGAGTTGATGACAACCAGACCAAGAAGGAAATCAAATCCTTGCAAGAGAAGATAGACTTGCTGATTGCTAACCAAACCAAAAAGGAGCAGATCAACTTTGTGGGTGGTCCAAGTCAGGAAACCCCTCCTAAGGTTAATGAAGTTGAAGGGTTAGAAGGGCAAGAAGAGCTTTGCTTCATCAACAACAATGGTACTTGGTACAGGAAGGAGCCTAACTTTCAGTACAACAACTACCAGCAAAGGTCTTATCCCAACAACCAGCAAGGAGGCTATCAACCCAAGCAAAACACTCAGCAAGGGAACTACCAGCCTAGGCAGAATCCTCCTCCTGGTTTTACAAACCATGGCAATCAATCTACTCAAGCTCAAGGTAGCTCCTCCCAAGCTAAAGCTCCAGATTCATCTATGGAAGCTATGCTCAAACAATTGTTGGAAGGTCAAGCTAGAGCAGCCAAAGACATTGGCCATCAGTTCAAGACTGTTCACTCCAAGATTGATAGCAGCTACACTGAGCTAAACAACAAGATTAGAGCTTTGGAGAATAAGTTTGCTTCTATGAACTCTCAGCCAAGTTGCCAACAAGGAACACTACCAGGAAAGGCTGAGCAAAACCTCAAAGAACCAATGAAGGCAATCACTTTGAGAAGTGGTAGAGAGCTACCTCCAAGAACTCTCCCCAAGGATGGTGAGACAGTAAGTGGGGGGGGTGGCTATCAACATTGTTGATGATGTTGTGATTGTAGATGAGAAAGTTGACGAGGAGATTCTAGAAAAGATTGTTGAAGCTAAGGGTAAAGGAAAGGTTGGAGAAGAGAAGAAAACACTAAAGCATGGTGAAGTTGCCACTCCAACAAAAGAGTCTTCTTTGTTCCTCCTCCCTATGAACCTAAGCTGCCATTTCCTGGAAGATTCAAGAAGCAACTTTTGGAGAAGTACAAAGCACTCTTTGAGAAGCAAATGAGTGAAGTTCAAGTCACAATGCCAATCATTGATGCCTTCATGCTTGTCCCTCAATACAGCAAGTTCTTGAAGGATGTTGTGGCTGCCAAGAAGAAGGAAATGGAAGGCATGATGGTTCTTACTCATGAGTGCAGCCATCATCCAGAGATTGACAATCCCTAAGAAGCTAGAGGATCCAGGCTGCTTTACCCTACCTTGTGCCATTGGTCCTTTGATGTTTGAGAGATGTCTATGTGATTTGGGAGCTAGTGTCAGTCTCATGCCTCTATCTGTTGCCAAGAAGCTTAGGTTCGGCCAATACAAGAAGTGCAAACTCTCTTTGGTGCTTGCTGACCGCTCAGTCAAATTCCCCATTGGTATCCTTGAAGACCTCCCTGTGATGGTGGGAAATTGTGAAATCCCTACTGATTTTGTTGTTCTTGAGATGGATGAAGAAGCTAGAGATCCCTTGAACCTTGGAAGACCATTCTTAGCCACAGCAGGAGCCCTTATCAATGTGAAGGAGGGCAAGATTGATCTTCATTTGGGGAAAGAGCACACTCTCCATTTTGATATCAATGAGGTAATGAAGAGGTCAACTGTGCAAGGCCAAGTGTTTTACATAGAGGAGATGGAAGCTCTTGCTGATGAGTTCCTTGAGGAATTGGCACTTGGAGAGTTGACAGTGGATAAAGAGGTCCAAGTGGTTGAGAACCAAGAGAGTGATGCTATTGCAGCCATGCTGGATTCTCGCAAGAAGATTGTTGATAAAGTCCAGTATGAGGAGCTCAAACAAGAGGTGCACCAAGCTGTTTCAGCCACATCAAGAGGACACCCAACAAGATGATTGGAGTGAGCTCAAGGCACCAAAAGTGGAGCTAAAACCTCTTCCCCATGGTGTAAGGTACGCATTTCTAGGCCCTAACCAGTCATATCCTGTCATTGTGTGTAGTGAACTTACTGAACTTGAGCTTTCTCAACTTTTAAATGCACTTAAAAAGTTTAGAAAGACAATTGGATACTCACTAGATGATATTAAGGGGATATCACCTTCTTTGTGCATGCATAGGATAGATCTAGAGGATGAATCAATGACTTCTATAGAGCATCAAAGAAGTTTGAATCCTAACCTGAAGGATGTTGTAAAGAAGGAGATTCTTAAGCTCTTAGATGCTGGTGTTATCTACCCTATTTCAGATTCTAAATGGGTATCTCCTGTGCATGTAGTTCCAAAGAAAGGTGGTATCACTGTGGTTAAAAATGACAAGGATGAATTGATACCAACTAGAACCATAACTGGCCATAGGATGTGTATTGATTATAGAAAGCTCAACTCAGCATCTAGAAAGGATCATTTTCCATTGCCATTCATTGATCAAATGCTTGAGAGACTTGCAAACCATCCTTTCTATTGTTTTCTTGATGGGTATTCAGGGTTCTTCCAAATCCCCATACATCCCAATGATCAAGAGAAGACAACATTCACATGCCCCTATGGCACCTTTGCTTATCGAAGGATGCCATTTGGGTTATGTAATGCTCCAGCAACCTTTCAAAGGTGCATGATGTCTATCTTCTCGGATCTCATTGAGGATATAGTGGAGGTATTCATGGATGATTTCTCTGTCTACGGATCTTCGTTTTCTGCTTGTTTGTCCAACTTGTGCAGGGTCCTACAGAGATGTAGAGACACCAACCTAGTGCTGAATTGGGAGAAGTGTCATTTCATGGTCAAAGAGGGGATTGTGCTTGGACACAAGATTTCATAAAAGGGCATTGAAGTGGACAAGGCTAAGATTGAGGTGATGGTCAGCTTGCCACCACCAAAGACAGTGAAAGACATCAGGAGCTTCCTCGGCCATGCTGGGTTCTATAGAAGATTCATCAAGGACTTCTCAAAGATTGCTAGACCCATGACCAAGTTGCTGTGCAAGGAGGCCGCTTTCAGCTTTGATGAAGATTGTCTTGAGGCTTTCAAGAAGATAAAGGGTGACCTTGTTAGTGCTCCCATTGTCCAGCCACCTGATTGGGACCTCCCTTTTGAGATAATGTGTGATGCTAGTGATTTTGCTGTTGGGGATGTCCTGGGGCAGAAGAAGGATGGCAAAACTCATGTGATTTATTATGCTAGCCAAACCCTGAATGATGCACAAATGAAGTATGCCACAACAGAGAAAGAGAGGCTGGCCATTGTCTTCGCTTTTGAGAAATTCAGAAGCTACCTGGTGGGTTCTAAGGTCATTGTGTATACTGACCATGCAGCTTTTAGACATCTCCTAGCAAAGAAGGATGCCAAGCCAAGACTACTAAGTTGGATCCTTTTACTTCAAGAGTTTGACTTGGAGATTACAGACAAGCTAGGGATTGAGAATGGAGTTGCTGATCACTTGTCCAGGTTGAGGATTGAAGGTGGAATCCCTATTGATGAGGGACTTAGAGAAGAGCATGTCATGGCCATCATGTCAGTGGTGGCAGTCATTAAGACTGGAAAAAAGATTGAAGAGGTTAAGGCAGCTGAAGAGAAGGGACCTTGGTATGCTGATTTGGTTAACTACTTAGCCACTGGGAAGGAACCATTGGGGCTTGTAGGGTATGAGAAAAAGAAGTTCTACAAAGACTTGAAGAGATACTATTGGGATGAACCATACCTCTACACCCTATGCAAAGATCAGATTTATAGAAGAGTGGTGGCTGAAGAAGAAGTTGAAGGAATCCTCTCACATTGCCATGGATCTTCCTATGGAGGCCATTTTGCTACTTTCAAGACTGTCTCAAAGGTGCTACAAGCTGGATTTTGGTGGCCACACATGTTCAGGGACTCACAAGACTTCATTTCAAGATGTGACTCTTGCCAAAGGAGTGGGAACATTACTAAAAGGAATGAGATGCCTCAAAACCCAATCCTTGAAGTGGAAGTGTTTGATGTTTGGGGGATTGACTTCATGGGACCCTTCCTCTCTTCTTATGGCAACAGATACATCTTGGTGGCTGTGGACTATGTATCAAAGTGGGTGGAAGCAATAGCAAGTCCTACAAATGATTCAAGAGTGGTGGTCAAAATGTTCAAGAGCAATATCTTCCCAAGGTTTGGAGTTCCAAGAGTGGTCATAAGTGATGAAGGTTCACATTTCATCCACAAGGTATTTTAGGGTCTTCTCAAGAAGAATGGAGTGAAACACAAGGTTGCAACACCCTATCACCCTCAAACAAGTGGCCAAGTGGAGGTCTCCAACAAGCAAATCAAGGGAATCTTGGAAAAGGTTGTAGGAACCAAGAGGAAGGATTGGTCAGCCAAGCTTGATGATGCTCTTTGGACATATAGAACAGCATTCAAGACTCCTCTAGGCACTACTCCTTTCAACATTGTCTATGGGAAGTCTTGCCATCTGCCAGTTGAGCTTGAATACAAGGCATTGTGGGCTGTGAAGCTTCTAAACTGTGACATCAAGTGTGCAAAGGAGAAGAGACTTCTTCAACTAAATGAACTGGATGAGATAAGGATGGATGCCTTTGAGAACTCAAGGATCTACAAGGAAAAGACTAAGGCTTTCCATGACAGGCACATCCTCAAAAGAGAGTTCAAGGCAGGAGATCAAGTGCTTCTTTACAACTCTAGACTGAAGCTGTTTCCAGGAAAGCTAAAGTAATGGTGGTCTGGTCCATTTGTGATCAAAGAAGTGAGACCTTATGGAGCCATTGTGCTTTGGAACAAGGATGGTGGAGACTTCACAGTGAATGGCCAGAGACTCAAAGAATACATTGCCACAGTACCAAAGGAGGATGGGACATCAACCCCACTCTCTGATGCTCCCCTTGCCTAACCTCAAAGGAGGCAAAGTCAAGCTAGTGACTTTAAACAAGCTCACCTGGGAGGAAGTCCCATGTTTATCCTTGTAAATATGCACTAGGATTTGTTCTTTTTCAATTAAGTCACTTGGAGAATGGTGATAGCCTGGGAATGAGTGGGATAAAGCTTTGAGAAGAGGTGATATAAAAAAAATTAAAAAAAAATTAAAAAAAAATGGTTTGGAGGTTTGGACCGGGTAGGGTGGACCGGGGTCGCCTACACGGACGGACGCGCAGCATGCTGAACCATCGGACCGGGGTGCAGTGTCCTGATGAAAGCACCCGGTCGTGAAGCGGACGGACGGACGGACGAAAGGAACGCATCCGGGTACATCCGTCCGGGGTGAGCACCCGGTCGTGCAACAAGCTAGATGGACCGGGGAAGGGACGTCCGGGGTAACCTACCCGGTCGTGAATCGGACGGACTGACTGACCGGGGTGCGTTGTCCGGGTAGCAGCACCCGGTCGTGGAGACAGCAGAACAAACTGGGGACGACCGTCCGGGGTAACCTACCCGGTCGTTCTCCGCATGCCAAGATCCGCGAACATCCCGATGGAACCCCACGACCCGCGCACGACCCGGCCACGACCCAAGGTAAGTTTCTCTATCCCTAAACCGACCCAAACCCACCTAAACCGACCCGAACACCCATCCACCCGACCCAGAAAATTTTTAAAACCCTAAACCACCCTCTTCCTCCTCATTTCATCTTCTTCCTCACATCACAATCCTCTCTAGCCTCCAAGAACATAAATCCCCATAACTTTGTCAAATCTCAACCAAATCACAAATTTCTTTTTCCCTCATCCAAGCCTTCCTTCCCTAGCTCTAATTCCTTGAACCTTTTCATCTTTTTTTTTTTGGTTTTTTCTATGCAATAACTATCTACAAGTGCATGCATATGACATAAAACACAAGACCATTAGCAACTTGACACCTCCCCCACACTTAATTCACACAGTCTCTGTGTTTGTCAAATGTGGAGAAGGGCCCAAAGAAAGAAAAATAAAACTAAATGAAATGATGAATGGTATATACAATGATAGGGTGTTGGAGTACCTCTATGGAGCATGGGATGAGGCTGATGCCTCTCCCTCAGAGTCATCTTCATCAGCAGTGGTGTTTAGGGACGGTGACTTGTTTCCGGACTCGGATGGGGCGATGTAAGGGTTCCTCAAACGGCGGAGAGCTTGCTTGCTGGATTGTGGTGCAGAGGAGTCAATAAGTGGCTGAGGAGGGGGTGCATTGAGAGCATCAAGATCAAAGTCCTCAGCCTTGCAGCCAGCTACACCCCCCTAGCTAGAACATCAGCCACTTTCTTCAATAACCGGGCTGAAACTTCAGCTTGCCTCTTCACAGTCCTTTTCAGCTCTTTGCACTTGTTGGTGAGCTTGAAAATGGTCCTATCTTGAGCCCTGTTCCACCTCTGGAGGATTTTAATTTGGTCATGAGCCTGGCGTAGGGGTCCAAGAGGCAGGACACTGGTGCAATGCTCAAGCTTGTAACGAGGAGGGCCAAAAGATGAGCAGTGGTGCTTCGGTGTATTCCTCTTCATAAGCATTCTGCTTGCTTGCATCCTTATCACCTTTGGGAATGTTCACAGGGCAAAGGGGTCCATGACTCCTAAGGAGGTGTTCCTCACTGGTGTCAAAGCTGATATCTCCTGAAGTGCTCAAGGAAGTGAGTTGTGGGCTAGGAAGCAACAGCTCAGCCTTCTTGCCACCCCTTGAGTAAGAGTAGACACATCTCCCATTAAACCGTCCACTTAGAAATTGAGCCTTCCTCAGGTAAGCTCCATCCAAGAAAGTAGGACCTACTCCATCATCACCCAAATCAATCCCTTGGTAAGCCAATAATGGGGTTATCCAGCCACCAATACCAATCTGAGGTCCGGAGTCACGGTTTGTCCAAGCCCAGCTCTTGTAGTGCATGAGGCGCTGTACAAGGAAGCCCACCATACCAAAATCTGAGTAGAAATCATCCGGGACACTAGGGAGCTGAGGAGAGGAAACAAAGTGTCGGGCGGTTTGGTGGAGGAATCTCAACTCGTCTCCAGCAACATTCCCTACTTCCTTCTTCTGGAAGAGGGTGTGGTTAAGCAACCTGTGGAGGTAGCGCATAGTGGGATGCCTAATAGCTCCATTCTTCTCCTTCTTTTTGCCCCTTTTTCCTTGTCATGTCAATAAGGTCCACATTGATTCAGCAATGGTCTTCTCCTTAGGGGCTGTCTTGAGTGTTGGAAGTGAAGGGTTTTTCTGATCCTCAAGGTCAAGAACTTCACTAATCTCTTTGAAAGACATGGAGTACACCTCACCCTCAATCTTGAATTTGATCTCTCCCCATCCTTGCTGTGCATGCTTGGAAGTGTGAAAAGTTGCTTCTAGTGTAGCCAAGAATTGGCAAGAGACTTCTTTGTGAGTGGGGTACGCTGCTGAGTAGAGGCTGCCTACCTTCATGTTCTGAAGCATTTCTTTAACATCATCATCAAGGTACAGCTCTTGCAAAATCATCTTATGAACAAATCTGGTGGGGACCCAAGCAATGCCATTCCTCAAAAAGTCTAGCAGCTCAACTTCAGTAGGTGCCTTGGACCTATCCCTCTTGTCATATTTTGATTTAGGATCAGCATGCTCATCATTAGAAGATATCTCATCCTCTTCACCTTCATTTTCTGCAATCATTGGTTTCTTGGCTTGCTTCTTTGCTCTAGCCCTTGCCAACTTCTCTTCCTTGTTGTGCTGGTTAAGGCTCTCTACAACTTCTTGCACAGGGTCTGGTGCTCTCGTAGGTGTAGTCATAGCCCTCATAGTGTGAGCAAGGGTATGATCACCTATGTTGCTTGTCTTCTCAATCACAAGAGCTCCCACACTAGAATTTCTTGGTGCCTTAGCTCTCTTTGGAGGAGCCTGCATGTGAGTACCATCAGCCACATTGTCTCCAACAGCTAATCTCTTTCCATCCCTTTTGGCTTGCTTGTGAGCACCATCAGCCACACTCTTATCAGCAACAACTTTCTTCCCATCATTCTTGGCTTGCTTTTGAGCACTTTCAGCCACACTCTTAGCAACCACAACTCTCTTCCCTTCTTTCTTGGCTTATGCTTTCTTCCTTAGCAGTGCCAAGGCTTGCTGGCGGCGCTCCTCCTCTGAACCAGGCTGTGAACCCAAAGATTTCCCAAACTGAGCAGTGTGTCTTGCTGCACGCTCTTGCTTCTCAACTTCAAGATCAGCTTCACTTTTTCGCCCCATTGGTACCTGAAACTTTAGACCTTGGAAAAGAGTAAGCTTGAGAAGGAAAAAACTTTCAATATGAGGAACATGATCAAAAGCATAAGAATTACAACTCCAATGATCAATTACTCACAAGAAACAAACTTTTAAGCAAAAGGCTTTAGAAAATCCTAGAGGATTCTCATGCTCAATTTTTTTTTTTTTTTTTTTATGAGCAACAAGAATCTCTAAGAATCAAAACCACTCAATTAAGCACAATCAAGCTTATAATGGCCTAAATTGAAGTTCTCCATCAACCTAGCATCCAATCTAACCCAAGAACAACCTAAAACAAGCACTTTATGAAAAACCCCCAAATCTCATGAACCCTAATTCTTCAAAGTTCAAATTAATCTCAATTCCACCATGAAATCAACTACCCAGCATGATATATAAGCTTTCCCTAGTCTAAATTACAAGAATCTAGCAAGAAAAGGCTCAAATTTCAAGTTTAAATTTTTAGGGTTCATGAGGGTTACGAATTTGAACTTAGAGATACCATACCTTGCTTTGGATGAAGGATAAAGATGAAAAGATTCAAGGAATTAGAGCTAGGGAAGGAAGGCTTGGATGAGGGAAAAAGAAATTTGTGATTTGGTTGAGATTTGACAAAGTTATGGGGATTTATGTTATTGGAGGCTAGAGAGGATTGTGATGTGAGGAAGAAGATGAAATGAGGAGAGAGAGGGTGGCTTAGGGTTTTAAAAAGTTTCTGGGTCGGTTTAGGTGGGTTCGGGTCGGTTTAGGTGGGTTTGGGTCGGTTTAGGTGGGTTTGGGTCGGTTTAGGGATAGAGAAACTTACCTTGGGTCGCGGCCGGGTCGTGCGCGGGTCGTGGGGCTCCATTGGGCTGTTCGCGGATCTTGGCATGCGGAGAACGACCGGGTAGGTTACCCCGGACGGTCGTCCCCGGTCTGTTCTGTTGTCTCCACGACCGGGTGCTGCTACCCGGACAATGCACCCCGGTCAGTCAGTCCGTCCGATTCACGACCGGGTAGGTTACCCCGGACGTCCCTTCCCCGGTCCATCTAGCTTGTTGCACGACCGGGTGCTCACCCCGGACGGATGTACCCGGACGCGTTCCTTTCGTCCGTCCGTCCGTCCACTTCACGACCGGGTGCTTTCATCCGGACACTGCACCCCGGTCCGATGGTTCAGCATGCTGCGCGTCCGTCCGGGTACATGTCAAGGCTACTTGTTTTGAGAGTGAACCACCCCTTTGAAAGATCCCTTTGAACCTCTTGTTTCACTTGCATAAAACCTTCTTCCACCAAACCAAATGACTTGGACCATTTGACCAATTGCAAGAGGTCTTTTGAGTTTGCTTAATGATTGTTAGAGAGCAAATGGATTTGTGGATTGTGGATTCATGATGAGAAAGTGTAGGGATCAAAGGAGTTAAGATAGGCCTTGTTAAGTTAGAGTTGGATTGAGTTTTTGCTCTTGCTACTTGGTATGTTTATACAAGGTTATCAAGTTGAGAACTAAGAAGAGCATTCTTTTGGCTATGGGTCCCCTCCTTCAAACCTCTCCTCCTTAGTCCTTACTAGTTCACTTGTGGACAAGTAAAGGACTAGTGTGGGGGAGTTGATGTCTTGCATATTTTCATCCTTTTTATTGCATTCTTTGAGTTGTAGGCTAAAGTTTAGGCTTGTCTAGGATCATTTTGCATTCATTTGTCCTTATCAGGTGTTGGAGTATGCTTTGGTGAGATTTGAGGTGTTTGGAAACCTTATGACCCAAAAAGAAGTGAAGAATCAAGATTGGCTATGAGAAGAGAAGTAAAACCAAGAGAAGAGAGTTAGACCGGGTAGCCTTGACCAGCTACACACACCCGGACGGATCAGGACGGACCACAAGAAGCAGCTGGACAGCCGGGGAGACGCGTCCGGGTAGGAGCACCCGGACGATGTGAACTGATGGACGTCTGGGGAGATGCGTCCGGGTACGTACACCCGGACGGAAGAACAAGACGCGTTCAGGCCGAGAGACGTCCGGGAGATACGTCCGGGTACGTGCATCCGGACGGGCGAACAAGACGCGTCCAAACCGAGGACGACCGGGGTGGCCTGTCCGGCTAGGAGTACCCGGTCGTGAAGAAGGTGCTGATGACCGGGGTGAGGCGGCCGGGATGAGACGGACGGCATGGAACCTGGACGGAGCAAAGAACGCGGCCAGCTGGACGGCCGGGTAGCTTGGACCGGGTTGGAAGGTGTTGATTCACCCCTGACCGAGTTTTGTACCTCTTTCCAATTGGTTTAGACCCATTTAGCTTAAGGGCTTTTTAGTAATCTTAATCTATGTTTCTAGGGCTTTTAAGCCTAACTATAAGTACCCTTGTTATCCCTAATGTGGGACTTATCTCATTTTCTATCTAAGAACACATAAACCTCTTGAGAAAAGTTTCATCTTGATTCATAATCTCATCTTATCTTAGTGTTCTTGATTGTTTGATTTCATCTCCTTTCTTTCTCTATATGTTTAAGCTTGAATCTCTAATGGGTTTAAGAGTAAGCATGTGGATTAGTGAGTAGATCCATCTAAGATCCATGGGTTAGGGTGATAGAGAGTGATTAAGTGTAGATCCAAGGTGCTTAGTGTTAGATCTATCATCTCCTTGCATTGATTTAGTGTTCTTAAAGCTATATTTGAGTTGGCCTCTCAAACATAGAGTCATAGGCATTTCATGCGCGGAAGGTGTTCTATGAAATGCCTGAACCAACTCATCTATGCTTTTAGCTTGCTTTGCCTAAGGGATTAGTTGTCAAAGAAGCTAGGATTGCTATTAGACTCGTTCTCCATGTTTGCTTTGATCATTACAGCCAAAGGGATTTGGTGTACTTAGGTGATCATTGCAAAAGAACATTCATCTAGGGATAGAGCTTGCTTAGTTTTGTTGTCTAGGCATAAGGAATTAGATTGATTGAAAATTTAGCATCTTGGATTGAATCTTAATCATTTGATATCAAGTTCCTATACCCATGGGTCTCACTCTCCTCATAAGAAAGAAAGTTTTACTTTTTGTTGCATTTTGCTTATTATTTTAGTTTAATCATCATCCTCTTTAATGATTGCATTTAGATTAAGCATAGACTTGCATTCCCTCTGTTTCATGGTCACTTAGGACTGGTTCGACAATCTTATATACTACATCATTTGATTAGGACCTTAGAAAAGTCCTTTCATCACTTGGCAAGCTTTGGAAAGGATGGCTCTTTCTGGTCTTGAAAGCCAAGCACTTCCTCAATCTCCTTGAAGGTCATGGAGTAGGCTCGCTCATCAATCTTGAACTGTATCTTCCCCCATCCTTGCTTCACATGCTTGGAGGTGTGAAAGGTGGCTTCAAGGGATGCCAAGAATTGGCATGAGTCCTCTTTGTGTGTAGGATGAGCCATAGTGTAGAAGCTGCCCATGGTCATGTGGTCTAGCATCTCCTGGATGTCTTCTTCAATCACTAACTCCTTCAGGATCATCCTATCAACAAATCTGGTTGGAGGCCAAGAAACAACTCTTCTCAATTGCTCTATGTGGGAACCGAAATTCGCACTGTCAATTTTCGTATAAATAAGGAAAGTAGGAAAACCCTAATTTCCCTGAGGTCTCGGATCTCTGCGGAGCCAACTACAACTGATCAAATAGATGCGGATAATATGAAAAAATAACAAAACAAATTTAGAGAAAAAAGTAGATCTTATTCGCGTAAGAGCGTTGCGATCATTACAAGAGATATAAAAGTTTTGGCCACAAAGGCTGTCAGCGAGTTACCTAGTTCTAGCGACCCAAAACCTTAAACCTAGTTGAGTCGCAGCTCGATAACAAAAGACGAAAAAGATACAAAAAAGGTTTTTGATTGATTTCGGACTGAACCTTATTAAAGGCTGCCTACGTACCCCTTTCGAGGATCAAGTCGAACGTAGTTCAATTGATAGAGCTGGAGAAGAGATCAAACTGCCTAGGCGAGTTTGTCTGGTAATCGTGTGCCAGTCATAGAAACCGAACTTGTCGAGAATAAAACCTAAAGTTTCTAAGTGCAGAGAATTCTGAGTCTAGAAGAGTCACCCGTATGCCTCTCGTCTTGAACTCCTTATATACTCCCTTCTAGGTCGGTTTACGCCTTCCTCTTTTTCCCTTAAGCCGCCATAGTCCAAAAAATTGAGATATTCCATTTTTCCGATCTTCATGGTTATCTGCGGAAACTTTCCATTTATCCGCGGAATTTGATGTTTATCTCACCAAGCATAACCGTCATAGCGTTTATGGGTTTTAAAAAATCGTAAGTGGTCCTCGAATCAAGTTTTAGGACTCCTTGGACCGTCTTTTGATTCGGGACGTTTATTACGGTTTCTCTGATAAGGATAATTTCCGCGGTTTTTATTGTAAAACCAGAAGAAGGATTCCATTTGATTGAGAATCAAGAAATGGTTAAGCTGTGGTTTGTGGAAGGTTGTAATGAGGATAGTCATTTCGGAAGACTTCGGACGCTACGGAAGGACCGGGATGCATGCATGTTTGGTCGCTATAGCGACCGAGATTGGCTCGAAGCTCGGTCGCTATAGGGACCGAGCTCTGTTAGGAGCTCGGTCGCTATAGCGACCGAGTTTCGTTTCGTGATTTGATCGCTATAGCAACCGAGCTCTTGTTTGTGACTCGGTCGCCATTGTGACCGGGTTTGCGCCGTGGACTGAAAACTTTGTTGTGAGAACCCATCGTCCAAGCGTCCGAGATTGTCGCAATGATACGATGCTTGAGATGTTTGTTTACAGACGTTTGGACCAATGATAGCATTGTGTCGTTGTTTTAAGAAATCGCTGTTTGAATTCTTTAAAACAAGATTTTATCGCAAGTTCTTCGTATAAATTTCATTTCTTGAGAACGTAAAATTCTTATGTTAATTTTTTTACGGACAAATCTTTTCAATAATTTTATCGTAAAAATTAGTTTAAGTAATTTTTACGAGAATTATCTTTTTCGAGAAATAATTTCGAACGTTAATTTCGCCGTGACCGTTTTTGACCCCAACAGTTAGCCCCCCAGCCCGTTAGAACCGTGGATCATAGATGTGAGGTTCTAGCGTGCGATAAGACAAGTACGGCAAGTTAGGCGGAATTAGTGGTTGAAAATGTCCGTTGAAATCAACCCCAATTTAACAATTAGTGAAAAACTCCCAAATCTCATGAACTCTAATTTCTCAAAGTTCAATTTCAAATCAATTCCAGCATGAAATCAACTACCCAGTATGATATATAAGCTTTCCCTAGTCTATTTCACAAGAATCTAGCAAGAGAATGGTCAAATTTCAAGTTCAAATTTTTAGGGTTCATGAGCATTACGAATTTGAACTTAAAGAAACCATACCTTGCTGTGGATGAATGGAAAAGATGAATGGATTCAAGAAAATAGACTAAGAAGGTGAAAACTTGGGTGTATGAAAAAGAATGGAATGATTTGAGTGAGATATGAGGTTTTTGGTGAATGGAGGCTAGAGAGGTTTTTAGATTTGGGAAGAGGATAAAATGAGTCGGGTCGGGTCTGGGTAGTGGATTATCGGGTCTGGATCAAAAAAGGGAAGAAAAAAATAACCTGGGTCGACAGCCGGGTTGTGCGCGGGTAGGGTTGGATCGGCCGACCCGCGAGCTTCTTCCCCGCACGTTGCGCGTCCGTACGGTCTGTTCCCGCGCGAGTCATCCGTCCCACGCGTATCAGGTCCCGCGTCGTCCGTTGTCCGTGCTTCACGTTCCCGCGCAGGTATGTCGTCCCGCGCACATACGTCTGCGCGTTCTGGACGTCCGTACCGCTCACGTTCCCGCGCGGGTATGCCATCCCGCGCATATGCAGCCGCGCTTTCCGGCTCTCGAACAGGTCGTCCGTCCCGCGCGGGTTATCCGTCTCGCGCAAATCTGGCCTCGCGTTCCGGTTCCTGATCGAGCCATCTGTCCCGCGCGGGTTGCTCCACCCGGTAGATTCCACCAGAGCGTTCTTGGCCAAAGACTGGCCGGTTTGTCCTGACGTCACTTCCTGGCCGTTCCACCTTATTTCTCAGCCTTTCCAAGCCTGATTCAAACCATCTCGACCATACTCATTACACTTCATCTAAATGTCTTGAAAAAGAAATCCTAATGCAATATTTACAAGGATAGACATGGGACTTCCTCCCAAGTGAGCTTGTTTAAAGTCACTAACTTGACTTTGCCTCCTTTGAGATTAGGCTGGGGAAGGATCAGAGAGTGGGGTTGATGTCCCATTCTCCGTTGGTGTGGTGACCAAGTACTGCTTGATTCTCTGACCATTCACTGTGAAGTCACCACCTTGCTTGTTCCAAAGCACAATAGCTCCATAAGGTCTCACTTTCTTAACCACAAATGGAGCAGACCATCTTGACTTGAGCTTCCCTGGAAATATCTTCAGCCTAGAGTTATAGAGTAGGACTTGATCTCCAGCCTTGAACTCTCTCTTGAGGATGTGCTTGTCATGACATGGCTTAGTCTTCTCCTTGTAAATCCTTGAGTTCTCAAAGGCATCCATCCTTATCTCATCCAGCTCATTGAGTTGAAGAAGTCTCTTTTCTTTGGCACTCTTGATGTCAAAGTTCAGTAACTTAACAGCCCACAATGCCTTGTACTCAAGCTCTACTGGTAAGTGGCAAGCCTTCCCATACACAAGGTTGAAAGGTGTGGTACCCAAGGGAGTCTTGTAGGCTGTCCTATAGGCCCAAAGTGCATCATCAAGTTTATCTGACCAATCCTTCCTCTTAGTCCCAACAAGCTTCTCTAGAATGCCCTTGATTTCCCTGTTGGAGATCTCAACTTGACCACTGGTTTGTGGGTAATAAGATGTTGCCACCTTATGCTTCACTCCCTTCTTCTTGAGAAGTCCTTCAAACAACTTGTTAATAAAGTGTGAGCCTCCATCACTTATCACTACTCTGGGCACTCCAAATCTTGGAAAGATAATGCTTTTGAACATCTTGACCACCACCCTAGAGTCATTTGTAGGGCTTGCCACTGCTTCAACCACTTAGACACATAATCAACAGCCACCAAGATGTAATTGTTCCCATATGAAGAAGGAAAGGGTCCCATGAAATCTATTTCCCATACATCAAACACCTCCACCTCAAGGATTGGGTTTTGAGGCATCTCAATTCTTTTAGTGATGTTCCCTCTCCTTTGGCAAGAGTTACACCTTGAGATGAAGTCTTGTGTGTCCTTGAACATATGTGGAAACCAAAATCCAGTTTGTAGAACCTTGGCCACTGTCTTGAAAGTACCAAAGTGGCCTCCATATGATGATCCATGGCATTGTGTGAGGATCCCATCAAGTTCTTCTTTGGCCACTGCCCTTCTATAGAACTGGTCTCTGCAAAGGATGTAGAGAAAGGGTTCATCCCAATAGTACCTCTTCAACTTCTTGTAGAACTTCTTCTTAGCATAACCATCAAGATTCAATGGCTCCTTTCCAGTGACAAGGTAGTTCACAAAATCAGCATACCAAGGCTCCTTCTCATTAGATGCCTTGACCTCCTCAATCTTCTTACCAGTCTCACAAACTGCAACCACTGCTCTGATAGCCATGATCTTCTCCTCAGGAAATCCTTCATCAATAGGAATGCCACTCTCAATTCTCAATCTAGAGAGATGATCAGCTACACCATTCTCAATTCCTGGCTTGTCCTTGATCTCAAGATCAAACTCTTGAAGTAGCAAGATCCATCTCAAAATTCTTGGTTTTGCATCCTTCTTTGCTAAAAGATGCCTCAAAGCTGCAAGGTATGTGTATACAATGACCTTGGAGCCCACAAGGTAACTTCTGAACTTCTCAAAGGCAAAGACTATGGCCAACAGCTCCTTCTCTGTTGTGGCATATCTCATCTGAGAATCATCAAAGGTTTTGCTCGCATAGTATATCACGTGGGTGGTCTTCTTGTCCTTCCTTTGTCCCAAGACAGCTCCAACAGCATTATCTCTAGCGTCACACATAATCTCAAAAGGGAGATCCCAATTAGGTGGCTGGACAATAGGAACATTAACAAGTTCACTTTTCATCTTCTTGAAGGCTTCAAGACATTCTACATCAAAGCTGAAAGTGGCTTCTTTTCACAGCAGCCTGGTCAATGGTCTAGCAATCATAGAGAAGTCTTTGATGAACCTCCTGTAGAATCCAGCATTGCCAAGAAAACTTCTGATGTCCTTCATTGTCTTTGGTGGATGCAAACTAACCATCACTTCAATCTTGGCCTTGTCCACCTCAATCCCCTTTTCTGAAATCTTGTGCCCACGCACAATCCCTTCCTTGACCATGAAGTGACACTTCTCCCAATTCATCACAATGTTGGTGTCTTCACATCTCTGTAGGACCCTGCAAAATTTGGACAAACAAGCAGAAAACGAAGATCCATAGACAGAGAAATCATCCATGAATACCTCCACTATATCCTCAATGAGATCCAAGAAGATAGACATCATGCACCTTTGAAAGGTTGTTGGAGCATTACATAACCCAAATGGCATCCTTCGATAAGCAAAGGTGCCATAGGGGCATGTGAATGTTATTTTCTCTTGATCATTGGGATGTATGGGGATCTGGAAGAACCCTGAATACCCATCAAGAAAGCAATAGAAATGATGGTTTGCAAGTCTCTCAAGCATTTGATCAACAAATGGCAATGGAAAATGATCCTTTTTCGATGCAGAGTTGAGCTTTCTATAATCAATACACATCCTATGGCCAGTTATGGTTCTAGTTGGTATCAATTCATCCTCGTCATTTTTAACCACAGTGATACGACCTTTCTTTGGGACAATATGCACAGGAGATATTCATTTAGAATCTGAAATAGGATAAATAACACTAGCATCTAAGAGTTTAAGAATCTCCCTCTTTACAACATCCTTCAGGTTAGGATTTAACCTTCTTTGATGCTCTATAGAAGTCATTGATTCATCCTCAAGATGTATCCTTTGCATGCACAAAGAGGGGGATATCCCCTTAGTATCATCTAGTGAGTACCCTATTGCTTTTCTAAACCTTTTAAGTGCTTTCAAGAGTTGTGATAGCTCAAATTCAGTAAGTTCACTACTCACAATGACAGGGTAAGTCTCATTAGGGCCTAGAAATGCATACCTTACACCATGGGGGAGAGGTTTAAGCTCCACTTTTGGTGCCTTGAGCTCACTCCAATCATCTTGTTGGATGCCCTCTTGTTGAGTGGTTGAGGCTGCATGATTAACCACTGATGGCAGCTCCTTATACTGATCCTCAACATCAATCCTGGTGTGTGAATCCAAGTTCCTTACGTAGGCATCACTCTCCTTGTTTTCAACCACTTGGACCTCTCTATCCATTGTCAAAGCATGCTGTAAAGGGTCCTCAAGTGCCAACTCTTCAAGTACCAACTCTTCAAGAAGTTCATCAGCCATGGCTTCCATCTCTTCAATGTAGAATGCCTGGCCTTGTAGGGTTGGCTTCTTCATTATCTCGTTGATGTCGAAGTGGAGAGTGTGCCCCTTTCCCAAGTGAAGATCAATCTTGCCTTCTTTCACATTTATGATTGCTCCTGCTGTGGCTAAGAATGGTCTTCCAAGGATCAAGGGGTCTCTAGCTTCCTCATCCATCTCTAGCACCACAAAATATGTAGGGATCTCACATTCCCCACCATCACAGGGAGATCTTCTAAAATGCCAACTAGGAGCTTTCCAGATCTATCAGCCAGCACCAATGAAAGCCTGCAATTCTTATACTGAGTGAAACCGAGCCTCCTTGCAACTGGCAAAGGCATGAGGCTAACACTAGCTCCAAGATCACAAAGACATCTCCCAAACTCCATAGGACCAATAGCACAAGGAAGTTTAAAGCATCCTGGATCTTCTAGCTTCTTGGGGATGGTCAACCTCTTGATAATGGCACTGCACACATGAGTAAGGATCATCATGCCCTCCATCTCTTTCTTCTTAGCAGCTACAGCATCCTTCAAGAATTTGTCGTATTGAGGAACAAGCATGAAGGCGTCTATGATGGGCATTGTGACCTGAACCTCACTCATTTGCTTCTCAAACAAAGCTTTGTACTTCTCCAACAATTGCCTCTTGAATCTTCTAGGGAATGGGAGCTTGGGCTCATAAGGAGGGGGAACAAAAGAAGTTTCCTTTGCTGGAGTAATAACTTCACCATGTTTCACTGTTTTCTTCTCTTCTCCAACCTTCCCTTTATACTTAGCTTCCACTATCTTCTATAGGATCTCATCATTGACCTTCTTATTCACAATAACCACATCATCATCTATGATGATGGCCACCTCCCCACCTTGTTTCTCATCATCCTTGGTGAGAATTCTTGGAGGCAACTCTTTACCACTCCTTAGGGTGATTGCCTTCATTATTTCCTTGGGGTTTTGCTCTGGCTTTCCAGGTAATGACCTTGTTGGCGACCTGGCTGAGAGTTCATAGAAGCAAACTGGTTCTCCAAAGCTTTGATTTTGTTGTTGAGCTCATTGTAGCTACCATCAATCTTAGTGTGAACGTTCTTGAACTCATGGCCGATGTCCTTTGCTGTTCTTGACTGAGCTTCCAATATTTGCTTGAACATGGACTCCATACTTGAATCCGAAGCTTTAGCTTGAGAAGAGCTTCCTTGAGATTGAGTAGACTGATTGCCTTGATTGCTGAAACCAGGAGGGATGTTATGTCTAGGCTGATAGTTCCCTTGCTGAGTGTTTTGCTTGGGCTGATATACTCCTTGCTTGTTGTTCGAATAATACCTTTGCTGGTAGTTGTTGTACTGAAAGTTAAGTTCCTTCCTGTACCAAGTACCATTGTTGTTGGTGAAGCATAGCTCTTCTTGGCCTTCCAAACCATCAACCTCATTGACCTTAGGAGGAGCCTCTTGACTAGGACCACCCACAAAGTTCATCTGCTCCTGTTTAGCTTGGTTAGCAAGAAGCAAATCCATCTTCTCTTGCAAGGACTTGATCTCCTTCTTTGTCTGCTTGTCATCAGCTCTGTTGGCTCTGTCGTGCTCTCGACTGTAGACTGAATCTGTAAGACCCGATCCCGGCCAACTAGGCCGCGGTCGACGCCTTACGTCGCTCGCTCCATACACTGACCAAACCTCTAAATTTTTTTCGCCCTTTATTCAAAACATCGCCCATAGGCGAGCGCTAACTCAGATCTAAGCTCAAGACTACTGTAGTCAGTTCTAGCTTAGATCAATTCAACACATACGCAGCGGAATCACCGACGAATCACCCTAGCCTTGGTTAGTATACACAATGTTGGGGTCAAAATCGGTCAACGACGAAATCGTCACCCGAAAGTCCTCGAAAGACAAACCAAGTGACGATCAAAACCAAGAAACGGATCATCACTCGATCAACTCACAAGAAGGCATGAACGGACCGTGAGCCCCGGGATCACCGTGAGGCAAGCAGGCACCGGTGGACGAGGACACGGCACGGGCGCAGGCTTGCCCTGTCCCGACTACGGGCGGCAAGGGTCCTGGTTCCCATCTATGCAATCGTCTCGTGATCTCGGGCAACGGCGCCATCTTGGTCCCTTAAACCCATGTCCGGATTGTCCGCAAACTATAATAATTCTTCCGTAAAGCTTTCTCGATTGTTCAAAAGATAATCTTTTAAACGTCTAAAGCAAGAAACCAAATTTCTCAAACCCTTGAAAACGGTCATCTCTAAACCTACGGCTAAAGATCTGTCCAAACTCAAGGATTTCCCGCACGAACGACTAACGGGGAAAGATCGAACAACGGAAAACCAACGGACTGCAAGACGTCCTGGCGCCGGCGGCACGCGTCACGCGGGCCGACCTGGCACCGGCGGCACACCCGGCCTGGCGCTGGCGGCAAGCCCCCTGACGCCGGTCGACGGTCCTCGTCCTGGTCTCGGTCCCATCATGCTCGGTCTGATCCCACCTTGGCTTGTTTGGATCAATCTTCGTGAGTTTGGTACGATCACGGTTATTCTAAAACACCAAACATCTCGACTATACGAGGAATTGGGGTTCCTTCGGAAAAACCGAAACCTTCAAAGACTGTTCTTTCGAAAAACCGTAACAATTTCTAAACGGCCCGACCTGGCCAAAACGGCCCACTTACGATTTTCCGAAAAGGAAGGATAACTATGACGGTTTATCCTTATCCTCACATAAGAGATAAGTGTCAAGTTTCCAAAAGATAAATGTCAAGTTTCCAGAAGATAAATGTCAAGTTTTCCGAAGATAAATGACAAGTTTCCCGATAAACACGAAGATGGACGAAAATGGAAAAAGCCCGGTTCAGCCCGCGAGAAGATAGACCGTCTTAAGAAGAGTATATAAGGAGAGCTTTGGGCGAGGAGCAAATCATCACCAAACTTCCAGAGCACTTAGCACTTAGAGTGTTTTAGCTTTCTCTTTCTGTTTTCATTAGCGAGCTGCGACTCAACTAGGTTAGATCTAGGCTGCCGGACTAGCGGACCTTTCGACAGCTCTTGTAGCTTATTTCTTACCTGTTGTTCACGCCAAAGCGAATTCAGAAATAAGATCTTTTTCGCTCTACTTCACGATTTTACTTTTCAACTTAAACTCTCATTGATTGTATCGTAGCGCCCAGCAGATATCCGGGACCTTCAAGGAAGATCGAAGTTAACTCGGTTTTCCTCCACAAATCTTTATCGGAAATTGACGGTGTGAATTTCGGTTCCCTGATTTGGCTAGAAGGAGGGTTACGGATCTATCTATCTCGCAACTGCACACGCCGATCATGTTCATGACGCCACCAAAGATCAGCCAGCTAGGCGGAACACCCGTCGGCGCCAACGTGAAGACTCTAGCTGGAGATCGTCCACAGTCACTGCTGATGCAAACACCGAGGCCCGTGCAGATGAAGGAACCGAAGCTTCAGTGCACGGGCGAACAACAGAAAAGCTGATAACCTCGCCACAAAACAGGTCGACACCTTAACTGCGAGGAGAAAGTTGCCGCGGATCCACCAAGGCACGCGGCAGGAGCTTCGACCGGATCTCCGGCACGAGAAAAGATGCCGAAGAGCCCACTCAGGAAGCGGCTCGAAAGGACAGCAAACCACTAGAACCTTCCACTCGCTACGGAAACAAGGAAAGCGACGCCGAAAGATCGATCTAGATATCAGCGACCAATCGGATCCTTCCGATGAAGACGCTGACATCCACCAGGAGGACCGAAGCCAGTCCGCTCGTGACGGTATCGCCGAAAGGCCCATGACGAAGAGGAAGAAGAACTCTACTGGATGGAGCAGGAAGAACTCGCGGAGGATCAAACTCGATCCATCAAAACCAGCCGATTTAAATCGGAGGAACGCCGTAGCAATAGCGAGATCCATGATCTCCGCGAATCTCTTAAGAAGACCGTGGCGAAATGAAAGCGGTGAAATCGCCAAATCCATCAGGCGACCAGTTCCTGATCGATAGACTTCTCGAGGAAGCAGGCGCCGTTCACGCTTGGATCGCGAAACCGCATCTTAGACCGGGGAAAATCAAAATCCCGGCCTATGACGGCACGACGGATCCTAAGTCGCACCTGCAGTCTTTCCAGATCGCAATGGGTAGGTGCAACTCCCGTGAGCGAACGGACGCTGGTCATTGTCTTCTCTTCGTCGAGCACCTCAAAGGCGCTGCGCTCGAATGGTTCTCCCGGCTCAAAAGGAACTCCATCGGAAGCTTCCGCCAACTGGCCTCGGCGTTCCTCAAACAATACTCCATGTTCATGGATAGAGAGACGTCCGACGTTGACCTATGGAGTCTAGCTCAGAAGGAGGACGAGTCGCTCGCGACTTCATCACGAAGAGTTCAAACTGGTGATGGCGAGTAGCGGGCATCAGCGACAATGTCGCAATCGACTCGAGGAAGACTCTCCGTATAAGTCGGTTCAAAATGGATACTACTGGAAATGCCGCGGACAATCCAGGATACCCTCCACAAAGCAACGGACTTCATCATCATGGAGGAAGAGATGAAGCTTCTATCGCAGAAGCACGGACCACAGAAAACGTCCTCGAAAAAGAAACCCTCTCGTAACGACAAAAACGTCCATCACGAAGGGAAGGCGCCAAAGCGAGCATAACTACGCCATCAACTCGGAGCAAGGAAAAACCTCTGGAAACACCTGGACCAGGAACCGGTACAAGGATAATTCCTACTGCGAGTTCCACGAAACAAGAGGTCACTCCACTGCGAACTGCAAGGTTCTCGGCGCCTGGCTCGCCGCAAAGCTCCTCACCGGCGAACTATCAAAGGTCAAGAGTATAAAAGACCTGCTCCTGGACTCTGACCACCCAAAGACCAACAAGACTGTCTCCGAGGACGGCGACCGAAAACCAATCGGGTGGCGTGGAAGGAGGCGGGGCGAACAAACAACAACAATGGCGGAGGGTAAACATGATCATCGGAGGATCACAGTTCTACCAAGACTCAGTCGTCGATAAAAGCATACGGGCGAAAAGCCAAGACAAGTTCCAACTGGTTTCCGGATAGCGATATTCCTAACCGCGCGATCACTTTCGAAGAACAGGAAACTGTCGGAATCGACAAGCCTCATTGCGATCCTTTGGTTATCGACCTGGTAATCCAGGATCTCGAGGTCGGCCACATCCTCGTCGATACAGGAAATGCGGTCAGCGTTATCTTCAGCGACACCCTCTACAGGATGAAGATCCCACTTGGGGAAGTCGTTCCTGAGCCAAAACCTTTGACTGGGTTCTCGGTCACTTCCATGACCCTCGGAAGAATTAAGCTCCGGTCATGGCGAAAGAAGTCACAAAATCGTCGAGTTAGCGGTAGTCGACAACCGATACATCTAGCGCCATCATGGGAACCCCTTGGATCAACTCCATGAAGGCAGTACCATCCACATATCACCTCGGCATCAAATTTCCGACTCAGCGAATCGCAGCCATCTGGGGTAGTCGAAACAGTCGAGACTCTGTTACCTAGCGAGTTCAAACTGCGAAAGATCGGAGCGTAGCCCAGCCGAAGCGAGCAAAGGAATCACACAACATTCCTGAAGACTTCGAAAAAGATGATCAGAATCATTCACACAGGCAACAATTCAAGACAGCGACAAAGCCTCTGAGTCCACCGCCATAAAGCGGACAGCTCGACCCCGCACAAACCGCTGATCCAACCAGCACGATCGAACGGCAGCGCCGCGGGGAGTAAAAGCGTTCGCGACAACTATCAGAACTCTGAGATGGCTTGATCACCGAAGAGATCGTGAGCGGTTTGCCGAAACCAGCGAGTTCAGCTATCCTCCTCACCAAAGGGGTGAATGCGTATACTCCTATACTCCCACAAAAGCGAAATATCCGCACATGTACTCGAATTTTGAAATTTTTAATAAAATTCTTTCTATCTTTTATGCTCACTTAGCATAAACGCCGGAGAAAAGCGAAAATCATATCTTGAGAAAGCGCGAGGCGTCGCGACTTCTGAAAAAGATAACAAAACTTCGTATCATCCGCCAAAACAGTCCACCTGCGACTTAAAACAACTTATGCCCGTCGATTGGCCCGGCGGACGCTCGAAAGCGTTTCACTCAAATACAAACTTCGTAGTCAGACCTACAAGGTCCTCTTACATCCGACAAAGGATATCATAGCTATACAAGAAACCCAAAATTTTGGTTTAGCGTCTCGGATAAACTCGAAGATAGCTCGATTCTTTTAACACAAGTCATATAAGCGGCTGACTAGTCGCGGACTTTAAATGAAAAAATCAGGAAGAAATCACTAACGAGGCAAAAGCGAAAGCCGATCAGTCATCGCACAGCCTTAAAGCTGAGAGTAAGCCTAGGTCTTGCCTAAACCAGTTTTGCTGGATCTTGACATCTCACAGACATAGTATGGTATCTGAGATCAAAACATGTCTCTTATAAACACACTAAGCGGCTTCGCTAAAAGTAGCATCAGGACCAGCGACAAAAAGAGTTAGGATCTGAAGTGACTACTCGCATTCTTTCTCTACACTTAAATATAAATCAAAACAAAAGGCGAAATCTAGCAAATTTTCATATTTATAAAGTCGAAAAGACGGCGGATTCTAAGCCTGCGGCTAGTCCCAAAAGCGTAAACGCCAACCTCCAGCGATGCAGAATAAAACTCTAAAAAGCGGCCACGGCCAAAACATACGATTCACAAAAGGAAGTCAACATTGAGAAATCCAGATGCGGAAATCGAATGAATTAGCAGGCTGGTGCACTTCCTTGTTCATGGCGTTCCCACCACCCTCGGCGTTCTCATCGGCTCCGGCCTCCACCGTATCCTCGGAAACCTCGATAGGTTCCCATAGTCTCGGACTCTTTCTTAAACGGAGGAACCAAGGACTCAGCATGGGCTTTTCGGCCATAAAATCCTTCATCTCAGCGATCTCCGGAATCAAAGAAATCCGGGTTCTGAGACTTGTAAAGGTTCACGACCGAGCCCGGCACTTTTCGCCAACAAACTCCTGAGCTTCTTTAAAACATTGAAACTGAGCAGCGAGCGATTCCGGTCGTCTCGCCACCTCAGCTGCGACCATCCTCCTTCCTCTCCTTTCGCCCGAACAAGAGCTCGAGCATGAAGCTCAGCTTGCCGCATTCTGTGCCTTTACCTCTTGCCGGAACGGAACAGCTCGCTCGGCTTACGTGGTCTTGAAGTTAGCGATCCTGGACTTCTTGGAAACTTGAGTCGGCGCATTGCCAAACACTCTTAGTCCCTGCACAAATTCAAGACCAATAAACATACATATATCGCGGAATCAAGAATACGGTTAAGAAGTTCAAAGAACAAAACCTCATTGATCGGCTGGGAACCCTCGGCAAAACCCATTGCCTCTTCTCTTCCTCTAGCGACTCGCCGGTAACAAACTCGGAGGAAGACCTTCAAAGAAGTTGTTGGGAAGAGGAAAATCGCTGGCCGCCTTTTTCCGTTGGAACAAAACTAGGGTTTTCCTCCAGCGGTGAAGGATCTTCGAACCTTCCCCACCATCGATCTCTTTCCCTTCACGAGATCTGTTTCGCCTCTGAGTGGGGCCGGTAACGGTTGGCGTCATACGATGGGACAGGGTCACCGGGACGGTAAAGCCTTAATGCGTCTCGAATCCGTTTGAGAGTGAAGGACTTCAGAAAAGCGGTCTTTGGCGAAGGAGGTCCCTCTTGACAAAAGATCGCCATGCAAATCGCGCCGCCCGTTATCTACAAAGCGGAACTTTTTCATTAAAACTTCGCGCTTCGAATAGCGAAATAGGCAGCGAGTTTTGTCATATTACCTCGGTTGAAGTTCCATACATGCGAAATAGATGGAGGCAGCTCTCCTCGACAGACTCACCATCTACCGGACATAAACGTTCCTGCCGACTTAGGGTTGAAGTGGTCCCCGAATTATGGCCATATCCTTCTTGGGCAGCATGGAGTAGTAACCATCGCTCCCGTCGGCCGAGTGCTCCAAAGGCCTTGAAATCACCAGGACTGAGATCGATCGAGCTCATAACTTGAAGATCGATGCGTAAGCCAACTCTCAAGGCGAGGCTGAGCTGACCGATCGAGAGTTAGTGATGAAGCGCACGAACAATGGTGCGGGATCGGGAACCACATGCGGTAATAAATCAAGAAGGCCTCATAACATGTAAAGAAACCTTCCTGAGGATTCCTCGCGACTCGCTACGCACTGGGATCCGAATTTGACTCTTCGAACCTGGTAAAATCTCAAGAACCTCAGATATTCACGAGAAACCAAGCTCGGCGTAAAGGAGCACCAGGCTGCCTCAGAGGTCTCCTCGAATAGGGATATCTGGCAGTGATGGGGCGAACCCACAAGGGCTCTGTAATGCATTCTTCGCTTCCTCCTCAACAAACTCCTCTTGTTTCACTGTCACGCGGGGAGGAGAATCACCCGAGGAAGAATGGGAAGAAGAATTTCTCTTTGAGGATCTTGAAGACATTATTCTTAGAGAGAGAGAGAAAGGATTCTTGAGAGAGAATGACTTTTTATGGTGAAGTAAGAATGAATGAGATTTCTTACTCCCTCCTTATAAAGAAGATAAAATCACTATTTACCCCGACTTTCGGCAAACGATTACGTCTCTACACCATCCCATACGGCTAAACCGCAAGCCAGGACCCGAAGGGCACTATGGTTCCTAGCTAGCTGGGGCTAACTGTTGGGGTCAAAATCGGTCAACGGCAAATCGTCACCGAAAGTCCTCGAAAGACAAACCAAGTGACGATCAAAACCAAGAAATGGATCATCACTGATGAACTCACAAGAAGGCATGAACGGACCGTGAGCCCGGGGATCAACGAAGGCAAGCAGGCACCGGTGGACGAGGACACGCACGGGCGGCAGGCTTGCCCTGTCTCCGCCTCATGCCGGCGGCAAGGGTCCCGGTTCCCATCTATGCAATCGTCTCGTGATCTCGGGCAACGGCGCCCTCTTGGTCCCTTAAACCCATGTCCGAATTGTCCGCAAACTATAATAATTCTTCCGCAAAGCTTTCTCGATTGTTTAAAAGATCATCTTTTAAACGTCTAAAGCTCGAAACCACATTACTCAAACCCTTGAAAACGGTTATCTCTAAACCTACGGCTAAAGATCTTTCCAACTCAAGGATTTCCGCATCGAACGACTAACGGGAAAGATCGAACAACGGAAAACCCATGGACTGCAAGACGCCCTGGCGCCGCGGCACGCGCCACGCTGGGTCACCTATGCCGGCGGCACACCGGCCTGGCGCCGGGCGGTATCGCCACGCTGGCCGGCCTGGCGCCGGCACACCCGCCTGGCTTCGGCGACGCTGCCACGCTGGCCGCCTGGCGCCGCAGCACACTCCTGCCTATGCCGGCTATCGCTGCCACGCTGGCCGGCCTGGCGCCGGGCGGCATCGCCACGCTGGCCGGCCTGGCGCCGGGCGGTATCGCCACGCTGGCCGGCCTGGCGCCCGGCGGCAAGCGTCCGCAGCGGGCGACCTGGCGCCCGGCGGCAGCGTTCCGCAAGCCGGCCTGGCATCGCGGCAAGCTCTCGGCGCCGGTCGACGGTCCTCGTCCTGGTCTCGGTCCCATCATGCTCGGTCTGATCCCACCTTGGCTTGTTTGGATCAATCTTCGTAAGTTTGGTACGATCACGATTATTCTAAAACACCAAACATCTCGACTATACGAGGAATTGGGTTCCTTCGGAAAAACCGAAACCTTCAAAGACTGTTCTTTCAAAAACCGTAACAATGTCCAAACGGCCCGACGTGACCAAAACGGCCCACTTACGATTTTCCGAAAAGCAAGGATAACTATGACGGTTTTTCCGTATCCTCACATAAGAGATAAATGTCTAGTTTCCAAAAGATAAATGTCAAGTTTCCAGAAGATAAATGTCAAGTTTTCCGAAGATAAATGTCAAGTTTCCCGATAAACACGAAGATGGACGAAAATGGAAAAAGCCCGTTTCAGCACGCGAGAAGATAGACCGTCTTAAGAAGAATATATAAGGAGAGCTTTGGGCGAGGAGCAAATCATCACCAAACTTCCAGAGCACTTAGCACTTAGAGCGTTTTAGCTTTTTCTTTCTGTTTTTATTAGCGAGCTGCGACTCAACTAGGTTAGATCTAGGCCGCCGGACTAGCGGACCTTTCGACAGCTCTTGTAGCTTATTTCTTACCCGTTGTTCACGCTCAAAACGCGAATTCAGAAATAAGATCTTTTTCCGCTCTACTTTACGATTTTTACTTTTCAACTTAAACTCTCATTGATTGTATCGTGTGCGGCCCAGCAGATATCCGGGACCTTCAAGGAAGATCGGGTTAACTCGGTTTTCCTCCACAAATCTTTATCGAAAATTGACGGTGCGTATTTCGGTTCCCACACACAATTACCACTAGCTCCCAAGGGTCGATCCTGAACCAGACCAAGTCATACAAATCCGAGGTTCCATCCCCCTAATCCATTCTATCTAGATCTAAACAACATTACTAGATCATACCTTTGCCATATCCACAGATCTGGTTAGCTCTTTATCCCAGCTGACTTAGCTAGCTCATCCAGCTCCACGAGCTGACTCACTTTGTCCCAGCTGACTTAGCTAGCTCATCCAGCTCCACGAGCTGACTCACTTCACCTGAGGTTCCATCTACTCCCTTCCAGCTGATCGACCAATATCCTTACACTTTGTAGGATATAATACAAGTCCTCTCATGGACTAATCAGGCCAAGTCCTCTCATGGACTAATCAGGCCAAGTCCTCACAAGGACTAATAATGCCCATCAGATCCTAAGTCATTCAACCAACCACCCCACATGACTCAGAACTGATGAGTCTTCACTCATATCAGACCGGCCAAGGAACCATGTCCCAATGGACCCGATCAGTCTTGCTCTTACAACCGGTGCATCCTTTGATCACTCAGACCAGGCACCTTGATCCATCAACCATGGATCAGGTCGTTCAGCCTTGCCCAAGATCAGATAACACACGGCCTCCCTTGCACAAGTACACCCAGCACAATACTAGTGGTCTACACCACCTAGTAATGGCAGTACTCTTCTTCATGACTCTCAGCCAATGCTTTGCACATAGCTTACCAACACCAAGGTTGATAAATAACCTTCCTTATGATCAATATCATAAGTGACAAACATTCTCAGCACACAAGCATATGATCAGATAACCTAACACAAGGATATGACCCCAATATACACTCATGTGCAATTTCGACCTCAACCAAACCTGCTCTAAAAAATAATTAAAATTCATGAAAATTCTTGATAATTCCCAACTAAGAGGAATCAACAATCAGATTTCACAGAACCAGCCTTGATTCTATAGATCTTGGCCACAATCAGTCAAACCGGCCATAACTGACCATCATCAAATCAATTAGATAAAACCTAATAAAATTCATGATAAATCCCCATTAAGAGAATCAATGGTCGGAATTCAATGAATCCAACTGGAGCCCATAGAATCCGACCAAGATCAGTTCCGCCGAGCCATGGCCTTTCAACTGTTCTCTGATCCGGCAGAGGCCTAAGATAACGACTTCCTTATCTGAAACATCAAAATTCAACACCACAACAGGAAATAGATGAAAAACAAATTATAAGATCAGAGTAAGGTGTAACCATCCGAACCAGACAGAACCATAACCACAGACGGACCAACTGTCGGTTATGTCCACTGGTTCTTGGCCACACCTCTCACCTTATCAGGGACGACCATGCTCCTCCAAGCACGCCTCCATCAAGCCCTTATAACATACTTCCAGTATTGATAAGATCCAATCATGGGTCATACCCATCATCTCTGTGGGAACCGAAATTCACACCGTCGATTTTAATGAATAATAATGAAGGAAAGCAATGAAAACCTACTTTCCTTGAGGTCCGGATTCTCTGCGAGAGCCGACAACAAGTGACAAAATAAATGCGGAAAAGGGTTTGTTAAGAGTTGGGACTGGACCTTAAGAAAGGCTGCCTACGTACCCCTTTCGAGGATCAAGTCGGACGTAGTTCAGCTAGAAAGAATTGAACAAGTGATCGAACTGCCTGGGCGAGTTCGTCTAGTACGAGCGTGAGTCATAGAAACAGGCATGTCGAGAATAGTGCATAGGGTTTCTAAGTGCCGAGCTCAAGAGTAAAAGAATTTTCCGATCCTTCCGAGAGGAACAGAGATCTGCGAACAAGATAAAAATAGAACAAGAGGCGGCCACACGTTCTAGGTCCTTCCTTGCTTGTCTAACCGCCTAAATTCAAAGTTCTCTATGCTAACGGGAGTTCTCTAGGTCTCAAATCTCGGAACCCTTTTTCTTCTGCTCCAGCTCTCCTTATATATCTGCTCTAGGTCGGTGGCCTATTTAATCCTTTGCCTTTGGGCCCAAATTTATCCCTTTTGGGAATATTCCATTTATCGTCGATCTTCGTAGTTATCCTCGAGTCTTACCATTTATCTTTGGAAACTTAGCATTTATCATATTCCGCGAGTAAGGACAAACCGTCATAACTCCCATGGGCTTGAATCCCTTCTGAGATCGTAGGTGGGCCCCTAGAAAAGTTTGGATCCCGCGGGCCGCTTCTTAGGTCTTTGGCGCTTATACTCTCGTTTTTGTCGTAGGCTTCGAATAACTTTAATCGACCTAAACGAGGTATATGGTCCCGTGTCGGATGGCACGCTATCACGGAGGATATGGGAGTTAAGTCGGATAGGCCATGACTGGTCGCCTTCGGGCGAAGCCGACTGCGACTGGTTGCACTCACCCATGGGCGGCGGACTGTCGTGGATGGTAGCTCGCGGGCGAAGCAGACCTTGTGCTGGTCGCTTCGCCCATGGGTGAGCGGACCTTGTGTTGGTCGCGCCGCCAGGGCGAAGGACCGCTAGTTGGTCACGCCACCATGGGCGAGCGACCTTGTGCTGGTCGCTGGCCCATGGGCGGCGGACCGTCGTCTTGGTCAGCGCTTCGCCCATGGTCGGCGGACCGTCATGCTGGTCACGCTAGCCCATGGGCGAAGCGGACCTTGTGTTGAGTCGCGCCGCCCATGGGCTAGCGGACCGCTTTAGTCGGCCGCCCATGGGCGGTGGGCCCTTGATCGGGATAGTCCGCTGCTTGATCGCATCGATCTTTTCGCACCGATCTTTCCGGGACCATTGTACGCACACACCCGATCTCTTCCGATCTTACTTCGAGGAGTGTTTTGTGAAGAACCCATAAACAAAAATAATCTTAGCCATCAATTTCGAGATAACCGCTTTTGATCCCAACCTCGGCACGCTGCCGTCCTCGCCCGTATGCAGGTGGTTCGACGGTGCTTTGTTTGTTTCAGAAAATCTCAACGGAAAATCCGATCAACACGAACGAAAGCCCCTTTGATCTAGACTCAAAGGAGAAAAAGTGAGCTTGCCCAAGGGCGAGGTGACCATTGCATAGGGCGAGGTGACTCGTAGCGGTCCGCCCGCGGGCTAGGCGACCGACAGTGACTTTGTTCTTCAGAAAATCTCAACGAAAACTCCGAGAGACTAAACGAAAGCCATTTTGATCTAGACTCAAAGGACAACAAAGGTGAGATTGACCTAGGCTAGGGGCCATTACAGAGGGCGAGATGACCTCGGTAGGCGGTCCTTGCCTGTAAGGTGGCCGGACAGTGACTTTGTTCTTCAGAAAATCTCAACGGAAACTCCGATTGAGACGAAACAAAAGCCATTTTATCTAGACTCAAAAGATATCAAAGTGTGCTTGTCCTAGGGCGAGCTGGGAAGACTGAGCTCGCCCTATGGCAAGTTGACCTGGTAAGACCAAGCTCCGACCTCCTTCGCTTTGCCGCTCGCTTTTCGAGAGTTGTTTGTCGGAGAGATTGATATTCTATTTCGAGAACTTGTCATATAACCTCTTTTTGATTTATACAGACTTTATTTCGAGAAATACTTTCCGGGACTTTCAGGCATTGATTCCGTCTGACCAATTTTGACCCCAACAGCTAGCCCCCTCGTTAGAACTTTCGCATGTTCTTATGGGCGGTAAGACATGTTAGGTAAATTAAGTGGAATTAATGGTTGAAACGCCCGCTGAAAGTGGTAAGATTGGGGCCGCTTTCGGCTGCCGCACTTTGTCGGCGGGATCAAGCCTTCAGAGTTCGCTTTGGAGTTTAAGACCCTTGTGATCTGTTTTCCAGCGAGACTTATATGGTCTGGTTATGTATCGCGCAGAGATTTTCGAGCATGTTGCTGTCAATGGTATTTTGTTTTGTTCTGGCCGCAGAGGCCATGATGTATCTTTCAGGATCATCGCTACGGCTTTGAATTCCTGCCCTTTTAGGGCTTTTAAAATATTTTGCTCAAATTTATAAAATTGTGGTTTTATAAATTGAGAGAACTTCCGCTTTTCGGGTTGAGGGACAGGGTGAGTTGTCGCCTCATTCCTGTCTCTCAGATGATCACCATACCTGTTGTTGTGTAAGATGAGAATTCCCAAAGTCTTTTGGTTTATGGAGACTCATAAACGCATAAATATAAATGAAGAGACAAATTTTGGGATCTCAGATCGTGTTGATACTATGCCTTTGAGATGTCAAGATCCAGCATGGCTGGGTTTAGGGAAAGACCTAGGTTTACCTCGACTAAGGCTTTATGATGATAAGTCGGCTTTCGCTTTGACTGTTTGCGATTTTAACCTGATTCACTGATTTAAAGTCCGCAATTGTTATCGGCTTATATGACTTGTCTTGCACTAATCGAGCTACTTCCAAAGACCGCTTGGAGGTGCTAACCAAAATTTCGATTTCTTGTATAGCTAGCTATGTTATCCTTGTCGGATGTAAGAGAGCCTAACCTTCGAGGGCTTACTAATGACTGTTTAGGACGTTAGAGATCGCTTTGTTGTGATCAGCAACAACGAAACGATATCATTTTAGAGGCATGTTACCGCTTAGAGGCGTGTTTGTATGTTTTGAGTTCCTGAGACGAGAATTTCGCCTGGAATGTTTTGAGGAAAAGAATGTCCTTTCGAAAGCAAGCCTCACGCTGCTGAAGGTTGAGTTTTCCTTGTGCCGCATTGGTTGAAATGTTCGGCTTGGAGATGTTTTTCTAATGTTCGCAGCCAGAAACTGTTGTTTCAGTTTGACGCTGAATTTTTTTGATTTTGATCGAGGAATTAGGACCGAGGGTCGCAGAATTTGACCCCTGGAGCTTACCTTCACCGTGCTTCGCGGAAGTGTTGGCCTTCCGGATTTGTTATGTATATTTTAAGGATGACTCAGATATCTCTTGGAGCTTTGTCACAGTGTTGCTTTTCATGCCGTGGTTTACGGGGCGTATAGAACTTAATCGATTGATGATAAGTTTAAATCTTCCGTTAACCATATGGTTGTTAGTACTGAGTTTTGTTATGAAGAATTTATCGTGATGATTTCTGATTCTGGATTATAACGACAAACTGCTTGCGTAATAGTCACTTACGCTCTATGACAAATCGTGGATTGTCGCTTTAGCCGTTAAGCAACCGGAGCAGTGGTCGCTCAATTATTTGGGCGTGGAATGAAGGTTGTGTTCAGCCATATAGCCAAGGAAGTTGTTGGTAAAGGATTAGACCATGACTCTTTCGTGTTAACATGAAGGTCATGTTAGTTTACGATTTTCTTTTAAGGGGATACCGAATTCAGGTTCGGGCTTTATGGAAATGCATAGTTTGAGGGCCGATCTGTAAGACCAGATCCCGGCCAACTAAGGCTGTCGACGCCTTACGTCGCTCGCTCCATACACTGACCGAACCTCTAAACTTTTTTTTCCCTTTATTCAAAACATCGCCCATAGGCGAGGGCTAACTCAGATCTAAGCTCAAGACTACCGTAGTCAGTTCCTAGCTTAGATCAATTCAACACATACGCAGCGTAATAACAACTATATCCATTGGTCTACAACCAATCCAGCACTGGTCCGGTCGAATCACCCTAGCCTTGTATACACAACTACCACTAGCTCCCAAGGGTCGATCCTGAACCAGACCAAGTCATACAAATCCGAGGTTCCATTCCCCTAATCCATTCTATCTAGATCTTGGCAACATTGCTAGATCATACCTTTGCCATATCCACAGAGCTTGTTAGCTCTTTATCCCAGCTGACTTAGCTAGCTCATCCAGCTCCACGAGCTTACTCACTTTGTCCCAGCTGACTTAGCTAGCTCATCCAGCTCCACGAGCTGACTCACTTCACCTGAGGTTCCATCTACTCTCTTCCAGCTGATCGACCAATATCCTTACACTTTGTTGGATATAATACAAGTCCTCTCATGGAGTAATCATACCAAGTCCTCTCATGGACTAATCAGGCCAAGTCCTCTCATGGACTAATCAGGCCAAGTCCTCACAAGGACTAATAATGCCCATCAGATCCTAAGTCATTCAACCAACCACCCCACATGACTCAGAACTGATGAGTCTTCACTCATATCAGACCGGCCAAGGAACCATGTCCCAATGAACACGATCAGTCTTGCTCTTACAACCGGTGCATCCTTTGATCACTCAAAGCAGACACCATGATCCATCAACCAAGGATCAGGTCGTTCAGCCTTGCCCAAGTTCAGACAACACACGGCCTCCCTTGCAAAGTACACCCAGCACAATACTAGTGGTCTACACCACCTAGTAATGGCAGTACTCTTCTTCATGGCTCTCAGCCAAAGCTTTGCACATAGCTTACCAACACCAAGGTTGTTGATAAAAACCTTCCTTATGATCAATATTATAAGTGACAAACATATCTCAGAACACAAGCATATGATCAGATAACCTAACACAAGGAGTCTGACCCCAATATACCCTCATGTGCAATTTCGACCTCAGGCAAACCTGCTCCAAAAATTAATTAAAATTCATGTCAATTCATGATAATTCCCAACTAATAGGATCCGCAATCAGATTTCACAGAACCAGCCTTGATCCTATAGATCTCGGCCACGGTCAGTCAAACCGGCTATAACTAACCATCATCAAATCTATTCGCTAAAACCTAATAAAATTTATGATAATTCATGATAAATCCCCATTAAGAGGAATCCATGGTCGAATTCAATGAATTCAAATGGAGCCCATAGAATCCACCAAGATCAGTTCGGCTGAGCCATGGCCTTTCAACTGTTCTCTGATCCGCCAAGGCCTAAGATAACGACTTCCTTATCTGAAACATCAAAATTCAACACCACAACAGGAAATAGATGAAAACAAATTATAAGATCAGAGTAAGGTGTAACCATCCGAACCAGACAGAACCATAACCACGACGGACCAACTCGGTTATGTCCACTGGTTCTTGGCCACACCTCTCACCTTATCAGGGACGACCATGCTCCTCCAAGCACGCCTCCGTCAAGCCCTCATAACATACTTCCAGTATTGATAAGATCCAATCATGGGTCGTACCCATCATCTCTCGGAAACCGAAATTCACACCGCCAATTTTAATGAATAATAATGAAGGAAAGCAATGAAAACCTACTTTCCTTGATGATGCACCTCAGTACGTGGAGCAGTCCGTTGAACAAGACCATCATGGTGATCAGGAAGTTCGATCAGTTCAACCGAGGTTCAGCCGTCCGACCGCATCAACGCACCGACCGAGCCGTACCGGATCGACCCGCACGTCCGAAAGGAGCTTGCTGGATCCACGCCCGACGACCGATCTGACCGTACTGAAGCCCGGCTTCCCGCCCAACTCGCCAAGATAAGAAGAATGATTGAGCCAGAAAACAGTCCGAACGCACCAAGTCCGATCAGACCGCCTCTTCGCTTCTGACCCGACTGGGCGCACGCTGCACTCCGACTGTACCGAACGCATTGATGAGCTTTCTGATCAATTTGATCCGATTGTCGAGTTTGATCATCTGGATTTCTAAGGCAGGGATATTTAAGCTTTCTGAAGATCTAGGCCACATTTGGAACAGTTCCGTTCATGAAGATCTTTCATCCGCTCATGAAGCCTGTCCGTCCATGTGCTGCTCCCACCATGAACGCACTCACTGGGTTCATCGAACCTGGACAAGAGTAAGGGATCATTTGACCAGTCAAGCAGTCAAACTCTTGAATCTGTGCCTTTGACTAGATCTGGTCCAACTTATGATTTTTATGTCTTGTTTTCCTCATTTTCTATTTAATGTTCTTTGACCACAAGTTGTATAAGTATGAGAACTCTTTGATTAATAAAGCAATTGATTTTTCCTTATAATTTTGAGTCTTTGCTCTCTGTTCTTTGTTTAGAACATTTCTTGTTTATCTTGGTGTGGTTAGTTCCTAGTAAACGCCTCGTTCTTGTTGGACCAGTGAGTCATATCCGGCAACAACTCGAGTTTGCTTCTTTGTCGGACCTGTGAGTCATATCAGGCGACATTCAAGCCCTTGGCAGTATCATTGGGTCTTTCCACAACCCTTTGTGTCGTCATACATTCCATCAGTTCTCCATTCGGAAATCATAGCCAATCATACCGGTCGAGTAGCGTTTCCTAGGGTTCATCAAGTGGTATCAGAGCCACTCTTCCGCTAACTCTATTTCATTCCATCTTCTCATCTTTTCATTTCTTCTAAACACTTCTTCTTCTTTCTATCTTGAATCCGGGCCCCTTATTATCCACATATATATATATAGATATATATATATAAAAGATCTATTAAAAAAGAATTCAAAAGAGATTGATTTGTGGATTGGTGGTGGAAGAGTAAGCCTGCTGGCTGAGGAGAAATCCAGTCTTTGAGGTGGTTAAGGCGATTCCAAAACCATAAATCTGTTATCTTTCTCACTTACACCAAAAACCCTTTTGTTTTGCTTGGATCTACCCATTGGGATTCCTTGATCTGTTCTCTTAGAACCTTGAGAAGAAACTCTTGTGTGATTACCATAAAAATCTGAGTGAAACACGTGTGTGGGTGAGGACAAACACTCGAGAGTGTGAGGTTCTATTTAAACTTTTTGTGTTTTAAAGACTTTTCAGGAATCATGAGCAGTGAGGATGAAAGGAGCCGCCCAGGAAACGCCTATGCTGGTTTATCTAACTTGCGAATCACGGGCTTTGAATGACAATATTACTAACCTTGTGAATTCAGGTTTGGAAAAGATTCATCAACGCCGAGATGCAGGTGAGTCAAACCCAAACCAGAACCGGAGCCAGAAGAGATCGACCAAAGAGAAATCATCGGACTGATCCAGATGAGGATTACCAAGAAGAAGATATCCGTTCCATCAACCGCCCTAGACCTAGGCATCAAAATCCAGGTGATGTCAATCCTTTTGCTAGGGAAGAACGTGATGAACGTCCTGACAATGGATTAGGTGGATTGAAATTGAAAATTCCAAGTTTTGATGGTAAAAATGATCCTGATGCTTTCCTTGAATGGGAAAGAACAATTGAACTAGTGTTTGATTGTCAAAATCTTTCGGATCTTAGAAAAGTTAGACTTGCTGCTGCTGAGTTTACTGGCTATGCTATTAATTGGTATGATCAAGTGTTGACTCACAGGAGGAGAACAGGTGAAAGGCCAATCGAGACATGGGACGAGCTCTCCATGCTGATGAGGAGAGGATTTGTGCCTACCCATTACCACCGAGACGTCCATCAGAAACTCAGACACCTGCTGCAAGGAGCCAAGTCAGTGGAGGATTACTACCAGGAGATGGAGATTCTGATGATGAAAGCGGATGTGGACGAACCAATGGACGCCACCATGGCTCGTTTTCTTTCAGGTCTTAACCGGGACATCCAAGACCGCATGGAACTTCAGGAGTATGGTAGTGTGGAGCATATGCTACACAAGGCCATCCTGATCGAACAGCAAGTCAAAAGAAAGGGTTTTTCTAAGCCAGCCTTCGCACCAAAACCATCCTTTCCAACTAAGTCCAACTACCAAGACAAAGGTAAGTCTTCTTCCACAGCAAATACTGCTTTGAAAACTGATGCTTCTACTCGTGTTGACAAAGGAAAAACAGTTGAGAATCCTAGCCGAGCAAGAGACATCAGGTGCTTCAAGTGTCAAGGTCTAGGACACTATGCCAACAACTGTCCAAACCAACGTGTGATGATTCTTATGGACAATGGCGAAGTGGAGTCAGAGGAGGACAAGGAGGACATGGAGGATCTCGGTCCCATTTTTGATGAGGAGGAGGACACTTTTGATTACCCAGCCAGTGGCCCACTCCTTGTCACTAGGAAACTCTTGGACGAGCCTGTCTTTGTTGAGAAGTTTGATGGGGTGATCAATGAATTCTGTTCCACCTTTGTGAAGGATTCAGGTCCGATCTATGACGAGGACAATTTCAGCTACCCAGCATCTGGTCCTCTTCTTGTCACTAGACGTTCCTTGAGTGTTCAGCCCAAAACAAATGAGAAAGAGCAAAGGGAGAATCTTTTTCACTCTAGATGTCTTATTTCTTCTAAAGTTTGCTCTTTGATTATAGATGGTGGAGGTTGTACTAACTTGGCTAGTGACACTCTTGTCAAGAATCTTGGTCTTGTTACTCGACCCCTTTCTAAACCTTTCACGCTTGGAGTGGTTGAGCGAAGAGAGCAGCACGTTCGGGAACAAGTTACTGTCCCACTCACCATCGGCCGGTACGAGGATGAGATCGTGTGTAATGTCCTACCAATGGACGCTTGTCACCTACTTCTGGGTCGTCCTTGGCAGTTTGACAAAAGGGCCGTACATGATGGGTTTACTAACCGACATTCTTTCGATCACAAAGGAAAGAAAATCACCTTGGTCCCTCTCTCGCCCATGGAAGTTCACCAAGACCAGATTCAGCTCAAGGGTCGAGAACAAGAATCTAAATCCGACAAGGCTGAGACTTCAATCAGAAATTCCAATTTCTTTATCAAGCAAAGTCAGGTAAGAAAGTCCCTTTGCACCAACAAGCCTTTTCTTTTACTAATTTGTAAAGAATCTCTCTTGGCTTCATCTTCTTCTAACATTGCACCGGATATTCCGAGTGATTTGCAAGGACTTTTGCAGGAATTTGCTGATGTATTTCCAGAAGAAAACCCAAGAGGTTTGCCACCCATCCGAGGCATTGAACACCAGATCGACCTGCCCGGTGCCTCTTTACCAAACCGCCCAGCGCACCACACCAACCCTGTTGAGACTAAGGAGCTTCAGAAACAGATTAATGACCTACTTGACAAAGGTTATATCAGGGAGAGCCTTAGCCCTTGTGCTGTACCAGTTCTACTGTACAAAGAAGGATGGTTCATGGAGGATGTGTGTGGACTGTAGAGCGATAAACAACATCACGATCAAGTTGTTTTCCTAGGTTTTGTTGTAGGAAAAGATGGCCTGAAGGTGGATGAAGAAAAGGTCAAGGCAAACCGTGACTGGCCAATTCCTAAGTCCGTGAGTGAGGTTCGGAGCTCCCATGGCCTTGATGGCTTTTATAGACGGTTCGTCCAAAACTTCAGTTCTATTGCTGCTCCTCTCACTGAAATCATCAAGTAGAACGTGGGATTTAAATGGGAACAAGCACAACAGGATGCCTTCCAAATCCTTAAAAGGGAGTTGACTCAAGCCCCTCTTCTTTCTTTACCAGATTTTTCTAAAACTTTTGAGATTGAGTGTGATGCTTCTGGAGTTGGTATAGGTGCTTTTCTTATGCAGGACAGGAGGCCAATCGCATATTTCAGTGAGAAACTCGGTGGAGCCACACTGAACTATCCGACCTATGACCAAGAACTCTATGCCTTAGTAAGAGCACTCCAAACTTGGCAGCATTACCTCTGGTCAAGGAGTATGTCATTCATACTGACCATCAGTCCTTGAAGCATCTAAAGGGTCAGCAGAAACTGAACAAACGTCATGCTCGTTGGGTGGAGTTCATAGAAACCTTTCCATACGTAATAAAGTATAAACAAGGTAAGGAAAACGTTGTGGCCGATGCCTTATCACGCAGGTATGTCCTACTTTCAGCTCTTGAAACTAAACTCTTGGTTTTGAATTCATCAAAGACCTCTATGCTTCTGATCAGGATTTCAAAGAAGTATTTAGGAAAAGTTCCAAAACTGCCTATGGGAAGTATTATCAGATTTCTGGTTTTCTGTTTTATGATAACCGCTGGTGTGCCCCAATGCTCGTTGAGGGAATTGTTTCTCAGGGAAGCTCACGGAGGTGCTTGATGGGACACTTTGGTGTGAAGAAACCTACAAGGTCGTGTTTGATCACTTCTATTGGCCGAGCATGATGAAAGATGTTGAGAGGATTTTTGCCCGATGTGTTGTGTGTAAAAGTCCAAATCCAAAGTCTTGAACCAAGGTCTGTACACTGCCCTTCCTGTTCCTTCTCATCCTTGGGTGGACATATCCATGGACTTTGTACTTGGATTGCCGCGATCCAAGTCAGGTAAGGACTCTATCTTTGTAGTGGTTGATCGGTTTTCAAAAATGTCTCATTTCATTGCATGCCATAAGACTGATGATGCCACCCATATTGCTGAATTGTTCTTTAAAGAAGTGGTTAGATTGCATGGAATGCCTAAGACCATAGTTTCAGATAGAGATGCTAAGTTTCTTAAGCTACTTTTGGAAAACCTTGTGGTTGAAATTAGGTACTAGACTATTGTTCTCTACTACTTGCCATCCTCAGGCCGACGGTCAGACTGAGGTAGTGAACCGTTCATTGTTTGCCTTTCTTAGGTCATTGGTTAAGAAAAATTTGAAGTCTTGGGAAGATTGTCTGCCGCATGTAGAGTTTGCATATAACCATTCATTGCATTCATCTACTCAGTTTTCACCATTTGAAGTTGTTTATGGATTTAACACTCTCTCTCCACTTGATCTTTTACCTCTTCCTTTGAGTGAACGTGTTAGCACAGATGGTAAGAAAAGGCGGACACAATCAAGAAGATGCATGAACAAGTCCGAGCTAATATCATGGCCAGAACAGAAAGATACACTCGACAGGCCAACAAGAAGCGTAAGGAAGTTGTCTTTGAAGAAGGGATCTTGTTCGGTCCATTTGAGAAAAGAAAGATTTCAGAAGAAAGAAAATCCAAGCTCATGCCCCGGTTGATGGACCTTTCCAGATCATCAGAAAAACAGTGACAATGCGTATCAATTGGATCTGAAAGGTAAGTATGATATTTCTTCAAGTTTCAATGTTTCTGATCTATCTTCTTTTCATGTAGATGTTCCGGATTTTGTGGACAAATCCTCTTAAACGAGGAGGAATGATGCACCTCAGTACGTGGAGAATTCCGCTGAACAAGACCAGCATGGTGATCAGGACGCTCAGATCAGTTCAACCGAGGTTCAGCCCCCGACCGCATCAACGCACTGACTGAGCCGCGGTACCGGATCGAACCGCAGACGTCCGAAAGGAGCTTCATCTGGATCCGCGTCGAGCGACAGATCTGACCGTACTGAAGCCCGGCTTCCCGTCCAACTCGTCAAGATAAGAAGAATGATCGAGCCAGAAACCAGTCCGAACGCACCATGTCCAGATCAGACCGTGCCTTCTTGTTTCTGACCCAACTGGCCGCATGACTGCAGCACTCGACTGTACCGAACGCATCGATGAGATTTCTGATCAATTTGATCCGATTGTCGAAGTTTGATCATCTGGATTTCTCAAACGCAAGGATATTTAAGCTTCAAGATCTAGGCCACATTTGGAACAGTTCCGCTCATGAAGATCTTTCATCCGTTCATGAAGCCTGTCCGGTCCATGTGCTGCTCCTTACCGCGGGACGTACCACTGGGTTCATCGAACCTGGACAGGAGTAGCCGAAGGGATCATTTGACCAGTCAAGCAGTCAAACTCTTGAATCTGTGCCTTTGACTAGATCTGGTCCAACTTATGATTTTTATGTCCTGTTTTCCTCATTTTCTATATAATGTTCTTTGACCACAAGTTGTATAACTATAAGGAACTCTTTGATTAATAAAGCAATCGATTTTTCCTTATAATTTTGAGTCTTTGCTCTCTGTTTTTGTTTAGAACATTTCTTGTTTATCTTGGTGTGGTTAGCCCGAAAACGCCTCGCTCTTGTTGGACCGGTGAGTCATATCCGCAACAACTCGAAGTTTGCTTTGTCGGACCTGTGAGTCATATCAGGCGACATTCAAGCCCTTGGCAGTATCATTGGGTCTTTCCACAACCCTTTGTGTCGTCATACATTCCATCAGTACTCCATTCGGAGTTCATATCCAATCATACCGGTCGAGTAGCGTTTCCTAGGGTTCATCACTTGAGGTCCGGATTCTCTGCGAGAGCCGACGACAAGTGACCAAATAAATGCGGAAAAGGGTTTGTTAAGAGTTGGGACTGGACCTTAAGAAAGGCTGCCTACGTACCCCTTTCGAGGATCAAGTCGGACGTTGTTCAGTTAGAAAGAATTGAACAAGTGATCGAACCGCCTGGGCGAGTTCGCCTAGTACGAGCGTGGGTAATAGAAACAGGCATGTCGAGAATAATCCCTAGGGTTTCTAAGTGCCGAGCTCTAGGGTAAAAGAATTTTCCGATCCTTCCAAGAGGAACAGAGATCTGCGAACAAGAAAAAATAACAAGAGGCGCCAGACGCTTAGGTCCTTCCTTGCTTGTCTAACCGCCTAAATTCTAAGTTCTCTATGCTAATGGGAGTTCTCTAAGTTTCAAATCTCGGATCCCTTTTTCTTCTGCTCCAGCTTTCCTTATATATCTTCTCTAGGTCGGTGGCCCATTTAATCCTTTGCCTTTGGGCCCAAATTTATCCCTTTTGGGAATATTCCATTTATCGTCGATCTTCGTAGTTACCCTCGAGTCTTACCATTTATCTTTGGAAACTTAGCATTTATCATACTCCGCGAGTTAGGACAAACCGTCATAACTCCCATGGGCTTGAATCCCTTCGAGATCGTAGGTGGGCCCCTAGAAAAGTTTGGATCCTTCGGGCGTTCTTAGGTCTTTGGCGTTTATCACGATCTCGGTTTTGTCGTAAGGCTTGAGAATAACTTTAATCGAGGCGAAGCGAGAGGTATATGGTCCCGGTGTCGGATGGCACGGCTATACGGAGGATATGGGAGTTAAGTCGGATAGGCCATGACTGGGTCGCGCTCGCCCATGGGCGAGCGGACCGTTGCACTGGTTGCACTCACCCATGGGCGAGCGGACTGTCGTGATGGTAGCGCTTCGCCCATGGGTGGCGGACCTTGTGCTGGTCGCTTCGCCCATGGGTGGCGGACCTTGTGCTGGTCGCTTCGCCCATGGGTGGCGGACCTTGTGCTGGTCGCTTCGCCCATGGGTGGCGGACCTTGTGCTGGTCGCTTCGCCCATGGGCGAAGCGGACCGTCGTCGCGGTCAGCGCTTCGCCCATGGGCGGCGGACCGTCGTACTGGTCACGCTTCGCCCATGGGTGGCGGACCTTGTGCTGGTCGCGCTCGCCCATGGGCTAGCGGACCGTTTTGTTGGTCGCGCTCGCCCATGGGCGAGGGCCCTTGATCGGGATAGTCCGCTGCTTGATCGTACCGATCTTTTCGTACCGATCTTTCCGGGGACCATTGTACGCACACACCCGATCTCTTCCGATCTTACTTTCGAGGAGTGTTTTGTGAAGAACCCATAAACAAAAATAATCTTAGCCATCAATTTCGAGATAACCGTTTTTGATCCCAACAACCTCGGCACGCGTCGTCCTCGCCCGTGGGCGAGGTGGTTCGGGACGGTGCTTTGTTTGTTTCGTAAAATCTCAACGGAAAATCCGATCAACACGAAACGAAAGCCCCTTTGATCTAGACTCAAAGGAGAAAAAAGTGAGCTTGCCCAAGGGCGAGGTGACCATTGCATAGGGCGAGGTGACCTCGGTAAGGCGGTCCTCGCCCGTGGGCTAGGCGACCGGGACAGTGACTTTGTTCTCTTCGTAAAATCTCAACGAAAACTCCGATTGAGACGAAACGAAAGCCATTTTGATCTAGACTCAAAGGACAACAAAGGTGAGATTGACCTAGGGCTAGGGGGCCATTACAGAGGGCGAGATGACCTCGGTAAGGCGGTCCTTGCCTGTGGGCAAGGTGGCCGGGACAGTGACTTTGTTCTCTTCGTAAAATCTCAACGGAAACTCCGATTGAGACGAAACAAAAGCCATTTTTATCTAGACTCAAAAGATATCAAAGTGTGCTTGTCCTAGGGCGAGCTGGGAAGACTGAGCTCGCCCTATGGCAAGTTGACCTGGTAAGACCAAGCTCCGACCTCCTTTCGTTTTGCCGTTCGTTTTCCGAGAGTTGTTTGTCGGAGAGATTGGATATTCTATTTCGAGAACTTGTCATATAACCTCTTTTTGATTTATACGAGACTTTATTTCCGAGAAATACTTTCCGGGGACTTTCAGGCATTGATTCCGTCGTGACCAATTTTGACCCCAACAGTTAGCCCCCCAGCTCGTTAGAACTTTCGCGATGTTCTTGCGGGCGGTAAGACATGTTAGGTAAATTAAGTGGAATTAATGGTTGAAACGCTCCGTTGAAAGTGGTAAGATTGGGGCTGCGCCTTTCGAAGGCTGCCTACGTACCCTTGTCGAAGGGATCAAGCCTTTCGTAGTTCGTTTTGGAGTTTAAGACCCTTGTGATCTGTTTTCCAGCGAGACTTATATGGTCTGGTTATGTATCGTGCAGAGATTTTCGAGCATGTTGCTGTCAATGGTATTTTGTTTTGTTCTGGCCGTTGTGAGGCCATGATGTATCTTTCAGGACTGGCCGTTGGCGGCTTTGAATTCCTGCCCTTTTTAGGGCTTTTAAAATATTTTGCTCAAATTTATAAAATTGTGGTTTTTATAAATTGAGAGAACTTCCGTTTTTCGAAGTTAGAGGGACAGGGTGTGAGTTGTCGTCTCATTCCTGTCTCTCAGATGATCACCATACCTGTTGTTGTGTAAGATGAGAATTCCCAAAGTCTTTTGGTTTGCGGAGACTCATAAACGTACAAATATAAATGAAGAGACAAATTTTGGGATCTCGTATCAGGGTGTTGATACTATGCCTTTGAGATGTCAAGATCCAGCATGGCTGGGTTTAGGGAAAGACCTAGGTTTACTCTCGGACTAAGGCTTTGCGATGATAAGTCGGCTTTCGTTTTGACTGTTTGCGATTTTAACCTGATTCGTACCGATTTAAAGTCCGCGAATTGTTATCGGCTTATATGACTTGTCTTGGCACGAATCGAGCTACTTCCAAAGACCGTTTGGAGGTGCTAACCAAAATTTCGGATTTCTTGTATAGCGCGCTATGTTATCCTTGTCGGATGTAAGAGAGCCTAACCTTTCGAGGGCGACTAATGACTGTTTAGGACGTTAGAGATCGTTTGTTGTGATCAGCAACAACGAAACGATATCATTTTAGAGGCATGTTACCGTTTAGAGGCGTGTTTGTATGTTTTGAGTTCCTGAGACGAGAATTTCGTCTGGAATGTTTTGAGGAAAAGAATGTCCTTCGAAGCAATGACGCCTCACAGTGCTGAAGGTTGAGTTTTCCTTGTGCATTTCGTGGTTGAAATGTTGCGGGCTTGGAGATGTTTTTCGAATGTTCGCAGCCAGAAACTGTTGTTTCAGTTTGGACGCTGAATTTTTTTTTTTTGATTTTTGATCGAGGAATTAGGACCGAGGGGTCGCGTAAATTTGACCCCGGGGAAGCGTCTACCTTCACTGTGCTTCGTGAAGTGTTGGCCTTCCGGGATTTGTTATGTATATTTTTAAGGATGACTCGTATATCTCTTGGAGCTTTGTCACGAGTGTTGCTTTTCATGCCGTGTTTACGGGGCGTATAGAACTTAATCGATTGATGATAAGTTTAAATCTTCCGTTAACCATATGGTTGTTAGTACTGAGTTTTGTTATGAAGAATTTATCGTATGATTTCTGATTCTGGATTATCGACAAACTGCTTGCGTAATAGTCACTTACGCTCTATGACAAATCGTGGATTGTCGCTTTAGCCGCTAAGCAACCGGAGCAGTGGTCGCCAATTATTTGGGCGTGGAATGAAGGTTGTGTTCAGCCATATAGCCAAGGAAGTTGTTGGTAAAGGATTAGACCATGACTCTTTTCGTGTTAACATGAAGGTCATGTTAGTTCTGATTTTCTTTTAAGGGGATACCGAATTCAGGTTCGGGCTTTATGGAAATGCATAGTTTGCCGAGGGCCGAATCTGTAAGACCAGATCCCGGCCAACTAGGCCGCGGTCGACGCCTTACGTCGCTCGCTCCATACACTGACCGAACCTCTAAACTTTTTTTTCCCTTTATTCAAAACATAAGCCCATGGCGAGGGCTAACTCAGATCTAAGCTCAAGACTACCGTAGTCAGTTCCTAGCTTAGATCAATTCAACTATCATGGCGTAATAACAACTATATCCATTGGTCTACAACCAATCCAGCACTGGTCGGTCGAATCACCCTAGCCTTGTATACACAACTACCACTAGCTCCCAAGGGTCGATCCTGAACCAGACCAAGTCATACAAATCCGAGGTTCCATTCCCCTAATCCATTCTATCTAGATCTTGGCAACATTGCTAGATCATACCTTTGCCATATCCACAGAGCTTGTTAGCTCTTTATCCCAGCTGACTTAGCTAGCTCATCCAGCTCCACGAGCTTACTCACTTTGTCCCAGCTGACTTAGCTAGCTCATCCAGCTCCACGAGCTGACTCACTTCACCTGAGGTTCCATCTACTCTCTTCCAGCTGATCGACCAATATCCTTACACTTTGTTGGATATAATACAAGTCCTCTCATGGAGTAATCATACCAAGTCCTCTCATGGACTAATCAGGCCAAGTCCTCTCATGGACTAATCAGGCCAAGTCCTCACAAGGACTAATAATGCCCATCAGATCCTAAGTCATTCAACCAACCACCCCACATGACTCAGAACTGATGAGTCTTCACTCATATCAGACCGGCCAAGGAACCATGTCCCAATGAACACGATCAGTCTTGCTCTTACAACCGGTGCATCCTTTGATCACTCAAAGCAGACACCATGATCCATCAACCAAGGATCAGGTCGTTCAGCCTTGCCCAAGTTCAGACAACACACGGCCTCCCTTGCACAAGTACACCCAGCACAATACTAGTGGTCTACACCACCTAGTAATGGCAGTACTCTTCTTCATGGCTCTCAGCCAAAGCTTTGCACATAGCTTACCAACACCAAGGTTGATAAAAAACCTTCCTTATGATCAATATTATAAGTGACAAACATATCTCAGAACACAAGCATATGATCAGATAACCTAACACAAGGAGTCTGACCCCAATATACCCTCATGTGCAATTTCGACCTCAGGCAAACCTGCTCCAAAAATTAATTAAAATTCATGTCAATTCATGATAATTCCCAACTAATAGGATCCGCAATCAGATTTCACAGAACCAGCCTTGATCCTATAGATCTCGGCCACAGTCAGTCAAACCGGCTATAACTAACCATCATCAAATCTATTCGCTAAAACCTAATAAAATTTATGATAATTCATGATAAATCCCCATTAAGAGGAATCCATGGTCGGAATTCAATGAATTCAAATGGAGCCCATAGAATCCGACCAAGATCAGTTCGGCTGAGCCATGGCCTTTCAACTGTTCTCTGATCCGGCCAAGGCCTAAGATAACGACTTCCTTATCTGAAACATCAAAATTCAACACCACAACAGGAAATAGATGAAAAACAAATTATAAGATCAGAGTAAGGTGTAACCATCCGAACCAGACAGAACCATAACCACAGACGGACCAACTGTCGGTTATGTCCACTGGTTCTTGGCCACACCTCTCACCTTATCAGGGACGACCATGCTCCTCCAAGCACGCCTCCGTCAAGCCCTCATAACATACTTCCAGTATTGATAAGATCCAATCATGGGTCGTACCCATCATCTCTGTGGAAACCGAAATTCACACCGTCAATTTTAATGAATAATAATGAAGGAAAGCAATGAAAACCCTACTTTCCTTGATGATGCACCTCAGTACGTGGAGCAGTCCGTTGAACAAGACCATCATGGTGATCAGGAAGTTCCGATCAGTTCAACCGAGGTTCAGCCGTCCGACCGTGCGAGCGCTGGCCGAGCCGTGTACGGATCGACCAGCGTCGTCGGGAAAGAGCCGTCTGGATCCGCGTCCGGACGACCGATCTGACCGTACTGAAGCCCGGCTTCCCCGTCCAACTCGTCAAGATAAGAAGAATGATTGAGCCAGAAAACAGTCCGAACGCACCAAGTCCGGATCAGACCGTGCCTTCTCGTTTCTGACCCGACTGGGCCGTACCGCGTGCACTCCCGACTGTACCGCCGAACGTACTGATGAGCTTTCTGATCAATTTGATCCGATTGTCGAGTTTGATCATCTGGATTTCTCTAAGGCAGGGATATTTAAGCTTTCTGAAGATCTAGGCCACATTTGGAACAGTTCCGTTCATGAAGATCTTTCATCCGTTCATGAAGCCTGTCCGGTCCATGTGCTGCTCCTTACCGCGGAACGTACCACTGGGTTCATCGAACCTGGACAAGAGTAGCCGAAGGGATCATTTGACCAGTCAAGCAGTCAAACTCTTGAATCTGTGCCTTTGACTAGATCTGGTCCAACTTATGATTTTTATGTCTTGTTTTCCTCATTTTCTATTTAATGTTCTTTGACCACAAGTTGTATAAGTATGAGAACTCTTTGATTAATAAAGCAATTGATTTTTCCTTATAATTTTGAGTCTTTGCTCTCTGTTCTTTGTTTAGAACATTTCTTGTTTATCTTGGTGTGGTTAGTTCCTAGTAAACGCCTCGTTCTTGTTGGACCAGTGAGTCATATCCGGCAACAACTCGAGTTTGCTTCTTTGTCGGACCTGTGAGTCATATCAGGCGACATTCAAGCCCTTGGCAGTATCATTGGGTCTTTCCACAACCCTTTGTGTCGTCATACATTCCATCAGTTCTCCATTCGGAAATCATAGCCAATCATACCGGTCGAGTAGCGTTTCCTAGGGTTCATCAAGTGGTATCAGAGCCACTCTTCCGCTAACTCTATTTCATTCCATCTTCTCATCTTTTCATTTCTTCTAAACACTTCTTCTTCTTTCTATCTTGAATCCGGGCCCCTTATTACCATCCACATATATATATATAGATATATATATATAAAAAGATCTATTAAAAAAAAAAGAATTCAAAAAGAGATTGATTTGTGGATTGGTGGTGGAAGAGTAAGCCTGCTGGCTGAGGAGAAATCCAGTCTTTGAGGTGGTTAAGGCGGATTCCAAAACCATAAATCTGTTATCTTTCTCACTTACACCAAAAACCCTTTTGTTTTGCTTGGATCTACCCATTGGGATTCCTTGATCTGTTCTCTTAGAACCTTGAGAAGAAACTCTTGTGTGATTACCATAAAAATCTGAGTGAAACACGTGTGTGGGTGAGGACAAACACTCGAGAGTGTGAGGTTCTATTTAAACTTTTTGTGTTTTAAAGACTTTTCAGGAATCATGAGCAGTGAGGATGAAAGGAGCCGTCCAGGAAACGCCTATGCTGGTTTATCTAACTTGCAGATGCGGGCTTTGAATGACAATATTACTAACCTTGTGAATTCAGGTTTGGAAAAGATTCATCAACGCCTCGATGAGATGCAGGTGAGTCAAACCCAAACCAGAACCGGAGCCAGAAGAGATCGACCAAAGAGAAATCATCGGACTGATCCAGATGAGGATTACCAAGAAGAAGATATCCGTTCCATCAACAGCCTGAACACAGGCATCAAAATCCAGGTGATGTCAATCCTTTTGCTAGGGAAGAACGTGATGAACGTCCTGACAATGGATTAGGTGGATTGAAATTGAAAATTCCAAGTTTTGATGGTAAAAATGATCCTGATGCTTTCCTTGAATGGGAAAGAACAATTGAACTAGTGTTTGATTGTCAAAATCTTTCGGATCTTAGAAAAGTTAGACTTGCTGCTGCTGAGTTTACTGGCTATGCTATTAATTGGTATGATCAAGTGTTGACTCACAGGAGGAGAACAGGTGAAAGGCCAATCGAGACATGGGACGAGCTCTCCATGCTGATGAGGAGAGGATTTGTGCCTACCCATTACCACCGAGACGTCCATCAGAAACTCAGACACCTGCTGCAAGGAGCCAAGTCAGTGGAGGATTACTACCAGGAGATGGAGATTCTGATGATGGCGGATGTGGGCGAACCAATGGGCGCCACCATGGCTCGTTTTCTTTCAGGTCTTAACGGGACATCAAGACCGCATGGAACTTCAGGAGTATGGTAGTGTGGAGCATATGCTACACAAGGCCATCCTGATCGAACAGCAAGTCAAAAGAAAGGGTTTTTCTAAGCCAGCCTTCGCACCAAAACCATCCTTTCCAACTAAGTCCAACTACCAAGACAAAGGTAAGTCTTCTTCCACAGCAAATACTGCTTTGAAAACTGATGCTTCTACTCGTGTTGACAAAGGAAAAACAGTTGAGAATCCTAGCCGAGCAAGAGACATCAGGTGCTTCAAGTGTCAAGGTCTAGGACACTATGCCAACAACTGTCCAAACCAACGTGTGATGATTCTTATGGACAATGGCGAAGTGGAGTCAGAGGAGGACAAGGAGGACATGGAGGATCTCGGTCCCATTTTTGATGAGGAGGAGGACACTTTTGATTACCCAGCCAGTGGCCCACTCCTTGTCACTAGGAAACTCTTGGACGAGCCTGTCTTTGTTGAGAAGTTTGATGGGGTGATCAATGAATTCTGTTCCACCTTTGTGAAGGATTCAGGTCCGATCTATGACGAGGACAATTTCAGCTACCCAGCATCTGGTCCTCTTCTTGTCACTAGACGTTCCTTGAGTGTTCAGCCCAAAACAAATGAGAAAGAGCAAAGGGAGAATCTTTTTCACTCTAGATGTCTTATTTCTTCTAAAGTTTGCTCTTTGATTATAGATGGTGGAGGTTGTACTAACTTGGCTAGTGACACTCTTGTCAAGAATCTTGGTCTTGTTACTCGACCCCTTTCTAAACCTTTCACGTTGGAGTGGTTGAACGAAGAAGGAGAGCAGTACGTTCGGGAACAAGTTACTGTCCCACTCACCATCGGCCGGTACGAGGATGAGATCGTGTGTAATGTCCTACCAATGGGCGCTTGTCACCTACTTCTGGAGTGGAGTCCTTGGCAGTTTGACAAAGGGCCGTACATGATGGGTTTACTAACCGACATTCTTTCGATCACAAAGGAAAGAAAATCACCTTGGTCCCTCTCTCGCCCATGGAAGTTCACCAAGACCAGATTCAGCTCAAGAAGGGTCGAGAACAAGAATCTAAATCCGACAAGGCTGAGACTTCAATCAGAAATTCCAATTTCTTTATCAAGCAAAGTCAGGTAAGAAAGTCCCTTTGCACCAACAAGCCTTTTCTTTTACTAATTTGTAAAGAATCTCTCTTGGCTTCATCTTCTTCTAACATTGCACCGGATATTCCGAGTGATTTGCAAGGACTTTTGCAGGAATTTGCTGATGTATTTCCAGAAGAAAACCCAAGAGGTTTGCCACCCATCCGAGGCATTGAACACCAGATCGACCTCGTTCCGGGTGCCTCTTTACCAAACCGTCCAGCGTACCACACCAACCCTGTTGAGACTAAGGAGCTTCAGAAACAGATTAATGACCTACTTGACAAAGGTTATATCAGGGAGAGCCTTAGCCCTTGTGCTGTACCAGTTCTACTCGTGCCAAAGAAGGATGGTTCATGGAGGATGTGTGTGGACTGTAGAGCGATAAACAACATCACGATCAAGTTGTTTTCCTAGGTTTTGTTGTAGGAAAAGATGGCCTGAAGGTGGATGAAGAAAAGGTCAAGGCAAACCGTGACTGGCCAATTCCTAAGTCCGTGAGTGAGGTTCGGAGCTCCCATGGCCTTGATGGCTTTTATAGACGGTTCGTCCAAAACTTCAGTTCTATTGCTGCTCCTCTCACTGAAATCATCAAGTAGAACGTGGGATTTAAATGGGAACAAGCACAACAGGATGCCTTCCAAATCCTTAAAAGGGAGTTGACTCAAGCCCCTCTTCTTTCTTTACCAGATTTTTCTAAAACTTTTGAGATTGAGTGTGATGCTTCTGGAGTTGGTATAGGTGCTTTTCTTATGCAGGACAGGAGGCCAATCGCATATTTCAGTGAGAAACTCGGTGGAGCCACACTGAACTATCCGACCTATGACCAAGAACTCTATGCCTTAGTAAGAGCACTCCAAACTTGGCAGCATTACCTCTGGCCGAAGGAGTATGTCATTCATACTGACCATCAGTCCTTGAAGCATCTAAAGGGTCAGCAGAAACTGAACAAACGTCATGCTCGTTGGGTGGAGTTCATAGAAACCTTTCCATACGTAATAAAGTATAAACAAGGTAAGGAAAACGTTGTGGCCGATGCCTTATCACGCAGGTATGTCCTACTTTCAGCTCTTGAAACTAAACTTCTTGGTTTTGAATTCATCAAAGACCTCTATGCTTCTGATCAGGATTTCAAAGAAGTATTTAGGAAAAGTTCCAAAACTGCCTATGGGAAGTATTATCAGATTTCTGGTTTTCTGTTTTATGATAACCGTTTGTGTGTGCCCCAATGCTCGTTGAGGGAATTGTTTCTCAGGGAAGCTCACGGAGGTGCTTGATGGGACACTTTGGTGTGAAGAAAACCTACAAGGTCGTGTTTGATCACTTCTATTGGCCGAGCATGATGAAAGATGTTGAGAGGATTTGCAGCCGATGTGTTGTGTGTAAAAAGTCCAAATCCAAAGTCTTGAACCAAGGTCTGTACACTGCCCTTCCTGTTCCTTCTCATCCTTGGGTGGACATATCCATGGACTTTGTACTTGGATTGCCGCGATCCAAGTCAGGTAAGGACTCTATCTTTGTAGTGGTTGATCGGTTTTCAAAAATGTCTCATTTCATTGCATGCCATAAGACTGATGATGCCACCCATATTGCTGAATTGTTCTTTAAAGAAGTGGTTAGATTGCATGGAATGCCTAAGACCATAGTTTCAGATAGAGATGCTAAGTTTCTTAAGCTACTTTTGGAAAACCTTGTGGTTGAAATTAGGTACTAGACTATTGTTCTCTACTACTTGCCATCCTCAGGCCGACGGTCAGACTGAGGTAGTGAACCGTTCATTGTTTGCCTTTCTTAGGTCATTGGTTAAGAAAAATTTGAAGTCTTGGGAAGATTATGCGCATGTAGAGTTTGCATATAACCATTCATTGCATTCATCTACTCAGTTTTCACCATTTGAAGTTGTTTATGGATTTAACCCTCTCTCTCCACTTGATCTTTTACCTCTTCCTTTGAGTGAACGTGTTAGCACAGATGGTAAGAAAAAGGCGGACACAATCAAGAAGATGCATGAACAAGTCCGAGCTAATATCATGGCCAGAACAGAAAGATACACTCGACAGGCCAACAAGAAGCGTAAGGAAGTTGTCTTTGAAGAAGGGGATCTTGTTCGGGTCCATTTGAGAAAAGAAAGATTTCCAGAAGAAAGAAAATCCAAGCTCATGCCCCGTGTTGATGGACCTTTCCAGATCATCAGAAAAAACAGTGACAATGCGTATCAATTGGATCTGAAAGGTAAGTATGATATTTCTTCAAGTTTCAATGTTTCTGATCTATCTTCTTTTCATGTAGATGTTCCGGATTTTGTGGACAAATCCTCTTAAACGAGGAGGGAATGATGCACCTCAGTACGTGGAGAATTCCGTTGAACAAGACCAGCATGGTGATCAGGACGTTCAGATCAGTTCAACCGAGGTTCAGCCGTCCGACCGTACCGAACGCACTGACTGAGCCGTGTACCGGATCGACCCGCGTACGTCCGGAAAGGAGCTTCATCTGGATCCACGTCCGAACGACAGATCTGACCGTACTGAAGCCCGGCTTCCCCGTCCAACTCGTCAAGATAAGAAGAATGATCGAGCCAGAAACCAGTCCGAACGCACCATGTCCAGATCAGACCGTGCCTTCTTGTTTCTGACCCAACTGGGCCGTACCGCGTGCACTCCCGACTGTACCGCCGAACGTACTGATGAGATTTCTGATCAATTTGATCCGATTGTCGAGTTTGATCATCTGGATTTCTCAAACGCAAGGATATTTAAGCTTTCTGAAGATCTAGGCCACATTTGGAACAGTTCCGTTCATGAAGATCTTTCATCCGTTCATGAAGCCTGTCCGGTCCATGTGCTGCTCCTTACCGCGGGACGTACCACTGGGTTCATCGAACCTGGACAGGAGTAGCCGAAGGGATCATTTGACCAGTCAAGCAGTCAAACTCTTGAATCTGTGCCTTTGACTAGATCTGGTCCAACTTATGATTTTTATGTCCTGTTTTCCTCATTTTCTATATAATGTTCTTTGACCACAAGTTGTATAACTATAAGGAACTCTTTGATTAATAAAGCAATCGATTTTTCCTTATAATTTTGAGTCTTTGCTCTCTGTTTTTTGTTTAGAACATTTCTTGTTTATCTTGGTGTGGTTAGCTCCGAGTAAACGCCTCGTTCTTGTTGGACCGGTGAGTCATATCCGCAACAACTCGAAGTTTGCTTTGTCGGACCTGTGAGTCATATCAGGCGACATTCAAGCCCTTGGCAGTATCATTGGGTCTTTCCACAACCCTTTGTGTCGCCATACATTCCATCAGTACTCCATTCGAGTTCATATCCAATCATACCGGTCGAGTAGCGTTTCCTAGGGTTCATCACTTGAGGTCCGGATTCTCTGCGAGAGCCGACGACAAGTGACCAAATAAATGCGGAAAAGGGTTTGTTAAGAGTTGGGACTGGACCTTAAGAAAGGCTGCCTACGTACCCCTTTCGAGGATCAAGTCGGACGTTGTTCAGTTAGAAAGAATTGAACAAGTGATCGAACCGCCTGGGCGAGTTCGCCTAATCTGGCGTGGGTAATAGAAACAGGCATGTCGAGAATAATCCCTAGGGTTTCTAAGTGCCGAGCTCTAGGGTAAAAGAATTTTCCGATCCTTCCAAGAGGAACAGAGATCTGCGAACAAGAAAAAAAATAGAACAAGAGGCGGCCAGACGTTTTAGGTCCTTCCTTGCTTGTCTAACCGCCTAAATTCTAAGTTCTCTATGCTAATGGGAGTTCTCTAAGTTTCAAATCTCGGATCCCTTTTTCTTCTGCTCCAGCTTTCCTTATATATCTTCTCTAGGTCGGTGGCCCATTTAATCCTTTGCCTTTGGGCCCAAATTTATCCCTTTGGGAATATTCCATTTATCGTCGATCTTCGTAGTTACCCTCGAGTCTTACCATTTATCTTTGGAAACTTAGCATTTATCATACTCCGCGAGTTAGGACAAACCGTCATAACTCCTATGGGCTTGAATCCCTTCTGAGATCGTAGGTGGGCCCCTAGACAAGCTTGGATCCTTGCGGGCGTTCTTAGGTCTTTGGGCGTTTATCACGATCTCTCGGTTTTTGGTCGTAAGGCTTCGAGAATAACCTTAATCGAGACAAAACGAGAGGTATATGGTCCCGTGGGCGAGCGGACCTTGTGCTGGTTGCGCTCGCCCATGGGCGAGCGGACCGTCGTACTGGTCACGCTCGCCCATGGGCGAGCGGACCGTCGTGCTGGTCACGCTCGCCCATGGGCGAGCGGACCTCGTGCTGGTCGCTCTCGCCCATGGGCGAGCGGACCGTCGTACTGGTCACGCTTCGCCCATGGGCAGCGGACCTCGTGCTGGTCGCTTCGCCCATGGGCGGCGGACCGTCGTACTGGTCACGCTTCGCCCATGGGCGGCGGACCGTCGTACTGGTCACGCTCGCCCATGGGCGAGCGGACCTCGTGCTGGTCGCTCTCGCCCATGGGCTAGTGGACCGTTGTGTTGGTCGCGCTCGCCTCTGGACGAGGGACCTTTTATTGGGATAGTCCGCTGCTTGATCCGTCTCTTTTCGTACCGATCTTTCCGGGGACCCTTGTACGCACACACCCGGTCTCTTCCGATCTTACTTTCGAGGAGTGTTTTGTGAAGAACCCATAAAAAAAATCTTAGCCGTCGATTTCGAGATAACCGTTTTCGACCCCAACAATCTCGGCACGCGTCGTCCTCGCCCATGGGCGAGGTAGTTCGGGACGGTGCTTTGTTTCTTTCGTAAAATCTCAACAGAAAGTCCGATCAACACGAAACGAAAGCCACTTTGATCTAGACTCAAAGGAGAACAAAAGTGAGCTTGCCTTAGAGCGAGGTGACCATTTCAGAGGGCGAGGTAACCTCGGTAATGCGGTCCTCGCCCGTGGGCGAGGTGGCCGGGACAGTGACTTTGTTCTCTTCGTAAAATCTCAACGGAAACTCCGATTGAGACGAAACGAAAGCCATTTTGATATAGACTCAAAGGATAACAAAGGTGAGGTTGCCCTAGGGCGAGGTGGCCATTAAAGAGGGTGAGGTGACCTCGGTAAGGCGGTTCTCTCCCGTGGGCGAGGTGGCCGGGACAGTGACTTTGTTCTCTTCGGAAAATCTCAACGGAAACTCTTATTGAGACGAAAAAAGCCATTTTGATCTAGACTCAAAAGAGATCAAATTGAGCTTGTCCTAGGGTGATCTGGGAATACTGAGCTCGCCTTATGGCGAGATGACCTGGTAAGACCAAGCTCCGACATCCTTTCGTTTTGCCGTTTGTTTTCCGAGAGTTGTTTGTCGGAGAGATTGGATATTCTATTTCGAGAACTTGTTGTATAACCTCTTTTTGATTTATACGAGACTTTTTGTTCCGAGAAATACTTTCTGGGGACTTTCATGCATTGATTCCGTCGTGACCGATTTTGACCCCAACAGTTAGCCCCCCAGCTCGTTAGAACTTTCGCGATGTTCTTGCGGGCGGTATGACATGATAGGTAAATTAGGCGGAATTAATGGTTGAAATGCTCCATTGAAAGTGGTAAGATTGGGGCTGCGCCTTTCGAAGGCTGCCTACGTACCCTTGTCGAAAGGATCAAGCCTTTCGTAGTTCGTTTTGGAGTTTAAGACCCTTGTGATCTGTTTTCCAGCGAGACTTATATGGTCTGGTTATGTGTCGTGCAGAGACTTTCGATCATGTTGCTTTCGATGGTATTTTATTTTGTTCTGGCCGTTGTGAGGCCATGATATATCTTTCGGGACTGGCCGCTGGCAGCTTTGAATTCCTGCCCTTTTTAGGGCTTTTAAAAATTTTTTGCTCAAATTTATAAAATCGTGGTTTTTATAAGTTGAGAGAACTTCCGTTTTTCGAAGTTAGAGAGACAGGGTGTGAGTTGTCGTCTCATTCCTGTCTCTCAGATGATCACCATACCTGTCGTTGTGTAAGATGAGAATTCCCAAAGTCTTTTGGTTTGCGGAGACTCATAAACGTACAAATATAAATGAAGAGACAAATTGTGGGATCTCGTATCGGGGTGTTGATACTATGCCTTTGAGATGTCAAGATCCAGCATGGCTGGGTTTAGGGCAAGACCTAGGTTTACTCTCAGACTAAGGCATTGCGATGACAAGTCGGCTTTCGTTTTGACTGTTTACGATTTTAACCTGATTCGTACCAATTTAAAGTCCGCAAATTGTTATCGGCTTATATGACTTGTCTTGGCACGAATCGAGCAACTTCCAAAGACCGTTTGGAGGTGCTAACCAAAATTTCGGATTTCTTGTATAGCGCGCTATGTTATCCTTTTCGGATGTAAGAGAGCCTATCCTTTCGAAGGCGGCTAATGTCTGTTTAGGACGTTAGAGTTCGTTTGTTGTGATCAGCAACAACAAAATGATACCATTTTAGAGGCATGTTACCGTTTAGAGGCGTGTTTGTATGTTTTGAGTTCCTGAGATGAGAATTTCGTCTGGAATGTTTTGAGGAAAAGAATGTCCTTCGTTTCGTTAGCGACGTCTCACAGTGCTGAAGGTTGATTTTTCCTTGTGCCGTATTTCGTGGTTGAAATGTTCGCGGGCTTGGAGATGTTTTGCGAATGTTCGCAGCCAGAAACTGTTGTTTCAGTTTGGAAGCAGAAATTTTTTTTTCTATTTTTGATCGAGGAATTAGGACCGAGGGGTCGCGTAAATTTGACCCCGGGGGAAGCGTCTACCTTCACTGTGCTTCGTGAAGTGTTGGCCTTCCGGGATTTGTTTTGTATATTTTTAAGGATGACTCGTATAAATCTTGGAGCTTTGTCACGAGTGTTTCTTTTCATGCCGTGTTTACGGGGCGTATAGAACTTAATCGATTGATGATAAGTTTAAATCTTCCGTTAACCATATGGTTGTTAGGACTGAGTTTTGTTATGAAGAATTTATCGTATGATTTCTGATTCTGGATTATACGACAAACTGCTTGCGTAATAGTCACTTGGCGTTCTAAGACAAATCGTGGATTGTCGTTTTAGCCGTTAAGCAACTGGAGCAGTGGTCGCTCAATTATTTGGGCGTGGAATGAAGGTTGTGTTCAGCCGTATAGCCAAGGAAGTTGTTGGTAAAGGATTAGACCATGACCCTTTGTGTTAACATTAAGGTCATGTTAGTTTACGATTGTCTTTTAAGGGGATACCGAATTCAGGTTCGGGCTTTATGGAAAGGCATTGTTTGCCGAGGGCCGAATAGCATTCGTCGAGATTGACAGGCTAAGCATAACGGCATTTTTCGAGTTACGGATGATGGCTGTTAAAAATGATTTTCCATTTTAGGTTTTAGTTATACGATGAATGGTTCATATAAATTTCCTTTGGTTGTATGAAAATTGCTTAGGATGCGTTGCGATCGTTTCTCGTTTTTTCGAGAGATTAGATTGATTTGCATGTTCTGTCAGGACAGTCAACGAAAATAGAACAATACTGGAAAAATTGCCTAAGAATTAGCTTGCTAGACTATCCACCTAGGTTCTAGGTTCCCTAAATTTTACGGCAGATTTCAAGACGTTTTCATTCCTTTCCCACGAAGAATTAAAACCTGATAAAACTTTCTGAGTCGGACATACCTTAGTCTCATCGATTATTCGGGATTGCCTCTTCTTCCTTCTTCGTCTCCTCTTGTGTTCTGACGAGTTAGTAATTTATCGAGAGTTTGTTAGGTGTTTCGGAATGGCCACTTTCGATTCAATGTCAAGGGACTTCGAAAACCCTGATACTGAATTTTATACAAATTGGTTTTCGACGAAATTCTGACGACAATATCGGAATGAGGAAGAGACATCAACGTCCAAGTTCATGTCCTCGTTTCTTCGTACTTCTGGTTTTCCGAAGGAATTTTACGAAATCGTTGAAACAAAAGGAGGAGAACCAGGCCAAGAAGGGCGTTTAAGAAAGAGGAGGCAATGGACAAGATGTCATTTGGGTTTAGTTCGTCAAGCTATGAGCAAACTGTTCATGTCCCAGACCCTATTGTTTCATATGATCTTGTTTAAATTTTCGAATGATGTTTCGAAAAATATTGCCGAGTTTGATCTTACGGCAATTGTTTCTTAAAACATTGTCGAACTTTTATTTTACGAGAGTTATTCTGCAAACTGTTGTCGAGTTAATTTTAGGGAACCTGTTTCGTAAAATGTTGTCGAGTTTAATTGTACAAAAGCTGTCTCGTGAAATACTGTCGAGTATTATTTTACGAAAGGTGTTCCGTAAAATTTTTATCGAATTTTAATATCAGAAACTCTCGCTGCGGTGAGCTGTAATTTTTGTGACTTAACTTCATCATAAATTTTCTCGTTTCCGTAGGATTGATCCGGAGGAGTTTTGAGTAGTTTCTCCGAAGTAAGCTTAGTGGAAAAATCGAGAGTTCGTGCATCGTTATGAAATTATAGGTTTCAGAAGACGTCTTAGCAGTGAGGGATACGACTCCTCGTTTTGGCTTTGTTTACTCTTCTTTAACCGTCTTAGGCTTTGAGTGATTTTATACAATTGAACTCTGTTTTTTTCAAAACTGGCCGAGAAGGACCGAGTTGGCCGTATGGCAAGTTTGTCGAGGAGGGCCGAGGTTGCTGTATGGTAAGCTGGTCGGGACAGTCGGAGCTTTGTGGTTCCTCAGGATGGTTCGGACGGTTGGAAGTATTGGTAAGCGCTTTTTTTCGTTTCGTCGTGTGTTTTCCTAGAATTGTTAGAATGAAGTACCGCAGTGGGAATTGATGACCTGATTTTTCGTGCTTCTTTTTCACGAGTAATCTAGGGTCTCCCATAGGTTTCGAAGCGAACAAGTTTTATTTTTCCGAAGAGTTCTCGCAAAAATGTTTTTTTTTGGTAGAACAATTGGTCGTTGAGATTTCTTTAACTTGATAACTAGACAAATTTTTGGGGTTTGACAGATATTATCGTTGCCCTTTCTGTTTAGATAAAGAAATTGCGAGATCGTTTTTGTGCTCTTCCTGTGGCGGAAAGCCGCGACTAGGTTTTAGATTTTCTCGAGCACTATGGCATTTGAGTAAGCGTTGGCCATAGGAGCAGTCACTCCTGAATTTGTTTTACCAACGTTGATGCAAGCTGCAAATTTGTTTTTCATACTTTAAGACATCGCTTCGATCAAGCGTTTTGCGGCCGTGAGAGTAAGAGTAATCCGTCCCCCCCCCCTCCTTCTAGCGCCAAACTGTGGGAACCAAAATTCACACCTCGATTTTAATGAATAATAATGAAGGAAAGCAATGAAAGCCCTACTTTCCTTGAGGTCCGGATTCTCTGCGATAGCCGACGACAAGTGACCAAATAAATGCGGAAAAGGGTTTGTTAAGAGTTGGGACTGTACATCAAGAAAGGCTGCCTACGTACCCCTTTCGAGGATCAAGTCAGACGTAGTTCAGTTAGAAAGAATTGAACAAGAGATCGAACCGCCTGGGTGAGTTCGTCTAGTACGAGCGTGGGTCATAGAAATAGGCATGTCGAGAATAATGCCTAGGGTTTCTAAGTGCCGAGCTCTAGGGTAAAAGAATTGTCCGATCCTTCCGAGAGGAACACAGATCTGCGAACAAGGTAAAAATAGAACAAGAGGCGGCCAGACGTTCTAGGTCCTGCCTTGCTAGTCTAACCGTCTAAATTATAAGTTCTCTATGCTAACGGGAGTTCTCTAGGACTCAAATCTCGGATCCCTTGTTCTTCGGCTCCAGCTCTCCTTATATAGCTGCTCTAGGTCGGTGGCCCATTTAATCCTTTGCCTTTGGGCCCAAATTTATCCCTTTTGGGAATATTCCATTTATCGTCGATCTTCGTAGTTATCCTCGAGTCTTCCCATTTATCTTTGGAAACTTAGCATTTATCATATTCCACGAGTTAGGACAAACCGTCATAACTCGCTTGAATCCCTTCTGAGATCGTAGGTGGGCCCCTAGACAAGTTTGGATCCTTGCGGGCCGTTCTTAGGTCTTTGGGCGTTTATACGCTCTCGGTTTTTTGTCGTAAGGCTTCGAGAATAACCTTAATCGAGACGAAACGAGAGGTATATGGTCCCGGTTATCAGATGGCACGGCTATACGGAGAATACGGGAGTTAAGTCGGACAGGCCGGAACTGGGTCGCGCTCGCCCATGGGCGAGCGGACCGTCGTACTGGTCGCTTCGCCCATGGGCGAGCAGACCTTGTGCTGGTCGCTTCGCCCGTGGGCGAGCGGACCTTGTGCTAATCGCGCTCGCCCATGGACGAGCAGACCTTGTGCTGGTCGCGCTCGCCCATGGGAGAGGGGACCGTTGTGTTGGTCGCGCTCGCCCATGGGAGAGCGGACCGTCGTGCTGGTCATGCTAGCCCATGGGCGAGCGGACCTACTGCTGGTCGATCCCCATGGGCGAGCGGACCGTCGTGCTGGTCACGCTCGCTCATGGGCGAGCGACCGTTGTGCTGGTCGGGCGAGAGGACCGTTGTGTTGGTCCCGAGAGTTATTTGTTGGAGAGATTGGATATTTTATTTCGAGAACTTGTCGTATAACCTCTTTTCAATTTATACGAGACTTTTTGTTCCGAGAAATAATTTCCGGGGACTTTCAGGCATTGATTCCGTCATGACCGATTTTGACCCGAACAATCTCTTCCATGGAACTTCCATGAAACCAATTTCTGCACTGCATCCACCTTTGAGGCTGTCTTGGCCTTTGAGAGTGGAGACCGTCCTTCCCCCTTCTCTCCTGACCATTTGTGTGTATTCTCAAGCCTAGGATTTGTTCATCCATGATCAAACATCACCCAAAGGTCGTGCATCACTTTCCCCTTAATGCCCATGAAACTGCCTTTCCAAATACATCTGCCTTCAATGCTGTCTCAGCCCTTAGAAGTGGAATCTGGCCTCCTATCTTCTCTCCAGGATATTTTCGTGTGTTGTATGCATGTAGAGGAAGCACATGGCGTGGCAAACAACAATCAAAACTTACCAGAGGGTCGTTCATAACTCTCCCCATGATTGCCCACCAAAACTGCCTCTTTGCTGCCTTCACATATCTCTCTGGTTTGGATTGTTAAATCCGACCTAACCTTTTCTCTCTGTTTTTCTTTTTGTTTCAGGGAGAAAGAAGGATCTCTGGCGTACCTGCAAAGGCACGGACTTGCTTTTCCTTTACCACGATCCAAGCTTATACCAGACCGATCCATACACAGGGATCATATCAAGCCGCCAGTTTCTCTCCAGAAGTTTCTGTCTGAGTTCTCTCTATGTATCCTCCTATTTTCGACATGGAATCCCCAAAATACCAGGAAGAATTCGGATATAACTGCCCCCTTAACTGCCTGGACGAGCTGTTACCAAAAGAGAGCCAAAAGGGCAGTTTTCCCTTCTTCCCATAACCGCCGCCTAGTAACTGCCTCTTGGCGGTTTCTTTCCATTTTAAATTCACGTCCTGGCCTTCCAAACTACTCCTGGATATATCCATAACAAGCCCAAAACGGATCCCTAAGACCCTGGTCCAATCACAAGATCCCATCGGCCCATCGGTACACATGGGTCGTCCACATGGCCCGGTCACTTTCCGGACCTGGCCCAACTGCCCGAGACTTGAACACTCAGTTCAGCTGAGTTGAGCTGATCCCCAGCTGACCCAGCTGATTGAGCTATTCCATCCAGATCAGGGAGCTGACACACTCTCATGGAGTTGACACACTCTACTTGAGCTCCAACCGAGCTCCGTTCAGCTGGTTGACCTTCTTCCTTGCATCTCCTAGCTGTCATACACTGCGTCCAGCTAGTTTTATTCATCTTATTCAATACTTCTAAGTCTCTTGGTCCATTTCCAGACCTAGACTTAGTTTTCTCATGATCCATTCTGATCATTCACTTCATTACAACTTGTTCACGATCAATTCCCATGATCTGAACCAAAGCAGTCCCGTTTCTGTTGAAACATCTATGTCCCATCTCAAGTTCCAGGAACGGGGACATGACAAGTCTCCCCCACTTAAGATGGAGTCGTCCTCGAATCCAGTGGTGCTGACATCTTGTCTCATGCCAAAAGTTCCAACTGAACTCTTTCCATCCGGAACACATAGAATGCCTGATTGGTTCCTCCTAACCAATTCGTGGCATGTCCCTCCTTGTTCCTTCTCACTGATCATGTCTTGATCATCATATAAACAAGTCTCCCCCACTTGATAGAGATTTAACCCAAAATCTTATCAAGTGGTCCATCAAGCACCCATACAAGGACATGACTTGTGTCACTGGCCAGCTCTCAAGGTTGCGGTCCTAGTAGACACCAAGTCTGTTACTCTCTGACCCTAGTCCACAACTAGGTCATATTCAGTCCTTAATAACATACTGTGTAACCGAGTCTTAGTAGATCTTCCCAATCTCCAAGCCACTAGATCTACCAGTCAAGTCTCAAAGAACTTGTTCCAATCTTTAGGCTTCTTGTTCTACCACGAGTCCTAACAGATTGTTCTGTTTACTTAAGTCCATCCCAGACACCAAGGTTTATGATTCCTGCCACAAATTACTGGATCATTCCTTTTCCAGCCACAGCCTTTCCCAACTTGGCCATATTGCGATCTTGGTCTGTACAAGACCAAACCGCCTCAACTTAACTTCTGTCCATCACTGGACTTTGTTATATTTCAATCCTGTTCCATTTAGGACGTGATCATATTCCGGTCCTGGTCCACTCAGGGACTCGACTGTGCATTCCGACCATAGATCCATCTCCGAGTAGGTCGTGTCCTGATCCTCGTCCCTTACTGAACTTGATCATATTAAGGTTCTGGTTCACTCTGGGATTCAACCTCAATCAATACACAACCTGAAGCTACCATCTTTCTGTTTCACAAAAAGAACTGGTGCTCCCCAAGGCAATACACTAGGGCGTATGAAACCCTAATCAAACAACTCCTCAGGTTGCTTCTTTACTCAGCCATTTCGGCTGGTGCCATACGATACGGACTTTTGGACATTGGGGCCGTTCCAGGTTCAAGTTCGATCATGAACGGGTCAGCCCTGCCAGGGGGCACACCCTGGAGCGTCCAAAACACATCCTTGAACTCCTGAACCAACGATATCCCATCTGGGTCACCACCCCCTACGACCTCATTAGTGTAAATGGTAGCCAAGAAGGCCTCACAACCATTTCCAAGCATCCTTTCCCCAGGATTGCTGAAACAACTAAACAACAAGAGGTCGGCTTAATACCTTGGACCCTGATCGGGGGTCCAAACTCATTCAAAAACTGCACCCTCCCACGGTGACAATCAAGAGTTGCCCGATTCTTTCCAAATCAGTCCATGCCTAAGATCATCTCATGATTCTTTAGGGGGACAATAATCAGATCTAGAGGAATCGGCTTGTCCAAAATCACAATCAGATCTACACGCATCGGCCTGTCTAAGATCACAATCAGATCTACAGGCATCGGCCTTTCCAAGATCACAATCAGATCTACAGGCATCGGTCTGTCCAAGATCACAATCTGATCTGCAGGCATCAGCCTTTCGAAGATCACAATCAGATCTACAGGCATCGGCCTGTCCAAGATCACAATCAGATCTGCAGGCATCGACCTTTCAAAGATCTCAATCAGATCTACACGCATCGGCCTGTCCAAGATCACAATCAGATCTACAGGCATCGGCCTGTCCAAGATCATCACTGGAATGTCCTTAACCAGACCTAGTGAGTTCATAATCAGCCCTCCGGCTGCACTCACTATGTCAGGACCATGCCAGGTTCCGTACTGAACATACCCTTTCCGATCATATATGGACTCACAAAGCTATGTGCAGCTCCAGTATCGAAAAGTACGTGTGTTTCCACACCATTGATCATTAAGTACCTAGATGAGTAGGATCTCGATTTAAAAGCACATTTGGAAAACGTCCCATACTATTCTCCAAAGGGTCACACTTCTGTGAACGTCAGAACCAATCACAAGAGTGTTTATAATATACCTCAATCCCCATCACACTAAGCAACTTAACATCGTGTTTCCAATTCCTCTTGGAATTGATCTATTCCATTCACTCAATCTTAAGAAATTCTACCTTGAATTACACTGATTCCAAGCTGATCCATCTGATCACAAGCCCACTCATGTACTAGCCATGTAGCGTCTCCCTTAGACCAACATGAACACTGCATATGCTCACTTGTTTTGAACGGCCACCAAGGAATAACATTAATCTCCAAGAGGGTGCTGCACGTTTCTTTCAACCTAAGACACTCTCTGGTCCATGTTACTTCCCTGGTCCAGGTCGTCCATACAATGATCTTGCATTGCATCCATTGTCCACTCCGTCTATTACTTCCAAATAACTAGATAAACTAACCTTTCTGTTTTCAGGGTCTTGCCCTTGGAGGGTGCATCTTGGCTAAGCCGGTCCATCTTGGAACCTCTCATTCACAAGAATGAAACCCAATCTTACCTCAACTCTCACTTGGCTCACCACAGCTAAGTTTCCAAGTCATCTTAGTTTTCAGAAAATAATTTAGGTTTGGAACTCAACATCTTTGAGCACTGTCCTTAACAGGATCAACTCCGCTCTGATACCAACTTGTAAGACCCGATCCCGGCCAACTAGGCCGCGGTCGACGTCTTACGTCGCTCGGTCCATACACTGACCGAACCTATAAATTTTTTTCGCCCTTTATTCAAAACATTTCATAGGCAAGGGCTAACTCAGATCAAAGCTCAAGACTACCGTAGTCAATTCCTAGCTTAGATCAATTCAACACATACGCAGCGGAATAACAACTATATCCATTGGTCTACAACCAATCTAGCACTGGTCCGGTCGAATCACCCTAGCCTTGGTTAGTATACACAACTACCACTAGCTCCCAAAAGTCGATCCTGAACCAGACCAAGTCATAAAAATCCGAGGTTCCATTCACCTAATCAATTCTATCTAGATCTAAGCAACATTACTAGATCATACCTTTGCCATATCCACAGAGCTTGTTAGCTCTTTGTCCCAGCTGACTTAGCTAGCTCATCCAGCTCCACGAGCTGACTCACTTTGTCCCATCTGACTTAGCTAGCTCATCCAGCTCCACGAGCTGACTCACTTCAGCTGAGGTTCCATCTACTCTCTTCCAGCTGATCGACCAATATCCTTACACTTTGTAGGATATAATACAAGTCCTCTCATGGACTAATCATACCAAGTCCTCTCATGGACTAATCAGGCCAAGTCCTCTCATGGAATAATTAGGCCAAGTCCTCACAAGGACTAATAATGCCCATCAGATCCTAAGTCATTCAACCAACCACCCCACATCACTCTGAACTGATGAGTCTTCACTCATATCAGACCGGCCAAGGAACCATGTCCCAATGGACCCGATCAGTCTTCTCTTACAACCGGTGCATCCTTTGATCACTCAGAGCAGGCACCTTGATCCATCAACCAAGGATCAGGTCGTTCAGCCTTGCCCAAGATCAGATAACACACGGCCTCCCTTGCACAAGTACACCCATCACAATACTAGTGGTCTACACCACCTAGTAATGGCAGTACTCTTCTTCATGGCTCTCAGCCAATGCTTTGCACATAGTGATAAGTCATGGATTTTACCCACTTTCAACCATGATTTTTATATGTTTTTGGAAACAAAATGACACTTTTGGTGTCTTTTATGAGCTTTTACAGGTTCAGGTACTCTTTGGTGAAATATGATCATTTTGGAGCAAAAATGGATACTTTGAGGAGGATTGTATTGGAGCTAAGTCGACCGATGCTCACCATGACGCATCGACCGACGAGACACTATGCTAATCGATCGATAGAAGATTATGAAATCGATCGACATGAAAGGCCTCCAAGAATTAATGACAAGTTTAATGAGCTAGACATCTCATTAGGGTTTTACTTCTACCAAATGAGTCCTTGGCCGCCTGTTAGGCTATATTAAGAGGGTTTTGTATTATTTTAAAGGCAAGACTTGCCTAGAGAACTTTTAGACCTGATTTTGAGAGAAGCTTCTTGCTACCTTGGAGAGAGAGTTTAGGAGTGGAGAGATAGATCCAAACTGCATACAGAGAAGATCTTGAACTCCCTTATTTTTCTGTACTCTTTTACTGTTTCTCTTATTATTCTATTTTAAAGTGTTATTCAAACCATCATGATTTTGTCTTCCATGAATATGTTCGAGTAGTTTCTATTGTTAGATTTGGGCTTCTCATTAAGTCTAAGCATGCATTGCAATTGATTTAATGCTAGGGTGTTTAAAATATAGTTCTTCATTCTAGTTGTTCTTAATGCTAAGTATAGGATTGATCACCCTTATCTTAGATCTTAGGATTAATTTGGATAAGTGAAAACTTAGCAAATCCCTGAAACCTAAAGCTGGTATGTTCCGACTTACCTTGAGTATACGAGAGTAGCCTCTTTGTAAGATTGGAGAACCAATTCAAATCCGAACTTAAAGCTCACTAGAAACGATATCGATCGATAGAGCAATCCGCCTATCGAGTGATACCGCGAAAGGTGTATCGATCGATATTCAATTAGAATAGTCGATCGACACTTTCTTATTCTCATCGAACGATAGTTGGTGATTTAAGATCTAGTTGAAGATAATCAATCATTGATTTAACCTTAAAGTTTGAGTTCAGAACTATGAATACTAAAAACCTTAGATACCCTGCATGCTAGCTATGCCTGAGAAATAGCCTAAATCTAACTTTCTTTTCTCTTGCTTAAAACCTAATCCATTCAATCAAGCAATTACTTGCCTACCCCTTTATTTATTGCTTGAAAACTATTTGTCTAGCTTTATTTCAAAGACTAAACAATCTATTGTGTAATCCTAGAGTCTTGTGGATTCGATCCCTAAGTACTACAACTGAACCTCTTATTTGAGAGAGTAAAGTCACTCCTTAGGGTAATTTGAGTGATATCAAATTTGGCGCCGTTGCCGGGGACTCTTTCTTATTACCATTAGATTTAGTTCAGAATATAGTCTAGACTTTATTTTCGTATTTACTAAAATCTTTTCCTCTTATTGTGCTTTTACAGGTACCTAAGAATGGAGAAGGCAAATTTCGGCAGTCCGTCGATCGACACGGACACTATAAAATCGAGTGATATGATGAGCGAGGAATCGACCGACACACCGCCCCTAACATCGATCGATGCCAACCAGCCGAAAGCAGGTAAGTGTTCACTTGCCGAATCTGCTAATGAGGAAGTAGTCCTAGGCCAACCAACCACAAACACAAATTCTGAAATTGCTAATGAGCAGAGGGATAAAATCCCTGTTCAATCTAATCCATCTTCCTCTGAAGATAAGGAATCAGAATTGATTTTGCAAGACTACTTAGACCCCATGAAGACCTATTCCAATAGGTCAGCCATCAAAGTACCAGAAGTTGATACCCTAAAATCAAAGCTCTACCTTGATTTTATTCTTCTGGTACGAAATAAACCCTTCCGTGGATCTACTTTGGAACACCCCCACGAGCACATCAAATATCTAGAAGATCTAGTTTCTGATGACTACAATTGCTGTAAACTTTTTTCTTTTTCCCTTGAGGGAAAAGCCAGAAAGTGGTTGAATCAAATTCCAGCGGGCTCTCTAACTTGCTGGGAAGACATCAAAAACGCTTTCATAAATCAATTTTTTGATAACGCTCGCTACTGGGATGTGCGAGAAAAGTTATCTTACTTTGCTCAAGGTCCACATGAATCGTTTAAAAATGCTTGGATCAGATTTGAAGGCTATCAACGTGATTGCATTCACCATGGTTACTTAGAACCACAGCTCTTAAACTTCTTTTACAGAGGCGTCAGCCTTCATTACCAAATCACGCTGGATACCGCAAGTGAAGGAAACTTTAGCACCAGGAATCCTAGTAAAGCAAAGCGTTTGATCAGAAATATAGCTTTGGGAAAATCCTATGAGATCAGTGATAGGGAGAATAGAGCCCCGTCCAGGGACACGCTCCAATTGGCTGAAATCAGGCAGTCATTAGACTCTCTTCACTCAATCATGAAGGAAAAGAAACTTAGGCAAACTCTTCCAAGCGAGAGTAGTTGTTCTGAAACACAACTATTTTCTGTGAAAGATAATACCTATCAAGTTTACAACCAAGACGAGGATAGTTTCACCCAAAACTTTGATGCCCTAACCAGAACCCATCAAAGAAAAACTGACTCCAGGATAAATCAAGCTTTCACGGGAAATCAGAAAATAGAAAGCGACATGGACACAAAACTAAACATTGTTCATCGTGAGCTATTTAAGAAATTAGATTCTCTAAGTGAACAAGTCAAACGATTAGAAGGTAATGTCGCCGAAAACGCAATCGCTAGCAAGAGAGAGGCAGGACGTCTTCCCGGGCGAACTGACATGAACCCAAGACGTCAAGTTAGTGCTGTACTCTTGAGAAGTGGGAAGCAGCTTGTTCCGAAAGTTAAGGAAAAATCTTCTTCAGAAAATTTTTCTGGAAAAGAGATCAAGCCCACCCCTAACCCTGTGCTATTCCATGCCAGTAGAACGGAACCTTCACCAAGCAAAAACAGAGATAAAAACAGTCAAGGCACCGAAGAGGTTGTTATTGACATTCCGGACGATGAAGAAGATTCGGCGGATGAAACCAATATCGATCGACACCGATCCCCTAAGCCGAAAAGTGATTCAGCACCAGCTGGACCTACTATCGAAAGGGTTTATAACCCGATTCCCCCTTTTTCTCCACGAAAGTCCGACCCTAAGCGTGAATTGGACAGAGAAGTTTGTAAGAAAGCAATCGAGAGGATCAGAGTTGAGATGCCATTAAGTGATGCCGTCAAGATTTCACCAACACTAAAAAAGTACGTTAAAGACATGGTAACTAAAGGTTTCCACGTCGGAGAACGTAGTATCATGATGATTTCCGAGGAAGTCAGTGCTATAATTCAAGGCGAAATCCCGATCAAGCAACCAGACCCTGGCAGTTTTATTCTTAGTTGCACCATCCAAGATAAACAATTCCCAAGAGCCCTCTGTGATCTCGGGTCTAGCATGAATTTGATGCCGCACTCTGTTGCAACATCCCTTGGATATGCGGAGTTTACCCCAGCAAATATCCAACTAGTTCTCGCTGATCGATCCGTCCGAATCCCGGAAGGAGCACTTGAGGATGTGCCCGTAATCATCAACGGCTGCACTGTACCAATGGACTTCGTTGTACTTCATTACGAGAACGAACCCAGAGACCCCATTATCTTGGGAAGACCATTTCTTGCGACCGCAAATGCGATAATCGACGTCAAGGAAGGACGCATCTGCCTGAACATTGGAAACATTCCAATGCGATTCGACATGGAAGAGGTAATGATGCGCCCCTTGATAGATAGATAATCTTCCTATGTCGATGATATTGACGAGCTTACACAAAATTTTTTTGAAGATTCATTCCTTGAAAACCAGATCGAGGACGTGCTCGTGGTTGCGCAGGGAGAAGTTTTCAGCATAGATAACCATACGGAGGATTATGCACATTTAATGGATGCAAGAAATGACGATGCCAGCAATGGTGAAGATGACACCGAGATGAATATCGATCGATATTTTAAAAACGCTGTCGATCGACAACCATTCTCGAGAGACGATCTAAGCAAGGAAAATGCACCAAAGGTGGAATTTAAACCACTTCCTGCTGGACTCGAATATGCCTACCTTTTTGACAACACTTATCTGTTTATCGTAAATGCAAATCTTACAAACAGTGAGCTCGCTTTATTGCTGAATAAACTGCGAAAACACAGGAAAGCAATCGGATACTCTCTTGAAGATATTCCAGGAATTTCCCCCGACCTGTGTATGCATCGGATTCCTCTTGAAGATGAATCAAAATCATCAATAGAACATCAGAGGCGACTCAACCCCAACCTGAAAGAAGTTGTTAAAAAGGAGATTATCAAACTTCTCGATGCCGGTGTAATCTATCCAATCTCATATAGTAATTGGGTGAGCCCAGTTCACGTGGTGCCTAAGAAAGGAGGCATCACTGTGGTCAATAACGACAAAGAAGAACTTATTCCAAAAAGAACTGTAACTGGTCACCGTATGTGCATCGATTACAGGAAACTAAACTCCGCAACGCGGAAAGACCATTTTCCTTTACCTTTCATCGATCAAATGTTGGAAAGACTAGCTAATCATCAGTACTATTGTTTTCTCGACGGATATTCCGGATTTTTCCAAATTCCAATTCATCCGGATGACCAAGAAAAGACAACCTTCACATGCCCTTACGGAACATTTGCTTACCGTCGGATGCCATTTGGCCTATGTAACGCCCATGCCACTTTCCAGCGCTGTATGATGTCTATCTTCACTGATATGATAGAAGATTTTATGGAAGTTTTTGTGAACGATTTTTCAGTCTATGGATCTGATTTCAAAAGTTGTCTCGACAACCTCTGTAAAGTTCTAGCCAGATGCGAGGAAAAGAACCTTGTTCTCAATTGGGAAAAATGCCATTTTATGGTTAATGATGGGATTGTTCTTGGACACAAAGTATCTGCTGCTGGAATTGAAGTAGATCGAGCAAAGATAGAAGTAATGACTGGTTTACCTCCACCAACTAACGTAAAGGACATAAGGAGTTTCCTTGGGCATGCTGGATTCTACCGAAGGTTTATAGAAGATTTCAGCAAAATTGCCAGACATCTGACGACACTCCTCTGCAAGGATGTTAAATTCGAATTTACTTCAGAATGTCAGCAGGCCTTTTTATAAAATCAAAAAGTCTTTGATAACTGCCCCTGTCGTACAAGCACCCGATTGGAGTATTCCTTTCGAAATTATGTGCGATGCAAGTGATTTCGCAGTAGGAGCAGTGTTAGGGCAGCGTAAAGATAAAAAACTTCATGTTATTTACTACACGAGCCGAACTCTGGACGATGCTCAGAGAAATTACGGCACAACGGAAAAGGAATTACTTGCTGTCGTGTACGCTTTCGAGAAATTCCGAAACTACCTTGTTGGCTCAAAAGTCATTGTGCACACCGATCACGCAGAAATAAAATACCTTATGCAAAAGAAAGATGCCAAACCACGACTTATCTGATGGATACTTTTGCTCCAAGAATTTGATATGGAAATAAAGGACAAAAGAGGAGTAGATAACAGCGTAGCTGATCACCTTTCCCGGATAAAAGTCACTGACAATACTCCTATTAATGATTTCTTGCCAGCCGAAGGCATATACCTGGCCGAATCTACATTCGTTGGTCAGATAAATCTTGCATCTGAATCTATATCGGTCGATGAACAAAGTGATGTGATGATCGATATAGTCGGACCAATGTCGATCGATGACTCAACAGATCAACCGATCGACAACAAGAAAGACACACTGACCAATTGTGAAAATGGCCTTGACCAGGGAAAAGTCTCATTCAAGATGTCCTTTAATGTAACCGTCACCGTAGCCGATAGCATCAAAACTGATCCGCACACTCCTGATGGGTGCCAAAACTCCGATCAGGAAGTGCACGTTGTTGAAAAGAAGTTTAGAGACAGACCCTGGTATGCCGACATAGTAAACTATTTAGCTGCTAACGTCGAACCAGAAGGACTCAAAAATTATGACAGAAAGAAGTTCTTCCGAAGTCAGCGATACCACCGATGAACCATATCTCTACAAGCAATGTGCCGACGGAATTTACAGACGCTGTGTTGCAGCCGCTGAAGTGCCGGACATCATATTCCATTGCCATGGATCATCTTATGCCGGACATTTCGCAACTTTCACTACGGTATCTAAAATCCTTCAGGCCGGATTTTGGTGGCCTACTATGTTCCGCGATGTTCACGCCTTTATCATAAAATGTGATAGGTGTCAACGAAGAGGAAAATCAGTAAAAGACATGAAATGGAACAGAAGTTCATTCTCGAGATCGAAGTCTTTGATTGTTGGGGGATAGATTTTATGGGTCCTCTCCCTTCCTCGTACGGGAACAAATACATTTTAGTTGCTGTTGACTATGTTTCAAAATGGGTTGAAGCTATAGCCACTCCTACAAATGATGCTTCTGTCGTTGTCAAACTCTTCAAAAGCATTATCTTTCCTAGATTTGGAGTTCCTAGAGTAGTGATGTTTATGGGGTACCCATTTTATCAACAAGGTTTTCGAAATTCTACTCAGGAAAAATGGAGTTCACCACAGAGTTGCCACACCCTACCATCCACAAACGAGTGGGCAGGTAGAAGTTTCAAACAGACAAATCAAAGTAATTCTGGAGAAAACCGTTGGGATCCCCAGAAGAGATTGGTCACGGAAGCTGGACAATGCACTTTGGCATACAGAACTGCATTTAAAACCCCACTAGGAACAACTCCTTTTCATCTTCTTTACGGAAAAGCTTGTCACTTACCTGTTGAATTAGAGCATAAAGCAGCATGGGCAACAAAATTGCTAAATTTCGACATTAAGACTGCTGCCGAAAGGAGACTCATACAACTAAACGAACTAGATGAAATCAGACATCTAGCTTATGAGAGTTCAAAGTTGTATAAAGAGAGCACGAAAGCTTACCATGACAAGAAGATCGTCTCCCGGCACTTTGCCGCCAACGATCAAGTTCTATTATATAACTCTCGGCTAACCTTGTTTCCCGGAAAACTCGGTTCTCGCTGGTCAGGACCTTTCACAGTTTCGGTGGCTAGACCAAACGGAGCCGTCACCCTTATGAACGATAAAGGAGAAGAATTTACGGTGAATGGGCAACGAGTGAAGCATTACTGGACTAAACCGCCGAATATCAAACCTTTACGGTTGGGCATCCCCGAATCTGATTAAAGAGATTTTTTTCAGTCAAGCTAATGACTAAAAATAAAGCGCTCAGTGGGAGGCAATCCACTTTTGCATTTCAGTCTCATTTTTATTATTTATTTTTCAAATTTTTATTTTTATTTTTATTTTCATTTTTATTTTCTTTTTCAAAAAAAAAATAGATAAGGAACTGCCTTAAAATCGATCGACACACACTTAGGCATATCGATCGATTAGGGTCTATCGAGGCCGCGGGTCATTAACCCTGATATCCGCTTCTTCTCCCCCCTCATTTCGCATTCTTCCCCCGAAAACAAAAACCCAATTTTTCTCTCTAGAAACCGAACCGATTTTCGCCGTTTCTCGCCTCAATCTCTTTGTTTTTCATTTCTCTAACTCATTTGTTCATCTTCTCACTGATTCTTCAAGGTATGATCCCGAAATCTTCTATTTTTTGGATTTTGTTTGACTTGGTTTTGACATGAACAAAAATCGTTCGATTGGGCGTGGATTTGGTCGATTTAGGTTGCTAGTATGATGGAATAGGTCCCTTCACTGTTCGATTTGCATTTGTTGATTCGTGAAATCCCGATTTGGGATGAATTTTGATTTGCGGGTCCGCGATGTCGTGTCGATCGACACGGTTGTTGTCGAATCGATCGATATCGACGCAAAGAATCGATGTCAGATACGACAATCGATCGATACGGGGACACACAAATCGATCGATTTCTCTTCTAGAGAATCGATCGATTTCTCTTCTAGAGAATCGATCGATATCGGAACCATCGATTACATGTGCTAATAGATGATTATTTGTTTGTTTGCAGATGAGTTCACGGAGAGATAGCCGACGCGAGAGGAGGACTAAGAGGAGGCTCGATAACCCGAGCACCTCCAGGGCACCACCCACACCACCATCCTCCTCGACGCCATCATCATCTTCACACTCACCACCCCGACAGCCCGACGAGCGCTCTCCTTGGCCTAGGAACCCTTCCAAGGCCATACAGACGGTGGAGTCTTACCCCGACCCGAGGACAGTGGTCTGTTCCACCGCTTGCACCCACCGCCGGCGCACGGAGACCTGGGACGACTACGACAGCCTGTTCTACAACGCATGGCTGCGCGTTGACATTGCTCCCACCCGTTTCATCGACGAGGCTACCGTCTGGCAGCTTGGTCTCTGGCATGATTTGAGGGACATGATCAGTCAGCTTGGGTTGGGCACCATGGCTACACGCCCCTACGACCTCTACCCATCTCTGGTCCGACAGTTCCTCGCCACAGCCGACCTCACCTACACCACCACCACTGGCCGCGTCGCGAGCGACGGAGTTCTCTCGTTCTTTTCCCGAGGTGTCAGATACCGGATCACAGTTGCTGAGATCTGTGAGATCTACGGGTTCGATCCTTCGAACGCCGCTATGAGTGTCCCTGAGTTCCCGATGATCGGTGACTTCTGGAGGATCATTGGCACAGGCCACTGGAGCACGGCTGTCACTCAGACCGACATCCGTCATCCCACCTTGCGTTACTTCATCAGGGCCCTTGCCAGCACTCTGCTGTGCAAGATGAAGCCCAACAAGGTGAGGATTGACAAGCTCACACTGCTGTTCACTGCGATTGACGGAGTTGTCGACCTGCAAGACCTGGACCCGGACCGCGACATGCCCATGCCCAACCTGGGATCCCTCTTCGCTCAGCCCCTGGTGTCGCTGAAGATGAAGCCCTTCAAGGGCACTGGCAGGAAGAAGGAGACGATTGGGAGCCTGCTTACACCGATCTTCCAGCACCTCGGCATCCGCTTGACTGGAGAGCCATCCCGCACCTCCTGCGCCTACCTTGACTTGGCGCATCTGTCATCAGCCCAGTGGCTGAAGGACGGCCTGCTCTGGAGTTTCAGGAGAGCAGACCGCCTCCGTCTTCTGCAGCTGCCATCCCGCCACATCACGGACTTCGAGGGGAACATTGACAGGCTCCGCTTCCAGCCAGTTGAGGCATTCCTCCGCAACCTCCAGGACGTGCCACGGAGAGTTCCAGGAGAGCGCAGAGCACCAGCTACGCAGGGCCCGCCAGAGGCACCAGTGCACGACTTCCCCATCATGCCCGACATTCCGATGCGCGACCACGGGAATTTTCAGAGGTTCGTCGCAGACGCTCTCCAGGCCATCATGTCAAGAGTGTCTCGCTGTAGGTGCATGAGCTGGTCAAGAGTGTCTCGCTGTAGGTGCATGAGCAGGAGGAGCGTGAGATCCCATGATCCAGCAGCCCCAGGTCCATCTCACCAGCACCGTCGTGACTCGTCATCAGACGACGAGGATGCAGCAGAGGACTCCGACTAGTCCTCATATTTCTATCCCTTATTCTGAGACACTTTTATTTTTCTTTCTATTTTTATTTCAGATTTTTAGGATTTATTACTCTAGACTATCTATCTTTATGACTTATTATCTATTTGCTTGTGTTTGGATTGTCTAACAGAACTAACAAATGACATATCAGACGGGTTAGATACCAACAGACGAATTGATGACCTTTTGTGTAACAGCTATCGATCGATAGGCTAGACATGGTATCGATCGATACAAGTAAAAATAGGTACGGTTACTTAGTCATTAACTTTCTAATTTTCGTTTTCCTTTTCACCGCACTTAGACTAAATAACACTGGGGACAGTGTCGTTTAAGTCTTGGGGGGGGGTTGTTACTAACATTTTTAAGTCTCTATTTCTTAAAAGCATTTTTCATTTCCCTTTTCAAATCTCTTCTAAAGCTTTCTTTATTTTACAAAAAAAAAAAAAAGAAGAGAATTTATTAGGTACCAAAAGGGAGACAATGATTTCTACTTATTTTCTAACCACTCTTTAGCACCATTCTTAGATTTATCAACTGCATAATGTACTATAGATGCTAAAGTGGATCACCAATCGCTATGACAATACTTTTCATGATTGTCTGAAAGAACCAAAGCTGATTTCCAACCTAACCTGACATTCTCTCCTTTGTCTTGGGACTTGGTATACATGGGATCGGATGCTTCGAACAAGTCCGGATGGTAAAGCCTTGTGTAGATAGTTATATCACCCTCTCTCTCTCATTTTCGAAATTAGATTTAATTTTTCATCAAAAAAAAAAATTATCTTAAACTATTGTTCTAGGATTAGTTAGATATTAACTAGGAAGGAATTCGAACAGGGCTTGGCGGTTACCCCCCTCAAGACTTAATTCATAAGAATTCTTTAGGTAAAGGGTTCGAACAGGGCTCGGTGGTTACCTCCTTCAAGACTTGCTTCGCAATGAATCCTAGGATATAGGTCAAAAAGAAGTGAACAGGACTTGGTGGCTGCAACCATTAAGGCTTGATTCATGGAAGCCTGTCCAATCTTGGTCAATGTCTAGCAAATGAAGCAGACCTGACTAGGAGAGAAATAGTAGAGAGCGAGGATAGGAACTAAATTTTACCTGCAGATCCGGATACTTGACTAAGCAACCTTGGATCCTGTGATCGATACTCCCAAGGTGAAGCCCGCACTTTTATCTTTATGCACAGAAATGAAATCAGTAGAGGGGTTAGTCAGGCAGGATTGCTAAGATGTTGGCTAGATGTTGGCTAGATGAACTTGGTTGCTAAGCTAGGATATGGCATAATGTGCTTCTGAAGTTGATAGAATTTTGATGTGGCTTGCAACAAAGTTGAGGCGATGATTTAGAGTTAGAGGTTGTTTAAGTCTCACTATTTGGAACCTTCTTCTAGATCTATGTCCTTAGATTTGCTTGAGGACAAGCAAAAGGATAAGTCTGGGGGAGTTGATAAGTCATGGATTTTACCCACTTTCAACCATGATTTTTATATGTTTTTGGAAACAAAAGGACACTTTTGGTGTCTTTTATGAGCTTTTACAGGTTCAGGTACTCTTTGGTGAAATATGATCATTTTGGAGCAAAAATGGATACTTTGAGGAGGATTGTTTTGGAGCTAAGTCGACCGATGCTCACCAGGACGCATCGACCGACGAGACACTATGCTAATTGATCGATAGAAGATTATGAAATCGATCGACATGAAAGGCCTCCAAGAATTAATGACGAGTTAATGAGCTAGACATCTCATTAGGGTTTTACTTCTACCAAATGAGTCACTGGCCGCCTGTTAGGCTATATTAAGAGGGTTTTGTATTATTTTAAAGGCAAGACTTGCCTAGAGAACTTTTAGACCTGATTTTGAGAGAAGCTTCTTGCTACCTTGGAGAGAGAGCTTAGGAGTGGAGAGATAGATCCAAACTGCATACAGAGAAGATCTTGAACTCCCTTATTTTTCTCTACTCTTTTACTGTTTCTCTTATTATTCTATTTAAAGTATTATTCAAACCATCATGATTTTGTCTTCCATGAATATGTTTGAGTAGTTTCTCTTGTTAGATTTGGGCTTCTCATTAAGGCTAAGCATGCATTGCAATTGATTTAATGCTAGAGTGTTTAAAATATAGTTCTTCATTCTAGTTGTTCTTAATGCTAAGTATAGGATTGATCACCCTTATCTTAGATCTTAGGATTAATTTGGATAAGTGAAAACTTAGCAAATCCCTGAAACCTAAAGCTGGTATGTTCCAACTTACCTTGAGTATACGAGAGTAGCCTCTTTGTAAGATTGGAAAACCAATTCAAATCCGAACTTAAAGCTCACTAGAAACGACATCGATCGATAGAGCAATCCGCCTATCGAGCGATACCGCGAAAGGTGTATCGATCGATATTCAATTAGAATAGTCGATCGACACTTTCTTATTCTCATCAAACGATAGTTGGTGATTTAAGATCTAGTTGAAGATAATCAATCATTGATTTAACCTTAAAGTTTGAGTTCAGAACTATGAATACTAGAAACCTTAGATACCCTGCATGCTAGCTATGCCTGAGAAATAGCCTAAATCTAACTTTCTTTCCTCTTGCTTAAAACCTAATCCAATCAATCAAGCAATTACTTGCTTACCCCTTTATTTATTGCTTTAAAACTATTTGTCTAGCTTTATTTCAAAGACTAAACAATCTATTGTGTAATCCTAGAGTCTCTGTGGATTCGATCCCTAAGTACTACAACTGAACCTCTTATTTGAGAGAGTAAAGTCAATCCTTAGGATAATTTGAGTGATATCACATAGCTTACCAACACCAACGTTGATAAATAACCTTCCTTATGATCAATATCATAAGTGACAAACATTCTCAGCACACAAGCGTATGATCAGATAACCTAACACAAGGATCTGACCCTAATATACACTCATGTGCAATTTCGACCTTAAGCAAAACTGCTCCAAAAATTAATTAAAATTCATGAAAATTCATGATAATTCCCAACTAAGAGGAATCCACATCAGATTTCACAGAACCAGCCTTGATCCTATAGATCTCGGCCACAATCAATCAAACCGGCCATAACTAACCATCATCAAATCAATTAGATAAAACCTAATAAAATTCATGATAATTCATGATAAATCCCCATTAAGAGGAATCCATGGTCAGAATTCAATGAATCAAACCGGAGCCCATAGAATCCGACCAAGATCAGTTCAACTGATCCATGGCCGTTCAACTGTTCTCTGATCCGGCCAAGGCCTAAGATCAACACTTCCTTATCTGAAATATCAAAATTCAACACCACAACAGGAAATAGATGAAAAACAAAGTATAAGATCAGAGTAAGGTGTAACCATCCGAACCAGACAGAACCATAACCAGACAGAACCAGACAGAACCATAACCACACCTCTCACCTTATCAGGGACGACCATTATCCTCCAAGCACGCCTCCATAAAGTCCTTATAACATACTTCCAGTATTGATAAGATCCAATCATGGGTCGTACCCATCATCTCTTCCATGGAACTTCCATGAAAGAAGTTTCTGCACTGCATCCACCTTTGTGGCTGTCTTGGCCTTTGAGAGTAGAGACCGTCCTTCCCCCTTCTCTCCTGACCATTTGCGTGTATTCTAAGGGGGTAGAGGAATCCTAGGATGTGTTCATCCATTATCAAACATCACCCAAAGGTCGTGCATCACTTTCCCCTTAATGCCCATGAAACTGCCTTTCCACATATATCTGCCTTCAAGGCTGTCTCAGCCCTTAGAAGTGGAATCTGGCCTCCTATCTTCTCTCCAGGATATTTTCGTGTGTTGTATGCATGTAGAGGAAGCACATGGCGTGGCAAACAACAATCAAAACTCACCAGAGGGTCGTTCATAACCCTCCCCATGATTGCCCACCAAAACTGCCTCTTTGCTGCCTTGACATCTCTCTCTGGTTTGGATTGTTAAATCCGACCTTCTAACCGTTTCTCTCTGTTTTTCTTTTTGTTTCAGGGAGAAAGAAGGATCTCTGGCGTACCTGCAAAGGCACAGACTTGCCTTTCCTTTACCATGATCCAAGCTTATACCAGACCGATCCATACACATGGATCATATCAAGCCGCCAGTCTCTATCCTTTTTCTCTCCAGAAGTTTCTGTCTGAGTTCTCTCTGTGTGTCCTCCTATTTTCGACAGGGAATCCCCAAAATACCAGGAAGAAGTCGGATATAACTGCCCCCTAACTGCCTGGACGAGCAGTTACCAAAAAAGAGCCAAAAGGATAGTTTTCCCTTCTTCCCATAACCGCCGCCTAGTAACTGCCTCTTGGCGGTTTCTTCCCATTTTAAATTCACGTCCTGGCCTTCAAAACCACTCCTGGATATGTCCATAAAAAGTCCAAAACGGATTCCTAAGACCCTGCTCCAATCACAAGAGCCCATCCGCCCATCAGTACACATGGGTCGTCCACATGGCTCGGTCACTTTCCGGACCTGGCCCAACTGCCCGAGACTTGAACACTCAGTCCAGCTGAGTTGAGCTGATCCACATCTGACCCAGCTGAGTGATCTAGTCCATCCAGCTCAGGGAGCTGACACACTCTCAGGGAGCTGACACACTCCACTTGATCTCCAACCGAGCTCCGTTCACCTGGTTGAGCTTCTTCCTTGCATCTCCTAGCTGTCATACACTGCGTCCAGCTAGTTTTCTTCATCTTATTCAATACTTCTAAGTCTCTTGGTCCATTTCCAGACCTAGACTTAGTTTTCTCATGATCCATTCTGATCATTCACTTCATTACAACTTGTTCACGATCAATTCCCATGATCTGAACCAAAGCAGTCCAGTTTCTGTTGAAACGTCTCTGTCCCATCTCAAGTTCCAGGAACGGGGACATGACAGAATCACTCTTCATTATGTTGTCAACCAGCTCCTCTGTATCCTCTTCAGATCTGTCCAGGAAGAATCCATTGCTGGCTGTAACCAATCTGGCTCTGTACTTAGGAAGAGCATCTCTGTAGAATATGCTCAGCAAGCTCTCCTTTGAGAAGCCATGGTGGGGGCATTGAGCCTGGTAGCTTTTTAACCTCTCCCATTTTTCACTAAAGCTTTCCAGATTCTGCTGCTGGAAGCTTGAGATCTCATTCCTCAACTTGGCTGTCCTCGAGGTATAGAAGAACTTCTCCAAGAAGGCTTTCTTACAATCATCCCATGTGGTGATGGAGTCACTGGGGAGAGACTTCTCCCACTGGCGTGCCTTGTCCCCTAAAAAGAAAGGAAACATCTTGAGCTTGAAAGCATCTTCTGACACAACATTGATCCTGGACAAGCTACAATAGCTATCAAACTTGTCCAAGTGATCAAATGGGTCTTTTACAGCCAGGCCATGGTATTTGTTGTTCTCAATCACGTTCAGCAACCCTGGCTTGATCTCAAAGTTGTTAGCTTCCACATCTGGTGCTCGGATTTCCAGCCTATGACCATGAATGTGGGGACGGTCATAGGTACCAATAGCTCGAGCTGGGCGCTGTGGGTGTTGTGGTCGAAGGTTGTCAGCTCCTTGACCATTACCATCTTGAGCAACTCTGTCTTGAGGTTGATGCTGGTGTTCATCCATCTCAAACCCCAACCTCTGAATGTGAGCCTGTTGCTCTTCTTGTCTTCGCCTTCTTGCTATCTCCCTCTCAAGTGTAGCAATCTCTTCAATAGTGGGAACCAGGTTTGTTGCACCCCTGCTTCTTGTGTTCATACACCTGAAATGGAAAGGGAGAGGAAGAAGGAGAATCAATAACACAATAAAAGAAAAATGATTTAGTCTCAAGCAAGTGACTAAATCTCAATGTCAAAATCAATTTAGAATTTGGCAACGGTGCCAATTTGATGCTAAGACTTTTCAAGGGTCTAATCAAATGTTATAGTATAAAGGATGTCAAACCAGTTCTAAGTGATTCTAAAGCAGAGGAAATGCAAGCCTATGCTTAATCTAAATGCAACCATTAAGTGAGATGATTTTTAAACTAAGACAATACTTAAATGCAATAAAAGATGAAACTGTCTTTCAATATGAGGAGATGAGATCCATGGGTATAGGGACTTGATCTTAAGTGATTAAGGTTCAATCCAAGATGTCAACTTTTCAATCAATCTACTTTCTTATGCCTAGACACTATGCTTAAACAAACTCTATCCCTAGATGAATGTTCTTCTGCAATAATCACCCAAATACATCAAATCTCTTTGAGTGTAATGATCAAACCAAACATTAAAAATGAGTCTAATAGCAATCATATCTCCTTTAACAACTAATCCCTTAGGTAAAGCAAGCTAAAAGCATAGATGAGTTGATTCTGGCATTTCATCAAACACCTTCCGGGCGGAAATGCCTAAAGCTCTATGTTTGAGAGGCCAACTCAAATGTAGCATTAAAAACACTCAATCATACAAGAAAAAGATAGATCTAACACTAAACAACTTGAATCTACACTTAATCACTCTTAATCACCCTAACCCATGAATCCTAAATGGATCTACTCACTAATCCACATGCTTACTCTTAAATCCATGAGAGATTCAAGCTTAATCATGTAGAGAAAGAAAGAATATGAAATCAAACACTCAAGAACACAAAGATAAGATGAGATTATGATTCAAAGATAAAACTTTCACCAAATTGTTTTTGTGTTCTTAGAGAGAAAATAACATAAGTCTCACTTTGGGGCTAACAAGAGTATAACATCATTAAAGATTACTAAAAGGTCCCTGGAATCAAACAGGCTTCGACCAATAGGAAGAGAGGGTGAAAAACGCTCAGGGTAGCTTGGCTCCGTCCGGCCCGCGCACGTTGTCCTAGCCACGTGTATCGGCCCAAGCACGTCATGTCCTCGTACTGGCCTTGTCCCGCGCGGGTATGGCATCCCGCGTGTATCGGCCCGCGCACGTCGCTGTCCTCGTACCGGCCCGCGCATGTCGCTGTCCTCGTACCGGCCTCGTCCCGCGCGGGTGTGGCTAGCCACGCATGTTCGGCCGCACATCCGACAGTCTCCGCATCATCCCGGTCCCGTGAAGGTATGGCGTCCCGCGCATGTCCGGCCGTGCATCGGCCGTCCAGCTTCGGACGTTCCAAGGCTGGGCAAGTAGTGTACCCGCGTCCTAGCACCCGCGGCCGTCCTCCAAGTCTGTGTCATGTCCGGTTCATGTCCCATTCTCCACCAAGGATTGTCCGGCTGATCCAAATCGAGGCTGACTCGTCCCAAACTTTGCCAAGCACCTTCTTCATCTCATTTTTTTGCATCAAAATGACTCTCAGCACATTCTTTTACTCCATGGAACACTCCAACACCTGATAAGGACTTATGAATGCAAAATGGATCCTAAAGATATCTAAACCTTAATCTATAAGATAAAGAATGCATGATAAAGATGGCTAAAACAATGAAAATAGGCAAGACATCACCATACACCGAGAAATCATCCATAAAGACTTCCATGAAGTCTGATATCACTCAAATTACCTTAAGGAGTGACTTTACTCTCTCAAATAAGAGGTTCAGTTGTAGTACTTAGGGATCGAATCCACAGAGAGCTAGTGTACAAATAAGATGCAATCTTAATGACTATGCTAGGTTGAAAATAGTTTAAAGTAAAGTGCAGGTTTGCTGAGTAAAGATGAGATTACTCAGTTGAAAGGATTTGGTTTTGAAAACAGTAAAGAAAAGTAGTTAGATTCATGGTAAGTATTCAGGAATTCAGGATTATAAATACTATAAAGGCTAACAAGTTGCTTGCATGATATGTCAGAGCTCAACACTTATTAAATGAATCCATCAGCTCTCGCATTATTTAGACCATATATTACTTAGATGCTAAATGGTGTTGCGGTCGGCTACTTCTACCGCTGGTATCGCTCGATAGTTTGATAGGAATATCGACTGATACACCTCTAGCTACGTCGATCGATTACTCTATAGGTGTATCGATCGATACGGCTCTAAGCAATCTTTATGCGCGAGTTGATACAATGCTCACCATGATCTTAGATCAGCTTTCGCATATCTCAAGAGGGTCATAGCATGTTTAGGATGTTGTCAGGTATTGCATGTAATGAACAATGCAATCCAAGTTCATGTTCTAGGTAGCTAAGCTAGAAAAAGCATTAGTGAACAATCCTAACAATAAATATCACAACTATAACAATTATAGGCTGGGGCTAATCCCTCACATCCTATTTAAACCCTAAATCTAACAAGTGAATCTACTCAGACATGGCTAAGTAGTTCACAACAACAAGGTAATAATAGAAGTTTATAGACCTATTAGAGGGTGAACACTTAGGTTCCAATCACAAATATCTTTGGATCTATCCTCTAGGTCTAGAATTCTATAACCTTTGTTGAAAGAAATAGTAGAAGTAGAAGAACTTGTTTTTTATGCCAAAACACTTAGGCATATAAATATATGAGTTCATTATGTTAAAAAACTCGTCAGGGGCATTCTTGTAAAATGTGATATCTTGGGCTTCAAGTTCGGCCAGGTCCAACTTGTCTTTCTGCCGCCTCAGTATCGATCGATAGTACAAGGTGTACATCGATCGATTATGGTCTCGATGTATCGTCCTTCGGCTAATGTGTGTCGATCGATTGCAGAGAGTGTGCATCGATCGATGTGTAACTCTGGTGTCGACCTCTGGTCTTGATCTCGGGTGAACTCTTCTTTAAGCTCCAAAAAGGCACCTAAAACATCACTTTTCTCCAAAATGCTTCTGAACCTGAAAACATACCTAATAGACTCCAAAACATAGATAATAGTAGTAAAAACACTCATATACCACGGGTAAAAACGGGTAAAATCCATGGTATATCAACTCCCCCAGACTTAACCTTTTGCTTGTCCTCAAGCAAACACACATGCAGTCTTTATGAAAGAGGTTTTGGAAAGCAGGGACTAAATCAAATTCAAACTTAGAATCATAACTTCTACTTTGTTGCAAACCACATCTAAGAGTCTGTCAATTACAGAAGCACATTATGCAATATCCTAATTGAACAACCTTGATCATCTAGCAAACAATTTAGCAATCATGTCTGACTAACCCCTCTACTGATTTCATTTCTGTACATAAAAATAAAAGTGCAGTCTTTATCTTGGGAGTATCGATCACAGGATGCAAGGTTGCTCAAACAAGTATCTGGACCTGCAGGTAAAAATTAGTTCCTATCCTCTCTCTCTACTATTTCTCTCCTAGTCAAGTCTGCTTTCATTTGCAAGACATTGACCAAGATTGGACAGGCTTCCATGAATCAAGCCTTAATGGTTGCAGCCACCAAGTCCTATTCACTTTTTGACCTATATCCTAGGATTCATTCTTGAAGCAAGTCTTGAAGGGGGTAACCACCAAGCCCTGTTCGAACCCTTTACCTATAGAATTCTTATGAATCAAGTCTTGAGGGGGGTAACCGCCAAGCCCTGTTCGAATTCCTTCCTAGTTAATATCTAACTATTCCTAGAACATAAATTTAAGATAATTTTCGATATATTTTTTTTTAACTTTATAAAAATTAAATCTAATTTCAAAAAATGAGAGAGAGAGGGTGATAAAATTATCTACTCAAGGCTTTTACCTTCCAGACTTGTTTGAAGCATCCGATCCCATGTATACCAAGCCCCAAGACAAGCAAAGAATTGTCAGGTTAGGTTGGAAATCAGCTTTGGTTCCTCCAGACAATCAATGAAAGTGTTGTCATAGCTGATAGGTGATCAACTTTAGCATTTATAGTACAATCTGCATCAACAAATCTAAGAATGGTGCCTAAAAGATTGGTTAGATAAAAAGTGAAAATTTAATCTATCATTATCCCTTTCTTGACTCAATAAAAAACATTTTGAAAACATTTTTGGATGAAATCAAAAGGTAAACAGCATCAGTAACATCCCCCCAGACTTAAATCATACACTGCCCCCAGTGTATAATCAGTCCAGTGAAGGCATAGGTAATAATAAAGTACACTGATATCAAAAAGTTTAGAACGATATACCTGACCGCGATGCGTATCGATCGATGTTGAGTCGCATTCGTCGATCGCTTCTCTGTGTTTGATGTCGATCAATATCGATAGTGTCATGTCGGTCGATTTCGGTGGCAATCGTCTAATTGTAACTGCAAAGAAAAACAAATACGAAAGATAAAATTCTAAAGATAAAAATAAAATGAAAAACTACCTAACAGTGGGTTGCCTCCCACTCAGCTTTGATTATAGTCATCTAGCTTGACTTTGGATGGAATGAGCTAATGAGATGAAGTCCATGTACTTGTTGAGAAACAAGTATCCTCAGATCTTTCTTCTCACCGAACCATACAAATAGGCTTCTTGTGGCTTCATATTATCTGGTTCGCTTTCTTCTTTAACTCAATCAACTCATCACTGATCCTTTGAATCCTTTCTTCATGACTTTCAATGCTGAACTCGTGCCATCCTAACTTCATGTAGGCATGTTCGAAGATCACTAAGCTCGCTTGCATTGAATCAAGGCGGTGGATCATCTTGTCATGGATGGAGCTGGTATCGATCGATTCCTTGGTTGAAATATTGGTCGATGGTGTGGGCTCCTTATCGATCGATGCAATAGGTTGCTTATCGGTCGATTTTCGCTTCGCAGATTCTCGTGGAGCTTCATCTGGCCGTCGATTTCAGTCAATCTCCTATCGATCGATGTGAGGTTTAGCTCGTTGATCGATGCAATCGATGCAGCCTGATAATCAAGTTGACGTTGGAACTTCAGCCTCCCCGCGTAGTATCTATGCATAGTGCGAGTTCCTCCACTTCTTTGTCTACTAAGAAGTGTATATCAGCAATTTTTCTCTCAACTGCCAGACGAGTCAATCCTCCAAAAGGATTGCAAGGTGCGCCGGGTTCATATCTGCATGTGATTCATTGATAAGGCGAATAGATCTTTTCATCTCTTATGTGCGTGTTCTTAGATCTGCTAGGTTGTGAAAGATACCCTCACAGGTTGTGGTTTGTTTGATGCTGAGACGAGCTTCGCTTTCTTCAATTCTTTCCTAATTAATAACTAACTAATCCTAGAACATAATTTAAGATAATTTTCGATTTTTTTTTTTGTATAGTAAAAATTAAATCTTATTTCGAAAATGAGAGAGAGAGAGAGGGTGATAAAATTATCTACACAAGGCTTTTACCTTCCAGAATTGTTTGAAGCATCCGATCCAATGTATACCAAGCCCCAAGACAAGCAAAGAATTGTCAGGTTAGGTTAGAAATCAGCTTTGGTTCCTCCAAACAATCAATGAAAGTGTTGTCATAGCTGATAGGTGATCAACTTTAGCATCTATAGTACATTCTGCATCAACAAATCTAAGAATGGTGCCTAAAAGATTGGTTAGATAAAAGTGAAAATTTAATCTATCATTATCCCTTTCTTGACTCAATAAAACTATTTTGAAAACATTTTGGATGAAATCAAAAGGTAAACAGCATCAGTAACATCCCCCCAGACTTAAATCATACACTGTCCCAGTGTATAACCAGTCCAGTGAAGGCACAGGTAATAATAAAGTACACTGATATCAAAAAGTTTAAAACGATATACCTGACCGCAATGCGTATCGATCGATGTTGAGTCGCATTCGTCGATCGCTTCTCTGTGGTTCATGTCGATCGATATCGATAGTGTCATGTCATTCGATTTCAGTGGCAATCGTCTAATTGTAACTGCAAAGAAAAACAAATAAGATCCTAAAGATAAAAATAAAATGAAAAACTACCTAACAGTGGGTTGTCTCCCACTCAGCTTTGATTATAGTCATCTAGCTTGACTTTGGATGGAATGAGCTAATGAGATGAAGTCCATGTACTTGTTGAGAAACAAGTATCCTCTCAGATCTTTCTTCTCACCGAACCATACAAATAGGCTTCTTGTGGCTTCATATTATCTGGTTCGCTTTCTTTAACTCAATCAACTCATCACTGATCCTTTGAATCCTTTCTTCATGACTTTCAATGCTGAACTCGTGCCATCCTAACTTCATGTAGGCATGTTCGAAGATCACTAAGCTCGCTTGCATTGAATCAAGGCGGTGGATCATCTTGTCATGGATGGAGCTGGTATCGATCGATTCCTTGGTTGAAATATTGGTCGATGGCTGTTGAAGTCCATCGATCGATGTTGAGTCGATTCGCCGATCGCTTCTCTGTGTTTGATGTCGATCAATATCGATAGTGTCATGTCATTCGATTTCAGTGGCAATCGCCTAATTGTAACTGCAAAGAAAACAAATAAGATCCTAAAGATAAAAATAAAATGAAAACTACCTAACAGTGGGTTGTCTCCCACTCAGCTTTGATTATAGTCATCTAGCTTGACTTTGGATGGAATGAGCTAATGAGATGAAGTCCATGTACTTGTTGAGAAACAAGTATCCTCTCAGATCTTTCTTCTCACCGAACCATACAAATAGGCTTCTTGTGGCTTCATATTATCTGGTTCGCTTTCTTCTTTAACTCAATCAACTCATCAGTGATCCTTTGAATCCTTTCTTCATGACTTTCAATGCTGAACTCGTGCCATCCTAACTTCATGTAGGCATGTTCGAAGATCACTAAGCTCGCTTGCATTGAATCAAGGCGGTGGATCATCTTGTCATGGATGGAGCTGGTATCGATCGATTTTTGTTGAAGATATGGATCCTTCCTGTTGAGATGGTTATCCTCAGCTTCCTTTGGCTCGGCTGTTGTGTCTGCCTCCTGGTGCTGATAATGGTGGTCTGGTCCGTAGCGTTGTTGCTGGAATAGGTTGTGGGATCCATTGAATAACTGTAGGACGTCTGCAATGTCTTCTATGGATATGTGGAGTGTTCGTCTATCCATTGAGCGTGCAAATCCTTGTGAATCCCTGAAAATACTAAACTCATCTGGGATTAGATTACCGAAATTAAGTACATTTGAATTTGTTACCTGGGATGGTTGGTTGTATGTATCGGCCGATTGCACTGGTTCTGAATCGGTCGATGGTTGTTCAGGCCTATCGGTCGATTGTACTCGTGCCGTGTCGATCGATGAGACTTCTTAGGGTTGGGTGATGTATGTTGGTGTGGCGGTCTCGACCGCGAAGCTTTCGTACTGGTAGTCTCTTGCCCAGCTCCCGATTGAGTAGTCTCCCTCTCGCGTGTTGTTGACTGTGTTGTCGAATGATGCGAGGCAAGTAGTATCGATCGATGGGGAGAAGGCCATGTCGATCGATGTCACGATTCTGAGGTTGTGGTGGAGAAGTCGATCTTCATCTTCTGGAAGGTTGTGACATTCTATAGCTCTCTCCTCCTCGTAAGCATTAGTATACTCCTCAATATGAGTAGTATTTGCAGCATATGGTGGGATGTAGTAGTCATTCTCCCACATGTTTACTTCAAATCACCTTCGAAACTCCTCCTCGATCTGATTGAATAGTGAATCGATCAATGACCATGTGTGGCTGTCGATCGATGTCACGATTCGAGGTTGTGGTGGAGAAGTCGATCTTCATCTTCGAAGGTTGTGACATTCTATAGCTCTCCTCCTCGTAATCATCGCGATACTCCTCAATATGAGTAGTATTTGCAGCATATGGTGGGATGTAGTAGTCATTCTCAAACGTGTTTACTTCGAAATCACCTTCTGGAAACTCCTCCTCGATCTGATTGAATAGTGAATCGATCAATGACCATGTGTGGCTGTCGATCGATGTCGATTCACCAGAGATGATCGATGAGACAGTTCTTCTATCGATCGATTATGCGGTCTCTGTCTCGTATTCGCCTTGTGAGTCGTACTCATCTCAACAATAGCAAACAACTACAAGGTCTGAGTCGTCTTGGATCTTATTAGGGACCTTGATGACTCGTGATGGATCATAGTAGACCGTAAGGTTGATCAGGGTTAGCACGCTTTGTTTGTCCGAAGGTTGCAGACTGCTCCAACCGTGGGTAGGAAAGCTCTTCCAAGTAGCAAAGAAGTAGGTAGGGTTATCTTGACGTCCAAGACATAGAAGTCCACTGGAATTAGGGCTTCTCCTATGGTGACCTCAAGGTTTCTCACAATTCCTCCAGAGTTTTGCTGAGAACAATCCACAAAGAAGAACGATTCTTCAAGAGGCTCTATCTTCGCACCTAGATGGTCTGCTATCACCTTGGGTAAGATGCTAACTCCAGATCCTGTTCACATAGGGCACGGGAAGTTGATTCCATGGACTGAGCAAGGAACAACGAACTTCCCCGGATCACCCTTCTTCTAGTTTGATCCTCTTCTTCATACTTTCTCGACTTGGTTGAACATCCTCTTGATGTCTTCTTCTGTCTCCTTGGTTTATCTGAAAACATCCACAACTGTGTGAAAAGTAGGCTTCTTCAAAGGGTTTCTCTCAGAGGTATCCTTAGAACTCTTTCTGAAACTTGCCAACTCTTTCTCATTAACTCCTCTTTTAAGGTGTTTAGGAACATTCTCTTTCCTTTTTCTGAGAACTCGCCATCTTTTTCCTTTTCTATCTCCATTGGATCAATAATATCCGTGGGTTTCTTCATTATGGCGGTTGGTGGGTTTCGAAGGCTTAGATTGCTCCCGAGTGCATTAAGTCGCAACATCTATCTTGGGAAGTTGCACTCGGCGGTGATAACTGAATATCGATCGACAGCTTTTGGAGTGTGTCGATCGATTTCTTTATCAATCGGTCGATCGATGGGGAGAAGGCCATGTCGATCGATGTGATAAGGGCTGGGCGGATGTGGGTGCTTTGCTGCGAACTCCTCGTGAGTAAGTATCTTCACGGTATTGAACTCGTTGGTAAATCCTTCAAGATCAATCGGTCGATCGATGGGGAGAAGGCCATGTCGATCGATGTGGTGATCCCGACATCGATCGATTCCAGTGGTTGCCGCCAATTCTTCCGATCTAGAAGTCTCCCTCTTGCAGCTTCTCTTGCTTTACCACTCTCCAAAAATCATCCTCTATGATAGCACTGACGTTGTGGCTTGTTGTTTCTTCTCCAGTCCCTTTTCCTAAAGCTTCGTGCTTCTTAACAGCTTCTCATGTCTGAATCACTTGAGTCTCTAGTTTCTTCACATGGGTACTCAAAGCATCAAGCTTTGTGTTCAAAGTGGTGTAGACAGCGTCGATCTTTCCATTGAAGTTCACCTCTAACTGTTGCTGGCTTTCAAGAACCTTGCTAAGCATGTCTTCTAGCTTTCCTTCTGGGGTTGGTGTGGATGGCTTCATGTAAGATGAGTTTCCATAACTCATGTTGTTGTTGGGGTTGCTGCTGTTGAAGTTTCCTCTCTGTCTTGTGAAGTTTCTGCTTCCTTGGTTTCCGGACCTCGAACCGGTTCCACTGATCCAGCTTGACTTCGCTTCGTGTAGTCATCTTCTTCATCAGCTTCTGCATCCTCCACTGAGTAGATTTGCTTTTTTAACAGTTTCTGAACATTGTCAAGTGTAGCTTGTACCTCATTTATCTGTTCCTTTCCAAGGAACGCTGCAGATCTTGCTCTTACAATGTTCTTTGTGTTGTTGCTGGATGCTAGGTTGTCTATTAGCTTCACAGCATCTTCAGGATTCCTTGTGGTGAAGTTGCCTTCACTCGCAGTGTCTTGAGCCATCTGATATTTCAGTGCGATGCCTCAAGAAAGTGCAGAGCAGCTGCACTTTGTTGAATCCATGGTGTGGGCAGTCTCGCTGGTAAGACTTGAATCTGATCCGGTATCCTTGAATGACTCTCCAGGCTCTGATTGAATGTGGCAATTTTGATGTCGCCCGTGATGTAAGAGATCCTGGTGGTAGCTGCTTAAGCCACCGCAAAGCTTCTCCGGATAAAGAGTGTTTGAAGAGCTTACAGAGAAGGTAGTCCACAGGACTCCATTGGCTTTGATAGCAGATATGAGATCCTCGAACCTCTCCAAATGGTCCATGGGATGCTCACCGACAGCCCATAGTAAGGTATATGTCCCACAAGGGTGTAGTATCGCGGCTTGAGCTCGAAATCGCCTCAATAGCAGGGGACGAATGGCTGATCTGTTGGTGTAGAACTGATCTGGACGGTTGTAATCAGCTAGTGTTCGAGCAGCCTCTTATACAGGTTGAACAGCTCCTGTAGGTGCAGTTTCCGCTCGTGGATTACTTCATTCGGCGCTGAGTTTCTGACCGCTTCATTACGAAGGTGACCTTCTTGGTCACGCAAGTCTCCATTCTCATCTCGTGTGAGAATAATAGCGCAACCATGACTCGCTGGAGTAGTATCGATCGATATACGGTTAGGGGTATCGATCGATATACGGTTAGGGGTATCGATCGATATACGGTTAGGGGTATCGATCGATATACGGTTAGGGGTATCGATCGATATACGGTTAGGGGTATCGATCGATATACGGTTAGGGGTATCGATCGATATCGGATGAAAGATGTCGGTCGACGAAGACGATGTCTCGGTCGGCGGGGAGTGCGTCGGTATCGGTCGACGTGCGCTGATGGCGCCGATCGATGCGGAACGGATTTCCTCATGGATTGAACGCTCCAAGCTAGCAGGGTCTTCGAGGACAAAATTGGGATTCCTTGTTGCTTCGGTGCTGCTGGGCATGTACCGAAAAGACAAGAAAAAATTTTGTGTCGAAAACAAATTAAAACAAAAATAGAAATAACCTAAACCTAATCAGATTAGATCCTATTGTATCAAAGCTCCCCGGCAACGACGCTAAATTTGATATCACTCAAATTACCCTAAGAAGTGACTTTACTCTCTCAAATAAGAGGTTCAGTTGTAGTACTTAGGGATCGAATCCACGAGAGCTAGTGTACAAATAAGATGCAATCTTAATGACTATGCTAGGTTGAAAATAGTTTAAAGTAAAGTGCAGGTTTGCTGAGTAAGGATGAGATTACTCAGTTGAATGGATTTGGTTTTGAAAACAATAAAGAAAAGTAGTTAGATTCAGGGTAAGTATTCAGGAATTCAGGATTATAAATACTATAAAGGCTAACAAGTTGCTTGCATGATATGTCGAGCTCAACACTTATTAAATGAATCCATCAGCTCGATTATTTAGACCATCTATTACTTAGATGCTAAATGGTGTTGCGGTCGGCTACTGCCGTTGGTATCACTCGATAGTTCGATAGGAATATCGACCGATACGGCTCTAAGCAAGCTTTATCGCGAGATGATACAATACTCACCATGATCTTAGATCAGCTGCGATATCTCAAGAGGGTCATAGCATGTTTAGGATGTTATCGTATTGCATGTAATGAACAATGCAATCCAAGTTCATATTTTAGATAGCTAAGCTAGAAAAGCATTAGTGAACAATCCTAACAATAAATATCACAACTATAGCAATTATAGGCTGGGGCTAATCCCTCATATCCTATTTAAACCCTAAATCTAACAAGTGAATCTATTCAGACATGGCTAAATAGTTCATAGCAACAAGGTAATAATAGAAGTTCATAGACCTATTAGAGGGTGAACACTTAGGTTCCAATCACAAATATCTTTGGATCTCTCTTCTAGGTCTAGAATTCTTTAACCTTTGTTAACAAATAAAGAACTGAAAGAAATAGTAGAAGTAGAAGAAACTTGAATAAAACTTGTATCGAATTGTAAGAGCTTCTAAAACTTGTTTGTGAAAAAGACTTGTATAAACTTGTTGTTAATGCCAAAACACTTAGGCATATAAATATATGAGTTCATTAGGTTAAAAAACTTGTTAGGGGCATTCTTGTAAAATGTGATATCTTGGGCTTCAAGTTCGGCTAGGTCCAACTTGTCTTTCTGCGCCTCAATATCGATCGATACGGCTCTAAGCAAGCTTTATCGCGAGATGATACAATACTCACCATGATCTTAGATCAGCTTTCGCATATCTCAAGAGGGTCATAGCATGTTTAGGATGTTATCAGGTATTGCATGTAATGAACAATGCAATCCAAGTTCATATTTTAGATAGCTAAGCTAGAAAAGCATTAGTGAACAATCCTAACAATAAATATCACAACTATAGCAATTATAGGCTGGGGCTAATCCCTCATATCCTATTTAAACCCTAAATCTAACAAGTGAATCTATTCAGACATGGCTAAATAGTTCATAGCAACAAGGTAATAATAGAAGTTCATAGACCTATTAGAGGGTGAACACTTAGGTTCCAATCACAAATATCTTTGGATCTCTCTTCTAGGTCTAGAATTCTTTAACCTTTGTTAACAAATAAAGAACTGAAAGAAATAGTAGAAGTAGAAGAAACTTGAATAAAACTTGTATCGAATTGTAAGAGCTTCTAAAACTTGTTTGTGAAAAAAGACTTGTATAAACTTGTTGTTAATGCCAAAACACTTAGGCATATAAATATATGAGTTCATTAGGTTAAAAAACTTGTTAGGGGCATTCTTGTAAAATGTGATATCTTGGGCTTCAAGTTCGCCAGGTCCAACTTGTCTTTCTCACCAAGATCGATCGATAGACAGATGTACATCGATCGATTATGGTCTCGATGTATCGTTCTTCGGCTAATGTATGTCGATCGATTGCACAGAGTGTGCATCGATCGATGTGTAACTCTGGTGTTGACCTCTGGTCTTGATCTCGGGTGAACTTTTCTTTAAGCTCCAAAAAGGCATCTATAACATCAATTTTCTTCAAAATGCTTCAACCTGATAACATACCTAATAGACTCCAAAACATAGATAATAGTAGTAAAAACACTCATATACCATGGGTAAAACCGGGTAAAATCCATGGTATATCAAAGTCCTCGATCATACCTGATGCTACGGCTACAAGAACTTTGGCTAACTACAACCGTCCAGATCAGTTTTATGCCAACAGATCAGCCATTCGCCTTCCAGCTATTCAGAGAGGCGATTTCTAGTTGAAGCCAAAGTACTACACACTTGTGGGACAGACACCCTACAGTGGGTTATCTCACGAGCATCCTATGGACCATCTGGAGAGGTTCGAGGATCTCATATCTGCTAACAAAGACAACGGAGTCCCTTAGGACTATCGTCTCTGCAAGCTCTTCAAGTACTCTCTTGCTGGAGAAGCTTTCGCAGTGGCTTAAGCAGTTACCACCAGGATCTCTTACATCCTGGAGCGACATCAAGAACGCATTCCTACGTAACTTCTTTGATGACGCACGCGCTGAAGACTTGAGGAGAAAAATTGCGACATTCACTCAGGAACCTGGAGATTCATTCAAGAATTCCTGGATCAGATTCAAGTCATACCAGCGAGATTTTCCATACCATGGATTCAACCAAGTGCAATTACTCAGCACTTTCTTCAGAGGCATCACACTGCAATATCAGATGGCTCTGGACAAAGCTAGTGAAGGCAACTTCAATACCAGGAATCCAGAGGAGGCTGTGAAACTTATAGGGAACTTGGTATCCAGCAACAGCACCAAGGACACTGACTTTGACAGAAGGAAATCTGCAGAATTCCTGGGAAAAGAGCAGATGTATGAAGTAAAAGCAGAGCTGGATAGTGTTCATAGGCTGCTAACGAAGCAAGTTTGTTCAGTAGAAGATGAAGAAGCTGTAGATGCAGAGGATGACAACATAGAAAAGGATGTGAACTTCATCAGTGGAACTGGATTTCAGAGGTCTGAAAAATAGGGAGGAAACAGAAACTTCTTTAGACAAAGAAGTAACTTCAAACAGAATTCAAAGAAGTCTTTCAGCAACAACTACAGCAGCAACTTCAACAACAACAGGAGCTATGGAAATTTATCTTACCAGAATCCACCACCACCAACTCAGGAGAGCAAGATAGAAGCCATGCTTAACAAGGTTCTTGAAGGTCAGCAGAAGCTAATAGTGGATTTCAATGGGAAGATTGATGATGTCTACACCAACCTGAACACAAAGTTTGAAGCTTTGAGCACTCATGTGAAGAAGTTAGAGACTCAGGTGGTTCAGACAGGAGAAGCTGTTAAGAAGCAAGAAGCTTTAACAAGGGGGATAGGTGAAGAAGCAGCAAAACACCACGTGAATGCCATCATAGATGATGATTTCTGGCAAGTGGTAAAGTATGAGAAGCTGCAAGAAGGAGACTTCGAGGTAGAGAGCTCCATGAGTTTCGGCGGGTCACATTGGTGTCGACCGATGTCGACTAGTGACCATCGATCGACGGACTCTACACCAAGTTGATCGACAAGCTTTGAAGAGCATCGATCAAAACCATCAGCAGAAGCGAGCGTTTCGCGCAATGCCGTGAAGATAATGACTCCAAGGAGTTTGCAGCAAGACACCCGCATCCACCCCGGACTTATTGCGTCCCAATCGATCGGAATCAAGAACCAGCCATCGATCAACAGAGAGATGATGACATCGATCGACAACCTCCAGTACCTATCGATCGACAACCTCCAGTACCTATCGATCGACGTGCACCTCTCACATACTGAGTGAAGCTACCAAAGATTGATGCAGAACGACTCAATGAACTGAGACAACAATCCAAACCTTCAGATACACCACCAGACACTATCAGTCCTCAACCCAAAGATGCACCAGAGCCTATAGAAGTTGATAAAGTTACAGAAGGGAGAACCTTGAGGAAAAGGAAAGAAAAGGTTCGCAAGCATTTGAAAAGGGGAGTCAATGAGAAGGAATTGGATAGCTTTACAAAGAGAGTTCTCATAATCCCACTTGAGAAACCTTTTGAAGAGGCTTACTTTACCCACAGGCTGTGGATGTCCTTCAGAGAAACCATGGAGACTGAAGAACACATTTCAAGAATGTTCAATCAGGTTAGAGAAAAGATGAAGCAGCGGATCACATTGAAGAAGAAGAGTGATCTGTTGGGGTCAAAATCGGTCAATAACGAAATCGTTACCCGAAAGTCCTCGAAAGAAAAGCCAAGCGACGATAAAAGCCAAGAAACGGGTCGTCGCTCGATAAAACTCACGGGAAGGCTCGTCCACTCCATCTGGAGCCAGCGGCAAGGGTCCTGGCGCCCATACGTGCAATCATCTCATGATCTCGGGCAATGGCGGCATCTTGGTCCCTTGAAACCCATGTTCGGATCGTCCGAGATCTACAATGAGTCTTCAGTAAAGCCTTCCGATTGTTTAAAAGATTCATCTTTTAACACATCTAAAGCTTCGAAGCCTCGTTGCTCACATCCTTGAAGGCGGAAAGTCTACAAATCCAAGTCCATCTCAAATCCGATACTCGAGGTCGTTGGTTTAAGCGATTATCTCGAAATCTACGACTAGCGATCGTCCCAAACTCAAAGATTTCCATAAGCGACTAGCGGAAAGATCGAACAACGAAAAACCCACAGGCGGCAAGATGGCCTGGCAGCGGCACCCGGCCTGGCGCCCGGCGGCACCCGGCCTGGCGCCCGGCGGCACCCGGCCTGGCGCCCGGCGGCACCCGGCCTGGCGCCCGGCGGCACCCGGCCTGGCGCCCGGCGGCGCCGTCCGCAGCGAATTGACCTGGCGTCGGTCCGACTCGTCTGGTCTCGGTCCTATCGTGCCGGTCCGATCCCATCTTAGCTTGTTGGATCAATCTCATAAGTTTGAATGCGATCCGGTTATTCTAGAACACCAATATCGACTATACAAGGAATTGGGGTTCGCCGGGCTACCGAAATCTTCAAAGACCATTCTTTGAAAAACCGTAAAAGCGCCTAAACGTAGCGTGGCCAAAGCGGCCCACCTACGATTTTCGAAAAGAAGGATAACTATGGCGGTTTATCTTTATCCTCACATAAGAGATAAATGTCAAGTTTCGGAAGATAAATGTCAAGTTTCGGAAGATAAATGTCAAGTTTCGGAAGATAAATGTCAAGTTTCGATAAACACGAAGATGGGCGAAAATGGAAAAAGCCGATTCAGCCAGCGAGAAGATAGGCCGTCTTAAGAGGTATATAAGGAGAGCTTTGAGCAAGAAGCAAACCAGATCACAAAAATTTCCGAGCACTTAGCACTTAGGCGTTTTAGCTTTCCTTTTCTGTTTTCATTAGCGAGCTGCGACTCAACTAGGTTAGATCTGGCGGACTAGCGGACCTTCGACAGCTCTTGTAGCTTACTTCTTATCTGTTGTTCCGCGCTCAAGCGAATTCAGAAATAAGATCTTTTTCGCTCTACTTCGATTTTTATTTCGACTTAAAATTGATTGTTTAGTATGCGGCCGCAGGATATCAGGACCTTCAAGGAAGATCGGGTTAACTTCGGTTTTCCTCCACAAATCTTTATCGGAAATTTAGGGTCGCGAATTTGGTTCCCTGATTTGGCTAGAAGGAGGGTGGGTTACGGATCTATCTATCTACGCAACTGCACCGCTTCGATCATGTCTACCGGCGTCACCAAAGATCAGCCAGCTAGGCGGAACACCGTCGGCCTAGCGTTGAAGACTCCAGCTGGAGATCGTTAAGTAGTCACTGCTGATGCAAACACTGGCTCAGGCAGATGAAGAAACTGTTTACCTCGCCCGAACGCAGGCGGAACAACAGGACAAGCTGATAACCTGGCTTCGCCAAAACAGGTTGACACCTTAACTGCGAGGAGAAAACTACAGCGGATCCACCAAAGCGCGCCCGGCAGAAGACTTCGACCGGATCTCGAACGCGAGAAAAAGATGCTCGAAAGAGCCCACTCAGAGAAGCGGCTCGAAAGGACAGCAAGCGACCTCGCAGAACCTTCCACTCCGGCTCACGGAAACAAAGAAAGCGGCGTCGGCGCGCTCGATCTAGATATCAGCGACCAATCGGATCCTTCCGATGAAAGCGTGACATCCACCGAGGAGGACCGAAGCCAGTCCGCTCGGCGGGCGGTATCGCCGATAGGCCCATGACAGAAGAGGAAGAAGAACTCTACTGGATAGAGCAGGAGGAACTTCGCGGAAGATCAAACTTCGGATCTATCGCGACCAGCGCCGACAAACTTCGAGACGCCCGGTAGCAATAGCGAGATCCATGATCTCCGCGAATCTCTAAAAGACCGTGGCGAAGTGGCGGTGAAATCGCAAATCCATCAGGCGACCAGTTCCGCTCGAATCGATAGACTTCTCGAGAAAGCACGGAAAACACCGTTCACCACCGGATCGCGGAAACCGCATCTCGGACCAAGGGAAAATCAAAATCGGTCTATGGCGGTACAGCGGATCCTAAGTGCAAACTCCCAGAGCGAGCGAGGCAGCGGGTCATTGTCTTCTCTTCGTCGAGCACCTCAAAGGTGCTGCTTCGAATGGTTCTCCGGCTCAAAAGGAACTCCATCGGAAGCTTCCGCCAACTGGCCTCGGCGTTTCTCAAACAATACTCCATGTTCATGGACAGAGAAAGCGTCCGGCGTGGACCTATGGAGTCTAGCTCAGAAGGAGGGCGAGTAAACTCAGCGACTTCATCGCGAAGGTTCAAGCTGGTGATGGCCAGAGTAACAGGCATCAGCGACAATGTCATAATCGGCATACGAGGAAAACTCTCTGGTACAAGTCGAAGTTCGAAAGTGGATACTACTGGAAAATCCAGCGGACAATCAAGATACTCTCCACAAGGAGCGGACTTCATCATCATGGAAGAAGAGATGAAGCTTCTATCGCAGAAACACGGACCACAAGCGTCCTCGAAAAACCTCTCGTAACGACAAAAGCGTCCATCCACGAAGGGAAGGCGCCCAAAGGCGAGCATAACTACGCCATCAACTTCGGAGCAAGGCAGAACCTCGGAAACACCTGGACCAGGAACCAGTACAAGGATAATTCCTACTGCGAGTTCCACGAAACCAGCGGTCACTCCACTGCGAACTGCAAGGTTCGGCCCGGCTTCGCCGCCAAAGCTCCTCACCGGCGAACTATCAAAGGTCAAGAGTATAAAGGACTTGCTCCTGGACTCCGACCGCCCAAAACCAACAAAACTGTCTCCGAGGACGGCGCAACAAAAATCAATCGGGAAAAACGGGAAGAAGACAGATCTACCAAGGAACAACAACAGCCGCCGAGGGTAAACATGATCATCGGAGGATCACAGTTCTACCAAGACTCTGTCGTCGATAAAAGCCTACGGCGAAAAGCGAGACAAGTTCCAACTGGTTCCGGACAGCGATGTTCCTAACCACACGATCGCTTCGAGGAACAGGAGACCGTCGGAATCGACAAACCTCACTGCGATCCTTTGGTTATCGACCTGGTAATCCGGGATCTCGAAGTCGACGCATTCGTCGATACAGGAAGCACGGTCAAGCGTCATCTTCAGCGACACCCTCTACGGGATGAAGATCCCACTTGGGAAGTCGTCCCTGAGCCAAAACCTTTGGCGGGGTTTTGGCGTCACTACCATGACCCTCGGGAGAATTAAGGTCCGTTCATGGCGAAGGAAGTCACAAAGATCGTTGAGTTTGCAGTAGTCGACAACCGGCCATCTACAAGCGCCATCATGGGAACCCCTTGGATCAACTCCATGAAGGCAGTACCATCCACATATCACCTCGGTATCAAGTTTCCGACTCCGACGGAACCGCAGCCATCACGGGGTAGTCGAAACAATCGAGACTCTGTTACCTAGCGAGTTCAAACTGCGAAAAGATCGGAGCAGCCCTGCGGCCAACCGAAGCGAGCAAAGGAATCACACAACATTCCCAAGGACTCGAAGAAAGATGAACCAGAATCATCCGAACAGGCAACGATTTAAGACAGCGACAAAGCCTCTGAGTCCACCGCCATAAAAGCAGGCAGCTCGACCCCGCACAAACCGCCGATCCAACCAGCGGTCGGAGCGGCAGCGGAGAGTAAAAGCGTTCGCGAAAACTATCAGAACTTCTGAGATGGCTTGATCCTCGAAAGAGATGCGTGAAGCAGCTTCGTCGAAACCAGCGAGTTCAGCTATCCCCTCACCAAAAGGGGAGGGACTGGATCGCGTATACTCTATACTCCCACAAAAGCGAAAAATCCGCACATGTACTCGAACTTTTGAAATTTTTAATAAAATTCTTTCTATCTTTTATGCTCACTTAGCGCATCAGCGGCGGAACGCGAAAATCATATCTTCAAAAGCGGCGAGGCGTCGCAACTTCTTAAAGATAACAAAACTTCGTATCATCAGCAAAGACAGTCCACCTGCGACTTAAAATAACTCCGCCCGTCGATTGGCCCGACGGACGCACATAAGCGTTTTACTCAATACAAACCCGTAGTCAGACCTACAAGGTCCTCTTACATCCGACAAGGATATCATAGCGCTATACAAGAAACCAAAATTTTGGTTTAGCGTCTCGGATAAACTCGAAGATAGCTCGATTCTTTTAACACAAGTCATATAAGCGTGACTAGTCGCGGACTTTAAGCGAAAAGAATCAGGAAGAAATCACTAACAGGCAAAGCGAAAGCCGATCAGTCATCGCACAGCCTTAAAGCTGAGAGTAAGCCTAGGTCTTGCCTAAACCAGTCTTGCTGGATCTTGACATCTCACAGACATAGTATGGTATCACGAGATCCCAAAACATGTCTCTTATAAACACACCTAAAGCGGCTCGCTAAAAGTAGCATACGGACCAGCGACAAAAAGAGTAAGGATCTGAAGTGACTACTGCATCCTTCCCTCTACACTTGGCGAAAGTATAAATCAAAACAAAAGGCGAAATCTACGCAAATTTTCATATTCATAATGTCCGCCAAAGCGGCGGGATTCAAAGCCACCAGCGGCCAGTCCCAAAACATAAGAATGCAACCTCCAGCGGTGCAGAATAAGACTCTAAAAGCGGCCGCTGCGGCCAAAAATACGATTCACAAAGGAAGTCAACATTGAGAAATCCGGATCACGGAAATCCCAAATGAACTAGCAGGCTGGTCCACTTCCTCATTCGCCTTGGCGTTCCCACCACCCTCGGCGTTCTCATCGGCTCGGCCTCCACCGTATCCTCGAAACCTCGATAGGTTCCCATAGTCTCGGACTCTTTCTTCTACGGAGGAACCAAGGACTCAGCATGAGCACACTTTCGGCCATGAAATCCTTCATCTCAGCAACCTCGAATCGAAGGAAAATCCGGGTTCGAGACTTCGTAAAGGTTCACGACCGAACCCGGCACTTCGCGAAATCACCAACAAACTCCTGAGCTTCTTTAAAACATTGAAACTCAGCAGCAAGCGATTCCGCCCGTCTTCGCCACCTCAGCTGCGACCATCCTTCTTCCTCTCCTTTCGCCCGAGCGAGCTCGAGCATGATGCTCAGCTTGCCGCATTCTCGCCTTTACCTCTTGTCGAACGGAAAATCTCGCTCGCTTCTGTGGTCTTGAAGTTAGCAATCCTGGATTTGCGAGCTTCGAGTCAAAGCGCCTCGCTAAACACTCTTAGTCCCTGCATAAACTCAAGATCAGCAAGCATGCTTATATACAGATTGAAAGTAAGGTTAAGAAGTTGAAGGGCCAAACCTCGTTGACCGTTGGGAGCCCTCGGCAAAACCCGTTGTTTCTCCTCATCCTCCAGCGACTTCGTCAGTAACAAACTCGGAGGAAGGCCATCAAAGAAGTTGTTGGGTGGAAAATCGCTGGCTCCGCCTTTTTCGTTGGAGCAAAACTAGGGTTTTCTCCCAGCGGTGAAGGATCTTCGAGCCTTCCCCATCATCGATTTCCTTCCCCTTACGAGATCTCTGTCGCCTCAGTAGGAGCCGATGACGGTTCGGCATCATCACGGCGGGACTGGATCACCGGGACCGATAAAGTCTAACGGCGTCTCGAATCCGTTCGAGGTGAAGGAGTTCAGAAAAGCGGCCTTTGACAAAGAAGATCTCTCTTGACAAAGAGATCACCATGCAAATGCGCAATAGGGTTGTTCCTACAAAGCGAAACTTTTCACTAAAACTTCGCACTTCGAAATGGTGAAATAGACAACAGGTTTTCATCATTATTACCTCGGTTGAAGTTCCATGCTTGCGGAAATAGATGGAGGCAGCTCTCCTCGACAGACTCACCATCTATTTGGGCGAAGAAGCGCTCCTGCCGCGATTTGGGATTGAAGTAGTCCCTGAATCACGGCCATATCCTTCTTAGGCAGCATGGGTAGTAACTGTCGCTCCCCGTCGGCCGAGTGCCCCAAAGACCGCCGAAATCATCGGGACCAAAATCAATCCGAGTTCATAGCTAGCGATCAATGCGCCAAGCCAACTCTCCAAGGCAGGAGCGCTGAGCTGGCTGATCGAAAGTTGAGCGGTGAAGCGCCGCGAACAATGGCACCAGGGATCGGGAACCACATGCGGCGGTATGTAAAGAAACCTCGTAACATGTAAAGAAACCTTGCGGAGGATTCCTTGCACTCGTTACCGACGGGAATCCGGAATTTGACTCCTTCAGGAACCTGGTAAAAATCTCGAAGAACCTTGAGATATTTGCGAGAAACCAAGCTCGGTGTAAAAGGAGCACCAGGCTGCCTCGAGGTCTCCTCGGAACAGGGATCTCTGGCGGTGTTGAAGCGAACCTCGAGGGCTTCGATATCGCATTCTTCGCTTCCTCCTCGACCAACTCCTCCTGCTTCACCGTCACATGGGCAGGAGAGTCATCGAGGATGAATGGGAAGAAGTTTCTCTTTGAGGATCTTGAAGACATTGTTCTTAAAGAGAAAAGGATTCTTGAGAGAGTAAATTTCTTATGATGAAGTAAGAATGAGATTTCTTACTCCATCCTTATAAAGGAGGTAAAATCACTATTTACCCGACTTTCGACAAGCGATTACGTCTCTACACCTTCCCATACGGCTATACGCAAGCTAGGATCCGACAGGCACTACGGTTCCTAGCTAGCTGAGGGAACTAACTGTTGGGGTCAAAATCGGTCAATAGCGAAATCGTCACCGAAAATCCTCGAAGAAAAACCAGCGGCGATCAAAGCCAAAGCGGTGCGTCGCCGATAAAACTCGCGGAAGGCTCGTCCACTCCCATCTGGCGCCAGCGTAAAGGTCTGGCGCCCATCCGTGCAATCATCTCATGATCTCGGGCAATGGCGGCATCTTGGTCCCTTGAAACCCATGTCGGATCGTCCGAGATCTACAATGAGTCTTCCATAAAGCCTTCCGATTGTTTAAAAGATTAGTCTTTTAACACATCTAAAGCTTCGAAGCCTCGTTGCTCACATCCTTGAAGGCGGAAAGTCTACAAATCCAAGTCCATCTCAAATCCGATACTCTTGGAGTCGTTGGATTAAAGCGATTATCTCGAAATCTGACTAAAGATCTTCCCAAACTCAAAGATTTCCATAAGCGACTAGCGGGGAAAGATCGAACAACGAAAAACCCACAGGCGGCAAGATGGCCTGGCGCCCGGCGGCACCGTCCGCAGCGGGCGGCCTGGCGCCGGCGGCACCGGCCTGGCGCCCGGCGGCACCGTCCGCAGCGGGCGGCCTGGCGCCGGCGGCACCGGCCTGGCGCCCGGCGGCACCGTCCGCAGCGGGCGGCCTGGCGCCCGGCGGCACCGTCCGCAGCGGGCGGCCTGGCGCCGGCGGCACCGGCCTGGCGCCCGGCGGCACCGTCCGCAGCGGGCGGCCTGGCGCCCGGCGGCACCGTCCGCAGCGGGCGGCCTGGCGCCCGGCGGCACCGTCCGCAGCGGGCGGCCTGGCGCCGGCGGCACCGGCCTGGCGCCCGGCGGCACCGTCCGCAGCGGGCGGCCTGGCGCCGGCGGCACCGGCCTGGCGCCCGGCGGCACCGTCCGCAGCGAATTGACCTGGCGTCGGCCCGCGGCTCGTCCTGGTCTCGGTCCTATCATGCCGGTCGATCCCATCTTAGCTTGTTGGATCAATCTCGCCAAGTTTGAGTACGATCCGCGGTTATTCTAGAACACCAATATCTCGACTATACAAGGAATTGGGGTTCCTTGAGCTACGAAACCTTCAAAGACCGTTCTTTGAAAAACCGTAAAAGCGCCTAAGCGGCCCAGCGTGGCCAAAGCGGCCCGCTACGATTTTCGAAAGGAAGATAAATGTCAAGTTTCCAGAAGATAAATGTCAAGTTTCCAGAAGATAAATGTCAAGTTTCCAGAAGATAAATGTCAAGTTTCCAGAAGATAAATGTCAAGTTTCCAGAAGATAAATGTCAAGTTTCCAGAAGATAAATGTCAAGTTTCCAGAAGATAAATGTCAAGTTTCCAGAAGATAAATGTCAAGTTTCCAGAAGATAAATGTCAAGTTTCCAGAAGATAAATGTCAAGTTTCCAGAAGATAAATGTCAAGTTTCCAGAAGATAAATGTCAAGTTTCCAGAAGATAAATGTCAAGTTTCCAGAAGATAAATGTCAAGTTTCCAGAAGATAAATGTCAAGTTTCCAGAAGATAAATGTCAAGTTTCCAGAAGATAAATGTCAAGTTTCCAGAAGATAAATGTCAAGTTTCCAGAAGATAAATGTCAAGTTTCCAGAAGATAAATGTCAAGTTTCCAGAAGATAAATGTCAAGTTTCCAGAAGATAAATGTCAAGTTTCCAGAAGATAAATGTCAAGTTTCCAGAAGATAAATGTCAAGTTTCCAGAAGATAAATGTCAAGTTTCCAGAAGATAAATGTCAAGTTTCCAGAAGATAAATGTCAAGTTTCCAGAAGATAAATGTCAAGTTTCCAGAAGATAAATGTCAAGTTTCCAGAAGATAAATGTCAAGTTTCCAGAAGATAAATGTCAAGTTTCCAGAAGATAAATGTCAAGTTTCCAGAAGATAAATGTCAAGTTTCCAGAAGATAAATGTCAAGTTTCCAGAAGATAAATGTCAAGTTTCCAGAAGATAAATGTCAAGTTTCCAGAAGATAAATGTCAAGTTTCCAGAAGATAAATGTCAAGTTTCCAGAAGATAAATGTCAAGTTTCCAGAAGATAAATGTCAAGTTTCCAGAAGATAAATGTCAAGTTTCCAGAAGATAAATGTCAAGTTTCCAGAAGATAAATGTCAAGTTTCCAGAAGATAAATGTCAAGTTTCCAGAAGATAAATGTCAAGTTTCCAGAAGATAAATGTCAAGTTTCCAGAAGATAAATGTCAAGTTTCCAGAAGATAAATGTCAAGTTTCCAGAAGATAAATGTCAAGTTTCCAGAAGATAAATGTCAAGTTTCCAGAAGATAAATGTCAAGTTTCCAGAAGATAAATGTCAAGTTTCCAGAAGATAAATGTCAAGTTTCCAGAAGATAAATGTCAAGTTTCCAGAAGATAAATGTCAAGTTTCCAGAAGATAAATGTCAAGTTTCCAGAAGATAAATGTCAAGTTTCCAGAAGATAAATGTCAAGTTTCCAGAAGATAAATGTCAAGTTTCCAGAAGATAAATGTCAAGTTTCCAGAAGATAAATGTCAAGTTTCCAGAAGATAAATGTCAAGTTTCCAGAAGATAAATGTCAAGTTTCCAGAAGATAAATGTCAAGTTTCCAGAAGATAAATGTCAAGTTTCCAGAAGATAAATGTCAAGTTTCCAGAAGATAAATGTCAAGTTTCCAGAAGATAAATGTCAAGTTTCCAGAAGATAAATGTCAAGTTTCCAGAAGATAAATGTCAAGTTTCCAGAAGATAAATGTCAAGTTTCCAGAAGATAAATGTCAAGTTTCCAGAAGATAAATGTCAAGTTTCGATAAACGAAGATGGGCGAAAATGGAAAAAGCCGATTCAGCCAGCGAGAAGATAGACCGTCTTAAGAGGAGTATATAAGGAGAGCTTTGAGCAAGAAGCAAACCAGATCACAAAACTTCGAGCACTTAGCACTTAGGCGTTTTAGCTTTCTTTTCTGTTTTCATTAGCGAGCTGCGACTCAACTAGGTTAGATATAGGCGGACTAGCGGACCTTCGACAGCTCTTGTAGCTTACTTCTTACCTGTTGTTCACGCTCAGCGAATTCAGAAATAAGATCTTTTCCGCTCTACTTCACGATTTTTATTTCTCAACTTAAACTCTCATTGATTGTTTTAATGTAGCGGCGAGATATCCGGGACCTTCAAGGAAGATCGGGTTAACTTCGGTTTTCCTCCACAAATCTTTATCGGAAATTGACGGTGCGAATTTCGGTTCCCACATGATCCTAGGAAGTTTGCAGTACCCTGTGTAGTGCAAGGTATCACTTTCCCACGTGCCTTCTGCGACACAGGAGCTGCAGTAAGCATCTTACCCAAGGTGATGGCAGACCATCTAGGTCTGAAGATTGATGAAAGGACTTTTCAAGGGTCCTAATCAAATGATGTAGTATATAAGATTGTCGAACCAGTTCTAAGTGACCACAAAGCAAAGGGAATGCATGTCTATGCTTAATGTAAATGCAATCATTGAAGGAGATGATTATTAAACTAAGACAATATCTAAAATGCAACAAAATATAAAACTTTCTTTCTTATGAGGAGAATGAGACCCATGGGTATAGGGACTTGATCTTAAATGATTAAGTTTCAATCCAAGATGCCAACTTTTCAAACAATCTAATTCCTTATGCCTAGACACTATGCTTGAACAAACTCTATCCCTAGATGAATGCTCTTTTGCAATGATCACCCAAGTACACCAAATCCCTTTGGCTGTAATGATCAAAGCAAACATTAAGAATGAGTCTAATAGCAATCCTAGCTTCTTTAACAACTAATCCCTTAGGTAAAGCAAGCTAAAAGCATAGATGAGTTGGTTCAGGCATTTCATAGAACACCTTCCGGGCATGAAATGCCTATAGCTCTATGTTTGAGAGGCCAACTCAAATATAGCATTAAGAACACCAAATCATGCAAGGAAAGGATAGATCTAACACTAAGCACCTTGGATCTACACTTAATCACTCTCAATCACCCTAACCCATGGATCTTAGATAGATCTACTCACTAATCCACATGCTTACTCTTACACCCATGAGAGATTCAAGCTTAAACATGTAGAGAAAGAAAAACAATGAAATCAAGCAATCAAGAACACAAAGATGAGATGAGATTATGATTCAAAGATAAAACTTTACTCAAAGGTTTGTGTTCTTAGAGAGAAAATAACATATCATCCAAAATAAGGATAACTAGAGTATTTATACTTGGCTTAAAAGCCCTAGAAACATAAAACAAAATTACTAAAAAGTCCTTGAGCCAAATGAGTCTCAGCCAATAGGAGGAGGGCAAGAAATCCGGTCAGGGGTAAACTGAAGATCACCATCCCGATCCACTCTTACCCGGCCGTCCATGGTCTGGCCGCGTCTTGCTCCATCCGGGTTCGCCAAGCCGGACAGGCCACCCCGGTCCTCAGCATTCTCTTCACGACCGGGTGCTCCAAGCCGGACAGGCCACCCGGGTCGTCCGGACGTCCTGCGCGTGCTCTTCTCCCGTCCGGGTGCCCTCACCCGGACGCGTCTCCCCGGTCTCCTTCATGCTCTTCATCGTCCGGGCTCTTGAACCCGGTCCATTGTCCCCGGACTGTTCGGATGCGGCTTCCTCCCGACCGGGTGTCCCTTCCCGGACTGATCTACCCGGTCATCCGGACGTGCTGATCAAATCCCATCCGACCGGGTATGTGTACCCAGTCTAGTCTACCCGGTCCAACTCTCATCTCTTGATTTCACTTCTCTTCTTATGGCCAATCTTAAATCTTCACTTCTTTTTGGGTCATAAGGTTCCCAAACACTTCAAATCTCACCAAAGCAGACTCCAACACCTGATAAGGACATATGAATGCAAAATGATCCTAAACATGCCTAAACCTTAGCCTACAGCTCAAAGAATGCAATAAAAAGATGGCTAAATAAATGAAAATATGGAAGACATCAACTCCCCCACACTAGTCCTTTACTTATCCACAAGTAAACTAGCAAGGACTAAGGAGGAGAGGTTTGAAGGAGGGGACTCATAACCAAAAGAATGCTCTTCTTAGTTCTCAAATTGATAACCTTGTATAATCATACCAACTAGCTAGAGCAAACACTTAATCCAACTCTAACTTCTCAAGGCCTATCTTAACTCTTTTGATCCCTACACTCACTCATCATGAATCCACAATCCACAAATCCACTTGCTCTCTAACAATCATTAAGCAAACTCAAAAGATCTCTTGCAAATGGTCAAATGGTCCAAGTCATTTTGTTTGGTTAAAAAGGCTTTGATGCAAAGCAAATCAAGTAGTTCAAGAAGGATCTTTAAAGGTGGTTTACTCTCAAAACAAGTAGCCTTGACATTGCACATAATATCTAAGAAAAGGATCAACTCATTCATACAATGCCCAATATCCATTGTTCTACCCTTTTCCCAAACACATAAGTTACATCCTCATTCCCAATGTCAAAACCACTCACATCTCTCACCCAAAGATTCCCCCCAAAACACTAAAAGATGCTTTCTCATTTAGAACTCTTTCTTATTGAAGTCTACAAGGGATTTTTCACATTTTAAACTCTTATCAGCTCTTTCTTAAACATTGCTAGCCCCCTTTTCATTATTCTTTTTTTTTTTTCTTTTTCTTTTCTTTTTTTTTTTAATTTGGGGGCCAAGACTTTCTTTATAAACTAGAGCTTTAGAACTTTTCATATCTCTTATCCCTTCTAGACTAAATCACTTATAACCTTACAGTTCCTTTAGTCAACCTTTTCTTTCATAAACCTTTCACATTCCCAAGATCACACCATACAACACTCACCCCCATCCTAGAAGCTAGACAATATGAGTGTCTAATCTAGCTAAAATGGAGACCAAGAATTGTCGTTCCCAATACTCTCAACATTATGCACATGTAAAGCTTTCCAAAGAAGGCCTCACTCAACAAACAATGAAGGCTTGAAAGGAGGAAAGGGTTTAAGGGTGTGGAGTACCACTTGAGTTTGTCAAAAAGATAGGTAAAGAATGGGAGAGACAACTCAAGTGTTCTATCCATGACTCAGTACACAAGGGACCATGGGAAAGAGACTTAGAGTCTAAATATTACAGGAGCAAACTTCAAAGAGAGAGCATCAATCAATCAAATGAGCTTTAGGAAGAGTTTTCAAGGCTCGAAGCTTACAAGTTATCTTAAGATTGCTCAAGCTACTTACTATGATTATAAAGGTTATCACTTTAAGAACTTAGCATGAGCATCTTTACAAGGCAACTATCATCCTTGTCCCCTTATGCATGATGCAACCTATATGATGATCTCTTTCTTTTTTTTTTATGCAAGTGAATGATCTAGACTCAATCCTAATGCAACTACATGATTCTTTTTGTGCTTTTCAGATTTTTCAAATTTTTTTTGGTTTTTCTATGCAATAACTATCTACAAATGCATACACATGACATAAAACACAAAACTATCAGCAACTTGACACCTCCCCCACACTTAATTTACACAGTCTCTGTGTTTGTTAAATGTAGAGAAGGGCCCAAAAGAGGAAAGATAAATAAAATCTAAATGAAATGATGAATGGTATATACAATGATAGGGTGTTGGAGTACCTCTATGGAGCATGGGATGAGGCTGATGCCTCATGTTGGTGTCAAAATCGGTCACGACGGAATCAATGACTGAAAGTCTCTAGAAAGTATTTCTTGAAACAAAAGGTCTCGGATAATTTGAAAAGAAGTTATACAAGATTTTCTCAAATTATAATATCCACTCTCTGTGAGATCGGAAGACTACGGACGTGCGTGGACGAGAGTCCCCGGAAAGATCGGTCCGCTCGCCCAAGGACATCAAGATTCGATCACCACAAAAACCCTAAACACAAAAGAATCTGCCTTGAAACTTCGAAGAGGTCGTTCTCTCAAACCGTAAGGAACCAGAAAACGATCAAGATATCAAATCGAAGCCCTCGCCGAGATCTTCAGCCTGGCGCCGGCGTACCGACCTGGCGCCGGCGTACCCGTGACGCGGGCGGACTGGCGCCGGCGGCACCGGCCTGGCGCCGGCGCACCCATCGCTGGCTGGCCTGGCGCCCGGCGACACCGACCTGGCGCCGGCGGCACTCGCGGACGCTGGCCGCCTGGCGCTGGCGGCACCGACCTGGCGCCGGCGGCACCGTGGCAGCGGGCGGCCTGGCGCCGGCGCACCCATCGCTGGCTGGCCTGGCGCCGGCGGCACTCGCGGACGCTGGCCGCCTGGCGCCGGCGTACCGACCTGGCGCCCGGCGACACCGACCTGGCGCCGGCGGCACCATCGCGGGCTGGCCTGGCGCCGGCGCACCCATCGCTGGCTGGCCTGGCGCCGGCGGCACCGTCCGCAGCGGGCTGGCCTGGCGCCGGCGGCACTCGCGGACGCTGGCCGCCTGGCGCCGGCGGCACTCGCGGACGCTGGCCGGCCTGGCGCCGGCGGCACCATCGCGGGCTGGCCTGGCGCCGGCGGCACTCGCGGACGCTGGCCGCCTGGCGCCGGCGGCACCGACCTGGCGCCGGTCGGCGGCCCTCATCCTGGTCTCGGTCCCATCGCGGTTCGGTCTGATCCCATCTTGACTTGTTTGGATCAATCATCGTGAGTTTGGGACGATCACGGCTACGGATTAAACATCCTTCGACTCGATTGGAATCGTCCTCGATGTTTTACGACAAAAACTAGAAGGATTGGATTTCTCGTAGAAGATATCGATAAAATAAAAATCGATTAACTTGAACATCGATCCTTTAGGCTATACGGTTTATTTTACGAGAAAGATAGTCTTTAATCGTATAAAACGTTCAACGACTTAAGACAAGTCCACGGACTTACTTACGATTTTAAGAATTCAGGCCAAATCAGACTATAACGGTTTATCCAATTTCCCGAACATCGGATAAACATCAAGTGAACGAATAAATGCGGAAAACTCGAGGATAATTATGAAGATCGACGGAAATGGAATATTTCCTGAAGAGATAAACTTGGGCCCAAAGGCGAGGTCCATCATCCTAAGGCAAACCGACCTAGGAGTGAGTATATAAGGAGAGCACGAGCAGAAGAGAAGGAGATCCGAAAATCCTAGAATTTAGACTTAGAGAACTCCTGCTAGCTTAGGGAACTTAGAACTTGGGCGGTTAGGTCAGCGAGGCAGGCCCTAGAACGTCTGGCCGCCTCCTGCTGGAAAATCTCCGCTTCTCTCGGAAGGATCGGACAATTCTTTTACTTAAGAGCTCCGCACATAGAAATCCTAGGCGTTATCTTCGACATGCCTGTTTCTATGACAAACGCTCATACTAGACGAACCCGCCCAGACGGTTCGATCTCTTGTTCAATTACACCTAAACTGAACTACGTCCGACTTGATCCTCGAAAGGGGTATGTAGGCAGCCTTTCTTAAGGTCCAGTCCCAAATCTTAACAAAATTTTTTCCGCATTTATTCGGTCACTTGTCGTTGGCTGTCGCAGAGAATCCGGACCTTCAGGGAAACTCGGGTTAACTTGGCTTTCCTCCGCAATCTTATTCATTAAAATTAGCGGTGTGAATTTCGGTTCCCACAGCGACTGTTCCTGACCGCGCTTACATAAGCGCCGCGGTGCTCGAGCAAATCAAAACCTAGCAGCGCTTTCCGCCACAGGAAGAGCAGCGAGCTCGCAATTTCTTGTCTAAACAGAAGGGCAGCGATAAAATCTATCAAACCCCAAAAATTAGTCTTGTTACCAAGTTAGAGAATTACAGCGAGCAAGGTTTCTCTGGCGTTTCTTCGAAAACCTCTCGGAAAAATAAAACTTATTCTCCTCGAAACCTTGGGGAAACCCTATATTACTCGCGGAACAGAAGCCGCGGCAAATCGGTTCACAGATTCCCACTGCCATACTTCTTACAAACAACTCGAGGAATAAGCGGGAAAAGCGAAAGGAGGTCGGAGCTTAATCTTACTAGGACGACTTGCCATATGGTAAGATCAGTCTTCCCAGTCCGCCTTAGTAGGAGCCCACTTAGTTCTCCTTTGTGTCTAGGTCAAAATGGCTTCGTTTCATCTCAATCGGAGTTTCCGTTGAGATTTTCTGAAGAGAACAAAGTCACTGTCGGCCACCTCGCCGTGGGCAGGACAAACATTACGAGGCCACCTCACCCTCCGACATGGCTACCTGCATACAGGAGAACTCACCTTCGTTATCCTTTGAGTTTAGATCAAAGTGGCTTCGTTTCGTCTTAATCGGGTTTCGTTGAGATTTTAGGAAGGGAACAAAATTACTCTCCGGCCACCTCGCCGTGGGCGAGAACAACCATCACCAAGGTCACCCGCCCATGGCCACCTCGCCTGTAGAAACCTCACTTTGCTCTCCTTTGAGTCTAGGTTAAGATGGTTTCGTTTTGTCTCAATCGAGACTTCGTTGAGATTTTACGAAGAAAACAATGTCGCTGTCTCGACCACCTGCGCCCATGAGAAGGATCTCTCTGTCCCGTCATAGGATGAGACGGTCCTGTCTCAGTACCATGCATCTTTGCCTGAGTTTTCGTGAATCGATCTTTGAGTCCGCGGAGCCCCGGGATCGACGGCGAAGCAACAGCAGCATCGGCGGCAAGGGTCCTGGCGCCATCCGTAGCCGCTCGCGGATCTCGGCAACGGCAACATCTTGGTCCCTTAAACCCATGTTCGGATTGTTCGAGAAACACGACGATTCTTCCGTAAAGCCTTCGATTTTTAACAAAGTTCAGATTTTAAAATCTAAGTTCAAGCCTCATTATTCAAACCCTCAAGACGGAAGTCTACTTAATCCAAGTCCATCTCAATCCGATACTCGAGGAGTCTCGCGGTAAGAAACGACACCTCAAAATCTACGGCTAAAGATCCTCCCAAACTCAAAGATTTCCGCATCTAACGACTAACGGGAAAGATCGAACAACGGAAGACCCACGGACGGCAAGACGGCCTGGCACCGGCGGCACTCGCCACGCTGGCCGCCTGGCGCCGGCGGCACCGTCCGCAGCGGGCGGCCTGGCGCTGGCGGCACTCGCCTGGCGCTGGCGGCACCCGCCACGCTGGCCGCCTATGCCGGGCGGCACTCGCCACGCTGGCCGCCTGGCGCCGGCGGCACCCGGCCTGGCGCCGGCGGCACCCGGCCTGGCGCCGGCGGCACCCGCCACGCTGGCCGCCTGGCGCCGGCGGCACCCGGCCTGGCGCCGGTCCACGCCCTGGTCTCGCTCCTATCGTGCCGGTCCGATCCCATCTTAGCTTGTTCGATCAATCTTCGTAAGTTTGGTACGATCACGTTATTCTAAACACCAATCGCCTCGACTATAATGAGGAAATGGGATTCCTTCGAAATGCCAAACCTTCAAAGACTATTTTCTCGAAAAATTTTGTAAAGGTTTTAATTCTTTGTAGGACGGAACAAAACGCCTTGAAAAACTGCCGTAGAATTTAGGGAACTTAGGACCTAGGTGGATAGTCTAGCAAGCTAAGTCTTAGGCAAAATTTCCAGTCTTGTTCCATCGCTCCTTGATTGTCCAGGCAGAACATGCAAACCGATCTAGTCTCGAAAACGAGAAACGATCGCCACGCCGCTCTAAAAGCATACTCACCCGCTTCCTAAAAGAAAGAAAAACGCATACAAGCCTTCGAAGAACGGCTAACCGTTTTCTTTAAGTAAAAGAAAAGGAAGTAGGTACGATACTATATCCGTGATAATCCCATCTTCAAAAACTTTTGCTTCAGCATCAAGACAATGCTTTGACAAAGCAAACTCTCGCAGCAATAAGATTCGCCTTAAAACGCTTAGCGGCATAGCCCAACCGCTACAAACATAGTCCTGAAAACTCTATGTCACCTCTCGCCGCAAACTCGCTGACTAAAAACGTAAACCGACGCCAGACTAATAGCACGACGGTGAACTACTTAAAATAACGAAATGACCTTCGTAAAACTCCACGAGTAGTTGAAGCAGCTTTAGATCAAAGGTCGAAATCATAGCGAAACATCTCTCGTGCCATCCGCTGAAACATCGCTACTTTAACAATCTGCGCATTTTCTATATCCATGAAACCGGTCATCCATTACTTTCGTGATAACAAGAACATTTTAAAACAAAACAGCCTATGGAAAAACATGATCGGTCTCATGCAAAACGATTTCGCAGCACGCAAAAGTGAATGAGGAAAACATAACCGTGGTCGCGAATATCGCAAGTAATTTGTGAAAGCGCTCTCCGGTTACCTTTGCGAAAACCCCTTACATCACTTTTACGAAAAATCCTCTGTATGGTCGAGTCAATTCATACAAAGAAACTTTTGTAAAATAAACATAATGGGTCCAACGGGTAACTGACATAGACAGTTTTAGCTCCACAAGGCTTCTAGCTCCTGCTTTCCTCGGCGGTTACGTCCGAGCAGGAAATAATCCGCATGAGCGAACCCGCGTGTCCTGCGTCGATCCTTAAACTTTGTCCCCTCGGATAAAATGAAGCGATTTTCATGCAACAAAAAATTTTATACGAACCATTCATCGTATAACTGAGACCTAAAGTGGAAGATCGTTTCTAAAAGCTATCAGCCATAATTCAGAAAACTCCGCTATGCTTGGCATGTCTATCTCGGCAAACGGTATTTGGCCCTCGGCCAACTACGCATTTCCGTAAAGCCCGGACCTGAATTCGGCATCCCCATTAAGGACAATCGTAAACTAACGTGACCTTAATAAGGGTCGTGGTCTGATCGTTTACCAACAACTTCATTGGCGATAAGGCTGAATCTAGCCTCCACGCCAATCCAAAGCTACTGAGCGACCACCGCTCAATCACTTAACGGCTAAAACAACAATCCACGATTTGTTCATAGAACGCCAAGTGACTATTACGCAAGCAATTTGTCGATAACCCAGAATCGAAATCATAACGATAAACTCTTCATACCAAAACTCAGTCCTAACAACCATATGGTTAACGGAAGATTTAAACTTATCGTCAATCGATTAAGTTCTATCGCCCGTAAACACGGCATGAAAAGAAACACTCGTGACAAGGCTCCAAGAGTTATATGAGTCATCCTTAATATATACAATCAAATCCCTAAGGCCAACACTTCACTAAGCACTGTGAATGTAGACGCTTCTCCTTGGTAAAACTTACACCCTTGGTCTCAAGGCCCAAACCAAACAACAGTTTCTGGCTGCGAACATTCGCGAAAACATCTCCAAGCCCGCGAACATTTCAACCACGAAATGCGGCACAAGGAAAACTCGACCTTCAGCACTGGCGTAGACGCCGCTAACGCCAAGGACATTCTTTTCTCAAAACGCTCCAGACGAAATCCTCGCCTCTAGAACTCAAAACATACAAACACACCTCTAAACGGTAACATGCCTCTAAACTGGTATCATTTCGTTGTTGCTGATCACAACAAACTAACTCTGACGCCCTAAACAGACAAATAGCCTCTTCAAGGGTAGGCTCTCTTGCATCCGACAAGGATAAACATAGCGCTATACAAGAAATCCAAACTTTGGTTTAGCTCTTCAGAAGGAAGTAGCTCGACTCACGCCAGACAAATCATATAAGCCGACAACAATTCGCTGGATTTTAAACGGTACAAGTCAGGTTAAAATCGCAAACAGGCAAAACGAAGCCGATTTGTCATCGCAGCCTCAGTCCGAGAGTAAACCTAGGTCTTGCCCTAAACCCAGCCACGCTGGATCTTGACATCTCACAGACATAGTATGGTATACGAGATCCAAAATTTGTCTCTTCACTTAAGCCTATTCGCTTCACCTAACTTTTCACAGAATCGGTAAACCGCTGAAAATCTCGCTTTATGCAAACAATAGGTACGGTGATCATCAGGAACTAGGAATGAGACGACAACTCACACCCTCTTCTCATACTTCAAAAACTGAAGTTCATAAATACCAAAAACAAATACATCAACAGCATCATGCTCGAAAGTCTCTCATGACACATAACCAGACCATATAAGTCTCGCTGGAAAACAGATCACAAGGGTCTTAAACTCCAAACGAACCACGGAAGGCTTGATCCCTACAACAAAGTGCGTAGGCAGCCTTCGAAGGCGCAGCCCCAATCTTACCATTTCAACGGAGTTTTCAACCATTAATTCCGCCTATCTTACCTGACATGTCTTATCCCTCGCAAGAACATCACGAAGGTTCTAACGAGCTGGGGGGCTAACTGAAAATCGGTCACGACGGAATCAATGACTGAAAGTCTCTAGAAAGTATTTCTTGAAACAAAAGTCACGGATAATTTGAAAAGAAGTTATACAAGATTTTCTCAAATTATAATATCCACTCTCTGTGAGATCGGAAGACTACGGACGTGCGTGGACGAGAGTCCCCAAAGATCGGTCCGCTTCAAGAACATCAAGATTCGATCACCACAAAACCCTAAACACAAAAGAATCTGCCTTGAAACTTGAAGAGGTCGTTCTCTCAAACCGTGAGGAACCAGAAAACGATCAAGATATCAAATCGAAGCCCTCGCCGAGATCTTCAGCCTGGCGCCGGCGGCATTCGACCTGGCGCCGGCGCACCTGCGGACGCTGGCCGGACTGGCGCCGGCGGCATTCGACCTGGCGCCGGCGCATCTATCACGCTGGCTGGCCTGGCCGGCGGCACCGACTCCATGCCGGGCGGCACTCGACCTGGCGCCGGCGGCACTGCGACGCTGGCCGGCCTGGCGCCGGCGGCACCGGCCTGGCGCCGGCACCGACCTGGCGCCGGGCGGTATTCGCCACGGGCTGGCTTATGCCGGGCGCACCTGCGGACGCTGGCCGCCTGGCGCCGGCGGCATTCGACCTGGCGCCGGCGGCACCTGCCGCTGGCTGGCCTGGTCTCGGTCCCATCGTGTTCGGTCTGATCTCATCTTGACTTGTTTGGATCAATCATCGTGAGTTTGGGACGATCACGCTACGAATAAACATCCTTCGACTCGATTGGAATCGCCCTCGATGTTTTACGACAAAAACTAGAAGGATTGGATTTCTCGTAGAAGATATCGATAAAACAAAAATCGATTAACTTGAACATCGATCCTTTAGGCTATACGGTTTATTTTACGAGAAAGATAGTCAAAGATATCAAATCGAAGCCCTCGCCGAGATCTTCAGCCTGGCGCCGGCGGCACCGACCTGGCGCCGGCGCACCTGCGGACGCTGGCCGGCCTGGCGCCGGCGGCACCGACCTGGCGCCGGCGGCACCTGCCGCTGGCTGGCCTGGCGCCGGCGGACCGACCTGGCGCCGGCGCACCTGCGGACGCTGGCCGGCCTGGCGCCGGCGGCACCGACCTGGCGCCGGCGGCACCGACCTGGCGCCGGCGGCATTCGCCACGGGCTGGCCTGGCGCCGGCGCACCTGCGGACGCTGGCCGGCCTGGCGCCGGCGGCACCGACCTGGCGCCGGCGGCACCTGCCGCTGGCTGGCCTGGTCTCGGTCCCATCGTGTTCGGTCTGATCTCATCTTGACTTGTTTGGATCAATCATCGTGAGTTTGGGACGATCACGGCTACGAATAAACATCCTTCGACTCGATTGGAATCGCCCTCGATGTTTTACGACAAAAACTAGAAGGATTGGATTTCTCGTAGAAGATATCGTGATAAAACAAAAATCGATTAACTTGAACATCGATCCTTTAGGCTATACGGTTTATTTTACGAGAAAGATAGTCAAAGATATCAAATCGAAGCCCTCGCCGAGATCTTCAGCCTGGCGCCGGCGGCACCGACCTGGCGCCGGCGCACCTGCGGACGCTGGCCGGCCTGGCGCCGGCGGCACCGACCTGGCGCCGGCGCACTGCCACGCTGGCTGGCCTGGCGCCGGCGGCACCGACCTGGCGCCGGCGCACCTGCGGACGCTGGCCGGCCTGGCGCCGGCGGCACCGACCTGGCGCCGGCGGCACCGACCTGGCGCCGGCGGCATTCGCCACGGGCTGGCCTGGCGCCGGCGCACCTGCGGACGCTGGCCGGCCTGGCGCCGGCGGCACCGACCTGGCGCCGGCGGCACCTGCCGCTGGCTGGCCTGGTCTCGGTCCCATCGTGTTCGGTCTGATCTCATCTTGACTTGTTTGGATCAATCATCGTGAGTTTGGGACGATCACGCTACGGAATAAACATCCTTCGACTCGATTGGAATCGGCCTCGATGTTTTACGACAAAAACTAGAAGGATTGGATTTCTCGTAGAAGGTATCGTTATAAAACAAAAATCGATTAACTTGAACATCGATCCTTTAGGCTATACGGTTTATTTTACGAGAAAGATAGTCTTTTCGAAATCGATAAAACGCTCAACGACTTAAGACAAGTCCACTGACTTACTTCGATTTTAAGAATTCAGGCCCAATCAGACTATAACGGTTTATCCAATTTCCCGAACATCGGATAAACATCAAGTGACCGAATAAATGCGGAAAACTCGAGGATAATTATGAAGATCGACGGAAATGGAATATTTCCTGAAGAGATAAACTTGAGGCGAGGTCCATCATCCTAAGGCAAACCGACCTAGGAGTGAGTATATAAGGAGAGCAAGAGCAGAAGAGAAGGAGATCCGAAAATCCTAGAATTTAGACTTAGAGAACTCCTGCTAGCTTAGGGAACTTAGAACTTGGCGGTTAGGTCAGCGAGGCAGGACTTAGAGCGTCTGGCGCATCTTGTTCTAGTTCTATCTTTTCCAAGAGACCCATGTTCCTCGGAAGGATCGGACAATTCTTTTATTTAAGAGCTCCGCATAGAAACCCTAGGCGCTATCTTCGACATGCCCGCTTCTATGACCAACGCCATACTAGACCTAACCAGGCATAGACTGTTCGATCTCTTGTTCAATTCTTTCTAACTGAACTACGTCCGACTTGATCCTCGAAAGGGGTACATAGGCAGCCTTTCTTAAGGTCCAGTCGCAAAATCTTAACAAATATTTTTCCGCATTTATTCGGTCACTTGTCGTTGGCTGTCGCAGAGAATCCGGACCTTCAAGGAAAGTCGGGTTAACTTGGCTTTCCTCCGCAATCTTATTCATTAAAATTGACAGTGTGAATTTCGGTTCCCACACCTCACCCTCAGAGTCATCTTCATCAGCTGTGGTGTCTAGGGAAGGTGACTTGTTTCCGTACTCGGATGGGGCGATGTAAAGGTTCCTCAAGCGGCAGAGGGCTTGCTTCTTGGTTCTAGGTACAGAGGGGTCATGAAGTGTCTGAGGAGGGAGTGCATTGAGAGCATCAATATCAAAGTCCTCAGCCTTACAGCCAGCTACAGCTCCCCTAGCTAGAACCTCAGCCACTTTCTTCAATAACCGAGCTGAAGCTTCAGCTTGCCTCTTCACAGTTCTTTTCAGTTCCTTTCACTGGTGGGTGAGCTTGAAAATGGTTCTATCTTGAGCCCTGTTCCACCTCTGGAGGGTGCTAATCTGGTCAAGAGCTTGGCGGATGGGCCCAAGAGGCAAGGAAGTGGTGCATTGCTCGAACTTGTAGGGAGGAGGACCAAAGAGATGAGCAGTGGCTCTTCTGGTGTACTCCTGATCATAGACAGACTTTTTGCTTTCTGCCTTCTCACCTTTGGGAAGGGCCATAAGGGCAAAGGGCTCCATGACTCCTAAGGAGATGCTCCTCACTGATGTCAAAGCTGATGTCTCCTGAAGTGTCCAATGAAGTGAGTTCTGAGTTAGGAAGCAACAGCTCAGCCCTTTTGCCTCCTCTCGAATAGGAATAGACACATCTCCCATTAAACCTTCCACTTAGGAACTGAGCCTTCTTCAGGTAAGCTCCATCCAAGAAAGTAGGACCTACTCCATCATCACCCAAATCAATCCCCTGGTAAGCCAATAATGGAGTTATCCATCCATCAATACCAATCTGAGGACCTGAGTCACGGTTTGTCCAAGCCCAACTCTTGTAGTGCATGAAGCGCTGAACAAGGAAGCCAACCATACCAAAATCTGAGTAGAAGTCATCCGGGACAACAGGGAGCTGAGGAAAGGAAGCAAAGTGTAGGGCTGTTTGGTGAAGGAATCTCAGCTCTTCTCCAGCAACATTCCCTATCTCTTTCTTCTGGAAGAGGGTGTGGTTAAGCAGCCTGTGGAGATAGCGCATAATGGGATGCCTGATAGAGCCATTCTTCTCTTTCTTGTGGTCTCCTCTCCCTTGTCCTGTTAACAAGGTCCACATTGATTCAGCAATGGTCTTCTCCTTAGGGGCTGTCTTGAGTGTGGGAAGTGAAGAATTTTTCTGATCCTCAAGGCCAAGAACTTCACCAATCTCTTTGAAAGACATGGAGTACACCTCACCCTCAATCTTGAATTTGATCTCCCCCCATCCTTGCTGTGCATGCTTGGCAGTGTGAAAGGTTGCTTCTAGTGTAGCCAAGAATTGGCAAGAGACTTCTTTGTGAGTAGGGTAAGCTACTGAGTAGAGGCTTCCCACCTTCATGTGCTCAAGCATGGTTTTAACATCATCATCAAAGTACATCTCTTGCAAGATCATCATATGAACAAATCTGGTAGGAACCCAAGCAATGCCATTCCTCAAAAGATCTACCAGCTCATCCTCAGTAGGTGTCTTGGACCTGTCCCTCTTGTCATACTTTGATTTAGGATCAGCATGCTCATCATCAGAAGACATCTCATCCTCTTCACCTTCACTCTCTGCAACTATTGGCTTCTTGCCTTGCTTCTTTGCTCTAGCCCTTGCCAACTCCTCTTTCATGATGTGCTGGTTAAGGCTTTCTACATTCTCTTGCACAGGATCTGGTGCTCTCCTAGGTGGAGTCATAGCCCTCATAGTGTGAGCAAGTGCATGATCACTTTTGTTGTTGGTTTTCTCTACCACAAGAGCTCCCACACTAGAGTTTCTTGGTGCCTTAGCTCTCTTGGGAGGAGCCTGCTTGTTAGCACCATCAGTCACACTGTCCCCAACAGCTGTTCTCTTTCCATCCGTCTTGGCTTGCTTGTGAGCACCATCAGCCTCACTGTCCCCAACAGCTGTTCTCTTTCCATCCCTCTTGGCTTGCTTGTGAGCATCATCAGCCATACCCTTATCAGCAACAACTGTCTTCCCATCTTTCTTGGCTTGTGCTTTTTCCTTAGCATTGACAAATCTTGCTAGCGACGCTCATCATATGAACAAATCTGGTAGGAACCCAAGCAATGCCATTCCTCAAAAGATCTACCAGCTCATCCTCAGTAGGTGTCTTGACCTGTCCCTCTTGTCATACTTTGATTTAGGATCAGCATGCTCATCATCAGAAGACATCTCATCCTCTTCACCTTCACTCTCTGCAACTATTGGCTTCTTGCCTTGCTTCTTTGCTCTAGCCCTTGCCAACTCCTCTTCATGATGTGCTGGTTAAGGCTTTCTACATTCTCTTGCACAGGATCTGGTGCTCTCCTAGGTGGAGTCATAGCCCTCATAGTGTGAGCAAGTGCATGATCACTTTTGTTGTTGGTTTTCTCTACCACAAGAGCTCCCACACTAGAGTTTCTTGGTGCCTTAGCTCTCTTGGGAGGAGCCTGCTTGTTAGCACCATCAGTCACACTGTCCCCAACAGCTGTTCTCTTTCCATCCGTCTTGGCTTGCTTGTGAGCACCATCAGCCTCACTGTCCCCAACAGCTGTTCTCTTTCCATCCCTCTTGGCTTGCTTGTGAGCATCATCAGCCATACCCTTATCAGCAACAACTGTCTTCCCATCTTTCTTGGCTTGTGCTTTTTTCCTTAGCATTGACAAATCTTGCTAGCGACGCTCCTCTTCTGAACCAGGCTGTGAACCCAAAGTTTTCCCAAACTGAGCAGTGTGTCTTGCTGCAAGCTCTTGCTTCTCAACTTCTATATCAGCTTTATTCTTTCGCCCCATTGGTACCTGAAATTTTAAACCCTGGAAAAGAGTGAGCTTAAGAAGGAAAAACCTCTCAAGATGAGAAACATGATCAAAAGCATAAGAATTCAATTCCAATGATCAAATACTCACAAGAAATAGAGCATTAAGCAAAGGGGGGCTTCAGAACATCTTAGAGAATTCTCATGCTCAAAAAAAAAAAATATATATATATATATATATATATATATATATATATATATATACATTTTATGAGCAATAAGAATCTCCAAGAATCAAAACCCCTCAATCAAACACTATCAAGCTTGAATTAGCTTAAATTGAAGTTCTCCAGCAACCTAGCATCCAATCTAACCCAAAAACAACCTAAAACAAGCTCTTTATGAAAAACCCCCAAATCTCATGAACCCTAATTTTTCAAAGTTCAAATTAATCTCAATTCCACCATGAAATCAACTACCCAGCATGATATATAAGCTTTCCCTAGTCTAATTGACAAGAATCTAGCAAGAAAAAGCTCAAATTTCAAGTTCAAATATTTAGGGTTCATGAGAGTTACGAATTTGAACTTAAAGATACCATACCTTGCTTTGGATGAAGGACAAATATGAAAAGATTCAAGGAATTTGACCTAGGGGAAGAAGACTTGGATGTGGGAAAAAGAATTTGGTGATTTGGTTGAGATTTGACAAAGTTATGGTGATTTTGGTTCTTGGAGGCTAGAGAGGATTTTGATGTGAGGAAGAAGATGAAATGAGGAGAGAGAGGGTAGATTAGGTCTTAAAGGGTGTCTGGGTAGGTCTGGGTCGGGTCTGGGTCAGGGTAGGTCGGTTTGGGTCTTGAAAAAGGAAGAAAAACTTACCTGGGTTGCGGCCGGGTCGTGGAGCTCCATGGGTCGAGGCGCGTGTCATGCGCGGATCCTGCTTGCTGGATGCTGCCGACCGGGATGGTGAACCCGGATGCCTGTCCCCGGTCCATTCCTCTTGGCTTCCCGACCGGGTGTGCTTCTCCGGATGCCTGTCCCCGGTCCGTCTCATTCAAGCTTCACGACCGGGATGGTGAACCTGGACGCCTGCACCCGGTCCAACTCTCCATGCGTTCCCGACCGGGTAGGTCACCCCGGACCATCCTACCTGGTCCAAATCTCAAGACCTCATCCAAATCATTCCCAAGCTCTCACCATCCTCCAAGTGACTTATTGTTGAAAAAGAACAAATCCTAATGCAATATTTACAAGGATAACCATGGGACTTCCTCCCAAGTGAGCTTGTTTAAAGTCACTAGCTTGACTTTGCCTCCTTTGAGGTTAGGCAAGGGGAGCATCAGAGAGTGGGGTTGATGTCCCATCCTCCTTTGGTATGGTGGCCATGTATTCCTTGAGTCTCTGGCCATTCACTGTGAAGTCTCCACCTTGCTTGTTCCAAAGCACAATGGCTCCATAAGGTCTCACTTCTTTGATCACAAATGGACCAGACCACCTTGATTTAAGCTTCCCTGGAAATAACTTCAGTCTAGAGTTGTAGAGAAGAACTTGATCTCCAGCCTTGAACTCTCTCTTGAGGATGTGCCTGTCATGGAAGGCCTTAGTCTTTTCCTTGTAAATCCTTGAGTTCTCAAAGGCATCCATCCTTATCTCATCCAGTTCATTGAGTTGAAGAAGTCTCTTCTCTTTTGCACTCTTGATGTCAAAGTTTAGAAGCTTCACAGCCCACAATGCCTTGTATTCAAGATCAACTGGTAGATGGCAAGACTTCCCATAGACAAGGTTGAAAGGGGTAGTGCCTAGAGGAGTCTTGAAGGCTGTTCTATATGCCCAAAGAGCATCATCAAGGTTGTCTGACCAATCCTTCCTCTTAGTTCCCACAATCTTCTCCATGGTGCCCTTGATTTGCTTGTTGGAGACTTCTACTTGGCCACTTGTTTGAGGGTGATAGGGTGTTGCAACCTTGTGTTTCACTCCCTTCTTCTTGAGAAGACCCTCAAATAGCTTGTTGATGAAATGTGAACCTCCATCACTTATGACCACTCTTGGTACTCCAGACCTTGGGAAGATATTGCTCTTGAACATTTTGATTACCAATCTTGAATCATTTGTGGGACTTGCTATGGCTTCCACCCACTTTGATACATAGTCCACAGCCACCAAGATGTATTTGTTGCGATAAGAAGAAGGAAAAGGTCCCATGAAGTCTATCCCCCAAACATCAAACACTTCTACTTCAAGGATTGGGTTTTGAGGCATCTCATTCCTCTTAGTAATGTTCCCCCTCCTTTGGCAAGAAGCACATCTTGAAATAAAGTCTTGTGTGTCCCAGAACATGTGTGGCCACCAAAATCCAGCTTGTAGCACCTTTGAGACAGTCTTGAAAGTAGCAAAATGGCCTCCATAGGAAGATCCATGGCAATGTGTGAGGATTCCTTCAACTTCTTCTTCAGCCACCACTCTTCTATAGATCTGATCTTTGCATAGGGTGTAGAGGTATGGTTCATCCCAATAGTATCTCTTCAATTCTTTGTAGAACTTCTTCTTCTCATACCCCGCAAGCATACCAAGGTCCCTTCTCTTCAGCTGCCTTAACCTCTTCAATCTTCTTTCCAGTCTCAATAACTGCCACCACTGACATAATAGCCATGACATGCTCTTGTCTAAGTCCCTCATCAATAGGGATTCCACCTTCAATCCTCAGCCTGGACAAGTGATCAGCATATCCATTCTCAATCCCTGGCTTGTCTCTAATCTCTAAGTCAAACTCTTGAAGCAAAAGGATCCACCTTAGTAGTCTTGGCTTGGCATCCTTCTTTGCTAGGAGATGTCCCAAAGCTGCATGGTCAGTATACACAATGACCTTGGAACCCACCAGGTAGCTTCTGAATTTTTCAAAGGCGAAGACAATGACCAGCATCTCTTTCTCAGTTGTGGCATACTTCATCTGTGCATCATTCGGGGTTTGGCTAGCATAATAAATCACATGAGTCTTGCCATCCTTCTTTTGCCCAGGGACAGCCCCAACAGAAAAGTCACTAGCATCACACATTATCTGAAAAGGGAGGTCCCAATCAGGTGGCTGGACAATGGGAGCACTAACAAGTTCACCCTTTATCTTCTTGAAAGCTTCAAGACACTCTACATCAAAGCTGAAAGTGGCCTCCTTGCACAGCAACTTGGTCATTGGTCTAGCAATCTTTGAGAAGTCCTTGATGAATCTTCTATAGAACCCAGAATGGCCAAGGAAGCTCCTGATGTCTTTCACTGTCTTTGGTGGTGGCAAGCTGACCATCACCTCAATCTTAGCCTTGTCCACTTCAATGCCCTTTTCTGAAATCTTATGCCCAACCACAATCCCCTCTTTGACCATGAAGTGACACTTCTCCCAATTCAGCACAAGGTTGGTGTCTTCACATCTCTGTAGGACCATGCACAAGTTGGACAAACAAGCAGAAAACGAAGATCCATAGACATAGAAATCATCCATGAATACTTCCACTATATCCTCAATGAGATCCGAGAAGATAGACATCATGCACCTTTGAAAGGTTGCTGGAGCATTAGATAACCCGAATGGCATCCTTCGATAAGCAAAGGTGCCATAGGGGCATGTGAATGTTGTCTTCTCTTGATCATTGGGATGTATGGAGATTTGGAAGAACCATGAATACCCATCAAGAAAGCAATAGAAAGGATGGTTTGCAAGTCTCTCAAGCATTTGATCAATGAATGGCAATGGAAAATGATCCTTTCTAGATGCAGAGTTGAGCTTTCTATAATCAATACACATCCTATGGCCAGTTATGGTTCTAGTTGGTATCAATTCATCCTTGTCATTTTTAACCACAGTGATACCACCTTTCTTTGGAACTACATGCACAGGAGACACCCATTTAGAATCTGAAATAGGGTAGATAACACCAGCATCTAAGAGCTTAAGAATCTCCTTCTTTACAACATCCTTCAGGTTAGGATTCAACCTTCTTTGATGCTCTATAGAAGTCATTGATTCATCCTCTAGATGTATCCTATGCATGCACAAAGAAGGTGATATCCCCTTGATATCATCTAGTGAGTACCCAATTGCCTTTCTAAACTTTTTAAGTGCATTGAAAAGTTGAGAAAGTTCAAGTTCAGTAAGTTCACTACTCACAATGACAGGTATGACTCATTAGAGCCTAGAAATGCGTACCTTACACCATGGGGAAGAGGTTTTAGCTCCACTTTTGGTGCCTTGAGCTCACTCCAATCATCTTGTTGGGTGTCCTCTTGTTGAGTGGCTGAAACAGCTTGGTGCACCTCTTGTTTAAGCTCCTCATACTGGCCTTCATCATCAATCTTCTTGCGAGAATCCAGCATGGCCACAATAGCATCACTCACTTTGTTCTCAACCACTTAGACCTCTTTATCCACTGTCAAAGCATGTTGCAAAGGGTCCCTTATTGCCAACTCTCCAGTGCCAATTCCTCGAAGCTCATCAGCAAGAGCTTCCATCTCTTCTATGTAAAACACTTGGCCTTGCACATTTGACCTCTTCATTACCTCATTGATGTCAAAATGGAGAGTGTGCTCTTTCCCCAAATGAAGATCAATGTTGCCTTCCATCACATTGATAAGGGCTCCTGTTGTGGCTAAGAATGGTCTTCCAAGGATCAAGGGGTCTCTAGCTTCTTCATCCATCTCTAGTACCACAAAATCAGTAGGAATCTCACAATTTCCTACCATCACAGGGAGAGCTTCAAGGATACCAATAGAGAATTTGACTGAGCGATCAGCAAGCACCAAAGAGAGTTTACACTTCTTGTATTGGCTGAACCCAAGCTTCTTGGCAACAGATAGAGGCATGAGACTGACACTAGCTCCCAAATCACATAGACATCTCTCAAACATCAAGGAACCAATGGCACATGGTAGGGTAAAGCAGCCTGGATCCTCTAGCTTCTTAGGGATTGTCAATCTCTGGATGATGGCACTGCACTCACGAGTAAGAACCATCATGTCCTCCATTTCCTTCTTCTTGGCAGCCACAGCATCCTTCAAGAACTTGCTGTATTGAGGGACAAGCATGAAGGCATCAATGATGGGCATTGTGACTTGAACTTCACTCATTTGCTTCTGAAAGAGTGCTTTGTACTTCACCAAAAGTTGCTTCTTGAATCTTCCAGGAAATGGCAGCTTAGGTTCATAGGGAGGAGGAACAAAAGAAGACTCTTTTGTTGGAGTGGCAACTTCACCATGCTTTAGTGTTTTCTTCTCTTCTCCAACCTTTCCTTTACCCTTAGCTTCAACAATCTTTTCTAGAATCTCCTCATCAACCTTCTCATCTACAATCACAACATCATCATCAATGTTGATGGCCACCCCACCCCCCACCTAGTGTCTCACCATCCTTGGGGAGAGCTCTTGGAGGAAACTCTCTACCACTTCTCAAAGTGATTGCCTTCATTGGATCCTTGGGGTTTTGCTCAGCCTTTCCTGGTAGTGTTCCTTGTTGGCGACTTGGCTGAGAGTTCATAGAAGCAAACTGATTCTCCAAAGCTCTTATCTTGTTGTTTTGCTCAGTATAGCTGCTATCAATCTTGGAGTGAACAGTCTTGAACTCATGGCCAATGTCCTTGGCTGTTCTAGCTTGACCTTCCAGTATTTGTTTGAACATAGCTTCCATAGATGAATCTGGAGCTTTAGCTTGGGAGGAGCTACCTTGAGCTTGATTAGGCTGATTGCCTTGATTGGTAAAACCAGGAGGAGGATTCTGCCTAGGCTGGTAGTTCCCTTGCTGAGTGTTTTGCTTGGGTTGATAGCCTCCTTGCTGGTTGTTGGGATAAGACCTTTGCTGGTAGTTGTTGTACTGAAAGTTAGGCTCCTTCCTGTACCAAGTACCATTGTTGTTGATGAAGCAAAGCTCTTCTTGTCCTTCTAACCCATCAACTTCATTAACCTTAGGAGGAGTTTCTTGACTAGGACCACCCAAAAAGTTGATCTGCTCCTTTTTGGCTTGGTTAGCAATCAGCAAGTCTATCTTCTCTTGCAAGGATTTGATTTCCTTCTTGGTCTGGTTGTCATCAGCTCTGGTGGTTCTATCAGCTCTGTCATGCTCTCCACTGTAAACTGAGTCACTCTTCACCATGTTGTCAACCAGCTCCTCAGCATCTTCTTCAGACCTACCCAGGAAGAAACCATTGCTTGCTGTATCCAATCTTTCTCTGAACTCAGGGAGGGCACCTCTGTAGAATGTACTCAACAAACTCTCCTTTGAGAAGCCATGGTGTGGGCATTTAGCTTGATAGCCCTTGAACCTCTCCCATGCTTCACTAAAACTTTCCAAATTCTTCTGCTAGAAGCTAGAGATCTCATTCCTCAGCTTGTCTGTCCTTGATGTAGAGAAGAACTTCTCCAAGAAAGCTTTCTTGCAATCATCCCAAGTGGTGATGGAGTCACTAAGCAGAGATTTCTCCCATTGGCGTGCCTTGTCTCCTAGAGAGAAAGTAAACAGCTTGAGCTTGAAGGCATCTTCTGACACACCATTGGTCTTGGACAAGCCACAATAGCTATCAAACTTGTCCAAGTGATCAAATGGGTCTTCTACAGCCAGGCCATGGTACTTGTTGTTCTCAATCACACTCAACAACCCTGACTTGATCTCAAAGTTGTTAGCTTCCACAGCTGGTGCACGGATGCCCGTCCTATTGCCATGAATGTGAGGACGGTCATAGGTGCCAATAGCTCTAGCTGGCCGCTGTGGGTGTTGTTGTTGCTGGCGCTGTGGTCCAAGGTTGTCAGCTCCTTGACCATTGCCATCTTGAGGTTGATGCTGGTGATCATCCATCTCAAACCCCAACCTCTGAATGTGAGCCTGTTGCTCTTCTTCTCTTCTCCTTCTTGCTATTTCCCTCTCAAGTGTAGCTATCTCTTCAATAATGGGAATCAGGTTATGCTTCTTGTGTTCATACACCTGAAAATCAAAGGAAGAGGCAAAAGGAGAATCAATATCACAAGAAAAGAAAAATGATTTAGTCTCAAGCAAGTGACTAAATCCCAATGTCACAATCAACTTAGAATTTGGCAACGGCGCCAATTTGATGAAAGGACTTTTCAAGGTTCCTAATCATAGTATATAAGATTGTCAAACCAGTTCTAAGTGACCACAAAGCAAAGGGAATGCAAGTCTATGCTTAATCTAAATGCAATCATTGAAGGAGATGATTATTAAACTAAGACAATATCTAAAATGCAACAAAATATAAAACTTTCTTTCTTATGAGGAGAATGAGACCCATGGGTATAGGGACTTGATCTTAAATGATTAAGTTTCAATCCAAGATGCCAACTTTTCAAACAATCTAATTCCTTATGCCTAGACACTATGCTTAAACAAACTCTATCCCTAGATGAATGCTCTTTTGCAATGATCACCCAAGTACACCAAATCCCTTTGGCTCTAATGATCAAAGCAAACATTAAGAATGAGTCTAATAGCAATCCTAGCTTCTTTAACAACTAATCCCTTAGGAAAAGCAAGCTAAAAGCATAGATGAGTTGGTTCAGGCATTTCATAGAACACCTTCCGGGCATGAAATGCCTATAGCTCTATGTTTGAGAGGCCAACTCAAATATAACATTTAAGAACACCAAATCATGCAAGGAAAGGATAAATCTTTCACTAAGCACCTTGGATCTACACTTAATCACTCTCAATCACCCTAACCCATGGATTTTAGATAGATCTACTCACTAATCCACATGCTTACTCTTAAACCCATGAGAGATTCAAGCTTAAACATGTAGAGAAAGAAAAGAGATGAAATCAAGCAATCAAGAACACAAAGATGAGATGAGATTATGATTCAAATATAAAACTTTACTCAAAGGTTTGTGTTCTTAGAGAGAAAATAACATAACATCCAAAATAAGGATAACTAGAGTATTTATACTTGGCTTAAAAGCCCTAGAAACATAAAACAAAATTACTAAAAAGTCCTTGAGCCAAATGAGTCTCAGCCAATAGGAGGAGGGCAAGAAATTCGGTCAGGGGTAAACTGAAGATCACCATCCCAGTCCACTCCTACCCGGCCGTCCATGTTGTGGCCGCGTCTTGCTCCGTCCGGGTTCACCAAGCTGGACAGGCCACCCAGGTCCTCAGCATTCTCTTCACGACCGGGTGCTCCAAGCCGACAGGCCACCCGGTCGTCCGACGCCCTGCTGTTTTCCCGTCCTCGTGTCCTTACCCGACGCCTCCTCGGTCGCTTCATGCTTTCATCGTCCGGGCTCTTGAACCCGGTCCATTATCCCCGGACTGTTCGGATGCGGCTTCCTCCCGACCGGGTGTCCCTTCCCGGACTGATCTACCCGGTCATCCGAACGTGCGATCAAATCCCATCCACCGTATGTACCCGCTCTAGTCTACCCGTCCAACTCTCGCATCTCTTGATTTCTCTCTTCTTATGGCCAATCTTGAATCTTCACTTCTTTTTGGGTCATAAGGTTCTCAAACACCTCAAACCTCACCAAAGCAGACTCCAACACCTGATAAGGACATATGAATGCAATAAAAAGATGGCTAAATAGATGAAAATATGCAAAACATCAAAGATAGAGCCTTCAGATAATTCATTTGTATTTGTGGATTGTTCTCAAAGGAACTAAGGAGGAATCATAAGAGACCTTGAGGTGCAGATTGGTAATGCATTAGTTCCAGTTGACTTCCATGTCCTGGACATCAAGCTGAATTGGAACACTTCTCTAATACTTGGAAGAGCATTCTTAGCTACAGTAAGAGCAATCTGCAACTTGCAGACTAACCGGTTATGTTTAACTCTGATAGATCCAAATGTCTATTATGATCCAGTCAAGACAAAGAAGCCCAACATGGAGATTGGGGATGATCCAAAATTTGTTGAAGTATGTTTCTGTGGAGAAGAGATTGATTCAGAAATTGAGTATGAGACAGAGTACGACGAATGAATCGGCGACATAATGTACACATCGATCGATCCTCGTCAATCAGAATCGATCGACACACCAGACGAAGCATCGATCGAAGTTCTTGGAAAGAAGAATTCCCAGATGGTGATTTTTCTGATGACAGTTGGGAAAGAGACCATTATCACCCAACCCTTGCTATAGATACTACCACATTCACGTCTAGACACGAAGAGTATGATGAAGATTACAGGAAGGAACAAGTTATAGAGTATTATGGTCTTCCTGTAGAAGAAGAAAGACTTCCACATCATTCCTGCAAACAATGGAATATAGCATCGATCGACAGAGGCTACTCAACATCGATCGACAATCATCATCACCAGCCAGACCGACTGCGCACATCAATCGACACAACCTACAGTATATCGATCGACACTAAGGCGACCGACATGGATAGAAATGGAAACTTTTCAATTGGCAATTGGGATGATTGCTATAAAGAGAGTTTTGCAGTAGAGGAAACATTAGATGCCCTAGAAGCAGATAAGATGAAAAGAGGTTTCACCAATGAAGACTTCTTCAAATTAAATGGCAAAGATGATATCCAGCCTTCAACATCAATCAACAACACTGCTGCAACATCGATCAATATCCAACGTTCCACATCGATCAACATAAATTCAAACCCTAGATCCGAGGTATGCAAACAAGACTCTATAGATTTTGGAAATCTAACACCGGATGAGTTAGCTATTTTCAGGGATCAAGATGGTCTTGCACGAGCTATAGATGGAAAAATTCTGCAAGTATCCAGAGAAGACAATGCAGACATCCTTCAGGTGGCCAATGAACCAGAAAACCTGTTCACACAACAACGTAGCAATCGAGAAAATCAGAAGGAGGTTACAGACGAGCATAATGATGCAGCTGGCAGATTCGAGCCAACCCCTTGACCACATACTCAACCATCGCTCGACGGAACATACTTCCCATCGATCAACAGAGCTCAACCAGCATCGATCGACAGGCATCCTGAATTTGGACGACGAGCTTACTGTTATGGAATAAGGAAGTTCTTCTGGGAACAGAAGGACGAGTATGGAGTATACAGAGATGAGTCTGGGTTTGCAACAGGATTAGATGGTGATAGCATCAATGTATCTAAAGAAGACATCAGAAAACTACTAGAAAGAGCGTCAAATGATGAAGAATCCTACGTATGCCTTCCAGAACTGGCTACCTCATTCACACTAACCAGGCTAGCACCAGAGATCTACAACAAAGATGAGATAAATGAGATGCTAACTGGAATTCAAGGAGCCCAACAAAGAGCAGAAGATAATTTCAACATGAAGCTGAATGATGGGTACAAGTATGGAAGAGATGAAAGAAGATTTGGGAAGAATTCAGAAAGAGAATGAGGCCGATAAGTTAGAACCCACATCAATCGACAGACACAATAACCCATCGATTGATACCAAGCGTCCACTATCAAGACATTTTACAAGAAAGAAAATCAACGAAGATAACCAATGGGAAGAAGAAGCCCTAGATTTGAGATTTGGTGACATCTACCATACACTCAACAACAACATCAACTGGCTAACCAAGAGGAGTGAGTTGATGCAGAAAGAATTGGCCATGCTTAATGATAAGAATGAATGTTGACAGAAGGAACCCGCATCAATCATCACCGAAGTGTATCTATCGATCGATGCGAGACTCAAATCACTAGAATATTTGGTGAAATCATTCGACTACAAGCTCGATGGAGTATACTATTCGCTCAACGATGACATGGATGGATTGACCAGCAGTCTGATAGAATTACAACAAGAAGTTGACACAATTCAGATACAGCTCGATTTTTAAGCAGCAACAATCTCATCGATCGACGCAGACAACCACCCATTGATCGACAGAAGATTAGTGGAACTCGAAGGCCAGATGATATTATTCGCTGAAAAGCTTCACGAGATCATTCAGACACACAAATCGACTGATGGACAACATGTTCCATCGATCGATATTCAGCATGCAGAGCTATGTACCAGAGCTGGTATGGAAAAGATGGCAGAAGAAATCTACAATGCCATAGAAAGATCGGAGGAGGTATCTTACAGGAGACACGACGAAACTTATTTCCCGATCAACAACAACATCAGTGGACTAAATTCAAGCACAGAAAAGATGCAGAAAGAGCTCAAGGTCATTCAGAGGCAACTTGCGAGTCGACCTTCACCAACCGTATCGATCGACAGAAGATACATGAGATCGATCGATAAACATCATCCAGAAGTGATTGACGCAACAACAACAGCATCGATCGACGCCGAGCTTCAGCCTGTCCGCGAAAAGAAACTAGAAGACACGATTGATTCAATGCAAGAAGAGCTGAAGGATCTACCAGACTATGCTTATGACAAGCTTGGAATGAACGAATTCAGAGTTGACAACATTGGAGAGAGGCTACAGATCATCTCAGATGCAGCAGCAAAGATGAATGAGAGATGGACCAGAGCGGATGATGCCACAAGAAGCTTCATTGCTACATGGTTCCAGATGAACAGAGATAATTTGGATACATGTTTTCCCACAAGTGGCTGCGTTCCACCTCACTAGTCCAACCACCTCCAAAGTCAAGCTAAAAGACTATAAAAATGCGCTGAGTGGGAGGCAACCCACTATTAGGCAATTTTATTTAGCCTTATTTATTTTAGTTACTTATTTTAGTTTTTCAATTTTTACTTGCAGCGAAAGATGAACCAGAATAGACGATTTCCTAAAAAATCGACCAACGAAACCATGTCGACATCGATCGACATAGCCACTTTAAAACCGATCGATGGCCTTCTTTTGCCATCGATCGACACGGACTTCTGTCAGGTATATCGTTCTTACTTTTAAACCTTAGTACTTTTGGTTTATGATATCACATTAACTCCGACTGGTCGTACACTGAGGACAATGTATAATTTAAGTATGGGGGGTGATATATCATGGATTTTACCCGTTTTTACCCATGGTATATGAGTGTTTTTACTACTATTATCTATGTTTTGGAGTCTATTAGGTATGTTTTCAAGTTCAGAAGCATTTTGGAGAAAAGTGATGTTTTAGGTGCCTTTTTGGAGCTTAAAGAAGAGTTCACCCGAGATCAAGACCAGGTCGAAGTCAGAGTTACACATCGATCGATGCACACTCTGTGCAATCGATCGACACACATTAGCCGAAGGACGATACATCGAGACCATAATCGATCGATGTACACCCAGTACTATCGATCGATACTGAGGCGGTTGAAAGACAAGTTGGACCTGGCCGAACTTGAAGCCCAAGATATCACAATTTACAAGAATGCCCCTGACGAGTTTTTTAACCTAATGAACTCATATATATATATATGCCTAAGTGTTTTGGCATTACGGACAAGCTCTTACAATTCAATTTTACAAGTCTTTTCTACAATACAAGCTCAAGTTTCTTCTACTTCTACTATTTCTTTCAGTTCTTTATTTGTTAACAAAGGTTAAAGAATTCTAGACCTAGAGGAGAGATCCAAAGATATTTGTGATTGGAACCTAAGTGTTCACCCTCTAATAAAGCTTGCTTAGAGCCTTATCAATCGATACTTTTATAGAGTAATCGATCGACGTAGCTAGAGGTGTATCGGTTGATATTCCTATCGAACTATCGAGCGATACCAGCGCGTAAGTTTCTAATCGCTAACACCATTTAGCATCTAAGTAATAGATGGTCTAAATAATGCGAGAGCTGATGGATTCATTTAATAAGTGTTGAGCTCTGACATATCATGCAAGCAACTTGTTAGCCTTTATAATATTTATAATCGTGAATTCCTGAATACTTACCCTGAATCTAACAACTTTTCTTTACTGTTTTCAAAACCAAATCCTTTCAACTGAGTAATCTTATCCTTACTCAGAAAACCTGCACTTTACTTTAAACTATTTTCATCCTAGCATAGTCATTAAGATTGCATCTTATTTGTACACTAGCTCTCTGCGGATTCAATCCCTAAGTACTACAACTGAACCTCTTATTTGAGAGAGTAAAGTCACTCCTTAGGGTAATTTGAGTGATATCAAATTTGGCGCCATTGCCGGGGAGCTTTGATACAATAGGATCTAATCTGATTAGGTCTAGGTTATTTCTATTTTTATTTTAATTTGTTTTCTGACACAAATATTTTTCTTGTCTTTTCAGGTACATGCCCAGCAGCACCAGAAGCAACAAGGAATCCAACTTTTGTTCTCAGAAGACCCTGCTAGCTTGGAACGTTCAATCCGCAAGGAAATCCGTTCTGCATCGATCGACGCCATCAATTGCCTGTCGACCGATATCGACGCAACCCTGCCGACCGAGACACCGTCTTCGTCGACCGACACTCGCACCTTCACGTCAATCGACACTACTTCACCGTCGACCGACATCTTTCATCCGACATCGATCGATACCCCTATCCGTATATCGATCGATAGTACTCCGCAAGTCATGGTTGCGCCTATTATTCTCACCAAGATGAGAATGGAGACTTGCGTGACCAAGAAGGTCACCTTCGTAATGAAGCAGGTCAGAAACTCAACGCCCAGAATGAAGTAATCCCTGAGCCAGAAACTGCACCTACAGGAGCTGTTCAACCTGTAGAAGAGGCTGCTCGAACACTAGCTGACTACAACCATCCAGATCAGTTCTACACCAACAGATCAGACATTCGTCCCCCAGCTATTCAGAGAGGCGATTTCGAGCTCAAGCCGCAGTACTACACCCTTGTGGGACAGATACCTTACTATGGGCTGTCCAGTGAGCATCCCATGGACCATCTAGAGAGGTTCGAGGATCTCATATCTGCTATCAAAGCCAATGGAGTCCCTGTGGACTACCTTCTCTGTAAGCTCTTCAAACTCTCTTTATCTCGAGAAGCTTTACGCTGGCTTAAGCAGCTACCACCAGGATCTCTTACATCACGGGCGACATCAAAACGCATTTTTGCGTAACTTCTTTGATGATGCGCGCGCTGAAGACTTAAAGAGGAAAATTGCCACATTCAATCAGGAGCCTGGAGAGTCATTCAAGGATACCTGGATCAGATTCAAGTCTTACCAGCGAGACTTCCCACACCATGGATTCAACAAAGTGCAGCTGCTCTGCACTTTCTTCAGAGGCATCGCACTGAAATATCAGACGGCTCTAGACACTGCGAGTTAAGGAAACTTCACCACAAGGAATCCTGAAGATGCTGTGAAGCTAATAGACAACCTAGCATCCAGCAACAGCACAAAGAACATTGTAAGAGCAAGATCTGCAGCGTTCCTTGGAAAGGAACAGATAAATGAGGTACAAGCTACACTTGACAATGTTCAGAAACTGCTAAGCAAGCAAATCTGCTCAGTAGAGGATGCAGAAGCTGATGAAGAAGATGACTACACAGAAGCAGAAGTCAACTGGATCAGTGGAACCGGATTTCAGAGGTCTGGAAACCAAGGAAACAAAAACTTCGCAGGACAGAGAGGAAACTTCAACAGCAGCAACCCCAACAACAACAGGAGTTATGGAAACTCATCTTACATGAAGCCACCCACACCAACCCCAGAAGGAAAGCTAGAAGACATGCTCAGCAAAGTTCTTGAAAGCCAGCAGAAGTTAGAGGTGAACTTCAATGGAAAGATCGACGCTGTCTACACCACTTTGAACACAAAGCTTAATGCTTTGAGTAACCATGTGAAGAAACTAGAGACTCAAGTGATTCAGACAGGTGAAGTTGTTAAGAAGCAGAAAGCTTTAGGAAAAGGGACTGGAGAAGAAACAACAGGCCACAACATCAATGCTATCATAGAGGATGATTTTTGGAGAGTGGTAAAGCAAGAGAAGCTGCAAGAGGAAGACTTCCAGATCGAAAGAAACCACTGGAATCGATCGATGTTTGGATCACCACATCGATCGATGTACGCCAATACCAATCGATCGGTGGAACAAGACGAGCATCGACCGATGGATCTTGAAGGATTTACCAACGAGTGCAATACCGTGAAGATACTTACTCACAAGGAGTTCGCAGCAAAACACCCTCATCCGCCCAACCCTTATCACATCGACCGACAGGACAGACGCCCCATCGATCGACCGATTGATAAAGAAATCGATCGACACACTCCAGAAGCTATCGATCGATATTCAGTTATCACACGCCGAGTGCAACTTCCCAAGATAGATGTTGCACGACTTAATGCACTCAGGGAGCAATATAAGCCTTCCAGAAAACCCACCAACCGCCATAATGAAGAAACCCACGGATATTATTGATCCAATGGAGATAGAAAAGGAAAAAGATGGCAGAGTTCTCAGAAAAAGGAATGAGAAGGTTCCTAAACACCTTAAAAGAGGAGTTAATGAGAAAGAGTTGGCAAGTTTCAGAAGGAGAGTTCTAAGGATACCTATAGAGAAACCCTTTGAAGAAGCCTACTTTTCACACAGATTGTGGACGTTTTTCAGAGAAACCAAGGAGACAGAAGAAGACATCAAGAGGATGTTCAACCAAGTCAGAGAAAGTATGACGAAGAGGATCAAACTAGAGAAGAAGGGTGATCGAGGAAAGTTCGTTGTTCCTTGCTCAGTCCATGGAATCAACTTCCCACGTGCCCTATGTGACACAGGATTTGGAGTTAGCATCTTACCCAAAGTGATAGCAGACCATCTAGGTCTGAAGATAGAGCCTACCAAGAATCGCTCATCTTTGTGGATTGTTCTCAGCAGAACTCGAGGAATTGTGAGAAACCTTGAGGTCACCATAGGAGAAGCCCTAATTCCAGTGGACTTCAATGTCTTGGACGTCAAGATAACCCTACCTACTTCTTTGCTACTTGGAAGAGTCTTCATGGCCACAGTTGGAGCAGTCTGCAACCTTCAGACAAACACACTGTGCCTAACCCTGATCAAACCCTACGGTATACTATGATCCAGTACGAGTCATCAAGGTCCCTAAGAAGATCCAAGACGACTCAGACCTTGTAGCTGTTTGCTATTGTGGAGATGAATACGACTCACAAGGCTAATATGAGACAGACCGAATCGATCGATAGAAGACTGCCTCATCGATCATCTCTGGTGAACGGACATCGATCGACAGCCACACATGGTCATCGATCGATTCACTATTCAATCAGATCGAGGAGGAGTTTCCAGAAGGTAATTCCGAAGTAAACACGTGGGAGAACGAATACTACATCCCACCATATGCTGCAAATACTACTCACATTGAGGAGTATACTGATGATTACGAGGAGGGGAGGGCTATAGAATGTCACAACCTTCCAGAAGATGAAGATCGACTTCTCCAGCACAACCTCAGAATCACGACATCGATCGACAGGACCTTCTCCCCATCGATCGATACTACTTGCCTCGCATCATTCGATAACACAGTCAACAACACGCGAGACGGAGACTACTCAATCGGGAGCTGGGAAAGCGAATACCTGTACGAGAGCTTCGCGGTCGAGACCGCCACACCAACATACATCACCCTACCCGAAGAAGTCTCATCGATCGACACGGCACCAGTACATTCGACCGATAGCCCTGGACAACCATCGATCGATTTAGAACCTGTGCTATCGATCGATACATACACCCAACCATCCCAGGTAACAAATTCAAATGTACTTAATTTCGGTAATCTAATCCCGGATGAGTTTGGTATTTTCAGGGATTCACAAGGCTTTGCACGCTCAATGGATGGACGAACACTCCACATATCCAAAGAAGACATTGCAGACGTCCTACAGTTAGCCAATGGATCCCACAACCTATTCCAGCAACAACGCTACGGACCAGACCACCATTATCAGCACCAGGAGGCAGACACAACAACCGAGCCAAAGGAAGCTGAGGATAACCATCTCAACAGGAAGGATCCATATCTCCAACAGAAATCGATCGATACAGATTGTGTTGCATCGATCGATAAGTGTCCCAAAATTCGGAAAGAGAGCCTTTCGATATGGAGTTCCAAAAGTCTTTTGGGAGCAGAGAGATAAGTATGGGGTCTACAGAGACGAGAATGGTTTTGCTAGAGGAATAGATGGTGACGTCATCAGAATTTCTAAAGACGACATCAAGAAACTGCTCCAAAGAACTTCAATGGACGAGCGCTCCTACATCTGTCTACCAGAGCACGCTAGTTCATTTACAAGAAGAGAATTGGTGCAAGAAACCTACACCAAAGACGAGATCAACGAGATGTTCACCGGTTTACTTGGAGAACGCAAATGGGAAAAGCTCTCCATGGAAAAGAGTTTAGAAGAGGCCACAGACAAGCTTCGCAGTGAGACGAACTGGATGTTCAGTGCAGACCAAGGATTACATCAAGAAGGTTCAACGCCTTGAAATGGAACTTGAAGATCTTCGCAACACACAGAACCATAGCCAAAAAAGATCAATATCGATCGATGGAGTAACATCCGCATCGATCGATACGGAGCCCACACCATCGACCATTTATTCAAAACATGAGGTTGATGAGTCTCTTGGAGATATCTGGAAAGAATTGAAGGAAGCAGAAGCTCGTCTCAGCAGCAAACTCACCAAAACCTGTAAACTTATCTTCCACAACCTAGGGGATCTAAGCATCTCCACACAAGAGATAAAGAGATCTATACGCCTTATCAATGAAGCACATGCCCCGCTGCACCTTGCAATCCTTTTGGAGGATTGACTCGTCTGAAAGCAGTTGAGAGGAAAATTGCTGATATACACTTCTTAGTAGACAAAGAAGTGGAGGAACTCGCACTTCGAATAGATACTATACAGTAGGAGGCTGAGAAGTTCCAACGTCAACTTGATTATCAGGCTGCATCGATTGCATCGATCGACAAGCTCAACATCACATCGATCGATAGGCGATTAACTGAAATCGACGGCCAGATGAAGCTCTTTGCAGAGAAGCTTCACGAGAATCTGCAGAAGCAAAAATCGACCGATAAGCAACCTATTGCATCGATCGATATACAGACTTCAGAGATCTGTACCAGAGCAGATTTGGATAAATTAGCTGATGAAGTCTACACAGCAATAACAAGCGTGGATGATTCACAAGATAGACGTCTAGACCAAACGTATTTCCCGCTTCTTAACGAGGTTGGAAGCATGGAATCTAGCATAGAAGGGATGCAGAAAGAAATTAAAGCCATTCTGAGACAGCTTGCGAGCAGACCTGCACCCTTAGAATCGATCGATGGACTTCAACAGCCATCGACCAACATTTAAACAAAGGAATCGATCGATACCAGCTCCATCCACGACAAAATGATCCAACACCTTGATTCAATGCATGCAAAGCTTAGTGATCTTTCAGAACATGCCTACAGGAAGTTAGGATGGCACGAGTTCAGCATTGAAGGTCATGAAGAAAGGATTCAAAGGATCACTGATGAGTTGATTGAGTTAAAGAAGAAACGAACCAGAGAATATGAAGCCACAAGAAGCCTATTTGACGCATGGTTCGGTGAGAAGAAATATACAAAGGATACTTGTTTCTCAACAAGTACCTAGACTTCATCTCGGTAGCTCATTCCATCCAAAGTCAAGCTAGATGACTATAATCAAAGCGCTGAGTGGGAGGCAACCCACTGTTAGGTAGTTTTTCATTTTATTTTTATCTTTAGGATTTTATTTTTCGTATTTGTTTTTCTTTGTAGTTACAATTAGACCGACATGACACTGTCGATATCGATCGACATGAACCACATAGAAGCGATCAGCGAATGCGACTCAACATCGATCGATACGCATCGCGGTCAGGTATATCGTTCTAAACCTTTTGATATCAGTGTACTTTATTATTAGCTATGCCTTCACTGGACTGGTTATACACTGGGGACAGTGTATTATTTAAGTCTGGGGGGATGTTAATAATGTTGCTTACCTTTTGATTTAATCCAAAAATGTTTTCAAAATGGTTTTTATTGAGTCAAGAAAGGGATAATGATAATTTAAATTTTCACTTTTTATCTAACCAATCTTTTAAGCACCATTCTTAGATTTGTTGATGCAGAATGTACTATAGATGCTAAAGTTGATCACCTATCAGCTATGACAACACTTTCATTGATTGTCTGGAGGAACCAAAGCTGATTTCCAACCTAACCTGACAATTCTTTGCTTGTCTTGGGGCTTGGTATACATGGGATCGGATGCTTCAAACAAGTCTGGAAGGTAAAAGCCTTGTGTAGATAATTTTATCACCCTCTCTCTCTCTCATTTTCGAAATTAGATTTAATTTTTATTCAAGTTTAAAAAAAAAATCGAAAATTATCTAAAATTTATGTTCTAGGATTAGTTAGTTATTAACTAGGAAGGAATTCGAACATGGCTTGGCGGTTACCCCCCTCAAGACTTGATTCATAATAATTCTATAGGTAAAGGGTTCGAACAGGGCTTGGTGGTTACCCCCTTCAAGACTTGCTTCGCAATGAATCTTAGGATATAGGTCAAAAAGAACTGAACAGGACTTGGTGGCTGCAACCATTAAGGCTTGATTCATGGAAGACTGTCCAATCTTGGTCAATGTCTTGCAAATGAAGCAGACTTGACTAGGAGAGAAAAAGTAGAGAGAGAGGATAGGAACTAATTTTTACCTGCAGATCCAGATACTTGTTTCAGCAACCTTGCATCCTGTGATCAATACTCCCAAGGTAAAGCCTGCACTTTTATTTTTATGTACAGAATTGAAATCAGTAGAGGGGTTAGTCAGACATGATTGCTAAGTTGTTGGCTAGACGATCAAGGTTGTTTAATTAGGATTTTGCATAATGTGCTTCTGTGATTGACAGACTCTTAGATGTGGTTTGCAACAAAGTAGAGGTTATGATTCTAAGTTTGAATTTGATTTAGTCCCTGCTTTTCAAAACCTCTTTCATAAAGACTGCCTGTGTGTTTGCTTGAGGACAAGCAAAATGTTAAGTCTGGGGGAGTTGATATATCATCGATTTTACCCGTTTTTACCCATGGTATATGAGTGTTCTTACTACTATTAGCTATGTTTTGGAGTCTATTAGGTATGTTTTCAGGTTCAGAAGCATTTTGGAGAAAAGTGATGTTTGAGGTGCCTTTTTGGAGCTTAAAGAAGAGTTCACCCGAGATCAAGACCAGAGGTTGACGTCAGAGTTACACATCGATCGATGCACACTCTGTGCAATCGATCGACACACATTAGCCGAAGGACGATACACCGAGACCATAATCGATCGATGTACACCCAGTACTATCGATTGATACTGAGGCGGTTGAAAGACAAGTTGGACCTGGCCGAACTTGAAGCCCAAGATATCGTATTTTACAAGAATGCCCCTGACGAGTTTTTTAACCTAATGAACTCATATATTTATATGCCTAAGTGTTTTGGCCTTACGGACAAGCTCTTATAATTCAATTTTACAAGTCTTTTCTACAATACAAGTTCAAGTTTCTTCTACTTATACTATTTCTTTCAGTTCTTTATTTGTTAACAAAGGTTATAGAATTCTAGACCTAGAGGAGAGATCCAAAGATATTTGTGATTGGAACCTAATTGTTCACCCTCTAATAGGTCTATGAACTTCTATTATTACCTTATTGCTATGAACTACTTAGCCATGTCTGAGTAGATTCATTTGTTAGATTTAGGGTTTAAATAGGATATGAGGGATTAGCCCCAGCCTATAATTGCTATAGTTGTGATATTTATTGTTAGGATTGTTCACTAATGCTTTTTCTAGCTTAGCTACCTAGAACATGAACTTGGATTGCATTGTTCATTACAAGCAATACCTGAAATCATCCTAAACATGCTATGACCCTCTTGAGATATGCGAAAGCTGATCTAAGATCATGGTGAGCATTATATCAACACGCGCATAAAGCTTGCTTAGAGCCGTATCAATCGATACTCCTATAGAGTAATCGATCGACGTAGCTAGAGGTGTATCGGTGGATATTCCTATCGAACTATCGAGCGATATCGCCGGCAGAGTAGCCTAATCGCTAACACCATTTAGCATCTAAGTAATAGATGGTCTAAAAAATGCGAGAGCTGATGGATTCATTTAATAAGTGTTGAGCTCTGACATATCATGCAAGCAACTTGTTAGCCTTTATAGTATTTATAATCCTGAATTCCTGAATACTTACCCTGAATCTAACTACTTTTCTTTACTGTTTTCAAAACCAAATCCTTTCAACTGAGTAATCTTATCCTTACTCAGCAAACCTGCACTTTACTTTAAACTATTTTCAACCTAGCATAGTCATTAAGATTGCATCTTATTTGTACACTAGCTCTCTGTGGATTCGATCCCTAAGTACTACAACTGAACCTCTTATTTGAGAGAGTAAAGTCACTCCTTAGGGTAATTTGAGTGATATCAAGGGGGGGGGGAAGTTGCTGATATTACTCTACCTTTTGATCTCATTATTTGTTTTCTAAAGTTTTATTGAGTCAAGAAGGGGACAACGATCTTTTCAATCTTTAATTGTTATCTAACCACTCTTTAGCACCACTCTTCGATTTGTTAACTGTAGAATGTACTATAGATGCTAAAGTGGATCACCTGTCAACTAGAACCACACTTGCTATGAATGTTTGAAGAATCAAAGCTGATCTCCAACCAAACCTGATTACACCTGCTTGTCTTGGGGCTTGGTATACATTGGATCGGGTTCCTTCTGCAATTCTGGAAGTTAAAAGTCTTCTTGTTTCTGGTTCCCTTCTCTCTCCCACATCAAGCATCCTAGATATAAAAGATTGAGATGATTTCCTTGGCGATGCAGAGGGGTAGGAGTGTGTCCTATGACCCCGTATTATAATTCAGAAAGGAATGATCACACATTGTGGAAACGAGGGGTAGGCGTGTCTCTTGTGACGCCATTGTTCGCTACACTTTGTCAAAATAAGAGCTACAAAAGTAGAAAAAGTCAATAAGATGAACAAGATGGACTGCATCAGCATCAATGTTCATTGGAATTGAAACTATAAGGATTCAGAGAACAAAGAAAGAGGGAAGAAAGGGATCAGAGAAGACTACCTGTGTGTTCAGAAACTTGCTTGAGTAAGAACCCATGTGTCCCTTGATCGATACTCCCAAGGTAAAGCCTACACTTTTATTTTATGTAAAGAAATGAGATCAGTAGAGGGGTGAGTCAGACAGGATTTGCTAAGTTGCTGGGTATATGAATTTGGTTGCTAAGTTAGGATATGGTATGAAGTACTTCTGTCGTTAGGAAATATTTTATGTGGCTTGCAACATTGTAGAAGTGATGATTCTAGTTAGAGATTGTTTGAGTCCATGCTGTTTAAAACCTCTTTCAGATAGACTGCCTGTTTATTTTGCTTGAGGACAAGCAAAAGGGTAAGTCTGGGAGAGTTGATACACCATGGATTTGACCCAGTTTTACTCGTGGTATATAGGTGTTTTAAGATATAAATATTATGTTTTGGAGTCTATTAGGTAAGTTTTCAGGTTCATTTTGGAGTAAAGTGATAATTTAGGAGCATTTTGGAGTAAAGTGATAATTTAGGAGCATTTTGGAGCTTAATAGAGATATCATCCGAGTTGACCATCAAACCAGACCAGAGGTCGATATTCAGAGACAACAATCGATCGATGCACACTCTGTGCTATTTATCGACACAATAACCAAAGGTCGATGTATCATGATTACAATCGATCGATGCACATCCTGTGACATCGATCGATACAGAGTCGCGCAGAGACAGAATGTTTCCAGCCGACTTAAAGCCCAAGTCTTCGCCAAATTACAAGATTGCCTCTGATGATTTTTTTAACCTAATGAACTCATTATATATAGCTTGTCTATGTGTTTAAGGCAAAGCATTATTTTATTACTTTCTAGTTTTATTGTTTAAGGTTTTTAGAGATTCTTAGAGTTGGAGAGAAGATCCAAAGAGATTTATGATTGGAACTCCATTATTTGTTTCTCTATTTATCTATCTATGAGTTTCTTTCATCTTGTTGCTATGAATTGCTTAACTATGTCTGAGTAGATTCTATTGTTAGATTTAGGGTTTAAATAGGTTGTGAGGGATTAGCCCCAACTATAGATTGCTAAGTTGTGATATTCATTGTTATGATGTTCTTAATGCTTGACTTCTAGAGTAGCTAACTAGAATCTTGATCTAGGATTATTAGTTAACCTGACTTAATCCTGAATACATCCTATTCAAGCTAAGATTACTAGAGAAAGGAGAGAGCTGATCTATAGTCTTGGTAAGCTTGATTTCAACTCGCGCATAAAGCTTACTAGAAGCGCGTCGATCGATATTCCTATAGAATAATCGATCGACGGAGAAAAAGGTGTATCTATCGATACTCTTATAGAGTCATCAATCGACACTTTCTAATTGATCATCCCGAGAGGTGAGATCATTAGATCTAGTTATCAGATGAATCTAGAAGGCGAGACCTGATTGATTTGTTCATAAGTGTTGAGCTCTTTAATATCATGCATGCAACTTGTTAGGCATCTATAGGATTATAATCCTGATCACCTCAATAGAAACCCTAAGTCTAGCTACTTTCTTTAATTTTTTAAAACCCTCAAATCAAACCCACCGAGCAACTGCCTTGCTCAAACCTGCAATTTAAAGTTAATCTAAATCAACTTAGCATAGTCACTAAGGATTATAGCTTTTGTGTTCCCTACCTCCCTGTGAATTCAATCCCTAAGTACTACAACTGAACCTCTTATTTGAGAGAGTAATTCATTCCTTAGGGTAATTTGAGTGATATCAAAAGCGTATTTGAGTCCAGCTGGAAGTTGTTATAATTCAACTTTTGGTACTTTTTCCGAACCCCAGTTGTTCGATGCAAGAGGGCGTCGATCGATATCACCCGATAGGTATCGATCGACTTTTATTGCGGATTCGTCATCTTCTTCCGTGTCGACAGGCATGACTTCCTTACTGGCACCCTTTAGTTGAGCGTACTCATCAGCTCTGTCATCAGTACTGAAATTATTTCTTACAGGAGCCGTGAGAGTATTCTTTAAGGGATCGTTAGAACCTATATCATTGAAATATTGGTTAAAAGCATCGGATAGATGATCTACAAAGAACGTTTGGCCATCAATCATAGGTTTCCTGAACAGATTTTCCATGTCGAAAGTCATGGACAAATCTCGGATGTTCAGGGATATACGTCCTTTCCTAACATCAATGATTGCACCGACTGAGGCTAAGAACGGCCTACCCAAAATTAGAAGATCTTTAGGTTCATGCCCATACTTCAGCACTACGAAATCCGTAGGTATATGAATATCATTTATCCTTATGGGCACATCTTCAAGAACACCTTCTGGAATCCTAACAGATCTATCATCTAGAATGAGAGTGATATTTGTTGGTTTGAATTGAGTTAGCCCTAGCGTTACTACAACAGAATAAGGTATTAAATTCACACTAGAACCTAGATCACAGAGAGATCTTTGGAACCGCTGATTGTGGATGTTGTAATCCAAAAACAAAAACTACCAGGGTTTGGTTGTTTAATTGGGATTCTTTCTTGAATCATGGCTCTTACTTCTTTTGAAACCATCATGAAACTGTGTTCCGATGATGGAAAACTTTTGGATACCATGTCTTTCACATATTTCTTAATGGAACGTGAAACTTTCATGGCCTCGCTCAATGGCATTTCAACTGTGATTTTCTCGAGGGCTTTCTTGCAAATGGCTTTATCCATTTCTCGTTTAGTCTGCGACTTATTGGGAGAGAAGGGTAATAAGGGTTTGTACACTCTCTCTATTACCGGCTCGACGGGTGTTGATTTCAGTGTAGGAGGTGCAGGACGTCGATCAATTTTTTCATCACCACGTCGATCGATTTCATTTTTCTCACGTCTCTTGATATCTTTATCAGCTCCTCGATCGATGGTTGCCTCTTCCTCGGCCTCGTCGCCAAGGTTAATCGGTTCAGAATCATCGAGGGTTATTGTTTTGGGTCTGGTTTTTGTGGTTCTCTCAACTTCAGCGAGTTCGTCATTAGTAGGTAGCGCTTTCTTTTGTAATCGGAACAAGGCGTTTCTCGCTCCTTAGTAGCACAGCGCAGACTTGATGTTTTGGGTTTGTGTCGGTCCTTGCAGGGAGACATCCTTTTTTCCTTTCGTACAAACCCATCGTCATGCGAAACTCGGCTATCCAATTTTTTTACATGATCACTCAGAGTTTCAAACTTATCATGCAAATGAGAGTACACAGAATCCAACTTTACATCGAAATCCGCACTCATCTTCTGCTGGTTTTTCAGAACTTGTCCCATCATAGATTCCACCCTGCTCTCGTGGGTCCTTGCTGCCTCGTAGCTTCTTATAGAGCATATGTCTCTTGGCTGATCAGAAGGCCTCTGTTCGCGAAAACTAATCTCATCGATGAGGTCTACATGCTCTTCTTTTTCTCTTTCACATGAAAAGGTCTTAGATATCTGATCTCCATTTGAATGATCTGGCATCCTCCTCCTCTTAAGATCAGTCTTCTTGGCACTAGTGCTAGTCGCCACTTTTTCAACGAGCCTCGTAGCTTCTTCAGGGCTTCTGGTTTTGAAGTTCCCTTGTCTCGCAGCGTCCAAAATCGCCTGGTATGTCCAATCGAGACCTTTGAAGAAAATATTAAGTAACTGAATCTCGGAAAACCCATTGTTTGGCCAGTCTCGCTGGTAGGCTCTGAATCTTATCCAAGAAGCCTTAAAAGCTTGAGTGGTACCTTGAGAGAAATTAAAGATCTTTGTGGGAACCGAAATTCGCATTGTCGATTTCCTTCGATTTGGGAAAGTTAGGAAAACCCTAATTTCCAAGAGATCCCGGATATCTGCTAAACCACGGGCCAAGCAATCAGAACACGATGGATATCAATGAAAAATACGAAAAAAGCGAAAAGAGAGCAAAATAGTTCTTATTCTGAATCCGTGAATAGCATTACAACAAAGGTAAAGCCTTGGCTGCGAGAGCTGTCGGCGAGTTTCCTAGTTCAGACAACCAAAGACTTGTGAAAAACCTAGTTGAGTCGCAGCTTGATTCTAGAAAACGGAAAATTGCCTATTGCTCTAAGTGCTATGTTTTTTGCTGTGAATGCGGATCCTTTTGCACCTTCGCCCTGGACTTCCTTATATACTTCTTCTAAGGCGGTTTACCCTTTCCCTTTCTGCCCTTGGTCGAGTTTATCGCTTCCCGGAAATATTCCATTTTTCTCCGATCTTCGTGTTTATCTTTGGAAACTTTACATTTATCCTCCGAACTTGACATTTATCTTCTTATGCATGAAAAAAGATAAACCGTCATAGGATCGAGAGTGGGCTTCTAGTCGTGTTTTAGGTCCCATTCGGACCGTCTTCCGACTTAAGCATTTTCTCGAGTCTGTCGAAACGACGCCTCTTTTAGAAATGACTTCGATTTACGAAAATTCGTACTTATCGTGTAGTGGAGGCAGTCCAGTCGACCGTTGCCGTTTTACACGATCAATTCGAATTTCATAAACGGAAACAAGTTCTCGCGGATTTTACAGTAAAATCCAGATGATGACTCCGATCGAGATGGAACGAGAAAGGACTTGACCTTGTTCCAAGGAGTAAAGCTACGAGGATGGGACGAAGGTCGATTGGGCAACCTTACTCGCCCGGATGGCGAGTTTAGCTCCCCTCCTTGTCCAACTCGCCGAGATGGCGAGTTTGTCTTCTTCTTTCGTTTTTTTTTTTTTTTTTAAAGCAACTCACCCACTGGGCGAGTTTGGGGTATCCCAACTTGCCAAGTTGGTGAGTTCTTCTTGTTTCTGGTCCAACTCACCAACCCGGCGAGCTGGAAGTCCTCCAACTCGCCAACCCGGCTAGCTGGAAGTCTTCCAACTTACTGGGATGGCGAGTTGGTCTTGCTTTGAGTCCAATCGCCAATCGGGCGAGTTGGAGGTGCTCCAACTCGCCGAGATGGGGAGTTGCTCTCGTCTTGTGTCCAACTCGCCAATCTGGCGAAGTTGAAGTCCTCCAACTTCGCCGAGATGGCGAAGTTGGTCTTGTTAGTCCAATTCGCCAATCGGGCGAGTTGGAGGTGCTCCATCTCACCGAGATGGCGAGTTGCTCTCGTCTTTGGTCCAACTCGCCAATCTGGCGAGTTGGAAGTGCTCCAACTCGCCGGGATGGCGAGTTGGTCTTGCTTCGAGTCCAACTCGCCATCCTGGCGAGTTGGTTGCCTTGTTCGGTTCGGTCCGTTTGTCTGGTAAGTTCGTTGATGTTCTCGGACGATTGAACCCTCGCTCTTGTTAGTCGTTTGAATTTTACGATGACTTTGGACAAGTCTCTAATTCCTTGTCGGAACTGACTCGAAACTTGTCGTTGTCTTTCTCGTACTCTCTTTATCTTTCTTTTTGCTAAGAGAAGATACCTTTTGAGGACTTTATGACGTTGGACTTTGCCGTGACCGATTTTGACCCCAACAATCTTACTCCTAAATTCTTCGGTTCGCGCATCATCAAAGAAGTTGTTGAGGAAAGTACTTTTTGATATTTCTCCAGGAAGTCAAAGATCCTGGCTGCAATTGTTTCAGCCAGTGAATCGCATCTCCAGCAAGAGAGTGGGGAAGAGCTTGAAAAATAAGTAATCTTCGGAGACTCCATGCATCATGATGTTAGACACAAAGTCCTCAAGTGCGTTGATATGGTATATATTATTTTCATGAGGAAGACCAAGAAAGGGATGCTGACCTACTAGAGAGAAGTATTTAGTTCTCAGCTCAAAGTCTTTCCTCTTGATTGCTGGTCGGCAGATCGCAGACCTGTTAGTGTAAAACCGATCAGGTCTGCTGTAATCTCCAAGCGTTCGGTGGTGCTCCAGTCCAGCATTCAAAACAATGGCTATTCAGATAGGAATTTCAGCCCTAGGTTTATAATTAATTTGGTTTGATGCATTGCATACTCGATCCTTTGGATCTCCAAGAACTACTTTCCCTATATTGAAATTGGTAAGAACAGACTTACCTGCCTCCGACCAGTCGGTGTCGATCGATTTGTGTAGTCGCGCGTCGATCGATTCCGGCAGGAAAGTGTCGATCACTTCGTCCGTTGATGCATCCCTAGATGTGTTCGTCATCTTCTCGATCTATGCTCAGCTGAAACTTGTATTCCTCTCCTAAAGTACCTGTGTCAGCAGAGAAAGAAGAAAAACTTTTAAGAAAACAGAAAGTAAAATCTAGACTATATTCTAAATTTAATCTAATGGTAATAAGAAACAATCCCCGGCAAAGGCGCCAAATTTGATATCACTCAAATTACCCTAAGGAGTGACTTTACTCTCTCTCAAATAAGAGGTTCAGTTGTAGTACTTAGGGATCTGATGTATATTTTCATTGATTTAGCCATCTTTATTAAGCATTCTTTGTCTTGTAGGTTAAGGTTTAGGCATCTTTAGGATCCATTTTTCATTCATAAGTCCTTATCAGGTATTGGAGTGTCCCATGGAGTAAAAGAAGGTGTTGAGAGTGGTTTTGATGCAAGAATGAGATAAAGAAGGAGCTTGGCCAAGTTTGGGCAGAGGGTACTTCGGTTTGACTCGGCCGGACGCGCGGATGGACGTGCTCGGTCTACCTCACCCGCGCATGGAGAGCTGGACATATTGGCGGATGCGCGGCCTGGAGTGCTCGGGAGAGAGCACCCGCGCGGGACAGGACGTGGAACGGACGAGGCATGCGCAGCCTAGAGTGCTCGGGTTCACTTACCCGCGCGGGAAAGGACAGGCCAGGAACAGACGGACGCGCGGGCCGGACGTGCGGGAGAGCTTACCCACGCGAGACAGAACACGATCTGGATGGACCATACGCGGCTGGATATGCGCGGGATGTGACTCCCGCACGGGACGAGAAGAGACGAGGCAGGCCAGACGCGCGGCTGGATGTGCGCGGGACGTAGCACTCGAGCGGGACGAGGCCAGACGAAGCAGGACGGACGCACGGGACGGGACGCTCGGGCCAGCACACCCGCGCGGACGAAGAACAGACCGGACGGTTCTGCGCGGGTCGGACATGCGCGTGCCGGACCGTCCTGAGCCACCCTGAGCGTTTTTCACCATACTTTCCTATTGGTCGAGACCTAATTGCTTCCAAGGGCCTTTTAGTCATTTTTCTATTATGTTTTTAGGGCTTTTAAGCCAAGTATAAGTACTCTTGTTATCCCTAATTTGGGACTTATGTTATTTTCTCTCTAAGAACACAAATCTTGGAGTAAAAAGCTTTATCTTTGAATCATAATCATAATCTCATCTCATCTTTGTGTTCTTGAGTGTTTGATTTCATCTCCTTTCTTTCTCTACATGATTAAGCTTGAATCTCTCATGGATTCAAGAGTGATCATGGTAATTAGTGAGTAATCCACTTTTGGATTCATGGGTTAGGGAAACAAAGGGGTGATTAGGCTAGATCTAGGGTGTTTTAGTGTAGATCCATCTTGTTCCTTGCTAGTAGAGTGCTTTTAATGCTATTTTAGAGTTGGCCACTCTAAAGTTGAGCTTTAGGTATTTCATGTCCGAAAGGTGTTTGATGAAATGCCTGAACCAACTCTCCTAATCTTTTAACATTCTTTACCAAAGAGATTTGTTGTTAAAGGTGTTAAGATGGCTATTGGACTTGTTCTTAATGATTGCTTAGATAATATTCAACCTAAGAGATTAGATGCTTGAGTTATCTTTGTGAATGAGCATTCATCTAGAGATAGAGTTTGTTTAGGATTGTGTCTAGGCCTAAGGTTGATAGATTGATTGTTTGCTGCCACCTTTAGATTGATGCTTGATCCCCCCAAGGTCAATTCCCTTAGCCCATGAGTTCTCCCATCTCATTAAGAAAGAAAGTTTCATCTTTTATTGCTTTTAAGTATTGTTTTAGATTAAAAATCATTCTCACCATATTGGTAACACTTAGATTAAGCATGTCTTGTATTCCCTTTGCTTGATAATCACTTAGAACTGGATTGACATCATTTATATTACAACATTTGATTGGACTCTTGAAAAGTCCTTTATCCAATTGGCGCCGTTGCCAAGTTCTAAGTTGATTTTGACATTGGGATTTAGTCAATTGCTTGAGACTAAGTCATTTTTCTTTTATTGTGCTATTGCTTCTCCTTGTTCTTTTCCCTTTGCATTTCAGGTGTATGATAACTAGAAGCAGAGGTGCCTCAAACTTGATTCCTACTGTTGAAGACATTGCTACACTTGAGAGGGAAATTACAAGGAAGAGAAGAGAAGAAGATCAACAGGCTCACTTGCAGAGATTGGGGTTTGATATGGAGAATCAGCCTCAAGATGGTGATGCCCTAGGGGGTAATGGTCCAAGAGCTGACAACATAAGACCACAGCGCCAACCACAACAGCCACAGCGCCAAGCTAGAGCCATTGGAGCCTATGATCAACCTGACATTCATGGTCATATGTTGGGGATCAGAGCACCAGCTGTGGAGAACAACAACTTTGAGGTCAAATCAGGGCTGATGCATTTGATTGAGAACAACAAGTTTCATGGACTTGCTGTGGAGGATTCCCTTGATCACTTGGACACATTTGATAGCTACTGTAGCTTGTCCAAGACTAATGGAGTCTCTGAAGATGCTTTCAAGCTGAGATTGTTTCCCTTCTCTTTGGGAGACAAGGCACATCAATGGGAGAAGGCTCTTCCAAGTGACTCTATCACAACTTGGAATGAGTGCAAGAGGGCATTCCTAGAGAAGTTCTTCTCTACCTCAAGAACAGCCAAGATCAGAAATGAGATCTCTAGCTTTCAGCAGAAGAACCTAGAGGGCTTTAGTGAAGCAAGGGAGAGGTTCAAGGTCTATTGGTCTCAATGCCCACATCATGGCTTCATGTTGGTGTCAAAATCGGTCACGACGGAATCAATGACTGAAAGTCTCTAGAAAGTATTTCTTGAAACAAAAAGTCTCGGATAATTTGAAAGAAGTTATACGAGATTTTCTCAAATTAGAATATCCACTCTCTGTGAGATCGAAGACTACGGGCGTATGGACGAGAGTCCCCGAAAGATCGGTCCGCTTCCAAGGACATCAAGATTCGATCACCACAAAACCCTAAACACAAAAGAATCTGCCTCGAAACTTGAAGGTCGTTCTCTTAAACCGTGAGGAACCAGAAAACGATCAAGATATCAAATCGAAGCCCTCGCCGAGATCTTCAGCCTGGCACCGGCGGCAGCCTGGCGCCGCGGCGCCACCGTCACGCAGGCTGGACTGGCGCCGGCGGACCCTGGCGCCGGCGCCCGTGGCATGAACGGCCTGGCGCCAGCTGACTCCGGCCTGGCGCCGGCGGCACCGTGACACGCAGACGGCCTGCGCCGGCGGCACCGTGACCGCGGGCGGCCAGCGCCCGGCGGCACCGACCTAAGCGCCGGCGAGCCGCCAGATCCGCCATGGGCACAAGCAGCCGGCCTGGCCATCCGCGGGCTGCCTACCGGCGCCGGCCTGGCGGCTTTCCGGGCGACCCTGGCGCCAGCGGCCACCGTCCTGCGGGCTGGCCTGGCGCCGGTGGCACCGGCCTGGCGCGGCTTTTTCCGTCCGCGGGCTGGCCTGGCGCCGGCTACGGCAGCCAGCGGGCGGCACCGACCTGGCGCCGGCGGCTCCGTAGCTGGACTGGCAGCGCCAGCGGCACCGACCTGGCGCCGGTCGGCGGCCACTGTCCTGGTCTCGGTCCCATCGTGTTCGGTCTGATCCCATCTTGGCTTGTTTGGATCAATCATCATGAGTTTGGGACGATCACGCTACGAATAAACATCCTACGACTCGATTGGGCCCAAAGGCGAGGTCCATCATCCTAAGGCAAACCGACCTTGGAGTGGATATATAAGGAGAGCAAGGGCAGAAGAGAAGGGATCCAAAATCCTAGATTGGAGAGTTAGAGCATCCTGCTAGCTTAGAGAACTTAGAACTTAGGCGGTTAGGCCAGCGAGGCAGGACTCAGAACGCCTGGCCGCTTCTTGTTCTAGTTTTATCTTCTCCGCGAGACCCACGCTCCTCTCGGAAGGATCTAACTATACTTTTACTCAGAGCTTCGCGACATAGAAACCCTAGGCATTATCTTCGACATGCCCGCTTTATGACCAACGCGATATTAGACCTAACCAGGCTCTAGAACGCCTGGCCGCCTCCTGCTCGCGAATCTCCTCCTCTCTAAGGATCGGACAAATCTTTACTTAAGAGCTCCAAGACATAGAAACCCTAGGCGCTATCTTCGACATGCCTGTTTCTATGACAAACGCCATACTAGATTAACCCGCCCAGACGGTTCGATCTCTTGTTCAATTCTTTCTAACTGAACTACGCCTGACTTGATCCTCAAAAGGTATGTAGGGCAGCCTTTCTTAAGGTCCAGTCTCAAATCTTAACAAATCTTTTTCCGCATTTATTCGGTCACTTGTCGTTGGCTGTCGCAGAGAACTGACCTTCAAGGAAAGTCGGGTTAACTTGGCTTTCTCCGCAATCTTATTCATTAAAATTGACGGTGTGAATTTCGGTTCCCACAGTTTGGCGCTAGAAGGAGGGGGACGGATTACTCTTACTCATAACGCCGAAAGCTTGATCGAACCAATGTCCAGAAATATGAAAGAAAAAGTTGCAGTTTGCGCCAACGGTGGTAAAACAACTCCAGCGGCGACTGTTCCTATGGCCAACGCCACGAAACGCCACGATGCTCGAAAGCAAATCAAAACCTAGCCGCCTTTTCCGCCACAGGAAGAGCACAAACGAAGCTCGCAATTTCTATCTAAACAAAAGGGCAACGATAAAATCTATCAAACCCCAAAAATTGCCTTGTTACCAAGTTAGAGAAATCGCGAAGAGCAAGGTTTCTACGAAAACGCTTTTCGAGAACCTCTCGAAAAATAAAACTTATTCTCCTTGAAACCTTGGGGAAACCCTATATTACTCGTGGAACTGGCACGGCAAATCGGTTCACCGATTCCCACTGCCATACTTCTTACAAACAACTCTCGAGGAACAAACGGAAAACGAAGGAGGTCGGAGCTTGATCTTACTAGGACGACTTGCCATAAGGTAAGATCATTCTTCCCAGTTCGCCTTAGTAAGAGCCCACTTTGTTCTCCTTTGTGTCTAGGTCAAAATGGCTTTCGCTTCGCCTCAATCGGAGTTTCCGCTGAGATTTTATGAAGGAACAAAATCACTCTCCGCCACCTCTCCCGTGGACGAGAACAACCATCACCAAGGTCACCTCGCCTGTGGAAACCTCACTTCTTGCTTTGTTGGTCAAAACGTTATCTCAAATCTACGGCTAAAGACCTTCCCAAAACTCAAAAGATTTCCGCAAACGACTGACGAGGGAAAGATCAACAACGAAAACTCCCACAGACGGCAGACGCCTGGCGCCGCTGCATCGCTGGACGCTGGCTGGCTCTGGCGTAACTCGCCTGGCGCTGGCGGCACTCCGCCTATGCCGGCGCACGCTGGACGGGCTGGCTCCGGCGCCGCGCACGCTGGACGCTGGCTGGCCTACGCGGCATCGCTGACGCTGGCTGGTCTGCCGGGCACCTCGCCTGGCGCCGGGCGCACGCTGACGCTGGCTAGCCTGAGCCGCAAGAGCCTGCCTGATACGCCGCGTATCGCTGACGCTGGCTAGCCTGGCGCCGGGCGTAATTCGCGCCATACCGGGCGGCACGCTGGATGCTGGCTGGCCTTGGCGCCGCTGCACTCCTCGCCCATGCCGGGCGCACGCTGGACGCTGGCTGGCTCAAGGCCAGCGGCACTCGCCTACATACGGGCTGCATCGCTGGACGGGTTGCCTACGCCGGGCGCATCGCGCTGGACGCTGGCTGGCCTGATACCGCGGCATTCCCGCTTAAGGCCGCGGCACGCTGACGCTGGCTGGCTCGGCGCCAGCGGCATTCCCGGCTACGCGTACGGACGCTATTGGCCTGGCGCGCCGGCGGCACTTCACCGCCTGGCGCCATGCACGCTGGACGCTGGCTGGTCTATGCCGGGCGGCACCTCGCCTGGCTGCCGGGCGCACGCTGGACGGAAGCTGGCCTGATGCCGGGCGCATGGCGCCAGGGCACCTCTCGCCTGGCGTCGGTCGGCGTCCTCGTCCTGGTCTCGGTCCCATCATGCTCGGTCCGATCCCATCCTGGCTTGTTTAGATCGATCTTTGTGAGTTTTGTGCGATCACGGTTATTCTAAACACCAATCGTCTCGACTATCACGAGGAAATGGGATTCGCCGAATGCGAAACCTTCAAAAGACTATTTTCTCGAAAAATTTTGTAAGGGTTTTAATTCTTTGTAGGACAGGAACAAAAGCGTCTTGAAAAACTGCCGTAGAATTTAGGGAACTTAGGATTTAGGTGGATAGTCTAGCAAGCTAAGTCTTAGGCAAAATTTCAGTCTTGTTCCATCGTTCCTTGATTGTCCAGGCAGAACATGCAAACCGATCTAGTCTCGCGAAAAACCGAGAAATGATCACCACGCGTTCTAAAAGCATACTCATCCCGCTTCCTAAAAGAAAGAAAAACGCATTAATAAGCCTTCGAAGAACGGCTAACCCGTTTTCTTTAAGTAAAGGAAAAGAGAATGATGCGTATACTATACCATTATAATCCCATCTTCAAACTTTTTGCTTCAGCATCAAGACAACGCTTTAACAAAGCAAACTCTCGCAGCAATAAGATTAGTCTAAAAACGCTTAACGCATAGCCAACCGCTACAAACATAGTCCCAAACTCTATGTCACCTCGCCGCAAACTCGCGAACTAAAAACGATACCGCATCGCCAGACTAATAGCACGACGGTGAACTACTTAAAATAACGTAAATAACCTTCGGAAATAAGCAGGTTTCGGCCCAAAGGTCGAAATCATAGCGAAACATCTCCCCGCGGTAATCCGCTGAAACATCGCTACTTTAACAATTCATGCATTTTCTATCTCCATGAAACCGGTCATCCATTACTGTGATAACAAGAACGCTTTAAAACAAAACAGCCTAGGAAAAACATGATCGGTCTCATGCAAAACGATTTCAAGAAATTCGCAAAGTGAATGGGGAAAACATAATCCGTGGTCTAATATCGCAAGTAATTTGTGAGAAACGCCCGTTACCTTTGGCGAAAACCCCTTACATCACTTTTAATGAAAAAACCTCTGTATGGTCGAAGTCAATTCATACAAAGCAACTTTAGTAAAATAAACATAATGGGTCCAACGGGTAACTGACATAGACAAGACCAACAAGTTTCTGGCTCGCTCACTCCCTCGCTTCGTTACGTCCGAAGCAGGAAATAATCACGCGACTAACCCGCATCGTCCCAAGGCCGATCCTTAAACTTTGTCCCCTCGATAAAATGAAACGATTATGCAATGCAAAAAAATTTTACTTAACCATTCATCGTGATAACTGAGACCTAAAGTGGAAGATCGCTTCTAAAAGCCATCAGCAATAATTCAGAAAACTCCGCTGCCGGTCTATCTCGAACGCTATTTGGCCCCTCGCCAACTACGCTCTTCAGAAAACCCGACCTGAATTCGCATCCGTGATAAGGACAATCAGAACTAACATGACCTTAATAAGGGTCATGGTCTGATCGCTACAAAACTTCCTTGGCGATAACGGCTGAATTCCTCCATGCCAATCCCAGCTACTGAGCTGCATCATCGCTTCCAATCACTTAACCGCTAAAACAATCCACGATTTGTTCATAGAACGCCAAGTGACTATTACGCAAGCAATTTGTCGCGATAACCCAGAATCGGAAATCATACGATAAACTCTCCATACCAAAACTCAGTCCTAACAACCATATGGTTAACGGAAGATTCAAACTCATCGCCAATCGTATAAACAAGGTCGCATTAACTTGAACATCGATCCTTTAGGTTATACGGTTTATTTTACGAGAAAGATAGTATTTCCGAGAAATCGTGATAAAACGCTTAACGACTTAAGACAAGTCCACGGACTAACTTACTTAATTTAGGAATTCAGGCCCAACCAGGCTATGACGGTTTGTCCGATATCCCAACATCGGATAAACATCAAGTCACCGAAAACTCGAGGATAATTACAAAGATCGATTTAAAATGGAATACTTCCTGAAGAGATAAGCTTGGGCCCAAAGCGGTAGGTCCATCATCCTAAGGCAAACCGACCTTGGAGTGGATATATAGGAGAGCAAGGGCAGAAGAGAAGGGATCCTAAAATCCTAGATTGGAGACTTAGAGCATCCCGCTAGCTAGAACTTAAACTTAGGCGGTTAGGCCAGCAGGCAGGACTCAGAACGCCTGGCCGCTCTCTTGTTCTAGTTTTATCTTCTCCGCGAGACCCACGCTCCTCTCGGAAGGATCTAACTATACTTTTACTCAGAGCTTCAAGACATAGAAACCCTAGGCATTATCTTCGACATGCCCGCTTATGACCAACGCCATATTAGACCTAACCAGGCCCTAGAACGCCTGGCCTCCCCTGCTCGCAGAAATCTCCTCATTCCTCGGAAGGATCGGACAATTTTTACTTAAGATTCGCGACATAGAAACCCTAGGCGCTATCTTCGACATGCCTGTTTCTATGACAAACGCCATACTAGATCTAACCCGCCCGACGGTTCGACTTTGTTCAATTCTTTCTAACTGAACTACGTCCGACTTGATCCTCGAAGGGGTAATGTGAGGGCAGCCTTTCTTAAGGTCCAGTCTCAAATCTTAACAAATCTTTTTCCGTGATTTATTCGGTCACTTGTCGCTATCGCCGAGAACTGACCTTCAAGGAAAGTCGGGTTAACTTGGCTTTCCTCCGCAATCTTATTCATTAAAATTGGCGGTGTGAATTTGGTTCCCACAGTTTGGCTAGAAGGAGGGGGCGGATTACTCTTACTCATCGACGCCAAAAGCGGCAGTCGAACCAATGTCCAGAAATATGAAAGAAAAAGTTGCAGTTTCGTCAGCGATGGTAAAACAACTCCAGCGACTGTTCCTATAGCGCTTACGCCAAGCGCCCGCGGTGCTCGAGCAAATCAAAAACCTAGCGGCGTCTTTCCGCCACAGGAAGAGCACAAAAGCGAGCTTCGCAATTTCTCTATCTAAACAAAAGAACAGCGATAAAATCTATCAAACCCCAAAATTAGTCTTGTTACCAAGTTAGAGAAATGCATAGCGAGCAAGGTTTCTCTGAAAAACATTTCTTCGAGAACCTCTCGGAAAAATAAAACTTATTCTCCTTGAAACCTTGGGAAACCCTATATTACTCGTGGAGCGAGAGCCACGATAAATCGGTTCACCGATTCCCACTGCCATACTTCTTACAAACAACTCTCGAGGAACAAGCGGAAAGCGAAAGGAGGTGAACTTGATCTTACTAGGACGACTTGCCATAAGGTAAGATCATTCTTCCCAGTTAAGCCTTAGTAAGAGCCCACTTTGTTCTCCTTTGTGTCTAGGTCAAAATGGCTTTCGTTTCGTCTCAATCGGAGTTTCCGTTGAGATTTTATGAAGGAACAAAATCACTCTCCGGCCACCTCTCACGTGGGCCGAGAACAACCATCACCAAGGTCACCTCGCCTGTGGAAACCTCACTTTGCTCTTGTTGGGGTCAAAAGCGGTTATCTCGAAATCTACGGCTAAAGACCTTCCCAAAACTCAAAGATTTCCCTTAAGCGGCGAGGGGAAAGATCGAACAACGAAAAAACCACAGGCGGCAAGACGGCCTGGCGCCGGGCGGCACGCTGACGCTGGCTGGCCTGGCGCCCGGCGGCACCAACCTGGCGCGGCATGCGGGGCAGCGGGCTGGCCTGGCGCCGGGCGGCACTCGCCTGGCGCCGGGCGGCACGCTGGACGCTGGCTGGCCTGGCGCCGGGCGGCACGCTGACGCTGGCTGGCCTGGCGCCGGGCGCACGCTGGACGCTGGCTGGCCTGGCGCCGGGCGCACGCTGACGCTGGCTGGCCTGGCGCCGGGCGGCACTCGCCTGGCGCCGGGCGGCACGCTGGACGCTGGCTGGCCTGGCGCCAGCGGCACCAACCTGGCGCCCGGCGGCATGGCGCCAGCGGCACCAACCTGGCGCCCGGCGGCACCGACCTGGCGCCGGCGCACGCTGGACGCTGGCTGGCCTGGCGCCCGGCGGCACCGACCTGGCGCCGGCGGCACTCGCCTGGCGCCGGGCGGCACGCTGACGCTGGCTGGCCTGGCGCCGGGCGGCACTCGCCTGGCGCCGGGCGGCACGCTGACGCTGGTTGGTTTACGCCGGGCGGCACGCTGGACGCTGGCTGGCCTGGCGCCGGGCGGCACTCGCCTGGCGCCGGGCGGCACGCTGGACGCTGGCTGGCCTGGCGCCGGGCGGCACTCGCCTACGCCGGGCGGCACGCTGGACGCTGGCTGGCCTGGCGCCGGGCGGCACTCGCCTGGCGCCGGGCGCACGCTGGACGCTGGCTGGCCTGATGCCGGGCGGCACTCGCCTGGCGCCGGGCGGCACGCTGGACGCTGGCTGGCCTGGCGCCGGCGGCATTACGCCAGCGCACTCGGCCTGGCGCCGGTCGACGCCCTCGCCCTGGTCTCGTCCCATCATGCTCGGTCCGATCCCATCCTGGCTTGTTTAGATCAATCTTTGTGAGTTTTGTACGATCACGTTATTCTAAACACCAATCGCCTCGACTATATGAGGAAATGGGATTCCTTCGAATGCGAAACCTTCAAAAGACTATTTTCTCGAAAAATTTTGTAAGGGTTTTAATTCTTTGTAGGACAGGAACAAAACGCCTTGAAAAACTGCCGTAGAATTTAGGGAACTTAGGATTTAGGTGGATAGTCTAGCAAGCTAAGTCTTAGGCAAAATTTCCAGTCTTGTTCCATCGTTCCTTGATTGTCCAGGCAGAACATGCAAACCGATCTAGTCTCAAAACCGAAACGATCGCCACGCCGCTCTAAAAGCATACTCATCCCGCTTCCTAAAAGAAAGAAAAACGCATAAGCCTTCTGAACGCTAACCCGCTTTAAAAGAAAAGGGAAGTAGGTAATGATACTATACCAGATAATCCCATCTTCAAAACTTTTTGCTTCAGCATCAAGACAACGCTTTTGACAAAGCAAACTCTCGCAGCAATAAGATTATCTAAAAACGCTTAACGCATAGCCCAACCGTTACAAACATAGTCCTGAAAACTCTATGTCACCTCTCGTCGCAAACTCCGCAACTAAAAACGTATACCGACGTCAGACTAATAGCACGACGGTGAACTACGAAAATACCGAAATAACCTTCGGTAAAACTCCCGGGGTATTCGAAGCAGCTTTAGATCAAAGGTCGAAATCATAGCGAAACATCTCCGTAATCCGCGGAAACATCGCTACTTTAACAATCTGCGATTTTCTATCTCCATGAAACCGGTCATCCATTACTTTCGTATAACAAGAACGTTTTAAAACAAAACAGCCTAGGGAAAAAACATGATCGGTCTCATGCAAAACGATTTCGCAGTACGCAAAAGTGAATGAGGAAAACATAATCCGTGGTCGCGAATATCGCAAGTAATTTGTGAGAAACGCTCTCCGGTTACCTTTGCGAAAACCCCCTTACATCACTTTTACGAAAAATCCTCTGTATGGTCGAAGTCAATTCATACAAAGCAACTTTCGTAAAATAAACATAATGGGTCCAACGGGTAACTGACATAGACAGTTTTCGCTCCACAAGGTTTCTGGCTCCTGCTTTCACTCCCCGCGGTTACGTCCGAGCAGGAAATAATCACGCAGACGAACCCGCACGTGTCCTGCGTCGATCCCTTAAACTTTGTCCCCCTCGGATAAAATGAAACGATTTTCATGCAACAAAAAAATTTTAATGAACCATTCATCATTATAACTGAGACCTAAAGTGGAAGATCGCTTCTAAAAGCCATCAGCAATAATTCAGAAAACTCCGCTATGCTTGGCATGTCTATCTCGCAACGCTATTTGGCCTCGCCAACTACGCTCTTCCAGAAGCCCGACCTGAATTCGCATCCGTGATTAAGGACAATCAGAACTAACATGACCTTAATAAGGGTCATGGTCTGATCGTTACCAAAACTTCCTTGGCGATACGGCTGAATCTAGCCTCCATGCCAATCCAAATTACTGATAACACCGCCCAATCACTTAACGGCTAAAACAACAATCCACGCATTTGTTCATAGAACGCCAAGTGACTATTACGCCAAGCAATTTGTCGCATAACCCAGAATCGAAATCATACGATAAACTCTCCATACCAAAACTCAGTCCTAACAACCATATGGTTAACGGAAGATTCAAACTCATCGCCAATCGATTAAGTTCTATACCAGAACACTGCATGAAAAGAAACACTTTCGTGACAAGGCTCCAAGAGTTATCACGAGTCATCCTTAATATATACAAACAAATCCCGAAGGCCAACACTTCACGAAGCACTGTGAATGTAGGCGCTTCTCCCTGGTCGAACTTACGCCGACCTCTGGTCCTGCGCCTAAACCAAACAACAGTTTCTGGCTGCTAACATTCGCAAAACATCTCCAAAGCCCGCGAACATTTCGAGCAGGAAATAATCAAACCGAACCCGACGTGTCCTCGTCGATCCCTTAAACTTTGTCCCCTCGGATAAAATAAAGCGATTTTCATGCAACAAAAAAATTTACTGAACCATTCATCATTATAACTGAGACCTAAAGTGGAAGATCGTTTCTAAAGCCATCAGCAATAATTCAGAAAACTCCGCTATGCTTGGCATGTCTATCTCGACAAGCTATTTGGCCCTCGCCCGACTTCATACTAGTAAAGCCGGACCTGAATTCGGCATCGCATTAAGGACAATGGTAAACTAACATGACCTTTATAGGGTCATGGTCTGATCGTTACCAAAACTTCCTTGGCGATACGGCTGAATCTAGCCTCCATGCCAATCCAAGCTACTGGCGACCACGCTCCAATCATAGCGGCTAAAACAACAATCCCGCGATTTGTTCATAGAGCGTAAGTGACTATTACGCAAGCAATTTGTCGCATAACCAGAATCGAATCATACGATAAACTCTCCATACCAAAACTCAGTCCTAACAACCATATGGTTAGCGGAAGATTCAAACTCATCGAATATCGATTAAGTTCTACGCCCGTAAACACTGCATGAAAAGAAACACTGACAAGGCTCCAAGAGTTATCTGAGTCATCCTTAATATATACAAACAAATCCCGAAGGCCAACACTTCCGCGAAGCACTGTGAATGTAGGCGCTTCTCCCTAGGTCGAACTTACAGCTCTTGGTCCTGCGTCTAAACCGAAACAACAGTTTCTGGCTGCGAACATTAATGAAACATCTCCAAAGCCAGCGAACATTTCGACCACGAATCGCGGCACAAAACTTCGACCTTCAGCACTGCGAGGCGTCGCTGCGCTCGAAGGACATTCTTTTCCTCAAAACATTCCAGGCGAAATCCTCGTCTCTAGAACTCAAAACATACAAACACACCTCTAGCGGTAACATGCCTCTAAACTGGCATCATTTCGTTGTTGCTGATCACAACAAAAGAACTCTAGCGTCCTAAACAGACAAATAGCAGCCCTTCAAGGGTAGGCTCTCTTGCATCCGACAAGGATAAACATAGCGCTATACAAAATCAAAATTTTGGTCTAGCTCTTAAGTGAAGTAGCTCGACTCCGCATGAACAAATCATATAAGCCGACAACAATTGGCGGATTTTAAGCGGTGCGAGTCAGGTTAAAATCGAAACAGGCAAAAGCGAAGCCGATTTGTCATCGCAAAGCCTCAGTCCGAGTAAACCTAGGTCTTGCCTAAACCCAGCCACGCTGGATCTTGACATCTCGGACATAGTATGGTATCACGAGATCAAAAATTTGTCTCTTCACTTAAGCTATAGTTTCCGCGAACTTTCAGCGTATCGGTAAACCAGCGGAAAATCTCGCTTTATGCAAACAATAGGTGCGGTGATCATCAGGGAACTAGGAATGAGGCGACAACTCACACCTCTTTCTCATACTTCAAAAACTGAAGTTCATAAATAATCGAAAAACAAATACATCAGCAGCATCATTCGAAAGTCTCTCATGACACATAACCAGACCATATAAGTCGCCGGAAAACAGATCACAAGGGTCTTAAACTCCAAAAGCGAACTTCTGAGGAAAGCTTGATCCCTACACCAAGTGCGTAGGCAGCCGAAGGCGCAGCCCCAATCTTACCACTTTCAGCGGACCTTTCAACCATTAATTCCGCCTATCTTACCTGACATGTCTTATGGCTCGCCAAGAACATCACAAAGGTTCTAACGAGATGGGGGCTAACTGTTGGTGTCAAAATCGGTCACGAGGAATCAATGACTGAAAGTCTCTAGAAAGTATTTCTTGAAACAAAAGTCTCGGATAATTTGAAAAGAAGTTATACGAGATTTTCTCAAATTAGAATATCCACTCTCGAGATCCCGGGAAGACTACGGTGTCGCGGATGAGAGTCCCGGAAAGATCGGTCCTTTCGCCCAAGGACATCAAGATTCGATCACCACAAAACCTAAACACAAAAGAATCTGCCGAAACTTGAAGAGGTCGTTCTCTCAAACCGTGAGGAACCAGAAAACGATCAAGATATCAAATCGAAGCCCTCGCCGAGATCTTCAGCCTGGCGCCGGCGGCACCGGCCTGGCGCCGGCGGCACCCGCCACGCTGGCTGGACTGGCGCCCGGCACCGACCTGGCGCCGGCGGCACCGCCTGGCGCCGGCGGCACCGCCTGGCGCCGGTGGCACCGGCCTGGCGCCGGCACCGACCTGGCGCCGGCGGCACCGCCTGGCGCCGGCGGCACCGGCCTGGCGCCGGCGGCACCCGCCACGCTGGCTGGCCTGGCGCCGGCGGCACCGGCCTGGCGCCCGGCACCGACCTGGCGCCGGCGGCACCCGCCACGCTGGCTGGCCTGGCGCCGGCGGCACCAACCTGGCGCCGGCGGCACCGACCTGGCGCCGGCGGCACCCGCCACGCTGGCTGGCCTGGCGCCGGTGGCACCCGACCTGGCGCCGGCGGCACCGCCTGGCGCCGGCGGCACCCGCCACGCTGGCTGGCCTGGCGCCGGCGCACTGCCTGGCGCCGGCGGCACCCGCCACGCTGGCTGGCCTGGCGCCGGCGGCACCGCCTGGCGCCGGTCGGCGGCCCTCGTCCTGGTCTCGGTCCCATCGTGTTCGGTCTGATCCCATCTTGGCTTGTTTGGATCAATCATCATGAGTTTGGGACGATCACGCTACGAATAAACATCCTACGACTCGATTGAATCGCCCTCGATGTTTTACGACAAAACAAGAAGGATTGGATTTCGTAGAAGATATCATATAAAACAAGGTCGATTAACTTGAACATCGATCCTTTAGGTTATACGGTTTATTTTACGAGAAAGATAGTCTTTCCAGAAATCGTGATAAAACGCTTAACGACTTAAGACAAGTCCACGGACTAACTTACTTAATTTAGGAATTCAGGCCCAATCAGGCTATGACGGTTTGTCCGATATCCCAACATCGGATAAACATCAAGTCACCGAAAACTCGAGGATAATTACAAAGATCGATTTAAAATGGAATACTTCCTGAAGAGATAAGCTTGGGCCCAAAGGCGAGGTCCATCATCCTAAGGCAAACCGACCTTGGAGTGGATATATAAGGAGAGCAAGGGCAGAAGAGAAGGGGATCGAAAATCCTAGATTGGAGACTTAGAGCATCCTGCTAGCTTAGAGAACTTAGAACTTAGGCGGTTAGGCCAGCCAGGCAGGACTCAGAGCGTCTGGCCGCCTCTTGTTCTAGTTTTATCTTCTCCGCAGACCCACGTTCCTCTCGAAGGATCTAACTATACTTTTACTCAGAGCTCCGCACATAGAAACCCTAGGCATTATCTTGACATGCCGCTTCATGACCAGCGCTCATATTAGGCGAACCAGGCCCTAGAGCGTCTGGCGCCTCCTGCTCGCAAATCTCCGCTCCTCCGGAAGGATCGGACAATTCTTTACTTAAGAGCTCCACACATAGAAACCACAGGCGTTATCTTCGACATGCCTGTTTCTATGACAAGCGCTCATACTAGAGCGAACCCGACCGGTTCGATCTCTTGTTCAATTCTTTCTAACTGAACTTCGTCCGACTTGATCCTCGAAGAGTGCGTAGGCAGCCTTTCTTAAGGTCAGTCTCAAATCTTAACAAATCTTTTTCCGCATTTATTGGTCACTTGTCGTTGGCTGTCGCGGAAGAATCCGGACCTTCAAGGAAAGTCGGGTTAACAGCTTTCCTCCGCAATCTTATTCATTAAAATTGGCGGTGTGAATTTCGGTTCCCACACTTCACCAAGGAGAGTTTGCTTAGTACCTTCTACAGAGGTGCTCTTCCAGAGTTCAGGAGCAGATTAGACACAGCCAGCAATGGGTTCTTCTTGGGCAGAACTGAGCAGGATTCAGAGGAACTGGTGGAGAACATGGCCAAGAGTTACTGAGTCTACAGTGAGGAGCATGATAGGGTCAACAGAGGCACTGATGAAGATGATCAGCACACAAGGAAGGAGCTGAAATCTCTCCAAGAGAAGTTGGACAAGATTATTGCAGAGAAGGCTAAGCAGGAGCAGATTAACTCCATTGGAAACCAGAAACAAAGATTGATGGGACCTATTCTGACCTCAACAACAAGTAAATGCAACTTGCCTCTCATCTCAAAGCTTTGGAGAGCCAGGTTGCCTCTATGTCTTCATCTTCCAAGAGCCCAATGGTATCTATACCAGGAAAACCAGAGAAGAATCCCAAGGAGTCTTGCAATGTTGTCCTCTCTACTAGTTATTCAGAGATTGAGATGAGTGCTCATGAGAAAGAGGAGGATGAGATTGAAATGTTTGGAACTGAGTTTGGGGAAGTTGAGAGATTTGTTGTGGCCACAGCTGAAGCACATATTCTGAAGGATGCTGCCAAGAAGGCTGAAGTAAAGAGTCTGCAGAAAGCTGAGCTTAGAGCTTAGACACCAGCTGTGAAGAGAGCAGACAACAAGCTGAAAGAGGTGAAGCAGGAAGACACTGATTTTGAGCTATCACCCTATGATAAGCTCTCTTTTCCCCCAAAGAGTTCTCGCCAAAGCTCAGAAGAAGGTGATCTCAAAGTTCAGGAAATATCTTAGTGATGTTGGAGTCCAGCTTCCAGAGATCTCAGGTATGCGTGAAGCTCATGTCCATATGATGCTCATCAAGGACATTCTAGACAATCAAGCTGAAGTGGCTGAGGTTTTGGATATCTTCATTCTGAAGATTGATCCACCAATCCTTCCAAAGTCCCTCCCTAAGCTTGAGTCTCAAGGGAAGTTCACATTGTATTGCTCACTTGGAAAGATAACAATGGATGATGCTCTTGTTGATAGTGGTGCAAGTGTGAATGTTATTTCCATGGATATGGTGAAGAGTCTTGGTATTGAAAGCATGGAACCAGACACTTCTTCTCTCACCTTTGGGGACTCTTCTCCTACAACCCCAATTGGTATCATCAAGGACTTCCCCTTGAAGATTTGATCATGCACCAAACCTATTGATCTCACTGTTTTGAAGATGGCAACTGAGCAGAGAGTTCCTTTTATCCTTGGCACTCCTTTCCTCACAACAGTTGGAGCTTGCATTGACTTTCCCAACAAGAAGGTCACCCTCATGCATGTGAACAAAGCTGTCTCCTATCCTCTCCAATCCCCATTGGATGTTGACTATTGTGGGACAATCACTTGTGGTGAAAAAGCTGTTGAGAAATGATGAAGGAATTTTCAAGCATCCAATAAAATGTTGTAGTATAAGAGATTGTCGAACCAATCCTAGGTGATTCTGAAGCAAAGGAAATGCAAGTCTATGTTTAATCTAAGTGCAATCAATAGAGTGGAGTGAAATGAACTAAAACTAAATTAAAATGCAATAAAGTAATGATCTCTCTTTCAATATGAAGCAATAGGACTCATGGGGCAAGGGAATTGACCTTGGGTGATCAAGTTTCAATCTAAAGGCGGCAGCAACAATCAATCTATCAACCTTAAGTCTAGACACAATCTTAAGCAAGCTCTATCCCTAGATGAATGCTCATTCACTAACATATCTCAAGCATCTAATCCCTTAGGTTAAATAATATGAAAGCAATCATTAAGAACAAGTCTACTAGCTATCTTAACACCTTTAACAATTAATCCCATAGGTAAAGGATGTTAAAAGCATTGAAGAGTTGGTTCAAGTATTTCATAGAACACCTTCCGGGCATGAAATGCCTATAGCTCTATTTTGAAGAGGCCGACTCCAAAATAGCAATAAGAACACTCAATCAAGCAAGGAAAAGAAGATCTACACTAAGACACCTTAAATCTACACCTAATCACCCTAAATCTCCCATGCCCATTGATATACCATGGATTTTACCCGTTTTTACCCCTGGTATATGAGTGTTTTTACTACTATTATCTATGTTTTGGAGTCTATTAGGTATGTTTTCAGGTTCAGAAGCATTTTGGAGAAAAGTGATGTTTTAGGTGCCTTTTGGAGCTTAAAGAAGAGTTCACCGAGATCAAGACCGAGGTCGACATCGAGTTACACATCGATCGATGCACACTCTGTCAATCGATCGACACACAATAACGAAGGGCGATACATTGAGACCATAATCGTCGATGTACACCTTGTACTATCGATCGATACTGGCGACTGAAGACAAGTTGGACCTGGCGAACTTGAAGCCCAAGATATCACATTTTACAAGAATGCCCCTGACGAGTTTTTTAACCTAATGAACTCATATATTTATATGCCTAAGTGTTTTGGCATAAAAAAACAAGCTTTCTTTTCATTCAAGTCTCTTTGATATACAATCTTTTCTGATAATAGAAGTTTTAAGAGTTTCTTCTACTTCTACTCATTTTCTTTCAGTTTTTATTTACAAAGGTTATAGGATTCTAGATCTAGAGGAAAGATCCAAAGAAATTTGTGATTGGAACTTAAGTGTTCATTCCTCTAATATATCTATGAACTCCTATTATTACCTTGTTGTTATGAACTACTTAGCCATGTCTGAGTAGATTCACTTGTTAGATTTAGGGTTTAAATAGGATATGAGGGATTAGCCCCAACCTATAATTGCTATAGTTGTGATATTTATTGTTAGGATTGTTCATTAATGCTTTTTTAGCTTAGCTACCTAGAATATGAACTTGGATTGCATTGATTTATTACATGCAATACCTGATAACATCCTAAACATGCTATGACCCTCTTGAGATATGCGAAAGCTGATCTAAGATCATGGTGAGCATTGTATCAACTCGCATAAAGCTTGCTTAGAGCCGTATCGTCGATACTCCTATAGAGTAATCGATCGGCGTAGCTAGAGGTGTATCGGTCAATATTCTATCGAACTATCGGCGATACCGGCGAAGTAGCCGACCGCAACACCATTTAGCATCTAAATAATAGATGGTCTAAATAATGCGAGAGCTGATGGATTCATTTAATAAGTGTTGAGCTCTGACATATCATGCAAGCAACTTGTTAGCCCTTATAGTATTTATAATCCTTAATTCCTGAATACTTACCCTGAATCTAACTACTATTCTTTATTGTTTTCAAAACCAAATCCTTTCAACTGAGTAATCTCATCCTTACTCAGCAAACCTGCATTTTACTTTAAACTATTTTCAACCTAGCATAGTCATTAAGATTGCATCTTATTTGTACACTAGCTCTCTGTGGATTCGATCCCTAAGTACTACAACTGAACCTCTTATTTGAGAGAGTAAAGTCACTCCTTAGGGTAGTTTGAGTGGTATCAAATTTGGCGCTGTTGCCGGGGAGCTTTGATACAATAGGATCTAATCTGATTAGGTCTAGGTTATTTTTATTTTTATTTTCGTTTTAATTTGTTTTCTTACACAAAAGTTTTTTATTGTCTTTTCAGGTACATGCCCAGCAGCACCAGAAGCAACAAGGAATCCCAACTTTTGTTCTCGAGAAGAACACCTGCTAGCTTGGAGCGTTCAATCCGCCAGAAATCCGTTCCGCCTCGATCGACGCCGCCAACTGCCTGTCGACCGATACTGGCGCACCCTGCCGACCGAGACACCGTCTTTGTCGAGCCGACACTCGCACCTTCCGTCGACCCGGCTACTTCACCGTCGACCGACATCTTTCATCCGATATCGATCGATACCCCTAACATTATAACGATCGATACTACTCCGGAGTCATGGTTAGCCTATTATTTTCACACGAGATGAGAATGGAGACTTGCGTGACCAAGAAGGTCACCTTTGTAATGAAGCAGGTCAGAAACTCAACGCCGTAATGAAGTAATCCACAGTAGGCGCACCTCACGGGAGCGTTCAACTGTAGAAGAGGCTGCTTTCGAACACTAGCTGACTACAACCGTCCAGATCAGTTCTAAACCAACAGATCAGCCATTAGCCCCCTGGCTATTGAGAGGTGATTTCAAGCTCAAGCCGCGGTACTACACCCTTGTGGGACAGATACCTTACTATGGGCTGTCGGTGAGCATCCTATGGACCATCACGGAGAGGTTCGAGGATCTCATATCTGCTATCAAATCCAATGGAGTCCCTGTGGACTACCTTCTCTGTAAGCTCTTCAAACACTCTTTATGGGAGAAGCTTTGCGGTGGCTTAAGCAGCTACCACCAGGATCTCCTACATCCTAGGCGACATCAAAAGCATTTCGCGTAACTTCTTTGATGATGCGCTGAAGACTTAAGGAGGAAAATTGCCACATTCAATCAGGAGCCTGAGAGTCATTCAAGGATACCGGATCAGATTCAAGTCTTACCAGCGAGATTGCCCACACCATGGATTCAACAAAGTGCAGCTGCTCAAGACTTTCTTCGAGGCATCGCACTGAAGTATCGATGGCTCTAGACACTACAAGTGAAGGCAACTTCACCACAAGGAATCCTGAAGATGCTGTGAAGCTGATAGACAACCTAGCATCCAGCAACAGCACAAAGAACATTGTAAGAGCAAGATCTGCGGCGTTCCTTGGAAAGAACGGATAAATAAGGTACAAGCTACACTTGACAATGTTCAGAAACCGCTAAAAAGCAAATCTGCTCAGTGGAGGATGCGAAGCTGATGAAGAAGATGACTACACGTAGCGTAAGTCAACTCGATCAGTGGAACCGATTTCAGAGGTCCGAAACCAAGGAAACAGAAACTTCACAGACGAGAGGAAATTTCAACAGCAGCAACCCCAACAACAACAGGAGTTATGGAAATTCATCTTACATGAAGCCACCCACACCAACCCCGTAAGGAAAGCTAGAAGACATGCTCAGCAAAGTTCCCGAAGCCAGCAAGAGTTAGAGGTGAACTTCAATGGAAAGATCGGCATTTGTCTACACCACTTTGAATACAAAGCTTGATGCTTTGAGTACCCATGTGAAGAAACTAGAGACTCAAGTGATTCAGACAGAGAAGATGTTAAGCAGGAAGCTTTAGGAAAAGGACTGAGAAGAAACAACAGGCCACAACGCCGCTATCATAGAAGATGATTTGTGGAGAGTGGTTAAGAAAGAGAAGCTGCAAGAGGAAGACTTCCAGATCAAAAGAATTGGCGGCTACCAATGGAATTGATCGATGTCAGGATCACCTCATCGATCGATGTACGCCAATACAATTCGATCGGTGGAGCAAGACGAGCATCGACCGATGGATCTTGAAGAATCCACCAACGAGTGCAATGCCGTGAAGATACTTACTCACGAGGAGTTCGCAGCAAAACACCCACATCCGCCCAGCCCTTACCACGTCGACCGACAGGACAGACAACCCATCGATCGACCATTTGATAAAGAAATCGATCGACACACTCCAGAAGCTGTCGATCGATATTCAGTTATCACACGCCGAGTGCAACTTCCCAAGATAGATGTTGCACGCTTAATGCACTCCGGGAGCAATCTAAGCCTTCCAGAAACCCACCAACCGCTATAATGAAGAAGCCCACGGACATTATTGATCCAATGGAGATAGAAAAGGAAAAAGATGGTAGAGTTCTCAGAAAAAGGAAAGAGAAGGTTCCCAAACACCTTAAAAGAGGAGTTAATGAGAAAGAGTTGGCAAGTTTCAGAAAGAGAGTTCTAAGGATACCTACAGAGAAACCCTTTGAAGAAGCCTACTTTTCACACAGATTGTGGATGTTCTTCAGAGAGACCAAGGAGACAGAAGAAGATATCAAGAGGATGTTCAACCAAGTCAGAGAAAGTATGAAGAAGAGGATTAAACTAGAGAAGAAGGGTGATCCAAGGAAGTTCGTTGTTCCTTGCTCGGTCCATGGGATCAACTTCCCGATGCTATGTGATACAGGATCTGGAGTTAGCATCTTACCCAAGGTGATAGCAGATCATCTAGGTCTGAAGATAGAGCCTACTAAAGAATCGTTCATCTTTGTGGATTGTTCTGCGAACTCGGAGGAATTGTGAAACCTTGAAGTCACCATAGGAGAAGCCAATTCCAGTTGACTTTCATGTAGTGGACGTTAAGATAACCTACCTACTTCTTTGCTACTTGGAAGAGCCTTCCTAGCCACAGTTGGAGCAGTCTGCAACCTTCGACAAACAAATTGTGCACTAACCGATCAACCTACGGTATACTATGATCGATCACGAGTCCTCGGGGTCCACAAGAAGATCGAAGCGACTCGGACCTCGTGGCTGTTTGCTATTGTGGAGATGAATCGACTCACAAAGCGAATCTGAGACAGAACGCATATGTCGATCGATAGAAGCTCTTGTCTCATCGATCATCTCGGTGAACGACATCGATCGACAGCCACACATGGTCATCGATCGATTTACTATTCAACCAGATGGGAGGAGTTTCGAAGGTGATTTAGTAAACCGTGGGGAGCGACTACATCCCACCATATGCTGCAAATACTACTAATCTCGAGGAGTATCTGATGAATCTGAGGAGAGAGCTATAGAATGTCAAAACCGAGAAGATGAAGATCGACTTCTCCACCATAACCTCGGAATCCGCGACATCGATCGTGGGCCTTCTATCGTCCCGATACTACCTCGCATCATTCGACAACAGATCCAACAATAACAAAGCGGAGCCGGAGACTACTCAATCGGGAGCTGGGCAATACGAGCTTAGCGGTCAGAGACAGCGCGCAACATACATCACCCAACCCGAAGAAGTCTCATCGATCGACTGCGAGTACAATTGACCGATAGGCCTGAACAACCATCGACCGATTCAGAACCGATCTGTCGAGCCGATTCATACAACCAACCATCCGAGGTAACACATTCAAATATACTTCATTTGAATCTATCTGGGATGAATTTGGTATTTTCAGGGATTCACAAGGTTTTCGCGCTCGATGGATGGACGAATACTGCGCACATATCCAAAGAAGACCTGCGAGGCGTCTGATTAGCCAATGGATCCCACAACCTATTCCACCAACAACGCCACGACCAGACCACCATTATCAGCACCAGGAGGCAGACACAACAACCGAGCCAAAGGAGGCCGAGGATAACCATCTCAACAGGAAGGATCCATATCTTCAGCAATCGTCGATCTGATTATGCATCGATCGATAAGTGTCGAATGGAAGAGAGCTTTTCGATATGGAGTTCGAAAATTCTTTTGGGAGCAGAAAGATGAGTATGGGGTCTACGAGACAAGAATGGTTTTGCTAGAGGAATAGATGGTGATGTCATCAGATTTCTAAAGACGACATCAAGAAACTGCTCCAAAGAACTTCAATGGATGGCTCCTACATCTGTCTACGAGCAGCTAGTTCATTTACAAGAAGAGAATTGGTGCAAGAAACCTACACCAGGGGCGAGATCAGCGAGATGTTCACGGTTTCCTTGGAGAGCATAAAATGGGAAAAGCTCTCCATAGAAAGAGTTTGGAAGAGGCCACGAGACAAGCCAGCGATGAGATGAACTGGATGTTCAGTCAGACCAAGGATTACTCAAGAGGGTTCAATGTCTTGAGCTGGAACTTGAAGATCTTACATAGCACAGAACCACCATAGCGAGAAAAGATCAATATCGATTGGCGGGTAACATCCACATCGATCGTCTGGAACCAACACCATCGACCACTTACACAAAGCGTGAGGTTGATGAGTCTCTTGGAGATATCTGGAAAAGAATTGAAGAAAGCGAAGCTTCGTCTCAGCATCAAACAAACCACAACCTGTGAGGGGATCTTGCACAACCTAGCAGACCTTAGAATCTGCACAGAAGAGCTGAGGAGATCCACCTTATCAATGAAGCACACGCAGATATGAACCCCGTTGCACCTTGCAATCCTTTTGGAGGATTGACCCGTCTGAAAGCAATTGAGAGGAAAATTGCTGATATACACTTCTTAGTAGACAAAGAAGTGGAGGAACTCACACTACGCATAGATACTACGCAGCAGGAGGCTGAGAAGTTCCAACGTCAACTTGATTATCAGGCTGCATCGATTGCATCGATCAACAAGCTCAACCTCGCATCGATCGACGAGCTCAACCTCGCATCGATCGACGAGCTCAACCTCACATCGATCGATAGGCGATTAACTGAAATCGACGGCCAGATGAAGCTCTTTGCAGAGAAGCTTGACGAGAATCTGTAGAAGCAAACATCGACCGATAAGCAAGCAGTTGCATCGATCGATACACGGACTTCAGAGATCTGTGCCAGAGCCGATTTGGATAAATTAGCTGATGATGTATACACAGCAATAACAAGCGTGGATGATTCACAAGATAGACGTCTAGACCAAACGTATTTCCCGCTTGTTAACAAGGTTGGAAGCATGGAATCTAGAATATAAGGGATGCAAAAAGAAATCAAAGCCATTCAGAGACAGTTTGCAAGTAGACCTGCGCCCTTAGAATCGATCGATCGAGGAACCAGCGCATCAATCGATGGAAGACAACAGCCATCGACCAATATTTCAACAGAAGAATCGATCGATACCAGCTCCATCCAAGACAAGATGATCCAATGCTTGATTCAATGCAAGCAGAGCTTAGTGACCTTTCAGAACATGCCTACAGGAAGTTAGGGTGGCACGCGGTCAGCATTGAAAGTCATGAAGAGAGGATTCAAAGGATCACTGATGAGTTGATTGAGTTAAAGGAGAAACGAACAAGAGAATATGAAGCCACAAGAAGCCTATTTGACGCATGGTTCGGAGAGGAGAAAAATACAGAGGACACTTGTTTCTCAACAAGTACCTGGACTTCACCTCAGTAGCTCATCTCATACAAAGTCAAGCTAGATGACTATAATCAAAGCGCTGAGTGGGAGGCAACCCACTGTTAGGTAGTTTTTCATTTTATTTTTATTTTTAGGAATTTATTTTTCGTATTTTTTTTCTTTGCAGTTACAATTAGACGATTGCCACTGAAATCGACCGACATGACACTGTCGATATCGATCGACATAAACCAAAGAGAAGCGATCGACGAAGATGACTCAACATTGATCGATACGCAACACGGTCAGGTATATCGTTCTAAACTTTTTGATATCAGTGTACTTTATATTACCCATGCCTTCACTGGACTGGTTATACACTGGGGACAGTGTATGATTTAAGTCTAGGGGGATGTTACTGATGCTGTTTACCTTTTGATTTCATAAATGTTTTCAAAATGGTTTTTATTGAGTCAAGAAAGGGATAATGATAATTTAATTTTCACTTTTTATCTAACCAATCTTTTAGGCACCATTCTTAGATTTGTTGATGCATAATGTACTATAGATGCTAAAGTTGATCACCTATCAGCTCTGACAAAACTTTCATTGATTGTCTGGAGGAACCAAAGCTGATTTCCAACCTAACCTGACAATTCTTTGCTTGTCGTGGGGCTTGGTATGGGATCGGATGCTTCAAACAAGTCTGGAAGGTAAAAGCCTTGTGTAGATAATTTTATCACCCTCTCTCTCTCATTTTCAAAATCAGATTTAATTTTTTTATTTAAAAAAAAAATCAAAAATTAGCTTAAATTTATGTTCTAAGAATAGTTAGATATTAAGTAGGAAGGAATTCGAACAGGGCTAGGCGGTTACCCCCTTCAAGACTTGATTCATAAGAATTCTATAGGTAAAGGGTTCGAACAGGGCTTGGTGGTTACCCCCTTCAAGACTTGCTTCACAATGAATCCTAGGATATAGGTCAAAAAGAAGTGAACAGGACTTGGTGGCTGCAACTATTAAGGCTTGATTCATGGAAGCCTGTCCAATCTTGGTCAATGTCTTGCAAATGAAAGCAGACCTGACTAGGAGAGAAATAGTAGAGAGAGGATAGGAACTAATTTTACCGCAGGTCCGTGATACTTGTTTGAGTAACCTTGCATCCTGTGATCGATACTCCCAATGTAAAGCCTGCACTTTTATTTTTATGTGCAGAAATGAAATCAGTAGAGGGGTAAGTCAGACATGATTGCTAAGTTGTTGGCTAGATGATCAAGGTAGCTTAACTAGGATATTGCATAATGTACTTCTGTGATTGACTGACTCTTACATGTGGTTTGCAACAAAGTAGAGTTATGATTCTAAGTTTGAATTTGATTTAGTCCCTGCTTTTCAAAACCTCTTTCATAAAGACTGCCTGTGTGTTGGCTTGAGGACAAGCAAAAGGTTAAGTCTGGGGAGTTGATATACCATGGATTTTACCGTTTTACCCTGGTATATGAGTGTTTTACTACTATTACCTATGTTTTGGAGTCTATTAGGTATGTTTTCAGGTTCAGAAGCATTTTGGAGAAAAGTGATGTTTTAGGTGCCTTTTTGGAGTTTAAAGAAGAGTTCACCCGAGATCAAGACCAGAGGTCGACATCAGAGTTACACATCGATCGATGCACACTCTGTCTGTCGATCAACACACATTAGCCAAAGGGCGATACATGAGACCATAATCGATCGATGTACACCTTGTACTATCGATCGATCTTGGTAGGCTGAAAGACAAGTTGGACCTGGCGAACTTGAAGCCCAAGATATCACATTTTACAAGAATGCCCCTGGCGAGTTTTTAACCTAATGAACTCATATATTTATATGCCTAAGTGTTTTGGCATAAAAAACAAGCTTTCTTTTCATTCAAGTCTCTTTGATATACAATCTTTTACAGTAATAGAAGTTTTAAGAGTTTCTTCTACTTCTACTCATTTTCTTTCAGTTCTTTATTTACAAAGGTTATAGGATTCTAGATCTAGAGGAAAGATCCAAAGAAATTTGTGATTGGAACTTAAGTGTTCATTCCTCTAATATATCTATGAACTCCTATTATTACCTTGTTGTTATGAACTTTAGCCAGCCGTAATGCAGTAGATTCACTTGTTAGATTTAGGGTTTACATAGGATATGGGGGATTAGCCCCAACCTATAATTGCTATAGTTGTGATATTTATTGTTAGGATTGTTCATTAATGCTTTTCTAGCTTAGCTACCTGGAATATGAACTTGGATTGCATTGATTTATTACATGCAATACCTGATAACATCCTAAACATGCTATGACCTTCTTGAGATATGCGAAAGCTGATCTAAGATCATGGTGAGCATTGTTTTAACTCGCGCATAAAGCTTGCTTAGAGCCTTATCGATCTATACTCCTATAGAGTAATCGATCGACGTAGCTAGAGGTGTATCGGTCGATATTCCTATCGAACTATCGAGCGATACCAGCAGCAGAAGTAGCCGACCGCAACACCATTTAGCATCTAAGTAATAGGTGGTCTAAATAATGCGAGAGCTGATGGATTCATTTAATAAGTGTTGAGCTCTGACATATCATGCAAGCAACTTGTTAGCCTTATAGTATTTATAATCCTGAATTCCTGAATACTTACCCTGAATCTAACTACTTTTCTTTATTGTTTTCAAAACCAAATCCTTTCAACTGAGTAATCTCATCCTTACTCAGCAAACCTGCACTTTACTTTAAACTATTTTCAACCTAGCATAGTCATTAAGATTGCATCTTATTTGTACACTAGCTCTCTGTGGATTCGATCCCTAAGTACTACAACTGAACATCTTATTTGAGAGAGTAAAGTCACTCCTTAGGGTAATTTGAGTGGTATCACCCATGAACCCTAAGATGATCTACTCCCTAATAGACATGATTTCCCTTAAACCCATGATGAATTCAAGGTTAACCATGATTAGAGAGCAACAATTGCTCAAGCATACAAGTATAAAAGATGAAAAAGGATCCAAGATCTAAACTTTCTTCAAGATCCAAATGTGTTTTTGACAGAAAAAGAGACAAATCACAAATTGGGAGATACAAGAGTAATTATACAACGTTTAAGATCCCTAAAAACATCATAGAACACGACTAAAAGGCCCTTGGAAGCAATTAGGTCTCGACTAATAGGAAAGAATGGCGAAAAACACTCAGGGTGGCTCAGGACGGTCCGGCCCGCGCATCCCGTCCCGCGCGTCTGTCCTGCTTCGTCTGGCCTCGTCCCGCGCGGGTGTACTGACCCGAGCACTCCAGGCCGCGCACCGTCCTATCCGTTCCTGGCCTGTCCCGCGCGGGTAAGTGAGGCCGAGCACTCTTGGCCGCGCATGCCTCGTCTGTTCAATGTCCTGTCCCGCGCGGGTGCTCTCTCCCGAGCACTCAGGCCGCGCATCCGGTCCAGCTTCTGTCCCGCGTGGGTGCTCTCTCCCAAGCACTCCAGGCCGCGCATCCGGACATTGATCCATTCCAACTCGGCCGTCCCATCTTCCTTTTGTCCCGGGTAAGGGTCATGGTCCATCTCGCGTCCCAGCCGTCCAAGGTGAGGTCATGATCATGGCTTGGCTTGTCCTGACCTTGGTCAAACTCCATTCTTCATCTTTTTTTCGACCACAAAGCTCCCAAACATCCCAAATAACTCCATAGCACACTTCAAGACCTGATAAAAACTAATGAATGCAAAATGGACCTAAAGATGCCTAATGCCTAACTATATGATCAAAATGCACAAGATATGAATGCTAAAAACATGTAAATATGCAAGACATCAACTCCCCCACACTAGACCTTTACTTTTCCTCAAGTAAACTTTTCAAAACACTAGGAAGAGGGATGCAAAGATGGGAGCTTAGCCAAAAGAAACACTTGTAGCACTCAACTAGACATCCTAAAGAAACATAGCAAATAGCTTGAGCATACTCTTTTATTACACTCTAGCTTCTTAAGGCCTATCAATACTCTTATGCCTCTACACAAGATGCAATGCTTATCAACCAACATGCTCTCTTAACCAGCCCTCACATTGATTCACACACACACAAGGTGAAGTCTCACAAATGGGCACATGATCTCAATCATTTGGCTAGGTGATCAAATGGTCTAATATGGATGAAAATGAGGTTTCAATGCATCATTTCAAGGTGGAAATCACTCAAAATTCAAGGAGCTTGATCATTATGCCAAATTTATCTAAGACTAGGAGCAATTCATGCATACATGGATCCATCCTCATCATTCTACCCAATTCCTAAGTGATTAGAAGATCTACACCCCTTTTATTCATCCCATAATCCATAATGAAAAACTTACTCACATCACTCACCCAATGAACATTTTCTTTCTCATGATTCAACCACTAAGGACCTCTATTCACTTTTCTAAGCTCTAACTCTTTTAGTTTTTTTCTTTCCCACTATCTTATTGAATCTTTCTTTTTTTTTTCTTTTTCTTTTCTTTTCTTTTCTTTTTCTTTCTTCTTTTTTTTTATATAAGGGGGAAGGTCAAAACATCAATCAAGAGCTTAATGTCTTTCTATTCTAGGTCCCTAGGGCTTTTCTTTCTTATGATACTCTTTTGTTCATCAATCTCAACATTGTTACATTCCAAACCAAAGATATAAACCATTAAGTAGCAAAGACCCCACTCACCATTCTAGAAGCTAGCTAAAATGATGACCCTATGCTAGCAAGAGATGCGAAGAAATCCATGTCGCTTCCAATACTCTCAAGATTTTGCACATGACAAGCTATCAAAAGAGGCCTCACTCATGCAAATCAATGTAGGCTTCAAGGAATGGATAGGGTTCAAGGGTATGGAAGTGCCATTTGGGTTAACAAAGAGTGGTACAATGGGAAAAGATAACCCAAATGTGTATTGTTAGGGATGGATTGCACCCATCCTCAAAGCCCATCGAACAAAAGGCCCAACCGAATCGGTTAGGTATATAGAAGTAGAAGCCGCCTTCGGCGCCCTACGGCTGACTGCAATACTTTCAGCGGGATAAAGGCGATCAAAAGTGAATTACTCAGTAGCTTCGAGGCAGGATTTACTCCAAGGCCGACAGGCCGACAAGGCCCAATAAATTGGAAAGGAGACTAGGTCGAGTCCCATCGAGCGAAGGTATATAAGAGGAAGGGAACAAAGGAGAAAAAGGGGACACGGCACACACATAGACTTAGCGGCGAGATTAGGGTTTTGTCGTACAAACATCTCTTAGCTAGTTGTACTTTCGGTTAAAAGCTCTCGAGCTCCGGCTTGTTCCTTACTTCTCCACCTTTGTAACCTCATCTCGAAATCTAATAAATACCTCTGTTCAACCCATTTCTAGTATTGTTTACTTCTCTTGAGACCAAACTCACCTTAAACAATGCGAAGCCCACCGTGGGGCTGAACAGATTCAGTGTTTGGGCCGAAATGGCGGCCGAGATGCAGAACCCTGAGTACCTGAGGGGAGGGCGGAACTCACACCTCCCCGCCTCCTCCCATTTTCTCGTGGAGTTCATGAGCTCGGTCATGGCCCAACTTCGCTCACGAGGAGGAGGTCAGAAAGCGTGAGCGAGCGGCTGCGCGCCATCGTCACTGCTCTCAGCGCACCATCCACCAGCCAACCATTTCGCCGACAGCTCTTGACACCAACCCTCCAACTCCAGCGGACGGTGTCACGACAAACGAGGTCGAGCAAATCGGAACCCTAGCAGCCCACGCTACTCCGACAACATCCGATTCGGCAACTATCCGAGAGATCGCCGAGCTCAAGCTAAAGTTCCAACAGATGAGCTTGAGGATCCACCAGGCGACCAGCGCAGCTCCCGAAATTGACAGTGTCATCGCCTCTACATCTCGGAAACCTTTCACAAAGGAGCTAACCAGAATCAAGCTCGAAAGATGGATAAGCTGCGCTACCCGACACAAGCCGAGGGGACCCAGTTGAGCACTTGACAGCCTTCAATATTGCCATGGCAAGGGCCCGACTTTCCTCGGAAGAGAAAGACGCTGGTTACTGCCAGCTCTTCGTCGAGACGTTAAACGAGCAGGCCCTGACTTGGTTCTCCGGACTCGACGAGGACTCGATTAGCAGCTTCAAAGAGCTTTCCTCGGCTTTCCTCAAGACTTACATCATGTTCACTAAACGCGAAGCCACAACCTCAAGTCTCTGGAACTTGAAGCAGACGAAGGATCAAAGTCTCCGCGACTACATGGAGCGCTTCAAGTCGATCATGTCGAGAATCAACATCCCCGACAACATTGCTATCGATGCGCTGATGAACACTCTCCAGGTAGACTGCAAATTCCGAGAAGACCTCTACCGGAGTCCCACTTTGTCCTTACAAGACGCCATTGCTCGGTCCCATAACTTCATCCGTATGGAAGAAGATACTAAGGCCATTCTGAGCAAGCACAATGCCGCGAAGCAATCGGCGCCTAAAAGCGCCGCCAACACTCATGTCGAACCCCGCCAGCATGCTGCCACAAACAAACACAACCAGAATGTGGGAACCGAAATTCACGCCGTCAATTTCCGATAAATAAGATTGCGGAGGAAAGCCAAGTAAACCCGACTTTCCTTGAAGGTCAGTTCTCTGCGTTGCCACGAAATCGATAAAGTAAGCGAAGACAAAGATGGGAATTGTAATATTTGCCCGGCGTTTTATTAGATGAAATAAACGAGTACAAGGATTCTCCGAAGACAGAGATTTGCGATTAAAGAAAAAGATAGAGTCGCAGGCAGCCAAACGTCCTAAGCCTTGCTCCGCTAGTCTAACCACCTAAACCCTAGTTCTTCTAAGCTAGCAGGATGCTCTAAGTCTAATTTTCGGATCCTCTTCTCCTCTGCTCTTGCTCTCCTTATATACCCACTTCTAGGTCGGTTTGCCTTAGGATGATGGACCTCGCCTTTGGGCCCAAGCTTATCTCTTCAGGAAATGTTCCATTTTCGCTTATCGTAATTATCCTCGAGTTTTCGCTATCTTTCGGTGACTTGATGTTTATCCGGCGTTTGAAATCGGATAAACCGTCATAGCCTGATTGGGCCTGAATTCTGAAAAATGCGTAAGTAAGTCTGTGGACTTGTCTTAAGTCGTTAAACGTTTTATACGATTTATCGGAAAGACGATCTTTCTCGAAGAATAAACCGTATAGCTTAAAGGATCGATGTTCAAGTTAATCGATCTTTGTTTTATACGATGTCTTCTACGAGAAATCCAATCCCTCTAGTTTCTATCGTAAAACATCGAGGATGATTCCAACCGAATCGAAGATGTTTATTCTGTAGCCTTGATTGTACCAAACTCACGAGGATTGATCCAAAAGCCAAGATGAGATCAGACCGAGCACGATGGGACCGGGGCTGGCGAGGGCCGTGGACGGCGCCAGGCCAGGTGCCGCCGGGCGCCAGGCCGGTGCCGCCGGGCGCCAGGCCGGTGCCGCCGGCGCCAGGCCAGCAAGCTGCCGCTGCAGCCGCGGGCGCCAGGCCGCCCGTGGATTTGTGCCGCTGCACAGCCGGGTAACCGCCGGGCGCCAGGCCGCCCGCATGATGGTGCCGCCGGCGCCAGGCCGGGTATTGCCGCCGGCTGCCCCGCGGTGCCGGGTGCCGAAGTGCCGCCGGCGCCAGGCCGTCTGCCCTGCGTCAGGTGCCGCCGGCGCCATGCTGCAGGTGCCACAGGCCGCCTGCCCCAGCCGGGCGCCAGGCTGGTTGCCGCGCAGGCCGCCAGGCTCCGCGATGCCGCCGGGCGCCGTCGTCTTGCCGTCCGTGGGTTTTGTTGCTCGATCTTTCCCCGCTAGTCGGCGGCGGGAAATCTTCTAGTTTGGAAGGATCTTTAGCCGTAGATTTCGAGATAACCGTTTTTGACCCCAACACAGAAGAACAGTCTCCTTTACATGGTCGACGAGAATGGGAAGAAGTGGAATACCTTTCACCGAGAAACGGATTCCCCGGATGAGTCTCCCCGAGCATCGGCTGCCACTACACCGGCTCAGGTTGATTCTGTAGCTGGATCATCTCGAACTCCCCCAGGCCTCACTAAATCGTGCAAACTCCACGGAGTTAAAGGCCACGATACCTCGGAGTGCAAGACGCTCTTCGCACAGTTCCTCGCCTCGATCGAAAGTGGTGAACTCAAGATCCCTTCTCCGAAACCAAAAGGGGAGAACAACTGGAGCAGGAACAAAGACAGGAAGAACCAACGGAAGGGCCAAGGGAAATCCAAGCAAGATAATCCGAAGCCGAAAGACTCCGAGCAAGCGCCTCAGCGAGATGACGATGACGACGTCTCGGCCGGCGAGGACTAACCAGCGGTCAGGCAGAGGATCGAAGTTATTCGCGCCCAGCCCGAGTCTTCATCCGACGACGAGTGCGATCCCGAGGAATTCCCCGAGCCGTCAGATCTACGAGAACTCCTTAAGAGGAAGACTACTCCGGAGATCGGCGAATCCCCCGGCATTTCCGATCTCAGGTCAAAGCTAAACGCCAAAAGATCCAAGCTCACGCCCCGGGACGACGCTCCTGTCTCTGACCTGCGAGAGCAACTGAACGCCCGAGTAGGCGACCTGCGTGCGAAGCTTAACCGCCAAAAGACTGACCAACCAGAGGAGAGTAAAGATCTCAGAGCTCTTCTCCTCAAGAAGCAGGCCAGTACCAGACCACGAATCAACGTGATAATGGTTGGATCACCACCCTGTGGAGACTCATTTCGGTCTGTCAAGGACCATCGTCGACAGGCGGATACATCTCAGCGTTGGCCGCAGAAGCCTCCCAATGATCCCGGATCTCTTTCTCTCGAATGACTTACCGGTGAGTCTGCCCCACAATCGACTCGGCCTCGCCGCCCTGGCTATCGATAGATGCGGCGTCATTAAAGTGCTAATCGATACCGGGAGCTCGGTGGACATCATTTTCCGTGAGACCTTAGTAAAGATGGGCATCGACCTAAAGGACGTGAAACCATCTTCCAGGACACTCACATGCTTCAATGGATCTTCCGAAGTGACCCTCGGAACTATCCGACTCTTGGTACAAGCTGGAGGAGTGACTAGGCTGGTCAAATTCTCGGTGGTCAGCACAAAGACCCCTTACCATGTAATACTCGGAACCCCGTGGTTGCATTCCATGCGAGCAATCGCATTAACCTATCACCAGTGTGTCAAGTTCCCAGGAACTGATGGAACCATTAAGACGATAAAAGGGAGATCAACGCGCTGCTCGAGATCTCCTAATCGCCACAGTCAAGCTACAACGCTCCCAATCACTCGTCAACTCAGTTTCACCGCCTATCAGCAAGGTATGTCCTCAGAAGGAAGAAGTACTCGAGGTACCAGTTGACGAGTCGGATCCGAGCAAAGTCCTGCGAGTGGGTGCATACCTGTCCGACAAAATGAAACTCAAGATTATTGACTTCCTGAAGCAGAACATATCGACCTTTGCGTGGTCAATGTCCGACATGCAAGTAATTGATCCCTCCATCACGACGCATGAGCTGAACGTAGACCCGAACATCAAACCTATTCGCCAGAAAAGGCGAAAGTTGGGTCCCGAGAGATCAAAGGCGGTTGTCGAGGAGGTCGAGCGTCTACTTAACGCAGGGTCGATTACTGAAGTCCGATACCCGAAGTGGCTAGCCAACCCGGTCGTCGTCAAGAAGAAAAACGGCAAGTGGCGTATGTGTGTGGATTTTACCGACCTCAACAAGGCCTGTCCGAAAGATAGCAATTCGTTGCCAAACATTGACCGGCTCGTCGAGTCGACTGCTGGAAACGAGATGCTTACCTTTGTGGACGCTTTCTCAGGATACAATCAGATCCTAATGCATACCGACGACCGAGAGAAGACCTCGTTCATCACTGATCGAGGAACTTACTGTTACAAGGTGATGCCTTTCGGGCTAAAAAAACGCCGGAGCAACATACCAGCGGCTGGTCAACCGCATGTTCGCCAAACAGCTCGGCAAGACGATGGAAGTCTACATCAACGACATGCTAGTCAAGTCGCTCCGAGCAGACGATCATCTGGCTCACCTGAAAGAATGCTTCGATATCCTTAATGTGTACAAGATGAAACTCAACCCGGCCAAGTGCACTTTTGGCGTCTCGTCTGGAGAATTCCTCGGTTACATTGTAACACAGAGAGGAATCGAAGCTAATCCAAAGCAAATCTCAGCTGTCCTTGATCTCCCGAGTCCGAGGAACTGCCGGGAAGTTCAGCGACTAACCGGCAGAATCGCGGCGCTCAACAGGTTCATCTCCCGATCAACAGACAAGTGTCTTCCCTTCTACGATCTCCTCCGAGGAAACAAGAAATTCCTCTGGGATGACAAGTGTGAGGAAGCCTTCAGTCAACTCAATCACTACTTAACGACACCCCCAATCTTGGCCAAGCCGGACGTAGGTGATGTCTTATCCTTGTATATCGCAATATCATCTGCCGCAATCAGCAGTGTCTTGATTAAAGAAGATCGTGGAGAGCAAAGACCAGTATTCTACATGAGTAGGCGAATGACCGGACCAGAAACCCGGTATCCAACACTCGAAGATGGCCCGGCAGTCGCCGAAGTCGGCAAGGAAACTCCGTCCCTACTTCCAGTCTCACTCAGTAGAAGTTCTCACCGATCAACCACTCCGAACCGTGTTGCAAAACACGAACAGAGCCGGTCGACTAACCAAGTGGGCAATAGAGCTCGGTGAACTTGACATCACCTACAAGTGCCGAACAGCCGCCAAATCCCAGGTCCTTGCGGACTTCCTCGTGGAACTATCCCCGGAACTAGCCCAGATCTCGAGGTCGGGAGCAAATTGGATCTTACCGTCGGCGGTTCCTCGACAAATAAAGGTTCGGGAGCAGTAGTTCAACTTCAGTCCCCGACAGGAGAACTCATCCGGGAGTCATTCAGTTTCGGGTTCCCGGCATCCAACAACGAAGCACAGTATGAATCACTCATCGCTGGTCTTCGTCTCGCGAAAGCAGTTAAAGCCAAACGACTAAGCGCGTACTGTGACTCCCAACTCGTCACAAGTCAATTTAGCGGGGAGTACGATGCTTGGAATGATAGGATGGACGCCTACCTTCGAGTCGTCCATGCTCTGGCTAAGGAGTTCGAATTCTTCGAATTAACAAAGGTTCAGCGGAGACAGCGTATCGCGCCCGGCGCGTGGCAGCTTTTCGGAAGCAAATTTCGCGATCAAGTGAAGAGAACTATCCCGATCCATCGTATTGAGATACCGAGCATCGACATCTCGGTGGAGGCAGCGGACTTTGTCACTCCAGTGTCCGAGACAACGCCCCAGCAAGCAACTAATGAAGACGTCGAAATGACCGATCAAGATCAGCTAGCAAACGACTGGAGAACAGAGTTCATCAACTATCTCACCAGAGGTTCGGTTCCAGCCGATAAATGGGCTGCAAGACGCCTTAAGAGGCGTAGCGCCCACTACGTCATCATGGAAGACGAACTCCACCGAGTAACGGCCAACAAAATTTTGCTCAAGTGTATTAACGGCGAGCAAACAAGATTGGTCATGGCAGAAACCCACGAAGGAGCAGGAGGAACCCACTCTGGAGGTCGAGCACTCGCTCTAAAGATTTGAAACGTAGGTTTCTTTTGGCCAACGATGAACATCGACTGCGAAGCGTATGCTCGGAAGTGCGATAAATGCCAAAGACATGCTCCGAGCATCCACAGTCCTACCGAGCTACTGCGCACTTCAGCAGCACCCTATCCGTTAATGAGATGGGGAATGGACATCATCGGGCCAATGCCGAATTCTCGCCAACGTCGCTTCGTCCTAGTCCTAACCAACTACTTCACCGAGTGGATCGAGGCCGAAGCTTTCTCACAAGTTACCGAGAAAGAAGTTCGTGGTTTTGTCTGGAAAAACATTATCTGTCGTCATGGTCTACCCTACGAAATCGTGACCGACAACGGCTCTCAATTTATCTCGGGAACTTCAAGGACTTCTGCAACAAGTGGGATATCAGACTAAGCACCTCGACACCGAGATACCCCCAGGGGAACGGACAAGCCGAATCCTCGAACAAGATTATCATCGACGGAATCAAGAAACATCTCGATCTCAAGAAGGGACATTGGGCCGATGAACTCGACGGCGTCCTTTGGTCGCACCAAACAACCCCCAGAGGCGCGACCAAATCCACTCCTTTCTCCCTCGCTTACGGGATGGAAGCAATGGCTCCCACGGAAGTCAATGTCACGAGCCTTCGCCGAGCAAAGATGCCCCAGTACGTCGAACTCAACCAAGAAAAGTTGCTGGATGCTCACGATGAACTCGAAGAGAAGCGAGACCAGGCTCTCCTTTGGATCCAGAACTACCAGAACCAGATTGAAAGCTACTACAACAAGAAGGTTCGAGCACGCCCTCTCGAACTCGGTGACTTAGTCTTACGGAAGGTCTTCGAGAACACCAAAGAGCTCAATCCCGGAAAGCTCAGAGCAAACTGGGAAGGACCTTACAAAATCACTCAAGTCGTCAAACCGGGAGTTTATCGACTCGAGACTTCCCGCGGAGAAGCAGTTCCACGAGCTTGGAACTCTGTGCATCTTCGTCGTTTTCACTCGTGAAAACAAATCAGCATTATATTAACGAGCAAATGACATACGTCACAGTTTGCTCGTACAAAAAAAAAAAAAAACAAAAATCAAAAACAAAAACAACCGAGTAGATGCACCCTACGGTCACTTCTACACGTCCGAGCAAATGATTTACGTCACTCTTGCTCGGGAAAAATGAACTACGAAAGGCTTGATCCTCTTCGGAGGTACGTAGGCATCCCTCTACGGGGTCCAGCCCCAACCAAAACAAAAGTCCAAAATTAGACTCGGAGATTCATCCTGTACAACGGAAGTCGCCCCGAGCAAATGATGTTATCCCCTTAGAATACAAGCGGCGCACTAGCACTCTCCCGAATAATCGACGAATCCTGATCAGATAACGTCGAAAGGGAAACACCGGGTTACGGTCACCGATGCATTTTACATCGACCAACCCGCGAGTGAAATTTTTGAACCTTATCATAAATCGAAGAATCGTGAGTTGGCCGACCAAACGTCTCTCGATTACCGTGTAGCGTATCAAATACCTATTCCTCGAATAATATTTGGAAATTCTTGTCTTGATTAGGTTCTGTTGGTTTATTGCCAAATCAATTTTACGAACCAGCAAGCAAAGAATTATCCTAAAAATTAAACTAAGTCGTTACGACCAACCGTAATGTACTCAAAACAATTATGCCTTAAAAGGAAAATTCTCAAAGTGTTTTAAGAAAAACAAAGAAGGGCGAAACCCCGAGTTTTCAATAACAACAAGGCCCAACCGGGCATACGTTATACAAATAAGTTCAGAGGCTTCAAAGAGCCATAACCAAAAGACAAAAAAAAAGGAGAGGAGAAGCAGAAAGAAAAGACAACAGTCAACAGGACCCTTCACTCGTCGGCAGAAGGGGGATCCTCGTTGCCTCCACCTTCAGGGCCTGAAACACGACCAAACGCCAAAGCCGGCGAGTTCACGTTCGCAGCAGACTTCTCCTTGAGAGCACCATCTTCTGCCTCCAGGTCCCCGGAAGTAGAGGAAGACGAACTGAGAGCCTTAGACGTCTTCGCAGGAGAATCAGACAGTACGATGGTCGGGGCGCCCCCGTCCTTCGGAGAATTTTCATCAACGGGAGCTGGCTGCACCGGTTCAGTTCCCAGATCGTCTCTGCGAGTAGAAGATCCGGCAGTCAGGATGAGGTTCGCGTCAGGTTCCCCGGGAGGAGGAAGAGTTGGATCTCTGAGAGGAGTACGGAGGGCAATTGCAGCCTCTGAATCGATCAAACCTTCGTTCGACCCGAACGGATCGATATGCCTGCAGACCTCTTCAACCAGGAATCGGGATGGCTGCACTAACGAGGAAAGATGGAGGTCCTCCGCCGGAATGTCCTTAACCTCCAGCCGGCCTGCCTCTTCGTACGAGGAAAGAGAATTCGTCGATCTTCTCCAGCGAAATCTCGACTCCCGAGTCTCTGATCTGCTCGAGACATTTCCTCGTCCCGAATGCTTGAATGTGCAAGCATCGAGCATCGTCATACTTGTCTCTGTCTTTCTCACGGAGGGAAATTCGGTGAAAGCGCTTCTCGGCCTTTGCTATCATAGCAATCATCACACGAATCCTCTCGTGTGTGACTTCATACTTTCGAGATTTTCGAAGCCGACCCATCTCCTCCGAATGCCTCAGCGCCTCCGCGTCTCTCTTTGCCTCGAGCTCGGCCTTCTCTCTCTCCAGCCTATCCACCGAGATCTCCAGATCCTGTATGGAGCCCTTGCACATTTGCAACTCAGCCAAATCAGAGGTTCTAGTCTCATTAAATTCCCTCCTCAGAGCCATTTCCCGAGCGATGGCCTCCTCTTTCTCACGAGTAACCGCCCTGAGGACTTCTTCATGCGCGAGCTCGGCTTTCTTCTTCTCATCCGCGTCCTCGCGAATTCTCTTCCTTGCTAGCCTTAGAGCAGTGTTGTACTTCCCAACGAGTACGTTCCAATCGCCGTGACTTGTAAAAAAAAAAAGAAGAAGAAGAAAAAACATGATTATCGACGAGAGAGATAAAAGACAGAGAAAAAGCAACCACTCACTTTCACAGACGAGCTAGCCGCGTGCTTGTACTCGTCTTTGAAGATCAATTCGTCGGCAGGAGGCATCTGACCGGGACCGCCCTTGAACTTCAGCATGAGGCGACCACATTCTTCAGGATAAAAAGGAAGGGGAAGCTCCCGGTTAAATTCAAAACTGAATTTATCCGAAGAGACATCCCCGCGGCATCCAGAAGCACGGGTCTCGGACCCTTCCTGGATAGGAGACGGCGATCTATCGAGAAACGGACTCGATCGCTCTCTGGATTTCGGTGAGGCCCCCGAGACCCCAACAACGTCTTGTAAATCTGGAACCCCGGAAGAACCCTCGTCAGCAACCCTCCTTTTCAGCTCTCTGGCTCGAGCAGCCACAGTCTGCTCGTCATCGTCCTCAGATCCCCTATTATCCGATGGGTTCTGAGATTCTAAGGCACGGAGCTCCTCCTCGCAAACGGAAGAGGGACGAGGCACTTCGCTGCTCTTTCTTCTCTTCTTTTTCAACGGGACCTCGTTAGGCGACGGGTCCTCAGTATCCGGAACGGCAATGCTTAGAGGGCCGGATTCCGTACCCGCTCCCTTCCTCTTCTTCTTTTTGTCCTTCTTCTTCCTCGAAGAACGGTCATCCCGATTGGGAACCACTTTCTCAACATCCTCCTCCGGGGAAGCGGTTCTCTTCGCCTTCTTCTTCCCAGAATTGTTCTTCCGGGGAGTCTCACCAGGAGAATCTTGCTCAACCGCAACGGGAGCAACAGCAGCGTTAATGGATCCAGACGGTTTGGCACCACTCCCAGCGACCTTCCTCTTGGTACTGACCCGAGCAGCCACAATCCGACTAAGATCCGGGAGCTCCTTCATTCTTCTGGGCCGATTAACTTCTTTTTGCTCGTCTGGGGTAAGAAGAGAGAGCCTCCTATTCGCTGGATTCTTGATGTAGGGGACAGAGTTCGAAATCCAATGCTCTGAACAAAAAAAAAAAAGAGAGAGGGGTTGTCAGTTCGGCTTATATGAGAGACGAAGGGGACAAGTGGGAAAGCTTACGGTCAGCAATCACGTGAATCGACCTCGAGATCCTCTCGAGTAAAGTTATCCCGGTGATCCTGCTTCTGCAATCGACCGCTTCAGACACGCTGCTTCAATCCTCGGTATGTATCGGCGTTGGAATGAGCGGCTGCGGCAACAAAACAAAATAAACATAAGGTCAGAGATCTAGGCAGAAGACATTAACGAGTTTGTGAATATACCCATGTCTGCATTCCACAATACGCGGTACTTAGAACTCGGCGGTTCCTCGAGCGCCCGATCTGTTCGACTTTATGTAAAAGTAGTGCCGCTGCCAGTCGAAGTTTTCCCGGCCCCGATCGAGTACGTTGTAATTGGTCGTTGTCTCGTCGAGACAATACCGTCCTCGAGATGGAGACTGATGTCAGTTCCTCGAAGGCTCGACACTCAGCGGCGATGTCGGCCTCGCCCAGCGATCATCGACAAGGCAACCATTAATCGGATCGAGCCGTTGATCAGCTGACTCAAAGCAACTCCTCCAAAGCGCGCCAAGATGTGACGATCCGAGAATCGAAACCAGAGCCTCGAGTCTTTCTGAAAATACGACTTCGTAAACACATTGGTAACCTCTCGGTGGAGACCAAGGTCTCTGATCCTCGCCGCACGCGCATCAGGCACGCTGCTTCCAATCCTCCGAGTATGTATCGACGTTGGAATGAACGGCTGCACGGCAACAAAAACAAAAATAAACATAAGGTCAGAGAGATCTAGACAGAAGACATTAACGAGTTTGTGAATATACCCATGTCTGCATTCCACAATACGCGGTACTTAGAACTCGGCGGTTCCTCGAACGCCGATCTGTTCGACTTTATGTAAAAGTAGTGCCGCTGCCAGTCCGAAGTTTTCGACGGATCCCCGAGGAGTACGTTGTAATTGGGTCGTTGTCTCGTCGAGACAATACCGTCCTCCGAGATGGAGACTGATGTCAGTTCCTCGAAGGCTCTGACACTCAGCGACGTGTCGGCCTCCGCCGCGATCATCGACAAGGCAACCATTAATCGGATCGAGCCGTTGATCAGCTGACTCAAAGCAACTCCCCTCCAAAACGCATAAGATGTGACGATCCGAGGAATCGGAAACCAGAGCCTCGAGTCTTTCTGAAAATACGACTCGTAAACACATTGGTAACCTCTCGGTGGAGACCAAGGTCTCTGATCCTCCTTCGGAATGATAAAAGTGACACCATGCGCGTTGTGATTTCGGAGGATCGTCTCCACCGATTTGGTTGTCGACTTCGTCTTCACAACATTTGCCCAATCTTGACCCGCTACAATTGAAGGACGGACCCTAAATTTCTCCAAAGGGCCTTCGGCGAACAGGTTCCCGGGATAGAAACTCCTCGGTATTATTGTAGAGTCAACCGCCTCCTGACCATCACCATCACCGCGGAACTGAACTTCCGCCTCTGCGTCGAGAAGCCGCTGAGACAGATCCATGTTTCCCGTATCCATCATAGCCTCGTGACGGATCTCTTCCGCCGGATACTCGGAAGAAGTCCGAACAGAAGCCACTTGCTTTCCTTTCTGTTCCCGAGATAACCTTTGGGACGACGACATCTCGGACAACCGATTTCTAAAACAGAGTTAAGAGAGAGAAGGAGAGTAGAGAGAGAAAGTACCTTTGAGACGCGGAGAGAAATGAGAAAAATGAGAAGGGAGGGGGATATTTATAAGAGGAAGCGGGCTCTCGGACCAATGCGTCATAATTACGCCTAAAGAGGCCTAAATGGGCCTGATCACTGTCGGCGCGTGTCGTGCAACTGCGCCGGTTCGCTTCCTCGGTCGAGATTCTTGAATCTTTGACCACTCCGGTTTGTTCCCAAACCAGGTTTCCCAGAGGAATTCGCGATTGCGCCGGTTCATTACCAAAACAATGAGTAGAAGTTCCGTTTCCTCGGTAATGATCAAAACGCCAACCTCGAAGATCACCCCAGGATGCTCGGCATATCCTTTTGTCCTCCGAACTAATAATACCAAATTCATTGAAGACCGATTACTTGGCTCATCAATGAACTGGGGGGGGACTTACTGTTGGGGATGGATTGCACCCATCCTCAAAGCCCATCGAACAAAAGGCCCAACCGAATCGGTTAGGTATATCGTAGCCGAGAAGCCGCAACTCGGCGCCTACGGCTCGACTGCAGACTACTTTCAGCCGGGATAAAGACGATCAAAGAATGGTTGGCTCAGTAGCTCGGGGCAGGATTTACTCCAAGCCCGACAGGCCGACAAGGCCCAATAAATTGGAAAGGAGACTAGGTCAAGTCCCATCCGAACAGAAGGTATATAAGAGGAAGGGAGCAAAGGAGAAAAAGGGGGACACGGCACACACATAGACTTAGCGGCGAGATTAGGGTTTTGTCCGTACAAACATCTCTTCGCTAGTTGTACTTTTCCGGTTAAAAGCTCTCCGAGCTCCGGCTTGTTTCCTTACTTCTCCACCTTTGTAACCTCATCTCGAAATCTAATAAATACCTCTGTTCAACCCATTTCTAGTATTGTTTACTTCTCTTGATACCAAACTCACCTTAAACATGTATGAGATCCATGATCAAGTATGCAAATGCCCATATGCAAGAGAAATTAAGTTCATTCAAGTCTAAGTTCAGGTTGGAGCTGGTTTCAAGAACAATGCTAATATCAAGCAAGCAAGCAAGTTTCAAGAAGAGTTTTCAAGGCTCAAAGCATGCAAGCCTTTCAAAAGATGCTTAAGCTACTTGATATGTTTAACTAAGGTGCCAAATTCAGTGCAAACAAGTGTTCTTTACAAGGCAATGCTCCATGTGAAAGTGAATGCAACCTATATGCTCTAGACTCAATCTTCAAGATGAAAGTGATGCAACTACATGATTCAAAAAATTTTAATTTTTTTTTTTGTTTTTCTATGCATATGTGAATGTACAATGTAATGCATGAGACTCTCAATCACAAAGCAAACATGATCAAATACTTTGTACCTCCCCCACACTTAAATCGCACAGTCTCTGTGTGAGTAAGAGAGAAGGAGATACCCCAACAAAACAAAAGCAAATGTATATACAAGAAGGGTTGGAGTGATACCTCATAAGGAGAGCTAGAAGATTCAATTGGTGCCTAGGGGAGTAATGTCTGGTCGCCTGCCTCGTCAGCCCAAGGGTCTTTAAAACAAAAATCCTAGTGAAATATGTACAAAGGATAGCCATGGGACTTCCTCCCAAGTGAGCCTTTTTGAGTCACTAGGTTGAGTTTCCTTCCTCTAGCTAGTGAAGGCTGGATGTGTCTAGGCTCTTTACCCATGTAGTGAAAGCCTTCTTGCCAAACCGGATCACCAGGATCATACTCATCATAGAACCAACCCCTAAACTCATTCATCCTGATCTTTTCAAAGGGTACCTTCCTTGGATCATCAACAATGAGCTCCTTGGTAGAGACTAGAGAGTATACCAAAATGGTAGGCAAAGGGCTTGTCAATAGGAGAGTCTTCGTAGTGCATCTATTTTGGGGGATTCTTCAATGTGAATAACTTGATTCTCCCTAGACTCGTCATCCTTTGTTCCTTCCTTGGAAGTAAACATCACATGTGTTTCCTGCTTGGTTGAGAACTCATCCATAACCAATGAAATTTGTCTTATCTCCTCTATGCATTCAACAACCAAACTATCATCACAAAAATCTTCAAAGACTCTTCCAACCAAGCTTATTTCTTCTTCCTTGCTTCTTGTTGAATAACTCTTTAATGTTGTTGGTTCAACTTGCTCTTCATATCTTTGCCCAAGATTTTCATCTACCATGCATCCAAGGAGTAATTCAAGCTCATGTATAGAAGTTTCAGCTTCTTGGTGAAATACATCCTTGATTTGAACATCCTCCTCAACATCAATTTCCATATCCATGGAACATTCTTCACAAGTGTTGGTGTTGTAAAGTTGAGTGATGCTTTCTTGTTGATCTTCAATGATGTGAGACAGTTTGTTGTTGATAGACTTCACATGTGTTATAGTTTCATCCATCATTGAGCTAAGAGTCTTGACATGAGCATCTACCTTGGTGGAAAGAGAACTCATTTGCCTTTCTATCTCAAGTCTCCCTCTTTCTTGATTCTCCAACAACTTCTCAAGCATGTTGGTGATGTTTTCTTCATTGGAGGCTTGAGGGAATTTGAATTCTTGTTCTTCATACTCCAATTGGGTGGTTGGCTCATAAGCTCTTTCACAAGAAGTTGAGCTTCTAGATATTATCCTTTCTTGACTCTCTAAAATAGCCATGAACATTTATTCCACGTCAAGAGACATGATTCTCCTCTCTTGTGAATGTACCTTGCAAAAGAACAACCACTTGAAAGGGTATTAGAAACTAGATAAAGGTAACAAGACTTAGTCTCAAGCAAGTGACTAAATACCAATGTCAAAATCAAACTAGAACTTGGCAACGACGCCAATTTGATGAAGGAAATTTCAAGGGTCCAAATCAAATGATGTAGTATAAAAGATTGTCGAACCAATACTAGGTGATTTCAATGCAAAGAGAATGCAAGTCTATGCTTAATCTAAGTGCAATCAATAGAGTGGATTGAGATGAACTAAAACTAAACTAAAATGCAATAAAGTAATGATCTCTCTTTCAATATGAAACAATAGGACTCATGGGGCAAGGGAATTGACCTTGGGTGATCAAGTTTCAATCTAAATGTGGCAGCAACATTCAGTCTATCAACCTTAAGCCTAGACACAATCTTAAGCAAGCTCTATCCCTAGATGAGTGCTCATTCACTAACATATCTCAAGCATCTAATCCCTTAGGTTGAATAATATGAAAGCAATCATTAAGAACAAGTCTACTAGCTATCTTAACACCTTTAACAACTAATCCCTTAGGTAAAGTGTTGGGGTCAAAATCGGCCACGACGGAATCGATTCCCGAAAACCCTCGGAAAAACCAAATCTCGGTCAAAACTTCAAAAAACCGAGAAAACGAATAACCGAAACGGATCACCCAACGAGTACGGGTCTACTCGCCGGTGATGAAAGGACTTTTCTAAGGTCCTAATCAAATGATGTAGTATATAAGATTGTCGAACCAGTCCTAAGTGACCATGAAACAGAGGGAATGCAAGCCTATGCTTAATCTAAATGCAATCATTAAAGAGGATGATTAACAAACTAAGACCATAAGTAAAATGCAACAAAAAGTAAAACTTTCTTTCTTATGAGGAGAATGAGAGCCATGGGTATAGGGACTTGATATCAAATGATTAAGATTAAACCCAAGATGCTAACTTTTCAATCAATCTAATTCCTTATGCCTAGACAACAAAACTAAGCAAGCTCTATCTCTAGATGGATGCTCTTTTGAAAGGATCACCCAAGTACACCAAATCTCTTTGGCTGTAATGATCAAAGCAAGCATAAAGAATGAGTCTAATAGCAATCCTAACTTCTTTAACAACTAATCTCTTAGGCAAAGCAAGCTAAAAGCATAGATGAGTTGGTTCAGGCATTTCATAGAACACCTTTCGGGCATGAAATGCCTATGGCTCTATGTTTGAAAGGCCAACTCAAATATAGCTTTAAGAACACCAAATCAATGCAAGGAGATGATAGATCTAACACTAAGCACCTTGGATCTACACTTAATCACTCTCAATCACCCTAACCCATGGATCTTAGATGGATCTACTCACTAATCCACATGCTTACTCTTAAACCCATGAGAGATTCAAGCTTAAACATATAGAGAAAGAAAGGGGATGAAATCAAACAATCAAGAACACAAAGATAAGATGATATTATGAATCAAAGATGAAGCTTTACTCAAGAGGTTTATGTGTTCTTAGAAAGAAAATAACATAAGTCCCACATTAGGGATAACAAGGGTACTTATAGTTAGGCTTAAAAGCTCTAGAAACATAGATTAAGATTACTAAAAAGTCCTTAAGCTAAATGGGTCTAGACCAATAGGAATGAGGTACCAAACTCGGTCAGGGTAGCATCAACACCATCCAACCCGGTCAAGGTTACCCGGCCGTCCGGCTGGCCGTGTTCTTTGCTCCGTCCGGGCTCCAGGCCGTCCGTCTCACCCCGGTTGTCTCACCCCGGTCTTCAGCACCTTCTTCACGACCGGTATTCCTAGCGGACAGGCCACCCGGTCGTCCTCGGTCTGGGCGCATCATGTTCTCCGTCCGGTGCTCGCATTCGACGCTCCTCGGCGTCCATCAGTCCTCATCGTCCGGGTGCTCCTACCGGACGCGTCTCCCCGGACGTCTCTCGGTCTGGACGCATCGTTCTCCGCCCTGCATTCTGGACGCCTCCGGCGCCCATCAGTTCTCATCGTCCGGGTGCTCCTACCCGGACGCGTCTCCCCGGCCGTCCAGCTGCTTCTCATCGTCCGGGTGCTCGAGTCTGGCCGCGTCAGCCCGGTCATCTGTACGAGCTGATCCCACCTGATCCGTCCGGGTGTGTGTAGCCGGTCAAGGCTACCCGGTCCAACTCTCTTCTCTTGGTTTTACTTCTCTTCTTATAGCCAATCTTGATTCTTCACTTCTTTTTTGGGTCATAAGGTTCCCAAACACCTCAAATCTCACCAAAGCATACTCCAACATCTAATAAGGACAAATGAATGCAAAATGATCCTAGACATGCCTAAACTTTAGCCTACAACTCAAAGAATGCAATAAAAAGATGGCTAAATATATGAAAGTATGCAAGACATCAACTCCCCCACACTAGTCCTTTACTTGTCCACAAGTGAACTAGTAAGGACTAAAGAGGAGAGGTTTGAAGGAGGGGACTCGTAGCCAAAAGAATGCTCTTCTTAGTTCTCAACTTGATAACCTTGTATAAACATACCAAGTAGCTAGAGCAAAAACTCAATCCAACTCTAACTTAACAAGGCCTGTCTTAACTCCTTCGATCCCTACACTTACTCATCATGAATCCACAATCCACAAATCCATTTTCTCTCTAACAATCATTAAGCAAACTCAAAAGATCTCTTGCAAATGGTCAAATGGTCCAAGTCATTTGGTTTGGTGAGAAGGGCCTTGATGCAAAATAAATCAAATAGTTCAAAAAGGATCTTTGAAGGTGGCTTACTCTCAAAACAAAGTAGCTTTGACATTGCACATAATATATCTAAGAAAGGGATAAATTCATGCATACAATGCTCAGTCTCCATTGTCCTATCCTTTTCCTAAACATGGAAACAAATTTTACTCTATTCCCCAATGCCAAGCCCCACTCTCTCTTCACTCACCCAAAGAATTCTCAAACTCTCAAGAACATTTTCTACTTAGAACTCTTCACTTTTTGAAGTCTACAAGGGATTTTTATACTTTTTAAACACTTACTAGCTCATAACAGCTTTTGCTAGCCCCCTTTCTTTATTCATCTCTTTTTTTTTCTTTTTTTTTTCTTTTCTTTTTATCTCTTTTTTTTTTTTATTTTTTTTATTTTTTTTACTATGGGGGCCAAGACTTTCATTACAAACTTGAGCTAGACTTTCATTTGCTTTACCCTAAAGACTTAATCACTTTTGAGTTCTAAGAGTCTACCATTCCTTTCCTCTCTTTCTCACACTCCCAAGATCAAACTTTACAACACTCACCCCCATCCTAGAAGCTAGACAATATGAGTGTCTAATCTAGCTAAAATGGAGACCAAGCATTGTCGTTCCCAATACTCTCAACATTATGCACATGTAAAGCTTTCCAAAGAAGGCCTCACTCAAAAAAATAATGAAGGCTTGAAAGGAGGTAAGGGCTTTAGGGTTTGGAGTGCCACTTGAGTTTGTCCAAAAAGATAGGCAAAGAATGGGAGGGACAACTCAAGTGTTCTATCCATGACTTAGTACACAAGGGACCATGAGCAAGAGACTTAGAGTCTAAATATGACAGGAGAAAACTCCAAAGAGATAGCATCAATCAATCAAATAAGCTTTAGGAAAAGTGCACAAAGTTTACAAGCTATCCTAAGATTGCTCAAGCTACTTACTATGATTATAAAGGTTATCACTTTAAGAACTTAGCATGAGCATCTTTACAAGGCAACTATCATCCTTATCCCCTTATGCATGATGCAACCTATATGATTATATTTTTTTTTTTTATGATCTAGACTCAATCCTAATGCAACTACATGATTCTTTTTGTGCTTTTCAAATTTTTCAAATTTATTTTTTTTTTGGTTTTTCTATGTAATAATTATCTACAAGTGCATGCATATGACATTAAACACAAGACTATTAGCAACTTGACGCCTCCCCCACACTTAATTCACACAGTCTCTGTGTTTGTTAAATGTGGAGAAGGGTCCAAAGAAAGAAAGAAAAATGAAAACTAAATGAAATGATGAATGGTATATACAATGATAGGGTGTTGGAGTACCTCTATGGAGCATGGGATGAGGCTGATGCCTCACCCTCAGAGTCATCTTCATCAGCAGTGGTGCTTAGGGACAGTGACTTTTTTCCGGACTCGGATGGGGCGATGTAAGGGTTCCTCAAACGGCGGAGAGCTTGCTTCCTGGTTTGTGGTGCAGAGAGGTCAATAAGTGGCAGAGAAGGGGGTGCATTGAAAGCATCAAGATCAAAGTCCTCAGCCTTGCAGCCAGCTACAGCCCCCCTAGCTAGAACATCAGCCACTTTCTTCAATAACCGGGCTGAAACTTCAGCTTGCCTCTTCACAGTCCTTTTCAGCTCTTTGCACTTGTTGGTGAGCTTGAAAATGGTCCTATCTTGAGCCCTGTTCCACCTCTGGAGGATTTTAATTTGGTCATGAGCCTGGCGTAGGGGTCCAAGAGGCAGGACACTGGTGCAATGCTCAAGCTTGTAGCGAGGAGGGCCAAAAAGATGAGCAGTGGTGCTTCTGGTGTATTCCTCTTCATAAGCATGCTGCTTGCTGGCATCCTTATCACCTTTGGGAAGGTTCACAGGGCAAAGGGGTCCATGACTCCTAAGGAGGTGCTCCTCACTGATGTCAAAGCTGATGTCTCCTGAAGTGCTCAAGGAAGTGAGTTGTGGGCTAGGAAGCAACAGCTCAGCCTTCTTGCCACCCCTTGAGTAAGAGTAGACACATTTCCCATTAAACCGTCCACTTAGAAATTGAGCCTTCCTCAGGTAAGCTCCATCCAAGAAAGTAGGACCTACTCCATCATCACCCAAATCAATCCCTTGGTAAGCCAATAATGTGGTTATCCAGCCACCAATACCAATCTGAGGTCCGGAGTCACGGTTTGTCCAAGCCCAGCTCTTGTAGTGCGTGAGGCGCTGTACAAGGAAGCCAACCATACCAAAATCTGAGTAGAAATCATCCGGGACACTAGGGAGCTGAGGAGAGGAAGCAAAGTGTCGGGCGGTTTGGTGAAGGAATCTCAACTCGTCTCCAGCAACATTCCCTACTTCCTTCTTCTGGAAGAGGGTGTGGTTAAGCAACCTGTGGAGGTAGCGCATAGTGGGATGCCTAATAGCTCCATTCTTCTCCTTCTTGTGGCCCCCTTTTCCTTGTCCTGTTAATAAGGTCCACATTGATTCAGCAATGGTCTTCTCCTTAGGGGCTGTCTTGAGTGTTGGAAGTGAAGGGTTTTTCTGATCCTCAAGGTCAAGAACTTCACCAATCTCTGTGAAAGACATGGAGTACACCTCACCCTCAATCTTGAATTTTATCTCTCCCCATCCTTGCTGTGCATGCTTGGAGGTGTGAAAGGTTGCTTCTAGTGTAGCCAAGAATTGGCAAGAGACTTCTTTTTGAGTGGGGTAAGCTGCTGAGTAAAGGCTGCCCACCTTCATGTGCTGAAGCATTGCTTCAACATCATCATCAAGGTACATCTCTTGCAAGATCATCTTATGAACAAATCTGGTGGGGACCCAAGCAATGCCATTCCTCAAAAAGTCTAGCAGCTCATCTTCAGTAGGTGTCTTGGACCTATCCCTCTTGTCATATTTTGATTTAGGATCAGCATGCTCATCATTAGAAGATATCTCATCCTCTTCACCTTCATTTTCTGCAACCATTGGTTTCTTTCCTTGCTTCTTTGCTCTAGCCCTTGCCAACTTCTCTTCCTTGTTGTGCTGGTTAAGGTTTTCTACAACTTCTTGCACAGGGTCTGGTGCTCTCCTAGGTGGAGTCATAGCCCTCATAGTGTGAGCAAGGGTATGATCACCTTTGTTGTTTGTCTTCTCAATCACAAGAGCTCCCACACTAGAATTTTCTTGGTGCCTTAGCTCTCTTTGGAGGAGCCTGCATGTGAGCACCATCAGCCACACTGTCTCCAACAGTTAATCTCTTTCCATCCCTCTTGGCTTGCTTGTGAGCACCATCAGCCACACTCTTATCAACAACAACTCTCTTCCCATCTTTCTTGGCTTGCTTGTGAGCACTTTCAGCCACACTCTTATCAACCACAACTCTCTTCCCATCTTTCTTGGCTTGTGCTTTCTTCCTTAGCAGTGCCAAGGCTTGCTGGCGGCGCTCCTCTTCTGTACCAGGCTGTGAACCCAAAGATTTCCCAAACTGAGCAGTGTGTCTTGCTGCACGCTCTTGCTTCTCAACTTCAAGATTAGCTTCACTCTTTCGCCCCATTGGTACCTGAAACTTTAGACCTTGGAAAAGAGTAAGCATGAGAAGGAAAAAGCTTTCAATATGAGGAACATGATCAGAAGCATAAGAGTTACAATTCCAATGATCAATCACTCACAAGAAACAAACTTTTAAGCAAAAAGGGCTTTAGAACTTCCTAGAGAGTTCTCATGCTCATAAAACTTTTTTTTTTTTTATAAGCAACAAGAATATCTAAGAATCAAAACCACTCAATTAAGCACAATCAAGCTTAAAATGGCCTAAATTGAAGTTCTCCATCAACCTAGCATCCAATCTAACCCAAAAACAACCTAAAACAAGCACTTTATGAAAAACCCCCAAATCTCATGAACCCTAATTTTTCAAAGTTCAAATTAATCTCAATTGCACCATGAAATAACCTACACAGCATGATATATAACCTTTCCCTAGTCTAATTTACAAGAATCTAGCAAGAAAAGGCTCAAATTTCAAGTTCAAATTTTTAGGGTTCATGAGGGTTACAAATTTGAACTTAGAGATATCATACCTTGCTTTGGATGAAGGATAAAGATGAAGAGATTCAAGGAATTAGAGCGAGGGAAGGAAGGCTTGGATGTGGGAAAAATAAATTTGTGATTTGGTTGAGATTTGACAAAGTTATGGGGATTTATGTTCTTGGAGGCTAGAGAGGATTGTGATGTGAGGAAGAAGATGAAATGAGGAGAGAGAGGGTGGCCTAGGGTTTTAAAAAGGTTTCTGGGTCGGTTGGATGGGTTTTCGGGTCGGTTTAGGTGGGTTTGGGTCGGTTTAGGGATAGAAACTTACCTTGGAGTGGCGGCAGGTCATCCTTGGTCTTGGCGTGTGGAGTACGACCGGTAGGTCACCGGACGATGCGTCCCTGGTCAGTCCTTTGCTTTCTTCATGTTCGGGTTCCGGTACCCGGACGGTCGTCCCCGGTCCATCCGTCTTGTTTCACGACCGGGTTCCTCCACCGGGCGTCCATCCCGGTCCGTTCCAGTGCAGCTTCACGACGGTGGCGACCCGGTCCACCCTACCCGGTCCAAACCTCCAAATCATTTTTTTTAATACACTTCCTCCATCTCAAAACTTTATTCAGCTCATTCCCAAGCTCTCACCATTCTCCAAGTGACTTATTTGAAAAAGAACAAATCCTAATGCATATTTACAAGGATAACCATGGGACTTCCTCCCAAGTGAGCTTGTTTAAAGTCACTAGCTTGACTTTGCCTCTTTTGAGGTTAAGCAAGGGGAGCATCAGAGAGTGGGGTTGATGTCCCATCCTCCTTTGGTATTGTGGCCATGTATTCTTTGAGTCTCTGGCCATTCACTGTAAAGTCATTACCCTGCTTATCCCATAACAAAATGGATCCATAGGGCCTCACTTCTTTGATCACAAATGGACCAGACCATCTTGACTTAAGCTTTCCTGGAAATAACTTCAGTCTAGAGTTGTAAAGAAGCACTTGATCTCCTGCCTTGAACTCTCTCTTGAGGATGTGCCTGTCATGGAAGGCCTTAGTCTTTTCCTTGTATATCCTTGAGTTCTCAAAGGCATCCATCCTTATCTCATCCAGTTCATTGAGTTGAAGAAGTCTCTTCTCCTTTGCACTCTTGATGTCAAAGTTTAGAAGCTTCACAGCCCACAATGCCTTGTATTCAAGCTCAGCTGGCAGATGGCAAGACTTCCCATAGACAAGGTTGAAAGGAGTAGTGCCTAGAGGAGTCTTGAAGGCTGTTTTATATGCCCAAAGAGCATCATCGAGCTTGGCTGACCAATCCTTCCTCTTGGTTCCTACAACCTTCTCTAAGATCCCCTTGATTTGCTTGTTGGAGACCTCCACTTGGCCACTTGTTTGAGGGTGATAGGGTGTTGCAACCTTGTGTTTCACTCCATTCTTCTTGAGAAGACCCTCAAATACCTTGTTGATGAAGTGTGAACCTCCATCACTTATGACCACTCTTGGAACTCCAAACCTTGGGAAAATAGTGCTTTTGAACATTTTGACCACCACTCTTGAATCATTTGTAGGACTTGCTATTGCTTCCACCCAATTTGATACATAGTCCACAGCCACCAAGATGTATCTGTTTCCATAAGAAGAAGGGAAGGGTCCCATGAAGTCAATCCCCCAAACATCAAACACTTCCACTTCAAGGATTGGGTTTTGAGGCAAGAGTCACATCTTGAAATGAAGTCTTGTGAGTCCCTGAACATGTGTGACCACCAAAATCCAGCTTGTAGCACCTTTGAGACAGTCTTGAATGTAGCAAAATGGCCTCCATAGGAAGATCCATGGCAATGTGAGAGGATTCCTTCAACTTCTTCTTCAGCCACCACTCTTCTATAAATCTGATCTTTGCATAGGGTGTAGAGGTATGGTTTATCCCAATAGTATCTCTTCAAGTCTTTGTAGAACTTCTTCTTCTCATACCCTGCAAGCCCCAGTGGTTCCTTCCCAGTGGCTAAGTAGTTAACCAAATCAGCGTACCAAGGTAAGTTGTTCTCTTCAGCTGCCTTAACCTCTTCAATCTTTTTTCCAGTCTCAATAACTGCCACCACTGACATGATGGCCATGACATGCTCTTGTCTAAGTCCCTCATCAATAGGGATTCCACCTTCAATCCTCAACCTGGACAAGTGATCAGCAACTCCATTCCCAATCCCTGGCTTGTCTCTAATCTCCAAGTCAAACTCTTGAAGCAAAATGATCCACCTTAGTAGTATTGGCTTGGCATCCTTCTTTCCTAGGAGGTGTCTCAAAGCTGCATGGTCAGGATACACAATGAGCTTGGAACCCACCAGGTAGCTTCTGAATTTCTCAAAGGCGAAGACAATGGCCAGCATCTCCTTCTCTGTTGTGGCATACTTCATCTGTGCATCATTCAGGGTTTGGCTAGCATAATAAATCACATGAGTTTTGCCATCCTTCTTCTGCCCCAGGACAGCCCCAACAGCAAAATCACTAGCATCACACATTATCTCAAAGGGGAGGTCCCAATCAGGTGGCTGGACAATGGGAGCACTAACAAGGTCACCTTTTATCTTCTTGAAGGCCTCAAGACAATCTTCATCAAAGCTGAAAGCGGCCTCTTTGCACAGCAACTTGGTCATGGGTCTAGCAATCTTTGAGAAGTCCTTGATGAATCTTCTATAGAACCCAGTATGGCCAAGGAAGCTCCTGATGTCTTTCACTGTCTTTGGTGGTGGCAAGCTGACCATCACCTCAATCTTAGCCTTGTCCACTTCAATGCCCTTTTCTGAAATCTTGTGTCCAAGCACAATCCCCTCTTTGACCATGAAATGACACTTCTCCCAATTCAGCACTAGGTTGGTGTCTTCACATCTCTGTAGGACCCTGCACAAGTTGGACAAACAAGCAGAAAACGAAGATCCGTAGACAGTGAAATCATCCATGAATACCTCCACTATATCCTCAATGAGATCCGAGAAGATAGACATCATGCACCTTTGAAAGGTTGCTGGAGCATTACATAACCGAAATGGCATCCTTCGATAAGCAAAGGTGTCATAGGGGCATGTGAATGTTGTCTTCTCTTGATAATTGGGATGTATGGGGATTTGGAAGAACCCTGAATACCCATCAAGAAAACAATAGAAAGGATGGTTTGCAAGCCTCTCAAGCATTTGATCAATGAATGGCAATGGAAAATGATCCTTTCTAGATGCAGAGTTGAGCTTTATATAATCAATACACATCTTATGGCCAGTTATGGTTCTAGTTGGTATCAATTCATCCTTGTCATTTTTAACCACAGTGATACCACCTTTCTTTGGAACTACATGCACAAGAGATACCCATTTAGAATCTGAAATAGGGTAGATAACACCAGCATCTAAGAGCTTAAGAATCTCCTTCTTTACAACATCCTTCAGGTTAGGATTCAACCTTCTTTGATGCTCTATAGAAGTCATTGATTCATCCTCTAGATGTATCCTATGCATGCACAAAGAAGGTGATATCCCCTTAATATCATCTAGTGAGTATCCAATTGCTTTTCTAAACTTTTTAAATGCACTTAAAAGTTGAGAAAGCTCAAGTTCAGTAAGTTCACTACTCACAATGACAGGATATGACTCATTAGGGCCTAGAAATGCATCTTACACCATGGGGAAGAGGTTTTAGCTCCACTTTTGGTGCCTTGAGCTCACTCCAATCATCTTGTTGGGTGTCCTCTTGTTGAGTGGCTGAAACAGCTTGGTGCACCTCTTGTTTGAGCTCCTCATACTGGCCTTTATAAACAATCTTCTTGCGAGAATCCAGCTTGGCTGCAATAGCATCACTCTCTTGGTTCTCAACCACTTGGACCTCTTTATCCACTGTAAAAGCATGCTGCAAAGGGTCCTCTATTGTCAACTCTCCAAGTGTCAATTCCTCAAGGAGTTCATCAGCAAGAGCTTCCATCTCCTCTATGTAAAACACTTGGCCTTGCACAGTTGACCTCTTCATTACCTCATTGATATCAAAATGGAGAGTGTGCTCTTTCCCCAAATGAAGATGAATGTTGTCTTCTCTTGATAATTGGGATGTATGGGGATTTGGAAGAACCCTGAATACCCATCAAGAAAACAATAGAAAGGATGGTTTGCAAGCCTCTCAAGCATTTGATCAATGAATGGCAATGGAAAATGATCCTTTCTAGATGCAGAGTTGAGCTTTCTATAATCAATACACATCTTATGGCCAGTTATGGTTCTAGTTGGTATCAATTCATCCTTGTCATTTTTAACCACAGTGATACCACCTTTCTTTGGAACTACATGCACAAGAGATACCCATTTAGAATCTGAAATAGGGTAGATAACACCAGCATCTAAGAGCTTAAGAATCTCCTTCTTTACAACATCCTTCAGGTTAGGATTCAACCTTCTTTGATGCTCTATAGAAGTCATTGATTCATCCTCTAGATGTATCCTATGCATGCACAAAGAAGGTGATATCCCCTTAATATCATCTAGTGAGTATCCAATTGCTTTTCTAAACTTTTTAAATGCACTTAAAAGTTGAGAAAGCTCAAGTTCAGTAAGTTCACTACTCACAATGACAGGATATGACTCATTAGGGCCTAGAAATGCGTACCTTACACCATGGGGAAGAGGTTTTAGCTCCACTTTTGGTGCCTTGAGCTCACTCCAATCATCTTGTTGGGTGTCCTCTTGTTGAGTGGCTGAAACAGCTTGGTGCACCTCTTGTTTGAGCTCCTCATACTGGCCTTTATAAACAATCTTCTTGCGAGAATCCAGCTTGGCTGCAATAGCATCACTCTCTTGGTTCTCAACCACTTGGACCTCTTTATCCACTGTAAAAGCATGCTGCAAAGGGTCCTCTATTGTCAACTCTCCAAGTGTCAATTCCTCAAGGAGTTCATCAGCAAGAGCTTCCATCTCCTCTATGTAAAACACTTGGCCTTGCACAGTTGACCTCTTCATTACCTCATTGATATCAAAATGGAGAGTGTGCTCTTTCCCCAAATGAAGATCAATCTTGCCTTCCTTCACATTGATAAGGGCTCCTGCTGTGGCTAAGAATGGTCTTCCAAGGATCAAGGGGTCTCTAGCTTCTTCATCCATCTCAAGAACAACAAAATCAGTAGGAATTTCACAATTTCCCACCATCACAGGGAGGTCTTCAAGGATACCAATGGGGAATTTTACTGAGCGATCAGCAAGCACCAAAGAGAGTTTGCACTTCTTGTATTGGCTGAACCCAAGCTTCTTGGCAACAGATAGACGCATGAGACTGACACTAGCTCCCAAATCACATAGACATCTCTCAAACATCAAAGGACCAATGGCACAAGGTAGGGTAAAGCAGCCTGGATCCTCTAGCTTCTTAGGGATTGTCAATCTCTGGATGATGGCACTGCACTCATGAGTAAGAACCATCATGCCTTCCATATCCTTCTTCTTGGGAGCCACATCATCCTTCAAGAACTTGCTGTATTGAGGGACAAGCATGAAGGCATCAATGATGGGCATTGTGACTTGAACTTCACTCATTTGCTTCTCAAAGAGTGCTTTGTACTTCTCCAAAAGTTGCTTCTTGAATCTTCCAGGAAATGACAGCTTAGGTTCATAGGGAGGAGGAACAAAAGAAGACTCTTTTGTTGGAGTGGCAACTTCACCATGCTTTAGTGTTTTCTTCTCTTCTCCAACTTTTCCTTTACCCTTAGCTTCAACAATCTTTTCTAGAATCTCCTCATCAACTTTCTCATCTACAATCACAACATCATCATCAATGTTGATAGCCACCCCCCCACTTAGTGTCTCACCATCCTTGGGGAGAGTTCTTGGAGGTAGCTCTCTACCACTTCTCAAAGTGATTGCCTTCATAGGCTCCTTGGGGTTTTGCTCAGCCTTTCCTGGTAGTGTTCCTTGTTGGCGACTTGGCTGAGAGTTCATGGAAGCAAACTGATTCTCCAAGGCTCTAATCTTGTTGTTTAGCTCAGTATAGCTGCTTTCAATCTTGGAGTGAACAGTCTTGAACTCATGGCCAATGTCCTTGGCTGCTCTAGCTTGACCTTCCAATAGTTGTTTGAACATAGCTTCCATAGATGAATCTGGAGCTTTAGACTGGGAGGAGCTACCTTGAGCTTGAGTAGATTGATTGTCATGGTTTGTAAAACCAGGAGGAGGATTCTGCCTAGGCTTGTAGTTCCCTTGCTGAGTGTTTTGCTTTGGTTGATAGCCTCCTTGCTGGTTGTTGGGATAAGACCTTTGCTGGTAGTTGTTGTACTGAAAGTTAGGCTCCTTCCTGTACCAAGAACCATTGTTGTTGATGAAGCAAAGCTCTTCTTGCCCTTCTAACCCTTCAACTTCATTAACCTTAGGAGGAGTTTCCTGACTTGGACCACCCACAAAGTGGATCTGCTCCTGTTTGGCTTGGTTAGCAATCAGCAAGTCTATCTTCTCTTGCAAGGATTTGATTTCCTTCTTGGTCTGGTTGTCATCAACTCTGGTTGTTCTATCAGCTCTGTCATGTTCTCCACTGTAAACTGAATCACTCTTCAACATGTTGTCCACCAGCTCCTCAGCATCTTCTTCAGACCTGCCCAGGAAGAAACCATTGCTTGCTCTATCCAATCTTGCTCTAAACTCAGGAAGGGCACCTCTATAGAATGTGCTCAGCAAACTCTCCTTGGAGAAGCCATGGTGTGGGTACTTAGCTTGATACCCCTTGAACCTTTCCCATGCTTCACTAAAGCTTTCCAAGTTCTACTGCTGGAAACTAGAGATCTCATTCCTCAGCTTGGCTGTTCTTGATGTGGAGAAGAATTTCTCTAAGAAGGCCTTCTTGCAATCATCCCAAGTAGTGATGGAATCACTAGGTAGAGATTTCTCCCATTGGCGTGCCTTGTCTCCTAGAGAGAATGGAAACAACTTGAGCTTGAAGGCATCTTCGGACACACCATTGGTCTTGGACAAGCCACAATAGCTATCAAACTTTTCCAAGTGATCAAATGGGTCTTCTACAGCCAAGCCATGGTACTTGTTGTTCTCAATCACACTCAACAAGCCTGACTTGATCTCAAAGTTGTTAGCTTCCAAAGCTGGTGTGCGGATGCCCGTCCTATTACCATGAATGTGAGGACGGTCATAGGTGCCAATGGCTCTAGCTGGCCGCTGTGGATGTTGTTGTTGCTGGCGCTGTGGTCCAAGGTTGTCAGCTCCTTGACCATTGCCATCTTGAGGTTGATGCTGGTGATCATCCATCTCAAACACCAACCTCTGAATGTGAGCCTGTTGCTCTTCTTCTCTTCTCCTTCTTGCTATTTCCCTCTCAACTGTAGCTATCTCTTCAACAGTGGGAACCAGGTTAGTTGCAACCCTGCTTCTTGTGTTCATACACCTGAAAATCAAAGGAAGATGCAAAAGGAGAATCAATATCACAAGAAAAGAAAAATGATTTAGTCTCAAGCAAGTGACTAAATCCCAATGTCACAATCAACTTAGAATTTGGCAACGGCGCCAATTTGATGAAAGTATTCCCGCCTGTCACGCGGGTGACCCGGGTTCGATCCCCGGCAACGGCGACAATTTGATGAAAGGACTTTTCTAAGGTCCTAATCAAATGATTTAGTATATAAGATTGTCGAACCAGTCCTAAGTGACCATGAAACAGAGGGAATGCAAGCCTATGCTTAATCTAAATGCAATCATTAAAGAGGATGATTAACAAACTAAGACCATAAGTAAAATGCAACAAAAAGTAAAACTTTCTTTCTTATGAGGAGAATGAGACCAATGGGTATAGGGACTTGATATCAAATGATTAAGATTCAACCCAAGATGCTAACTTTTCAATCAATCTAATTCTTTATGCCTAGACAACAAAACTAAGCAAGCTCTATCTCTAGATGGATGCTCTTTTGCAATGATCACCCAAGTACACCAAATCTCTTTGGCTGTAATGATAAAAGCAAGCATGAAGAATGAGTCTAATAGCAATCCTAGCTTCTTTGACAACTAACCTCTTAGGCAAAGCAAGCTAAAAGCATAGATGAGTTGGTTCAGACATTTCATAGAACACCTTTCGGGCATGAAATGCCTATGGCTCTATGTTTGAGAGGCCAACTCAAATATAGCTTTAAGAACACCAAATCAATGCAAGGAGATGATAGATCTAACACTAAGCACCTTGGATCTACACTTAATCACTCTCAATCACCCTAACCCATGGATCTTAGATGGATCTACTCACTAATCCACATGCTTACTCTTAAACCCATGAGAGATTCAAGCTTAAACATATAGAGAAAGAAAGGGGATGAAATCAAACAATCAAGAACACAAAGATAAGATGAGATTGTAAATCAAAGATGAAGCTTTACTCAAGAGGTTTATGTGTTCTTAGAAAGAAAATAACATAAGTCCCACATTAGGGATAACAAGGGTACTTATAGTTAGGCTTAAAAGCCCTAGAAACATAGATTAAGATTACTAAAAAGCCCTTAAGCTAAATGGGTCTAGACCAATAGGAATGAGGTACAGAACTCGATCAGGGTAGCATCAACACCATCCAACCCGGTCAAGGTTACCCGGCCATCCAGCTGGCCGTGTTCTTTGCTCCGTCCGGGCTCCAGGCCGTCCGTCTCACCCCGGTCGTCTCACCCCGGTCTTCAGCACCTTCTTCACGACCGGGTATTCCTAGCCGGACAGGCCACCCTTGTCGTCCTCGGTCTGAATGCATCATGTTTTCCTGTCTGGTTGCTCGTACTCGGACGCGTTACCCCGGGCGTCCATCAGTTCTCATCGTCCGGGTGCTCTTACCCGGACGCATCTCCCCGGACGTCCCTCGGTCTGCACGCATCGTGTTCTCCCGTCCGGGTGTACGTACCCGGACGCGTCTCCCCGGGCGTCCATCAGTTCTCATCGTCCGGGTGCTCCTACCCGGACGCGTCTTTCCGGCCGTCCAGCTGCTTCTCATCGTCCGGGTGCTCGAGTCTGGCCACGTCAGCCCGGTCATCCGTACGAGCTGATCCCACCTGATCCGTCCGGGTGTGTGTAGCCGGTCAAGGCTACCCTGTCCAACTCTCTTCTCTTGGTTTTACTTCTCTTCTTATAGCCAATCTTGATTCTTCACTTCTTTTTTGGGTCATAAGGTTCCCAAATACCTCAAATCTCACCAAAGCATACTCCAACACCTGATAAGGAAAAATGAATGCAAAATGATCCTAGACATGCCTAAACTTTAGCCTACAACTCAAAGAATGCAATAAAAAGATGGCTAAATATATGAAAGTATGCAAGACATCAGTCGGCGAGCATGACCGAAGCACGGATCAGCTCGCCCGGCGAGCATGGGCCAGCTCGCCGGCGAGCTCGCCCATGACAAGGGGGAGCTCGTCCGGTGAGCGCGGGCCAGCTCGCCGGCGAGCTCAACCAAGACAAAGGGCTTCGCCCGGCGAGCTTCGCCCGGCGAGCTCAACCGAGACAAAGGGCTTCGCCCGGAATGCAGACTTACTTCGCATGTGAGCTCACCGGGACAAGGCGAGCTTCGCTGGCGAAAGCAATGGCCAGCTTCGCCCGGGAGCGAACAGCCAAACTTCGCCCGGGAACAGACCCAGCTTCGTCGGCGAACTCGACCATGACATGGGACAGCTCGCCTGGCGAGTACAACCTCGTCATGGGTTAGCTCGCCAGGCGAGCTCGGCCAAGGTACGGGAGAACTCGCCCAGCAAGCACGGGTAACCTGTCGACGATTGTTCCTAAACCCAATCTTGTCCCGTGACTATGTGTCCTCGTCCAAAGCTTCCGTAGCTCGATCCCCAGGTCCACTGGTATAACGCCAACTTTCCACCCAGAAGCATCTTAAAAAGATTTCCGGAAATTGGATAGGTTCGATCTCTCAAACGGTTTCCCACTCTTCGTGATAGGAAGGGTTACGATTAATTCAACATCAACCACCTCGGCTGCGAACGAGGAGTGGATAGAAGGATGATACTACGCCAGCGGACGCCGGTAAGCGCTCAAGTCTTATCTGAACCAAAGGGGGTCCAAATTGCGGACGATGGCCCACTTACGTTCCTAAGGAACTCGAGCCCAAAGATAAGGATGACGGTTTATTCGCGGAAAGAGATAAATGTCAAGTTTCCGCGAAGATAAATGTCAAGTTTCCACGAAGATAAATGTCAAGTTTCCGAAGATAAATGTTAAGTTTTTGAAGATAATCATGAAGGAAATATGGAAAAGCCCGCGACAAATCCGGCCTGAGAGGAGGTAGACCGACCTAAAAGGAGGAATATATAAAGACGACTTGGGCGAAGAGAGAAGGAGAGCTTTCTCAGAGCAAACTAAACACTTAGAGAGCAAATTAGGCATTTTTTCTGTTTTTACTATCGAGTTGCGACTCAACTAGGTTAGAACATAGGTTGCTAGACTAGCGAACTTGCCGACATCTCTCGTAGCCAAGGCTCTTACCTGTTGTTCACGCTCAAACGCGAATTCGGAAATAAGATCCCTTTTTGTTTCCATTCTTTTTGTCTTACGATTTTACATCTTAATATTTTCGTCGTACTCATTCTGTTGTGTGTGGCCCAGCAGATAGACGTGACCTTTAGGGGAGACTAGGTTTACTTGGTTTCCCTCCGGTTGACTGAAACTCGACGGTGTGAATTTTGGTTCCCACAGTTTGGCGCTAGAAAGAGGGGGATAACGGATCTATCTTTCACACAACCACGCACGCTCAGTCAGATATGGCTACGGACACTGGTAACGACAAACAGGCGCCCGACGGGCCTCCCGTCGATCCCAGTGTCTCTAGCTGGAAACATGTCAACAGTGACTACTGACGCCGCGGCATTAGTCCAGATGAAAGAACTAATAGCTTCTGCTCGGAAAAAGTCGGACGAACAGGATAAACTCGTTGCCGCTCTCGTAAAACAGGTGGAAACCTTAATTGCGAATACTATGAGTAATATCCCGCGCGGCACTACCAGAGCCCGCGGCGGCAGAAGACTCAATTTCGAGACTCCAAACGACCAGGCCGCACGGACGGACAGAGCTTCCTCGGTTAAAAACCCTAGCGAAGCAGCCCTGTCCGATGCACAGCCGGTCGTGGAGAAACTTCCACCTCCTCCCGAGAGCGACGAGGGAGCCTACGTTGAACGCATCGATCTGGATATAAGTGACCAGTCCGATGACTTGGACCAAGATACGGATATCCACCCAAGAAGGACGCGAAGCCAGTCCGCTCGGCAGAACGCGCCACTAGAGAAATCCATGACGGAGGAAGAAGAAAACCTCTATTGGGTGGAACAGGAGGAGCTCGCTGAAAAACAAGTCAGAATCCACCGAAGCCAGCGTCGTCAGACTCGAAGGGCACCTGGGAGCCATAGTGAAATCCACGACCTCCGCGAGTACATTGCGAAAACCGCGGCGGAAGTCAAAGTGGTGAAATATCAGATTCACACCGCGACGAGCGATGCGCCCGAAATAGACAGACTGCTTGAGGAAGCACGCAAGACTCCTTTCACCTCCCGGATCACGGAAACCCGCATCTCGGATCCAGGGAACATAAAGATTCCCGTCTACGATGGCACCTCTGACCCGAAGGCACATCTGCAGTCGTTCCAGATCGCGATGGGAAGATGCAAACTCAGGAAACGCGAAAAAGACGCCGGCTACTGCCTCCTCTTCGTCGAAAACCTCAAAGGAGCCGCGCTCGAATGGTTTTCTCGTCTAAAGCGAAACTCTATCGGAAGCTTTCGCCAACTCGCTTCGGAGTTCCTCAAACAGTAGTCCATGTTCATGGAAAAGGAGACCTCGGACGTCAATCTCTGGAGTCTATATCTCAAAGGGAGGACGAGCCACTCCGCGATTTCATGAACAGATTCAAGCTAGTAATGGCAAGAGTCACCGGAATCAGCGACAAAGTAGCGGTCGACGCCCTGGGAAAAACTCTCTAGTACCGATCTAAACTCCGCCAGTGGATATCTCTCGAAAAACCGAGAACGATCCAGGATGCTCTGCACAAGGCGACGGACTTCATCATAATGGAGGAAGAGATGAAAGTCCTCTCCCAGAAACACAACCCGCAGAAAACGTCCGCAAAAAGGAAGAGCTCTCGTAGCGATAAGTACATCCACCACGAGGGGGAAGATCTCCAAGGCGAGCACAATTACACCATCAGTTCCGAACAAGGGAAGACATCCGGGAACACTTGGACCAGAAACCAGTTCAAGGATAACTCCTACTGTGATTTCCACCAGACCAGAGGACATTCTACTACTTAACTGCAAGGTTCTCATGCCAGGCTCGCAAGCAAACTCCTCACGGCTAACTCGGTTACGAGCATAAAAGATCTTGTCTTGGATTCCGATCGGCCTCCCAAAACTGACAAAGAGTCTCCCGAAAGGGACGCACGCGAAAATCAGTTGGGCGAGAAACGCGGAAGAAGAGAAGACAACCAAGGAAACAACAACAATCGTTGAAGGGTCAACATGATCATAGGAGGATCACAATTCTATCACGATTCGGTCTCTTCGATCAAGGCTTACGGACGGAAGGCTGAAATGAGCTCTAAATGGAAAAATCGGTCCCCGACCAATGACGTGCCAAACGATACGATCACCTTCGAAGAGCATGAAACCATCAGCATCGACAAACCGCACTGCGACCCGCTAGTCATCGATTTGGTGATCCGAGACCTCGAAGTCGCCAGCATCCTTGTCGACACAGGAAGCACGGTCAATGTCATCTACCGCGATATACTTCGGAGAATGAGTATCGAACTCGGCGAAGTCGTCCCGGAACCAAAACATCTCACAGGTTTCTCTGTTACGATGTTGATGACCCTCGATCCATCAAACTTCCCGTAATGGCAAAAGATGTGACGAAAATCGTCGACTTCATGGTAGTCGACACTCCCGCCATCTGTAACGTCATCATGGGAACCCCCTGGATCAATGCCATGAAAGCAGTACCATCGACTTACCATCTCGGCATCAAATTCCCAACCCCGAGCGTAACATCAGTAATCTGGGGACGCCAAAAACAGTCGAGGCTCTGCTACTTGGCCGAACATAAACTACGGCTAACTCGGAACACCCCAGCGGTCAACCCGAAGAAGTCGAAGAAAACTCAGGACTCCAACGAGCTCCGCGAAAAGCAGTCCGGAACCACCAGATCAGGCAACGACTCGGGATGACAGCATCATCCCCGAATCTATCACCTCACCAGCGGACGACCCTACTTCGGAAAAGATCGTCGAACCAGCTTCGGTTCCAGTAGCTGAAGCGGCTAAGACGACCCCCTCCGGCGAGTAGGAATGCCCGCGGAAACTAGCAGAACTAGGAGATGGCTTGATCCTCGAATGAGGTACGTAGGCAGCTTGTCCTATTGACAAGTTCAGCTATCCCCCTTTCCAAAAAGAGGGGGGGGGGGGAGTGGGTATGTATACTCATATACTCCCATAAAGTTTGAAATATCCGTGCTTGTACTCGAAATTTTCGAAACTTTTTAATAAAATTTCTTTTTTCCGATTTCACGAATCACTCGCAATAAGTCTCTACACCGTCCAAACAATCCTTGGACGAAAAACAGTTCTTGTTTTAAACATGTCACGGTCAAGCAAGACCTAAAAAGCACATGTCTTCTCCAAAAGAAAGAAGATCGAAACCACTTAAGTAAAAGATACATCTTTCGGGAAAAGCGAGACGTCGCAAACAATCCGCGAAAGATCTTATCTAAATTCACAGTCCATCCGCGACTTTAAAAATGATGATCGTCAATTGGCCCCAACGAACATACCTGAAAAACGTTCTCCACAAAAGGGAACTCGTAGTCAAACCTTTCGTAAAAGTAAAGGTTCCCTTACATCCGGCAAGGATATCATAGCGCGCTATACAAAAAATCTGAAATTTTGGTCAGCACTCCAGACGGTCTCTGGAAGATGCTCGGTTCTTCCCATACAAGTCGTATAAGCCGGCACCAAGTCGCGGACTTTAAAACGGAAAGAACCAGGTAGAAATCGCCAACAAGCAAAACGAAAGCCGATTAGTCATCGCGTAGCCCTAGTGCCGAAAGTAAACCTAGGTCTTGCCCTAAGCCCAGTCCTACTGGCCCATTAACATCTCAAGCCATGATATCATAACTGATACGAGATCATAAAACATGTCTCGTCGTCCAAAAACGCTCACGAAACTTCGTGAAACTCCTAAATGTTTCCAAACATCCTCGTCCTTATAAGAGCAAACAAACAGGATGACAAATTAAGAGTTAAGATACGGAGTGACTACTCGTATCTTTCCCTCAAACACTTGACATAAGTATAAACTAAAAATCATGGGATGATAAAAATATTTGTCATATATATAAAAGCCGCACAACGGCTGGGATTCAAAAGCCACCAACGGCCTGTCCCAGAAATAGAGTCAAATGGCCCCGTAAGGCCATAGCACACTCATATAAACAGGCCACAGTCGGCCTAAAAACTCAACAACACAAGTAAAAGGGAAATCTATCCCAAATAATCAAAATCTACATACCCAGACATCAAAAGGACAACCGAGTTCGCGGGTTGATCGACCTCTCCCTCTCCGTCCGCAACTCCGGCACCTTCGTCGCCAGCACCGGTACCTTCGTCGCCAACACCGGCTCCCACTTGCGCCGTGTCCTCCGAGACCTCGATGGGATCCCAAAGCTGCCGGACCCTTCCTTCGATCGGAGGAACCAGGGATTCAGCATGGGCGCACCCGTCCATGAGGACCGACATCTCAGCAACCTCGGCGGGAAAGGAGAACTCCTGGTTCAGCAGCTTGTAGAGGGTGGCAACCTAGCCACGACACTCGCAAAAATCACCTACGAATTCCTGAGCGTCCTTAAAACTCTCGAATTCAGTGGCAAACAAAGCGGCCCTCCGATTCATCTCGGCGAAAATCGTCCTCCTTCCTTTCCTCTCCGCGCGAACAACGACCCGAGAATGGAGCTCAGCCTGTCTCTGGCTCTGCTCCTCGACCTCCTTCTTAAACCGAAAGAGTTCCCTCTCAGCCTCCTTGGCTTTAAAGTGAGAGATGCGCGACTCCCGGAAACTACCGTCGAGCGCCGCATTAAACACCCTCATCCCCTGAATGAACTTAAGATTAAAATATATATATATATATATATGTGTGTGTGCATATACCAAAATTATGATCAAAGTTCAGAGGATAAACCTCGTTGCTTAAACGAGAGCCTTCTGCGACCACTTTTCGCCTCGACTCTTCGTTCAGCGACTCGTGAGTGGTAAAACCGGGAGGGAGGTCTGGAAAGAAATCACTAGGAATGGGAACCTCGTTGGCTCCGCTCTTTTCCCCTAGAGTGAAGCTAGGTTTCCATCCTGGCAGAGGCGGATCTCCTGAAACGGTCTCACAAGCAACTCCTTTTCCTTTCCGAGACCTGTTTCTCCGCCCCTGAGTAGGCAAGACATCAGCGACCTGTTCCTCCTCATACGGAACATCAAGGGGCTGGGAGACGGCTCGAGATTGATGGAGCTCCGTCGCACTTCGAATCCGTTCTACGGTGAAGGAATTCCAGAAGAACGGTCTGCTGCGGAGGAGATCACGCTTGGCGAAGAGATCGGCAGGAGTTGGCGGAAGGATCCTGTTCACTGCAAGATATAAAAAAATATCAAAAAACCATCGTCACATAAAACAAAAAAAAAACGTCACCGGTCGTATTACCGCGTTTGAAGTTCCATTCCCGACGGAATCGGTGGAGATAGCTCTCCTCGACGGATTCCCCATCTATTCGAACAAAGAAAAAGCGCTCAAACCATGCCTTGGGGTGCGAAGTGTGCCCCTGGATTACAGCCATGTTTTTCTTTGGTGCCATGCGGAACGAGCCTTCAATTCCCGTTGGCCTCGTAGCCCAAAGGCCCTCAAATTCACCAGGGTTAAGGTCCATCCCTAACTCGTAACTCGCGATCAACACTCCGAGCCAATGCTGTAAAGCCGGAACGTTCAGCTGACAGATCGAAAGCTCGAAGCGGTGAAGCGCGCGAACAATGGTACCGGGGATCGGGAACCACATGCGGCAATACGACAAAAAGGCTTCATAGCAAGTGAAGAAACCTTCCAGGGGATTCCCTGCGCTCTCATTGCCACTCGGGATCCAGAACAGGACTTCGCTTGGGACCTGGTAAAACTTCCGAAGAGTGGCAATGTAGCGGGGAGAAACCATGCTCGGCATAAGAAGCGCATTTGGCGACCTCAAAGGCCTCCTAAGGATCAGGATGTCTTGCAGAGAAGAGAGCAAGCCACAAAGAGCTTTGTAGTATGCATCCTTTGCGTCTTCATCGACTCCAAACTCTTCCTTCGGAGCGATCACCTCGTTAGTAGAAGAATCGTCCGAAGACGAATGAAAGGAAGAGTGCCTCTTTGAAGAACCTTTGCTTGAACACATCTTTTTTTTTTAAAAAAAAAAGCGAGGAGAGAAGGAAGAAGGAGATGCTTATCTTGGAGGTAAATTCTAGTGAGAAGTAAGTTTGGAATGATCAAAAACTTACTCCATCTATATAAAGCAATAAAAGAGATTTACAATTTACACCCGGTTTTTGGCAAACGATTACGTCTTTACACCTTCCTCACAAGCCATACCGCGAGCTAGGACCTATCGCCAAACACCACGGAACCTAGCTATCTGGGGGGCTAACTGTTGGGGTCAAAATCGGTCACGACGGAATCGATGCTCGAAAACCCTCAGAAAAACCAAATCTCGGTCAAAACTTCAAAAAACCGAGAAAACGAATAACCGAAACGGATCACCCGACGAGTACAGGTCTACTCGCCGGCGAGCATGACCGAAGCACGGATCAGCTCGCCCGGCAAGCATGGGCCAGCTCACCGGCGAGCTCGCCCATGACATGGGACAGCTCGCCGGGCGAAGTCAACCGAGACAAAGGGAGCTTCGCCCAGCGAAAGCACGGGCCAGCTCGCCGGGCGAAGTCAACCGAGACAAAGGGAGCTTCGCCGCGAAAGCACGCAGCTCCGGTGAGCTCACCGGGACAAGGCGGGCTCGCCCGTGAGCACGGGCCAGCTCGCCGGCGAAGCTCGCCCGTGAGCACGGGCCAGCTCGCCGGCGAAGCTCGACCATGACATGGGACAGCTCGCCGGCGAAGCTCGCCCGTGAGCACGGGCCAGCTCGCCGGGAGCTCGACTGAGACAAGGGAGAGCTCACCGACGAACACGGGCCAGCTCGCCGGCGAAAGCACGGACAAGACGAGGGCGAGCTCGCCCGGTGAGCACGGGCCAGCTCGCCGGGGAGCTCGACTGAGACAAGGGAGAGCTCACCCGACGAACACGGGCCAGCTCGTCGGCGAGCTCGACCATGACATGGGACAGCTCGCCGGCGACAGCCAACCGTTATGGGTCACCGCCGCCAGCCCGGCTGGTAAGGGAGAACTCGCCCAGCGAGCACGGGTAACCTGTCGACGATTGTTCCTATACCCAATCTTGTCCCGTGACTATGTGTCCTCGTCAAAGGTTCCGTAGCTCGATCCCCAGGTCCACGGGTATAACGCCAACTTTCCACCCAGAAGCATCTTCAAAAGCTTTCGGGAAATTGGATAGGTTCGAACTCTTAAACAGTTTCCCACTCTTCATGATAGGACGGGTTACTATTAATTCAACATCAACCACCTCGGCTGTACGAAGAGACGAGGTTCCGATAGAAGGATCGTACCTACGCCAACGGACACTTCGCGAGTAAAAAACGTTTAAGTCTCAATACGGCCTAAAGGGGGTCCGAATTGCGGACGACGGCCCACTTACGGTCCTAAGGAACTCGAGCCCAAAGATAAGGATGACGGTTTATTTGCGGAAAGAGATAAATGTCAAGTTTCCGCAAAGATAAATGTCAAGTTTCTGCGAAGATAAATGTCAAGTTTCCGAAGATAAATGTTAAGTTTCTGAAGATAATCATGAAGGAAATATGGAAAAGCTCGCGACAAATCTGGCCTGAGAGGAGGTAGACCGACCTAAAAGGAGGATTATATAAAGATGACTTGGGCGCAGAGAGAAGGAGAGCTTTCTCAGAGCAAACTAAACACTTAGAGCAAATTAAGCATTTTTTCCGTTTTTACTATCGAGCTGCGACTCAACTAGGTTAGAACTTAGGTTGCTAGACTAGCGAACTTGCCGACAGCTCTTGTAGCCAAGGCTCTTACCTGTTGTTCACGCTCAAACGCGAATTCGAAAATAAGATCCCTTTTTGTTCTCCATTCCTTTTATCTTACGATTTTACATCTTAATATTTTTGTCGTACTGATTGTGTTGTGTGTGGCCCAGCAGATAGCCGTGACCTTTAGGGAAGACTAGGTTTACTTGGTTTCCCTCCGCTTGACTGAAACTCGACAGTGTGAATTTTGGTTCCCACATAAAGTATGTTAAAAGCATTGAAGAGTTGGTTCAGGCATTTCATAGAACACCTTCCGGGCATTAAATGCCTATAGCTCTATTTTGAAGAGGCCAACTCCAAAATAGCAATAAGAACACTCAATCAAGCAAGGAAAAGAAGATTTACACTAAAACACCTTAGATTTACACCTAATAAAATCTCCCATGCCCATGAACCCTAAGATGATCTACTCCCTAATAGACATGATTTCCCTTAAACCCATGATGAATTCAAGATTAACCATGATTAGAGAGCAACAGTTTCTCAAGAACACAAGAATAAAAGATGAAAAAGGATCCAAGATCCAAAATTTCTTCAAGATCCAAATGTGATTTTGAGAGAAAAAGAGACAATTCCCAAATTGGGAGATACAAGAGTATTTATACAAGGCTTAAAAGCCCTAAAAACATCATAGAAAATGACTAAAAGGCCCTTGGAAGCAATTAGGTCTCGACTAATAGGAAAGCATGGTGAAAAACGCTTAGGGTGGCTCCGGACGGTCCGGTCTGCGCATCCCGTCCCGCGCGTCCGTCCTGCTTCGTCTGACCTCGTCCCGCGCGGGTGTACTGACCAGAGCACTCCAGCCCGCGCACCGTCCTGTCTGTTCCTGGCCTGTCCTGCGCGGGTAATTGAGGCCGAGTACTCTAGGCCGCGCATGCCTCGTCCGTTCCACGTTCTGTCCCGCGTGGGTGCTCTCTCCAGAGCACTCCAGGCCGCGCATCCGGTCCGGTTTCTGTCCCGTGCGGGTGCTCTCTCCCGATCATTCCAGGCCGTGCATCCCGACATTGATCCATTCCAACTCTACCGTCCCACCTTCCTTTTGTCCTGGGTAAGTGTCATGGTCCATCTCACGTCCCGGCCGTCCAAGGTGAGGTCATGATCATGGCTTGGCTTGTCCTGACCTTGGCCAAACTCCATTCTTCATCTTTTTTTCGACCACAAAGCTCCCAAACACCCCAAATAACTCCATAGCACACTCCAAGACCTGATAAAGACTTATGAATGCAAAATGGACAAGATGCACAAGATATGAATGCTAAAAACATGTAAATATGCAAGACATCAAGAAACCCCAAGATGAGGTGATTGTTTGTGAGAAAGAAGGCCTTGCTGGTGAGTCTTCTAAAGAGTTGTGTAGTGAGCACTTGGAAAGTGCTAAAAAGGAGGGGATGAGTGGAGCCTCAAATTCCACTCATGGCAAGAAGAAGATGGTGAAAGAACCTCATCCTCCACCTCTTGATCTGCTCCCACACTCTTACTCTCCATCCTAAGAAGCTCAAGGATGGTGTCATTGAGTACAAGATCAAGCATAAGGGCAGGTCCACACCATTCTCAAGTGCTAGAGCCATCATCACTCCTTAGCTCCAAGATGACCCAATCAAGCTACAAGAGCTTCTGTCCCAGGTCCTCACCATCACACTTGAAGGTGGGAAGGATCCTCCTTCTCACTAGTTCAAGAGAAAAGGTAGTCAAGATAGTGACTCAAAACATGCTCACTTGGAAGGAAATCACATGGTTATCCTTGTACATAGCTTTGCAATTTCAATTTTTCTTTAAGTTTTTAATAAAAGTGATTGAGGTTTTCAGGTTGATCCTAGCACTAGAGGAGAGAAGAAAGGTGGTGAAGCACCTGAGCCTTATGATTGACATGTAGCAACCTCCTCTAGTTGCTATGAACCAAGCCAGCTCCTAGTCCTGACACTAAGCACCACGCCCAACACTCCTTATGTGGTATCACTCCAACCCTTCTTGTATATACATTTGCTTTTGTCTTGTTAGGGTATCTCCTTCTCTCTTACTCACACAGAGACTGTGTGATTTAAGTGTGGGGGAGGTACCAAGTATTTGATCATGTTTGCTTCGTGATTTAGAGTCTCATGCATTGCATTGTACATTCGTATATGCATAGAAAAACCAAATTTTTTTAAAAAAATTTTGAATCATGTAATTGCATCACTTGCATTTTTAAGATTGAGTCTAGATCATGCACTTGCATAAAAAAAAATCATCATATAGGTTGCATCATGCATAAGGGGACAGGGATGATAGTTACCTTGTAAAGATGCTCATGCTAAGTTCTTAAAGTGATAACCTTTATAATCATGGTAAGTAGCTTGAGAAACCTTAGGATAGCTTGTAAACTTCGAGCCTTGAAAACTCTTCTTAAAGCTCATTTGATTGATTGATGCTCTCTCTTTGAAGTTTACTCCTATCTTATTTAGATTCTAGGTCTCTTGCCCATGGTCCCTCGTGTACTGAGTCATGGATAGAACACTTGTGTTGTCTCTCCCATTCTTTGCTAATCTTTTTGACAAACTCAAGTGGTACTCCACTCCATAAACCCTTCCTTCCTTTCAAGCCTATATTATTTTGATGAGTGAGGCCATTTTCTGAAAGTCTTACACGCGCATAATCTTGAGAGTATTGGGAACGACAATGCTTAGTCTCCATTCTTGCTAGATTAGGCACTCTATTGTCTAGCTCATAGGATTGGGGGATGAGTGTTGAAAAGTTTTATTTGGGAGTTTTGAAAAGGTTGTGAAATAAATGAATGAAATCTTAGAGTTCAATTTTTTAGTCTTTTTGGGATAAGAAAAGAAACTCTCTAGCTCTTGTTAAAAGTGAAAGTCTTGGCCCCGAAAGAAAAGAAAAAAAAAAGAGAAAGAAAAAATAAGAAAGGGGGCTAGCAAAGTTAAAAGAGAGCTAGAGAGAGTTTTGAAAGTATGAAAATCCCTTGTTAGACATCAAAAAGAAAGAGTTCTATATGAGAAAACGTGCCTTGTAGATAAGCTCATTACATGTTTATGTTTGGGAAAAGGGTAGAACAATGGAGATTGAGCATTGTATGCATGAGTTGATCCCTTTCTTAGATAAATTATGTGCAATGTCAAGGCTACTTGTGATGAGTTCCTGGTCAAGGAACAACCCTAGGATACTCTTGAGAGGCGATCTAGTACTGATTTTGTGGAGATAGATTGATGAAAGATAGCAAAGGGGGAATGGTGGCCGATGGTAGAGATGGATCAATGAATGATCTGCGGAAAGGATCAAACACTGAGTTGAGATCTTAGTCCGTGAGAGGCAGCCCCACTAGTGAACAAGACCAAGGCTTATGGAAGATAACTCTTCAAGCCAAATTCGATGTCCAACAATTGAACAAAGGAATCACAAGTTGCTAAGAGATTTTGATAGACAAAAGTGATTGATTTTATTCAGAAACTTACAAAGGGTTTTTGTAGAATAAAAGGAATACAAAGCACTCTTAGAACTTGTAGAAATCGAAAATAACTTAGATAAAAACTAGGTGATCTTGAAGACTGAACAATTGAACAGCTTGCTGTCTTCTTTGACTTGGTTTGCTTCTGATGTCGAGATTGGTTTGGTACAAACCAAGCTGAGAATTGCTTCTTTTAATTGTCTGGTCTTTGATCTGGTTATTGGCCCATTAGAGAAGGAGAATGGGTCTTGGCCTTGTGTTGTTTGGGTTGAGAAAGAAAGGTCTGATCCAAGATGTTTGTCATTGGGTCCATCTCGTCCATCTTGCACCAAATCAGCTCCAGTATCACTTCCATCCAGCTCTCCGCGTCCAAGTGAAGTGTTCAGCTCGTCCAGCTCCTCTTCAGTGTTACTCTCCTCCAGCTGGTTCAGCTCTTTAGGCGCAAGATCAGCTACTGGTTTGGCCATGATCATATCATCCCCTCCTCCTTTGAAAGGATTTGTCCTCAAATCCAAACCATCTGTATGATAAGGGATCAAGTCAGCAATATTGAAAGTAGAACTCACAGCATACTTACCTTGGAGATCAATCTGATAGGCATTGTTGTTGATTTTCTTAACAACTTGGAATGGCCCATCCGTTTTTGACATCAGCTTAGACTTTCTTTCATCAGGAAATCTTTCTTTTCTCAAATGTATCCACACCCAATCTCCTGGTTTCAAGACTAGTTTACGCCTCTTCTTGTTTGCTTGCTCCTCATACTTCTTGGTCCTTTCTTCTATATTCCTTTTGATCTGTTCATGCAAGGAAACAACAAACTCGGCCTTTGCCTTGCCGTCAAGATTAGTTTGCTCACTAGGTGGTAAAGGCATAAGATCCAAAGGAGTTAAAGGATTGAATCCATAAACAATTTGGAACAATGAGAACTTAGTAGTACTATGCACATAATGATTATATGCAAATTCTACATGAGGAATACAGTCTTCCCAAGTCCTGATGTTCTTTTTAATCACAACACGCAAGAGAGAAGACAAAGTTCTATTAACTACTTCAGTCTGTCCATCAGTTTGTGGATGACAAGTAGTAGAGAATTTCAGCTTTGTTCCAAGTTTCGACCACAATGTTTTCCAGAAATGACTAAGAAACTTAGTATCTCTATCAGACACTATAGATCTAGGAATTCCATGCAAACGAACAACCTCTCGAAAGAAAAGATCGGCAACTATCAGAGCATCATCAGTTTTGTGACATGGAAAGAAATGAGCCATCTTTGAAAATCTATCCACAACTACAAAGATTGAATCTCTGACCTTTCTAGTCCTAGGCAATCCAAGCACAAAATCCATTGATATATCAATCCAAGGAGCATCAGGTATAGGAAGAGGAGTATACAAACCTTGAGATCGAGCTTTTGTCTTAGCTTGGGTGCATATCACACATCTGGTGCAGATTCTTCCCACATCCCTTCTCAAAGTCGGCCAGTAGAAGTGTTCTTTCAAGGTGGCCAAGGTCATGGCAACTCCTCCATGCGCTTCCTTAACATACAACTCTCTCAAAGAACAGTTAGGTAGACAAAGTCGATTTTCATAAAAAAAAACCATCTACTTGGTAAAACTTTCCACTGGTGTGTTTCTTGCTTTGCTCATACTGATCCTTAAAATCTTGATCATTTTCATAATAAGATTTGATTTGTTCAAAACCCAAAAGCTTAGCTTCCATAGAAGTGAAAAGAGTGTACCTTCTGGACAGGGCATCAGCCACAATGTTCTCCTTACCTTGTTTGTAATGGATCACATAAGGAAAAGTCTCCTGGCGTGCCTTTTGTTGAGTTTGTGCTGACCCTTTAAGTGCTTCAACGATTCATGGTCAGTGTGAATAATAAACTCTTTTGGCCAAAGATAGTGTTGCCAGGTCTGGAGTACTCTAATCAAGGCATAAAGCTCCTTGTCATATGTTGGATAGTTCAGAATTGCTCCACTTAGTTTCTCACTGAAGTATGCTATTGGCCTTTTTTCTTGCGTCAGCAAAGCTCCAATACCTAAACCAGAAGCATCACATTCAATTTCAAAGGTCTTAGCAAAATCTGGAAGAGCCAGCAAAGGAGCATTAGTCAACTTCCCTTTTAGATCCTGAAAGGCATCTTCTTGAGCCTTTTCCCACTTGAAACCCACATTTTTCTTGATCACCTCTGTGAGGGGAGCTGCCACGGTGCTGAAGTCCTTTACAAACCTCCTGTAGAAGCCAGCAAGCCCATGGAAACTCCTAACCTCGCCCACACTCTTAGGACTTGGCCAATCTCGAATTGCCTTGATCTTCTCCTCATCCACCTTGATTCCTTGAGCTGTAACAACAAAACCTAAAAACACAAGTTGATCTGTTCCAAAAGTTCACTTTTTAAAGTTAGCAAAGAGTGATTCTTTCCTTAGTACTTCTAGCACAGATTTCAGATGGTTCACATGATCATCAAAGCTCTTACTATAGATCAGGATATCATCAAAGTAAACCACAACAAATCTTCCTATAAAAGCTCTCAGAACATGGTTCATTAGTCTCATGAAGGTACTAGGTGCATTAGAAAGCCCAAATGGCATAACTAACCATTCATACAATCCATGTTTAGTTTTGAAAGCAGTTTTCCATTCATCACCTTCTTTCATTCTAATTTGGTGATATCCACTTTTCAAGTCTATCTTTGAAAACACACAAGATCCATGCAGCTCATCTAACATATCATCTAGCCTAGGGATAGGGTGACGATACTTTACAGTAATATTGTTAATTGCTCTGCAATCTACAGACATGCGCCAGCTTCCATCTTTCTTTGGCACAAGTAGGACTGGTACTGCACATGGGCTCATGCTTTCTCGGATGTTTTCCGTCTTAATCAGCTCATCTACTTGCCTTTGGAGTACTTTGGTTTCTTCAGGATTGGTTCTGTAGGCAGGACGGTTTGGAAGTGAAGCTCGAGGGACAAAGTCTATTTGATGTTCTATACCACGCAAAGGAGGTAGCCCTTTTGGATTCTCTTCTGGAAAGACATCACCATATTCCTGCAAAAGAAACTCAAGTTCACTCGGTAGAACCGGTGCAAGGTCAGTTGAAGACATCAGAGCACCCTTAAAAACAAATAGAAGCATAGATTGCTGAAGACACAAAGCTCTTTTGTTCTCACTGGTTTTGATTGAGAGATGTACCTCCTTCTTTTGTTTAGGAGCTGGATCCTTCTTGGCCTCTTGTCACCTGAGTTTGAGTTGAAGCTGATCTTCATGTACTTCTTGTGGAGACAAAGGTGCAAGGACAATCTTCTTGTCTCGGTGAGTAAAAGAATGGCGGTTTGTGTACCCATCATGGATGGCCTTCTTATCATACTGCCATGGCCGTCCCAACAAGATGTGGCTGGAGTCCATGGGAAGAACATCACACACAACCTCATCCTGGTATCTCCCAATGGTTATAGGAACCATCACTTGTTCTGTGACCTTCAGCTCGCCATCTTCATTCAACCATTGCAGTAGGTATGGTCGAGGGTGTTTTCCAGTCTTCAAAGCCAGCTTTTCTACAAGAGATTCACTAGCCACATTTGTACAACTTCCACCATCTATAATCAAACTGCAAACTTTATCATAAACAGTGCATCTAGTATGAAAAAGATTCTCCCTTTGATCATTGTCTTCTGGTTTGGTTTGAACTCTCAGTGATCTCCTTGTAACCAGAAGCTCTCCATGAACTGGGTAGTCTATAGTTTCTTCTTCAGATGCCTCTGGTGCCTTTTCTTCTTCAGATACCAATTCACCACTTTCCAGGAGGATCATGACCTTCTTGTTAGTACACTCATTGGCATAATGACCAAACCCATGACACTTGAAGCACTTCACATCTCTAGCTCTTATGGCTGGCGCCTTGCCTTTGTCAGCTTTCGTCTCCTCCTTTGGTTTCACAAAGACCTTATCTTCTTTGGTACTAGACGATTTGAAGTGTTTTTCATAGGTCCGCTCGGTTGTGGTCTTTCTCTTAAGTTGCTGCTCAATGAGAATGGCCTTGTGGAGAAGTTCATAGATATCCTCATAATCCTACATCTCCAATCTGTCCTGAATGTCCCGGTTGAGTCCAGCTTGAAAACGAGCCATGGTTGCATCAGCATCCTCTGTGATGGCGGCTTTGATCATTAGGAGCTCCATCTCTTGATAGTAGTCTTCTACACTCCTAGTTCCCTGAGTCAGCCTCCTTAGTTTCTGATGCACATCTCTGTTATAGTTGTTGGGCACAAAACGTTTCTTCATGATGTCTTAAGCTCGAACAAAGAAGCAACTTGTGGCTCTCCAGTCTTTCTCCTAGTTGTACACACCTGATCCCACCAGTGTAGAGCATAGCCACTGAATTCTGTTGCAGCAAGGCTGACCTTCTTGGTTTCCGAGTAGTTTTGACAATCAAACACAAGCTCCATCCTCTTTTCCCATTCTAGGTAAGCATCCGGATCATTCTTTCCACTGAATGCTGGAATCCTGAGCTTGAGGTTGCCAAGACTATTATCAGGCCTGTTTCTTGGAGCACGCCTTGTCTCAGTTCTGGTTTGAGAAGCCGCCCTATCAGACCTAGCTGATCTTACTGACCGTTCTCCATCAGTGCTTCGACCAGAAGAAGTAGCTCGTTCATCTGTCTCTTCTGTGGCTATTCTTTTGCCTCTCCTCTTGCTCCTAGCACGCTTTCTAGCCTGTGAAGTCTGACCAAGAAAGTTATCAGTATTTTCATTAACTAAATCACTAGTTCTTAACCTTTTTATGATCTCAGACATCATGGCTTCCATCTGCAATTTGTTAAAGTTAGTAGGAGCAGAATCATCAGGTTCAATTCTTCCATCCGACATGTTCCTGTTAAGAGACTTAAACAAGAAAATCTTAGCACAAATAAGAGATAGCCAAAGCCTCACTTGGTGTTTTCTCTCAACTGTTTTCTCTCAAACTTGTTTCTGTGAAGTAGTTTCAGTGATTCAAGGAGTTCAATTATTAGACAAACAAACTCAAAGCCAGAAGAAGAAATCCCAAAAACCCCCCCCCCCCAAAGAAACAGATAGACAGAATTAAGAGTTTTTGAAATTGAAAGGGGCTTTACCACCAGAGACTGGATTTCTCTTCAGTCTGGCTGGATTTCTCTTCAGCCTTTTCAATTTCTTTTCTTTCTTCTGATCTATTTTCTTTCTTTCTTTTTTTTTTATAACTGGTTGGCCCCCTTGCAGGTTGCAACAAATAGAAAGTGAAGAACAGAAAGAAAAATTGCAGAGGATTGCAGAGAAACAGAAATCAAAAAGGTTCCCAAAAGAGAAGAGATATGAATCGACAAACCCCTCTGATCAGATGCCCTCAACCAGGCTCTGATACCACTTGATGAGTTCCTGGTCAAGGAACAACCCTAGGATACTCTTGAGAGGCGATATAATACTGATTTTGTGGAGATAGATTGATGAAAGATAGCAAAGGGGAATGGTGGCCGATGGTAGAGATGGATCAATGAATGATCTGCGGAAAGGATCAAACACTGACTTAAGATCTTAGTCCGTGAGAGGCAGCCCCACTAGTGAACAAGACAAAAGGCTTATGGAAGATCACTCTTCAAGCCAAATTCGATGTCCAACAATTGAACAAAGGAATCACAAGTTGCTAAGAGATTTTGATAAACAAAAGTGATTGATTTTATTCAGAAACTTACAAAGGGTTTTTGTAGAAGAAAAGGAATACAAAGCACTCTTAGAACTTGTAGAAATCTAAATTAACTTAGATAAAAACTAGGTGATCTTGAAGACTGAACAATTGAACAGCTTGCTGTCTTCTTTGACTTAGTTTGCTTCTGATGTCGAGATTGGTTTGGTACAAACCAAGCTGAGAATTGCTTCTTTTAATTGTCTGGTCTTTGATCTGGTTATTGGCCCATTAGAGAAGGAGAATGGGTCTTGGCCTTGAGTTGTTTGGGTTGAGAAAGAAAGGTCTGATCCAAGATGTTTGTCTTTGGGTCCATCTCGTCCATCTTGCACCAAATCAGCTCCAGTATCACTTCCATCCAGCTCTCCGCGTCCAAGTGAAGTGTTCAGCTCGTCCAGCTCCTCTTCAGTGTCACTCTCCTCTAGCTGGTTCAGCTCCTTAGGCGCAATATCAGCTACTGGTTTGGCCATGATCATATCAACTTGTTTTGAGAGTGAACCACCCATTGAAAAATCCTTTTGAACTTCTTGTTTCACTTTACATCAAAGCCTTTTTGACCAAACCAAATGACTTGGACCATTTGACCATTTGCAAGAGATCTGTTGAGTTTACTTAATGATTGTTAGTGAGTAAGTGGATTTGAGGTTGTGGATTCATGATGAATGAGTGTAGAGATAAAAAGAGTTAAGATAGGCCTTGAGAAGTTAGAGTTGGATAAAGTGTTTGTCTAGCTAGTTGGTATGATTATACAAGGTTATCAAGTTGAGAACTAAGAAGAGCATTCTTTTGGTTATGAGTCCCCTCCTTCAAACCACTCCTCCTTAATCCTTGCTAGTTTACTTGTGGACAAGTAAAGGACTAGTTTGGGGAAGTTGATGTCTTGCATATTTTCATTGATTTAGCCATCTTTATTATGCATTCTTTGTCTTGTAGGTTAAGGTTTAGGCATCTTTAGGATCCATTTTGCATTCATAAGTCCTTATCAGGTATTGGAGTGTCCCATGGAGTAAAAGAAGGTGTTGAGAGTGGTTTTGATGCAAGAATGAGATAAAGAAGGAGCTTGGCCAAGTTTGGGCAGAGATGGCTTCGGTTTGACTCGGCCGGACGCAAGGATGGACGTGCTCGGTCTACCTCACCCGCGCATGGAGAGCTGGACGGATAGGCGGATGCACAGCCTGGAGTGCTCAGGAGAGAGCACCCGCGCGGTACAGGACGTTGAACGGACGAGGCATGCGCGGCCTAGAGTGCTCGGGTTCACTTACCCGCACAGGACAGGACAGGCCAGGAACAGACGGACGCGCGGGCCAGGACGTGCGAGAGAGCTTACCCGCGCGAGACAGGACACAATCTGGATGGACCATGCGCGGCTGGATATGCGTGGGACGTGACTCCCGCGCAGGACGAGAAGAGACAAGGCAGGCCGGACGCGCCGCTGGATGTGCACAGGACGTAGCACCGGCGCGAGACGAGGCCAGACGAAGCAGGATGGACGCACGGGACGGGACGCTCGGGCCAGCACACCCGCGCGGACGAAGAACAGACCGGACGGTTCTTCGCGGGTCGGACATGTGCGGGCCGGACGATCCTGAGCCACCCTGAGCGTTTTTCACCATGCTTTCCTATTGGTCGAGACCTAATTGCTTCCAAGGGCCTTTTAGTCATTTTTCTATTATGTTTATAGGGCTTTTAAGCCAAGTATAAGTACTCTTGTTATCCCTAATTTGGGACTTATGTTATTTTCTCTTTAAGAACCCAAACCTTGGAGTAAAAAGCTTTATCTTTGAATCATAATCTCATCTCATCTTTGTGTTCTTGAGTGTTTGATTTCATCTCCTTTCTTTCTCTACATGATTAAGCTTGAATCTCTCATGGATTCAAGAGTGATCATGGTGATTAGTGAGTAATCAACTTTCGGATTCATGGGTTAGGGAGACTAAGGGGTGATTAGGCTAGATCTAGGGTGTTTTAGTGTAGATCCATCTTGTTCCTTTCTAGTAGAGTGCTTTTAATGCTATTTTAGAGTTGACCACTCTAAAGTTGAGCTTTAGGCATTTCATGCCCGAAAGGTGTTTGATGAAATGCCTGAACCAACTCTCCTAAGCTTTTTGATGTCTTGCACATTTTCATTGTTTTAGCTTTCCATTTTATGTATTTTATCCCTTCTAGCTTAGGCATTAGGCATATTTAGGTTCATTTTGCATTCATAAGTCTTTATCAGGTCTTGGAGTGTACTTTGGAGAATTTGAAGGTGTTTGGGGGTACTTTGTTACAAAAAAGGAAGGGTGAAAGATGGACATGGACGATGGCCATAAAGAAGTCTCTCTGTGCTAAGATTTGGTGGGGACATAGTATTTCGAGTTAGCTTTCCATTGGGAGTGCTTTCAAGCCATTTGAAGGAATATTGGAGGAGTTATGATTATTTGAGTGAAGGCATGTCAGTACACCCGGGTCAGCACACTTGGCCTGACCAGCCCGCACGGGACGAAGGGATGATGCTGGACGATGCAGCACCTGGACGGACATGCTCGGCCAAGATCACCCGCGCATGAGAACCCAGCGAACATACGGATGCACGGACGAGCTGAAGCAAGACCATGCGCGGCCTGATCTGCTCGGGCTACCTTACCCGCGCGGGTCAGGACATACCATACGGGTGGACTAAAGCATACGAATGTGCGGCCTGAGTTGTGCGGTGCGTAGTACCTGCACGGGACGAGGCCAACAAGACCAGCCGGATGCGCGGCCTGAGTTGCGCGGTGCGTAGTACCCGCGCGGGACGAGGCGAACAAGACCAGCCGGATGCGCGGCCTGAGTTGTGCGGTCGCGTAGTACCGTCGCGGGGCGAACCAGACGGAGTTGTACATGCAGCGGGGCGGGGCGACCATGGCAGCACACCCGCTGACGAAAGCAACGCCAGACAGAACTGCGAGGCCAAGCATGGCGGCCGGACGTCAGCCACGACCCTGGCGTTTTCACCATGCTTTCCTATTGGTGAGACCTATTGTTTCTAAGGGCTTTTTAGTAATCTTATTCTATGTTTCTAGGGCTTTTAAGCCTAACTATAAGTACCCTTGTTATCCCTAATGTGGGACTTATGTTATTGATGATCTAAGAACAAAAACCTTTTGAGAAAAGCTTCATCTTTGTGCGAACCGAAATTCACACCGTCAATTTTAATGAATAAGATTGCGGAGGAAAGCCAAGTTAACCCGACTTTCCTTGAAGGTCCGGATTCTCTGCGACAGCCAACGACAAATGACCGAATAAATGCGGAAAAAGATTTGTTAAGATTTGAGACTGGACCTTAAGAAAGGCTGCCTACGTACCCCTTTCGAGGATCAAGTCGGACGTAGTTCAGTTAGAAAGAATTGAACAAGAGATCGAACCGTCTGGGCGGGTTCGTTTAGTATGAGCGTTTGTCATAGAAACAGGCATGTCGAAGATAACGCCTAGGGTTTCTATGTGCGGAGCTCTTAAGTAAAAGAATTGTCCGATCCTTCCGAGAGGAGCGGAGATTTGCGAGCAGGAGACGGCCAGACGTTCTAGGGTCTGGTTCGTCTAATATGAGCGTTGGTCATAGAAGCGGGCATGTCGAAGATAATGCCTAGGGTTTCTATGTGCGGAGCTCTGAGTAAAAGTATAGTTAGATCCTTCCGAGAGGAACGTGGGTCTGCGGAGAAGATAAAACTAGAACAAGAGGCGGCCAGACGTTCTGAGTCCTGCCTCGCTGGCCTAACCGCCTAAGTTCTAAGTTCTCTAAGCTAGCAGGATGCTCTAAATCTAATTTTCGGATCTTTTTGGGATGCTCTTCTCCTCTGCTCTTGCTCTCCTTATATACTCACTCCTAGGTCGGTTTGCCTTAGGATGATGGACCTCGCCTTTGGGCCCAAGTTTATCTCTTCAGGAAATATTCCATTTCGTCGATCTTCGTAATTATCCTCGAGTTTTCCCTATTTCTCGGTGGCTTAATGTTTATCCGACGTTCGGGAAATTGGATAAACCGTCATAGTCTGATTGGGCCTGAATTCTTAAAATCGTAAGTAAGTCCGTGGACTTGTCTTAAGTCGTTGAACGTTTTATACGATTTCCCGAAAAGACTATCTTTCTCGTAAAATAAACTGTATAGCCTAAAGGATCGATGTTCAAGTTAATCGATCTTTGTTTTATCGATATCTTCTGAGAAATCCAATCCTTCTAGTTTTGTCGTAAAACATCGAGGCGATTCAATCGAGCGAAGGATGTTTATTCCAGTAGCGTGATCGTCCCAAACTCATGATGATTGATCCAAACAAGCCAAGATGGGATCAGACCGAACACGATGGGACCGAGACCAGGGCGAGGGCCGTCGACCGGCGCCAGGTCGGTGCGCCAGGCCAGCTTATGGACGTACGCCGCGCCAGGTCGGCCCGTGATGCGTGCCGCCGGCGCCAGGTCGGGTACGCCGCCGGCGCCAGGTCGGTGTTACCCGCCGGGCGCCAGGCCGCTCGCTGACGCCGTCGCCGGGCGCCAGACCGGTGTCACCATCGCCAGGTCAAGCGTGACGCTCAGGTCATGCCGCCGGGTGCCGTCACCGGCGCCAGGCGCTCGCTGCGGATTCGGTGCCGCCGGCGCCAGGCATCCGTGCCAGCATCGGCGTTTTGAAGATCTCGGCGAGGGCTTCGATTTGATATCTTGATCGTTTTCTGGTTCCTCACGGTTTGAGAGAACGACTTTCTAAGTTTCGAGGCAGATTCTTTTTGTTTAGGGTTTTGTGGTGATCGAATCTTGATGTCCTTGGGCGGCGGACCAATCTTTCTTGGGACTCTCAGACGCCACGCCCGTAGTCTTCGATCTTACTTTCTAGAAGTGTTTCACGAAGAACCCATAAGTAAAAATAATCTAGCCGTTGATTTCGAGATAACCGCCGCCAGAGAGTGGATATTCTAATTTGAGAAAATCTCGTGATAACTTCTTTTCAAATTATATGAGACTTTTTGTTTCAAGAAATACTTTCCAGAGACTTTCAGTCATTGATCCCGTCGTGACCGATTTTGACCCCAACAGTTAGCCCCCCAGCTCGTTAGAACCTTCGTGATGTTCTTGCGAGCGATAAGACATGTCAGGTAAGATAGGCGGAATTAATGGTTGAAAGGTCCGCTGAAAGTGGTAAGATTGGGCTGCGCTTCGAAGGCTGCCTACGCACTTTGTTGTAGGGATCAAGCCTTCCGTAGTTCGTTTTGGAGTTTAAGACCCTTGTGATCTGTTTTCCGGCGAGACTTATATGGTCTGGTTATGTGTCATGAGAGACTTTCGAGCATGATGCTGTTGATGTATTTGTTTTTCGATTATTTATGAACTTCAGTTTTTCGGTATGAGAAAGAGGGTGTGAGTTGTCGCCTCATTCCTAGTTCCTGATGATCACCGCACCTATTGTTTGCATAAAGCGAGATTTTCCGCGGTTTACCGATTTACGCGGAAAGTTCGTGAAACGAATAGGCTTAAGTGAAGAGACAAATTTTTGGATCTCGTATACCATACTATGTCTGTGAGATGTCAAGATCCAGCGTGGCTGGGTTTAGGGCAAGACCTAGGTTTACTCGGACTGAGGCTTTGCGATGACAAATCGGCTTCGTTTTGCCTGTTTGCGATTTTAACCTGACTTCGTACCGTTTAAAATCCGCGAATTGTTGTCGGCTTATATGATTTGTCTGGCGTGAGTCGAGCTACTTCCTTCTGAAGAGCTAAACCAAAATTTGGATTTCTTGTATAGCGCTATGTTTATCCTTGTCGGATGCAAGAGAGCCTACCCTTGAAGGAGGCTATTTGTCTGTTTAGGGCGTTAGAGTTAGTTTGTTGTGATCAGCAACAACGAAATGATGCCAGTTTAGAGGCATGTTACCGTTTAGAGGTGTGTTTGTATGTTTGAGTTCTAGAAGCGAGGATTTCGTCTGGAGCGTTTTGAGGAAAAGAATGTCGCCGGCGTTAGCGGCGTCTACGCGATGCTGAAGGTCGAGTTTCCCTTGTGCCGCATTTCGTGGTTGAAATGTTCGCGGGCTTTGGAGATGTTTTGCGAATGTTCGCAGCCAGAAACTGTTGTTTGGTTTGGGCCTTAAGACCAAGAGGTTGCGTAAGTTCGACACAGGAGAAGCGTCTACATTCACAGTGCTTAAGTGAAGCGTTGGCCTTCGGGATTTGTTTGTATATATTAAGGATGACTTCATTATAACTCTTGGAGCCTTGTAGCGAGTGTTTCTTTTCATGCCGTGTTCTGGTATAGAACTTAATCGATTGACGATGAGTTTAAATCTTCCGTTAACCATATGGTTGTTAGGACTGAGTTTTGGTATGAAGAGTTTATCGTATGATTTCGATTCTGGGTTATCGACAAATTGCTTGCGTAATAGTCACTTGGCGTTCTATGAACAAATCGTGGATTGTTGTTTTAGCCGTTAAGTGATTGGGCGGTGCTTTCGCTCAGTAGCTTTGGATTGGCATGGAGGCTAGATTCAGCCGTATCGCCAAGGAAGTTTTGGTAAACAATCAGCCCATGACCCTTATTAAGGTCATGTTAGTTCTGATTGTCCTTAATGGGGATGCGAATTCAGGTCCGGCTTTACGGAAGAGTAGTTGGCGAGGGCCAAATAGCGTTGCTGAGATAGACATGCCAAGCATAGTGGAGTTTTCTGAGTTACGGCTGATGGCTTTTAGAAACGATCTTCCACTTTAGGTTTCAGTTACACGATGAATGGTTCGTATAAAATTTTTTGTTATAATGAAAGTAATGGATGACCGGTTTCATGGAGATAAAAAATCGCAGATTGTTAAAGTAGCGATGTTTCCGTGGATTACACGGAGATGTTTCCGCTATAAATTCGACCTTTGATCGAAAGCTGCTTCGAACTACTTATGGAGTTTTACGAAGGTTATTTCGTTATTTTAAGTAGTTCACCGTCGTGCTATTAGTCCGACGTTGGTACACGCTTAGTCGCGAAGCCTTTGACGCAGAGACGACGAGAGTTTTCAAGACTATGTTTGTAACGGTTGGGCTATGCCGCTACGCTTTTAGATCTAATCTTATTGCTGCCGAGTTTTGCTTTGTCAAAGCGTTGTCTTGATGCTGAAGCAAAAGTGTTGAAGATGGGATTATACGGATATAGTATATGCATCTACTTCCTTTTCTTTTACCAAAGAAAACGGGTTAGCCGTTCTTCGAAGGCTTGTGTAACGCTTTTTCTTTTAGGAAGCGGGATGAGTATGCTTTTAGAACGCTGCATGCATCGCCGGTTTTTCGAGACTAGATCGGTTTGCATGTTCTGCCTGGACAATCAAGGAACGATGGAACAAGACTGGAAATTTTGCCTAAGACTTAGCTTGCTAGACTATCCACCTAGGTCCTAAGTTCCCTAAATTCTCACGGCAGTTTTCAAGACGCTTTTGTTCCTGTCCTACAAAGAATTAAAACCTTTACAAAATTTTTGAGAAAATAGTCTTTTGAAGGTTTGGCATTTCGAAGGAATCCCATTTCCTCGTATAGTCGAGACGATTGGTGTTTAGAATAACCGTGATCGTAACAAACTCACGAAGAATGATCCGAACAAGCCAAGAGGGATCGGACCGAGCACGATGGGACCGAGACCAGGGCGTGGACCGTGGACCGGCGCCAGGCGGCCAGCGTGACCGGTGCCGCCGGCGCCAGGTCGGTGCCGCCGGCGCCAGGTCGGTGCCGCCGGCGCCAGGTCGGTGCCGCCGGCGCCAGGTCGGTGCCGCCGGCGCCAGGTCGGTGCCGCCGGCGCCAGGTCGGTGCCGCCGGCGCCAGGCCATCCTGCCGCCTGTGGGTTTTGTTGTTCGATCTTTCCCGTTAGTCATTTGCGGAAATCTTCGAAGTTCGGGAAGATCGTTAGCCGTAGATTTTGAGATAATCGCTTTAATCCAACAAGACTCCTCGAGTATCGGGATTGAGATGGACTTGGATTCGTAGACTTCCCGTTTTCGAGGGTTTGAATAATGAGGCTTCGAACTTAGATTTTAAAATACGAACTTTGTTAAAAATTGAGAAGGCTTTCGGAAGAATCGTCGTGTTTTGAACAATCGAACATGGGTTTAAGGGACCAAGATGTTGCCGTTGCCGAGATCCGCGAGGCGACTGCATGGATGGCGCCAGGACCCTTGCGCCTGCGCCAGGCTGGCCAGCGTGTCAGCGTGTCGCCGGCGCCAGGTCGGTGCCGCCGGCGCCAGGTCGGTGCCGCCGGCGCCAGGTCGGTGCCGCCGGCGCCAGGCCATCCTGCCGCCTGTGGGTTTTGTTGTTCGATCTTTCCCGTTAGTCATTTGCGGAAATCTTCGAAGTTCGGGAAGATCGTTAGCCGTAGATTTTGAGATAATCGCTTTAATCCAACAAGACTCCTCGAGTATCGGGATTGAGATGGACTTGGATTCGTAGACTTCCGCTTTCGAGGGTTTGAATAATGAGGCTTCGAACTTAGATTTTAAAATACGAACTTTGTTAAAAATTGAGAAGGCTTTCGGAAGAATCGTCGTTTTTGAACAATCCGAACATGGGTTTAAGGGACCAAGATGTTGCCGCCGCCGAGATCACGAGACAACTGCATGGATGCGCCAGACCCTTCCGCCGGCGCCAGGTCGGTGCCGCCGGCGCCAGGTCGGTGCCGCCGGCGCCAGGTCGGTGCCGCCGGCGCCAGGTCGGTGCCGCCGGCGCCAGGTCGGTGCCGCCGGCGCCAGGTCGGTGCCGCCGGCGCCAGGTCGGTGCCGCCGGCGCCAGGTCGGTGCCGCCGGCGCCAGGTCGGTGCCGCCGGCGCCAGGTCGGTGCCGCCGGCGCCAGGTCGGTGCCGCCGGCGCCAGGTCGGTGCCGCCGGCGCCAGGCCGGCTACGCCCGTGCCGTGTCCCGCCGTACCGATGTTGCCGCTGTTCGCCTTTGTATCCCGGGCTCCACAGACTCAAAGATCGAAGTTATGAAAACTCAGGCAAAGATGCATGGTACTGAGACAGGACCGTCTCGCCCTATGACGGACAGAGATCCTTCTCATGGGCGAGGTGGTCGAGACAGCGACATTGTTTTCTTCGTAAAATCTCAACGGAAGCTCCGATTGAGACGAAACGAAAACCATCTTGACCTAGACTTAAAGGAGAGCAAAGTGAGGTTTCCACAGGCGAGGTGGCCATGGGCGAGGTGACCTTGGTGATGGTTGTTCTCGTCCACGGGCGAGGTGGCCGGGAGAGTGATTTTGTTCCCTTCGTAAAATCTCAACGGAAACTCCGATTGAGACGAAACGAAAGCCACTTTGATCTAGACTCAAAGGATAACGAAGGTGAGTTCGCCCTGTGGCGAGGTAGCCATGCCGGAGGGTGAGGTGGCCTCGGTAATGTTTGTCCTTGCCCACGGCGAGGTGGCCGGAGAGTGATTTTGTTCCTTCAGAAAATCTCAACGGAAACTCCGATTGAGATGAAACGAAAGCCATTTTGACCTAGACACAAAGGAGAACAAAGTGGGCTCCTACTAAGGCGGACTGGGAAGACTGATCTTACCCCATGGCAAGTCGTCCTAGTAAGATTAAGCTCCGACCTCCTTTCGTTTTCCCGTTTATTCCTCGAGAGTTGTTTGTAAGAAGTATGGCAGTGGGAATCGGTGAACCGATTTGCCGTGCTTCTGTTCTCGCAGTAATATAGGGCTTCCCAAGGTTCGAGGAGAATAAGTTTTAGTTTTCGAGAGGTTCTCGAAAGCGTTTTAAGTAGAAACCTTGCTCGTTGCGATTTCTCTAACTTGGTAACAAGACGAATTTTTGGGGTTTGATAGATTTTATCGTTGCCCTTTCTGTTTAGATAGAGAAATTGCGAGCTCGTTTTCGTGCTCTTCCTGTGGCGGAAAGCCGCGGCTAGGTTTTTGATTTGCTTGAGCACCGTGGCGTTTGCGTAAGCGTTGGCCGTAGGAACAGTCGCTGCTGGAGTTGTTTTACCATCGTTGACGCAAACTGCAACTTTTTCTTTCATATTTCTGGACATTGGTTCGATCAAGCGCTTTGCGGCCGTATGAGTAAGAGTAATCCGTCCCCCCCTCCTTCTAGCGCCAAACTGTGGGAACCGAAATTCACACCGTCAATTTTAATGAATAAGATTGCGGAGGAAAGCCAAGTTAACCCGACTTTCCTTGAAGGTCCGGATTCTCTGCGACAGCCAACGACAAATGACCGAATAAATGCGGAAAAAGATTTGTTAAGATTTGAGACTGGACCTTAAGAAAGGCTGCCTACGTACCCCTTTCGAGGATCAAGTCGGACGTAGTTCAGTTAGAAAGAATTGAACAAGAGATCGAACCGTCTGGGCGGGTTCGTCTAGTATGAGCGTTTGTCATAGAAACAGGCATGTCGAAGATAATGCCTAGGGTTTCTATGTGCGGAGCTCTTAAGTAAAAGAATTGTCCGATCCTTCCGAGAGGAGCGGAGATTTGCGAGCAGGAGGCGCCAGACGCTCTAGGGTCTGGTTAGGTCTAATATGGCGTTGGTCATAGAAGCGGCATGTCGAAGATAATGCCTAGGGTTTCTATGTGCGGAGCTCTGAGTAAAAGTATAGTTAGATCCTTCCGAGAGGAACGTGGGTCTGCGGAGAAGATAAAACTAGAACAAGAGGCGGCCAGACGTTCTGAGTCCTGCCTCGCTGGCCTAACCGCCTAAGTTCTAAGTTCTCTAAGCTAGCAGGGTGCTCTAAGTCTCCAATCTAGATTTTCGGATCTTTTGGATGCTCTTCTCCTCTGCTCTTGCTCTCCTTATATACTCACTCCTAGGTCGGTTTGCCTTAGGATGATGGACCTCGCCTTTGGGCCCAAGTTTATCTCTTCGAAATATTCCATTTCCGTCGATCTTCGTAATTATCCTCGAGTTTTCCCTATTTCGGTGGCTTAATGTTTATCCGATGTTCGAAATTGGATAAACCGTCATAGTCTGATTGGGCCTGAATTCTTAAAATCGTAAGTAAGTCCGTGGACTTGTCTTAAGTCGTTGAACGCTTTATACGATTTCTAAAAGACTATCTTTCTCGTAAAATAAACTGTATAGCCTAAAGGATCGATGTTCAAGTTAATCGATCTTTGTTTTATCACGATATCTTCTACGAGAAATCCAATCCTTAGTTTTTGTCGTAAAACATCGAGGGCGATTCCAATCGAGTCGAAGGATGTTTATTCATTAGCCGTGATCGTTCCAAACTCATGATGATTGATCCAAACAAGCCAAGATGGGATCAGGGCGAACCACGATGGGACGAGACCAGGGCGAGGAGCCGTCGACGGCGCCAGGCGAGTGCCGCCCGGCGCCAGGCCAGCTTGCGGGGCGTGTACCGCCCGGCATCAGGCGGCCAGCGTGATCGTCGCGGCGTAGTCGAAAGTGCCGCCCGCCGCGAGCGAAGTGCCGCCATGCGTACGGCTCGCGTACGTGCAGCCGGAGCCGAGAGTCTTATGGCGCGAGGCAAACTCAGCGTGGCATGCGGCGCGCAAACGAGGTACGCTCCCTTGGCGTAAGAGCGAGTGCCGCCCGCCAGCGCCGACGATTCGCATAACCTTCACCCATACGCCGTACGAGTCGCCGCCCGTATAGGCAGTGCCGTGCGCCGGCCCTTCGCCCGGCGAGTGTCGCGGCATAGGCAGTGCATGCTTGGCGGCTTCAGCGTGGCGATGCCGCCCGGCGCCAGGCGAGTGCCGCCCGGCGCCAGGCGGCTTCAGCGTGGCGATGCCGCCCGGCGCCAGGCGAGTGCCGCCCGGCGCCAGGCGGCTTCAGCGTGGCAGCGTGCCGCCCGCGCCAGGATAAGGACCCGCGTGAACGCCAAGGCGTTTTGAAGATCTCGGCGAGGGCTTCGATATCTTGATCGTTTTCTGGTTCCTCACGGTTTGAGAGCGACCTCTTGAAGTTCGAGGCAGATTCTTTTGTTTAGGGTTTTGTGGTGATCGAATCTTGATGTCCTTGGCGGACCGATCTTTCTTAGGACTCGTGCGGCGCCGCGTAGTCTTCGATCTTACTTTCAAGAAGTGTTTCACGAAGAACCCATAAGTAAAAAATAATCCTAGCCGTTGATTTCGAGATAACCGTTTTCGCCAGAGAGTGGATATTCTAATTTGAGAAAATCTCGTATAACTTCTTTTCAAATTATATGAGACTTTTTGTTTCAAGAAATACTTTCCAGAGACTTTCAGTCATTGATCCCGTCGTGACCGATTTTGACCCCAACAATCTTTGATTTATTATCTCATCTCATCTTGTGTTCTTGATTGTTTATTTCATTCCCTTTCTTTCTCTATATGTTTAAGCTTAAATCTCTCATGGGTTTAAGAGTAAGCATGTTGATTAGTGAGTAGATCCATCTAAGATCCATGGGTTAGGGTGATAGAGAGTGATTAAGTGTAGATCCAAGGTGTTTAGTGTTAGATCTATCATCTCCTTGCATTGATTTGGTGTTCTTAAAGCTATATTTGAGTTGGCCTCTCAAACATAGAGCTATAGGCATTTCATGCCCGGAAGGTGTTCTATGAAATGCCTGAACCAACTCATCTATGCTTTTAGCTTGCTTTGCCTAAGGGATTAGTTGTCAAAGAGGCTAGGATTGCTATTAGACTCATTCTCCATGTTTGCTTTGATCATTACAGCCAAAGGGATTTGGTGTACTTGGGTGATCATAGCAAAAGAGCATTCATCTAGGGATAGAGCTTGCTTAGTTTTGTTGTCTAGGCATAAGGAGTTAGATTGATTGAAAAGTTAGCATCCTGGATTGAATCTTAATCATTTGATATCAAGTCCCTATACCCATGGGTCTCATTCTCCTCATAAGAAAGAAAGTTTAACTTTTTGTTGCATTTTACTTATTGTCTTAGTTTGTTAATCATCCTCTCTAATGATTGCATTTAGATTAAGCATAGGCTTGCATTCCCTCTGTTTCATGGTCACTTAGGACTGGTTCGACAATCTTATATACTACATCATTTGATTAGGACCTTAGCAAAGTCCTTTCATCAAATTGGCGCCGTTGCCAAATTCTAAGTTGATAGTGACATTGGGATTTAGTCACTTGCTTGAGACTAAATCATTTTTCTTTTCTTGTTATATTGATTCTCCTTTTGCATCTTCCTTTGATTTTCAGGTGTATGAACACAAGAAGCAGGGGTGCAACTAACCTGGTTCCCACTGTTGAACAGATAGCTACACTTGAGAGGGAGATAGCAAGAAGGAGAAGAGAAGAAGAGCAACAGGCTCACATTCAGAAGTTGGGGTTTGAGAAGGATGATCACCAGCATCAACCCCAAGATGGCAATGGTCAAGGAGCTGACAACCTTAGACCACAGCCAACAACAACAACACCCACAGCTGCCAGCTAGAGCCATAGGCACCTATGACCGTCCTCACATTCATGGCAATAGGGCCGGGCATCCTTCCAACTGTGGAAGCTAACAACTTTGAGATCAAGTCAGGCTTGTTGAGTGTGATTGAGAACAACAAGTACCATGGCTTGGCTGTAGAAGACCCATTTGATCACTTGGACAAGTTTGATAGCTATTGTGGCTTGTCCAAGACCAATGGTGTGTCAGAAGATGCCTTCAAGCTCAAGTTGTTTCCATTCTCTCTAGGAGACAAGGCACGCCAATGGGAGAAATCTCTACCTAGTGATTCAATCACTACTTGGGATGATTGTAAGAAGGCCTTCTTAGAGAAATTCTTCTCCACATCAAGGACAGCCAAGCTGAGGAATGAGATCTCTAGTTTCCAGCAGAAAAACTTGGAAAGCTTTAGTGAAGCATGGGAAAGGTTCAAGGGTATCAAGCTAAGTGCCCACACCATGGTTTCTCAAAGGAGAGTTTGCTGAGCACATTCTATAGAGGTGCCCTTCCTGAGTTTAGAGCAAGATTGGATACAGCAAGCAATGGTTTCTTCCTGGGCAGGTCTGAAGAAGATGCTGAGGAGCTGGTGGACAACATGGTGATTTGAGTGATTCAGTTTACAGTGGAGAACATGACAGAGCTGATAGAACAACCAGAGCTGATGACAACCAGACCAAGAAGGAAATCAAATCTTTGCAAGAGAAGATAGACTTGCTGATTGCTAACCAAGCCAAAAGGAGCAGATCAACTTTGTGGGTGGTCCAAGTCAGGACACTCCTCCTAAGGTTAATGAAGTTGAAGGTTTAGAAGGGCAAGAAGAGCAACAGGCTCACATTCAGAAGTTGGGGTTTGAGAAGGATGATCACCAGCATCAACCCCAAGATGGCAATGGTCAAGGAGCTGACAACCTTAGACCACAGCGCCAACAACAACAACACCCACAGCGGCCAGCTAGAGCCATAGGCACCTATGACCGTCCTCACATTCATGGCAATAGGACGGGCATCCGCGCACCAGCTGTGGAAGCTAACAACTTTGAGATCAAGTCAGGCTTGTTGAGTGTGATTGAGAACAACAAGTACCATGGCTTGGCTGTAGAAGACCCATTTGATCACTTGGACAAGTTTGATAGCTATTGTGGCTTGTCCAAGACCAATGGTGTGTCAGAAGATGCCTTCAAGCTCAAGTTGTTTCCATTCTCTCTAGGAGACAAGGCACGCCAATGGGAGAAATCTCTACCTAGTGATTCAATCACTACTTGGGATGATTGTAAGAAGGCCTTCTTAGAGAAATTCTTCTCCACATCAAGGACAGCCAAGCTGAGGAATGAGATCTCTAGTTTCCAGCAGAAAAACTTGGAAAGCTTTAGTGAAGCATGGGAAAGGTTCAAGGGGTATCAAGCTAAGTGCCCACACCATGGTTTCTCAAAGGAGAGTTTGCTGAGCACATTCTATAGAGGTGCCCTTCCTGAGTTTAGAGCAAGATTGGATACAGCAAGCAATGGTTTCTTCCTGGGCAGGTCTGAAGAAGATGCTGAGGAGCTGGTGGACAACATGGTGATTTGAGTGATTCAGTTTACAGTGGAGAACATGACAGAGCTGATAGAACAACCAGAGCTGATGACAACCAGACCAAGAAGGAAATCAAATCTTTGCAAGAGAAGATAGACTTGCTGATTGCTAACCAAGCCAAAAAGGAGCAGATCAACTTTGTGGGTGGTCCAAGTCAGGACACTCCTCCTAAGGTTAATGAAGTTGAAGGTTTAGAAGGGCAAGAAGAGCTTTGCTTCATCAACAACAATGGTTCTTGGTACAGGAAGAAGCATAACTTTCAGTACAACAACTACCAGGAAAGGTCTTATCCCAACAACCAGCAAGGGAACTACCAGCCTAGGCAGAATCCTCCTCCTGGTTTTACAAACCATGGCAATCAATCTACTCAAGCTCAAGGTAGCTCCTCCCAAGCTAAAGCTCCAGATTCATCTATGGAAGCTATGTTCAAACAACTATTGGAAGGTCAAGCTATAGCAGCCAAAGACATTGGCCATGAGTTCAAGACTGTTCACTCCAAGATTGATAGTAGCTACACTGAGCTAAACAACAAGATTAGAGCTTTGGAGAATCAGTTTGCTTCTATGAACTCTCAGCCAAGTCTTCAACAAGGAACATTACCAGGAAAGGCTGAGCAAAACCCCAAAGAACCAATGAAGGCAATCAATTTGAGAAGTGGTAGAGAGCTACCTCCAAGAACTCTCCCCAAGGATGGTGAGACACTAAGTGGGGGGGGGGTGGCTATCAACATTGATGATGATGTTGTGATTGTAGATGAGAAAGTTGATGAGGAGATTTTAGAAAAGATTGTTAAAGCTAAGGGTAAAGGAAAGGTTGGAGAAGAAAAGAAAGCACTAAAGCATGATGAAGTTGCCACTCCAACAAAAGAATCTTCTTTTGTTCCTCCTCCCTATGAACCTAAGCTGCCATTTCCTGGAAGATTCAAGAAGCAACTTTTGGAGAAGTACAAAGCACTCTTTGAGAAGCAAATGAGTGAAGTTCAAGTCACAATGCCAATCATTGATGCCTTCAAGCTTGTCCCTCAATACAGAAAGTTCTTGAAGGATGTTGTGGCTGCCAAGAAGAAGGAAATGGAAGGCATGATGGTTCTTACTCATGAGTGCAGTGCCATCATCCAGAGATTGACAATCCCTAAGAAGCTAGAGGATCCAGGCTGCTTTACCCTACCTTGTGCAATTGGTCCTTTGATGTTTGAGAGATGTCTATGTGATTTGGGAGCTAGTGTCAGTCTCATGCCTCTATCTGTTGCCAAGAAGCTTGGGTTCAGCCAATACAAGAAGTGCAAACTCTCTTTGGTGCTTGCTGACCGCTCAGTCAAATTCCCCATTGGTATCCTTGAAGACCTCCTGTGATGGTGGGAAATTGTGAAATTCCTACTGATTTTGTTGTTCTTGAGATGGATGAAGAAGCTAGAGATCCCTTGATCCTTGGAAGACCATTCTTAGCCACAGCAGGAGCCCTTATCAATGTGAAGGAAGGCAAGATTGATCTTCATTTGGGAAAGAGCACACTCTCCATATTGATATCAATGAGGTAATGAAGAGGTCAACTGTGCAAGGCCAAGTTTTTACATAGAGGAGATGGAAGCTCTTGCTGATGAGCTCCTTGAGGAATTGGCACTTGGAGAGTTGACAATAGAGGACCCTTTGCAGCATGCTTTGACAGTGGATAAAGAGGTCCAAGTGGTTGAGAACAAAGAGAGTGATGCTATTGCAGCTATGCTGGATTCTCGCAAGAAGATTGTTGATAAAGGCCAGTATGAGGAGCTCAAACAAGAGGTGCACCAAGCTGTTTCAGCCACTCAACAAAAGAATCTTCTTTTGTTCCTCCTCCCTATGAACCTAAGCTGCCATTTCTGGAAGATTCAAGAAGCAACTTTTGGAGAAGTACAAAGCACTCTTTGAGAAGCAAATGAGTGAAGTTCAAGTCACAATGCCAATCATTGATGCCTTCAAGCTTGTCCCTCAATACAGAAAGTTCTTGAAGGATGTTGTGGCTGCCAAGAAGAAGGAAATGGAAGGCATGATGGTTCTTACTCATGAGTGCAGTGCCATCATCCAGAGATTGACAATCCCTAAGAAGCTAGAGGATCCAGGCTGCTTTACCTACCTTGTGCAATTGGTCCTTTGATGTTTGAGAGATGTCTATGTGATTTGGGAGCTAGTGTCAGTCTCATGCCTCTATCTGTTGCCAAGAAGCTTGGGTTCAGCCAATACAAGAAGTGCAAACTCTCTTTGGTGCTTGCTGACCGCTCAGTCAAATTCCCCATTGGTATCCTTGAAGACCTCCCTGTGATGGTGGGAAATTGTGAAATTCCTACTGATTTTGTTGTTCTTGAGATGGATGAAGAAGCTAGAGATCCCTTGATCCTTGGAAGACCATTCTTAGCCACAGCAGGAGCCCTTATCAATGTGAAGGAAGGCAAGATTGATCTTCATTTGGGGAAAGAGCACACTCTCCATATTGATATCAATGAGGTAATGAAGAGGTCAACTGTGCAAGGCCAAGTTTTTTACATAGAGGAGATGGAAGCTCTTGCTGATGAGCTCCTTGAGGAATTGGCACTTGGAGAGTTGACAATAGAGGACCCTTTGCAGCATGCTTTGACAGTGGATAAAGAGGTCCAAGTGGTTGAGAACAAAGAGAGTGATGCTATTGCAGCTATGCTGGATTCTCGCAAGAAGATTGTTGATAAAGGCCAGTATGAGGAGCTCAAACAAGAGGTGCACCAAGCTGTTTCAGCCACTCAACAAGAGGACACCCAACAAGATGATTGGAGTGAGCTCAAGGCACCAAAAGTGGAGCTAAAACCTCTTCCCCATTGTGTAAGGTACGCATTTCTAGGCCCTAATGAGTCATATCCTGTCATTGTGAGTAGTGAACTTACTGAACTTGAGCTTTCTCAACTTTTAAATGCACTTAAAAAGTTTAGAAAGGCAATTGGATACTCACTAGGTGATATTAAGGGGATATCACCTTCTTTGTGCATGCATAGGATACATCTAGAGGATGAATCAATGACTTCTATAGAGCATCAAAGAAGGTTGAATCCTAACCTGAAGGATGTTGTAAAGAAGGAGATTCTTAAGCTCTTAGATGTTGGTGTTATCTACCCTATTTCAGATTCTAAATGGGTGTCTCCTGTGCATGTAGTTCCAAAGAAAGGTGGTATCACTGTGGTTAAAAATGACTAGGATGAGTTGATACCAACTAGAACCATCACTGGCCATAGGATGTGTATTGATTATAGAAAGCTCAACTCAGCATCTAGAAAGGATCATTTTCCAATACCATTCATTGATCAAATGCTTGAGAGACTTGCAAACCATCCTTTCTATTGTTTTCTTGATGGGTATTCAGGGTTCTTCCAAATTCCCATACATCCCAATGATCAAGAGAAGACAACATTCACATGCCCCTATGGCACCTTTGCTTATCGAAGGATGCCATTTGGGTTATGTAATCCTCCAGCAACCTTTCAAAGGTGCATGATGTCTATCTTCTCAGATCTCATTGAGGATATATTGGAGGTATTCGTGGATGATTTCTCTGTCTACGGATCTTCGTTTTCTGCTTGTTTGTCCAACTTGTGCAGGGTCCTACAGAGATGTGAAGACACCAACCTAGTGCTGAATTGGGAGAAGTGTGGTTTCATGGTCAAAGAGGGGATTGTGCTTGGACACAAGATGTCAGAAAAGGGCATTGAAGTGGACAAGGCTAAGATTGAGGTGATGGTCAGCTTGCCACCACCAAAGACAGTGAAAGACATCAGGAGCTTCCTTGGCCATGCTGGATTCTATAGAAGATTCATCAAGGACTTCTCAAAGATTTCTAGACCCATGACCAAGTTGCTGTGCAAGGAGGCCGCTTTCAGCTTTGATGAAGATTGTCTCGAGGCCTTCAAGAAGATAAAAGGTGACCTTGTTAGTGCTCCCATTGTCCAGCCACCTGATTGGGACCTCCTCTTTGAGATAATGTATGATGCTAATGATTTTGCTGTTGGGGCTGTCCTGGGGCAGAAGAAGGATGGCAAAACTAATGTGATTTATTATGCTAGCTAAACCCTTAATGATGCACAGATGAAGTATGCCACAACAGAGAAAGAGATGCTGGCCATTGTCTTCGCCTTTGAGAAATTCAGAAGCTACCTGGTGGGTTCCAAGGTCATAGTGTATACTGACCATGCAGCTTTGAGACACCTCCTAGCAAAGAAGGATGCAAGCCAAGACTACTAAGGTGGATCCTTTTGCTTCAAGAGTTTGACTTGGAAATTAGAGACAAGCCAGGGATTGAGAATGGAGTTGCTGATCACTTGTCCAGGTTGAGGATTGAAGGTGGAATCCCTATTGATGAGGGACTTAGAGAAGAGCATGTCATGGCCATCATGTCAGTGGTGGCAGCCATTGAGACTGGAAAAAGGATTGAAGAGGTTAAGGCAGCTGAAGAGAACAAGTTACCTTGGTACGCTGATTTGGTTAACTACTTAGCCACTGGGAAGGAACCATTGGGGCTTGCAGGGTATGAGAAGAAGAAGTTCTATAAAGACTTGAAGAGATACTATTGGGATGAACCATACCTTTACACCCTATGCAAGGATCAGATTTATAGAAGAGTGGTGGCTGAAGAAGAAGTTGAAGGGATCCTCTCACATTGCCATGGATCTTCCTATGGAGGCCATTTTGCTACATTCAAGACTGTCTCAAAGGTGCTACAAGCTGGATTTTGGTGGCCACACATGTTCAGGGACTCACAAGACTTCATTTCAAGATGTGACTCTTGCCAAAGGAGTGGGAACATTACTGAGAGGAATGAGATGCCCAAAACCCAATCCTTGAAGTGGAAGTGTTTGATGTTTGGGGGATTGACTTCATGGGACCCTTCCCTTCTTCTTATGGTAACAAATACATCTTGGTGGCTGTGGACTATGTATCAAAGTGGGTGGAAGCAATAGCAAGTCCTACAAATGATTCAAGAGTGGTGGTCAAAATGTTCAAGAGCACTATTTTCCCAAGGTTTGGAGTTCCAAGAGTGGTCATAAGTGATGGCGGTTCACACTTCATCAACAAAGTATTTGAGGGTCTTCTCAAGAAGAATGGAGTGAAACACAAGGTTGCAACACCCTATCACCCTCAAACAAGTGGCCAAGTGGAGGTCTCCAACAAGCAAATCAAGGGGATCTTGGAGAAGGTTGTAGGAACCAAGAGGAAGGATTGGTCAGCCAAGCTTGATGATGCCCTTTGGGCATATAGAACAGCATTCAAGACTCCTCTAGGCACCACTCCCTTCAACCTTGTTTATGGAAAGTCTTGCCACCTGCCAGTTGAGCTTGAATACAAGGCATTGTGGGCTGTGAAGCTTCTAAACTTCGACATCAAGGGTGCAAAGGAGAAGAGACTTCTTCAACTCAATGAACTGGACGAGATAAGGATGGATGCTTTTGAGAACTCAAGGATATACAAGGAAAAGACTAAGGCTTTCCATGACAGGCACATCCTCAAGAGAGAGTTCAAGGCAGGAGATCAAGTGCTTCTTTACAATTCTAGACTGAAGTTATTTCCAGGAAAGCTGAAGTCAAGGTGGTCTGGTCCATTTGTGATCAAAGAAGTGAGACCTTATGGAGCCATTGTGCTGTGGAACAAAGATGGTGGAGACTTCACAGTGAATGGCCAGAGACTCAAAGAATACATGGCCACAATACCAAAGGAGGATGGGACATCAACCCCACTCTCTGATGCTCCCCTTGCCTAACCTCAAAGGAGGCAAAGTCAAGCTAGTGACTTTAAACAAGCTCACTTGGGAGGAAGTCCCATGGTTATCCTTGTAAATATTGCATTAGGATTTATTTTTCAAAGCTTTTGGATGATGGGAGATCAGTGGGATGCAGATGGTGTGCATGAGTGGGAAGAATAAAAAAAAAAAATGAAGGAGGTCGGTTTGAAGGGCCGGACTGCCTTAGATCCAGAACGCGAGGTCTGAGATGCGCGAGCCGTGTTACCCGCTCGGACGGCCGGACCAATCAGGACGTGAGATGCGCGGTCAGATGCGCGCGAGTCGGAGGTACCGCGCGGGTAGGTGCGGACAGACGGACGGACGTAGCAGTCGGATGCGCGGGCACCGAATGCGCGGGATGGAGGTACCGCGCGGGTAAGTGCGGACGGACGGACGGACGAAGTATGTGCGGATGCATACGCGCGGGACATTTTCAACGCGCGGGACGCCAGGCGTACGGATAGGAGACAGACGCGCGGGAAAGACCACGCGGGTCACTCTCTCCATTCACTCGACCCGCGCACGACCCGCGTCCCAACCCGCGGTACGACCCGTACCACGACCCGCGTCCCAACCCGCGGTATGACCCGGCCGACCCAAGGTATGTCTTTTTCTTCTTTATTTCTCGACCCAGACCCATCCGCCCATGACCCGACCCGACCAAACCCCCCTAAAACCTAATGAATCGTGCCACTCTCTCCTCACTCCCATCACTTTTCCAAATCAAAATCCTCTCTAGCCCCCAAGAACAAAAAGCACCACAACTTCTTCAATTCCAAACCAAATCACCCCATTTGTTTTCCCACATCCAAGCCTCCCTCCTCTTAGTATAAATCCTTGAATCTTCTCACTTTTATCCTTCATCCAAAGCAAGGTATGGCTTCATTAAGTTCAAATTCGTAATGCTCATGAACCCTAAATTTTTGAACTTGAATTTTGGCCATTTTCTTGCTTGATTCTTGTGAAATAGACTAGGGAAGGCTCATATATCATGCTGGGTAGTTGATTTCATGGTGGATTTGAGTTTAATTTGAACTTTGAGAAATTAGGGTTCATGAGATTTGGGGCTTTTTCAATTTTAGCTTAATTAGGGTTGATTGTGGGCTAGATGGGTGAGATAAGTGGTGTTGAAGGTTGATTTGGTTCCAATTTCAAGCTGAGCTCTGTTTAATTTTGATTTTGGCTAGTTTGAAGTTCTTGTGCTCTAAAAATTTAAAAAAAAAAAAAAAAAAAAAGATGAAAATTTATATGAGCATGAGAGCTTCCTTCTTAGCTATTACTTGTCTTGCTTGCCTTCATGATTGCATTATTCTAGCTCCTATTGAGATTGATGATCTTGCTAGAGCTAGATTGTGTTTGTTCATGTTTGTCTCTTTCTTATGCTCACTCTATTTCCAAGGATTGAGTTTTCAGGAACAATGGGGAGAAAAACGAAGCTCAAATGGTGGAAGAGAGCAGGCTGCAAGGAGGGTGACTGCTCAGATTGGGAAAGAACTTGGCTCCATGCCTGAATCAGAAGAGGGCGTAGGCAGCAAACTTTGGCCATGCTAAGAAAGAAAGCACAGGCCAAGAGAGATGGCAAAAGAGTTATGGTTGATGAGAGTGTGGCTGACATTGCTCACAAGCAAGCCCCTCAAGAGAGCAAGAGCCTAGGAGCACCAAGTTGAGAGCTTTGGTTTTGGAGAAAGGCACCAAGGGAGGTGCAAATGAACCAGCTCCCACCATAAGAGCCAAGGCGCCAAGAAAGACTACAGAACCTCCTCCCATGGAGCAAGAGGGTGCAAATGCTGAAGAGGAACATTCCGAAGACGACAGTGAGACTGAGTATGACCCTAACTCAACAAAGTCTTCAATGATAAAAGGGACAGGCAGAAGACACCCACTGAAGAGGAGCTGTTAGAGCAAATGAGAAAAGGTGTCTCTTGGCCACCAACCAGACTTGCTGATAAAAGAACCCTCAAGGAGTTGTCAATTGAAGATGATATCCAGGAGATGCTAGGCTACATGAGTATGAGCATTTTTTACACTATGGCCTATCCAACTTACAAAGAAGTCTCTTGCCAATTCCTGTCATCTCTTGAGGCCACCTTTCACACCTCCAAGAATGTGGAGCAAGGATGGGGAATGATACATTTCAAGATTGATGGGAGAGCCTACTCAATGTCATTCAAGGAAATTGAGGAAGTGCTTGGGTTTCAAGACCAGAAAGATCCTTCTTTTCCCAAGCTTGCCAGGGTCAAAAGAGATATGAACATCACACACCTTACTTGGAGGTTGTTAACAGGCAAGACAAGGAGTTCCAACCGCGACAAGAATGCCTCCATCCGACACCCTTCAGTGCGATATCTCCACAGATTGCTTGTGCATACATTGTTCCCCAGGAAAGAAGTAGGAACAGTCTTTGGAGATGAAGTGAAATTCCTGCACCAAGCTGTCCAGCACTATGCATTACAGCCTCATCTCCCTTTCGTTCCTAGTGACTTCTACAAGGATTTTGGCATCGTGGGATTCTTTGTGAAGCGCCTCATGTATTACAAGAGTTGGAGCTGGACAAACAGAGACCCTGGAGCTCAGATTGGGATTGGTGGCTTGATAACACCATTGCTTGCTTACCAAGGGATAAGCTTGGGAAATGATGCAGCTGGCCCCACTTTCTTGGATCTCCAATACCTGAAGTCAGCTCACTATCTCTCTGGAAGGTTTAATGGGTGGTGTGTTTATTCATATTTGAGAGGTACCAAAAAGGTTAAGCTGCTCCTTCCCAACTATCCCCTCACTACCTTGACCACTCCAGGAGCCATAAGATTTGACATTAGTGAGAGGCACTTGCTTGGACCTCATGGCAACTTAGGCCCTATGGCTCTTCCAAGAGGTGAAAAGGCAGCACGCAAGGTGGAAGAATATGATCAGGGGCACTCTAGCAGAGCCACTGCACATCTTTTTGGTCCTCCTCGTTACAAGTTTGACCAATGCACCGGTGCTTTGCCTCTTGGTCCTATTCGGCAGGCTCATGACCAGATCAGTACCCTTCAGAGGTGGAATAGAGCTCAAGATAGGACTATCTTCAAGCTCACCAACAAGTGCAAAGAGCTGAGAAGAACTGTCAAGCGGCAAGCCGAAGCTTTGGCTCAGTTCATGAAGCAGGTGGCTGATGTTCTAGCCAGGGGAGCTGTAGCTGGTTGTAGAGCTGAGGATTTTGATCTTGATGCTTTCACTGCCCCGCCTCCTCAGACATTTCATGACCCTTCTGAGCCACGGACAAAGAAACAAGCTCTCCGCCGTTTGAGGAACCCTTACATCGCCCATCCGCGTCCGGAAACAAGTCACCAAGCCTAAGCACAACTGCTGATGAAGATGACTCTGAGGGTGAGGCATCAGCCTCATCCCACGATCCATGAGGTACTCCACTTCCTGATCATTGTATATACCATTCATCTTTGCATTTAGATTTCTTTTATTTTCTTTTCGGCCCTTCTCTACATTTAACAAACACAGAGACTGTGTGAATTAAGTGTGGGGGAGGTGTCAAGTTGCTAATAGTCTTGTGTTTTATGACATTTGCATGCACTTGTAGATAGTTATTGCATAGAAAACCAAAATTTTTTTGAAAAATTCGAAAAGCACAAAAAGAATCATTTAGTTGCATTAGGATTGAGTCTAGATCATTCACTTGCAAAAAAAAAAAAAAAAAGAGAAAAATCATTATATAGGTTGCATCATGCATAAGGGGACTAGGATGATAGCTGCCTTGTAAGGATGCTCATGCTAAGTTCTTAAAGTGATAACCTTCATAACCATAGTAAGTAGCTTGAGCAATCTTAGGATAACTTGTAAACTTTGTGCCTTGAAATCTCTTCCTAAAGCTTATTTGATTGATTGATGCTCTCTCTTTGAAGTTTGCTCCTGTCATATTTAGACTCTAAGTCTCTTGCTCATGGTCCCTTGTGTACTAAGTCATGGATAGAACACTTGAGTTGTACCTCCCATTGTTTGCCTATCTTTTTGGACATACTCAAGTGGCATTCCACACCCTTAAACCCTTTCCTCCTTTCAAGCCTTCATTGTTTGTTGAGTGAGGCCTTCTTTGGAAAGCTTTACATGTGCATAATGTTGAGAGTATTGGGAACGACAATGCTTGGTCTCCATTTTAGCTAGATTAGACACTCATATTGTCTAGCTTCTAGGATGGGGGTGAGTGTTGTATGGTGTGATCTTGGGAAGTGAGAAAGGTTTATGAAAGAAAAGGTTGACACATGGAGCTCTAAAAGTTATAAGTGATTAAGTATAGAAGGGATAAGAGAAGTTAAAAATTGTAAGCTCTAAGTTAAAAAGAAAGTCTTGGCCCCCATACCATATATATATATATATATAAAAAAAAGAGAGAGAAAAAGAATAATGAAAAGGGGGCTAGCAATGTTTAGAAAGAGCTGATAAAAATTTAAAATGTGAAAAATCCCTTGTAGACTTCAATAAGAAAGAGTTCCAAGTGAGAAAGTGTCTTTGAGTATTTTGGGGGAATCTTTGGGTGAGAGATGTGAGTGGTATTTTGACATTGGGGAGTAGAGTAAAATTTGCTTTCATGTTTAGGAAAAGGGTAGGATAATGGAGATTGAGCATTGTATGCATGAATTGATCCTTTTCTTAGATATATTATGTGCAATGTCAAAGCTACTTTGTTTTGAGAGGAAACCACCTTGAAAGATGATTTTGAACCTCTTGATTCACTTTGCACTAAAGCCTCCTTCTAACCAAACCAAATGATTTGGACCATTGGACCATTTGCAAGAGATCTTTTGAGTTTGTTTAATGATTGTTAGAGAGCAAGTAGATTTGAGGGTTGTGGATTCATGATGAGTAAGTGTAGGGATCAAAAGAGTTGAGATAGGCCTTGAGAAGTTAGAGTTGGATTGAGTGCTTGCTCTAGCTAGTTGGTATGATTTTGCAAGGTTATCAAGTTGAGAACTAAGAAGAGCATTTCCTTTGGCTATGAGTCCCCTCCTTCAAACCTCTCCTCCTTAGTCCTTGCTAGTTTACTTGTGGACAAGTAAAGGACTAGTGTGGGGGAGTTGATGTCTTGCATATTTTCATTGTTTTAGCTTTCCATTTTATGCATTTTATCCCTTCTAGCTTAGGCATTAGGCATATTTAGGTTCATTTTGCATTCATAAGTCTTTATCAGGTCTTGGAGTGTACTTTGGAGAATTTGAAGGTGTTTGGGGGTACTTTGTTACAAAAAAAGAAGGGTGAAAGATGGACATGGACGATGGCCATAAAAAGTCTCTCTGTGCTAAGATTTGGTGGGGACATAGTATTTTGAGTTAGCTTTCCATTGGGAGTGCTTTCAAGCCATTTGAAGCAATATTTGAGGAGTTATGATTATTTGAGTGAAGGCATGTCAGTACACCCGGGTCAGCACACTTGGCCTGACCAGCCCGCACGGGACGAAGGGATGATGCTGGACGATGCAGCACGCGGACGGACATGCTCGGCCAAGATCACCCGCGCATGAGAACCCAGCGAACATGCGGATGCACAGCTTGATCTGCACGGGACCACTCACCCGCGCGGTACAGATCACACCACACGGACGAGCTGAAGCAAGACCATGCGCGGCCTGATCTGCTCGGGCTACCTTACCCGCGCAGGTCAGGACATACCATACGGGTGGACTAAAGCATCCGGATACGCGGCCTGAGTTTTGCGGTGCATAGTACCTGCGCGGGACGAGGCGAACGAGACCAGCCGGATGCGCGGCCTGAGTTGCGCAGTGCGTAGTACCCGCGCGGGACGAGGCGAACAAGACCAGCCGGATGCGCGGCCTGGGCTGTGCGGTGCGTAGTACCCACGCGGGACGAGACCAGACGGAGTTGTACATGGCGGGGCCGGGGCGACGTGCCAGCACACCAGCGGGGCGAGCAGCGGCCAGACAGAACTGCTTGACCAAGCATGCGCGGCCCAGACCGTCCAGCCACGACCCTGAGCGTTTTTTATACTGTCTTCCCATTGGTCGAGACCTATTGTTTCTAAGGGCTTTTTAGTAAGCTTATTCTATGTTTCTAGGGCTTTTAAGCCTAACTATAAGTACCCTTGTTATCCCTAATGTGGGACTTACGTTATTGATGATCTAAGAACAAAAACCTTTTGAGAAAAGCTTCATCTTTGATTTATTATCTCATCTCATCTTGTGTTCTTGATTGTTTATTTCATCCCCTTTCTTTCTCTATATGTTTAAGCTTAAATCTCTCATGGGTTTAAGAGTAAGCATGTGGATTAGTGAGTAGATCCATCTAAGATCCATGGGTTAGGGTGATAGAGAGTGATTAAGTGTAGATCCAAGGTGTTTAGTGTTAGATCTATCATCTCGTTGCATTGATTTGGTGTTCTTAAAGCTATATTTGAGTTGGCCTATCAAACATAGAGCTATAGGCATTTCATGCCCGGAAGGTGTTCTATGAAATGCCAGAACCAACTCATCTATGCTTTTAGCTTGCTTTGCCTAAGGGATTAGTTGTCAAAGAGGCTAGGATTGCTATTAGACTCATTCTCCATGTTTGCTTTGATCATTACAGCCAAAGGGATTTGGTGTACTTGGGTGATCATAGCAAAAGAGCATTCATCTAGGGATAGAGCTTGCTTAGTTTTGTTGTCTAGGCATAAGGAGTTAGATTGATTGAAAAGTTAGCATCTTGGATTGAATCTTAATCATTTGATATCAAGTCCCTATACCCATGGGTCTCATTCTCCTCATAAGAAAGAAAGTTTTACTTTTTGTTGCATTTTACTTATTGTCTTAGTTTGTTAATCATCCTCTCTAATGATTGCATTTAGATTAAGCATAGGCTTGCATTCCCTCTGTTTCATGGTCACTTAGAACTGGTTCGACAATCTTATATACTACATCATTTGATTAGGACCTTAGCAAAGTCCTTTCATCACTTTTAACATTCTTTACCAAAGAGATTTGTTGTTAAAGGTGTTAAGATGGCTATTAGACTTGTTCTTAATGATTGCTTAGATAATATTCAACCTAAGAGATTAGATGCTTGACTTATCTTTGTGAATTAGCATTCATCTAGAGATAGAGTTTGCTTAGGATTGTGTCTAGGCCTAAGGTTGATAGATTGATTGTTTGCTGTCACCTTTAGATTGATGCTTGATCCCCCCAAGGTCAATTCCCTTAGCCCATGAGTTCTCCCATCTCATTAAGAAAGAAAGTTTCATCTTTTCTTGCTTTTAAGTATTGTCTTAGATTAAAAATCGTTCTCATCATATTGGTACCACTTAGATTTAAGCATGTCTTGTATTCCCTTTGCTTGATAATCAATTAGAACTGGATTGACATCATTTATACTACAACATTTGATTGGACCCTTGAAAAGTCCTTCATCAACAACACAGTCAATATGAAAGAGTAGAAAATAATAAACCGGAAAAGAGCAAAAGAGAACAAAAATATCTTTTTCCGAATTCGCGTTTTGAGCGAGAACAACAGGTAGGATCCTAGGCCACGAGGCCTGTCGGTACGTTCGCTAGTCTAGCCACCTAAGTTCTAACCTAGTTGAGTCGCAGCTCGATAGTAAAAACGGAAAAAATGCCTAAATAGCTCTTAGTACTAAGTTTGCTCTGAGAAAGCCTCTCTTGCTCCTCGCCTTAGGCCCTCCTTATATACACTCTCTAGGTCGGTTTACCCCCTCTCTTGGGCTGGATTCGTCGCGAGACGGGCTTTTCCATTTTTTGTCATCTTTCGTGATTATCTTTGGAAACTTCGCATTTATCTTCGGAAACTTAACATTTATCTTCGGAAACTTGACATTTATCTTTTCCTGCAAATAAAAATAAACCGTCATAGCAGCCTTGGGCTCAATCCTATTTTAAAATCGTAAGTGGGCCATTTGGCCGTGATCCAGGCCCCTTTCGGGCCGTTTTGGGACTTAAAACGCTTTTACGATTTTTCCTAAGAATTAGCCTTCGACGTGACGTTGGTTTTTCCGAAAGGATCCTAATTCATCGTATAGTTAAGAAACCTGGTGTTCAAGCTAACCATAGTCGTTTTATACAATAGACGGGTATCCATTCCAACAACAAAGTCTTTTACAATTTTTCCCGAAGTCTTTCTTTGATAATCCTGAGCGAGATGAGACATGGGTATTGTGTCCACGGACTTGAGAGTCGAGTTACGGAAACTTAGACGAGGATGCACGGTTTGAGACGGGATGGTCCTCGCCCGTGTGCGAGGTGACCGCGGTGTGGATTGTCCTCACCCATGGGCGAGGTGACCACGGCGCTGGTCGTCCTCGCCCATGGGCGAGCCGACCCCGGTGCCGGTCTTCCTCCCCCATGGGCGAGGGGACCGAGGTACGAGTTGTCCTCTCCCATGGGCGAGGCGACCTTGGTGTCGGTCGTCCTCACCCATGGGCGAGGTGACCACGGCGTTGGTCGTCCTCGCCCATGAGCGAGGTGAACTCGGTACGGGTCGTCCTCACCCATGGGCGAGGTGACCTCGGTGTGGGTCGTCCTTGCCAGTGGGCGAGGTGGTCCGTGTCCGGTCGGTCCGATCCATACTTTCTTACGAGCAATACCTCTTCCTGACTGAACCATTTCTTGACGCTCTTCCGGTCATACTCGCGAAAAACTATCTTTTACTTGATTAACGTTTCCCGGGAACGTTTGGTTTTTTAAGGTTAACCGAGAGTTGGTTCTCTGAAAATTTTCAGGTATTGATTCCGTCGTGACTAGTTTTGACCCCAACATACTCTGAATGAAAATTTAGCTGGGTTGAGTTTCATTCTATACTTCCGCAGAGTGGAGAAAGCTTGGTGCAGATGTGAGATATGATCTTCGGCTTCTAGGGATTTTACCAGCATGTCGTCAATATAGACCTCCATGGTTTGCCCAATTTGATCAGCGGACATCATATTCACCAGCCTTTGGTAAGTAGAACCGGTGTTCTTCAGGTCGAAAGGCATGACCTTGTAGCAATAGATGCCCCTGGATGTCATGAAAGATGTTTTCTCCTGGTCGTCTGGATGCATGAGTATCTTATTGTAGCCAGAGAACGCAACCATGAAACTCATTAGTTAGTGCCCGGATGTTGCGTCAACAAGTTTGCCGATATGAGGTAGAGGAAAGGGATCCTTCAAACAAGACTTGTTAAGGTCTGTGAAGTATATACAGACACTCCACTTCCCGTTCTTTTTCTTGACCACCATCACGTTGGCTGCCTACTCCGGGTATTGTACTTTGCGGATGAATCCTGCGTCGAGCAAGTTCTTGACCTCTTCCTTGATGATCGCGTCTTCTTTCAGAGAGACTGTCCGTTTGTTTGCTTAAGGACAAGCAAAAGGGTAAGTCCAGGGGAGTTGATATACCATGGATTTGATCCACTTTTACCCATGGTATATAGGTATTTTAAGATATGTTTATTATACTGTAGAGTCTTTTTAGAGTATTTACAGGTTTAGGTACGTTTTGGAGGAAAGTGGTGATTTTGGTGCCTTTTGGAGCTTTTTGAGATGCAGAACTGCACAGATGCATCAGATGTTTAGCTATAGATGGAGACTTTTCCACGTTGAGATTTAGATGATATTTTGAAACAAGATAGATCTTTGAGTTAGCTTTCCAATGCCACTAGTTTCAGGTCAATCCAACTGTTAGATCTAAAGTTATGCCCATTTTAATGAAGAGTGGTCATTCTGCCTCGCGAGAGGAAGCTGTCGAGATGAGGAACGTATGTCGATCGATGCAGCAACCTTAATATCGATCGACACTGTTGCCAGAACGTCGGCCTGATATACTTTATGTCTTACTTAGGCCCATAAGTCACCACAAATTACTAGAATACCCCTAGACGAATGTAAACCCTATTTTATGTTTTCTAAGCCATTGCTGACGGCTATGCTTCATACCATTCTAGAGAGAGAAAGCTTAGGATTGGAGAGAGAGAGATCTGGACACCTTGAGAGAGGGAAGATCTTGAATCCCTTTGCTTCTTTACTTTATTCTGTTATTCTATTATTTATTCTATTGTAGTATTATTCATACCATTATAACGTTTCTTATGAATATATTTGATTAGTTCTCTTGTTAGATTTAGGTTTTCAAAGGTTGAATTATGGTTTGCTGAATTGAATATGTTGTTACGGTGATTAATTGGTTCTTCATCTAGGTTTTCTTACTGTTAAGCTTACGATTGATGACCCTAACCTTAGTTCTTAGGTTTTATTGGTGTAAGTGAGAGCTTAGTCTATTGCCTGAATTGAAACTAGTTGATCTAATTTTCTAGATACATATGAGAGTTGATCTAGGTGGTTATAGAACATATCAAAAACCTGTTTGTAAAGCTTGCTGAAAAGAACATCGATCGACGCAACGATAGTTGTATCGATCGACATTCCGAAAGGTGTATCGATTGATGTTCATATAGAACCATCGATCGACACTTTCTCATGATTAATAAACGAGAAGTTGAGATCAGAGATCAAGTCATTAGATAATCTATACAACAAAATTTGATAGATTATATTTAAGTTTGAGTTCGAGAACAATTAATATTATTGAATCCCTGATAACCGAATTAGTTTGCATGCTTATCATTCCTGAGAACTTACCTAGATCTAGCCATTTTCTTAATTGCTTACAACCTCAAATCAATAACCTGAACAACTACCTTGTTCACTCTGCTATTTACCTTTTAAATCATATATGTCTAGCTTTAATTCGAAAACTACAAATCTATTGTGTAATCCTAGAGTCTTTGTGGATTCGATCCTGATGTAGGACTTTTCAAAGGTCCAATCAAATGTTGTAATAGAAATGATGTCAATCCAGTTCTAAGTGATTATCAATCAAATGGAATACAAGACATGCTTAATCTAAGTGGTACCAGTATGATGAGGATGATTTTTAATCTAAGACAATACTTAAAAGCAAGAAAAAATGAAACTTTCTTTCTTAATGAGATGGGAGAACTCATGGGCTAAGGGAATTGACCTTGGGGGGATCAAGCATCAATCTAAAGGTGGCAGCAAACAATTAATCTATCAACCTTAGGCCTAGACACAATCCTAAACAAACTCTATCTCTAGATGAATGCTCATTCACAAAGATAACTCAAGCATCTAATCTCTTAGGTTGAATATTATCTAAGCAATCATTAAGAACAAGTCTAATAGCCATCTTAACACCTTTAACAACAAATCTCTTTGGTAAAGAATGTTAAAAGCTTAGGAGAGTTGGTTCAGGCATTTCATCAAACACCTTTCGGGCATGAAATGCCTAAAGCTCAACTTTAGAGTGCCAACTCTAAAATAGCATTAAAAGCACTCTACTAGCAAGGAACAAGATGGATCTACACTAAAACACCCTAGATCTAGCCTAATCACCCCTTAGTCTCCCTAACCCATGAATCCAAAAGTGGATTACTCACTAATAACCATGACTCTTGAATCCATGAGAGATTCAAGCTTAATCATGTAAAGAAAGAAAGGAGAAAAAATCAAACACTCGAGAACACAAAGATGAGAGGAAATTATGATTCAAAGATAAAGTTTTTTACTCAAAGGTTTGTGTTCTTAGAGAGAAAATAACATAAGTCCCAAATTAGGGATAACAAGAGTACTTATACTTGGCTTAAAAGCCCTAAAAACATCATAGAAAAATGACTAAAAGGCCCTTGGACGCAAATAGGTCTCGACCAATAGGAAAGCATGGTTAAAAACGCTCAGGGTGGCTCAGGACGATCCGGCCCGCGCATGTCTGACCCGCGCAGAACCGTCCGGTCTGTTCTTCGTCTGCGCGGGTGTGCTGGCCCGAGCATCCCGTCCCGCGCTTCCGTCTTGCTTCGTCAGGCCTCATTCCGTGCGGGTGCTACGTCCCACACACATCCAGCCGCGCATCCATCTGTTCCTGGCCTGTCCTGTCCCGCGCGGGTAAGTGAACCCGAGCACTCTAGGCCGCACATGCCTCGTCCGTTCCACGTCCTGTCTCGCGCGGGTGCTCTCTCCCGAGCACTCCAGGCCGCGCATCCGCCTATCCGTCCAGCTCTCCATGCGCGGGTGAGGTAGACCGAGCACGTCCATCCGCCCGTCCGGCCGAGTCAAACCGAAGCCATCTCTGCCCAAACTTGGCCAAGCTCCTTCTTTATCTCATTCTTGCATCAAAACCACTCTCAACACCTTCTTTTACTCCATGGGACACTCCAATACCTGATAAGGACTTATGAATGCAAAATGGATCCTAAAGATGCCTAAACCTTAACCTACAAGACAAAGAATGCATAATAAAGATGGCTAAATCAATGAAAATATGCAAGACATCAAGTCCCCCACACTAGTCTTTTACTTGTCCACAAGTAAGCTAGCAAGGACTAAGGAGGAGAGGTTTGAAGGAGGGGACTCATAACCAAAAGAATGCTCTTCTTAGTTCTCAACTTGATAACCTTGTATAATCATACCAACTAGCTAGAGCAAACACTTTATCCAACTCTAACTTCTCAAGGCCTATCTTAACTCTTTTTATCTCTACACTCATTCATCATGAATCCACAACCTCAAATCCAATTACTCACTAACAATCATTAAGTAAACTCAACAGATTTCTTGCAAATGGTCAAATGGTCCAAGTCATTTGGTTTGGTGAAAAAGGCTTTGATGTAAAGTGAAACAAGAAGTTCAAAAGGATTTTTCAATGGGTGGTTCACTCTCAAAACAAGTAGCCTTGACATTGCACATAATTTATCTAAGAAAGGGATCAACTCATGCATACAATGCCCAATCTCCATTGTTCTACCCTTTTCCCAAACATAAACATGTAATGCTCTTATCTACAATGCCAAACCCAACTCACATCACTCACCCAAATGTTTTTTTTTCAAGAACTCAAGGCACTTTTTCTCATATAAAACTCTTTCTTTTTGATGTCTAACAAGGGATTTTCATACTTTTAAAACTCTCTCTAGCTCTCTTTTAACTTTGCTAACCCCCTTTCTTATTTTTTCTTTCTCTTTTTTTTCTTTTTTTTCTTTTCTTTGGAGGCCAAGACTTTCACTTTAAACAAGAGCTAGAGAGTTTCTTTTCTTATCCCAAAAAGACTAAAAAATTGAGCTCTAAGAGTTCATTAATTTATTTCACAACCTTTTCAAAACTCCTAAATAAAACTTTTCAACACTCACCCGCCAATCATGTGAGCTAGACAATAGAGTGCCTAATCTAGCAAGAATGGAGACTAAACATTGTCGTTCCCAATACTCTCAAGATTATGCGCATGTAAGACTTTCAGAAAAAGGCCTCACTCATCAAAATAATATAGGCTTGATAGGAAGGAAGGGTTTATGGGAGTGGAGTACCACTTGAGTTTGTCAAAAAGATTGGCAAAGAATGGGAGAGAGAACTCAAGTGTTCTATCCATGACTCAGTACACAAGGGACCATGGGCAAGAGACCTTGAATCTAAATAAGACAGAGTAAACTTCAAAGAGAGAGCATCAATCAATCAAATGAGCTTTAAGAAGAGTTTTCAAGGCTTAAAGTTTACAAGCTATCCTAAGGTTGCTCAAGCTACTTACCATGATTATAAAGGTTATCACTTTAAGAACTTAGCATGAGCATCTTTACAAGGTAACTATGATCCATGTCCCCTTATGCGTGATGCCACCTATATGATGATTCTTTTTTTTATGCAAGTGAATGATCTAGACTCAATCTTAAAGATGCAAGTGATGCAACTACATTATTCAAAATTTTGTTAAAAAAATTTGGTTTTTCTATGCATATATGAATGTACAATGCAATGCATGAGACTCTCAATCACGAAGCAAACATGATCAAATACTTGATACCTCCCCCACACTTAAATCACACAGTCTCTCTGTGAGTAAGAGAGACGGATATCCCAACAAGACAAAAGCAAATGTATATACAATAAGGGTTGGAGTGATACCACATAAGGAGTGTTAGGCGTGGTGCTTAGTGTCAGGACTAGGAGCTGGGTTGGTTCATAGCAACTAGAAGAGGCTGCTACATGTCAATCATTGGGCTTAGGTGCTTTACCACCTTTTTTCTCTCCTCTAGTGCTAGGCTCAACCTGAAAACCTCAACCACTTTTATTAAAAACTATGTACAAGGATAACCATGAGATTTCCTCCCAAGTGAGCTTGTTTTGAGTCACTAGCTTTACTACCTTTTCTCTTGAACTAGTGAGAAGGAGGATCCTTCCCACCTTCAAGTGTGATGGTGAGGACCTGGGAGAGAAGCTCTTGAAGCTTGATTGGGTCATCTTGGAGCTGAGGAGTGATGATGGCTCTAGAACTTGAGAATGGTGTGGACTTTCCCTTATGCTTGATCTTGTACTCAATGACACCATCCTTGAGCTTCTTTGGATGGAGGGTGAGAGTGTGTGGGATCAGATCAAGGGGTGGAGGATGAGGTTCTTTCACCATCTTCTTCTTGCCATGAGTGGCCTTTGAGGCTCCACTCATCTCCTCTCTTTTAGCACTTTCCAAGTGCGCAAAACACAACTCCTTAGAAGACTCTCAGCAAGGCCTTCTTTCTCACAAACAATCACCTCATCTTGGGGTTTCTCAACAGCTTTTTTCATCACAAGTGATTGTCCCACAATAGTCAACATCCAATGGGATTGGAGAGGATAGGAGACAGCTTTGTTTACATGCATGAGGGTGACCTTTTTTGTTGGGAAAGTCAATGCATGCTCCAACTGTAGTGAGGAAAGGAGTGTCAGGGATCAAAGGGACTCTCTCTTCAGATGCCATCTTCAAAACAGTGAGGTCAATGGGTATGCTGCAGGATCCAATCTTCAAGGGGAAGTCCCTGATGATGCCAATTGGAGTTGTAGGAGAAGAAACCACAAAGGTGAGAGAAGAAGTATCTGGTTCAATGCTTTCATTACCAAGACTCTTCACCAAATCCACGGAAATCACATTCACACTTGCACCACTATCAACAAGAGCATCATCCATAGTTATCTTACCAAGTGAGCAAGACAATGTGAACTTCCCTTGAGACTCAAGCTTAGGGAGGGACTTTGGAGGGATTGGTGGATCAATCTTCAGAATGGAGATGTCCAAAAGCTCAGCCACTTCAGCTTGGTGGTCTAGAACGTCCTTGATGAGCATCATCTGGACATGAGATTCACGCATACCTGAGATCTCTTGAAGCTTGACTCCAACATCACTAAGATCTTTCCTGAACTTTGAGGTCAACTTGTTGTCTGCTCTCTTCACAGCTGGTGTCTCAGCTCTAGGCTCAGCTTTCTGCAGACTCTTTACTTCAGCCTTCTTGGCAGCATCCTTCAGAATATGTGCTTCAGCTGTGGCCACAACAAATCTCTCAATTTCCCCAAACTCAGTTCCAAACATTTCAATCTCATCCTCCTCTTTCTCATGAGCACACATCTCAATCTCTGAAGAAGTAGTAGAGAGGATGACACTGCAAGATTCCTTGGGATTTTTTCTCTGGTTTTCCTGTTAGAGATCCCATTCGGCTCTTGGAAGTTGAAGACATAGAGGCAACCTGGCTCTCCAAAGCTTTGAGATGAGAGGCAAGTTGCATGTACTTGTTGTTGAGGTCAGAATAGGTCCCGTCAGTCTTTGCATGGATGTTCTTGAACTCATCACCAATGTTCTTAGCATTTCTTTCTTGAGATTCTAAGTTTTGCTTAAACATGGACTCCATATTTGAACTTGGAGCCTGAGCTTGAGAAGAGCTTCCTTGAGGCTGAGTAGACTGGTTGGCTTGAGGATAGTTTTGCTTGGCTTGGTAACCTCCTAGCTGATAGTTGTAGTAAGGCCTTTGCTGATAGTTGTTTTGGTACTGGAAGTTGGGCTCTTTCCTGTACCATGTGCCATTAGCATTGATAAAGCACAGCTCCTCTTGACCTTCTAAACCATCAACCTGATTATTCCCAGCAGGCTGCTTTTGTTGCTGGTTCCCAATGGAGTTAATCTGCTCCTCGCTTAGCCTTCTCTCGCAATAATCTTGTCCAACTTCTCGAGAGATTTCAGCTCCTTCCTTGTGTGCTGATCATCTACATCAGTGCTTCTGTTGACCCTATCATGCTCCTCACTGTAGACTGAATCACTCTTGGCCATGTTCTCCACCAGCTCTTCTGCATCCTACTCAGTTCTGCCCAAGAAGAACCCATTGCTGGCTGTGGCAAATATGCTCCTGAACTCTGGCACCTCCAGAAGGTACTAGCAAACTCTCCTTGGTGAAGCCATGATGTGGGCATTGAGACCATATCTCTTGAGCTCTCCCATGCTCAATCTCTCAAGAAGTAGTAGAGAGGATGACACTGCAAGATTCCTTGGGATTTTTCTCTGGTTTTCCTGTTAGAGATCCCATTCGCTCTTGGAAGTTGAAGACATAGAGGCAACCTGGCTCTCCAAAGCTTTGAGATGAGAGGCAAGTTGCATGTACTTGTTGTTGAGGTCAGAATAGGTCCCGTCAGTCTTTGCATGGATGTTCTTGAACTCATCACCAATGTTCTTAGCATTTCTTTCTTGAGATTCTAAGTTTTGCTTAAACATGGACTCCATATTTGAACTTGGAGCCTGAGCTTGAGAAGAGCTTCCTTGAGGCTGAGTAGACTGGTTGGCTTGAGGATAGTTTTGCTTGGCTTGGTAACCTCCTAGCTGATAGTTGTAGTAAGGCCTTTGCTGATAGTTGTTTTGGTACTGGAAGTTGGGCTCTTTCCTGTACCATGTGCCATTAGCATTGATAAAGCACAGCTCCTCTTGACCTTCTAAACCATCAACCTGATTATTCCCAGCAGGCTGCTTTTGTTGCTGGTTCCCAATGGAGTTAATCTGCTCCTGCTTAGCCTTCTCTGCAATAATCTTGTCCAACTTCTCTTGGAGAGATTTCAGCTCCTTCCTTGTGTGCTGATCATCTACATCAGTGCTTCTGTTGACCCTATCATGCTCCTCACTGTAGACTGAATCACTCTTGGCCATGTTCTCCACCAGCTCTTCTGCATCCTACTCAGTTCTGCCCAAGAAGAACCCATTGCTGGCTGTGTCAAATATGCTCCTGAACTCTGGAAGGGCACCTCTGTAGAAGGTACTAAGCAAACTCTCCTTGGTGAAGCCATGATGTGGGCATTGAGACCAATATCTCTTGAGCCTCTCCCATGCTAAAGCCCTCAAGGTTCTGTTGAAAGCTAGAGATCTCATTTCTGATCTTGGCTGTTCTTGAGGTAGAGAAGAACTTCTCTAGGAATGCCCTCTTGCACTCATTCCAAATTATGATAGAGTCACTTGGAAGACTGTGGGAACCGAAATTCACACCGTCGACTTTAATGAATAAAAATGGAGGAAAGCCAAGTTAACCCGACTTTCCCTGAAGGTCCGGATTCTCTGCGACAGCCAACGACAAGTGACCGAATAAATGCGGAAAATGTTTTGTTAAGATTTGTGACTGGACCTTAAGAAAGGCTGCCTACGTACCCCTTTCGAGGATCAAGTCGGACGTAGTTCAGTTTAGAAAGAATTGAACGAGAGATCAAACCGTCTGGGCGGGTTCGTCTAGTATGAGCGTTTTTCATAGAAACAGGCATGTCGAAGATAACGCCTAGGGTTTCTACGTGCGGAGCTCTGAAGTAAAAGAATTGTTAGATCCTTCCGAGAGGAACAGGGGTCTGTGGAGAAGATAAAACTAGAACAAGAGGCGGCCAGACGTTCTAAGTCCTACCTCGCTGGCCTAACCACCTAAGTTCTAAGTTCTCTAAGCTAGCAGAAGTTCTCTAAGTCTCCAATCTAGGATTTTCGGATCCCTTCTCCTCTGCTATTGCTCTCCTTATATACCCACTCCTGGGTCGGTTTGCCTTAGGATGATGGACCTCGCCTTTGGGCCCAAGTTTATCTCTTCAGGAAGTATTCCATTTTCGTCGATCTTCGTAATTATCCTCGAGTTTTCCCCTATTTTCCGGTGACTTGATGTTTATCCGATGTTCGGGAAATCGGATAAACTGTCATAGCCTGATTGAGCCTGAATTCTTAAAATCGTAAGTAAGTCTGTGGACTTGTCCTAAATCGTTGAACGTTTTATACGATTTCTCGGAAAGACTATCTTTCTCGTAAAATAAACCGTATAGCCTAAAGGATCGATGTTCGAGTTAATCGATCTTGTTTTATACGATATCTTCTACGAGAAATCCAATCCTTCTAATTTTTTTCGTAAAACATCGAGGATGATTCCAATCGAGTCGAATCGAAAGATGTTTATTCCGTAGCTGTAATCGTATCAAACTCAAGAGGATTGATCCAAGCAAGCCAAGATGGGATCAGACCGAGCATGATGGGACCGAGACCAGAACGAGGACTGTCGACCGGCGCCAGGGAGCTTGCCGCCGGCGCCAGGCCAGCTCGCGTAACGCTTGCCGCCGGCGCCAGGCCGGCTTGCCGCCGGCACCAGGCCGGCTCGCGTAACGCTTGCCGCCGGCGCCAGGCCAGCTCGAGTAACGCTTGCCGCCGGGCCAGGCCGCTTGCCGCCGGCGCCAGGTCGCTTGCCGCCGGGCGCCAGGTCGCTTGCCGCCGGCGCCAGGTCGCTTGCCGCCGGCGCCAGGCCGGCTCGCGTGACTCCATTAGTCTTGGACAAGCTACAGTAGCTATCAAATGTGTCCAAGTGATCAAGGGGATCCTCCACAGCAAGGCCATGAAACTTGTTGTTCTCAATCAAAGCAAGGTATTTTTCTTTTTATTGTATTATAAATTTTAAACTTAGATATTTATAAATATTTTCGTATTGATTTTATAATTTAAATTTTTAACAATTTTTGAATAAATTTGATTATATTTTATTATTGTAGAAAATAAAGATTCGAAGCAAATTCATAGCTAAGTTACTACACTGTAACGAGGAAATCTAAAAATATTTAACGGGGAATTTACTTAGAAATACTTACCGTCAACTTTACGAGGAAACGTTTAAGTGTTATTTACGAGGAAGCACTGACGTGTATTTTACGTGGAAACACTTACGTGTATTTTACGTGGAAAAGTTTACTTGTATTTTACGAGAAAATTTAGCGTGTTCTTTACGTGGAAACCTAACGTGACATTTACGACGAAATCTTTACCTTTACTTTACGACGAAATTTTTTCCTCGTAACTTCACGACGAATTAGCGAGGAAGTATGCATTACGACGAACGTTTAACGACGAAATGAGTTTCATTGTTAATTCATCGTAAAGCCTATTTTACGACGAATTAACTACGAAATGCGTCCTCGTTAATCAGGTGTTTTCTTGTAGTATTTGGTGAAGAAGATATTAGTGGACAACACAAGCTCCATTAATATCATTTTGCCGGTCACCTACAATGATCTAGAACTGGAAAAAGATTCCCTTACCTTGAAAGTCGCCACTTATATGGATGGTGTAACGGCGAAGTCAAACAAATAGTATAGGTTGTACATCTCGTTTACACAGAAGGAGCAAACATCTCTACAAAGTTCAGGGCAATCAACTCTGCTTCATCCTACAATATAGTAATGGGACACCCCTGGATCTACCACATGGGAGTCGTACCTTTTATTTTCCATCAGATAGTCAAATTTCCTACTCCCTGGGGCATCAAGAAAATAAAAAGAGATCAGGAAAAATCTTGGTAATGTTACCAGAAACCCTCAAAGGCAAGACCAAGGACTTAGTGAAGAGGATATTAGTGGCCAACACAAGCTCCATTAATATCATTTTCCTGGCCACCTACAACGATCTAGAACTGGAAAAGACGCCCTTATGATATACTATGGATTTTATCCATTTTTAGCCATGCTATATAAGTGTTTTTAGGATATATTTATTCTGTTTGGAAGGCTTTTTAGCATATTTACAGGTTTAGACATGTTTTGGAGAAAACTGGTGATTTTGGGGTATTTTGGAGATAAAGTAAGAAGAAATTCGTAGTTGCCATCGAACCAGTTCAGAGTCGACATTCAGAGTCAATAATTGATCAACAGACATGATCTGTCGTCGATCAATAGTGAAGCACGCAAGGCCTGACTTGGTTCCCAGCCGACTTAAAGCCCAAGTCCCACATAATTACAGAAATACCCTTGCCGAGTTTAGACCTAATATTTATGTGCTCTGCCATTGTCTTAGACAACAGAGACTTTTCATACTTTCTTACTTTTCACAGCAAACATATTTAGGGTTTTTAATAGTTTGGAGAAAAGATCCAAGACTCATTCAGAGCTTTGTATTGGAACTCTAGTTTTGCTACTCTATTCTATTTTATGCTTTCTATTCAGATTATTATCATGTCTTGCTTGATCATGTCTGAGTAATTCACTTGTTAGATTTATGGTTCATTAAAGGTTATGAGGGATTAGCCCAAACTATAGAATTGCTAAGGTGATAGAAATCCTTCAAGGAATTATTATTAACGCGTGTCTTCTAGAGTAGCTAACTAGAACCTTGAACTTAGGATTGTAGACAACTACATCAGTAGGTTCTGCACCATAATAGGTTCCCTTGAGCTAGGTTTGCTAGAGAAATGCAGCAGCTGATCTAGTCAAGTCTAGTGAACTTATCGATCAGTTTGCTAAAGCTTGACTAAGAGAACATCGATCCACGCTGTTATCATAGCATCAATCGACGTTCGATCCGTATCAAAACGCGATTGCTGAGGTACCAGACTTAGTCAATAAGATTGATTCTCAGTGAAAGCTGGAATACCTTCTTATAAGAATTCGAGTTCTATGATTGATAACCTAAGCATTTTGTTTCATATAATCCTGATGACCTGAAAACCCTAGTTCTAGCGCTTTCACATAACTGTTTACAAGCCTCAATTCAATCAACTAAACAACTGCCTTGTTCACCCTACTTGTTTACTATTCTCATACTTTACCTAGCTTAATCACTACTGATTAGGATCTATTCTGTACCCTAGCTCCTTGTTGATTCGATCCCTAAGTACTACAACTGAACCTCTTATTTTAGAGAGTAAAGTCACTCCTTAGGATAATTTGAGTGATATCAAATTTGGCGACGTTGCCGGGAGCTTTGATCGCCATTTGATCTTATCTAGTTTGATTTAGTCTAGGTTATTTTAATATTTCAATTCTCTCATAAAATTTTTTCTTGTCTTTCAGGTGCATTCCCAGTAGTACCAGAAGAAACAAGGAATAACCACTACTCTTCTTAGATCATGCACGTTTGGAACGTTCAATCCGCAAAGAGAAAAGAACCACATCGATCGACTACAACATCAGTTCATTGACCGATACTCGTGGGAAAAGGTCGACCGACACAACTCATCCATCGACCGACTTTCCTCAACAGACATTGATCGACACTAGTCACCAAACGCCGATTGACACTTAACTGCGAGACATGGTTTCCACTCTAGTTCTCATACATGACGAGAATGGAAACCTGCATGATCAGGATGGTCAGTTGCGTAATGTGATACTGATGCTGATACTGCTACAGCTGTTGCTCAAGCTGTAGATAAGGATGCTCGACCTAGAACCTTGGCTGATTACAACCGTCAAGATCAATTCTACGCCAACAGATCTGCTATTCGTCCTCCACCTATTCAGAGGAACAATTTCGAGCTGAAGTCCCAGTACTTTACACTCGTGGGACAGACACTCTACTGTGGTTTACCTCACGAGTATCATATGGACCATCTGGAAAGGTTCGAGGATCTGGTTTCTGCCATTAAAGCTAATGGAGTCCAGAGTATCTACTTTTCAAGCTCTTCAAGTACTCACTTGCTGGAGACGGTTCGCACTGGCTTAAGCAGTTACTACTAGTATCTCTTACATCCTGGACTGACATCAAGAACGCATTCTTGCTTATTTTCTTTGATGAGGCACGTGCATAAGACTTGAGGAGAAGGATTGCTACATTCACACAGGAGCCTAAAGGATCATTCAGAAACTCCTGGATCAGATTCAACTCTTATCAGAGAGATTGTCCACACCATGGGTTCAATTAAGTGCAGCTGCTCAGTATTTTCTTCAGAGGCATCACGCTGGCATATCAAATGTCTCTAGACACTGCTAGTGAAGAAAACTTCAACATTAGAAATCCATAAGAGGATGTGAGACTCATTGAAAACTTGGCATCTAGCAATAACATCAAGAACACTGACTTTAAGAGAAGAAAATCGGCCACTATCCTTGGAAAGGAGCAGATAGACAAAGTTAAGGCTAAGTTGGACAGAGTTTACAAGCTTCTCAAGAAGTAGGTTAGCTTTGCAGAGGATGTAGAAGGTGTAGACGTCGATTTTGACAAAGATATAGAGGAGGATGTGAATTTCATCAGTGGTACTGGCTTTAAGAATCAGAACTCTGGAAATCAAAATGGAAACAAAAACTTCTATGGACAAAAGAGTAACTACAACTAGAGTTCACAGTACGAGAAACCCTACAACAACAGTAACAGAACTAATGGAAGTTCTTCCTACCAGAACCCACCACCACAAACTCAGGAGAGCAAGATAGAACCAATGCTTGATCTAGTTCTTGAGGGCCTGCAGAAGCTGACAGTGGATTTCAATGAGAATAGACTTTTTCTACACCAACCTGAACTCAAAGTTTGAAGCGCGCCTTGAATACAAATGTGAAGAAATTGGAGATGCAGGTGGTTCAGACAGGAGAAGCACTACAAAAAAAGTCTACATTGATAGCACATTACTATAGCTCGTTTTACCAAACTGCTATCGTAGATGAGTTCGAAATTTCTATATTATATAATAGCATTAGATAAATGCTATGATAGAGTTTTAGTAAGCGGGAACCTAAAATTAGACTTTCCTCCGAACACTTTTTTTATTTCCTTCTCTAAATTTTTATCAAAATACAGTTTTATGTTTCTTATTTGTCATTGGTTGATAAATATTGGCAAGGATAACCAACTTTTAATCTCTACCGTTGATAACATATTATCCAATGGTAAGGATATCAAAGGCTTTTCTTTCAATCTCAATCTCAATCTCAATCTCAATCTCTCCGTTTCTTTCGAACGCCATCTCTCTATCTCTCCAATCTCTATCTCTCAGTCGCCATCTCCCTCAATCGCTACCTCTCCTCTATCTCTCTCAATTCTATCTCTTTATCTTTCCAATCTCTATCTCTCAGTCACCATCTCTCAATCGCTATCTCTCTCAATGTCCGGCTCACCACTACCACCACCACCGAGAGAGGAAGAAGAAGAAGCAGGCTAGCTGGTGGTGATTCGTGGAACGTGACGGCCATTAGCGACGGTCTCAGTTGTCCTCCATCTCCACTTCGTCTCCGTCACCACCTCGTCTCCGTCAGTTTCTCATCTCTGTCTCTGTCGTAATCTCTCTATCTCTCTCTCTCTTTTGATACTGATTTATCGTTGATTGATTAGATGATATGGATTTAGGGTTTTCTGGAGAAATTAGAAGACTTTATTGCCAAAGATGAGGAGCTTAGCAAGGAGGAGGAGCATGTGGATAAGGTATCCTCTTCTCTCTTATCCGGATCACTCTCCATAGATCTTTGCTGTATCCTTTTGACAAAAATACTTCTTTTTTTTCATTTAACCACTCTTCTTTGTGTGGTTCTTGTCAAGTCAAAGTTGTTAAGTCGTTGTCTGTATACTACATTAGACATGCTAGTAATCTTAAGGCCTAGCTTCCTTTCTCTATTAGGTTAAATTAGGAAAACCGAAAGCGTTTAAGTTGATATGTTGTTGTTTTCACTTTTCTGTTTTGCTCGATTTTCTGGCTAGATATACAGAGGGTTTTCCATTCCGGACATCTTCATCCGCAGCCTCAGGTGCGTGGTTAGTATGATATACATCTCAACAATTGTCTTAGATGATATTACTTATCTTCAGCTTAAATCATAACTTCATACATATAGACTTTGCCTCTCCTTATCTGTTGGATTTCATAGCCCCCCATAGAATAGAGCTGATTGTGCTCTTGGCATATATATATGAAATACAGATTCTATGCTTGCAAGGTTCCCCAGATGGCCTAGAACACTATGTTCTGTTCTATAACCTTTTTCTACTTGCAAGGTTTCCTCATGTTTGTCTCACTCATGAAAGATTTCGTTCTGTTTTTCAGATATGTAGCTGTAATGAACTCTTTCTTCTCTGCCCAACGCTAATGGTACTCTTAATTTTGATTGTTTCTTTGGGATTTAAGTTTCTTGACGTTCTCAGAATTTCCTTAAATCTGTACCTCGAGCCTTAAGTCACTTAATCAATTGGGTTTTTGACCCACTATTGTTCTCTCTCATTTTCATACCTAATAAGCTATCAACAAGCTGTTTGATTCTAATAATCCGAAACATCTTTGGAATCTGCAGGTCTGTTTATTTCTAAAAAAGATGATATATAATGGTCGGAGCTTCCTGAGCCTGCTCTTGGTATCAACGCTAGTGATGGTATGCAGAGGAAAGATTGGCTCTCTCTTGTTCCTGTCCATAGTGAAGTGTTAGCTATTCTGAGACCTGTCTTTTGTATTCAAATTTACAAGCTTTCTTAACATAACTCATTCAGTTTATTGATCACTTTTGTTTCTGGGTTTGATTACATAGGGAAAAAGGTTGGTAGGAGTACAAGAATTGTTGAAGCTAGAAGATTTGATTGAACAACTTAATGCTAGAACTGTAGCTGTTTCACCATTCTAGTATGATGTTAAGAGGGAAGACAGTATGATGTTAAGAGGGAAGACGTGGAAGCCTTCTTCAGTCAGTAAGGAAAGGTAATCCCCTACTGACTGATTTTGCCAATTTTATGTTTGGAGAATAGTTAGAATGACTGGTTGTGGGAACCGAAATTCGCACCGTCAATTTTAATAAGTAAGATTGCGGAGGAAAACCGAGTTAACCCGATCTTCCTTGAAGGTCCGGATTCTCTGCGACAGCCAACGACAAGTGACCGAATAAATGCGGAAAAAGATTTGTTAAGATTTGAGACTGGACCTTAAGAAAGGCTGCCTACGTACCCTTTCGAGGATCAAGTCGGGCGTAGTTCAGTTTAGAAAGAATTGAACAAGAGATCGAACCGCCTGGGCGGTCCGATCTAGTATGAGCGCTTGTCATAGAAACAGGCATGTCGAAGATAATGCCTAGGGTTTCTATGTCGCGAACTTTGAAGTAAAGAATTGTCCGATCCTTCCGAGAGGAGCGGACATTTGCGAAAGCAGGAGGCAGCCAGGCGTTCTAGGGCCTGGTTAGGTCTAAATGCGGCGTTGGTCATAGAAAGGGCATGTCGAAGATCATGCCTAGGGTTTCTATGTGCGGAGCTCTGAGTAAAAGTATAGTTAGATCCTTAGAGAGGAACAGGGTCTTATGGAGAAGATAAAACTAGAACAAGAGGCGCCAGACGCTCTAAGTCCTGCCTCGCTGGCCTAACCGCCTAAGTTCTAAGTTCTCTAAGCTAGCAGGAGTTCTCTAAGTCTAGATTCTAGGATTTTGGATCCCTTTCTCTTCTGCCCTTGCTCTCCTTACATATCCACTCCAAGGTCGGTTTGCCTTAGGATGATGGACCTGCGCCTTTGGGCCCAAGCTTATCTCTTCAGGAAGTATTCCATTTTAAATTCGATCTTTGTAATTATCCTCGAGTTTTGGTGACTTGATGTTTATCCCATGTTAGGGATATCAGACAAACCGCCATAGCCTGATTGGGCCTGAATTCTAAAATCGTAAGTTAGTCCGTGGACTTGTCTTAAGTCGTTAAACGCTTTATACTTAATTTCTGAAAGACTATCTTTCGTAAAATAAACCAGATAACCTAAAGGATCGATGTTCAAGTTAATCGACCTTGTTTTATACGATATCTTCTACGAAATCCAATCCTTCTAGTTTTGTCGTAAAACATCGAGGACGATTCCAATCGATTCGTAGGATGTTTATTCCAGAAAGCGGATCGCCCCAAACTCATGATGATTGATCCAAACAAGCCAAGATGGGATCAGACCAACACGATGGGACCGAGACCAGGATGAGGGCCGCCGACCGCGCCAGGTCGGTGCCGCCGGCGCCAGGCCAGCCCGCTGACGGTGCCGCCGGCGCCAGGCCAGCCCGCTGACGGTGCCGCCGGCGCCAGGCCAGCCCGCTGACGGTGCCGCCGGCGCCAGGCCAGCCAGCGGCGGGTGCCGCCGGCGCCAGGCCAGCCCGCTGACGGTGCCGCCGGCGCCAGGTCGGTGCCGCCGGCGCCAGGCCAGCCAGCGGCGGGTGCCGCCGGCGCCAGGCCAGCCCGCTGACGGTGCCGCCGGCGCCAGGTCGGTGCCGCCGGCGCCAGGCCGGTGCCGCCGGCGCCAGGCCAGCCAGCGGCGGGTGCCGCCGGCGCCAGGCCAGCCCGCTGACGGTGCCGCCGGCGCCAGGTCGGTGCCGCCGGCGCCAGGCTCAAGATCTCGGCGAGGGCTTCGATTTGATATCTTGATCGTTTTCTGGTTCCTCACGGTTTGAGAGAACGACCTCTTCGAAGTTTCGAGGCAGATTCTTTTGTGTTTAGGGTTTTGGTGGTGATCGAATCTTGATGTCCTTGGGCGAGCGGACCGATCTTTCCGGGGACTCTCATCCGCGCACGCCCGTAGTCTTCCGATCTCTCAGAGAGTGGATATTCTAATTTTAGAAAATCTCGTATAACTTCTTTTCAAATTATCCGAGACTTTTTGTTTAAAGAAATACTTTCTAGAGACTTTCAGTCATTGATTCCGTCGTGACCGATTTTGACACCAACAGTTAGCCCCCCAGCTCGTTAGAACCTTTGTGATGTTCTTGCGAGCGATAAGACATGTCAGGTAAGATAGGCGGAATTAATGGTTGAAAGGCTCCGTTGAAAGTGGTAAGATTGTGGCTGCGCCTTTCGAAGGCTGCCTACGTACCCTTGTTGTAGGGATCAAGCCTTCCTTAGTTTGTTTTGGAGTTTAAGACCCTTGTGATCTGTTTTCCGGCGAGACTTATATGGTCTGGTTATGTGTCATGAGAGACTTTCGAGCATGATGCTGTTGATGTATTTGTTTTTCGATTATTTATGAACTTCAGTTTTTTCGAAGTATGAGAAAGAGGGTGTGAGTTATCGTCTCATTCCTAGTTCCCTGATGATCACCGTACCTATTGTTTGCATAAAGCGAGATTTTCAGCGGTTTACCGATTCTGCGAGGAAAGTTAGGTGAAAGCGAATAGGCTTAAGTGAAGAGACAAATTTTGGATCTCGTATACCATACTATGTCGTGAGATGTCAAGATCCAGCGTGGCTGGAGTTTAGGGCAAGACCTAGGTTTACTCTCGGACTGAGGCTTTGCGATGACAAATCGGCTTCGTTTTGCCTGTTTGCGATTTTAACCTGACTCGTACCGTTTAAAATCCATGGTGTTGTCGGCTTATATGATTTGTGCAGTGAGTCGAGCTACTTCCTTCTGAAGAGCTAGACCAAAATTTTGGATTTCTTGTATAGCGGCTATGTTTATCCTTGTCGGATGCAAGAGAGCCTACCCTTTAAAGGTGGCTATTTGTCTGTTTAGGGCGTTAGAGTTTGTTTGTTGTGATCAGCAACAACTAAAATGATGCCAGTTTAGAGGCATGTTACCGTTTAGAGGTGTGTTTGTATGTTTTGAGTTCTAGAGGCGAAGATTTCATCTGGAATATTTTGAGGAAAAGAATGTCCTTGGCGTTAGCGGCTCGCCAGTGCTGAAGGTCGAGTTTTCCTTGTGCGCATTTCGTGGTTGAAATGTTCGCGGGCTTGGAGATGTTTTCGCGAATGTTAGCAGCCAGAAACTGTTGTTTGGTTTGGGCCAGGACCAAGGGGTCGCGTAAGTTTGACCAGGGAGAAGCGTCTACATTCACAGTGCCATTGAAGTGGTTGCCTTCGGGATTTGATTGTATATATTAAGGATGACTCGTGATAACTCTTGGAGCCTTCTCCGGCGTTTCTTTTCATGCGTGTTTCACGAGTATATAGAACAATCGATTGACGATAAGTTTAAATCTTCCGCTAACCATATGGTTGTTAGGACTGAGTTTTGGTATGGAGAGTTTATTGTATGATTTCCGATTCTGGGTTATCGACAAATTGCTTGCGTAATAGTCACTTGGCGTTCTATGAACAAATCATGGATTGTTGTTTTAGCCGCTATGATTGAGCGTGCTCGCCAGTAGCTTTGATTGGCATGGAGGCTAGATTCAGCCGTGATCACCAAGGAAGTTGTTGGTAGACGATCAGACCATGACCCTTATTAAGGTCATGTTAGTTCACGATTGTCCTTAATGGGGATGCCGAATTCAGGTTCGGCTTTACGAAGGGCTGAGTTGGTCGAGGGCAAAATAGCTTGTCGAGATAGACATGCCAAGCATAGCGGAGTTTTCTGAGTTATGGCTGATGGCTTTAGAAACGATCTTCCACTTTAGGTCTTAGTTATACGATGAATGGCTTGTATAAATTCTTTTTGTTGCATGAAAATCGCTTCATTTTATCTGAGGGGACAAAGTTTAAGGATCGACGAGGACACGTATGGTTCGCTCATGCGATTATTTCCTGCTGGACGCAACCGGGAGTGAAACCAGGAGCCAGAAACCTTGTGGGCGAAAACTGTCTATGTCAGTTACCCGTTGGACCTTATTATGTTTATTTTACTTAAAATTGCTTTGTATGAATTGACTCGACCATACAGAGAATTTTTCGTAAAAGTGATGTAAGGGGTTTTCGCAAAGGTAACCGGAGAGCGCTTTCACAAATTACTTGGCGATGTTTATAACCACGGATTGTGTTTTCCTCATTCACTTTTGCGCATCGCGAATCGCTTTTGCATGAGACCGGTCATGTTTTTCCATAGGCTATTTTGTTTTAAAATGTTCTTGTTATCAAAGTAATGGATGACCGTTTCATGGAGATAGAAAATCGCAGATTGTTAAAGTAGCGATTTTTCCGCTGATTACACGAGATGTTTCCGCTATGATTTCGACCTTTGGATCTAAAGCTGCTTCAAACTACTTATGGAGTTTTACCGAAGGTTATTTCGTTATTTTCGTAGTTCACCGTCGCGGCTATTAGTCTGACGCTGGTAGACGCTTCTAGTCGCGAAGTTTGCACGAGAGACGACGTAGAGTTTTCAAGACTATGTTTGTAACGGCTATATGCCGCTACGCTTTTTAGATCGAATCTTATTGCTGCGAGAGTTTGCTTTGTCAAAGCGTTGTCTTGATGCTGAAGCAAAAGTTTTCAAGATGGGATTATCACGGGTATAGTATCGTACCTACTTCCCTTTTCTTTTCTGAAAGAAAGCGGGTTAGCCGTTCTTCGAAGGCTTGTATGCGTTTTTCTTTCTTTTATGAAGCGGATGAGTATGCTTTAGAACGCTGTGGCGATCGTTTCTCGGTTTCGAGAGACTAGATCGGTTTGCATGTTCTGCCTGGAAAATCAAGGAACGATGGAACAAGACTGGAAATTTTGCCTAAAACTTAGCTTGCTAGACTATCCACCTAGGTCCTAAGTTCCCTAAATTCTACGGCAGTTTTTCAAGACGCTTTTGTTCCTATCCTACAAAGAATTAAAACCTTTACAAAATTTTTGAGAAAATAGTCTTTTGAAGGTTTGGCATTTCGAAGGAAACCCATTTTCTCGTGATAGTGACGATTGGTGTTTAGAATAACCGTGATCGCATTCAAACTCACGAAGATTGATCCCAACAAGCCAAGAGGGATCGGACCGAGCACGATGGGACTGAGACCAGGACGGACCGGCGCCAGGTCGGTGCCGCCGGGCGCCAGGCCGCCCGCTGTCGGTGCCGCCGGGCGCCAGGCCGCCCGCTGCGGACGGTGCCGCCGGCGCCAGGTCGGTGCCGCCGGCGCCAGGCCGCCCGCTGTCGGTGCCGCCGGGCGCCAGGTCGCCCGCTGCGGACGGTGCCGCCGGCGCCAGGTCGGTGCCGCCGGCGCCAGGCGAGTGCCGCCCGGCATAGGCGGCCAGCGTGTCGCGTGCCGCCGGCAGGACCGCCTTGCCGTCCGTGGGTCTTCCGTTGTTCGATCTTTCCTCCGCTAGTCGCTCGCTCGGGAAATCTTTGAGTTTGGGAGGATCTTTAGCCGTAGATTCCGAGTGTCGTTTCTTACCGCGACACTCCTCGAGTATCGGGATTGAGATGGACTTGGATTAGTAGACTTCCGTTTTGAGGGTTTGAATAATGAGGCTTGAACTTAGATTTTAAAATCGAACTTTGTTAAAAATCGAGAAGGCTTTGCGGAAGAATCGTCGTGTTTTGAACAATCGAACATGGGTTTAAGGGACGAGATGTTGCCGTTGCCGAGATCACGAAGGCGACTGCATGGATGAAGCCAGGACCCTTAGGCGGAACGGCGTACGCCCAATGAGCGAGGTTACGCCGGCGCCAGGCGGCCAGCGTGTCGAGTGCCGCCCGGCGCCAGGCGAGTGCCACCGGCGCCAGGCGGCCAGCGTGTCGAGTGCCGCCCGGCGCCAGGCGAGTGCCGCCCGTATAGGCGGCCAGCGTGTCGAGTGCCGCCCGGCGCCAGGCGGCTTACCGCCGATGCCGTGTCAGCGTCGCCCGATGCTGCTGCTGCTGCCGCCGTCGATCCGGGGCTCCACGGACTCAAAGATCGAGTTACAAAACTCAGGCAAAGATGCATGGTACTGAGACAGGACGGTCTGCGTCTATGGCGGGACAGAGATCCTTCTCATGGGCGAGGTGGTCGAGACAGCGATATTGTTTTCTTAAGTAAAATCTCAGCGGAAGCTCCGATTGAGGCGAAACAAAACTATCTTGACCTAGACTCAAAGGAGAGCAAAGTGAAGTTTCCACAGGCGAGGTGGCCATGGGCGAGGTGACCTTGGTGATGGTTGTTCTCGTCCACGGGCGAGGTGGCGGGAGAGTGATTTTGTTCCCTTAGTAAAATCTCAGCGGAAACTCCGATTGAGGCGAAGCGAAAGCCACTTTAATCTAGACTCAAAGGATAACGAAGGTGAGTTTGCCCTGTGGCGAGGTAGCCATGTCGGAGGGTTAGGTGACCTCGGTAATGTTTGTCCTTGCCCACGGCGAGATGGCGGGACAGTGGCTTTGTTCTCTTAGTAAAATCTCAGCGGAAACTCGATTGAGATGAAACAAAAGCCATTTTGACCTAGACACAAGGAGAACAAAGTGGGCTCTTACTAAGGCGGACTGGGAAGACTGATCTTACCCTATGGCAAGTCGTCCTAGTAAGATCAAGCTCCGACCTCCTTCGTTTTCCGTTTGTTCCTCGAGAGTTGTTTGTAAGGAGTATGGCGGTGGGAATCGGTGAACCGATTTGCCGTGCTTCTGTTCATGATAATATAGGGTTTCCCCAAGGTTTGAGGAGAATAAGTTTTATTTTTCGAGAGGTTCTCGAAAAGCGATTTTTAGAAACCACGCTTTCGTTCGCGATTTCTCTAACTTGGTAACAAGGCGAATTTTTGGGGTTTGATAGATTTTATCGTTGCCCTTTCTGTTTAGATAGAGAAATGCGAGCTTCGTTTCGTGCTCTTCCTGTGGCGGAAAGCAGCGGCTAGGTTTTTGATTTGCTTTCGAGCACCGTGGCGTTCGCGTGGCGTTGGCCGTAGGAACAGTCGCTGCTGGAGTTGTTTAACCATCGTTGGCGCAAACTGCAACTTTTTCTTTCATATTTCGGACATCGGTTTGATCAAGCTTTGCGGCCGTATGAGTAAGAGTAATCCGCCCCTCCTTCTAGCCAAACTGTGGGAACCGAAATTCACACCGCCAATTTTAATAAGTAAGATTATGGAGGAAAACCGAAGCTAACCCGATCTTCCTTGAAGGTCAGTTCTCTCGCGACAGCCAACGACAAGTGACCGAATAAATGCGAAAAAGATTTGTTAAGATTTGAGACTGGACCTTAAGAAAGGCTGCCTACATACCCCTTCGAGGATCAAGTCGGACGTAGTTCAGTTTAGAAAGAATTGAACAAGAGATCGAACCGTCTGGCGGGTCCGATCTAGTATGGCGTTGTCATAGAAACAGGCATGTCGAAGATAATGCCTAGGGTTTCTATGCGCGGAGCTTTGAAGTAAAAGAATTGTCCGATCCTTCCGAGAGGAGCGGACATTTGCGAGCAGGAGGCGCCAGACGCTCTAGGGCCTGTTGCCTCAGACGAAGGCTGGTCATAGAAACGGGCATGTCGAAGATCATGCCTAGGGTTTCTATGTGCGGAGCTCTGAGTAAAAGTATAGTTAGATCGCTCCAAGAGGAACAGGGTCTTCTTGGAGAAGATAAAACTAGAAGAAGAGGCTGCCAGACGCTCTAAGTCCTGCCTCGCTGGCCTAACCGCCTAAGTTCTAAGTTCTCTAAGCTAGCATGAGTTCTCTAAGTCTAGATTCTAGGATTTTCGGATCCCTTTCTTCTGCCCTTGCTCTCCTTATATATCCACTCTAAGGTCGGTTTGCCTTAGGATGATGGACCTCGCCTTTGGGCCCAAGCTTATCTCTTCGTGAAGTATTCCATTTTCGCCGATCTTTGTAATTATCCTCGAAGTTTTCGGTGACTTGATGTTTATCCGATGTTCGATATCGGACAAACCGTCATAGCCTCATTGGGCCTGAATTCCTAAAATCGTAGTTAGTCCGTGGACTTGTCTTAAGTCGTTAAACGCTTTATACTAATTTCTGGAAGACTATCTTTCTCGTAAAATAAATCGTGATAACCTAAAGGATCGATGTTCAAGTTAATCGACCTTGTTTTATATGATATCTTCTGAGAAATCCAATCCTTCTAGTTTTTGTCGTAAAACATCGAGGACGATTCCAATCGATTCGTAGGATGTTTATTCCAGAGTCGGATCGCTCCAAACTCATGATGATTGATCCAAACAAGCCAAGATGGGATCAGACCGAACACGATGGAACCGAGACCAGGACAAGGGCCGTCGACCGGCGCCAGGCGAGTGCCGCCGGCGCCAGTCCAGCCCGCGTGACGGGTGCCGCCGGCGCCAGGTCGGTGCCGCCGGCGCCAGGCCAGCCCGCTGATGGTGCCGCCGGCGCCAGGCCAACCCGCGGCGATGGTGCCGCCGGCGCCAGGTCGGTGCCGCCGGCGCCAGGTCGGTGCCGCCGGCGCCAGGTCGGTGCCGCCGGCGCCAGTCCAGCCCGCGTGACGGTGCCGCCGGCGCCAGTCCAGCCCGCGTGACGGGTGCCGCCGGCGCCAGGCCGGTGCCGCCGGCGCCAGGTCGGGTGCCGCCGGCGCCAGGCCGGCCCGCGTCACGGGTGCCGCCGGCGCCAGGTCGGGTGCCGCCGGCGCCAGTCCAGCCCGCGTGACGGGTGCCGCCGGCGCCAGGCCGGGGTGCCGCCGGCGCCAGGCTGAAGATCTCGGCGAGGGCTTCGATTTGATATCTTGATCGTTTTCTGGTTCCTCACGGTTTGAGAGAACGACCTCTTCGAAGTTTCGAGGCAAATTCTTTTGTGTTTAGGGTTTTTGTGGTGATCGAATCTTGATGTCCTTGGGCGAGCGGACCGATCTTTCCGGGGACTCTCGTCCGCGCACGCCCGTAGTCTTCCGATCTCTCAGAGAGTGGATATTCTAATTTGAGAAAATCTCGTATAACTTCTTTTCAAATTATCCGAGACTTTTTGTTTCAAGAAATACTTTCTAGAGACTTTCAGTCATTGATTCCGTCGTGACCGATTTTGACACCAACACTGGTCATACATGTGTCTGAGATATGTATGTGTTTTCTTTTCAGGTTAATAGTGCGAGGATGCCTTGTCATGTAGCAGAGACGAGAGGTTTTATTACTCATTGTTTGGTGATGTTAAGGCACATAACTCCCGCTAATGGACTTTTAGTTTTGGTTAACATTTCGTCACTCCATTCTATGTTGTAGTTTTATTACTCATTGTTTTTTTTTCACTGTGAAGTTTGTGGATTTCAACATGGGATTTGAGACGGGTTACCTTATGTCTGATGAACCAGAAGCATCCCAGAAAGTCCGTGCTGCAGCAGTATTAGCCAAAGAAGGTGGACTAGCCATGAAGAAATTTATCGCTGATGTAGAAGAAGAAGAAGAAGAAAAAGAAGAAGAAAAATTGTTTTACTTAGATTTTCTTAATTATGGTTTATTTTGTAAAGCAGAATTTATTTGTAAACTAATTTTAGTTTATAAATAAAATTTATTCTATTTTTTATTATAATTAATTTTGATTTTATTTTTAATTATAATTTTACCCAGCATTTTACAACGCTATAAAAAAATAAAATAGCATTATATTTTTGTTATTGTTGAAAGATCTATCATAGCAGGAATTGTGAATTCGTGTCGATTTGTAACAAAAGAATAGTGTTATAGTTAAGTTAATAATATCATCCACGTATTGCTATCGTATATGCACATTTTATAGCATCCAAAAAAATGCTATCATAGAGAGGGTATCTATGATGGCTGCCGATGACATAGCATTAGCGATTTCGCTATGAAATCTCTACTATAGCATTTTTCGTGAGCTAACAATGTACATATTTCTTGTAGTGAAGCTGTTAAGAGACAAGAAGCTATAATCAAGGGAAAAGAAGATGAAGCTTTGGAACACCACGTGAATGCAATCATGGATGACGATTTCTGGCAAGTGGTTAAGGAAGAGAAGCTTCAAGAGGGAGATTTCGAAGTTGAGAGCTCTATGAGTTTTGGCAGTTAACACTGGTGTCGATCGACACCAAGGCACGAACATCGACCGATGGAGTCTAAGAAGCACCGACTGACCCATCCTGTCCAGCATCGGTTGACACCATCTATGGAGTCAATTGCGTCGTGCGAGACAGTGAGGATCATGACTCACGAGGAGTTTGGAGCTCGACACCCACATCTACCCAAACCCTACTGTGTACCAACGGTACACATCGACTGACACCATGAGCCAGTCATAGATCGATAAGAAGAGTCAGGCGACGAACGACAAGAGTTCTCGGTACTGATCGGCGACCACCTTTGAGCTACCGAGTGAAAGTGCCTAAAATTGATGTAGCCAACTGAATGCACTCAGAAACCCATCTAAACCTTCAGAGATACTAATAGACAACATCAGTGAACAATCTGAAGATGCATTAGAGCCTGTGCAAGTTGACCAGGCTACTGAAGATAGAACCTTGAGTAAAAGGAATGAAAAGGTTCCAAAGCATCTAAGCTTGGAGCTAATAAGAAGAAGATGGATAGCTTTACTAAAAGGATTCTAAGGATTCTCATTGATTCGTCGTGACCGATTTTGACACCAACACTGGTCATACATGTGTCTGAGATATGTATGTGTTTTCTTTTCAGGTTAATAGTGCGAGGATGCCTTGTCATGTAGCAGAGACGAGAGGTTTTATTACTCATTGTTTGGTGATGTTAAGGCACATAACTCCCGCTAATGGACTTTTAGTTTTGGTTAACATTTCGTCACTCCATTCTATGTTGTAGTTTTATTACTCATTGTTTTTTTTTCACTGTGAAGTTTGTGGATTTCAACATGGGATTTGAGACGGGTTACCTTATGTCTGATGAACCAGAAGCATCCCAGAAAGTCCGTGCTGCAGCAGTATTAGCCAAAGAAGGTGGACTAGCCATGAAGAAATTTATCGCTGATGTAGAAGAAGAAGAAGAAGAAAAAGAAGAAGAAAAATTGTTTTACTTAGATTTTCTTAATTATGGTTTATTTTGTAAAGCAGAATTTATTTGTAAACTAATTTTAGTTTATAAATAAAATTTATTCTATTTTTTATTATAATTAATTTTGATTTTATTTTTAATTATAATTTTACCCAGCATTTTACAACGCTATAAAAAAATAAAATAGCATTATATTTTTGTTATTGTTGAAAGATCTATCATAGCAGGAATTGTGAATTTCGTAATCGATTTGTAACAAAAGAATAGTGTTATAGTTAAGTTAATAATATCATCCACGTATTGCTATCGTATATGCACATTTTATAGCATCCAAAAAAATGCTATCATAGAGAGGGTATCTATGATGGCTGCCGATGACATAGCATTAGCGATTTCGCTATGAAATCTCTACTATAGCATTTTTCGTGAGCTAACAATGTACATATTTCTTGTAGTGAAGCTGTTAAGAGACAAGAAGCTATAATCAAGGGAAAAGAAGATGAAGCTTTGGAACACCACGTGAATGCAATCATGGATGACGATTTCTGGCAAGTGGTTAAGGAAGAGAAGCTTCAAGAGGGAGATTTCGAAGTTGAGAGCTCTATGAGTTTTGGCAGTTAACACTGGTGTCGATCGACACCAAGGCACGAACATCGACCGATGGAGTCTAAGAAGCACCGACTGACCCATCCTGTCCAGCATCGGTTGACACCATCTATGGAGTCAATTGCGTCGTGCGAGACAGTGAGGATCATGACTCACGAGGAGTTTGGAGCTCGACACCCACATCTACCCAAACCCTACTGTGTACCAACGGTACACATCGACTGACACCATGAGCCAGTCATAGATCGATAAGAAGAGTCAGGCTAATTTAACGACAAGAGTTCTCCAGTACTGATCGACGACCACCTTTGAGCTACCGAGTGAAAGTGCCTAAAATTGATGTAGCCAACTGAATGCACTCAGAAACCCATCTAAACCTTCAGAGATACTAATAGACAACATCAGTGAACAATCTGAAGATGCATTAGAGCCTGTGCAAGTTGACCAGGCTACTGAAGATAGAACCTTGAGTAAAAGGAATGAAAAGGTTCCAAAGCATCTTAAGCGAGGAGCTAATAAGAAGAAGATGGATAGCTTTACTAAAAGGATTCTAAGGATTCTCATGGATAAGCCATTCGAGGAGGCTTACATTACCTACAAATTGTGAATGTTCTTCAGAGAGACCAAAGAGACTGAAAAGGACATTGAAAGAATGTTCCATCAAGTCAGAGAGAAGATGAAGCAGATGATTACACTGAAGAAGAAGAGCGATTCTGGAAAGTTTGTAGTACCTTGCTTGATAGGAATAAACTAAGGCAATACTAGAAATGCAATAAAAGAGTGAACTTTCTTTTCAATATGAGGCAAGGGGATTCTTGGGACAAGGGAATTGACTTTGGATGATCAAGCTTCAATCTAAGATGACAAACTTTCAATCAATCTAACACCTTAAGCCTAGACACAATCCTAAGCAAGCTCTATCTCTAGATGAATGCTCATTCACTAACATATCTCAAGCATCTAATCTCTTAGGTTGAATAATATGAAAGCAATCATTAAGAACAAGTCCATTGGCTATCTTAACACCTTTAACAACTAATCTCTTTGGTAAAGAATGTTAAAAGAATTGGAGAGTTGGTTCATGCATTTCATAGAACACCTTTCGGGCATGAAATGCCTATTGCTCTATTTTGAAGAGGCCAACTCCTGTATGGCAAGAAGAACACTCTACAAGCAAGGATCAAGAAGGATCTACCCTAGAACATCTTAGATCTACACCTAGTCACCCTTAGTCTCCCAAGCCCATGAACCCTAGATAGATCTACTCACTAATAGGCATGGAAAACCTTAAAACCATGGATGATTCAAGGCTAAACATGATTAGTGATAGAAATAATCCAGCAAACACAAGAAAATAAGATGAAAAAGGATTCAAGACCCAAACTTTGTTCAAGATCTAAATGTGTTTTTGAGAGAAAAGAAGTTAAGTCCCAACTTTGGGATTACATAAGTATTTATATGAGGCTTGAAAGCTCTTAAAAACATAAAGAGAAGTGACCAAAATGGCCCTGGAGCACTTCAAGGTCCACCAAAAGATGGTGAAAAACGCTCAGGGTGGCTCAGGACGATCCGGCTCGAGCATGTCCGACCCACGCAGAACCGTCCGGTCTGTTCTTCGTCCGCAAAATGGATCCTAAAGATGCCTAAAACTTAACCTACAACACATAGAATGCATAATAAAGATGACTAAATCAATGAAAATATGCAAGACATCAAGTGCAACCATTGAGAGATGAGATGATTATAAACTAAGGCAATATTAGAAATGCAATAAAAGAGTGAACTTTCTTTTCAATATGAGGCAAGGGGATTCTTGGGACAAGGGAATTTGGGTGATCAAGCTTCAAACTAAGATGACAAACTTTCAATCAATCTAACACCTTAAGCCTAGACACAATCCTAAGCAAGCTCTATCTCTAGATGAATGCTCATCCACTAACATATCTCAAGCATTTAATCTCTTAGGTTGAATAATATGAAAGCAATCATTAAGAACAAGTCCATTGGCTATCTTAACACCTTTAACAACAAATCTCTTTGGTAAAGAATGTTAAAAGCATTGGAGAGTTGGTTCAGGCATTTCATAGAACACCTTTCGGGCATGAAATGCCTATAGCTCTATTTTGAAGAGGCCAACTCCAAAATAGCAAGAAGAACACTCTACAAGCAAGGATCAAGAAGGATCTACCCTAGAACATCTTCGATCTACCTCTAATCACCCTTAGTCTCCCAAGCCCGTGACCCTAGATAAATCTACTCACTAATAGGCATGGAAAACCTTAAAACCATGGATGATTCAAGGCTAAACATGATTAGTGATAGAAATAATCCAGCAAACACAAGAAAATAAGATGAAAAAGGATTCATGATCCAAACTTTCTTCAAGATCTAAATGTGTTTTTGAGAGAAAAAAAGTTAAGTCCCAACTTTGGGATTACATAAGTATTTATATGAGGCTTGAAAGCCCTTAAAAACATAAAGAGAAATGACCAAAATGGCTCTGGAGCACTTCAACGTTGACCAAAGGATGTGAAAAATGCTCAGGGTGAGATTGGCGTTGTCCAACCGTGCATCCCGACCCGCACACTACCGTCCGGCCTTGTCCTGTCCCGTGCGGGTGAAACAGTCCGCGCACATCCAGCCGCGCATCCGGCCTCATCCCGTTCCATCCTGACCCGTGCGGTTATGGTGTCCCGCACACTTCAGCCCGAGCGTTCCTTTGATTCCTGACAGTTCAGGCCGCGCGGCTGTCTTGTCTCGAGCGTCCCAGCCCGCGCATGCTCATCCTTCCAGCTCTCCAGGCTGCGCGGGTACCAGCCCTCGCGCAGATCAGTCCGCGCATCAGCCGTCTGTCCAGACTGCCTAGGCTGCGCGGGTACCTCGTCCCGCACATGTCTACCCGCGGCCGTACCAACTTCCTTCGTCCGAAGGTAAGTGTCTCTGATCCATCTCGCATCCCGGCCGTCCTGGTCTCGTCCAAGGTATGGTCTTGATCATGGTTTGGCTTGTCCTGACCTTGGCCAAACTCCATTCTTCATCTTTTTGAATCACAAAGCTCCCAAACACCTCCAATCACTCCTTAGCTCATTCCAACACCTAATAAGGACATATGAATGCAATATGAACCTAAAGATGCCTAATGCCGAATCTAAATGATCAAAATGCACAAGATATGATAGCTAAAAACATGTAAATATGCAAGATATCAGTTATGCGTGGCCCAGCAGATAGCCGGGACCTCCAGGGAAAGCTAGGTTAGCTTGGATTTTCTTCGATTAACAAATCTCGACGGTGTGAATTCCGGTTCCTACAGTTTGGCGCTAGAAGGAGGGGGGGGGTTACGGATATATCTATCTCGCAACCACACACGCTTAGTCAGGTATGACAATCAACGCTGACAAAGACCAGAAAACGCACGACGGGACCCTCGTCAATGCCAACGCTGAGAAAATGCCAACGCTGAGAAAACTCCACCTGGAAATGTATCCGCGGTCACTGCAGATGCCACAATACTAGACCAGATGAAGGAAATGTTCGCCTCCGCTCAGAAAAAGTTGGACGAACAAGGAAAGCTCGTGGCCTCTCTCGTAAAACAGGTTGAAACCTTAACGGCAAAGGCCAAGAGCAAAGTCCTGCGTTGAGCCACAAAAGCCCGCAGCGGCAGAAGGCTCGATTTCGAGACTCCAAGCGATCGGGCCGCACGGGCGGACAAGGATTCTTCAGGCCATAACCCTGACGGAACAGTCTCGCCAGGTGCATGGCCGACCACGGATAACCTTCCACCTCCCGTCGGGAGCAATGGAGGAGACGATATCAAGCGGATCGATCTGGACATAAGCGACCAGTCCGATCACTCGGACGGAGTTGCTGACGTCCATTAGAGAAGAACATGAAGCCAGTCTGCTCGGCAAGATGCGTCGTTCGAAAAACCCATGACAGAGGAAGAAGAAAACCTCTATTGGGTAGAGCAGGAAGATCTGGCCGAGAATCAGGCCCGAATCCACCGCAGCCAACGCCGACAAGCTCGGAAGGCTGCTGGAAACCCTGACGAGATCTACGATCTCCGCGAGTACATCGCAAAAACTGCGGCATAACTCAAGGCGGTGAAGTCGCAGATCCATCACGCGACAAGCGCTGCACCCGAGATCGACAGACTTCTCGAGGAAGCGCGGAAAACTCCGTTAACTGCCCGGATTACGGAGACTAACATCTCAGATCCTGGGAAGATTAAAATTCCCCTGTACGATGGCACCACCGACCCGAAGGCGCATCTACAATCTTTCCAGATCGCGATGGGAAGGTGCAAACTCAAGGAACGTGAACGAGAAGCTGGCTACTGCCTTCTCTTCGTCGAAAACCTCAAAGGAGCCGCGCTCGAATGGTATTCCATGTTCATGGACAGAACTCTTTCGGAAAATTCCATCAGCTCACCTCAGAGTTTCTCAAGCAGTATTCCATGTTCATGGACAGAGAAACCTCGGACGTCGACCTCTGGAGTCTGTTTCAAAGAGAAGACGAACCACTCCGCGAATTCATGAACAGATTCAAGCTAGTAATGGCGAGAGTCATGGGAATCAGCGACAAAAAGGCGATTCCCATGGATATCTCTAAAAAAAATCTTGGTACAGGTCGAAACTCTGACAATGGATATCTCTAAAAAAACAGAGAATAATCCAGGACGCTCTTCACAAGGCAACGGACTTCATCATGATGGAAGAAGAGATGAAAGTCCTCTCCCAAAAGTACAACCCGCAAAAGACGTCCACAAGAAGGAAAAACTCTCGTAACGACAAGAATGTCCACCACGAGGGGGAAGACGTCCAGGGCGAGCCCAACTACGCCATCTATTCCGAACAAGGGAAGACCTCCGGAAACACCTGGACCAGGAACCATTTCAAGGATAACTCCTACTGCGTGTTCCACCAGACCAGAGGTCATTCCAGTGTGAACTGTAAGGTTCACGGCGCAAGGCTTGCTGCAAAGCTCCTCGCCGGCGAACTCTCGAAGGTCACAGGTATAAAAGACCTCCTCCTGGACTCTGATCCACCTCCCAAAACTGATAAAGAGTCTCCCGAAAGCGATGCACGCGAAAATCAGTCACGCGAGAAACGCGGAAGGAGGCAAGATGGCCAAGGAAACAACAGCAACCGTCGAAGGGTGAGCATGATCATCGGAGGATCGCAATTCTATCACGATTCGGTCTCGTCAATCCAGGCTTATGGACGGATGGCTGAAACGACTTCTAGCTGGCTAGCTCAGTCCCCGACCGACGATGCCCCTAACGATACGATCGTTTTCGAAGAGCGGGAAACCGTCGGAATCTACAAACCTCACTGCGACCCATTGGTTATCGATTTGGTAATCCGAGACCTCGAAGTAGGAAGGATCCTTATCGACACGGGAAGCACAGTCAACGTCATCTTCCGCGACACTCTCCGAAGGATGAACATTGAACTCGGAGAAGTCGTCCCAGAACCAAAACCTCTGACTGGTTTCTCAGGTGCAACTCCATGACCCTCAAATCAATTAAACTCCCGGTCATGGCTAAAGAAGTCACAATAGTCGTTGACTTTGCTGTAGTCGATAACCCGGCCATCTACAACGTCATCATGGGAACTCCTTGAATTAACGTCATGAAAGCGGTACCATCGACTTACCGCCTCGGCATCAAGTTCCCAACTCCAAACGAGAAAGCAGTAATCTGGGGATGCCAGAAACAGTCCAGGCTCTGCTTCTTGGCCAAGCATAAACTACAAAAAACTCGAAACACCCCCGTGTTCAACCCAAAGCCAGTTAAGAAAACTCAGAACGCTCCCGAGAGCTCCATAAAAAGTGATCCAGAATCACCCGACCAGGCAACGACTCCAGACAGTGACATAGTCCCCGAGTCCATCGCCTTACCAGCGGAGAGTCCGACTCCTGAAATGGCCATCAACCTAACTGTAGCCGCAATGGCCGAAGTGACTGGAACGGCCCCGTCCAGCGAGTAGGAACACCCGCACCAACACACAGAACTACGAGATTGCTTGATCATCGAAAGAGGTACGTAGGCAGTTTGTCTTATCCACAAGTTCAGCTATCCCCCTCATTAAAAAAGGGGGTGGGGGAGTGGGTACATATACTCCTATATTCCCACAAATTCCGAAATATTTGTGCATGTACTCGTTATTTTCGAAACTTTTTCAATAAATTTTTTCTTCTCGTCTCACGATTCACTTGCAATAAGCCATAGTAATCTGAGATTGGCCTAAGAAACGCCCGAAATAAGGGCCTCCGAAAATGCATACCGTCCAATCAGTCCTTGGTCGAAAACTAATTCCTACTACCAATAGTTTAAACTCACGGTCAAGCAAGACTGGAAAAATACATTTTTTCTCTAAAAAGAAAGGTCGTAACCATCCCAAAATCAAAAGACATATATTCGGAAAAGCGAGACGTCGCAAATATATCTTGAATGATATCATCCAAACACGCAGTCCATCTGTGACTCTAAAAATACAAAATGCCCGTCGATTGCCCCCGACGGACAAACCCAAAAAACTTTCTCTAAAAAAGAACTCGTAGTCAAACATTTCATAAAAACTAAAGGTTCTCTTACATCCGACTAGAATACCATAGCGCGCTATACAAGAAAACCCAAAATTTTGGTTAGCACTCCAAACGGTCTTTGGAGAAAGCTCGATTCTTATCACACAAGTCGTATAAGCCGGCGCCCAAGTCGCGGACTTTAATCGATAAGAATCAGGTCGAAATCGCCAACAGGCAAAACGAATGCCGATTTGTCGTCGCACAGCCTTAGAGCCGAAAGTAAACCTAGGTCTTGCCCTAGACCCAGTCCTACTGGTCTCTAACATCTCAAGGCTTGATATCAAAATTGATACAAGATCCTAAAGCATGCCTCTCATCGTTCACATCTAAAACGCTCACGAAACTTCGCAAAACTCATAAACGTTTCCGAACACTCTTGTACTAAAGTAGCAAATGAACAGAGCGACAATTTAAGAGTTAAGATACGAAATGGCTACTCGTATATTTTCCCTCTACACTTGACGAAAGTATAAATCAAGCTTACAGAATAACTAAAAATGTTCATATATAAAGCCGTGCAAGCGACAGGGATTCGAAGGCACCAACAGCCTGTCCCAAATAAAAAGTTCGAACGGCCTCACACGGCCTAAACACACGAATACATAAAAATGGCCAGACTCGGCCTAATGCGATATGAAACCAGAAGATAAGGGAAAACAATCCCATCGACCTTCAGGGGTCAAGATCTAGATACCCGGACATCGAAACTCCAAAAGAGTCCACAGGCTGATCCACTTCTCCTTCCTCGTCTGCGGCAGCGGCTTCCTTTTCCGCGGTGTCATCCGAGACCTTGATGGGATCCCAAAGCTTGCAGATCCTTCCCTCGATCGGAGGAACCATCGACTCAGCTTGGGCACACCCGTCCATGAGACTCGACATCTCATCGATCTCGGAGAGAAAGGAAAAGTTAGCATCCTGCGACTTCCAAAGGGTGCCAACCGAACCACGACATTCGCGGAAATCACCCACGTAGTCTTGGGCATCCTTGAAACTCTTGAACTCAGCATCGAACAATGAGGCTCTCCTCGCCAACTCAGAAGTGATCGCCCTCTTCCCTTTCCTCTCCGCACGAAGGAGAGCTTGGAAATGGGACTCGGCCTGCTTGCAATCTCGTTCCGCGACCTCGTTTTGAAAGCGGATAAACTTCCTCTTGATCTCTTTGGCCTTGAAGTGCGAAAGACACGCCTCTCTGAAACATCCGTCAAGCGCTTAGGTTAAGACCCGCATTCTCTGCACGAATCCAAGATCAGATACGGAAACAACAAACAAAGACTTGTCAAAAGAAATTCTGAGACCAAACCTCGTTGATCAACCGAGAACCTTCCGCGACCACTCCTCTCCTCGATGCTTCGTCCAGTGACGCTGGAGTAGTGAAACCGGGAGGGAGGTTGGCAAAGTTCATCCGGAAGGGGAGCCTCGCTGGTTCCACTCCCATCACCCGGGATGAAACCTGGGTACCATCCGGGTGGAGAAGGTCTCGCTTAGCGTATAGGTCCCTAGGAGGCGTGAGAAGGATATTGTTCGCTGCAAAATAAAAAAAATGCAATTAGATACCTCCGAGTATCAAGATGAACCGAATATCCGACCATGGTACCATGATTGAAATTCCACTTGCTACGGAACAAGGAGAGACAGTTCTCCTCGACGGATGCGCTATCTGTTGAACGTAGAAAACGAACCATTCCTTGGCATTTGAAGTATGCCCCCGAATTATCAACATGTAATTATTAGGAGCCATGCGGTATGAGATTTCAATCGAGGTCTTTCACGTCGACCATAGCCCTTCAAAGTCGTTAGGGCTGAGGTCCATTCCGTGCTCGTAACTCAGGATCAACACGCCAAGGAGGTTCTGCAGCGCCGCAACGTTTATCTGACTGATAAACAGCTCAAAACGGACGAGTGAGCGGACGATGGCCGCGGGAATCGGGAACCACATGCGACAGCGTACCAGAAATGCTTCGTAGCATGTGAAGAAACCCTCCGGGGGATCCTACGCACTTTACCCATGCACCGGGATTCAAAACACGACTCCGCTCGGGACTCTGTAATACTCCCGAAGGGTCTTAAGGTAGGAGGGAGAGGTCATGCTCGGAAGGGTAGGATCGCGCCTCGCCGCGGGTCTCGGGGGATAAAAGACTTCGGGTAAAGGAGGTATCAAACTACACAATGCATCCCAATACGCTTCTTTCTCCGCTTGCTCGACCTCTAACTCCTCCTTGGGAACAACATCCTCATTGGTGTCGGGATTTCCGGACGAAGACTGAGGAGAAGCTTGTTTCTTGGAGGATCTCTTTCTTGAAGTCATTTTGGAAAAACCAAAACTTTGACACAAAAAGTAAAAGAGAGAGAGGAAGAGAGAAATTTCTACCTTGGAGAAATCTTCTTGTAAGAGAAGTGAGCAAAGACTTTGAAAAACTTACTCCGCCTATATATAGGAAAAAGAGTTACTATTTACTCTCAAACTTTCGGCAAATGATTACGTCATATTCCATCTAAACAAGTCATACCACAAGATAGGACCTCACACCCAAGCCCAGGGATCCTAGCTAGCTGGGGGGCTAACTGTTGGGGTCAAAACTGGTCACGACAGAATCAATACCCGAAAAATCTCGAAGAACCAACTCTCGATTAACCTTAGAGAACCAAACGTTCCCGGGTAACGGTTAATCAAGTAAATGATAGTTTTTCGCGAGCATGACCCAAAGAGCGTCAAGAATTGGCTCAGTCCGGACGAGGTCTTGCTCGTAAGCAAGTATGGATCGGACCGACCGGACACGGACTACCTCGCCCACGGGCGAGGACGACCCACACCGAGGTCGCCTCGCCCATGCTTAAGGACGACCCGTACCTCGGTCACCTCGCTCATGGGCGAGGACAACCGACACCGAGGTCACCTCGCCCATGTGCTAGGACGACCAACGTCGTGGTCACCTCGCCCATGGGCGAGGACGACCCACACCGCGGTCACCTCGTACATGGGCGAGGACGACCGGCACTGAGGCCGCCTCGCCCATGGGGGAGGACGACCAACACCAAGGTCACTTCGCCGATGGGCGAGGACGATCCACACCGCGGTCACCTCGCCTAGGGGCGAGGACGATCTACACTGCGGGCACCTCGCCCACGGGCGAGGACCATCCCGTCCTGAAACCGTGCATCCTCGTATAAGTTCCTGTAACTCGACTCTCAGGTCCGTGGACACAATACCCATGTCTCATCTCTCTCAGGATTATCAAAGAATGACTTCTGGAAAAATTGTAAAAGACTTAGTTGTTGGAATGGATTCCCGTCTATTGTATAAAACGGCTATGGTTAGCTTGAACACCAGTTGTGTTAACTATACGATGAATTAGGATCCTTTCGGAAAAACCAACGTCACGTTGAAGGCTAATTCTTAGGAAAAATCGTCAAAACGTCTAAGTCCCAAAACGGTCCGAAAGGGGCCTGGATCACGGCCAAACGGCCCACTTTCGATTTTAAAATAGGATTGAGCCCAAGGCTGGTATGACGGTCTATTTTTATTTGCAGGAAAAGATAAATGTCAAGTTTCCGAAGATAAATGTTAAGTTTCCGAAGATAAATGCAAAGTTTCCGAAGATAATCACGAAAGATGACGAAAAATGGAAAAGCCCGTCTCGCGACGAATCTGGCCCAAGAGAGGGTGTAAACCGACCTAGAGAGAGTATATAAGGAGGGCTCAAGGCGAGGAGCAAGAGAGGCTTTCTCAGAGCAAACTTAGCACTTAGAGCAATTTAGGTATTTTTTCCGTTTTTACTATCGAGCTGCGACTCATCTAGGTTAGAACATAAGTGGCTAGACTAGCGAACGTACCGACAGCTCTCGTGGCCTAGGATCCTACCTGTTGTTCACGCTCAAACGCGATTTCGGAAATAAGATCTTTTTTTTCTCTTTTGCTCTTTTCCGATTTATTATTGACTGTGTTGTGCGTGGCCCAGCAGATAGTCGGGACCTCCAGAGAAGGCTAGGTTAGCTTGGCTTTCCTCTGATTAACAAATCTCGACGGTGTGAATTCCGGTTCCCACAGAGTAAGTTCCAGGGAGTTCCTAGGATACATCGTAACCCACCGGGGCATCGAAGCTAATACGGAACAGATAAGGGCCATCCAATCAATTCCCTCCCGAGGAACGTCAAGGAAGTCCAGAGGCTAACATGCAGAATGGCGGCCCTGAGCAGGTTTATCTCCAGGCTCTCCGACAAGTCTCACGACTTCTTGGAGACTCTAATGAACTCGAAGGATTTCCAATGGACGGATAATTGTGAATCCGCCCTACATGAACTCAAGGCATATCTCACTACTCCTCCTCTCCTGTCAAAACCCTTGATAGGCGAAGTACTACTGCTGTACCTAGCAGTCTCAGAACATGCGGTGAGCGCCGTCCCTGTGCGCGAGGAAGGAAGCAAATAGCTCCCAATCTACTACGTGATCAAAGCCCTCTTGGATGCAGAGACTCGTTACAGCCACCTCGAGAAGCTAGCACAAGCACTGATGGTCTCTGCCTGCAAGCTGCGTCCTTATTTCCACGCTCATCCGGTCGTAGTTATCACCTATTTCCCCATTAATCTGGTTCTTCATAACCCCGAAGTCTCTGGACGCCTGGCCAAATGGGCGGTGGAGCTAGGAGAGTACGACGTGATATTCCGACCGGCTAAAGCTATAAAATCGCAGGTCCTAGCTTATTTTGTAGTTGAGTTGTCGCCTGCCTTGCTCTCGGCTCTGGAGCAAGAAGTACGTCTCCAAAGTAAGACTACAGAAGGAGAATGGACCATGTACGTCGACGGGTCCAGTAACATCCGAGGAGCCGGAGTAGGAATAGTACTCACCTCACCAACGGTGAATATGGCCTCATGGGCCGTAAGGTGCAACTTCAAGGCAACCTACAACGAAAACGAGTACGAAACCCTAATCGCGGGGCTGACACTCGCCCACCAGATGGGCGGAAAATATCCAGGTCTTCAGTGACTCATAGCTGATAATCAACCAGGTGCAGGGGGAATAACAGGCCAAGGATGATAGAATGATCCAATATATGGCGGTCGCTCAGTGCCTCCTCAAAAAATTCAGAAGCTATAAGCTTATACAGATCCCCGGGGAGAGGAACTCGAAAGTCGACGCTCTAGCTAATCTAGGGTCCGCCCTCAAAACCAAAACCCAGATGAGCATCCCCCTGCTAGTTCTCCAATGGCCAGCTACCCTGGAGGAGTCACCGTCTGAAGCAATCTCTGCAATCGAAGAATGAGAGACCTGGATGACTCCCTTAATTCGGTACATAGAGAACGATATCCGCCCACAAGACCGCAACGGAAGCAGAAGGATCAAGAAGAAAGCGGCAAGGTATTGCATCTCTCAAGGAGTGTTATACCAGAGATCCTTCTCTGGACTATACCTACGGTGCGTCGCTGATATACCATGGATTTTACCCGTTTTTACCCATGGTATATAGATGTTTTAAGATATATATATTATGTTTTGGAGTCTATTAGGTATGTTTTCAGGTACAGGAGCATTTTGAAGTCAAGTGATGATTTTGGAGTATTTTGGAGCTTAATAGAGATTTCATCCGAGCTGACCATCAAACCAGACCAGAGGTCGATATTCAGAGACAACAATCGATCGATGTACACTCTGTGCCATCGATCGACATCAGTATCCAAAGGTCGATGTATCAAGATTATAATCAATCGATGCACATCCTGTGACATCAATTGATACGGAGTCGCCCAGAGACAGAATGGTTCCAGTCGACTTAAAGCCCAAGTCTTCGCCAAATTACAAGATTGCCCCTGGCAGCCGCAGGTTCCCCTACGGCTACCTTGTTACGACTTCACCCCAGTCGAAGACCCCACCGTGGTATGTCAGTCTAGATAATGCCGGGCATTTACCAGATGGTTACCCAAACCCCAGAGCTCCTCAATGAGTTAACTTAATGAACTCACTATATATAGCTTGCTTATGTGTTTAAGGCAAAGCATGCTTTCTATTTTGTTATAGTTTATTGTTTAAGGTTTTTAGAGATTCTTAGAGTTGGAGAGAAGATCCAAAGAGATTTGTGATTGGAACACCATTATTTGTTTCTCTATCTATCTATCTGTTGGGGTCAAAAAGGGTCACGACGAAATTTACGTTCGAAAATATTTCTCGAAAAATATAATTCTCGTAAAAATTACTTAAACTAATTTTTACGATAAAATTATTGAAAAGATTTGTCCGCAGCGTCAAAACAAACTCCAATGGTTCGAGCATCAATCCACTCGACGATGGTCGAGTGGACATCGTAACTTGTCTACTCGACGATCGTTGTTGGGGTTGAAAACTGTCACGACAAAGTTAGTATCGAAACATTCAATAAAAACATACATCTCTGATATCTTTACGAAAGAAATCGTAAAAATAGAATCCTTGCGAGGAACTCTACGACCAAATCGTGTCTTCGTTAAAAACTCGATCGCTCAACGAAAGATCAACAACGGCGAAGGCTCGGCTCGATCATCGCAAAGCAGCCAACGGCACGCCCGGCTCGGTCGCTATAGCGACCAAGCATAATACGAAGCTCGGTTGCTATAGCGACCGAGCTCGAGCACAAGCTCGGTCGCTATAACGACCGTGCCCGAACACAGGTTCGATCGCTATAGCGACCAAGCTCCATACAAAGCTCGGTCGCTATAGCGACCAAACATGCATGCGTCGCGGTCCTTCCGTAGCATCCGACATCTTCCGAAATGACAATACGATGTAAAACTATAAAATCTCGACTGTCCTCATTACAACCTTCTGATATCACTCAAATTACGCTAAGGAGTGAATTACTCTCTCAAATAAGAGGTTTGGTTGTAGTACTTAGGGATCGAATCCACAAAGACTCTAAGATTACACAATAGATTGTATAGTCTTCGAAATAAAGCTAGATAGGTAAGTTTTAAACAGTAAATTAAATGGTGAGCAAGTCAGTTGCTCGATTGATTTGATTTGAGGTTGTTAACAGAAGGAAAGGTAGCTAGATTCAGGTATTTTCTCAGGCTCGACAAGTATGCAAGTTAATTAGGGTTTTTACTATTCATAGTTCTGAACACAAACTTTAGGTTTAAACGAATTAATTACCTTCAACTGGATCTCGGATCATGAACTATCGATCGATGATCATAAGAAAGTGTCAATCGATTATTCAATAGAATATCGATCGATGCACCTTTCACGATATCGACCGATACAACGATAGTTGCATCGAACGATATTGCTTCCAGCGAGCCTTAAGATCGGGTTTGATGGGTTCTCTAATCTAACTAGGAACAACTCTCGTCTGTTCTCAGTCAGATTAGAACATACTAGTTTAGTTTTCAGGAATTTGCTAAGTTTTCACTTATCCAAATTAATCCAAAGATCTAGGTCAAGGGTGATTAATCCTAAACAAAGCAATAAGAACAACTAGATGAAGAACCATATTTTAAACACCCTAACAATGGTCTATTTGCAATACATGAGTCAACCTTGTGAGAAACCTAAATCTAACAATGAGACTACTCAAACATATTCATAAGAAACATTATGATGGTCTGAATAATACTGCAATAGAATAAATAATAGAAGAACAAAGTAAAGAAATAAAGGGAGTTCAAGATCTTCCCTCTCTCAAGGTGCTAAGATCTCTCTCTCCAATCCAAAGCTTTCTCTCTCTAGAATAGTATGAAGAATAGCCGTCAACAATGGTTTAGAATAACATAAATAGGGTTTTAGGTCGTCCAGGGGTATCTTGGTAATTTGTGATTACTTCTGGGCTTAAATCAGTCATAAAATACACTTGGCTCACGTCCTGGCATCCATGTTGATCGATATGATGTGTGTAGCATCGATCGACATACAATGCTCTTCTCGACAGCTTCCTCTCACAAGGCAGACTAAACACTCTTCAGTAAAACGGGCATAACTTCTGATCTAACCGTTGGATTAACCCCAAACAGGTGGCTTGAAAAGCTAACTCAAATATCTATGTTGTGTCAAAATATCAGCTCAATCTCACAGTCGGAAGGTCTCCATCTTAAGGTAAACATCTGATGCATCTGTGCATTTCTGCAGTCAAAAGACTCCAAAAGACACCAAAATCACCATATTTCTCCAGAACGTACCTGAACCTGTAAATACTCTAAATAGACTCTATATTGTAGTAAATATATATAAAAACACCTATAGACCATGGCTAAAAATAGGTAAAATCCATGGTCGATCAACTCCCCCAGACTTACCCTTTTGCTTGTCCTCAAGCAAAACCAACAGGCAGTCTCTCTGAAAGAGGTTTGAAAACATCAGGGACTCAAAAGATTTTAATAACTCAGTCACCATCTCTCTAGTAGTGCAAGCCAAATCTTAAACATCCTAACCTTAGAAGCACATTATACAATATCCTAGTATAGCAACCAAATTCACCTAGTCAACAATTTAACAGATCCTGTTTGATAATCCCCTCTATTGATCTCATTTCTTAACATAAATAAAAGTGTAGGCTTTACCTTGGGAGTATCGATCACAAGATGCAAGGATTCTCAAACAAGTATCTGGAACTGCAGGTAAAAGTTAGTTCATATCCTCTCTCTCTACTCATTTCTCTCTTAGTCAAAGTCTGCATCCATTGCAGGATCATTGACCAAGATTGGATAGGCTTCCAAGAATCAAGACTTAATGGTTGTTGCCACCAAATCCTGTTCACTTCTTTTTGACCTATATCCAAGAATTCATATGAATCGAACCTTGATGATTGCCGCCACCAAGTCCCGTTCGAATTCTTTTTGTTGGAATCATTATGAAGCAAGCCTTAATGGTTGAAGCCACCAACCTCTACTTATATATCTAGGGTCGAAATAGAGAGAGAGAAGGTGATAAATCTTCACAAGGCTTTACCTTCCAGACTTGTTTGAAGAATCCGATCCCATGTATACCCAGCCCCAAGACAAGCAAAGTTGAGCTCAATTAGGTTGGAGATCAGCTTTGGTTCCTTCAAACACTCTGAGCAAGTGCAAACATAGTTGACAGGTTGATCCACTTTAGTATCTCTAGTACTTCTGCAGTCAGTAAATCTAAGACTGGTCTAAAGAGTGGTTAGATGACAAGTAATAAATCGAATTAGATCATCATCTCCTTCTTGACTCAATAAAAACTTTTTGAAAATTTTTTAAATAAGACTCATAAAGTAGATAAACGTTAGTAATCCCCCCAGACTTAAATTACACTGTCCCATTGTAACATTCGTCGTGGTTATGGTGGAAAGTATAACTCATATGGACTCAATTGAACAAGTAGAATCGAAATACCTGACCGAATTCGGGATCGATCGATGGAGTGGAGGTAACATCGATCGCTGCAAGTGGTTTACTGTCGAACGATATCGGCTGGGTCTCGTCGGTCGATAGGATAGTAATCCCTCTATTCAATATTTTTTTAAATAAAAAAAACGAAAATAAATAATAAATAAAAATAAAACCAAATTAAAAATTGCCTAATAGTGGGTTGCCTCCACTCAGTGCATATTTGTAGTCTTTAGCTTGACTGTGATACCATATCAATTGGTAGGTGGCATTCTCAGGCATGTAATTTGCCTATCCGGTATCTTTGCTGTTGCCCAATAATGCTTTACTCTTTGTCCATTTACCGGGATCTCTTCTCCCTTAGAGTTGATTAGCACTACGGTTCCATAGGGTCTGACTTCTTTAACAGTAAAGGGACCTGACCAGCGTGAGCGTAATTTTCCAGGAAATATTGTCAAACGAGAATTATACAGAAGCACCTGGTCATTCGGTTCGAAATGTCTAGAGATGATCTTCTTATCGTGATAAGCTTTTGCTCTTTCCTTGTATAACTTTGAGTTATCATAAGCATGATATCTGATTTCATCTAATTCATTCAGCTGAACCAATCTCCTTTCCCTGGCAGGCTTGACGTCGAAATTCATCATTTTTACAGCCCATGCCGCCTTGTGTTCTAACTCTACTGGAAGGTGGCATGATTTCCCATAAAGTAGGTGAAAGGGTGTAGTTCCGAGTGGTGTTTTAAATGCAGTTCTGTAGGTCCAAAGTGCATCATCCAATTTTTTAGCCAATCCTTTCTTGTGTTTCCTACTGTCTTTTCTAGTATTTCCTTGATCTGGCGGTTGGAAACTTCTACTTGTCCACTGGTCTGAGGATGATAAGGCGTAGCTACTCGATGGTGGACTCCATGCTTAATAAGAAGCTTCTCAAACACTTTGTTGATGAAATGAGAGCCTCCATCGCTTATTACCACTCTAGGAACTCCAAATCTAGGGAAAATGATGCTTTTGAAAAGTTTCATGACTACAGCAGCATCATTCGTCGGGGATGCTATTGCTTCTACCCACTTAGATACATAGTCGACAGCGACTAGGATATATTTGTTCCCGTACGAAGAAGGAAAAGGGCCCAAAAAGTCGATGCCCCAACAATCAAACACTTCCCCTTCAAGTATGAAATTTTGTGGCATTTCATTTCTTTTACTGATTTTTCCTCTTCGTTGGCACCGATCACATTGTGCAATGTAGGACTGAGCATCTCAAAACATGGTAGGCCACCAGAAGCCTGATTGTAGAATCTTAGAAACCGCCTTGAAAGTTGCAAAGTGCCCAGCGTAATCGGATCCGTGGCAGTGAAATAGAATATCTGGAACCTCAATATCTGCGACACATCGTCTATATATTTCGTCAGAGCAGTGTTTGTAGAGGCATGGTTCATCCCAGTGATATCTTCTGATTTCTCTCATAAACTTCTTCATCTTATAACCTCGGAGTTCTTCTGGCTCTACGTCGGCAGCTAGATAGTTTACTATATCAGCATACCAAGGCCTATCTGAACTGGTTGCAGCCACCGCACACACCCCCAGACTTGAACTTCTACCAATGGGAGAACCCATATCAGTTTGCATAAGGTGGTGGGCAACTTTGATATCTATGTCAACTATCACTGTGTCTTTGTGTGCCTTAAGTTGATGGTCGTCTAAAGTGTTGATCGATAACTTTCATTGAGTATCGATCGATGCTTCCTCAGATGTAAGACACACATGAACTATTAATGCTCAGTCCGCTCGGTAGACGTTTTCTAAGGGTAGGAAATCATTTATGGGGACGTCTTCTTCAATTATGATTCGTGAAAGATGGTCAGCTACTCCATTTTCTACTCCCTTCTTATCCCTTATCTCTATGTCAAATTCTTGTAGAAGTAGGATCCATCTTAATAGCCTTGGTTTCGCATCTTTCTTCTGCATCAAGTACTTTAGGGAAGCAAGGTCAGTGTGGACAACTACTTTCGAACCAACTAGGTAAGGACGAAACTTTTCAAAAGCGTGGACAACTGCTAGCAGTTCCTTTTCTGTTGTTGCGTAGTTCCTTTGTGCATCATCGAGAGTCTTACTAGCATAGTAGATGACATGTAATTTCTTATCCTTCCTCTGGCCAAGTATTGCGCCTATAGAGAAATCGCTTGCGTCGCACATTATTTCGAAGGGAAAACTCCAATCAGGGGCTTGGACGATAGGGGCTGTTACTAAAGCTGACTTGATCCCCTCAAAAGCTTTTAAACATTCTGGGGTAAAGTTGAATTTTACTTCTTTGCATAGAAGAGTTGTTAGGGGTCTAGCTATTTTGCTAATATCGACTGATACAACGATAGTTGCGTCGAACGATATTGCTTCCAGCGAGCCTTAAGATCAGATTTGATGGGTTCTCTAATCTAACTAGGAACAACTCTCGTGTGTTCTCAGTCAGATTAGAACATACTAGTTTAGTTTTCAGGAATTTGCTAAGTTCTCACTTATCCAAATTAATCCTAAGATCTAGGTCAAGGGTGATTAATCTTAAACAAAGAAATAAGAACAACTAGATGAAGAACCATATTTTAAACACCCTAACAATGGTCTATTTGCAATACATGAGTCAACCTTGTGAGAAACCCAAATCTAACAATGAGACTACTCAAACATATTCATAAGAAACATTATGATGGTCTGAATAATACTGCAATAGAATAAATAATAGAAGAACAAAGTAAAGAAAAAAGGGAGTTCGAGATCTTCCCTCTCTCAAGGTGCTCAGATCTCTCTCTCCAATCCAAAGCTTTCTCTCTCCAGAATAGTATGAAGCATAGCCGTCAACAATGGCTTAGAATAACATAAATAGGATTTTAGATCGTCCAGGGGCATCTTGGTAATTGGTGATTACTTCTGGGCTTAAATCAGTCATAAAATACACTTGGCCCACGTCCTGGCATCCATGTCGATCGATATGATGTGTATAGCATCGATCGACATACAATGCTCTTCTCGACAGCTTCCTCTTGCAAGGCAAAACGGGCATAACTTCTGATCTAACCGTTGGATTAACCCAAAACCGGTGATATTGGAAAGCTAACTCAAATATATATGTTGTGTCAAAATATCAGCTCAATCGCACTTTGGGAAGATCTCCATCTTAAGGTAAACATCTGATACGTCTGTGCAGTTCTGCACTCAAAAGACTCCAAAAGACACCAAAATCTCCATATTTCTCGAGAACGTACCTGAACCTGTAAATACTCTAAATAGACTCTATATTGTAGTAAATATATATAAAAACACCTATAGACCATGGCTAAAAATGGGTAAAATCCATGGTCGATCACCTTCCGCAAACCACAGCTTAACCATTTCTTGATTTCCAATCAAATGGAATCCTTGGTCTGGTTTTACGATAAAAACCACGAAAAACTATCTTTATCGAAGAAACCATAATAAACCTTTCGAGTGAAAAGACGGCCCAAAGAGTCCTAAAACTTAATTCGAAGCCCGCTTACGATTTCTTAAAAACCCATAAACCTTATGACGGTTTACGCTTGGAAGGATAAATGTCAAGTTCTGCGGATAAATGGAAAGTTTCCGCGGATAATCACGAAGATCGGGAAAATGGAATATCTCCATTTTTTGGCTATGACGGCTTAAGGGCAGTAAGAAAAAGCGTAAACCGACCTAGAGGAGAGTATATAAAGAGTTCAAGACAAGAGGCACAAGAGGACTCTTCTAGACGCAGAATTCTCTGCACTTAAAAACTTTAGGCTTTATTCTTGACAAGTTCGGTTTCTATGACTGGCACACGTTTACTAGACAAACTCGCCTAGGCAGTTCGATCTCTTGTCCAGCTCTATCAAATGAACTACGTTCGACTTGATCCTCGAAAGGGGTACGTAGGCAGCCTTTAAAAAGGTTCAGTCCGAAATCAATCAAAAACCTTTTTTGTATCTTTTTCGTCTTTTGTTATTGAACTGCGACTTAACTAGGTTTAAGGTTTTGGGTCGCTAGAACTAGGTAACTCGCTGACAGCCTTTGCGGCCAAAACTTTTATAATCTCTTGTAATGATCGCAACGCTCTTATGCGAATAAAATCTACTGTTTTCTCTAAATTTGTTTTGTTATCTTTTCATATTTTCCGCATCTATTTGGTCAGTTATCGTTGGCTCCGCAGAGATCCGGGACCTCAGGGAAATTAGGGTTTTCCTACTTTCCTTATTTATACGAAAATTGACAGTGCAAATTTTGGTTCCCACAGTTTGGCGCTAGAAGGAGGGGGGTACGGATTACTCTAACTCGTAGCCGCAAAACGCTTGTTCGAAAGATGTCTTGATATATGAAAGACAAACTTGCAGCACTGACTGCCCCTATGGCCAACGCTTAAACAAACGCCGTAGTGTTCAACAAAATCGAAAACTTAGTCGCAACCTTCCACTACAGGAAGAGCACTAAAACGAGCTCACGATTTCTCTCTCCACACACAAAGGGCAACGATAAAATCTTTCCAACCCCGTAAAATTGTTCTTATTACCGCGTTGGAAAAATCTCAGCGCGTAAGGATTTGACCAAGAGGCTTTTTCCGAAAACTTTTCAGAAAAATAAAGCTCGCTCTCCCAATAACTGCAGAAAACCCTAGGTTACTCGCAGAAGGCCAAGCTTAAAGCCAAGCTCGGTCGCTATAGCGACCGAGCATCGAAACAAGCTCGGTCGCTATAGCGACCTAGCACCAAGACAAGCTCGGTCGCTATAGCAACCGCGCATCAAAACAAGCTCGGTCGCTATAGCGACCGAAAGATCGAATAAGCTCGGTCGCTATAGCGACCGAAAGATCGAATAAGCTCGGTCGCTATAGCATCGAACAAAGCTCGGTCGCTATAGCGACCGAGCACCGAACAAAGCTCGGTCGCTATAGCACCGAACAAAGCTCGGTCCCTATAGCGACCGAGCACCGAACAAAGCTCGGTCGCTATAGCGACCAAGCATCGAGCCAAGCTTGGTTGCTATAGCGACCGAGCACCTAAACAAGCTCGGTCGCTATAGCGACCGAGCACGAACACGGTTCACTCGCTATAGCGACCGAGATGACATCCTCACTCGCTATTGCAACCTGTCAGGCCTCATAGGGGTCCTCCTTTGCGTTTTCCTTTGAATCCTCATCGTAACGCTTTTCGTTTCGTCTCAATCGGAGTTTCCGTTGAGATTTTACGACGAAAACAAGTGGGACTCGTCTTGGCTTGCTTCCACTCGCTATAGCGACCGAGATGACATCCTTACTCGCTATAGCGACCTGTCAGGCCTCAGAGGGGTCCTCCTTTGCGTTCTCCTTTGAATCCTCATCGTAACGCTTTGCGTTTCGTCTCAATCGGAGTTTGCGTTGAGATTTTACGACGAAAATAAGTGGGACTCGTCTTGGCTTGCTTCCACTCGCTATAGCGACCGAGATGACATCCTCACTCTCTATAGCGACCTTTCAGGCCTCATAGGGGTCCTCCTTTTCGTTCTCCTTCGAATCCTCATCGTAACTCTTTTCGTTTCGTCTCAATCGGAATTTCCCTTGAGATTTTACGATGAAAACAAGTGGGACTCGTCTTGGCTTGCTTCCACTCGCTATAGCGACCGAGATGACATACTCACTCTCTATAACGACCTGTCAGGCCTCAAAGGGGTCCTCCTTTGCGTTCTCTTTTGAATCCTCATCGAAACGCTTTTCGTTTCGTCTCAATCGGAGTGTCCGTTGAGATTTTACGATGAAAACAAATAGGACTCGTTTTGGCTTGCTTCCACTCGCTATAGCGACCGAGATGATATCCTCAATCTCTATAGCGACCTATCAGGCCTCAAAGGGGTCCTCTTTTCGTTCTTCTTTGAATCCTCATCGAAACGCTTTTCGTTTCGTCTCAATCGGAGTGTCCGTTGAGATTTTACGATGAAAACAAGTGGGACTCTTCTCGGCTTGATTCTACTTGCTATAGCGACCTGCCAGACATCATCACTCGCTATAGCGACCTGTCAGGCATCAAAGGGGTCTTCCTCTGGGTTCTCCTTTGAATCCTCATCGAAATGCTTTTCGTTTCGTCTCAATCGGAGTTTCCGTTGAGGTTTTACGACGAAAACAAGTAAAACTCGTCTTAAACTCCTTGGCTTGTTCCTACTCGCCCTACCTCCATCTTTGCGTTCTCTTTCGAGTCTCGATCAAAACGTCTCTTGTTTCGTCTCGATTGAAGTTACCAATGAAATTTTATGATATTAAAAATACACTTTTAAAAAAAGTCAATTCTCGCAGCGATAGGCAGAAAAATATTTTGACAATATGATTCCTCATCAAAGCAAACGACAATCTAAGATTCGTCTAAACGCTAGCAAAAGAAATCAAGAACACAACTAGAAACAAATACGACAAAGGGAACACGTCCTCCCCGCTCGTCTACTTAATCTAGCTGTTTAACCTATTCATTTCGCTCAAGAAACCTACAGAAACATCGTTACTTTTACATCTCCATAAGTCGCGCCTATTTACTTAATTCGTAAAACCAGTCGCCTGTTACTTACGCAAAAATTATTCGTATAAATCGAATCAAGCATACGAAGAAACTTTCGAAAGTAAACATAACAGGTTTTACGAAAAAGTATTTTTCTTACAGCAAAAATGAAGCTGTATGATCCGACATTGGACGATCAATCTAAACTTTATTTCCTCACACCAGGATCTTTCAGATCCCATTCTTTAGCCATGCGGATCACCAGCATCCACTCTCATTTCCTTGGTTACATCTGAGTAGGAAATCACACCGCAATTGAATCCGCATGGGCTCTCTATCGAGCTTCTTAGGCTTTGTCTCTATCCGATACAAAGGAAACAACTTCCATACGAATAAAGGAAACATTATACGAAACTTTCAACGTATAAATTAAACCCAAAGTGGAAAATCGTTTCCTATGACCATGGGCATACTCGGCCTATCAATCTCGATAAACACTATTCGGTCCTCGCCCAATTACGCCTTCCCTTGAAAGCCGAACTGGGTTACGGTATCCATCTTAAGGACGATTCTAACCGACTTGACCTTATGGTCTAATCCTTTACCGACTACATCCTCGGCAATGCGGCTGAACACAACCTTCACGCCAAGCCAAAACAATTGAGCGACCACCGCTCCGTTAACTTGACAGCTAAACGATAATCCGTAATTTTTCTTGCAACGCTAAGTAACGATTACACAAACAATTATCGTATGATCCAGAAATGGGAATCATACGGTAACATCGTCATAACAAAACTCAGGTTTAACAACCAAACAGTTAACGGAAAGGTTGAATTTGTCAAAAATCAACCAAGTTCCATATTCTATGATTCACTTTAAGCCCGCTATGTTTTACTCGTAAAATGCGGCATGTAAGGAAAACTCTCAACAGAGCTCTTAGAGCTATACGAAACATCCTCAATTATACACGAAAACAAATCTCGGAAGGCTAACACCTTTTTAAGCACAGTGTAGGAGGACGCCTCTTTCCAGGGACAAACCTACGTGACCCCTTGGCCCTAACTCCTCTATCAACATAACATCCAAACCGGAACAACAGATTTGACTGCCAACATCCGCAGCTAAACCAAAATGTTTCTCCAAACATAGGGTTAAGACTTAACCCTCGCAACACTGCATAACATCATCAAGCCCGCGAACAATTCCTGCACGAAACGCGGCATACGATAGAAAAACCAAACTTCAGCATTGCGAGACGTCGCAGACGCTTGAAGAAACATTTTTCGAAAAAATACCATCCTCGATAAAAACACTACCTTCGAGGACCAAACAATCATACGCACTAACACCCTCTTGAAACACGTATCCTTCGCAAAGATTCAAAAACGTTAATATCTACCAATAAGTTTGTTGCTGATCACAACGAACTCTTAACGGTCCTAAACAGACTTAGCAATCTCGTAGAGATAGCTCTCATACACCCAACACAAGGGTAATAGCGCTATAAAAGAAATCCAAATTTTTGGTCAGCACTTCCAGGAGACTTAGAAATTGTCCTTGGAGAGATGCCTGATTCCAACCATACAAGTCGTATAAGCCGAGAACCTATCGCGGACTTTAAATCGGTGTGGAATCAGGTTGAAACTTTAACGGGATACGTAAGCCGAATTAGTCATCGCACCACCTAAACCAGAAGTAAGCCTAGGTCTTGCCCTAAACCAAGCACACTGGTCTCTAACATCTCTAGGCATGATATCGAAAGATACGAGATCCCAAAATATGTCTCTTCGCTTGTATTCCAACGGTCATAAAGTTCCGGAAAGCAAAATTTTTGCGTACATTCTTATCTAAAACGAACAGCAAATATAACGATCTACAAAGAGTTAGATATGCGATGACAACTCATACTCTTCCCTCTTCATTCATACGAATACAAACATGCTCTTAAAACGCGAAACACAATTTATTTAAAAAAGGAAGTCGCAAAGCGGCTGGGATTCGAAGCCACACGCTTTCAGCCCGAAAACATAAATACTGCCACACTTGCCCAAAGGTCTAGTATAAAACGCCATCAGCAGCAACATGCCTCATAATCTCTACATGACATACAACTAGACCGTAAAGGTCTCACTGGAAAACAGGACATAAGATTCTTAACTCCAAGACGAACTACGAATGGCTTGATCCCTTTTGACAAAGGGTACGTAGGCAGCTTTCATCAAGCGCAGCCTCAATCTTATAATTAAGATTCCACTCTTCTTAGAGTGAACGTACAACTTTCAACGGACATTTTCAACCATTAATTCCGCCTAACTTGCCTGACTTGTCTTATCGCACGCTAGAACCTCACATCCATAATCCACGGTTCTAACGGGCTGGGGGGGGGCTAACTATTGGGGTCAAAAATGGTCACGACAAAATTTACGTTCAAAAATATTTCTTGAAAAAGATAATTCTCGTAAAAATTACTTAAACTAATTTTTACGATAAAATTATTGAAAAGATTTGTCCGCAGCGTCAAAACAAACTCCAATGGTTCGAGCATCAATCCACTCGGCGATGGTCAGTGGACATCGTGAACTTGTCTACCGACGATCGTTGTTGGGGTCGAAAACTGTCACGACAAAGTTAGTATCAAAACATTCAATAAAAACATACATCTCTGATATCTTTACGAAAGAAATCGTAAAAATCGAATCCTTGTGAGGAACTCTACGACCAAATCATGTCTTCATTAAAAACTCGATCGCTCAACGAAAGATCAACAACGGCGAAGGCTCGGCTCGATCATCGCAAAGCAGCCAACGGCACGCCCGGCTCGGTCGCTATAGCGACCATGCATCATAAGCCCGAACACAGGCTCGGTCGCTATAGCGACTGAGCCCGAACACAGGCTCGGTCGCTATAGCGACTGAGCCCAAAACCGGCTCGGTTGCTAACAAGCTCGGTCGCTATAGCGACCAAACATGCATACGTCGCGGTCCTTCCGTTGCATCCGACATCTTCCGAAATGACAATACGATGTAAAACTATGAAATCTAGACTGTCCTCGTTACAATCTTCCGCAAACCACGGCTTAACCATTTCTTGATTTTCAATCAAATGGAATCCTTGGTCTGATTTTACGATAAAAACCGCGGAAAACTGTCTTTATCGAAGAAACCGTAATCAATCAAAAACCTTTTTTGTATCTTTTTCGTCTTTTGTTATCGAGCTGCTACTCAACGAGGTTGAAGGTTTTGGGTCGCTAGAACTAGGTAACTCGCTGACAGCCTTTGCGGCCAAAACTTTTATAATCTCTTGTAATGATCGCAACGCTCTTACGCGAATAAGATCTACTGTTTTCTCTAAATTTGTTTTATTATCTTTTCATATTTTCCGTATCTATTTGGTCAGTTGCCGTTGGCTCCGCAGAGATCCGGGACCTCAGGGAAATTAGGGTTTTCCTACTTTCCTTATTTATACGAAAATTGACAGTGCGAATTTTGATAAAAAAAAATTCTTGTCTTTTCAGGTGCATGCCCAACAGTACCAGAAGCAACAAGGAAACTCAGCTACTATTCTCAGAAGATCCTGCAAGCTTGGAACGTTCGATCCGAAAAGACAAACGTTCCACATCGATTGACATCAACACCAGTTCGTCGACCGATACACGCACACCAGCATCGACCAAGATATCTTCTCTGTCGACCGATACTCGCTCATCACCGTCGACCAACACTACTCTTCCGTCGGCCGACATCTCTCATCCGACAACGATCGATACCTCAGTCATTACATCGATCTACACTCAGCCGCGAGACATGGTTGCGACACTAATTCTCAGACAAGACGAGAATGCGGACCTGCGTGATCAAGAAGGTCACCTGCGTAATGCAGCGGGTCAAAAGTAAGATGCTCGAGGGACTGTAATCCCTGAACCTGAAGCTGCAGCTACAAGAACTTTGGCTGATTACAACCGTCCAGATCAGTTCTATGCCAACAGATCAGCCATTCGCCCTCCAGCTATTAAGAGAGGCGATTTCGAGTTGAAGCCGCAGTACTACACACTTGTGGGATAGACACCCTACTATGGGTTATCTCACGAGCATCCTATGGACCATCTGAAGAGGTTCGAGGATCTCATATCTGCTATCAAAGCCAACGGAGTCTCTGAGGACTACCTTCTCTGCAAGCTCTTCAAGTACTCTCTTGCTGGAGAAGCTACGCAGTGGCTTAAGCTGTTACCACCAGGATCTCTTACATCCTAGAGTGACATTAAAAAAGCATTCCTGCGTAACTTCTTTGATGATGCATGCGCTGAAGACTTGAGGAGCAAGATTGCTAAATTCACTCAGGAACCTGGAGAATCATTCAAGAATTGTTGGATCAGATTCAGGTCATACCAGCAAGATTGTCCACACCATGGATTCAACCAAGTGCAACTACTAAGCACTTTCTTCAGAGGTATCGCACGACAATATCAGATGGCTCTGGACACAGCTAGTGAAGGAAACTTCAACATCAGAAATCCAGAGGAGGCTACAAAGCTTATAGAGAACTTAGCATCCAGCAAGAGCACCAAGAACACTGATTTTGACAGAAGGAAATCTGCAGCTTTCCTTGAGAAGGAGAAGATGGATGAAGTAAAAGCAAAGCTGGATAGTGTTCATAGGCTGCTAAGGAAGCAGGTTTGCTCAGTAGAAGATGCAGAAGCTGTAGATGCAGAGGATGATAACATAGAAGAGGATGTGAACTTCATCAGTGGAGCTTGATTTCAGAGGTCGGGAAACAAGGAGGAAACAGAAACTTCTTTGGACAAAGAAGTAACTTCAATCAGAATTCACAGAAGCCCTTCAACAACAACTACAGCAGCAACTTCAACAAAAACAGAAGCTATGGAAATTCATCTTACCAGAATCCACCACCACTAACTCAGGAGAGCAAGATAGAAGCCATGCTTGACCAGGTTCTTGAAGGTCAACAGAAACTGGCAGTGGATTTCAATGGGAAGATTGATGATGTCTACACCAACCTGAACACAAAGTTTGAAGCTTTGAGCACCCATGTGAGGAAATTAGAGACTCAGGTGGTTCAGACAGGAGAAGCTTTTAAGAAGTAAGAAGCTTTTAAGAAGTAAGAAGCCTTAAAAAGGGGGATAGGTGAAGAAGCAACAAAACACCACGTGAATGCCATCATAGACGATGATTTCTGGAAAGGGGTGAAGTTTGAAAGCTGCAAGAAGGGGATTTCGAAGTGGAAAGTTCCATGAGTTTCGGTGAGTCACTTTGGTGTCGACCGACCTCGACTAATAACCATCGAACGATGGACTCTACACCGAGTCGATCGACGAGCATTGACGAGAAACGATCGACACCATCAGCAGAATTGAGTGCTTCACGCAATGCCGTGAGGATAATGACTCACGAGGAGTTTGCAGCAAGACACCCGCATCCACCCAGCCCTTTTTGTGTCAAAATTGATCGACATCAAGAACCAGCCATCGACCGATGGAGAGATGATGGAATCGATCGACAACCTCCAGCACCCATCGGTCGATGATGAAGGACTTTTCAAGGGTCCTATCAAAAGTTGTAATATAAAAGATGTCAAACCGGTTCCATGTGATCACAAAGCAAAGGGAATGCAAGCTTATGATTAATCTAAATGCAACCATTAAGAGAGATGATTATTAAACTAAGACAATATTTAAATGCAATAAAAGATGAAACTTTCTTTCTTAATGAGATGGGAGAACTCATGGGCTAAGGGAATTGACCTTGGGGAGATCAAGCATCAATCTAAGGTGGCAGGAACAATCAATCTAGCAACCTTAGGCCTAGACACAATCCTAAACAAACTCTATGGTCAAGAAGAATGTTCATTTGCTAACACATCTCAAGCATCAAATGGTCATTGGTTGAATAATATGCAAGCAATCATTAAGAGCGAGTCTACTAGCCATCTTAACACCTTTACAACAAATGGTCTTTGGTAAATAATATTAAAAGCTTAGTAGAATTGGTTCAGACATTTCATAGAACACCTTGTGGGTGGGAAATGTCTAGAACTCAACCTTTGAGAGGCCAACTCCAAAAGTGGATTACTCACTAATCACCATGATCACTCTTGAATCCATGAGAGATTCAAGCTTAATCATGTAGAGAAAGAAAGGGGATGAAATCAAACAATCAAGAACACAAAGATGAGATGAGATTATGATTCAAAGATAAAGCTTTACACAAAAGGTTTGTGTTCTTAGAGAGAAAATAACATAAGTCCCAAATTAGGGATAACAAGGGTACTTATACTTGGCTTAAAAGCCCTAAACACATCATAGAAATTGACTAAAGGGTCCTTGGAAGCTATTAGGTCTCGACCAATGGGAAAACAGGATGAAAAACGCTCAGGGTCGTGGTTGGATGGTCTGGCCCGTGCATGTCCGACCCGCGCAGGACCGTCCGGTCCGTTCCTCGTCCCGCGCGGGTGTGCTGGCCCGGGCGTCCCGTCCCGCGCGTCTGTGCAGCTTCGTCTGGCTTCGTCCCGCGTGGGTGCTGCGTGCAGCTTCGTCGGCAGCGCATCCGGCTGTCCGTCCGTCTCTTGTCTCGCGCGGGTACTACGTACCGCGCATAGTCATTCGAGCATCCGGAAGTCTTGCTCGTCTCTTGTCCCGCGCGGGTACTGCATACCGCACGTCCCAGACTGCGCTGTCTCGATCCTTCTCGTCCGGCTCAGGTAATACGTCCCGAGCAGATCAGTCCGCGCACCAGCCTGCTTCAGTCCATCCATGGATCCGATCCATCCTGCGCGGGTAAGTGAACCCGAGCGTTCTAGGCCGCGCGTCCGTGTGTCCGTCAAGCTCTCCATGTGCGGGTGAACAAGGCTGAGCACGTCCATCCGTCTGGTCCAGCCGAGTCAAACCGAAGCCATCTCTGCCCAACTAGGCCAAACTCCGTTTTTATCTCATTCTTGCATCAAAACCACTCTCAACACCTTCTTTTACTCCATGGGACACTCCAATACCTGATAAGGACTTATGAATGCAAAATGGGTCCTAAAGATGCCTAAACCTTAACCTACAAGACAATGAATGCAAAATAAAGATGGCTAAATCAAAGAAATATGAAGACATCAACTTGGAGAAGTTCTTCTCTACAGCAAGGACTAAGGAGGAGAGGTTTGAAGGAGGGAACTCATAACCAAAAGAATGCTCTTCTTAGTTCTCAACTTGATAACCTTGTATAATCATACCAACTAGCTAGAGCAAACACTTTATCCAACTCTAACTTCTCAAGGCCTATCTTAATCTTTTGATCCCTACAGTCATTCATCATGAATCCACAAAGCACAAATCCATTTATTCTCTAACAATCATTTAGCAAACTCAGAAGATCTCTTGCAAATGGTCAAATGGTCCAAGTCATTTGGTTTCGGTGAAAAAGGCTTTGATGCAAAGTGAAACAAGAGGTTCAAAGGATTTTTCAAAGGGTGGTTCACTCTCAAAACAAGTAGCCTTGACATTGCACATAATTTATCTAAGAAAGGGATCAACTCATGCATACAATGCTCAATCTCCCTTGTTCTACCCTTCTCCCAAACATAAACATGGAATACTCTTATCTACAATGCCAAACTCAACTCACATCAATCACCCAAATGCTTCCCAAGAACTCCAGGCACTTTTTCTCATATAGAACTCTTTTTTTTATTTGATGTCTAACAAGGGATTTTTATACTTTTTAAAACCCCCTCTAACTCTCTTTTAACTTGCTAGCCCCCTTTCTTATTTTTTTATTTTCTTTTTCTTTTTCTTCTTTTTTTTTCTTTTTCTTTTTCTTTGGGGGTCAAGACTTTCATCTTAAATAGGAGCTAGAGAGTTTCTTTTCTAATCCCAAAAAGACTAAAAATATTGAGTTCTAAGAGTTCATTCTTTTCTTTCATAACCTTTTCACATTCCCAAATAAAACTTTTCAACACTCACCCCCCAATCCTATGAGCTAGACAATAGAGTGCCTAATCTAGCAAGAATGGAGACTAAGCATTTTCATTCTCAATACTCTCAAGATTATGCACATGTAAGACTTTCAGAAAACTTCCTCACTCATCAAAATAATATAAGCTTGAAAGGAAGGAAGGGTTTATGAGAATGGAGTACCACTTGAGTTTGTCAAAAAGATAGGCAAAGAATGGGAGAGACAACTCAAGTGTTCTATCCATGACTCAGTACACAAGGGACCATGGGCAAGAGACCTAGAGTCTAAATTAGACAGGAGTAAACTTCAAAAAGAGAGCATCAATCAATCAAATAAGCTTTATGAAGAGTTTTCAAGGCTCGAAGTTTACAAGCTATCCTAAGGCTGCTCAAGCTACTTACCATGATTATAAAGGCTATCACTTTAAGAACTTAGCATGAGCATCTTTACAAGGTAACTATCATCCCTGTCCCCTTATGCATGATGCAACCTATATGATGCATTTTTTTATGCAAGTGAATGATCTAGACTTAATCCTAATGCAACTACATGATTCTTTTTGTGCTTTTCAAATTTTTCAAATTTTTATGGCTTTTCTATGCAATAACTTTCTACAAATGCATGCTTATGACATAAAACACAAGATGATCAGCAACTTGGCACCTCCCCCACACTTAATTCACACAGTCCCTGTGTTTGTTAAATGTAGAGAAGGGCCCAAAAGAGAAGAAAAAATCTAAATGAAAAGATAAATGGTATATACAATGGTAATGTTTTGGAGTACCTCTATGGAGCGTGTGTGAGGCTGATGCCTCACCCTGAGAATCATCTTCCTCATCAGTGGTGTCTAGAGAAGGAGACTTGTTCCCGGACTCGGATGGAAGGATGTATGGGTTTCTCAAGCGGCGGAGAGCTTGCTTCTTGGTCTGTGGCGCAGAAGGATCATGAAGTGGCTGAGTAGGAGGTGCAATGAAAGCATCAAGATCAAAATCCTCAGCCTTACAACCAGCTACAGCTCCCCTAGCCAGAACATCAGCCACATTCCTCATAAACTGAGCTGAAGCTTCAGCTTGTCTCTTCACAGTTCTTCTCAGCTCTTTGCACTTGTTGGTGAGCTTGAAGATAGTCATATCCTGAGCTCTGTTCCACCTCTGAAGACTGCTAATCTGGTCATGAGCCTGGCGAATGGGACCAAGAGGCAAAGCACTGGTGCACTGGTCGAACATGTAACGAGGGGGACCAAAGAGATGTGCAGTGGCTCTGCTAGTGTATCCCTGATCATATTCCGCCACCTTGCGTGCTGCCTTTTCACCCTTGGAAAGAGCCATAGGGCCTAGGGCGCCATGAGGTCCAAGTAAGTGCTTCTCACTGATGTCAAATCTTATGGCTCCTGGAGTGCTCAAGGTAGTGAGGGAATAGTTGGGGAGGATCAGCTCAACTTTTTGGGTACCTCTCAAATAGGAGTAAACACACTTCCCACTAAACCTTCCAGAGAGATAGTGAGCTGACTTCAAGAATTGTAGATCCAAGAAAGTGGTGCCAGCTGCATCATTTCCCAAACTTATCCCCTGGTAAGCAAGCAATGGCGTTATCAAGCATCCAATCCCAATCTGAGCTTCAGGGTCTCTGTTTGTCCAGCTCCAAGCCTTGTAGTACATGAGGCGCTTCACAAAGAATCCCACTATGCCAAAATCCTTGTAGAAGTCACTAGGAACCAAAGGGAGATGAGGCTGTAAAGCATAGTGCTGGACAGCTTGGTGCAGAAATTTCACTTCATCTCCAAAGACTGTTCCTACTTCTTTCCTGGGGAACAAGGTATGCACAAGCAATCTATGGAGATAGCGCACTGAAGGGTGTCGGATGGAGGCATTCTTGTCGCGGTTGGCACTCCTAGTCTTGCCTGATAACAGCTTCCAAGTAAGGTTTGTGATGTTCATCTCTCTCTTGACCTTGGCAAGCTTTGGAAAGGATGGATCTTTTTGGTCTTGAAAACCAAGCACTTCCTCAATCTCCTTGAATGTCATGGAGTAGGTTCGCCCATCAATCTTAAAATGTATCTTCCCCCATCCTTGCTCCACATTATTGGAAGTGTGAAAGGTGGTTTCCAGAGATGACAAGAATTGGCAAGAGACTTCTTTGTAAGTGGGATAAGCCATGGTGTAGAAGCTGCCCATACTCATGTGGCCTAGCATCTCCTGGATGTCATCTTCAATTGACAACTCCTTGAGGGCCATCCTATCAACAAATCTGGTTGGAGGCCAAGAGACACCTTTTCTCATTTGCTCTAACAGCTCCTCTTCAGTGGGTGTCTTCTGCATGTCTCTGTTATCATTGAAGGACTTTGTTGAGTTAGGATCCTGCTCAGCTTCACTGCTCTCATGAGAATGTTCCTCTTCAGCACTTGCACCCTTTTACTCCAAGGGAGGAGGTGCCACAGTCTTTCTTGGCGCCTTGGCTTTTGATGTGGGAGCTGGTTCATTAGCACCTCATTTGGTGCCTTTCTCCAAAACTAAAGCTCCCAACCTGGTGCTCCTAGGTGCTCTTGCTTTCTTGGGAGGGGCTTTCTTGTGAGCAAAGTCAGCCACACTCTCACCAACAGCAACTCTCTTGGCTGTGCTTTCTTTCTTATCATTGCCAAAGCTTGCTGCCTACGCTCCTCCTTTGATTCAGGTATGGAGCCTAGTTCTTTCCCAAACTGAGCAGTCAGTCTCTTTGCAGCCTGTTCTTTCTCTTCTTCCATTTGAGCTTCACTTTTTCTCCCCATTGTACCTGAAAATTCAATCCTTGGAAAAAGAGTGGGCACAAGAAAGAGAGAAACATGATCAAACACAAACAAGCTGTAATAAGATCATCAATCTCAACAGGAGCTAGCACAATGCAATCATGCTCATAAAATATATACACTTTTTTTTAATGAACACAAGAACTTCAAATTAGCAATAATCAAGATTAACTAGAGCTCAGCTTGAAATTGGAACCAAATCAACCTCTAACACAACTTATCTCACCCATCTAGCCCACTATCAACCCTAATTAAGCTAAATTTGAAAAAGCCCCAAATCTCATGAACCCTAATTTCTCAAAGTTCAAATTAAACTCAATTCCACCATGAACTCAACTACCCAACATGATCTATGAGCCATCCCTAGTTTATTTCACAAGAATCTAGCAAGAAAATGGCCAAATTTCAAGTTCAAAATTTTAGGGTTCATGAGCATTACGAATTTGAACTTAAAGAAACCATACCTTGCTTTGTACGAAGGATAAAGATGAAAAGATTCAAGGAATTAGACTAAGAAGATGAAGACTTGGATGTGGAAAAAAAAATGGAGTGATTTGGTGGAGATTTGTGTGAGATATGAAGTTTTAGGTGTATGGAGGCTAGAGAGGTTTTGAGATTTGGGAAGATGGTGAAGTGAGGGGAGAGACACGATTTTTAGGTATTAGGAGGGTTTGGGTCGGGTCGGAATGTGGGCGGTGATGAAAGGACTTTTCTAAGGTCCTAATCAAATGATGTAGTATATGAGATTGTCGAACCAGTCCTAAGTGACCATGAAACAGAGGGAATGCAAGTCTATGCTTTTCTAATTGCAATCATTAAAGAGGATGATGATTAAACTAAAATAATAAGCAAAATGCAACAAAAAGTAAAACTTTCTTTCTTATGAGGAGAGTGAGACCCATGGGTATAGGGACTTGATATCAAATGATTAAGATTCAATCCAAGATGCTAACTTTTCAATCAATCTAATTCCTTATGCCTAGACAACAAAACTAAGCAAGCTCTATCCCTAGATGAATGCTCTTTTGCAATGATCACCCAAGTACACCAAATCCCTTTGGCTGTAATGATCAAAGCAAACATGGAGAATGAGTCTAATAGCAATCCTAGCTTCTTTGACAACTAATCCCTTAGGCAAAGCAAGCTAAAAGCATAGATGAGTTGGTTCAGGCATTTCATAGAACACCTTCCGGGCATGAAATGCCTATGACTCTATGTTTGAGAGGCCAACTCAAATATAGCTTTAAGAACACCAAATCAATGCAAGGAGATGATAGATCTAACACTAAGTACCTTGGATCTACACTTAATCACTCTCTATCACCCTAACCCATGGATCTTAGATGGATCTACTCACTAATCCACATGCTTACTCTTAAACCCATTAGAGATTCAAGCTTAAACATATAGAGAAAGAAAGGAGATGAAATCAAACAATCAAGAACACAAAGATAAGATGAGATTATGAATCAAGATGAAACTTTTCTCAAGAGGTTTATGTGTTCTTATAGTTAGGCTTAAAAGCCCTAGAAACATAGATTAAGATTACTAAAAAGCCTTTAAGCTAAATGGGTCTAAACCAATAGGAAAGAGGTACAAAACTTCGGTCAGGGTGAATCAACACCTTCCAACCGGTCCAAGCTACCCGCCGTCCAGCTGGCAGCGTTCTTTGCTCCGTCCAGGTTCCATGCCGTCCGTCTCATCCCGGCCGCCTCACCCCGGTCATCAGCACCTTCTTCACGACCGGGTACTCCTAGCCGGACAGGCCACCCCGGTCGTCCTCGGTTTGGACGCGTCTTGTTCGCCCGTCCGGATGCACGTACCCGGACGTATCTCCCGGACGTCTCTCGGCCTGGACGCGTCTTGTTCTTCCGTCCGGGTGTACCTCCCCGGACGCGTCTCCCCGGACGTCCATCAGTTCACATCGTCTGGGTGCTCCTACCCGGACGCGTCTCCCCGGCCGTCCAGCTGCTTCTTGTGGTCTGTCCTGATCCGTCCGGGTGTATGTAGCCGGTCAAGACTACCCGGTCTAACTCTCTTCTCTTGGTTTTACTTCTCTTCTCATAGCCAATCTTGATTCTTCACTTCTTTTTGGGTCATAAGGTTTCCAAACACCTCAAATCTCACCAAAGCATACTCCAACACCTGATAAGGACAAATGAATGCAAAATGATCCTAGACAAGCCTAAACTTAGCCTACAACTCAAAGAATGCAATAAAAAGATGGCTAAATATATGAAAATATGCAAGACATCAACTCCCCCACACTAGTCCTTTACTTGTCCACAAGTGAACTAGTAAGGACTAAGGAGGAGAGGTTTGAAGGAGGGGACTCATAGCCAAAAGAATGCTCTTCTTAGTTCTCAACTTGATAACCTTGTATAAACATACCAAGTAGCAAGAGCAAAAACTCAATCCAACTCTAACTTAACAAGGCCTATCTTAACTCCTTCGATCCCTACACTTACTCATCATGAATACACAATCCACAAATCCATTTGCTCTCTAACAATCATTAAGCAAACTCAAAAGACCTCTTGCAAATGGTCAAATGGTCCAAGTCATTTGGTTTGGTGGAAGAAGGTTTTATGCAAGTGAAACAAGAGGTTCAAAGGGATCTTTCAAAGGGGTGGTTCACTCTCAAAACAAGTAGCCTTGACATTGCAAATAATATATCTAAGAAAGAGATCAACTCATGCATACAATGCTCAATCTCCATTGTTCTACCCTTTCCCTAAATACATAAGTTACATCCTTATTCCCAATGCAAAAATACCACTCACATCTCTCACCCAAAGATTCCCCCCAAATACTCAAGATATTTTCTCATTTGAAACTCTTTCTTAATGAAGTGTACAAGGGATTTTTCACATTTTAAACTCTTTTCAGCTCTTTCTAAACATTGCTAGCCCCCTTTCCATTATTCTTTTTCACTTCTCTTTTTTTTTTTTTTTTTTTATGGGGGCCAAGACTTATTTACTAACTTAGAGCTTACAATATTTCATTTTTCTTATCCCTTCTAGACTTAATCACTTATAACTTTAGAGTCCCAAGAGTCAACCTTTTCTTTCATAAACCTTTCACTTTCCCAAGATCACACCATACAACACTCACCCCCATCCTAGAAGCTAGACATTATGAGTGTCTAATCTAGCTAAAATGGAGACCAAGCATTGTCGTTCCCAATACTCTCAACATTATGCACATGTAAAGCTTTCCAAAGAAGGCCTCACTCAACAAATAATGAAGGCTTGAAAGGAGGTAAGGGTTTTAGGGTGTGGAGTGCCACTTGAGTTTGTCCAAAAAGATAGACAAAGAATGGGAGGGACAACTCAAGTGTTCTATCCATGACTTAGTACACAAGGGACCATGAGCAAGAGACTTAGAGTCTAAATATGACAGGGCAAACTTCAAAGAGATAGCATCAATCAATCAAATAAGCTTTAGGAAGAGATTTCAAGGCACAAAGTTTACAATCTATCCTAAGATTGCTCAAGCTACTTACTATGATTATAAAGGTTATCACTTTGAGAACTTAGCATGAGCATCTTTACAAGGCAACTATCATCCTTGTCCCCTTATGCATGATGCAACCTATATTATTCTTTTTCACTTCTCTTTTTTTTTTTTTTTTATGGGGCCAAGACTTATTTACTAACTTAGAGCTTACAATATTTCATTTTTCTTATCCCTTCTAGACTTAATCACTTATAACTTTAGAGTCCCAAGAGTCAACCTTTTCTTTCATAAACCTTTCACTTTCCCAAGATCACACCATACAACACTCACCCCCATCCTAGAAGCTAGACATTATGAGTGTCTAATCTAGCTAAAATGGAGACCAAGCATTGTCGTTCCCAATACTCTCAACATTATGCACATGTAAAGCTTTCCAAAGAAGGCCTCACTCAACAAATAATGAAGGCTTGAAAGGAGGTAAGGGTTTTAGGGTGTGGAGTGCCACTTGAGTTTGTCCAAAAAGATAGACAAAGAATGGGAGGGACAACTCAAGTGTTCTATCCATGACTTAGTACACAAGGGACCATGAGCAAGAGACTTAGAGTCTAAATATGACAGGGGCAAACTTCAAAGAGATAGCATCAATCAATCAAATAAGCTTTAGGAAGAGATTTCAAGGCACAAAGTTTACAATCTATCCTAAGATTGCTCAAGCTACTTACTATGATTATAAAGGTTATCACTTTGAGAACTTAGCATGAGCATCTTTACAAGGCAACTATCATCCTTGTCCCCTTATGCATGATGCAACCTATATGATGATTTTTCTCTTCTTTTTTTTATGCAAGTGAATGATCTAGACTCAATCCTATTGCAACTACATGATTCTTTTTGTGCTTTTCAAAATTTTAAAAAAAAATTTTTTTTGGTTTTTTCTATGCAATAACTATATACAAGTGCATGCATATGACATAAAACACAAGACCATTAGCAACTTGACACCTCCCCCACACTTAATTCACACATTCTCTGTGTTTGTTATATGTGGAGAAGGGCCCAAAGAAAGAAAATAAAACTAAATGAGATGATGAATGGTATATACAATGATACGGTGTTGGAGTACCTCTATGGAGCATGGGATGAGGCTGATGCCTCTCCTTCAGAGTAATCTTCATCAGCAGTGGTGTTTAGGGACGGTGACTTGTTTCCGGACTCGGATGGGGCGATGTAAGGGTTCCTCAAACGGCGGAGAGCTTGCTTGCTGGATTGTGGTGCAGAGGAGTCAATAAGTGGCTGAGGAGGGGGTGTATTGAGAGCATCAAGATCAAAGTCCTCAGCCTTGCAGCCAGCTACAGCCCCCCTAGCTAGAACATCAGACACTTTCTTCAATAACCGGGCTGAAACTTCAGCTTGCCTCTTCACAGTCATTTTCAGCTCTTTGCACTTGTTGGTGAGCTTGAAAATGGTCCTATCTTGAGCCCTGTTCCACCTCTGGAGGATTTTAATTTGGTCATGAGCCTGGCGTAGGGGTCCAAGAGGCAGGACACTGGTGCAATGCTCAAGCTTGTAACGAGGAGGGCCAAAAAGATGAGCAGTGGTGCTTCTGGTGTATTCCTCTTCATAAGCATTCTGCTTGCTTGCATCCTTATCACCTTTGGGAATGTTCACTGGGAAAAGGGGTCCATGACTCCTAAGGAGGTGTTCCTCACTGGTGTCAAAGCTGATATCTCCTGAAGTGCTCAAGAAGTGAATTGTGGGCTAGGAAGCAACAGCTCAGCCTTCTTGCCACCCCTTGAGTAAGAGTAGACACATTTCCCATTAAACCGTCCACTTAGAAATTGAGCCTTCCCCAGGTAAGCTCCATCCAAGAAAGTAGGACCTACTCCATCATCACCCAAATCAATCCCTTGGTAAGTCAATAATGGGGTTATCCAGCCACCAATACCAATCTGAGGTCCGGAGTCACGGTTTGTCCAAGCCCAGCTCTTGTAGTGCATGAGGCGCTGTACAAGGAAGCCAACCATACCAAAATCTGAGTAGAAATCATCCGGGACACTAGGGAGCTGAGGAGAGGAAACAAAGTCTCGGGCGGTTTGGTGGAGGAATCTCAACTCGTCTCCAGCAACATTTCCTACTTCCTTCTTCTGGAAGAGGGTGTGGTTAAGCAACCTGTGGAGGTAGCGCATAGTGGGATGCCTAATAGCTCCATTCTTCTCCTTCTTTTGGCCCCCTTTTCCTTGTCCTGTCAATAAGGTCCACATTGATTCAGCAATGGTCTTCTCCTTAGGGGCTGTCTTGAGTGTTGGAAGTGAAGGATTTTTCTGATCCTCAAGGTCAAGAACTTCACTAATCTCTTTGAAAGACATGGAGTACACCTCACCCTCATTCTTGAATTTAATCTCTCCCCATCCTTGCTGTGCATGCTTGGAAGTGTGAAAAGTTGCTTCTAGTGTAGCCAAGAATTGGCAAGAGACTTCTTTGTGAGTGGGGTAAGCTGCTGAGTAGAGGCTGCCTACCTTCATGTGCTGAAGCATTTCTTTAACATCATCATCAAGGTACAGCTCTTGCAAAATCATCTTATGAACAAATCTGGTGGGGACCCAAGCAATGCCATTCCTCAAAAAGTCTAGCAGCTCAACTTCAGTAGGTGCCTTGGACCTATCCCTCTTGTCATATTTTGATTTAGGATCAGCATGCTCATCATTAGAAGATATCTCATCCTCTTCACCTTCATTTTCTGCAATCATTGGTTTCTTGCCTTGCTTCTTTGCTCTAGCCCTTGCCAACTTCTCTTCCTTGTTGTGCTGGTTAAGGCTCTCTACAACTTCTTGCACAGGGTCTGGTGCTCTCCTAGGTGGAGTCATAGCCCTCATAGTGTGAGCAAGGGTATGATCACCTATGTTGCTTGTCTTCTCAATCACAAGAGCTCCCACACTAGAATTTTTTGGTGCCTTAGCTCTCTTTGGAGGAGCCTGCATGTGAGTACCATCAGCCACATTGTCTCCAACAGCTAATCTATTTCCATCCCTTTTGGCTTGCTTGTGAGCACCATCAGCCACACTCTTATCAGCAACAACTTTCTTCCCATCATTCTTGGCTTGCTTTTGAGCACTTTCAGCCACACTCTTAGCAACCACAACTCTCTTCCCTTCTTTCTTGGCTTGTGCTTTCTTCCTTAGCAGTGCCAAGGCTTGCTGGCGGCGCTCCTCCTCTGAACCAGGCTGTGAACCCAAAGATTTCCCAAACTGAGCAGTGTGTCTTGCTGCACGCTCTTGCTTCTCAACTTCAAGATCAGCTTCACTTTTTTGCCCCTTTGGTACCTGAAACTTTAGACCTTGGAAAAGAGTAAGCTTGAGAAGGAAAAAGCTTTCAATATGAGGAACATGATCAAAAGCATAACAATTACAACTCCAATGATCAATTACTCACAAGAAACAAACTTTTAAGCAAAAGGCTTTAGAACATCCTAGAGAATTCTCATGCTCAATTTTTTTTTTTTTTTTTTTTTTTTATGAGCAACAAGAATCTCTAAGAATCAAAACCACTCAATTAAGCACAATCAAGCTTAAAATGGCCTAAATTGAAGTTCTCCATCAACCTAGCATCCAATCTAACCTAAGAACAACCTAAAACAAGCACTTTATGAAAAACCCACAAATCTCATGAACCCTAATTCTTCAAAGTTCAAATTAATCTCAATTCCACCATGAAATCAACTACCCAGCATGATATATAAGCTTTCCCTAGACTAAATTACAAGAATCTAGCAAGAAAAGGTTCAAATTTCAAGTTCAAATTTTTAGGGTTCATGAGGGTTACGAATTTAAACTTAGAGATACCATACCTTGCTTTGGATGAAGGATAAATATGAAAAGATTCAAGGAATTAGAGCTAGGGAAGGAAGGATTGGATGAGGGAAAAAGAAATTTGTGATTTGGTTGAGATTTGACAAAGTTATGGGGATTTATGTTTTTGGAGGCTAGAGAGGATTGTGATGTGAGGAAGAAGATGAAATGAGGAGAAAGAGGGTGGCTTAGGGTTTTAAAAAGTATCTGGGTCGGGTGGATGGGTGTTCGGGTCTTTTTAGGGATAGAGAAACTTACCTTGGGTCGCGGCCGGGTCGTGTGCGGGTCGTGGGGCTCCATCGGGCTGAAAATCAAAGGAAGATGCAAAAGGAGAATCAATATCAAAAGAAAAGAAAAATGATTTAGTCTCAAGCAAGTGACTAAATCCCAATGTCACAATCAACTTAGAATTTGGCAACGGCGCCAATTTGATGAAAGGACTTTTCTAAGGTCCTAATCAAATGATGTAGTATATAAGATTGTCGAACCAGTCCTAAGTGACCATGAAACAGAGGGAATGCAAGTCTATGCTTAATCTAAATGCAATCATTAAAGAGGATGATGATTAAACTAAAAAAATAAGCAAAATGCAACAAAAAGTAAAACTTTCTTTCTTATGAGGAGATTGAGACCCATGGGTATAGGGACTTGATATCAAATGATTAAGATTCAATCCAAGATTCTAACTTTTCAATCAATCTAATTCCTTATGCCTAGACAACAAAACTAAGCAAGCTCTATCCCTAGATGAATGCTCTTTTGCAATGATCACCCAAGTACACCAAATCCCTTTGGTTGTAATGATCAAAGCAAACATGGAGAATGAGTCTAATAGCAATCCTAGCTTCTTTGACAACTAATCCCTTAGGCAAAGCAAGCTAAAAGCATAGATGAGTTGGTTCAGGCATTTCATAGAACACCTTCCGGGCATGAAATGCCTATGACTCTATGTTTGAGAGGCCAACTCAAATATAGCTTTAAGAACACCAAATCAATGCAAGGAAATGATAGATCTAACACTAAGATCTACACTTAATCACTCTCTATCACCCTAACCCATGGATCTTAGATGGATCTACTCACTAATCCACATGCTTACTCTTAAACCCATTAGAGATTCAAGCTTAAACATATAGAGAAAGAAAAGAGATGAAATCAAACAATCAAGAACACAAAGATAAGATGAGATTATGAATCAAGATGAAACTTTTCTCAAGAGGTTTATGTGTTCTTAGATAGAAAATGAGATAAGTCCCACATTAGGGATAACAAGGGTACTTATAGTTAGGCTTAAAAGCCCAAGAAACATAGATTAAGATTACTAAAAATCCCTTAAGCTAATGGGTCTAAACCAATAGAAAGAGGTACAAAACTTCGGTCAGGGTGAATCAACACCTTCCAACACGGTCCAAGCTACCCGCCGCCCAGCTGCTTCTTGTGGTTCGTCCTGATCCGTCCAGGTGTGTGTAGCGGTCAAGGCTACCGGTCTAACTCTCTTCTCTTGGTTTTACTTCTCTTCTCATAGCCAATCTTGATTCTTCACTTCTTTTTGGGTCATAAGGTTTCCAAACACCTCAAATCTCACCAAAGCATACTCCAACACTTGATAAGGACAAATGAATGCAAAATGATCCTAGACAAGCCTAAACTTTAGCCTACAACTCAAAGAATGCAACAAAAGTAAAACTTTCTTTCTTATGAGGAGATTGAGACCCATGGGTATAGGGACTTGATATCAAATGATTAAGATTCAATCCAAGATTCTAACTTTTCAATCAATCTAATTCCTTATGCCTAGACAACAAAACTAAGCAAGCTCTATCCCTAGATGAATGCTCTTTTGCAATGATCACCCAAGTACACCAAATCCCTTTGGTTGTAATGATCAAAGCAAACATGGAGAATGAGTCTAATAGCAATCCTAGCTTCTTTGACAACTAATCCCTTAGGCAAAGCAAGCTAAAAGCATAGATGAGTTGGTTCAGGCATTTCATAGAACACCTTCCGGGCATGAAATGCCTATGACTCTATGTTTGAGAGGCCAACTCAAATATAGCTTTAAGAACACCAAATCAATGCAAGGAAATGATAGATCTAACACTAAGTACCTTGGATCTACACTTAATCACTCTCTATCACCCTAACCCATGGATCTTAGATGGATCTACTCACTAATCCACATGCTTACTCTTAAACCCATTAGAGATTCAAGCTTAAACATATAGAGAAAGAAAAGAGATGAAATCAAACAATCAAGAACACAAAGATAAGATGAGATTATGAATCAAGATGAAACTTTTCTCAAGAGGTTTATGTGTTCTTAGATAGAAAATGAGATAAGTCCCACATTAGGGATAACAAGGGTACTTATAGTTAGGCTTAAAAGCCCAAGAAACATAGATTAAGATTACTAAAAATCCCTTAAGCTAATTGGGTCTAAACCAATAGGAAAGAGGTACAAAACTTCGGTCAGGGTGAATCAACACCTTCCAACACGGTCCAAGCTACCCGCCGCCCAGCTGGCCGCTTTTGCTCCGCCCAGGTTCCATGTCGTCCGTCTCATCCCCGCCGCTTCACCCCGTCATCAGCACCTTCTTCACGCATCGGTACTCTAGCCGGACAGGCCACCCGGTCGCCCCAGTTTGACGCCTTGTTCGCCGTCCGATGCACGCATTCTCGGATCGCGACTCCCGGACGCCTGGACGCTGTTTGTTCTTCCGTCCGGTGTAATGCGTATTCGACGCCGCCTCCCGGACGCCCATCAGTTCACATCGTCCGGTGCTCCTACCCGACGCCATCACCCCGCCGCCCAGCTGCTTCTTGTGGTTCGCCCTGATCCGCCCAGTGTGTGTACCGGTCAAGGCTACCCGGCCTAACTTCTCTTGGTTTTACTTCTCTCATAGCCAATCTTGATTCTTCACTTCTTTTTGGGTCATAAGGTTTCCAAACACCTCAAATCTCACCAAAGCATACTCCAACACTTGATAAGGACAAATGAATGCAAAATGATCCTAGACAAGCCTAAACTTTAGCCTACAACTCAAAGAATGCAATAAAAAGATGGCTAAATATATGAAAATATGCAAGACATCAGGCGGTTAGGTCTGGGTCGAAAAATAAAGAAGAAAACACTTACCTTGGGTTGGCTGGGTCGGGAAGCGGTCGCGGCGCTGGTCGTGGTGTATGGTAGCCCATGAGGTTCTTACTCACAAGATCCGCCCCTGGCCCCAGACGGTCTTGTCGCGACCGATCCTGCTGGTCGTCCGTCCGCTGCATGTATCGGCTGCTGGTCGCCCGTCCGATAAGATGTATGCGCTCGCTGCCCGGACGTCCGTGGTGCTTGCTTCCCGCGCGGTGCATCCATCCCGCGTATACGAGACCGCGCATTTCCTTATCCACCCGTCCGTACCCGCGCGGTGCATCCGTCCCGCGTATACAGAACTGTGCACTGGCCGAGCCGTCCGTCCATCCGCTCTTCGCTGCCGTAGCTTACCCGCTACAGACGCCCTGCCTCATGTCCTGATCAGCACAGCCATCCGAGCGGGTTGCATAGACCGCGCGTATCAAACCGCGCGTTCCGGATCTAAAGGCTGTCCGGACCTCTTTGTCTTGCTTTCCATCTCATTTTAAAGCCTCATGCACACCATCTCGATCCCACTGATCTCCCATCATTTAAGAGCCTTGAAAAATAAATCCTAATGCAATATTTACAAAGATAAACCATGGGACTTCCTCCCAAGTGATCTTGTTTAAAGTCACTAGCTTGACTTTGCCTCCTTTGAGGTTGGCCAAGGGAAGGATCAGAGAGTGGGGTTGATGTCCCATCCTCCTTTGGTGTGTTAGCCATGTAAAGCTTGATCCTCTGCCCATTGACTATGAACTCTTTTCCATTCTTGTCCATCATCACAACAGCTCCATATGTCCTTACTTCCTTGATCTGGAAAGGTCCATACCATCTAGATTTTAGCTTCCCGGGGAACAATTTCAGCCTAGAGTTGTAAAGGAGAACTTGATCCCAAGCTTTGAACTCTCTTCTCAAGATGTTCTTGTCATGGAAAGCCTTAGTCTTCTCCTTGTATATCCTTGAGCTCTCATAAGCATCCATCCTTATCTCATCAAGTTCATGTAGCTGGAAGAGCCTCTTCTCCTTTGCACTCTTGATATCAAAGTTCAGTAGCTTAACAGCCCACATTGCCTTGTACTCGAGCTCTACAGGCAAGTGGCAAGCCTTCCCATACACAAGATTGAAAGGTGTCGTACCCAAGGAAGTTTTGTAAGCTGTCCTATAGGCCCAAAGTGCAATGTCGAGCTTATCTGACCAATTCTTCATCTTAGTCCCAACAATCTTCTCCAAGATGCCCTTGATTTGCCTATTTGAGGCCTCAACTTTACCACTTGTCTAAGGATGATAAGGTGCTACAACCTTGTGCTTGACCCCTGATGAAAGGACTTTTCTAAGGTCCTAATCAAATGATGTAGTATATAAGATTGTCGAACCAGTCCTAAGTGACCATGAAACAGAGGGAATGCAAGCCTATGCTTAATCTAAATGCAATCATTAAAGAGGATGATTAACAAACTAAGACAATAGGTAAAATGCAACAAAAACTAAGCAAGCTCTATCCCTAGATGAATACTCTTTTGCAATGATCACCCAAGTACACCAAATCCCTTTGGCTGTAATGATCAAAGCAAACAAGGAGAATGAGTCTAATAGCAATCCTAGCTTCTTTGACAACTAATCCCTTAGATAAAGCAAGCTAAAAGCATAGATGAGTTGGTTCAGGCATTTCATAGAACACCTTCCGGGCATGAAATGCCTATGGCTCTATGTTTGAGAGGCCAACTCAAATATAGCTTTAAGAACACCAAATCAATGCAAGGAAATGATAGATCTAACACTAAGCACCTTGGATCTACACTTAATCACTCTCAATCACCCTAACCCATGGATCTTAAATGGATCTACTCAGTAATCCACATGCTTACTCTTAAACCCATGAGAGATTCAAGCTTAAACATATAGAGAAAGAAAGGAGATGAAATCAAACAATCAAGAACACAAAGATAAGATGAGATTATGAATCAAGATGAAACTTTACTCAAGAGGTTTATGTGTTCTTAGATAGAAAATAACATAAGTCCAACATTAGGGATAACAAGGGTACTTATAGTTAGGCTTAAAGTCCTAGAAACATAGATTAAGATTACTAAAAAGCCCTTAAGCTAAATGGGTCTAGACCAATAGGAATGAGGTACAAAACTCGGTCAGGGTAGCATCAACACCATCTAACCCGGTCAAGGTTACCCGGCCGTCCAGCTGGCCGTGTTCTTTGCTCCGTCCGGGCTCCAGGCCATCCGTCTCACCCCGGTCGTCTCACCCCGGTCTTCAGCACCTTCTTCACGACCGGGTATTCCTAGCCGGACAGGCCACCCCGGTCGTCCTCGGTCTGGACGCATCGTGTTCTCCCGTCCGGTGTATCGCATCTCGACGCTGGCCTCCCGGCCCATCAGTTCTTATCGTCCGGGTGCTCCTACCCGGACGCGTCTCCCCGGCTGTCCAGCTGCTTCTTATCGTCCGGGTGCTCGAGTTTGGACGTGTCATCCCGGTCATCCGTACGAGCTGATCCGTTCTGATCCGTCCGGGTGTGAGTAGCCGGTCAAGGCTACCCGGTCCAACTCTCTTCTCTTGGTTTTACTTCTCTTCTTATAGCCAATCTTGATTCTTCACTTCTTCACTTCTTTTTGGGTCATAAGGTTCCCAAACACCTCAAATCTCATCAAAGCGTACTCCAACACCTGATAAGGACAAATGAATGCAAAATGATCCTAGACAAGCCTAAACTTTAGCCTACAACTCAAAGAATGCAATAAAAAGATGGCTAAATATATGAAAATATGCAAGACATCAACTCCCCCACACTAGTCCTTTACTAGTCCACAAGTGAACTAGTAAGGATTAAGGAGGAGAGGTTTGAAGGAGGGGACTCATAGCCAAAAGAATGCTCTTCTTAGTTCTCAACTTGATAACCTTGTATAAACATACCAAGTAGCTAGAGCAAAAACTCAATCCAACTCTAACTTAACAAGGCCTATCTTAACTCCTTTGATCCCTACACTTACTCATCATGAATCCACAATCCACAAATCCATTTGCTCTCTAACAATCATTAAACAAACTCAAAAGATCTCTTGCAAATGGTCAAATGGTCCAAGTCATTTGGTTTGGTGAGAAGGGTCTTGATGAAAAATAAATCAAGTAGTTCAAAAACGATCTTTGAAGGTGGCTTACTCTCAAAACAAAGTATCTTTGACATTGCACATAATATATCTAAGAAAGTGATCAATTCATGCATACAATGCTCAATCTCCATACTCCTACCCTTTTCCTAAACATGAAAGCAAATTTTACTCTATTCCCCAATGCCAAGCCCCACTCTCTCTTCACTCACCCAAAGAATTCCCAAACTCTCAAGAACATTTTCTCACTTAGAATTCTTCACTTTTTGAAGTCTACAAGGGATTTTTACACTTTTAAACACTTACTAGCTCATAACACTTTTGCTAGCCCCCTTTCTTTATTCATCTCTTTTTTTTTCTTTTTCTTTTCTTTTTTTTTTTTTTTAATGGGGGCCAAGACTTTCACTACAAACTTTAGCTAGACTTTCATTTGCTTTACCCTAAAGACTTAATCACTTTTGAGTTCTAAGAGTCTACCAATCCTTTCCTCTCTTTCTCACACTCCCAAGATCAAACTTTACAACACTCACCCCCATCCTAGAAGCTAGACAATATGAGTGTCTAATCTAGCTAAAATGGAGACCAAGCATTGTCGTTCCCAATACTCTCAACATTAAGCACATGTAAAGCTTTCCAAAGAAGGCCTCACTCAACAAATAATGAAGGCTTGAAAGGAGGTAAGGGTTTTAGGGTGTGGAGTGCCACTTGAGTTTGTCCAAAAAGATAGGCAAAGAATGGGAGGGACAACTCAAGTGTTCTATCCATGACTTAGTACACAAGGGACCATGAGCAAGAGACTTAGAGTCTAAATATGACAGGAGCAAACATCAAAGAGATAGCATCAATCAATCAAATAAGCTTTAGGAAGAGTTTTCAAGGCACAAAGTTTACAAGCTATCCTAAGGCTGCTCAAGCTACTTACTATGATTATAAAGGGTGTCACTTTAAGAACTTAGCATGAGCATCTTTACAAGGCAACTATCATCCTTGTCCCCTTATGCATGATGCAACCTATATGATGCTTTTTCTCTTTTTTTTTATGCAAGTGAATGATCTAGACTCAATCCTAATGCAACTACATGATTCTTTTTGTGCTTTTCAAATTTTTTTTTTTTTGGTTTTTCTATGCAGTAACTATCTACAAGTGCATGCATATGACATTAAACACAAGACTTTTAGCAACTTGACGCCTCCCCCACACTTAATTCACACAGTCTCTGTGTTTGTTAAATGTGGAGAAGGGTCCAAAGAAAGAAAGAAAAATGAAAACTAAATGAAATGATGAATGGTATATAAAATGATAGGGTGTTGGAGTACCTCTATGGAGCATGGGATGAGGCTGATGCCTCACCCTCAGAGTCATCTTCATCAGCAGTGGTGCTTAGGGATGGTGACTTGTTTCCGGACTCGGATGGGGCGATGTAAGGATTCATCAAACGACGGAGAGCTTGCTTCCTGGTTTGTGGTGCAGAGGTGTCAATAAGTGGCAGAGGAGGGGGTGCATTGAAAGCATCAAGATCAAATTCCTCGGCCTTCCAGCCAGCTACAGCCCCCTAGCTAGAACATCAGCCACTTTCTTCAATAACCGGGCTGAAACTTCAGCTTGCCTCTTCACAGTCTTTTTCAGCTCTTTGCACTTGTTGGTGAGCTTGAAAATGGTCCTATCTTGAGTCCTGTTCCACCTCTGGAGGATTTTAATTTGGTCATGAGCCTGGCGTAGGGGTCCAAGAGGCAGGACACTGGTGCAATGCTCAAGCTTGTAGCGAGGAGGGCCAAAAAGATGAGCAGTCTTGCTTCTGGTGTACTCCTCTTCATAAGCATGCTGCTTGCTTGCATCCTTATCACCTTTGGGAAGGTTCACAGGGCAAAGGGGTCCATGACTCCTAAGGAGGTGCTCCTCACTGATGTCAAAGCTGATGTCTCCTGAAGTGCTCAAGGAAGTGAGTTGTGGGCTAGGAAGCAACAGCTCAGCCTTCTTGCCACCCCTTGAGTAAGAGTAGACACATTTCCCATTAAACCGTCCACTTAGAAATTGAGCCTTCCTCAGGTAAGCTCCATCCAAGAAAGTAGGACCTACTCCATCATCACCCAAATCAATCCCTTGGTAAGCCAATAATGGGGTTATCCAGCCACCAATACCAATCTGAGGTCCGGAGTCACGGTTTGTCCAAGTCCAGCTCTTGTAGTGCAAGAGGCGCTGTACAAGGAAGCCAACCATACCAAAATCTGAGTAGATATCATCCGGGACACTAGGGAGCTGAGGAGAGGAAGCAAAGTGTCGGGTGGTTTGGTGAAGGAATCTCAACTCGTCTCCAGCAACATTCCCTACTTCCTTCTTCTGGAAGAGGGTGTGGTTAAGCAACCTGTGGAGGTAGCGCATAGTGGGATGCCTAATATCTCCATTCTTCTCCTTCTTGTGGCCCCCTTTTCCTTGTCCTGTTAATAAGGTCCACATTGATTCAGCAATGGTCTTCTCCTTAGGGGCTGTCTTGAGTGTTGGAAGTGAAGGGTTTTTCTGATCCTCAAGGTCAAGAACTTCACCAATCTCTGTGAAAGACATGGAGTACACCTCACCCTCAATCTTGAATTTGATCTCTCCCCATCCTTGCTGTGCATGCTTGGAGGTGTGAAAAGTTGCTTCTAGTGTAGCCAAGAATTGGCAAGAGACTTCTTTGTGAGTGGGGTAAGCTGCTGAGTAAAGACTGCCCACCTTCATGTGCTGAAGCATTGCTTCAACATCATCATCAAGGTACATCTCTTGCAAGATCATCTTATGAACAAATCTGGTGGGGACCCAAGCAATGCCATTCCTCAAAAGTCTAGCAGCTCATCTTCAGTAGGTGTCTTGGACCTATCCTCTTGTCATATTTTGATTTAGGATCAGCATGCTCATCATTAGAAGATATCTCATCCTCTTCACCTTCATTTTCTGCAACCATTGGTTTCTTGCCTTGCTTCTTTGCCTCAGCCCTTGCCAACTTCTCTTCCTTGTTGTGCTGGTTAAGGTTTTCTACAACTTCTTGCACAGGGTCTGGTGCTCTCCTAGGTGGAGTCATAGCCCTCATAGTGTGAGCAAGGGTATGATCACCTTTGTTGTTTGTCTTCAATCACAAGAGCTCCCACACTAGAATTTCTTGGTGCCTTAGCTCCTTTGAGGAGCCTGCATGTGAGCACCATCAGCCACTTTCTTCAATAACCGGGCTGAAACTTCAGCTTGCCTCTTCACAGCCTTTTTCAGCTCTTTGCACTTGTTGGTGAGCTTGAAAATGGTCCTATCTTGAGTCCTGTTCCACCTCTGGAGGATTTTAATTTGGTCATGAGCTCGTGAGGGGTCCAAGAGGCAGGACACTGGTGCAATGCTCAAGCTTGTAGCGAGGAGGGCCAAAAAGATGAGCAGTCTTGCTTCTGGTGTACTCCTCTTCATAAGCATGCTGCTTGCTTGCATCCTTATCACCTTTGGGAAGGTTCACAGGGCAAAGGGGTCCATGACTCCTAAGGAGGTGCTCCTCACTGATGTCAAAGCTGATGTCTCCTGAAGTGCTCAAGGAAGTGAGTTGTGGGCTAGGAAGCAACAGCTCAGCCTTCTTGCCACCCCTTGAGTAAGAGTAGACACATTTCCCATTAAACCGTCCACTTAGAAATTGAGCCTTCCTCAGGTAAGCTCCATCCAAGAAAGTAGGACCTACTCCATCATCACCCAAATCAATCCTTGGTAAGCCAATAATGGGGTTATCCAGCCACCAATACCAATCTGAGGTCCGAGTCACGGTTTGTCCAAGTCCAGCTCTTGTAGTGCAAGAGGCTGTACAAGGAAGCCAACCATACCAAAATCTGAGTAGATATCATCCGGGACACTAGGGAGCTGAGGAGAGGAAGCAAAGTGTCGGGTGGTTTGGTGAAGGAATCTCAACTCGTCTCCAGCAACATTCCCTACTTCCTTCTTCTGGAAGAGGGTGTGGTTAAGCAACCTGTGGAGGTAGCGCATAGTGGGATGCCTAATATCTCCATTCTCCTTCTTGTGGCCCCTTTTCCTTGTCCTGTTAATAAGGTCCACATTGATTCAGCAATGGTCTTCTCCTTAGGGGCTGTCTTGAGTGTTGGAAGTGAAGGGTTTTTCTGATCCTCAAGGTCAAGAACTTCACCAATCTCTGTGAAAGACATGGAGTACACCTCACCCTCAATCTTGAATTTGATCTCTCCCCATCCTTGCTGTGCATGCTTGGAGGTGTGAAAAGTTGCTTCTAGTGTAGCCAAGAATTGGCAAGAGACTTCTTTGTGAGTGGGGTAAGCTGCTGAGTAAAGGCTGCCCACCTTCATGTGCTGAAGCATTGCTTCAACATCATCATCAAGGTACATCTCTTGCAAGATCATCTTATGAACAAATCTGGTGGGGACCCAAGCAATGCCATTCCTCAAAAAGTCTAGCAGCTCATCTTCAGTAGGTGTCTTGGACCTATCCCTCTTGTCATATTTTGATTTAGGATCAGCATGCTCATCATTAGAAGATATCTCATCCTCTTCACCTTCATTTTCTGCAACCATTGGTTTCTTGCCTTGCTTCTTTGCCCTAGCCCTTGCCAACTTCTCTTCCTTGTTGTGCTGGTTAAGGTTTTCTACAACTTCTTGCACAGGGTCTGGTGCTCTCCTAGGTGGAGTCATAGCCCTCATAGTGTGAGCAAGGGTATGATCACCTTTGTTGTTTGTCTTCTCAATCACAAGAGCTCCCACACTAGAATTTCTTGGTGCCTTAGCTCTCTTTGGAGGAGCCTGCATGTGAGCACCATCAGCCACACTGTCTCCAACAGCTAATCTCTTTCCGTCCCTCTTGGCTTGCTTGTGAGCACCATCAGCCACACTCTTATCAGCAACAACTCTTTTCCCATCTTTCTTGGCTTGCTTGTGAGCACTTTCAGCCACACTCTTATCAACCACAACTCTCTTCCCATCTTTCTTGGCTTGTGCTTTCTTCCTTAGCAGTGCCAAGGCTTGCTGGCGGCGCTCCTCTTCTGTACCAGGCTGTGAACCCAAAGATTTCCCAAACTGAGCAGTGTGTCTTGCTGCACGCTCTTGCTTCTCAACTTCAAGATCAGCTTCACACTTTCGCCCCATTGGTACCTGAAACTTTAGACCTTGGAAAAGAGTAAGCATGAGAAGGAAAAACTTTCAATATGAACATATTTCAGATCAGATCTTCCATATGTCTTCCCAACTATGACCTCATCCTATATGTCTCTGAAATAAAAGTTCGAAGTTTGCCCTCATAAAACTATAGCATGCTCTGATATCTCCTCGAATTAAGTGAAGTTATAACCCCATAAAATTAGATTACTTGGTTTAAACTTATAAGCGAAAACAGTTTTTGTTAATTAAACCAGTTTAAGACCAGTAATGACCCGATTAAAACTCGATGAAGATCCGATTTCTCTAAAGAAGAAGAAATGGGGCTTCTCGAGCTCTTTCTCCAGATCTTAATCGGGTCATTACTGGTCTAAAATTGGTTTAATTAACAAAAACGGTTTTAGTTTATAGGTTTAAACCAAGTAATTTAATTTTATGGGCTTATGGCTTTCGAACTTTATTTTCGGGAAGATATAAGAGGTATGCTATACTTTTATGGGAAAATAGGTTTTGAACTTTTGTTTGAGACATATAGGATAGGAAAAGGAATCGATACTAAATAGAAAATCCGATCAAAAGCATAAGAGTTACAATTCCAATGATCAATCACTCACAAGAAACAAACTTTTAAGCAAAAAGGGCTTTAGAACATCCTAGAGAGTTCTCATGCTCATAATTTTTTTTTTTTATTATTATTATAAGCACAATCAAGCTTAAAATGGCCTAAATTGAAGTTCTCCATCAACCTAGCATCCAATCTAACCCAAGAACAACCTAAAACAAGCACTTTATGAAAAACCCCCAAATCTCATGAACCCTAATTTTTCAAAGTTCAAATTAATCTCAATTCCACCATGAAATCAACTACCCAGCATGATATATAAGCTTTTCCTAGTCTAATTTACAAGAATCTAGCAAGAAAAGGCTCAAATTTCAAGTTCAAATTTTTAGGGTTCATGAGGGTTACGAATTTGAACTTAGAGATACCATACCTTGCTTTGGATGAAGGATAAAGATGAAAAGATTCAAGGAATTAGAGCTAGGGAAGGAAGGCTTGGATGTGGGAAAAAGAAATTTGTGATTTGGTTGAGATTTGACAAAGTTATGGGGATTTATGTTCTTGGAGGCTAGAGAGGATTGTGATGTGAGGAAGAAGATGAAATGAGGAGAGAGAGGGTGGCTTAGGGTTTTAAAAGGTTTCTGGGTCGGGTGGATGGGTTTTTTGGGTCGGTTTAGGTGGGTTTGGGTCGGTTTAGGGATAGAGAAACTTACCTTGGGTCAGCGTCGTCATGCGCGGGTCTTGGCGTGTGGAGTACGACCGGGTAGGTCACCCCGGACGGTCGTCCCCGGTCAGTCCTTTGCTTTCTTCACGTCCGGGTTCCGGTACCCGGACGGTCGTCCCCGGTCCATCCATCCGATTGCTCCACGACCGGGTGCTCTTACCCGGACAATGCACCCCGGTCGGTCCGTCCGTCCAAATCACGACCGGGTTCCTCTACCCAGACGTCCCGTCCCCGGTCCATTTGTTCAGCATGCTGCGCGTCCGTCCGTCCGCTTCACGACCGGTGCTTCCACCAACACCGCACCACGGTCCGATGGTTCATGCAGCTGCACGCCCGGTAGGCGACCCGGTCCACCCTACCGGTCCAAACCTCCAAAGCTTTTTTTTTTTTTTTCAACCTCTTCTCAAAGCTTTATCCCACTCATTCCTAAGCTATCACCATTCTCCAAGTGACTTAATTGAAAAAGAACAAATCCTAATGTATATTTACAAGGATAACCATGGGACTTCCTCCCAAGTGAGCTTGTTTAAAGTCACTAGCTTGACTTTGCCTCCTTTGAGGTTAGGCAAGGGGAGCATCAGAGAGTGGGGTTGATGTCCCATCCTCCTTTGGTGTTGTGGCCATGTATTCTTTGAGTCTCTGGCCATTCACTGTGAAGTCTCCACCATCCTTGTTCCAAAGCACAATGGCTCCATAGGGTCTTACTTCTTTGATCACAAATGGACCAGACCACCTTGACTTTAGCTTTCCTGGAAACAGCTTCAGTCTAGAGTTGTAAAGAAGCACTTGATCTCCTGCCTTGAACTCTCTTTTGAGGATGTGCCTGTCATGGAAAGCCTTAGTCTTTTCCTTGTAAATCCTTGAGTTCTAAAAGGCATCCATCCTTATCTCATCTAGTTCATTGAGTTGAAGAAGTCTCTTCTCCTTTGCACACTTGATGTCAAAGTTTAGAAGCTTCACAGCCCACAATGCCTTGTATTCAAACTCAACTGGCAGATGGCAAGACTTCCCATAGACAAGGTTGAAAGGAGTAGTACCTAGAGGAGTCTTGAATGCTGTTCTATATGCCCAAAGAGCATCATCAAGCTTGGCTGACCAATCCTTCCTCTTGGTTCCTACAACCTTCTCTAAAATCCCCTTGATTTGCTTGTTGGAGACCTCCACTTGGCCACTTGTTTGAGGGTGATAAGGTGTTGCAACCTTGTGTTTCACTCCATTCTTCTTGAGAAGACCCTCAAATACTTTGTTGATGAAGTGTGAACCTCCATCACTTATGACCACTCTTGGAACTCCAAACCTTGGGAAAATAGTGCTCTTGAACATTTTGACCACCACTCTTGAATCATTTGTAGGACTTGCTATTGCTTCCACCCACTTTGATACATAGTCCACAGCCACCAAGATGTATCTGTTGCCATAAGAAGAAGGGAAGGGTCCCATGAAGATCAATCCCCAAACATCAAACACTTCCACTTCAAGGATTGGGTTTTGGGGCATCTCATTCCTCTTAGTAATGTTCCCACTCCTTTGGCAAGAGTCACAGCTAGGAAGGAAGGCTTGGATGTGGGAAAAAGAAATTTGTGATTTGGTTGAGATTTGACAAAGTTATGGGGATTTATGTTCTTGGAGGCTAGAGATGATTGTGATGTGAGGAAGAAGATGAAATGAGGAGAGAGAGGGTGGCTTAGGGTTTTAAAAGGTTTCTGGGTCGGGTGGATGGGTTTTTGGGTCGGTTAAGGTGGGTTTGGGTCGGTTTAGGGATAGAAACACACCAGGTGTGGCCGGTCATGCGGTCTTGGCGTGTGGAGTACGACCGGGTAGGTCACCCCGGACGGTCGTCCCCGGTCAGTCCTTTGCTTTCTTCACGTCCGGGTTCCGGTACCCGGACGGTCGTCCCCGGTCCATCCATCCGATTGCTCCACGACCGGGTGCTCTTACCCGGACAATGCACCCCGGTCGGTCCGTCCGTCCAAATCACGACCGGGTTCCTCTACCCGGGCGTCCGTCCCGGTCCATTTGTTCAGCATGCTGCGGCGTCCGTCCGTCCGCTTCACGACCGGGTGCTTCCACCCGAACACCGCACCACGGTCCGATGGTTCATGCAAGCTGCACGTCCGGGTAGGCGACCCCGGTCCACCCTACCCGGTCCAAACCTCCAAAGCTTCTTTTTTTTTTTTTTTCAACCTCTTCTCAAAGCTTTATCCCACTCATTCCTAAGCTATCACCATTCTCCAAGTGACTTAATTGAAAAAGAACAAATCCTAATGTATATTTACAAGGATAACCATGGGACTTCCTCCCAAGCGAGCTTGTTTAAAGTCACTAGCTTGACTTTGCCTCCTTTGAGGTTAGGCAAGGGAGCATCGAGAGTGGGGTTGATGTCCCATCCTCCTTTGGTATGGTGGCCATGTATTCTTTGAGTCTCTGGCCATTCACTGTGAAGTCTCCACCATCCTTGTTCCAAAGCACAATGGCTCCATAGGGTCTCACTTCTTTGATCACAAATGGACCAGACCACCTTGACTTTAGCTTTCCTGGAAACAGCTTCAGTCTAGAGTTGTAAAGAAGCACTTGATCTCCTGCCTTGAACTCTCTCTTGAGGATGTGCCTGTCATGGAAAGCCTTAGTCTTTTCCTTGTAGATCCTTGAGTTCTCAAAGGCATCCATCCTTATCTCATCCAGTTCATTGAGTTGAAGAAGTCTCTTCTCCTTTGCACTCTTGATGTAAAAGTTTAGAAGCTTCACAGCCCACAATGCCTTGTATTCAAGCTCAACTGGCAGATGGCAAGACTTCCCATAGACAAGGTTGAAAGGAGTAGTGCCTAGAGGAGTCTTGAATGCTGTTCTATATGTCCAAAGAGCATCATCAAGCTTGGCTGACCAATCCTTCCTCTTGGTTCCTACAACCTTTCCAAGATTCCCTTGATTTGCTTGTTGGAGACCTCCACTTGGCCACTTGTTTGAGGGTGATAGGGTGTTGCAACCTTGTGTTTCACTCCATTCTTCTTGAGAAGACCCTCAAATACCTTGTTGATGAAATGTGAACCTCCATCACTTATGACCACTCTTGAACTCCAAACCTTGGGAAGATATTGCTCTTGAACATTTTGACCACCACTCTTGAATCATTTGTAGGACTTGCTATTGCTTCCACCCACTTTGATACATAGTCCACAGCCACCAAGATGTATCTGTTGCCATAAGAAGAAGGGAAGGGTCCCATGAAGTCAATCCCCCAAACATCAAACACTTCCACTTCAAGGATTGGGTTTTGAGGCATCTCATTCCTCTTAGTAATGTTCCCCCTCCTTTGGCAAGAGTCACATCTTGAAATGAAGTCTTGTGAGTCCCTGAACATGTGTGGCCACCAAAATCCAGCTTGTAGCACCTTTGAGACAGTCTTGAATGTAGCAAAATGGCCTCCATAGGAAGATCCATGGCAATGTGAGAGGATTCCTTCAACTTCTTCTTCAGCCACCACTCTTCTATAAATCTGATCTTTGCATAGGGTGTAGAGGTATGGTTCATCCCAATAGTATCTCTTCAAGTCTTTGTAGAACTTCTTCTTCTCATACCCCGCAAGCCCCAATGGTTCCTTCCCAGTGGCTAAGTAGTTAACCAAATCAGCATACCAAGGTCCCTTCTCTTCAGCTGCCTTAACCTCTTCAATCTTTTTCCAGTCTCAATGACTGCCACCACTGACATGATGGCCATGACATGCTCTTGTCTAAGTCCCTCATCAATAGGGATTCCACCTTCAATCCTCAACCTGGACAAGTGATCAGCAACTCCATTCTCAATCCCTGGCTTGTCTCTAATCTCCAAGTCAAACTCTTGAAGCAAAAGGATCCACCTTAGTAGTCTTGGCTTGGCATCCTTCTTTGCTAGGAGGTGTCTCAAAGCTGCATGGTCAGTATACACAATGACCTTAGAACCCACCAGGTAGCTTCTGAATTTTTCAAAGGCGAAGACAATGGCCAGCATCTCTTCTCTGTTGTGGCATACTTCATCTGTGCATCATTCAGGGTTTGGCTAGCATAATAAATCACATGAGTTTTGCCATCCTTCTTCTGCCCCAGGACAGCCCCAACAGCAAAATCACTAGCATCACACATTATCTCAAAAGGGAGGTCCCAATCAGGTGGCTGGACAATGGGAGCACTAACAAGGTCACCCTTTATCTTCTTGAAAGCCTCAAGACAATCTTCATCAAAGCTGAAAGCAGCCTCCTTGCACAGCAACTTGGTCATGGGTCTAGCAATCTTTGAGAAGTCCTTGATGAATCTTCTATAGAACCCAGCATGGCCAAGGAAGCTCCTGATGTCTTTCACTGTCTTTGGTGGTGGCAAGCTGACCATCACCTCAATCTTAGCCTTGTCCACTTCAATGCCCTTTTCTGAAATCTTGTGTCCAAGCACAATCCCCTCTTTGACCATGAAATGACACTTCTCCCAATTCAGCACTAGGTTGGTGTCTTCACATCTCTGTAGGACCCTGCACAAGTTGGACAAACAAGCAGAAAACGAAGATCCGTAGACAGAGAAATCATCCATGAATACCTCCACTATATCCTCAATGAGATCCGAGAAGATAGACATCATGCACCTTTGAAAGGTTGCTGAGCATTACATAACCCAAATGGCATCCTTCGATAAGCAAAGGTGCCATAGGGCATGTGAATGTTGTCTTCTTGATCATTGGGATGTATGGGGATTTGGAAGAACCCTGAATACCCATCAAGAAAACAATAGAAAGGATGGTTTGCAAGTCTCTCAAGCATTTGATCAATGAATGGCAATGGAAAATGATCCTTTCTAGATGCAGAGTTGAGCTTTCTATAATCAATACACATCCTATGGCCAGTTATGGTTCTAGTTGGTATCAATTCATCCTTGTCATTTTTAACCACAGTGATACCACCTTTCTTTGGAACTACATGCACAGGAGATACCCATTTAGAATCTGAAATAGGGTAGATAACACCAGCATCTAAGAGCTTAAGAATCTCCTTCTTTACAACATCCTTCAGGTTAGGATTCAACCTTCTTTGATGCTCTATAGAAGTCATTGATTCATCCTCTAGATGTATCCTATGCATGCACAAAGAAGGTGATATCCCTTAATATCATCTAGTGAGTATCCAATTGCCTTTCTAAACCTTTTAAGTGCATTTAAAAGTTGAGAAAGCTCAAGTTCAGTAAGTTCACTACTCACAATGACAGGATATGACTCATTAGGGCCTAGAAATGCACCTTACACCATGGGGAAGAGGTTTTAGCTCCACTTTTGGTGCCTTGAGCTCACTCCAATCATCTTGTTGGGTGTCCTCTTGTTGAGTGGCTGAAACAGCTTGGTGCACCTCTTGTTTGAGCTCCTCATACTGGCCTTTATCAACAATCTTCTTGAGAATCCAGCATGGCTGCAATAGCATCACTCTCTTGGTTCTCAACCACTTGGACCTCTTTATCCACTGTCAAAGCATGCTGCAAAGGGTCCTCTATTGTCAACTCTCCAAGTGCCAATTCCTCAAGGAGCTCATCAGCAAGAGCTTCCATCTCCTCTATGTAAAACACTTGGCCTTGCACAGTTGACCTCTTCATTACCTCATTGATATCAAAATGGAGAGTGTGCTCTTTCCCCAAACGAAGATCCGTAGACAGAGAAATCATCCATGAATACCTCCACTATATCCTCAATGAGATCCGAGAAGATAGACATCATGCACCTTTGAAAGGTTGCTGGAGCATTACATAACCTAAATGGCATCCTTCGATAAGCAAAGGTGCCATAGGGGCATGTGAATGTTGTCTTCGATCATTGGGATGTATGGGGATTTGGAAGAACCCTGAATACCCATCAAGAAAGCAGTAGAAAGGATGGTTTGCAAGTCTCTCAAGCATTTGATCAATGAATGGCAATGGAAAATGATCCTTTCTAGATGCAGAGTTGAGCTTTCTATAATCAATACACATCCTATGGCCAGTTATGGTTCTAGTTGGTATCAATTCATCCTTGTCATTTTTAACCACAGTGATACCACCTTTCTTTGGAACTACATGCACAGGAGATACCCATTTAGAATCTGAAATAGGGTAGATAACACCAGCATCTAAGAGCTTAAGAATCTCCTTCTTTACAACATCCTTCAGGTTAGGATTCAACCTTCTTTGATGCTCTATAAGTCATTGATTCATCCTCTAGATGTATCCTATGCATGCACAAAGAAGGTGATATCCCTTAATATCATCTAGTGAGTATCCAATTGCCTTTCTAAACTTTTAAGTGCATTTAAAAGTTGAGAAAGCTCAAGTTCAGTAAGTTCACTACTCACAATGACAGGATATGACTCATTAGGGCCTAGAAATGCTGCATCTTACACCATGGGGAAGAGGTTTTAGCTCCACTTTTGGTGCCTTGAGCTCACTCCAATCATCTTGTTGGGTGTCCTCTTGTTGAGTGGCTGAAACAGCTTGGTGCACCTCTTGTTTGAGCTCCTCATACTGGCCTTTATCAACAATCTTCTTGCGAGAATCCAGCATGGCTGCAATAGCATCACTCTCTTGGTTCTCAACCACTTAAACCTCTTTATCCACTGTCAAAGCATGCTGCAAAGGGTCCTCTATTGTCAACTCTCCAAGTGCCAATTCCTCAAGGAGTTCATCAGCAAGAGCTTCCATCTCCTCTATGTAAAACACTTGGCCTTGCACAGTTGACCTCTTCATTACCTCATTGATATCAAAATGGAGAGTGTGCTCTTTCCCCAAATGAAGATCAGTCTTGCCTTCCTTCAAATTGATAAGGGCTCCTGCTGTGGCTAAGAATGGTCTTCCAAGGATCAAGGGGTCTCTAGCTTCTTCATCCATCTCAAGAACAACAAAATCAGTAGGAATTTCACAATTTCCCACCATCACAGGGAGGTCTTCAAGGATACCAATGGGGAATTTGACTGAGCGATCAGCAAGCACCAAAGAGAGTTTGCACTTCTTGTATTGGCTGAGTCCAAGCTTCTTGGCAACAGATAGAGGCATGAGACTGACACTAGCTCCCAAATCACATAGACATCTCTCAAACATCAAAGGACCAATGGCACAAGGTAGGGTAAAGCAGCCTGGATCCTCTAGCTTCTTAGGGATTGTCAATCTCTGGATGATGGCACTGCACTCATGAGTAAGAACCATCATGCCTTCCATTTCCTTCTTCTTGGCAGCCACAGCATCCTTCAAGAACTTGCTGTATTGAGGGACAAGCATGAAGGCATCAATGATTGGCATTGTGACTTGAACTTCACTCATTTGCTTCTCAAAGAGTGCTTTGTACTTCTCCAAAGTTGCTTCTTGAATCTTCCAGGAAATGGCAGCTTAGGTTCATAGGAGGAGGAACAAAAGAAGACTCTTTTGTTGGAGTGGCAACTTCACCATGCTTTAGTGTTTTCTCTTCTCCAACCTTTCCTTTACCCTTAGCTTCAACAATCTTTTCTAGAATCTCCTCATCAACTTTCTCATCTACAATCACAACATCATCATCAATGTTGATAGCCACCCCCCCCCCCACTTAGTGTCTCACCATCCTTGGGGAGAGTTCTTGAGGTAGCTCTCTACCACTTCTCAAAGTGATTGCCTTCATTGGTTCTTTGGGGTTTTGCTCAGCCTTTCCTGGTAATGTTCCTTGTTGGCGACTTGGCTGAGAGTTCATAGAAGCAAACTGATTCTCCAAAGCTCTAATCTTGTTGTTTAGCTCAGTATAGCTGCTATCAATCTTGGAGTGAACAGTCTTGAACTCATGGCCAATGTCCTTGGCTGCTCTAGCTTGACCTTCCAATAGTTGTTTGAACATAGCTTCCATAGATGAATCTGGAGCTTTAGCTTGGGAGGAGCTACCTTGAGCTTGAGTAGACTGATTGCCATGGTTTGTAAAACCAGGAGGAGGATTCTGCCTAGGCTGGTAGTTCCCTTGCTGAGTGTTTTGCTTGGGTTGATAGCCTCCTTGCTGGTTGTTGGGATAAGACCTTTGCTGGTAGTTGTTGTACTGAAAGTTAGGCTCCTTCCTGTACCAAGAACCATTGTTGTTGATGAAGCAAAGCTCTTCTTGCCCTTCTAACCCTTCAACTTCATTAACCTTAGAGGAGTTTCCTGACTTGGACCACCCACAAAGTTGATCTGCTCTTGTTTGGCTTGGTTAGCAATCAGCAAGTCTATCTCTTGCAAGGATTTGATTTCCTTCTTGGTCTGGTTGTCATCAGCTCTGGTTGTTCTATCAGCTCTGTCATGTTCTCCACTGTAAACTGAATCACTCTTCACCATGTTGTCCACCAGCTCCTCAGCATCTTCTTCAGACCTGCCCAGGAAGAAACCATTGCTTGCTGTATCCAATCTTGCTCTAAACTCAGGAAGGGCACCTCTATAGAATGTGCTCAGCAAACTCTCCTTTGAGAAGCCATGGTGTGGGCACTTAGCTTGATACCCCTTGAACCTTTCCCATGCTTCACTAAAGCTTTCCAAGTTCTTCTGCTGGAAACTAGAGATCTCATTCCTCAGCTTGGCTGTCCTTGATGTGGAGAAGAACTTCTCAAAGTGATTGCCTTCATTGGTTCTTTGGGGTTTTGCTCAGCCTTTCCTGGTAGTGTTCCTTGTTGGCGACTTGGCTGAGAGTTCATAGAAGCAAACTGATTCTCCAAAGCTCGAATCTTGTTGTTTAGCTCAGTGTAGCTGCTATCAATCTTGGAGTGAACAGTCTTGAACTCATGGCCAATGTCTTTGGCTGCTCTAGCTTGACCTTCCAATAGTTGTTTGAACATAGCTTCCATAGATGAATCTGGAGCTTTAGCTTGGGAGGAGCTACCTTGAGCTTGAGTAGATTGATTGCCATGGTTTGTAAAACCAGGAGGAGGATTCTGCCTAGGCTGGTAGTTCCCTTGCTGAGTGTTTTGCTTGGGTTGATAGCCTCCTTGCTGGTTGTTGGGATAAGACCTTTGCTGGTAGTTGTTGTACTGAAAGTTAGGCTCCTTCCTGTACCAAGAACCATTGTTGTTGATGAAGCAAAGCTCTTCTTGCCCTTCTAACCCTTCAACTTCATTAACCTTAGAGGAGTTTCCTGACTTGGACCACCCACAAAGTTGATCTGCTCTTGTTTGGCTTGGTTAGCAATCAGCAAGTCTATCTCTTGCAAGGATTTGATTTCCTTCTTGGTCTGGTTGTCATCAACTCTGGTTGTTCTATCAGCTCTGTCATGTTCTCCACTGTAAACTGAATCACTCTTCACCATGTTGTCCACCAGCTCCTCAGCATCTTCTTCAGACCTGCCCAGGAAGAAACCATTGCTTGCTGTATCCAATCTTGCTCTAAACTCAGGAAGGGCACCTCTATAGAATGTGCTCAGCAAACTCTCCTTTGAGAAGCCATGGTGTGGGCACTTAGCTTGATACCCCTTGAACCTTTCCCATGCTTCACTAAAGCTTTCCAAGTTCTTCTGCTGGAAACTAGAGATCTCATTCCTCAGCTTGGCTGTCCTTGATGTGGAGAAGAATTTCTCCAAGAAGGCCTTCTTGCAATCATCCCAAGTAGTGATGGAATCACTAGGTAGAGATTTCTCCCATTGGCGTGCCTTGTCTCCTAGAGAGAATGGAAACAACTTGAGCTTGAAGGCATCTTCGGACACACCATTGGTCTTGGACAAGCCACAATAGCTATCAAACTTGTCCAAGTGATCAAATGGGTCTTCTACAGCCAAGCCATGGTACTTGTTGTTCTCAATCACACTCAACAACCCTGACTTGATCTCAAAGTTGTTAGCTTCCACAGCTGGTGCGCGGATGCCCGTCCTGTTGCCATGAATGTGAGGACGGTCATAGGTGCCAATGGCTCTAGCTGGCCGCTGTGGGTGTTGTTGTTGCTGGCGCTGTGGTCTAAGGTTGTCAGCTCCTTGACCATTGCCATCTTGAGGTTGATGCTGGTGATCATCCATCTCAAACCCCAACCTCTGAATGTGAGCCTGTTGCTCTTCTTCTCTTCTCCTTCTTGCTATTTCCCTCTCAAGTGTAGCTATCTCTTCAACAGTGGGAACCAGGTTAGTTGCACCCCTGCTTCTTGTGTTCATACACCTGAAAATCAAAGGAAGATGCAAAAGGAGAATCAATATCACAAGAAAAGAAAAATGATTTAGTCTCAAGCAAGTGACTAAATCCCAATGTCACAATCAACTTAGAATTTGGCAACGGCGCCAATTTGATGAAAGGACTTTTCTAAGGTCCTAATCAAATGATGTAGTATATAAGATTGTCGAACCAGTCCTAAGTGACCATGAAACAGAGGGAATGCAAGTCTATGCTTAATCTAAATGCAATCATTAAAGAGGATGATGATTAAACTAAGACAATAAGTAAAATGCAACAAAAAGTAAAACTTTCTTTCTTATGAGGAGAATGAGACCCATGGGTATAGGGACTTGATATCAAATGATTAAGATTCAATCCAAGATGCTAACTTTTCAATCAATCTAATTCCTTATGCCTAGACAACAAAACTAAGCAAGCTCTATCCCTAGATGAATGCTCTTTTGCAATGATCACCCAAGTACACCAAATCCCTTTGGCTGTAATGATCAAAGCAAACATGGAGAATGAGTCTAATAGCAATCCTAGCTTCTTTGACAACTAATCCCTTAGGCAAAGCAAGCTAAAAGCATAGATGAGTTGGTTCAGGCATTTCATAGAACACCTTCCGGGCATGAAATGCCTATGACTCTATGTTTGAGAGGCCAACTCAAATATAGCTTTAAGAACACCAAATCAATGCAAGGAAATGATAGATCTAACACTAAGCACCTTGGATCTACACTTAATCACTCTCAATCACCCTAACCCATGGATCTTAAATGGATCTACTCACTAATCCACATGCTTACTCTTAAACCCATGAGAGATTCAAGCTTAAACATATAGAGAAAGAAAGGAGATGAAATCAAACAATCAAGAACACAAAGATAAGATGAGATTATGAATCAAGATGAAACTTTACTCAAGAGGTTTATGTGTTCTTAGATAGAAAATAACATAAGTCCCACATTAGGAATAACAAGGGTACTTATAGTTAGGCTTAAAAGCCCTAGAAACATAGATTAAGATTACTAAAAAGCCCTTAAGCTAAATGGGTCTAGACCAATAGGAATGAGGTACAAAACTCGGTCAGGATAGCATCAACACCATCCAACCCTGTCAAGGTTACCCGGCCGTCCAGCTGGCCGTGTTCTTTGCTCCGTCCGGGCTCCAGGCCATCCGTCTCACCCCGGTCGTCTCACCCCGGTCTTCAGCACCTTCTTCATGACCGGGAATTCCTAGCCGGACAGGCCACCCCGGTCGTCCTCGGTCTGGATGCATCATGATCTCCCGTCCGGGTGCTCATACCCGGACGCGTCTCCCCGGGAGTCCATCAGTTCTCATCATCCGGTGCTCATACCCGACGCTGCCTCCCCGACGTCTCGGTCTGACGCATCGTGTTCTCCCGTCCGGTGCTCATACCCGACGCTGCCTCCCCGGCGTCCATCAGTTCTCATCGTCCGGGTGCTCCTACCCGGATGCGTCTCCCCGGCCGTCCAGCTGCTTCTTATCGTCCGGTTGCTCGAGTTTGGACGTGTCATCCCGGTCATCGTCCTGATCCGTCCGGGTGTGTGTAGCCGGTCAAGGCTACCCGGTCCAACTCTCTTCTCTTGGTTTTACTTCTCTTCTTATAGCCAATCTTGATTCTTCACTTCTTTTTGGGTCATAAGGTTCCCAAACACCTCAAATCTCACCAAAGCGTACTCCAACACCTGATAAGGAAAAATGAATGCAAAATGATCCTAGACAAGCCTAAACCTTAGCCTACAACTTAAAGAATGCAATAAAAAGATGGCTAAATATATGAAAATATGCAAGACATCAACCCCTTTCTTCTTGAGGAGACCTTCAAACAACTTGTTGATGAAGTGTGAACCACCATCACTTATCACCACTCTAGGTACTCCAAATCTTGGGAAGATAATGCTTTTGAACATCTTGACCAGTACTCTTGAATCATTTGTAGGGCTGGCCAATGCTTCCACCCATTTAGACACATAGTCCACAGCCACCAAGATGTACTTGTTCCCATATGAAGAAGGGAATGGTCCCATGAAGTCTATTCCCCAAGCATCAAACACTTCCACTTCAAGGATTGGGTTTTGAGGCATCTCATTCCTATTAGTGATGTTCCCACTCCTTTGACAAGAGTCACATCTTGAGATGAAGTCTTGTGTGTCCTTGAACATATGTGGCCACCAAAACCCAGCTTGTAGAACCTTAGCCACTGTCTTGAAAGTAGCGAAATGGCCTCCATATGAAGATCGATGGCATTGTGTAAGGATCCCATCAACTTCTTCTTCAGCCACTGCCCTTCTATAGAGATGATCTTTGCAAAGGATGTAGAGAAAGGGCTCGTCCCAATAGTACCTCTTCAACTCTTTGTAGAACTTCTTCTTAGCATAACCTTCAAGATCTAGTGGCTCCTTTCCAGTGACAAGGTAATTCACAAAATCTGCATACCAAGGTTCCTTCTTTTTAGATGCCTTGACCTCTTCAATCTTCTTGCCGATCTCACAAACTTCAACCACTACCCTAATAGCCATGATCTGCTCCTCACGAAGTCTTTCTTCAATGGGGATTTCACCTTCAATTCTCAGCCTGGACAAGTGATCAGCCACTCCATTCTCAATGCCGGGCTTGTGTCTGATCTCTAAGTCAAACTACTGAAGCAAAAGAATCCACCTCAATAGTCTTGGCTTGGCATCCTTCTTTGCTAGAAGATGTCTCAAAGCTGCATGGTCGGTGTACACAATGACTTTGGAACGCACCAGGTAACTTTCGAACTTCTAAAAGGCGAAGACAATGGCCAGCATCTCTTTCTCTGTTGTGGCATACTTCATGTGTGCATTATTAAAGGTTTGGCTCGCATAATAAATCACATGAGTCTTGCCATCCTTCTTCTGCCCCAAAACAGCCCCAACAGCAAAATCACTAGCATCACACATTATCTCAAAGGGGAGATCCCAATCAGGTGGCTGGACAATGGGAGCACTAACAAGTTCATCCTTTATCTTCTTGAAGGCTTCAAGATATTCTACATCAAAGCTGAAAGTGGCCTCCTTGCACAGCAACTTGGTCATTGGTCTAGCAATCTTTGATAAGTCCTTGATGAATCTTCTATAGAATCCAGCATGGCCAAGAAAGCTCCTGATGTCTTTCACTGTCTTTGGTGGAGGCAAACTAACCATCACTTCAATCTTAGCCTTGTCCACCTCAATCTCCTTTTCTGAAATCTTGTGCCCAAGCACAATCCCTTCTTTGACCATGAAGTGACACTTCTCTCAATTCAGCACAAGGTTTGTGTCTTCACATCTCTGTAAGACCCTGCACATGTTGGACAAACAAGCAGAAAACGAAGATCCGTAGACAGAGAAATCATCCATGAATACCTCCACTATATCCTCAGTGAGATCCGAGAAGATATACATCATGCACCTTTGAAAGGTTTCTGGAGCATTACATAACCCAAATGGCATCCTTCAATAAGCAAAGGTGCAATAGGGGCATGTGAATGTTGTCTTCTCTTGGTCATTAGGATGTATGGGGATCTGGAAGAACCCTGAATACCAGTCAAGAAAGCAATAGAAAGGATGGTTCGCAAGTCTCTCAAGCATCTGATCAATAAATGGCAATGGAAAATGATCCTTTCTAGATGCAGAGTTGAGTTTTCTAGAATCAATACACATCCTATGGCCAGTTATGGTTCTAGTTGGTATCAATTCATCCTTCTCATTTTTAACCACAGTGATACCACCCTTCTTTGGAACCACATGCACAGGAGATACCCATTTAGAATCTGAAATAGGGTAAATAACACCAGCATCTAAGAGTTTAAGAATCTCCTTCTTTACAACATCCTTCAGGTTAGGATTTAACCTTCTTTGATGCTCTATAGAAGTCATTGATTCATCCTCAAGATGTATCCTATGCATGCACAAAGAGGGTGATATCCCTTTGTTATCTTCAAGTTAGTACCCTATTGCTCTTCTAAACTTTTTAAGCTCATTCAAGAGTTGAGACAATTCATGTTCACTAAGCTCACTACTCACAATGACAGGGTAAGTCTCATTGGGACCAAGGAATGCGTACCTTACACCATGGGGAAGAGGTTTAAGCTCCACTTTTGGCGCCTTGAGTTCACTCCAATCACCTTGGTGGGTGTCCTCTTGCTGAGTGGCTGAGGAAGCATGATGAGTTTCTTGTTGTAGCTCCTCATACTGATCCATTCCAGCAACCTCTTTGTGTGAATCCAGCATGTTCCCATAGGCATCACTTTCTTGTTCTCAATCACTTGGGTTTCCCTATCAATGGTAAGAGCATGTTGAAGGGAATCCTCAAGTGCCAACTCCTCTAGTAGCTCATCAGCTAAAGCTTCCATCTCCTCAATGTAAAAGATTTGGCCTTGAACAATTGGCCTCTTCATTATCTCAGTGATGTCAAAGTGGAGAGTGTGCTCCTTGCCCAAGTGAAGATCAATTTTGCCTTCCTTCACATTTATTTTGCTCCTGCTGTGGCTAAGAATGGTCTTCCAAGGATCAAGGGGTCTCTAATTTCTTCATCCATCTCTAGCACCACAAAATCAGTAGGAATCTCACAATTTCCCACCATCACAGGGAGGTCTTCAAGGATACCAATAGGAAACTTAACTGAACGATCAGCAAGCACCACAGAGAGTCTACACTTCTTGTATTGGCTGAATCCAAGCTTCTTGGCAACTTATAGAGGCATGAGACTGACACTAGCTCCCAAATCACATAAACACCTCTCAAACATCAAAGGAACAATGGCACAAGGTAGAGTGAAGCATTCTGGATCCTCTAGTTTCTTATGGATTGTTAATCTCTGGATAATGGCACTGCACTCATGAATAAGAACCATCATTCCCTCCATTTCCTTCTTCTTAGCAGCCACAGCATCCTTCAAGAACTTTCTGTATTGAGGGACAAGCATGAAGGCATCAATGATAGGCATTGTGACTTGAACTTCACTCATTTGCTTCTCAAACAGTGCTTTGTACTTCTCCAATAGTTGCTTCTTGAATCTTCCAGGAAAGGGCAGCTTCGGTTCATAAGGAGGAGGAACAAAAGAAGACTCTTTTGTTGGAGTAGCAACTTCACCATGTTTCAGTGTTCTCTTCTCTTCTCCAACCTTTCCTTTACCCTTAGCTTCAACAATCTTTTCTAGAATCTCTTCATCAACTTTCTCATTTAAAATCACCACTTCATCATCAATATTGATGGCCACCTCCCCACCTTGTTTCTCACCATCCTTGGTGAGGATTCTTGGAGGCAACTCTTTACCACTCTTAGGGTGATTGCTTTCATTGTCTCTTTGGGGTTTTGCTCTGGCTTTCCAGGGAGTGTTCCTTGTTGGCGACTTGGCTGAGAGTTCATAGAAGCAAATTGGTTCTCCAAGGCTCTAATCTTGTTGTTCAGCTCTGTGTAGCTAGTATCAATCTTGGAGTGAACTGTCTTGAACTCATGGCCAATGTCCTTTGCTGTTCTAGACTGAGCATCCATTATCTGCTTGAACATGGACTCCATACTTGAATCAGGAGCTTTAGCTTGAGAAGAGCTGCCTTGAGCTTGAGTAGACTGATTGCCTTGATTGCTAAAACCAGGAGGAGGATTTTGCCTAGGCTGGTAGTTCCCTTGCTGAGTGTTTTGCTTGGGCTGATAGCCTCCTTGCTGGTTGTTAGGATAATACCTCTGCTGGTAGTTGTTGTACTGAAAGTTAGGTTCCTTCCTGTACCAAGTACCATTGTTGTTGATGAAGCAAAACTCTTCCGCCCTTCCAAACCATCAACCTCATTAACCTTAGGAGGAGCTTCTTGACTAGGACCACCCACAAAGTTCACCTGCTCCTGTTTGGATTGGTTAGTAATAAGCAAATCTATCTTCTCCTGCAAGGATTTGATTTCCTTCTTTGTTTGGTTGTCATCAGCTCTGGTGGTTCTATCAGCTCTGTCGTGCTCGCCACTATAAACCGAATCACTCTTCACCATGTTGTCAACCAGCTCCTCAGCATCTTCTTCAGACCTGCCCAGGAAGAATCCATTGCTTGTTGTATCCAATCTGGCTCTGTACTTAGGAAGAGCACCTATGTAGAATGTGCTCAGCAAGCTCTCCTTTTAGAAGCCATGGTGGGGGCATTGAGCCTGGTAGCTTTTGAACCTCTCCCATGCTTCACTATAGCTTTCCAAATTCTTATGCTGGAAGCTAGAGATCTCATTTCTCAACTTGGCTGTCCTTGATGTAGAGAAGAACTTCTCCAAGAAGGCTTTCTTGCAATCATCCCAAGTGGTGATGGAGTCACTAGGTAGAGACTTCTCCCATTGATGTGCCTTGTCCCCTAGAGAGAAAGGAAACAGCTTGATCTTGAAAGCATCTTCGACACACCATTGGTCTTGGACAAGCCACAATAGCTATCAAACTTGTCCAAGTGATCAATTGGGTCTTTTACAGCCAGGCCATGGTACTTGTTGTTCTCAATCACATTCAACAACTCTGGCTTAATCTCAAAGTTGTTAGCTTCCACAGCTGGTGCTCGGATGCCCTTCCTATGACCATGAATGTGAGGAAGGTCATAGGTGCCAATAGCACGAGCTGACCGCTGTGGGTGTTGTTGTTGGCGCTGTGGTCAAAAGTTGTCAGCTCCTTGACCATTGCCATCTTGAGCAACTCTGTCTTGAGGTTGATGCTTGTGTTCATCCATCTCAAACCCCAACCTCTGAATATGAACCTGTTGCTCTTCTTCTCTTCTCCTTCTTGCTATTTCCCTCTCAAGTGTAGCTACCTCTTCAACAGTGGGAACCAGGTTTGTTGCACCCCTGCTTCTTGTGTTCATACACCTGAAATTCAAAGGGAGAGGAAAAAGGAGAATCAATATCACAAGAAAAGAAAAATGATTTAGTCTCAAGCAAGTGACTAAATCCCAATGTCACAATCAACTTAGAATTTGGCAACGGCGCCAATTTGATGAAGGACTTTTCAAGGGTCCTATCAAATGTTGTAATATAAAAGATGTCAAACCAGTTCTAAGTGATCACAAAGCAAAGGGAATGCAAGCTTATGCTTAATCTAAATGCAACCATTAAGAGAGATGATTATTAAACTAAGACAATATTTAATTGCAAATAAAAGATGAAACTTTCTTTCTTAATGAGAAGGTAGAACTCATGGGTTAAGGGAATTGACCTTGGGGAGATCAAGCATCAATCTAAGGTGGCAGCAACAATCAATCTAGCAACCTTAGGCCTAGACACAATCCTAAACAAACTCTATGGTCAAGAAGAATGTTCATTTGCTAACACATCTCAAGCATCAAATGGTCATTGGTTGAATAATATGCAAGCAATCATTAAGAGCGAGTCTACTAGCCATCTTAACACCTTTACAACAAATGATCTTTGGTAAAGAATGTTTAAAGCTTAGTAGAGTTGGTTCAGACAATTCATAGAACACCTTGTGGGTGGGAAATGTCTAGAACTCAACCTTTGAGAAGCCAACTCAAAAGAAGCATTAAAAACACTCTACAAGCAAGGAATAAGATAGATCTACACTAGAACACCCTAGATCTAGCCTAATCACCCCTTAGTCTCCCTAACCCATGAATCCAAAAGTGGATCACTCACTAATCACCATGATCACTCTTGAATCCATGAGAGATTCAAGCTTTATCATGTAGAGAAAGAAAGGAGATGAAATCAAACAATCAAGAACACAAAGATGAGATGAGATTATGATTCAAAGGTAAAGCTTTACTCAAAAGGTTTGTGTTCTTACAGAGAAAATAACATAAGTCCCAAATTAGGGATAACAAGGGTACTTATACTTGGCTTAAAAGCCCTAAAACGTCATAGAAATTGACTAAAAGGTCCTTGGAAGCAATTAGGTCTCGACCAATGGGAAAACAGGATGAAAAACGCTTAGGGTCGTGGTTGGACGGTCCAGCCCGTGCATGTCCGACCCGTGCAGGACCGTCCGGTCCGCTCCTCGTCCCGCACGGGTGTGCTGGCCCGGCGCCCCGCCCTGCAGCTCTGTTCGGTTTCTGGTTCGCCGCTGGTGCTACTGCATCGCCTTTGTCCGTCAGCGATCCGACTTTCCCGTCCGTCTATTGTCTCGCGCGGGTACTATGTACCGCGCATAGTCATCCGAGCATCCGACAGTCTTGCTCGTCTGTTGTCCCGCGTGGGTACTGCGTACCTCACGTCCCAGACCGCGCTGTCTCGATCCTTCTCGTCCGGCTCGAGTAATACGTCCCGAGCAGATCAGTCCGCGCACAAGCCTGCTTTAGTCCATCAATGGATCCGATCCGTCCCGCTCGGGTAAGTGAACCCGAAGCGCTTCGGCCAAGGCCCGGTGTCTGTCCGGCTCTACATGTGCGGGTGAACAAGGCTGAGCACGTCTATCCGTCTGGTCCGGCAGAGTCAAAACCGAAGCCATCTCTGCCCAACTAGGCCAAACTCCTTTTTTATCTCATTCTTGCATCAAAACCACTCTCAACACCTTCTTTTAGTCCATGGGACATTCCAATACCTGATAAGGACTTATGAATGCAAAATGGGTCCTAAAGATGCCTAAACCTTAACCTACAAGACAAAGAATGCAAAATAAAGATGGCTAAATCAATGAAAATATGCAAGACATCAGTCGACGTGCACCTCTCACATACCGAGTGCAGCTACCAAAGATTGATGCAGAACGACTCAATGCACTTAAACAGCAATCCAAACCTTCAGATACAGACCTAGACACCATCAGCACTTAACCTAAAGATGCACCCGAGCCTATGGAAGTTGATAAAGATACAGAAAGGAGAACCTTGAGGAAGAGGAAAGAAAAGGTTCCCAAGCATCTGAAGAGGGGAGTCAATGAGAAGGAGATGGATAGTTTGACAAAGAGAGTTCTCAGAATCTCACTTGAGAAACATTTTGAAGAAGCCTACTTTACCAACAGGTTGTGGATGTTCTTCAGAGAAACCAAGGAGACTGAAGAAGACATTAGAAGAATATTCCATCAGGTCAGAGAAAAGATGAAGCAGCGAATCACATTGAAGAAGAAGAGTGAACTTGGGAAATTTACAGTAGCATGTGTAGTGCAAGGTATCACTTTCCCATGTGCCCTATGCGATACAGGAGCTGCAGTAAGCATCTTACCCAAGGTGATGGTAGACCATCTAAGTCTGAAAATAGAGCCTTCAGACGATTCATTTGTATTTGTGGATTGTTTTCAAAGGAACTCAGGAGGAATCATCAGAGACCTTGAGGTGCAGATTGGCAATGCAATAGTTCCAGTTGACTTCCATGTCCTAGACATCAACCTGAATTGGAACACTTCTCTACTACTTCGAAGAGCATTCTTAGCTACAGTAGGAGCAATCTGCAACATGCAGACTAACCAGTTGTGCCTGACTCTCATCGATCCAAATGTCTACTATGATCCAGTCAAGATTGTCAAGAAAAAGAAGCCCGGTACAGAGATTGGGATGGAATGCAGAATCGATCGATAGAGACTACTCAACATCGATCGACACTCCTCATCACCAGTCAAACCAACTACACAAATCGATCGACACACCCTCCAGCATATCGATCGACACTAAGGCGGCCGACATGAAGAAAAATAGAAAATTTTCAATTGGAAGTTGGGATGATTGCGATAAAGAGAGCTTTGCAGTAGAGGAAACATCAGACGCCCTAGAAGCAGAAAAGATGAGTAGAAGTTTCACCACAGAAGTCTTCTTCAAATCCAGTGGAGGAGCTGATATTAAACATTCACCATCGATCAACAACACTGCTGCAACATAGATCGATATCCATCCATCCACATCGATCAATATGCATCCAAACCCTAGATCCGAGGTATGCAAACAAGACCCTATAGATGATGGAAATCTAACACCGGATGAGTTTGGTATTTTCAGGGATCTAGATGGCGATGCATGAGCTATAGATGGAAGAATTCCTTAAGTATCTAGAGAAGATATTGCAGACATTCTTCAGGTTGCCAATGGACCAGACAACCTCTGCATGCAACATGGCAACAAGCCAGAGCACCAGCATGAAGTTACAGACGAGCATAATGATGCAGCTGGCAGATTCGAGCCACCCCTCGACCACATACTCAACCATCGATCGACAGGATATGCCTACCGTCGATCGACATGACACACATGCCATCGACCGATAGACGACCACAACCATCGTTCGGCAGGATTTTTCATCCATCAAACGCCAAGTATACAGAGTTTGGCTCTAGAGCATTGTGGGAACAGAAATTCACACTATCGATTTCCGTTAAATTAGGAAAGTTAGGGATACCCTAATTTCCCAGAGGCCCCGGATATCTGCTAATACCACACGCTAAGCGATCAGAACACGAGAATAACAATGATAAAAATAAGAAATAAAAAAAGAGAGCGAAGTAGATCTTATTCCGAACCCGCGTATGAACGTTACAACAAGGTAATAGCCTTGGCTTGAGAGCTGTCGGCGAGATTCCTAGTTCTAAAACCCTAGACTAAAACCCTAATTGAGTCGAAGCTCGAATAATGAAAACGGAAAATTTCCTAAATGCTCTAAGTTCTAAGTTTTTGCTCTCTCGCTTTGCCTCTCGCCTAGGACTCCTTATATACTCGTCCTTAGGTTGGTGTGTGCTTTCCCCTTCTGCCCTTAGGCCGTCATAAACTGAAAAATGGATATATTCCGTTTTTTCCGATCTTCATGATTATCTTCGGAAACTTGATATTTATCCACGGAAACTTGATATTTATCTTTCCTTGCGAACCAAGCACAAACCGTCATAAGATTTATGGGCTTTTAGTTAACGAAATCGTAAATGGGTTTCAAAGCTTGTTTTGAACCTCGCGGAGCCGCCCGATTTGATACGCTTATTACGATTGATTCGATAAAAACTAACTTTCCGAGGTTTTTATCATAAGTTCCGTTTGATGACTTTGATCGGTATGATATGAGGAATGGTTCAGCCGTGGTTCACGGAAAATGACACGGAGGTTCGAACGAGAGTACATCGCTTTTCAGAAGCGACCGAAGCTATTCGAGCTCGGTCGCCACGTAGCTTAACGAAAGAGAACGCGGCTCGGTCGCTATGTAGCCACCGAAGCTATTCGAGCTCGGTCGCCACGTAGCTTAACGAAAGAACGTGCTCGGTCACTACATAGCGACCGAGCTTGACTCGAACTTTCGATTTTTTACGGAGTCTTTGGATGTTAACTTCGTCGTGACTGTTTTTGACCCCAACAGTTAGCCCGCCAGCCCTTCAGAATCGAGGATTCTTGACGAGATTCTGGCGTGCGATATGGCGAGTTAGTAATGTTGGACGGAGTTCGTATCCAAAGTTCCGCAGTTAAATAGTAAATTCTGATGCTTATAAGAAGGGGGGTAACTCTTCTCATTTTTTCACTCACTCTCTTCTCATAAGAAACTTTGAGAGTTTTTTTTTCTCTCTCCTCATCATTCATAGATTTTTTTTTTTAAAGTTCAGAGAGAATGTTTGGCAAAAAAAGCTTCCAGAAAGGGCACTCCCCGTAGTTCTTCATCTGAGGATGGAGAGTTCCTCGTCCCGAAGTCCGATTTCGCATCTTACCCAACGGATCCCGCGGAAGGTGAGTCGTATTGGAAAGCAAGATTCGGCTCGATTTCTCCTCCATTCGAGGAAGCCTTTCCCATCGAGAACCATCACAAGATGAAGAGGGGTGCGCCGAGTCACACTACCCTCGATTTCCTTAAGCGTGCTCGGGAGTATGGCAAGATTCCTGACGAGGTGAAATTTCGAATTCCTCGTCGGGGGGAGGATGCTGATAACCCCCCGAAGTGTTATTTTACTTGCTACGAGTATTTCTTGGTGCGATGCCGCTTATGGTTCCCGATCCCCGAGATCATACTTCGCGGGTTGGATGATATCTTGCATATTTACATGTTTTTAGCATCCATATCTCATGCATTCTGATCATATAAGTTAGGCATTAGGCATCTTTAGGTCCATTTTGCATTCATTTGTCCTTATCAGGTGTTGGAGTATGCTTTGGTGTGATTTGAGGTGTTTGGAAGCCGTATGGCCCAAAAAGAGGTGAATAATCAAGTTTGGCCATGAAAAGAGAAGTCAATCCATGATCTGGTCAAGACAAAGATGAGAATGGACGGAGGCCTTAGAGATATCTTCTGATTGTAATATTTGGTGGAGACACAGCATTCTGAGTTAGCTTCTCAATAGGAGTGGTTTCAAGTCATTTGGAGCTATATTGGAGGATCTATGGTCGAATCACTGAATGCATGTCAGCGTACCCGGGGTGAAGTACCCGGGTTGAGCGCCCCGCTCGGGAATGGACAAGGCTGGACACACCCGACCTGATGAACCCGGGGTAAGCCACCCGCAAGGCCTGATGGATGGTGAAGCTCGGACGATACGCGGCCTGGCACACCCGGGGTAAGCTACCCGCACGGGACGAGGCCACGGATCAACATGAGATACGCGGGTCGGCATACGCGGGTCGGGACTCGACCACCTTACCCGGGTATCGGCCAGTTTCTTTCTTCTTTCTGGATTCTGATTGGCTGAAGACTTAATGACCTCAAGGACTTTTTAGACTTTCTCCTTTATGTTTTTAAGGGTTTCCAAACCCCATATAAATACTCTTGTATCCCTTTTGAGGGACTTATCTCATTTTCTCTCAAGACTTTGCCTCATATTGTAAAAGCTTGAATCTTTTTATCAATCTAAGGAAGCTCTTCATCTTATATCTTGTTTCTCCTTCTCACAAACATGATTAGCCTTGAATCTCACATAGATTTAAGGTTTTTCATGGAGATTAGTGAGTAGACACACTTTGGATTTATGGGTTAGGGTGATTAGGGTGATTAAGTGAAGATCTAGGGTGTTTTAGTGTAGATCTATCTTGTTCCTTACTAGTAGAGTTCTTTTAATGCTTCTTTTGAGTTGGCCTCTCAAAGGTTGAGTTCTAGACATTTCTCACCCACAAGGTGTTCTATGAAATGTCTGAACCAACTCTACTAAGCTTTTAACATTCTTTACCAAAGACCATTTGTTGTAAAGGTGTTAAGATGGCTAGTAGGCTTGTTCTTAGTGATTGCTTGCATGTTATTCAGCCATTGACCATTTGATGTTTGAGATGTGTTAGCAAATGAACATTCTTCTTGACCATAGAGTTTGTTTAGACTTGTGCCTAGGCCTAAAGTTGTTAGATTGATTGAAAGCTGCCACCTTTAGATCGGATCTACTTGTTTCCTTGCTTGTTGAGGGTTCTTAATGCTATTTTGGTCTTGATCATATCAAAATAGATCTATAGGCATTTCCGCCCGGAAGGTGTTCGATGAAATGCCTGAACCATCTCTTCAATGCTTTTAGCTTGCTTTACCTAAGGGATTAGTTGTTAAAGGAGTTAAGATTGCTATTAGACTTGTTCTTAGTGTTTGCTTTGATCATTACAGCCAAAGGGATTTGGTGTACTTGGGTGATCATTGCAAAAGAGCATTCATCTAGGGATAGAGCTTGCTTAGTTTTGTTGTTTAGGCATAAGGAGAGTGTTCGATTGATGGTTTGCCACCTCTAGATTGGATCTACATCACCTAAAGTCAAATTCCTAGTCCCATGGATTCCACCTTAGCATTTGATTGAGTTCTTGCACTTGTTTCTTGATTGGATTTGAGATCACCTTGTTTATATTTCTAGGATCTTAGCTTGTTACCTTCATCTATCTTCTTGTTTGCTTAGATTAAGGAAGCTTGTGTATTGTTGGTGCTATAGATCACTAGTTCTCTGTGGTTTGACAACCTTTCTATACTATCATTTGACTAGGGAGCCTTGAAAACTTCCATTGTCATTGGATCGTTTCGAAATCTCGATAAGCCAACTGACCCCCATCGGCCTTCAACACCTCATAGGCGTTAACATTCTGAGTTATGAGCATGGTCTTTCTCTTACTACCGACCACTTCGAATCGATCTTTAGGCTGCAGCTGGTTTCCAAACAGTATCGCTTCCGGTTCGTCCCTCGTAACTACATGTCGGTGATCAAAGGGTTTGCTTCCAATCCAAACGCGTGGGAGAGCTTCTTTTTCTTCGTTTGTGTAGACGCTGCGTCTGTTGAGGAGAATTTTATTCCGTTGTTCCGAAGCAGGCCAAACGATCGTCCTTTCATCAACCCCCTGTTTCCAATCCCCGAGGATGTGATTGAGATAAGAGACCTCCTCAGGAATGGTTCGTTCTTCAGGACTGTTTTTTCGCCAAAGTGAGTTCGTGCTGCGATTAGACTTGCGAATCCCGACCATGGGGTCGGTGGGGACGTAGACGATGACTCCGAATCTGACGACCACGTTTCCTGTGATGATCCAGTGGAGGGTGTGAGTTTACCGCCTTCTAAGGGTAAAGGTATCGACCTCGGAGACATTGAATTTTCAGTGGACGTCCCGGTTCTTCCAGGATGGGATCCAAATCTTGCCTATGGCGATGGCAGTGTTTTGAGTGATAAGCCGCTTCCAGATTTCGACGGTTTTTTTCGATGGTTTATCACCGAGCAGGTCCACGGTGGTCGCCGAAGGATCTCGTATGATTAACGGGGTTAGTTGTTTTTATATGATTTCCCACGCTCTTTGTTATCCTTTAACAAGCACGCTGGCTACCTCTTGCAGGGTTTGAACATGCTTGGCTCAGCGATCGAGACTAGTCACAGGGAGGCCATGGTCTATCGTTTTAAGGCGGAGGAAGCGGAGAAAGATCTAGCGCGTTTGCAAAGCGAGATTTCGGAGTGCGAGTCAAAACTGACCAGGGATTATGCCAAGGCCATTCGTCAAGAAGAGAGGAAGGGTAGGAGAGAGATCACTGATGTGATGAAGGGACGTGCGTCCCAATTCATGACTGAATATGGGAACCTCACAGAAGCTTACTCATTGGAGGGCGATTTTCATGAATGTCGCGGTTCAGTTGGTACCCTATGGAAGGCGCAGATGGACGGTTTTGTTTTTAAGAACGAAATGGATACCGTAGAGAGCGACATGAACGATTGTACCCATGCTGAAGCACTCATTCCCCCGATTGACGAGAAGATTCCAGGACTCTGGGATCCTGTCCCGGTTTCCCCCAATACGAAGGACGTTTCGACTAGGGTTGATGGTGATGGCGAAGAGGTGGATTGCCCTGCGGACACATTTGAAGCTTCGCTGTCCGGCGGCTTTGACTTTGGTCTATGAGGACCGAAGCTTAGTATTTGTGGGAAGAGGATTCCCGTACCTTTATGTTATGGCCGAGTGTGGCTTTGAATCCCTACCATTCTACGGTTTTAAAATATGATTAAGGTTTACCAAATTGCTTTGTTGTTTCTTAAACAAATATGAGTTTTCATCTCGTTTTTATTCTTGAGTTGACGTTCGATCTCGTTAGTTTGTTAAGTGTGTCGATTTTTCATAGATTTTGTTACGAGTTTTCGCTAAACGTTTAAGATGTGAACGGAGAGACATGTTTTTAGGATCTCGGATATCATGTCTTGAGATGTTAAAGACCAGTGTGTTGGGTTTAGGGAAAGACCTAGGTTTACTCTCGGTTGTAAGGTTTGTGCGGTGACAAGCCGGCTATTGGTTTTCCTGTTGCGATTTTAACCTGATTCGTACCGATTTAAAGTCCGTGATAGGTTCTCGGCTTATTTGACTTGTATGGCGTGAACCGAGCATCTCTTCAGAGACAATTTTTAAGCCAACTGAAAGTGCTTGACCAAAATTTCGGGATTTTTTTTATATACCGTGCTTTTATCCTTGTGTTGGATGTTCGAGGATCATTTTCTAGGAATGATCAGGGTGCGTTTGTTTAGGATGGATGATGTGTTCGTCGGGGCCAATCGACGAACGGAAAGTAAGTGTTCATTGACACTCTATAGTTACGTTTGGGCGATTCTTTGTATGGTCTTCAAATTTAAATTTTTGCGACGTCTCGCCGTTTATTCTCGAAGGTTTGAACGGGTGCGTTTTAACAAAGTTTTGCAAATGTTTTGTGGTTCGGACCGGACACGTTCGTTGCCTCAAGTGTGATGTTTGCTGGGACGTCCGAGATCTTCTTGATTGCACGGAGTCTTTTGTTTTTGTTGAATCGTAAGATTTCTCAAAGTTTTGTATTGCAGTAAAAGTTTCGAAAAATCCGGTTACAAAAATTAAAGGGGATTTCTGAAAAATCGCAGGAGTATACGAGTATACGTACCCACTCCCCCCCCCTCTTTTTAGAGAGGGGGATAGCTGAACTCGTCTTCTGACAAGCTGCCTACGTACCTCTTTCGAGGATCAAGCCATCTCGTAGTTCTGATTATTGTTGCGAGCGTTAATACTCCCTTGGTGCAGTGGTATCGGTTGCCTTAGCCGCGGTGGCTGTGGCAGGGTCGATTTCTGCTTCCGGGTTTATCTTCTCCGGTTGGGTTGTCGCGTCGGGAGTCTGCTGACTACCTGAACCTGACGCTTGAGTTGTCATTGCTAGCTCTTCTTCCTCCGAAGTGTTTTCAGACTCGGTCTGAGTTAACTTCGCGCGTTTGGCTTTGACCATCGATGTTGTCGTGATCCGGCGAAGCTTATGTTACGCCAAGAAACATAGTCGCGATTGTTTCTGGTTTCCCAAATCGCGGCTACTCCGCTCGGTTGGAAATTTTATGCCCGTGATGGTATGTCGATATGACCGCCATGGCGCTTATCCGTATGCACTCCATGATTACGCTTGTATATGGCGGGTGATCGACGCACCGCTAAGTCAATGATTTTCGTGGACTTCTTTGGGCATGACAGGGAGCTTGATGGATCCGAGGGTCATAGACGCTACCGAGAAACCAGTCAATGGCTTTACGCCGCTCTATCTCTCCTAGTTCGACGCTCATTCTTTTGAGGGTATCGCGGATGATGACGTTGACCGTGCTCCCCGTATCGATGAGGATTCTTGCCACCTCGACATCTCGAATCACGAGATGAGTAACCAGGGGATCACAATGAGGTTGATCGATCCCCCCGGCCTCCTCTTCTGTGAAGGTTACTGAGTTAGTCGAGGCATCTCGGATTGGAGACCATGTCTGCCAGTTTGCCTGTGTTTCTGCCTTCCGCTGATATGCTTTGATGGACGAGACCGTGTCGTTGTAGTATTGCGATCATCCGATAATCATGCTTACCCTTCGACGATTACTGTCGTTCCCATTTTCATCTGGTCTTCTTTAGCGCTTATCTCCTGTCTGCCTTTTGGGCGAGGAGTTTCCCACGGTTGGATTTTTATCGGTCCTAGGGGGACAGTCGGTGTGGAGGATCAGATCCTTGACACTGGTTATCTCGAGAGTTCTCCGCTAATAGCCATGTTAGCCTCACGCCTAAGACCTTGCAGTTGGTCGTCGAATGTCCTCGAGTTTGATGAAACTCGCAGAAGGTGTTTTCGCTGCACCCTGGTTTGCAGTCCAGGTGTTACCTGAAGTCTTGCCCTGTTCGGAGTTGATTGCGTAATTATGCACGCCTTGGAGTTCTTCTCCCTCATGGTGGACATACTTATCGGTGAGAGGGTTCTTCTTTTTAGATTTCGGATCTGCATCCTTTGAAGAGCTCTTTGTCGGCTTATGTTTTGCGACAAAACTTTGGTTTCATCCTCGGTCATGATATAGTCTGTTGCCTTATGAAGGGCATCTTGGATCGTCCATGGTTTGTCGAGGGTTATCGACTTTCTGAACTTCGACTTGTACCAGAGAGTTTTTCTAAGCGCGTCTATGGCTACTTTCTCGCTTATTCTGCTAACCTTCGACATGATAAGCTTAAAACGGCTTATGAACTCGCGGAGGGGTTCGTCTTCCCGCTGGGATAAACTCCAGAGGTCGACATCGGAGGTCTCTCTATCTATAAACATAGAGTATTGTTTGAGAAATTCCAACGCGAGTTGACGGAAGGTTCTGATGGAGTTTCACTTCAGACGAGCGAACCATTCGAGTGCTGCTCCTTATAGGTTTTTGACGAACAGGAGGAAGTAGCCGGCATCTCGTTCGCTTTCCTTAAACATGGCTCGCCCCATCGTGATATGAAATGCCTGAAAGTGTGCCTTTGGGTCAGTCGTACCGTTGTATACTAGTACTTTTATCTTTCCCGGGTTGGACACCTTCATGTCAGAGATGCGGGCTGTGAAGGGCGTCTTACGAGCTCCTTCCAGTAATCTGTCAATTTCCGGGGCGGCACTCGTAGCGTGATGGATCTGAGATTTTACGGCCCTTACTTCTGCAGCAGTCTTGGTTATGTAATCGCGAAGGTCGCAAATATCCGAATTTTCTCCAGCGGCTCTCCGAGCTTGTCGGTGTTTGCTGCGAGTAATCTCGGCTTGTTTTTCGGCTAACTCTTCTTGTTCGACCCAATAGAGGTTTTCTTCTTCCTCCGTCATGGGTTTTTCAAAAGGAGAGTCTTCTCGAGCCGATCGGCTTCTGGTTCTCCTTGGATGAATGTCAGCGTCTTCCTCTGTATCGTTGGAGACGTCGCTGAGATCTGTGGGAACCGAAATTCACACCGTCGATTTTAATGAATAAAATATGGAGGAAAACCGAGTGAACCCGATCTTCCTTGAAGATCTGAATTCTCTGCGTAATCACTTTAGAACAATAAGAAGATAGACAGCAAGACGAAAATAGATAGCCGCTCAGAGGCATTTTATTAATTGAATAGTATGAGTACAAGATTTCTCCGAGAGGAGTAGAGATATGCTAACTATCAGAACAACAGAACAGGAGGTGGCCAAGACGTCTTAAGCCTTGCCGTGCTAGTCTAACCACCTAAGTCCTACGTTCTCTAAGCTAGCAGGAGTTCTCTAAGTCTTAATTCTCGGATCTCCCTTTTTCTTCTGCTCCTACTCTCCTTATATAGTCGCATAAGGTCGGTGGCCCATTTATTCCTTTGCCTTTGGTCCTAACTTTATCTCTTTTAGGAATATTTCAATTTTCGTTGATCTTGATAGTTATCTTCGGAAACTTAGCATTTATCGTATTTCCGCGAGTTAGGACAAACCGTCATAACTTTTATGGGCTTGAATCCCTTCTGAGAAAGTAGATGGGCTTCTAGACTAGCTTAGATCCTTGCGGACCGTTCTTAGGCCTTTTGGCGTTTATACGATTTCTCGGTTTTAGTCATAAAACTTCTAGAATAACTTTAATCGAAACGAAACGAGAAGTATGTGGTCCCGAAGGTCGGATATCACAGCTATACGGAAGATACAGGAGTCGAAGTAAGTCGGACAGGCCGGGATCAGGTCGAGCTCGCCGGGCGAGCCAACTCGCGTGACGGCCGAGCTCGCCGGCGAGCTCCCCCACGCTGTGGTTGAGCTTGCCGGGCGAGTACACCCTGCTCAATCTCCATTGTTCTACCCTCTCCCCAAATACATAATTACATCCTCATTCCCAATGTCAAAACCACTCACATCTCTCACCCAAAGATTCCCCCAAAACACTCAAAGATACTTTCTCATTTAGAACTCTTCTTATTGAAGCCTACAAGGGATTTTTCACATTTTAAACTCTTACCAGCTCTTTCTAAACATTGCTAGCCCCCTTTTCATAATTCTTTTTTTTTTTTTGGGGGGGGGGGGGGCGAAGACTTTCTTTATAAACTTAGAGCTTTAGAACTTTTCATTTCTCTTATCCCTTCTAGACTAAATCACTTATTAACTTGGAGTTCCTTGAGTCAACCTTTTCTTTCAAAAACCTTTCACATTCCCAAGATCACACCTTACAACACTCACCCCCATCCTAGAAGCTAGACAATATGAGTGTCTAATCTAGCTAAAATGGATACCAAGCATTGTCGTTCCCAATACTCTCAACATTATGCACATGTAAAGCTTTCCAAAGAAGGCCTCACTCAACAAACAATGAAGGCTTTCTTGCAATCATCCCAAGTGGTGATGGAGTCACTAGGTAGAGATTTCTCCCATTGGCGTGCCTTGTCTCCTAGAGAGAAAGGAAACAGCTTGAGCTTGAAGGCATCTTCTGACACACCATTGGTCTTGGACAAGCCACAATAGCTATCAAACTTGTCCAAGTGATCAAATGGGTCTTCTACAGGCAGGCCATGGTACTTGTTGTTCTCAATCACACTCAACAACCCTGACTTGATCTCAAAGTTGTTAGCTTCCACAGCTGGTGCGCGGATGCCTGTCCTATTGCCATGAATGTGAGGACGGTCATAGGTGCCAATAGATCTAGCTGGCCGCTGTGGGTGTTGTTGTTGCTGGCGTTGTGGTCCAAGGTTGTCAGCTCCTTGACCATTGCCATCTTGAGGTTGATGCTGGTGATATCCATCTCAAACCCCAACCTCTGAATGTGAGCCTGTTGCTCTTCTTCTCTTCTTCTTCTTGCTATTTCCCTCTCAAGTGTAGCTATCTCTTCAACAGTGGGAACCAGGTTAGTTACACCCCTGCTTCTTGTGTTCATACACCTGAAAATCAAAGGAAGAGGCAAAAGGAGAATCAATATCACAAGAAAAGATTGATGATGATGTCCCCAGCAACGGCGCCAATTTGATGAAAGGACTTTTCAAGGGTCCTAATAAAATGATGTAGTATATAAGATTGTCGAACCAGTTCTAAGTGACCACAAAGCAAAGGGAATACAAGTCTATGTTTAATCTAAATGCAATCATTAAAGGAGATGATTATTAAACTAAGACAATATCTAAATGCAAGAAAATATAAAGCTTTCTTTCTTTATGAGGAGAAGAGACCCATGGGTAAAGGGACTTGATCTAAAATGATTAAGTTTCAATCCAAGATGCCAACTTTTCAATCAATCTAATTCCTTATGCCTAGACACTATGCTTTAACAAACTCTATCCCTAGATGAATGCTCTTTTGCAATGATCACCCAAGTACATCAAATCCCTTTGACTGTAATGATCAAAGCAAACATTAAGAATGAGTCTAATAGCAATCCTAGCTTCTTTAACAACTAATCCCTTAGGTAAAGCAAGCTAAAAGCATAGATGAGTTGGTTCAGGCATTTCATAGAACACCTTCCGGGCATGAAATGCCTATAGCTCTATGTTTGAGAGGCCAACTCAAATATAGCATTAAGAACACCAAATCATGCAAGGAAATGATAGATCTAACACTAAGCACCTTGGATCTACACTTAATCACTCTCGATCACCCTATCCCATGGATCTTAATAGATCTACTCACTAATCCACATGCTTACTCTTAAACCCATGAGAGATTCAAGCTTAAACATGTAGAGAAAGAAAAGAGATGAAATCAAACAATCCAGAACACAAAGATAAGATGAGATTATGATTCAAAGATAAAACTTTACTCAAAGGTTTGTGTTCTTAGAGAGAAAATAACATAAGTCCCAAATTAGGGATAACAAAAATATTTATACTTGGCTTAAAATCCCTAGAAACATAGAACAAAATTACTAAAAAGTCCTTGAGCCAAATGAGTCTCAACCAATAGAAAGGAAGCATGAAACTCGGTCAGGGGTGAGCTGAATGGTCCAACCCGGTCATCCCACCCCGCTCCAACTCCTGTTCTGGCCGCGTTCAATCCGTCCGGGTGCAGCAAGCCGGACGCATCTCTCCGGTCGTCCGGACGTCCTGCGCGTGCTCTTCTCCCATCCGGGTTCACCATGCCGGACGCGTCTCCCCGGTCCACTTCATGCTTCTCATCGTCCGGGTGCTCCAAGCCGGACCATTGTCCCCGGCCTGTCCGGATGCGGCTTCCTCCCAACCGGGTGTCCCTTCCCGGACTGATCAACCCGGCCGTCCGTTCTGCTTGTGTCATTCCCGACCGGCTGCTCGAGCCCGGACTGATCTAACCGGTCATCCGGACGTCCTGATCAAATCCCATCCGACCGGGTATGTGTACCCGGTCTAGTATACCCGGTCCAACTCTCCATCTCTTGATTTCACTTCTCTTCTTATGGCCAATCTTGAATCTTCACTTCTTTTTGGGCCATAAGGTTCCCAAACACCTCAAATCACACCAAAGCACACTCCAACACCTGATAAGGACAAATGAATGCAAAATGATCCTAAACATGCCTAAACCTTAGCCTACAAGACAAAGAATGCAATAAAAGATGGCTAAATAGATGAAAATATGCAAGAAATCAATGACCTCCTGTCTAAGGTCTTAACCAAGCAAGTCACTCCAAGTCTGGAAGCGAACAAGGCGGCACCGCAACCAGATTTTCTAAAGTACGTCCTTACAATGAAGAACATGGGTACCAACAAGTTTGAATGGAAAGCAGACACCTTCAAAGCAGATGCATAGCTACAGCGTGTGGATAAGAACTTCAAGACAACCCGGTGTCCAGTCGAATATAAGAAAGATGTGGCCGTGTACTACTTGGAGGGCGAAGCAATGGCATGGTGGGAGAGTCCGACACGAAGACAAGGAGCAGAAGACATGGATTGGGATATGTTCAAGAAGGAGTTTCAGAGGAAGTACTTTCCTCCAGAAGCAAGAGACAGAATGGAACAAGCTTTTCTTCGGTTAGAGCAAGGGAGTAGAAGTGTAAGAGAGTATGAGGCAGAGTTTCATAAGCTCAGCAGATACATCTACTACGGGAATGGAGACGAAGCACTGTTGGTTCTCAAGTTCTTGCGAGGTCTTAGGTCAGAGATTGGGAGTCGTCTACAAGCTGTTAACTTCGAAAGTTTGTTTGAGTTGGTAGAGAAGGCGGTTAACGTGGAGGAAATGGTAATGGTAGAACGTGAGTCATTGCCTAAAACGGAGTCGAACCCTGCCGCAGTCTAGTCAACCAAAGGAGGACAAGTTGAAACCCAACCATAAGAAGGGAAAGAAGGGCAGTTCAAGCGGCACGGGAGGAACCATGGTCACAAGTGACGTGCTATGGATGTGGTGGTACATGACACTATGCCCGTGAGTGTACCGACTCAACCTCGGTGAAGTCGGACAGAAAGGCATCGATTACATGTTTCAGTTGTGGAGAGAAAGGTCACTACGCCGCTGAATGCACTGTCCGCCGTCGGGACAAGGCGAGGAGCGTCGCTAGCACTAACCGACCGACATACCAGTGAACACCGCCGCCCTGCACCTGGAGGGAGAGTGTATGCTCTGGATGGAGAGAGAACTCCATCTAGCCCAGGACCGTCGAGGGGTCCTGTGACAGGTTTGTTTGGGTGCTAACTCTCTCTTTGTGTGTTTAATAATTTTTGTGTAATTATTTGCTGTGTTGTTGGCATTATGGATGAGTGCTGTTATGTTGATCTTATCTTAGGATCGTTATTGGTTGGTGGAACCCCTGCCTTTGTGTTGTTTGACTCGGGAGCCACCCATTGTTTTGTGAAACCGGAAGTATCCTCTAGGTTTGTAGGAACCTTTGTAGAGTTGTAGAGTGTGAGGTTGATATGTTGGTGGCAACCCCTGGAGGTCAGACCTTGAGAGCTAATAGGGTGATGTTGAATGTAGCTATAGTGTTAAAGCATGAAACCCTTTTAGCCGACCTAGTCGTTATGCCGATGGAGCGGCATGAAGTTATTTTAGGAATGGATTGGCTGTCAAGGCATCGGGAGTGGCTGGACTGTGCAAGAGGACGAGTGTGGTTTGAGAATGACCAGCAAGCTGTGTTGGCATATTATGGAATCAAGCCAAGCGTCTCGGCAACGTTTGTGATGGCAATGAGAGCAGAGAACGCACTAGTGGACGGGGAGGTCTACTTGGTATTGCTCACATATATCGGGGAAGAGACGGGAAAGGAGTCGAGGATGAAGGGCATCCCAGTGGTCCAAGAGATTAAGGTTGTGTTTCGGGCGTTGACAGAGTTGCCTCCACCCCGGAGCAAGCCGTTCACCATCAACTTGGAACCAAGTGTTGCACCCATTGCCAAAACCCCTTACCGCGATGGCACCAGCTGAGTTAGCGAACTCAAGAAGCGCTTGAGGATTTACTAGATGAAGGTTTCATCAGACCGAGTTCTTCACCTTGGGGAGCTCCGGTCCTGTTTGTGAAGAAGAAAGATGGCAGTATGAGGCTGTGCATCGACTATAGAGGGATCAACAATGTCACGATCAAGAAGCAGTTGTTTTTGCATTGAAGATATGGCGCTCATATATTTATGGAGAGAAGGTTCAGGTATTTATGGATCACCAAAGCCTTAAATACTTGTTCACTCAAGCGGATCTCAATTTGCGACAAAGACGATGGATGGAGTTCATCGCGGACTACGACGTTCAGATTCAGTACCACCCAGGGAAAGCAAACGTGGTAGCAGATGCATTGAGCCGACGAAGAGCAGTAGTAGATTCAGAGCGAGATTTGGAGGCTTTATCAGACGAATTCAAGAAGGTCACTTTGTCAGCATTGGAAGGATAATCAAGCGAGCCATTGGGAATGCAAGCAGTGAATCAAGCCAGTTTGATACAACGTATTCGAGAAGCGCAGAAGAAAGATGAGAATCTGAAGAATATCATGGAGCAGCTAGGAGATCGAGGAGGGCCGAATGCTAGTGGATATCATATGGCGAAAGACGGAACTTTGCTACTCAACGGGAGGATCACAGTGCCAAAGGAAGGAGGATTCAAGGAGGAAATTCTCAAGACAACGCATCAATCACTTCTGAGTATACATCCGGGAAGCACCAAGATGTACAGAGACATGAGGAGATATTATCATTGGCCAGGTATGAAGAAATCAGTTGCAAGATGGGTAGCACAGTGTCAAGTTTGTCAACAGATCAAAGCTGAGCACTAAGTACCAGGAGGGTTACTTCAGAGCTTACCTATACCAGAGTGGAAGTGGGATTCTGTATCAATGGATCTGATTACCGGATTACCAGTAGCGAGAGGAAGATCAAACAACGCGATTTGGGTGATCATGGATCGACTGACAAAGGTGGCGCACCTGCTAGCAGTTCGAGACACGGACAAGACGGAGACGTTGGCGGAGCTTTACATCAATCAGATTGTAAGACTACATGGAGTGCCAGCGAACATCGTCTCAGATCGAGATCCAAGGTTTACAGCAGCATTCTGGAGAGCATTGCAAGGAGCATTGGGAACAGAATTGCACATCAGTACTGCATTTCATCCAGAGACGGACGGACAGACGGAGAGGACGATCCGTACGATAGAGGATATGCTACGCTTGTGTATTCTTGACTGGAGAGGTACGTGGGAAAACTATCTACCTTTGATAGAATTTTCCTACAACAATAGTTTCCACGCCAGCATTGCTATGTCGCCATACAAAGCGTTGTATGGAAGACCATGTCGAACACCCCTGTGTTGGACGGAAGTTGGAGAAAGAAGATTATTCGGACCAGGAGTCATTGAGGAGACATTGGAGAAGCTGCAAGTCATCCGAGCAAACATGAAGAAGGCGCAAGATCGACAGAAGAAGTATGCCGACCAAGGAAGACGAGAAGTAGTGTTTGCAGTTGGAGATATGGTCTACCTCAAGGTTTCAGCTCAGAAAGGAAATGATAGGTTTGGGAAAGTTGGGAAGCTAGCAGTTCGTTTCATTGGCCCATACCGGATCATTGGAAGAGTTGGAGAAGTAGCCTACAGGCTAGAGCTACCGGAGGACATGAATTTACACCCAGTATTTCATGTGTCTATGCTGAGGAAGCATATTCATGACCCAAATTCGATCGAGCAAGAAAGGATTCCAGAATTGAGACAAGACCTCACCTATCCAGAAGGCCCGATCAGAATTGGAGAAAGGCGTATCGGAAGACTGAAGAATAGGGAGATTCCTCAAAAATTCAAGTGTTTAGGGGAAGGCAGAACCGCATGGTGATCACATGGGAAGATGAAGAGAAGTTTCAACAGAGCTATCCAGAGCTCTTCGAAGATCAAGCGGAGACGTCAGCAACCTTATAGAATTCGAGGAAGAATTTCTATTAAGGGGGGAGAATGTAACAACCCTGTTCAGAAGTAGAAAAGTCAAGACCTTGACCATGAGTTGGTCAAGCCAAGAAGTGGTCATGGTCGAGAAGCGATGGTCGATACGTCTAAACCGAAGGTCGTAAAGAAGCAAAATTTTGAAGACCTGTAAATTGGAGGAGTATCTATCTAGTAAATTCCTATAATTCAAGAGAAAAATTATGGTGGTGCCAAAACCAAGTTGTTTCAGGAGGAATCAAGATTTGGTCGAAAATCTGCATTTTTGGGTAAAATGATGTCTTGCATATTTACATGTTTTTAGCTATCATATCTTGTGCATTTTTACTCATTTAGATTAGGAATTAGGCATCTTTAGGCTCATTTTGCATTCATAAGTCCCTATTAGGTGTTGGAGCACACTTTGGAGATATTGAAGATGTTTGGGAGTTTTGTGATGAAAAAGAGGGGTTTAAAGATGAACATGGACAGAGGCCTTAGAAATTTCTTCTGATGCTAATATTTGGTGGAGACATGTAATTTTGAGTTAGCTTTCCAATGGAAGTGGTTTCAAGACATTTGGAGTCATGTTGGAGTAGTTATGATCAAAACACTGAGAGCATATCAGTTCCACCCGGGTGAGCATACCCGAGGCCGACCATCCAACCATGCCTGGACGAGCTCAGGACGCGGCCAGTACTACCCGAGGACAAGCACCCGCACGTTCTGATTGTGCTGGAAGCCTAGCACGTACCCGACCTTGCACACCCGTCCGTTCCCACCCGCGCATGGAGGCACCCGACAGGACCGCACGCCAGCATACCCGACTGGAGGACGCTGCCCGGGACCTGCGACGCCTGCTGGCTGCTGGACACAGACAGCACGCTGCTCAGAACACCCGGCCACTACTACCCGCGCATGGAGACACCCGGACAGCACCTACCCGACTGCTTCTACCCGCACGGCCTGGACGATGGGCGAGCAGGACACATCCGGCTGGTCACACCCGGCCATGGATCAGCACAGCCTGACCCGGGTGGCCTAGCTTCTTCCTTTCTCCTTGCTTCTCATTGGTCAAAAATCACCTGGCCAAGGACCTTTTAGTAATTTTGTTTATTGCTTTCAAGGGCTTTCAAGCCACCTATAAATACTCTTGTAGTCTCATTAAGAGATCTAACTTCTTTTCTCTCAAAAACATAATAAGATCTTGAAGAAAGTTTGGATCTTTGATCCTTTTTATCTCATTTCTTTTGTGTTTAATAGATTATCTTCTTCTCTAATCATGTTTAGCCTTGAATCATCATTGATTTTGAGGTTTTCTATGGCTATTAGTGAGTAGATCTATCTAGGGTTCATGGGCTTGGGAGACTAAGGGTGATTAAGTGTAGATCCAAGGTGCTTAGTGTTAGATCTATCCTTTCCTTGCATTGATTTGGTGTTCTTCATGCTATATTTGAGTTGGCCTCTCAAACATAGAGCTATAGGCATTTCATGCCCGGAAGGTGTTCTATGAAATGCCTGAACCAACTCATCTATGCTTTTAGCTTGCTCTGCCTAAGGGATTAGTTGTCAAAGAAGCTAGGATTGCTATTAGACTCATCCTCCATGTTTGCTTTGATCATTACAGCCAAAGGGATTTGGTGTACTTGGGTGATCATTGCAAAAGAGCATTCATCTAGTGATAGAGCTTGCTTAGTTTTGTTGTCTAGGCATAAGGAATTAGATTGATTGAAAAGTTGGCATCTTGGATTGAACCTTGATCACCCAAAGTCAGTTCCCTTCTCCCAAGAACCCCCTTGCCTCATTGAGAAAGAAAGTTCAATCTTTTATTGCATTTTTTATATTGTCTTAGTTTAATAATCATCCTCTCATCTTGATTGCACTTAGATTAAGCATGAACTTGCATTCCCTTTGCATTAGAATCTCTTAGAATTGGATTGACATCTTGTATTCTACAACATTTGATTAGGACCCTAGAAAAGTCCTATCATCAAATTGGCGCCGTTGCCAAGTTCTAAGTTGATTTTGACATTGGATTTAGTCATTTGCTTAAGACTAAGTCTTTTTTTTATTTTCTTGTGCTATTGATTGTCTTGCTTCTTCTTTCTCTTACTTTCAGGTGTATGATCACAAGAAGCAGAGGGGCATCTAACTTGGTTCCTACTATTGAAGAGATTGCTGCACTTGAGAGGGATATAACAAGACAAAGAAGAGAAGTAGAGCAACAGGCTCATCTTCAAAGGTTGGGGTTTGAGATGGAGAATCTGCCTCAAGATGGTGATGTCCTAGGGGGAAATGGTCCAAGAGCTGACAATCCTAGACCACCACGCCAGCCACATCACCAACCACGCCAAGCAAGAGCCATTGGAGCCTATGACCAACCTCACATTCATGGTCATAGGTTGGGAATCAGAGCACCAGCTGTGGAGAACAACAACTTTGAGATCAAATCAGGGCTGCTCAATGTGATAGAGAACAACAAGTTTCATGGCTTGGCTGTGGAGGATCCACTAGATCACTTGGATCAATTTGACAAGTATTGTGGTTTGTCCAAGACCAATGGAGTCTCTGAAGATGCTTTTAAACTCAGGCTATTTCCTTTCTCTCTAGGAGACAAAGCTCATCAGTGGGAGAAGGCTCTTCCAAGTGACTCTATCATCACTTGGAATGATTGCAAGAGGGTATTCCTAGAGAAGTTCTTCTCTTCCTCAAGGACAGCTAAGATCAGAAATGAAATCTCTGGTTTTCAACAATAGAATCTTGAGAGCTTCAGTGAAGCATGGGAGAGGTTCAAGGGCTATTGGTCTCAGTGTCCACATCATGGCTTCACCAAAGAAAGCTTGCTTAGCACCTTCTATAGAGGAGCTCTACCACAATGCAGAAATAGGCTTGATACTGCTAGCAATGGTTTCTTCTTGGGAAGAACTGAAGAGGATGCTGAAGAACTGGTAGAGAACATGGCCAAGAGTGACTCAGTTTATAGTGAGGAGCATGATAGAGCCAATAGAAGTGATGACCAGCACACAAGGAAGGAAATCAATACCTTGCAAGAAAAGATAGATTTGCTTCTCTCCACCCAAGCTAAACAAGAACAGATGAATTTTGTGGGTGCTCCTAGTCAAGAGGTTCCTCCTACAATCAATGAGGTTGATGGTTTAGAAGGCCAAGAGGAGTTGTGCTTCATCAATGCTAATAGCACATGGTATAGGAAGGAACCAAACTTCCAATACCAAAACAACTATCAGCCAAGACCTCACTACAACAATCAACAAGGAGGCTACCAAACAAATCAGTCATCTCAGCCTCAAGGAAGTTCTTCCCAAGCTCCAAGCTCAAAAATGGAGTCCATGTTCAAGCAACTCTTAGAAGCTCAAGAAAGAAATGCTAAGAACATTTGTGATGAGTTCAAGAACATCCATGCCAAGATTGATGGAACTTATTCTGATCTCAACAACAAGTACATGCAACTTGCCTCTCACCTCAAGGCTTTGGAGAGCCAAGTGGCCTCCATGTCTTCATCCTCCAAGAATCCAATGGGATCTCTACCAGGAAAACCAGAGAAGAACCCTAAGGAGACTTGCAATGTTATCCTCTCCACTTCTTCAAGGATTGCGTTGAGTAATCATAAGAATGATGTTGATGAGATTGAGAGGCTAGTGCTTGGAAATCAGATTGAAAATGATAAGAGACTGGTTGTGGCCACAGCTGAAGCAAGAGTTGTGAAGAGAGCTGATAAGAAGGTTCAAGGAAAGATTCTGAAGATTGATGAGCCTACAGTTGAGACACAAGTTGAGAAGAGTGCTAACCTCAAGCTGAAAGAAGTGAAGGAAGAGGACAATGAGATTGAGCTATCACCCTATGATAAGCTCCCTTTCCCTCAAAGGTTCCTCACCAAAGCTCAGAAAAAAGTGGTCTCCAAATTCAGAAAAGACCTAAGTGATATTGGAGTCAAGCTTCCAGAGATCACCAATATGCATGCTGCTCATGTCCAAATGATGCTCATACAGGACATTCTCACCCACCAAGCTGAAGTGGCTGAGCTTTTGGACATCTCACTTCTGAAGATTGATCCACTAACCCCTCCAAAGTCTCTCCCTAAGCTTGAGTCTCAAGGAAAGTTCACCTTGTCTTGCTCTCTTGGTAAACTAACTATGGATGATGCTCTTGTTGATAGTGGTGCTAGTGTGAATGTCATCTCCTTGGATATGGTGCAGAGTATTGGGATTGAAAGCATGGAACCAGATACTCCTCCTCTCACCTTTGGGGATTCCTCTTCTACAACCCCACTTGGCATAATCAAGGACTTCCCCTTGAAGATTGGATCCTGCACCATACCTATTGACCTCACTGTTTTGAAGATGGCATCTGACGAGAGAGTCCCTTTGATCCTTGGCACTCCTTTCCTCACAACAGTTGGAGCTTGCATTGACTTTCCCAACAAGAAGGTCACCCTCATGCATGTCAACAAAGCTGTCTCCTATCCTCTCCAACCTCCAATGGAATCAGACTATTGTGGGACAATCACTTGTGATACACACGTTGTTGAGAAGCCCAAAGATGAAGAGGTTGTTGGTAAGATAGAAGATCTTGATGGAGAGTATTCAAAAGAATTATGTGGTGAGCACTTGGAAAGTGCTAAAACAGAGGGGATGAGTGGAGTCTCAAAGGCCACTCATGGCAAGAAGAAGATGGTGAAAGAGCCTCATCCCCCACCTCTTGATTTGCTCCCACACACTCTCACTCTCCATCCAAAAATCTCAAGGATGGAGTCATTGATTACAAGATCAAGCACAAGGGCAGATCCACACCATTCTCAAGTGCTAGAGCCATCATCACTCCTCAGCTCCAAGATGACCCAATCAAGCTTCAAGAGCTTCTCTCTCAGGTCCTCACCATCACACTTGAAGGCGGGAAGGATCCTCCTTCTCACTAGTCCAAGAGAAAAGGTAGTCAAGCTAGTGACTCAAAACAAGCTCACTTGGGAGGAAGTCCCATGGTTATCCTTGTATATAGCTTTGCAATTTCAAATTTCCTTTTTAGTTTTTAATAAAAGTGGTCAAGATTTTCAGGTTGAGCCAAGCACTAGAGGAGAGAAGAATGGTGGTGAACCACTTAAGCCCCATGATCCATGTAGCAGCCTCCTCTAGTTGCTATGAACCAAGCCAGCTTCTAGTCATGACACAAGCACCATGCCCAAATCTCCTTGTGTGGTATCACTCCAACCCTTCTTGTATATACATTTGCTTTTGCCTTGTTGAGGTATCTCTTACTCTCTTACTCACACAGGAGACTGTGTGATTTAAGTGTGGGGGAGGTACCGGATATTTGATCATGTTTGCTTTGTGATTTTGAGTCTCATGCATTGCATTGTACATTCATAAGTGCATAGAAAATTCAAAAAAATTTTAAATTTTTGAACCATGTAGATTGCATCACTTGCATCCTTAAGATTGAGTCTAGTGCATATAGATTGCATTCATTTGCATCTGGAGCATTGCCTTGTAAAGAACACTCGTTTGCACTGAATTTGACACCCTAGTTAAACATATCAGGTAGCTTGAGCATCTTTTGAAAAAGCTTGCATGCTTTGAGCCTTGAAATCTCTTCTTGAAACTTGCTTGCTTGCTTGATATTGGCATTGTTCTTAAGGCCAGCTCCATCCTGAACTTAGACTTGAATGAACTTAATCTCTCTTGCATATGGGCATTTGCATACTTAGTCATGGATCTCATACACATTTGGGTTATCTTTTCCATTGTACCACCCTTTGTTAACCCAAATGGCACTCCCTTACCCTTGAACCCTATCCATTCTTTGAAGCCTACATTGATTTGCTTGAGTGAGGCCTCTTTTGATAGCTTGTCATGTGCAAAATCTTGAGAGTATTGGGAGCGACATGGATTTGTTCTCATCTCTTGCTAGCATAGGGTCATCATTTGAGCTAGCTTCTAGGATGGTGAGTGAAGTGTTTGGTACCTAATGGTTTACATTTTGGGTTTGGGGATATGACAATGTTGAGATTGATGAACAAAAGAATGTATTGAGAAAGAAAAACCCTAGGGACCTAGAATAGAAAGATAACAAGCTCTTGATTGATGTTTATTTGACCTCCCCCCTATATAAAAAAAAGAAAAGAAAAGAAAAAGAAAAGAAAAGAAAAAAAAAACTCAAAAGAAAAAGAAAGATTCAATAAGATAGTGGGGAAGGAAAAACTTAAAGAGTTAGAGCTTAGAAAATTGAATAGAGGTCCTTAGAGGTTGAATCATGAGAAAGAAAATGTTCATTGGGTGAGTGATGTGAGTATGTCTTCATTTTGGGTTATGGGATGAATAAAAAGGGTGTAGATCTTGTAATCACTTAGGAATTGGGTAGAATGATGAGGATTGATCCATGTATGCATGAATTGCTCCTAGTCTTAGATAAATTTTGCATAATGATCAAGCTCCTTGATTTTTGAGTGATTGCCACCTTGAAATGATGCATTGAACCCTCCTTTTCATCCTTATTAGACCATTTGATCACCTAGCCATATGATTGAGATCATGTGCCCATTTGTGAGACTTCACCTTGTGTGTGTGTGTGAATCAATGTGAGGGCTGGTTAAGAGAACATGTTGGTTGATAGGCATTGCATCTTGTGTAGAGACATAAGAGTAATTGATAGGCCTTGTGAAGCTAGAGCATAATAAGAGAGTTTGCTCATGCTATTTGCTATGTTTCTTTAGGATGTCAGGTTGAGTGCTATGAGTGTTTCCTTTGGCTTTGTTCCCATCCTTGCATCCATCCCCCTTGTGTTTCAAAAGTTTACTTGAGGACAAGCAAAGGTCTAGTGTGGGGGAGTTGATGTCTTGCATATTTACATGTTTTTAGCTATCATATCTTGTGCATTTTTACTCATTTAGATTAGGCATTAGGCATCTTTAGGCTCATTTTGCATTCATAAGTCCCTATTAGGTGTTGGAGCACACTTTGGAGATATTGAAGATGTTTGGGAGTTTTGTGATGAAAAAGAGGGGTTTAAAGATGAACATGAACAGAGGCCTTAGAAATATCTTTGCCAAGATTTGGTGGAGACATGTCATGAGTTAGCTTTCCAATGGAAGTTGTTTCAAGACATTTGGGGTCATATTAGAGGAGTTATGATCAAAACACTGAGGGCATATCAGTTCCACCCGGGTGAGCATACCCGAGGCCGACCATCCAACCATGCCTGGACGAGCTCAGGACGCGGCCAGTACTACCCGAGGACAAGCACCCGCACGTTCTGATTGTGCTGGAAGCCTAGCATGTACCCGACCTTGCACACCCGTCCGTTCCCACCCGCGCATGGAGGCACCCGGACAGGACCGCACGGCCTGCATACCCGACCTGGAGGACGCGGCCTGAAGGACCCGCACGGCCTGCTGGCTGCTGGAAACGGACAGCACGCGGCTCAGAACACCAGGCCACTACTACCCGCGCATGGAGACACCCAGACAGCACCTACCCGACTGCTTCTACCCGCACGGCCTGGACGATGGGCGAGCAGGACACACCCGGCTGGTCACACCCGGCCATGGATCAGCACAGCCTGACCCGGGTGGCCTAGCTTCTTCCTTTCTCCTTGCTTCTCATTGGTCGAAAATCACTTGGCCAAGGACATTTTAGTAATTTTGTTTATTGCTTTCAAGGGCTTTCAAGCCACCTATAAATACTCTTGTAGTCTCATTAAGAGATCTAACTTCTTTTCTCTCAAAAACATAATAAGATCTTGAAGAAAGTTTGGATCTTTGATCCTTTTTATCTCATTTCTTTTGTGTTTAATAAATTATCTTCTTCTCTAATCATGTTTAGCCTTGAATCATCATTGATTTTGAGGTTTTCTATGGCTATTAGTGAGTAGATCTATCTAGGGTTCATGGGCTTGGGAGACTAAGGGTGATTAAGTGTAGATCCAAGGTGCTTAGTGTTAGATCTATCCTTTCCTTGCATTGATTTGGTGTTCTTCATGCTATATTTGAGTTGGCCTCTCAAACATAGAGCTATAGGCATTTCATGCCCGGAAGGTGTTCTATGAAATGCCTGAACCAACTCATCTATGCTTTTAGCTTGCTTTGCCTAAGGGATTAGTTGTCAAAGAAGCTAGGATTGCTATTAGACTCATTCTCCATGTTTGCTTTGATCATTACAGCCAAAGGGATTTGGTGTACTTGGGTGATCATTGCAAAAGAGCATTCATCTAGGGATAGAGCTTGCTTAGTTTTGTTGTCTAGACATAAGGAATTAGATTGATTGAAAAGTTGGCATCTTGGATTGAACCTTGATCACCCAAAGTCAGTTCCCTTGTCCCAAGAACCCCCTTGCCTCATTGAGAAAGAAAGTTCAATCTTTTATTGCATTTTTTATATTGTCTTAGTTTAATAATCATCCTCTCATCTTGATTGCACTTAGATTAAGCATGAACTTGCATTCCCTTTGCATTAGAATCTCTTAGAATTGGATTGACATCTTGTATTCTACAACATTTGATTAGGACCCTAGAAAAGTCCTATCATCATAAAACGATTCCGATCGTCCCGAGAAACGATTTTGATGAAACGAAGCGTCATGGGAGCATATTGGAATGTTTTTTCTACTCAAATACACTCCATGAATATTTGTAGAAGTTGGTGACGTGGCAAGAGAAAGGTGACCAGAGATGACGTGGTGACCTCCCATTTGCCGCGGAAGAGTGATGTGGCGATACAAGTGGCGGATTCTCATTGGCCAAGAGGAGACTTGGCGCCCAAGTATGCAAGCTTCCAGAAGGTGAGTCTTGGCCTGCAAGGGAGGAAAACTTGGTGATCAAGGTTTGCACATTCATGCATTTGGAGAAACTTGCCATAGAAGTTTTAAAGTGGGACGATGTCCACTTTTCCTTCCATGCATGAATCCACTTGTCCAGCCAGCCTCAGCCCTTCATTCCTATAAATACCAGACCCCTATCCTTCATTTTCTTGATCCCAAACCGTGAGTGATCACCTTAGAGAGAGAGAGGTGAGTTTAGAGAGAGAAACCGAAAGAAAAGGAGTGTTTTCGGTTTGTTTTATTTAGGCGGTTTTGGGGAGTTAGCTTGAAGGTTTTTGGGTAGTCTTCGTAGTCAGAAACCAAGGTGGGTTCAAGACTTGTGATGTGTGTGTTTATGCATGCAGGTGTGAGCTTAGGCCGGAGGGTCTCTGGGCGGGAGACCCGAAGCATCGGTTTTATGCAGGCCGGGAGAATGCGTAGCATGCATATGTGTTTTGATTTGTGTATTTTGTGTCATCTAGATATAGTTAAGTTGCTGGTGCATAGTGAGTTGCATGATTATCTAGATGATATAATATCGCTGAACCGCAAGAGATTGAGAGTGTCTCGCTCTTGGCGGGTGTGTTGTTGCATGCATTATAGTTGATAAGTGCATGTAGTTTACATGCTGTTTATGTGTTGCATGGAGGTTTGAGGTCGAGCTCCCTCATGCTTATTTGAGTTGTGAGCATCTAGACTAGGAATTATGTTCTCCGTGAGAGGTGCGCTTAGTCCAGATGCTGTGCATGTTGGTTAAAGGAGGAGCTCCCTCATGCTTGTGTGTGTGTTGACGCGAACGCCACTAGTGTACTTGGACCCTGGGGTTAGATCGGGATGGACCTGATTCTCCAGTGGTAGGGATGGACTTCTCTCCACAGCTTGTCAAGTGAAGTGGGTAGCCCATGGGCCAGCTGCAGACGCCAGGCTCGGGCTGTATTGGAAGTTAGCCGATCCCCGAAGATGATGTTTCCGGCAGCGTGACTTTTGTGTTTGTGGTCTGGAGTGTTCAGGGTGGATGAGTATAGAGACCTCCAGTGTGTGTTGGGATCCTAGGATGTGTGGACATCGAGAGGGCGATCCGAACAATAGAGGATATGCTACGCTTGTGTATTCTTGACTGGAGAGTGCGTGGAAAACTATCTACCTTTGATAGAATTTTCCTACAACAATAGTTTCCACGCCAGCATTGCTATGTCTCCATCTGGCGTTGTATGGAAGACCATGTCGAACACCCTGTGTTGGACAGAAGTTGGAGAAAGAAGATTATTTGGACCAGGAGTCATTGAGGAGACATTGGAGAAGCTGCAAATCATCCGAGAAAACATGAAGAAGGTGCAAGATCGACAGAAGAAGTATGCCGATCAAGGAAGGCGAAGTAGTGTTTGCAGTTGGAGATATGGCTACCTCGAGGTTTCAGCTCAGAAAGGAAAGGATAGGTTTGGCAAAGTCGGAAGTTAGCGGTTCGTTTCATTGGTCCATATCGGATCATTGGAAGAGTTGGAGAAGTAGCCTACAGGCTAGAGCTACCGGAGGACATGAACTTACACCCTGTATTTCATGTGTCTATGCTGAGGAAGCATATTCACGACCAAATTCGATCGGCGGAAAGGATTTCAGAATTGTGACAAGACCTCACCTATCAAGAGGCCGATCAGAATTGGAGAAAGTATCAGAAAACTGAAGAATAGGGAGATTCCTCAAATTCAAGTGTTTTGGGGAAGGCAGAACCGCATGGTGATCACATGGGAAGATGAAGAAGTTCGTGAGCCACCCGAGCTCTTGAGGATCAGCGAGGCGTCAGCAACCTTATAAATTGAGGGCGAACTCTATTAAGGGGAGCAGGGGAGAATGTAATGACCCTGTTCAGAAGTAAAAATTCAAGACCTTGACCATGAGTTGGTTGAGCCAAGAAGTGGTCTTGGTAAATACGTCACGTCTAAGCCGAAGGTGCGTCAAGAAGCAAAATTTTGAAGACCTGTAAATTGGAGGAGTATCTATCTAGTAAATTCCTATAATTCAAGAGAAAATTATGGTGGTGCCAAAACCAAGTTGGTTCAGGAGGAATCAGGAGTTGGTCGAAAATCACTTGGCCAAGGACATTTTAGTAATTTTGTTTATTGCTTTCAAGGGCTTTCAAGCCACCTATAAATACTCTTGTAGTCTCATTAAGAGATCTAACTTCTTTTCTCTCAAAAACATAATAAGATCTTGAAGAAAGTTTGGATCTTTGATCCTTTTTATCTCATTTCTTTTGTGTTTAATAAATTATCTTCTTCTCTAATCATGTTTAGCCTTGAATCATCATTGATTTTGAGGTTTTCTATGGCTATTAGTGAGTAGATCTATCTAGGGTTCATGGGCTTGGGAGACTAAGGGTGATTAAGTGTAGATCCAAGGTGCTTAGTGTTAGATCTATCCTTTCCTTGCATTGATTTGGTGTTCTTCATGCTATATTTGAGTTGGCCTCTCAAACATAGAGCTATAGGCATTTCATGCCCGGAAGGTGTTCTATGAAATGCCTGAACCAACTCATCTATGCTTTTAGCTTGCTTTGCCTAAGGGATTAGTTGTCAAAGAAGCTAGGATTGCTATTAGACTCATTCTCCATGTTTGCTTTGATCATTACAGCCAAAGGGATTTGGTGTACTTGGGTGATCATTGCAAAGAGCATTCATCTAGGGATAGAGCTTGCTTAGTTTTGTTGTCTAGACATAAGGAATTAGATTGATTGAAAAGTTGGCATCTTGGATTGAACCTTGATCACCCAAAGTCAGTTCCTTGTCCCAAGAACCCCTTGCCTCATTGAAAGAAAGTTCAATCTTTTATTGCATTTTTATATTGTCTTAGTTTAATAATCATCCTCTCATCTTGATTGCACTTAGATTAAGCATGAACTTGCATTCCCTTTGCATTAGAATCTCTTAGAATTGGATTGACATCTTGTATTCTACAACATTTGATTAGGACCCTAGAAAAGTCCTATCATCATAAACGATTCGATCGTCCAGAAACGATTTTGATGAAACGAAGCGTCATGGGAGCATATTGGAATGTTTTTTCTACTCAAATACACTCCATGAATATTTGTAGAAGTTGGTGACGTGGCAAGAGAAAGGTGACCAGAGATGACGTGGTGACCTCCCATTTGCCGCGGAAGAGTGATGTGGCGATACAAGTGGCGGATTCTCATTGGCCAAGAGGAGACTTGGCGCCCAAGTATGCAAGCTTCCAGAAGGTGAGTCTTGGCCTGCAAGGGAGGAAAACTTGGTGATCAAGGTTTGCACATTCATGCATTTGGAGAAACTTGCCATAGAAGTTTTAAAGTGGGACGCATGTCCACTTTTCCTTCCATGCATGAATCCACTTGTCCAGCCAGCCTCAGCCCTTCATTCCTATAAATACCAGACCCCTATCCTTCATTTTCTTGATCCCAAACCGTGAGTGATCACCTTAGAGAGAGAGAGGTGAGTTTAGAGAGAGAAACCGAAAGAAAAGGAGTGTTTTCGGTTTGTTTTATTTAGGCGGTTTTGGGGAGTTAGCTTGAAGGTTTTTGGGTAGTCTTCGTAGTCAGAAACCAAGGTGGGTTCCGAAGACTTGTGATGTGTGTGTTTATGCATGCAGGTGTGAGCTTAGGCCGGAGGGTCTCAAGTGGAGACCCGGGGCAAAGTTAATCGGTTTTATGCAGGGCCCCGGGGAGAATGCGTGTAGCATGCATATGTGTTTTGATTTGTGTATTTTTGTGTCATCTAGATATAGTTAAGTTGCTGGTGCATAGTGAGTTGCATGATTATCTAGATGATATAATATCGTTGAACCGCAAGAGATTGAGAGTGTCTCTGTCTTGGCGGGTGTGTTGTTGCATGCATTATAGTTGATAAGTGCATGTAGTTTACATGCTGTTTATGTGTTGCATGGAGGTTTGAGGTCGAGCTCCCTCATGCTTATTTGAGTTGTGAGCATCTAGACTAGGAATTATGTTCTCCGTGAGAGGTGCGCTTAGTCCAGATGCGTGTGCATGTTGGTTAAAGGAGGAGCTCCCTCATGCTTGTGTGTGTGTTGACGCAACGTCACTAGTGTACTTGGACCCTGGGGTTAGATCGGGGGATGGACCTGATTCTCCAGTGGTAGGGATGGACTTCTCTCCACAGCTTGTCAAGTGAAGTGGGTAGCGCCCATGGACGAGCGCTGCAGGACGCTGCGGCTCGGGCTGTATTGGAAGTTAGCCGATCCCCGAAGATGATGTTTCCGACGACGTGACTTTTGTGTTTGTGGTCTGGAGTGTTCAGGGTGGATGAGTATAGAGACCTCCAGTGTGTGTTGGGATCCTAGGATGTGTGGACATCCGAATTGAGTTGTGTGTGATGTATCGATCTATCGAGTCTAGGATTGAGTCTAGACTGCATTATTTGTTGTTAGGTCTCGGGGAGGAGACTTGTTGCATTGCATTTGAGTAATTGCATTGCATTTGCGCATTGTTGCCTATTTGTGTGTTGTCTACGCATTGTTAATGTATGCGTATTGTGTGCTTGTCTTTAAGCATGGGCTGGGGAGGGTAGTTATTGTTTATTATTCGGACTCACTGAGTAATCTTGATTACTCACCCCCTCTCCTACTATGCAGGTAACCAGTAGGTGGGAAGCTTAGAGGGCAGCGGAACGATAGGCGACCGGTGTAGATTTGAAGTGGCATAAGCATAAGCAAGGACTCTTTTGGAATGTAAATTACTTTTCTTTTCTTTTTGGCGCTAGGCCGTGTGCACAAACTCTGATATATTTGTTGTAATGTTTTATAAGACGCTTTCCCCCTATTATTAATAAAAGAATGTTTATATTCGTGATTGTGTGCTGAATGATATAAGACCTAGTCCGGGTCGACACAACTCGTGATCATGGTACGGGTTGCAAAGCCTTAGGCCATGGTCTCGAGGACATAGCAAACCGGAACGGATTGGTCGAGAGTCCTGATTTGTTCTTGATTCTTGGTCAAACCGTTCCAGCGATTTTTCTTTTTGTGGCGCTCCCGGGCCGTTCCGGGTTAGTCCGGCCTAGGAGGTCCAGGGGTGTTACAGTCGTGTCATCAACAACATAACAGTTAAGTATCGACATCCTATCCCTAGACTTGATGATATGCTTGATGAGCTTCATGGTTCCTGTGTCTTTCTAAAATTGATTTGAAAAGTGGTTACCATCCGATTAGGATGAAAGAAGGTGATGAATGGAAAACTGCCTTTAAGACTAAGCTAGGATTTTATGAGTGGCTTGTCATGCCCTTTGGTCTCACTAATGCACCTAGTACTTTCATGCGCCTGATGAACCATATCTTGAGATCATTCATTGGTCATTTTGTTGTTGTTTATTTTGATGATATTCTTATCTACAGCAAGAACTTTGATGATCATAGGTTGCATTTGAAATCTGTTCTTGAATTTCTTAGGAAAGAAAAACTCTTTGAAAACCTTAGCAAATGTTCTTTTGGGACAGATCACGTGGTGTTCTTGGGTTTTGTTGTAGGTGCTGATGAACTTAGAGTGGACGAGGAGAAGATCAAAGCCATCCATGACTGGCCGAGTCCAACGTCCGTTAGTGAGGTGAGGAGCTTCCATGGCCTTGCTGGTTTCTACCGAAGATTTGTTCCAAACTTCAGTACCATAGCAGGTCCACTCACTGAAGTGATCAAGAGGAATGTTGGATTCAAGTGGGAACAAGCTCAAGAAGAGACCTTCCAGATTCTCAAAGGGAAGTTGACTCAAGTTCCTTTACTTGTACTTCCTGATTTTTCTAAAGTTTTTGAAATTGAATGTGATGCCTCCGGAGTGGGTATTGGTGCTGCTTTGATGCAGGATAAGAAACTCATTGCCTACTTCAGTGAAAATCTTGGAGGAGCGACGCTTAACTATCCAACTTATGACCAGGAGTTGTATGCTTTGGTGAGAGCTCTTCAAACGTGGCAGCACTATCTCTGACCAAAGGAGTTCATCATTCATACCAACCATCAGTCTTTGAAACACCTTAAGGGTCAGAAAAAATTGAACAAAAGGCATGCTCGTTGGGTGGAATTTATTTAAACATTTCCTTATGTGATCAAGTACAAGCAAGGTAAGGAAAATGTTGTGGCTGATGCCTTGTCTAGAAGGTACACACTTCTCGCCGCCCTTGAAACTAAATTGCTTGGTTTTGAATTTATCAAGGACTTGTATGCTACTGACCAGGATTTCAAAGAGATTTTTCGAAAATGTTTCAAAGTTACTTATAGAAAATATTTTCAAAATTCTGGATTTTTATTCTTTGATAACCGCTTGTGTGTGCCCCAATATTCTTTGAGGGAGTTGTTTCTTAGGGACGCTCATAGAGGAGGTCTAATGAGACACTTTGGAATAAAGAAAACTTATAAGGCAGTCTATGACCACTTCTACTGGCCGAGTTTGAAGAAGGATGTAGAGAGGATTTGTGTTCGATGTGTGGTGTGCAAACAGTTCAAAATCAAAGCTTCAAACCACGGTTTGTATTCTGCTCTACCCATTCCCTCTCATCCTTGGGTAGACATTTCTATGGATTTTATGCTTGGATTGCCCAGGCCTAAAGCTGGTCGAGATTCTATTTTTGTGGTTGTAGATAGATTTTCGAAAATGGCTCATTTCATTCCATGTCATAAAACTGATGATGCTGTTCAAGTTACTGAATTGTTCTTTAGAGAAATTGTTAGGTTGCATGGAATGCCTAAGACAATTGTTTTTGATCGTAATGCTAAGTTCCTTAGCTATTTTTGGAAGACCTTGTGGTCTAAGTTAGGAACGAAACTGTTATTTTCTACTACTTGTCATCCACAGACCGATGGTCAAACTGAAGTAGTAAATCGAACCTTGTCCTCATTGCTTAGATCATTGGTTAAGAAAAACCTTAGGACTTGGGAAGAATGCTTGCCTCATGTTGAATTTGCTTATAATCATGCCATGCATTCTGCTACTAAGTTTTCTCCATTTGAGGTTGTTTATGGTTTCAATCCCTTATCTCCACTTGATCTTTTGCCTTTGCCTTTGAGTGAAAGAGTTAGTACAGATGGAAAGAGGAAGGCGGACACAATCAAGAAGTTGCATGAACAAGTTCGTTCCAACGTCATGGCCAAAACAGAGGGTTACAAAAGATATGCCAACCAGAAAAGAAAAGAGGTTATTTTCAAGGAAGGTGATCATGTTTGGGTTCACTTGAGAAAGGAACGGTTTCCGGAGGAAAAAAAGTCTAAGCTCATGCCTCGGGTCGATGGTCCATTTCAGATCCTTAAAAAGATCAATGACAATGCTTATCAGCTCGATCTTCAAGGTAAGTATGACATTTCTTCAAGCTTCAACGTTTCTGATCTTTCTCCTTTTCTTGTAGATGATCCGGATTTGTGGAAAAATCCTTTTGAAGAAGGGGGGAATGATGTGCCCAAGTTCCAGGATCAGTCTGTGGAACAGGACCAGCATGAAGACCAGGACATGGCCGCCGAGGTTCAGCCTTCAGACCGTACCGATCAGACGAACCGAGCCGTGTACCGACTCGACCTGTGTATGTCCGGAATGGAGCTTCAGCAAGATCCATGACCGAACTGACCAAATTAAAGCTCGCCTTTCCCGACCAACTCAACAATCTAAGGCCTTCAGTCAAGACAGAACCGAGTTGGAACGAGTAGAACAAGAATCAAGTCATGGCTTCTCTCTCTTGGGCCGTTTGGGGAGTACCGGCGGCCATGCTGATGAACTGATCACACACTTCGATCAGTTCATGAACATTGAGTCTCCAAATCTTTCTAAGGCAAGGATCCTTAAGCTCTCTGAAGATTTGGGTCGAGAAAAGTTACCGTCCATTCAAGGAAAACACACGGCCGACCCACCGTTTGTCCTTGTCCTTACCGCGGGTCGTGCATCAAGGTTCATCAAACCTGGACAGGAGTAGGCGAAGAGTTCATTCGACCAGCCAAACAGTCAACCTTTTGTATCCGTGCCTTTGACTAGATCTTGTCCAACTTATGATTTCTATGTATTGTTTTTTGCATTTTCTATTTATTTCGTTTGACCACAAAAATGTATAAGTATGTAAACTCTCATTTGATCAATTCATTCGATTTTTCCTTTGATTTTTGATTGAGTTTTTACTCTCATTGTTCTTTCCTTAGAACATCCCTAGTTTCCTTGGTGAGGTTATCTCCGAGCAAACGACCCATTTTTCGTTGGACCGGTGCGTCACGTCCGACAACATAGAAGTCTGGTAGTATCAGTGGGCATCCGCATCGCATTGTGTCACCCATCAATCCATCAGCTCTCTTTCCATTCGGATTGAGTCCATATCCATTGTACCATTTGAGTTATCCGTTCCTAGGGTTCTTCAGCGGCGGTACTCACCTGCAGGATCCCAGTGGTCGATCCTCCTCTCCAGCCATTCTCTCATGAGCTCCCATCTAGCAAACGCCCTCACATGTTGAACCAACAGATCACGCTGCGCCACCATGTCTCTCACCTGAGTACGAAGGAAGAACACCTCGCGAAGCAGCCTCTAGTGAACTCCTGCCTCCAAGTCTTGACTGGGAGAAGCCTCAGCGTCACCTGGCAAACTGGAAGAAAAACCGGTAGCCCTTGAAACCGTCTTGGCCAGCCGTGCTGGAGGAACATAAAAAGGACGCCTCTTTCGCGTCTTACCCTTCTGATATTCATCATAAGCACCCGACATCGAGAGCCTCATGACATTCCCTGAAAAGGTGAAAAGTAAGAAGACGGAATCTTATCAAAAGAAATTCCAAGATCAGAGGCCTACCCCAGATGCGACTATGACACAGGGCCTCCTTGCTCATCGGAAAAGCCACCCCTCGAAAACGTCGAAGAATTTCCATCGCCAGCTTTACCACTGCCTCCCCATTGAAGGATACCGGACGGGATACATCTAGCGATGAAGTAAGACCGTAATAAATAAAAGCCCCCGGAATACAACAGCTAAAGAAAAGGAAAAAGGGAATTACCAACAGTACGCCAGAACATAGGATAACTGAGCAGCCCCGGGATTCTCGCAAACACGTATTGCTTGTCCCAGTCATCCCCAAAGGGGTAGTTACCCCTAAGACCCCTCGAAGGCTCTTCGACCAAGGGAGCACCATCACGGGAACGGAGGTGATAAAATCCCGGCTTGCTCAGCAAAGGAGCAAGGTAATAGAGGTACAGGACCTCGTGCACTCTGATAGAAAAACCATGGAATTCCCCAAGCACCTGGATAGCCATCAGAGTCCTCCATGTCAGAGTGGTAAGCTGAGAAGGACAGAAGGCGAAATACAAGGACACCTCCGCAATAAGAGAAGGGACAATACCCCAAAAACCAGCCTCCAGATACGCCTCAAATACGACTACTTCATTGTTCCCTCCATCAGGAACATGTTCGTATTCAGAGGGACATTTCATCCCCACCGAAGGAAGAATTCCGCCGGATCTCCATAAAACCCTCTTCCAGGATCTCAGAACGATGCTTCAAAGAATCCATGTGAACCGCTTCGTTATCAGCCTCTGGAACTTCCGCCCATGCCAAAATTAGGGAGGAAAAAAGATCGGCAAGGAAGCGACGCAGCCTCGTGCGACCACCCACGAACGAAGCTGGGAACGTAGGGAGCTCGGGCAGTTGTTCATCTTTCCTGTCCAAAGGGAGATTGTAAAACTCGAGGAGCATTGAAGCTATTGCTGGTCGCATCAAACCTTTATATACGCCCGAGCTGTTATTCCCTAAAAGACCGAAAAAGGAAAGATAACATTTCCTGATATCTTGGATGATTCTCTACGCAAGAACCCTTGCTGCCAAAAAGGAAACCTGTTCCTCGCGAGTAAAAAGGGAAAATCCTTTCTAAAAAAAGGAAATTTTGCGAAAATATCCAGCATGCCCATTGAAGCTGCCAGGAACTCTTAAACTTGCTGTCAACCTCGGACTTGCTATCACAAATGCAAGCTCCACACTCCGGCCTCACCTTCCGAAGAAAAGAACTAGGCTCCAAGCTTCGTCTACTTCAGCAAGCTCAAGAGCTCGAAGAAAAGCTATCAGGCCCCGGCCTACTGCAAGAGAACCGGATTTCCTCCAGGTTCAGGATACGGTTCCAAACTAGGAAGAACCCGTAGAAGCGGAATTACTGGAGCGATGTCCTGCCTAAGGGAAGCCTGCTGAGAATGAGCAACTTTGGTTGACTTGAGTGCACAGGTTATTCCCCGACTTCGATGACAAAATCGAGAAATAAAGGGCAAACTATTGGGGAAAAATACTAAGGTATTAGATTTCTCTAGACCCTGGGAAGGATACCGGCCTCCAGTTTCCTGCTAGAGACGGCTCCCGGGTCCAACCCCTGCGACGGTCCCTTCCCCCGGGAAAAATGGAAAACTTCCGATAGAGAAGAACCTTCCATATTTCCGGATATGGAAGCTTTCTACTCCTCAACCCGACTTAAAGACTACTACATAAAGAGAACCTAAACCCTAAAGCAAGGGATCGGCACTTCAAGACTTAGGGACTAGGGTTAGGCGGCTAGAACTAGGGTTTATACACCAATCTATTGTAGTCCCTGTCCAATTCTCAAATAAAATGTCTCTTTACGCTTAAATTCCTGCAAACTCTCAACAAATCTCACGAATTATCTAGCTTATCCATCATTCTGTAGTACTCTAAAAGATCCTACACAAAAACCCCCTAACATCTCCTTCTCTCTCTTACATTTTAATCTCTCTCTCTTGTTCTTCATGTTCTTCATTCTCCAGAAACTAAACATCTTCTTCTTTTCATATTCTTACAATTATCACGATTAAGGGGTTGAATCAAAGAGACAGGGGTGTTGCGAGCATGACGGTAGTGGTCGCGACTCCGGTAAAGATAGATACAGGCGAAGACAGATCTGAGAAGCGATGGTAGTGGAGGTGGTGACGAGCGATTGCGGATGGGAGAGATGGCGATGGTGGTGGTCGTGACGAGCGACGGTGTCCGTCACTGCAACTCTGACAGAAACTCTTTCGTGGCTTCATCTCCTCCTCCACTAATATTCTTCAACCTCAATTTGACAAGAACCCAAATCACATTAGCAACACATACAAGGGAAAAAATATTTCTACCAAAACCAAATATTTTGGTGCCAAATGTGATTTTTTCTAAGTATTTGGCGCCCATAAGTGTTACATAAATAAAAATTAGATTTTTGAATTTTCGCTTCGTAAAAAATCGTGCAAAATGTTGTATAGCGTTGATTTAATGCTATAATAGAGTGAGACATCCCAACGAACCGCTTTTAGTAGCAGTTTGTGAATTCGTGCTACCGTGATGTGCTACCAATACCCATATTTCTTAAAGTGGAATGTCAATCGATGGCAGGTTGTTGCTGTCAATCGATGGCCGTTTGTCTGCTCCGTAGACACGATTGAAACGAGTTCCTTCTCCACAGGCTAGTGCGAAAAGTGAATCAGTTTCTGCTCTTGCTTGAACTACTGGTTTAAGGTCACAAAAGTTATGCTCGATGATGTCTCCACTGCAAAAGTTGGCTGATAGTAATCATTCTCCAAATTGTTGATTGAATAGCTATCTTCTGGAAAATCATCTATGTCATTCGCAGGGTCACTGTCGAGCGATTCTTCTTTGTTGTTGTCGATCACGTTTGGATGACCATGATCAATCGATGGATGATGCTGATCATTGATCGATTCTTCAGCTTCTGAATCGTGCTCTGCTCCACAATAGCATGCTGCTATGAATCCTGGATCATCCCCAATCTCTATGTAGGGCATCTATGTCTAGACAACTCGCACTGGATCATAGTAGATATTTAGATCAATGAGTGTCAGGCACAACTGGTTAGTCTGCATGTTGCAAACTGCTCCTACAGTAGCCAAGAAAGCTCTCCAAGAAATAGAAAAGTATTCCAGTTCAGCTTGATATCCAGGACATGAAAGTCAACTGGAACTAAGGCATTACCAATCTGCACGTCAAGGTCTCTGATGATTCCTCATGAGCTCCTCTGATAACAATCCACAAAAGTGAATGAATCCTTTGGAGGCTCTATCTTCAGACCTAGATGGTCTGCCATCAATTTAGGTAGATTTCTGACTGAAGCTTCTGTGTCGCACAGCACATGTGGGAACTCAATGCCTTGTACCAAGCAGGGTACTGCGAATTTTCCAGGATCACTCTTCTTCTTCAATGTGATCCTCTGCTTATCTCTGACCTGATGAAACATCCTTTCGATATCTTTCTCGGTCTCCTTAGCTTCTCTGAAGAACATCCACAATTCGTGGTAAAATAGACCTCCTCGATTGGCTTGTCTATTGGGATCCTAAGAACTCTCTTTGTGAAGCTATCCACACTACAGGAAATGTGGGTATTAATAGCATCACATTATAGCGTTTATGACGATTATGTTATCGTACACTAATAAATTTTTTATAGCGTTTGTCAATTGAAAACGCTGTCTTTATTATCGCGGAAAAATAATTTTTTTAGCCGCGTTAATTTGGTGTAAGCCTAGACTCAACACTTAGAAAAAAAAAATTTACCACCAAATTAAATACTTCTCAGATTCACTGAGATGGCTCCCAGTCGTAAACTCTCTATCTCTCTCTTTGCCATCGTCTCTATCGCTCTCTTTGCCATTGTCTCTGTTTCCTTTTTGTAGTTCATGTTGGTCTCCCTAAATCCCTCTCTGATTCGAGCAAGAACCCTAATTCGTGATTTGATTTATGATTGATATCTTCTTCAGAGATAGTATTAAACAAAAACCTACTTCATCACCTCTCTCATTCTCTAAAGTCGTCCCCTTTTCTTCTTCCTCTTAGGCCCTTCTCTGTCCAATGGAGAAGAACAAAGCCAAGAACGGTTTCAAGTCTTCTCCTTTCGAGTTCAACAAGAGAAGAGCTGATTTTTTTGGGGAAACTGGTAAGAACAAGAAGAACATCGAAAGGAAAACACGCAAATTCAATCCCAACACTACTGTCTACGCACAGGTTAACATTACAGAATCCTCAAAACAAAAAAAAAAATCATATTTTGTTGTGTAAAATTTGAAAAATCAATCCTTTTTGAAGGTCCTTGGAACGGGAATGGATTCTCTGTTTCTCTATGTTTGTGTTGTGAGTTAGTTTGAAGAACATCGAAAGGAAAACACACATGTGTTTTGTATTGTGTCTGCTCAGAGACTGCAGGTGGACAAGAGTGGAGGTTTTTCTCTGCATCGATTGCTCAAGCATGGCTTGGGTTACTTACGGCGTATTTCTCTGCACCGATTGCTCAAGCCATGGCGAAGAAGCTCATTTGCCTTCATCTGTTGTTACTTCTCAGCCAGTAGAATCATCTGAGCCTCCTGCAAAAGAGAGTCTTTGGTTATTAAGCAAGAGGTAACGGTTGCTATGTCTTCGTCACCAAAAGCTTCTCAGGGAGCAGTGGCTAGTTAATTCTATATGGAAACAGCAACGCTGAGCATGTAGCTGAAGATTTTTCCCAGCTGACTCAAGAGTTCTTTAAGGGTGATACTCTCTGCTGCTTGATCACTCACTTCAGTATTTGAACTCGGAGGTAACACATCTCATCTCTCATGATTAAAACCTCAAAGAGAGAGAGAGAGACATATGAGATCAAGTCTTCTTTTTTTGTTGTTATTAGGTAAGGAAAGATGCTACATTCAACAGCTGAGAGAGGGTGTGCAAATCATGGAGATTCAAATTCAGATATACAGCTGGTGATTTAGAGGAAACTGTTGTATGACTATGAGAGAAATGAAGCCTTTCAGAAGGTTCACGAAGTTGATGAATTTTATAGCCAGTAAAGAGAGTGTGTTCTAGGTTTGACGCCATCTGCAGCTGATGTTGCTGTGTATGCAGATTTTCATTCTTCAGTGCCAAGTCTTGGGAAGGTGAAGACAGCGATGATGTTGAGAAGTACATTTCTCGGCAAGCTTCCAGAACCAAGTCTGTTAAAGAAGTATGTTTCCCAATCTCTCTCTGTTTCTTAGTTTTTGTTACAGAGAATATAGTATCAGAGCATGGAGAGAAAGCTCCCAGTGTTGTGTACAAAGGGAAACTTGATAACCAGAGACGTATTGCTGTCAAGAGGCTTAACAGGAAACCTTGGCCTGATTCTTGTTTCTGGTATACATCTTTGGTTAAAGCTCTTACCTTTATGCAATTCTGGTTCTTGAATCTTTGGTTTTATTTTTTAATAGGATGAAGCTAAAGCTGTTGGGCAGTTAAGGAACTATAGGGTGGCAAGTCTACTTGGATGTTGCGATGAAGGTGAAGAGAGACTTCTTGTTCCTGAGTTTATGCCTAACGAAACTCTGGCTAAGCATCTTTTCCACTGTAAGATTTAGCTTTCTTCTCTCGGTTATGGCTCTCTATGTATGGTTACATCAAGCTTGAGACAGAAAGTGTAAATATGTTTCAGGGGAGTCGCAACCTATGAAGTGGTCAATGCGAGTAAGAGTAGCTTTACATATTGCTCTGCTCGTATTCCTGGTGGTGCTTGCAGTGGAACAGCTGATATGAGTGACTTAACTAGGTTGTGAACTAGGTTGTGGTTGTGATTGTGTGTATTTTGGCTGGTAAAGCTGATGGAGCTTAAGTGATTGTTGTTCCTTCTCCGCCTAAACAAACACATCTTTTTCTTCTCAGCCTAAAGTAATGTTTGAAGTTAGTCTTTTTTAAGACTTGGCAAGACTTATGTTTAGTAAAATTTTACTTGTAAATAATATGTTTTATGATTGCTTAAAATTTTGAAATTCCATCAAAAGGAAAAAGTTATGTTCAAAAATTAAATTATTGTTTATATTTATAAAGTACCTATTAAATTTTGATCTATTAAAAAATTGTTTTTTCTATTTTGTAATTAAAACAAAAAACAAAATCCTAAACCCTAAACATGTTTTTAAACTGTAAACATAAATTAAAAATTTCAATTTTTCATAATAGCTTTAATCTTAAACTTAAATTCAAAATTTAATAATTTTAAAATATAATCTCAAATTAAAATCAAAACCTCAAACCCTAAATTTTAAATCTACACCCTAAGTCTAATACCCTAAACCCCAAACTCAAACCTACATATAAAGACAAAAATCTAATTACTACTAATAATATAATTACTAAAATAAAACCTATTCCTTATATAAACAATAACTTTATTGATATTATTTTCAAATATTTATCTTAACCAGAATTCTATTTCACAAACCCTCCAGACCCTAAACCCCAAACTCAAACCCTACATATAAAGTCAAAAATCTAATTACTACAACTAATATAATTACTAAATTAAAACTTTTTCCTTATATAAACGATAACTTTATTAATTTTATTTTCAAATATTTATCTTAACCAGAATTTTATTTCACAAGCCCTTCAAACCCTAATCCCCAAAACTTAAACCCAAATCTCTAATATATACCTAAAATATATAGAACATTTTAAACTTAAATTATATATTTTCAAAAAAATATCTAACTATATAGGTCATAACTTTCACACATTTCCACAAGTTTCACACATCCTGTTGCTGTCCCTCCAAGGCCATCCCGCCCGAACACACAATATCGCAAAACCGGCACATACACACACCAAACCGGCACAACTCTGCCTCTATACTCGACAACCAGTGGCAACTAACATACAGCACATAGTCCCATCCTAACATTCAGTCATCTATCCCATTCAAGATTCTAATAAACTTACCATTCAATTCTTTCTATCAACTTAGCTCGCAGACAAGTTATAAAGAAGCATCAATCAATAGCACAAACAATTCTCTCACAACAACACAATCAGTCCATTAAATTCTTTAACGTAATGAACGTTCTTATGCGGCATGTCATATTCACGTAGCAACCTAGTATCCATTATGATCTAACAACCTAACAAGCAACAAAGACTAACCAGACCTAATCCAGCATTCAAAGATATAAGAAGTCAAAAGAAGAAACTGGTTTCGAGACCAAGCCACCTGAATGGAAGATCTAGAGATTGATTTGTCATAGATATAGATCTGGGATGCAGATCTGAACACGGAAACAAGCAGCTACGAACAATCACAACATCAACATCACACGATATCTCGGTGGAGGCGAGGGACGATTGGCGTCTTGGACAAGGCGGTTCCCGTGGTGGCGCTCATGTGGTGCTCTGACGATCCAACTCTGGCATGGAGAGGAGAGAGAGACACGGCTGCTCGGGAGAGAGAGAGAGAGAGAGAGAGAGAGAGAGAGAGAGAGAGAGAGAGAGAGAGAGAGAGAGAGAGAGAGAGAGAGAGAGAGAGAGAGAGAGAGAGAGAGAGAGAGAGAGAGAGAGAGACCTTGACGGCTAGGGTTTCTCACAAACTCTGCCAGAGTTTTCTCTGGTTCTGATGGAGATGAAATATATTCAGACTCTCTATTTATAAGAAGAGAAGGGGAAAACCTTAGGTTTAGCCCTAAAGGGCCCTAAACATAGCGGATTTTCCTTACAATCAGAAAATGAATTTTGGACCATATGGGTTGGGATGTTACAATTCTCCCCCTATTATTCAAAATTTGACCCGAATTCTAGTACACAGACATCACACAGTAATGACGGGTCCAGGGAGAATTACGAAGGAACAACGACCGGTGAGAGTGAACTTAGAAATGACACAAACTTTACTCAAGACCACACAAACTACTCAAGGATCTCTCAAAAGATTTGGGTTTTTTATTAGGGTTTCGATTTGGTAAGCTATATATTTCTGCATCAATGGGTCTCATTAGGGTTTCAGAGATGTTATGGTTAGTTTGGTTTATCTCCGGGTAATGGTTATTTTGGATGCTAAAGCTGCTTGAGCTAAACTGATTGATGTTCCTTCTAGAAGGAGTTTTTTTGCAGGTAAGGGCAGGAAGAAGATCGTTTGACCTCGTCACCACCACCACAACAGGTAAACTCACTTCCCCTTTCTCTTATATGTTTTCTCTTTCTTTTCATCTGATTCTTTTTTTGTTTTTCTATTCTTAGTTAAAAAAGACGGAGGAGGCTGAAGAAGCTTAATGGTGGTGGTATCGGCGTCAACTATGGGGGTCTCGGCGTAAACAGTGGTGGTCTGACGTCGTCAATGGTAGCTTAGCGCGGTGGAGGAGGCTGAATAAGCTTTACTGTGGTGTTCTTGGCTGGTGGTCTCGGCCTCAAAGATGAAGAAACCGAAGGAGCAGAAGTTGACGGTAAAAAGTTTAGATGTAGGGTTAATTTTTTGTTTAGGTTAAGCTTTAGGTTTACATTTCTAAACCAAGTTTTGTAAACCAGAATTTATTTGTAAACCAGAATTAAATTACTAAATAAAATTTGATTTTTAATTATATTAATTTGTCTATTTAATTTAATTTTTAACTAATTTTAATTTAATTATATTTAGTGGTTTTAAATTTTAGTTAACTTTTTATTCCCATATATAAAAGATTATTATATATTATAAATATTAACAATTGCACATAAATTATCGCTATCATTGTTTATTTAACTATAGCATACAAAAAACCGCTATTAAAAGTGTTGGACCTATTATAACGGGCGCTGTCAGAGCGGATAAGGAAGCGCTATTATACATAACGCATAGCGTTTTTCGTCTGCAATTACTATCCATATTTTCTGTAGTACCATCTCCTTCTCATTAGCTCCCCTCTTCAGATGCTTGGCAACCTTCTCTTTCCTTTTCCTTAAGGTTCTCCTCTTAGTAGCCTGATCAGCTTGCATAGGCTTTGATGCATCTTCAGAATGTAGACTGATGTTGTCTGCTACTTCCTCTGAAGGTTTCGATGGATTTCTGAGTGCATAAAGTCGAGCTGCGTCGTTCTTGGGTAATTGCACTCTGTAAGTGGGAGGTGTTCATCGATCGATGTTGGCTGGCTGATTTCAATCGTCGGTTGACTATCCATCTCGATCGACGACTTGCTCAAGGTGTCGATCGATTCTTGTCATGCTCATACGGAAGGGTTTTGGCGGATGAGGGTGTCGAGCTGCAAACTCCTCGTGGGTCATGATTCGCACTGTTTCGCATGATGCAACCGACTCTTCCTTCGATTGATGCTGGAGAGAAGTTATCGATCGCTTCTCGTCAAAATCCATTGATCGATGTTCATCTCTTGGTGTCGATTGACACCAGTGTGAACTGCCAAATCTCATAAAACTTTCAACTTAGAAATCCCCCTCTTGAAGCCTCTCTTCTTTCACCACCTGCCAAAAGTCATCATCTATGATGGCATTCACGTGGTGCTTCATTGCTTCATCTCATTTTCCCTTCACTAGGGCTTCTTGCTTCCTAACAGCCTCTCCTGTCTGAACCACCTGCATCTCCAACTTCTTCACATGTGTACTCAAAGTCTCAAACTTTGTGTTCAGGTTGGTGTAGATAGAATAAATCTTCCCATTGGAATCCACTGTCAGCTTATGCTGGCCCTCAAGAACTTGATCAAGCATTGCTTTTATCTTGTTCTCTTGAGTCTGTGGTGGTGGGTTATGGTAGGAAGAAGTTCCATAGTTCCTGTTGTTGCTGTTGTAGTTGTTGTTGCAGGGCTTCTGGTACTGCGAACTCTGGTTGTAGTTGCTTCTCTGTCCATTACCATAGAAGTTCCTATTTCCATTCTGATTCCCAGACTTATGATTCTGAATCCAGTTCCACTAATGAAGTTCACGTCCTCCTCTACTTCATTGCTATTTTCGATGTCTACAGGCTCTAGATCTTTTGCAAAGCTAGCGCTTTCTGAGAAGCTTGTGAACACTGTTCAGTTTAGCTCTGACATCGTCCATCTGCTCCTTCCCGATGATAGTGGCCAATTTTCTCCTTTCAAAATCAGTGTTCTTGGTGCTATTGTTGGATGCCAAGTTTTCAATGAGTCTCACAGCCTCTTCGGGATTTATAGTGTTGAAGTTCCCTTCACTAGCTGTTTCCAGAGCCATCTGATATGCCAGCTCGATGCCTCTGAAGAAAGTGCTGAGCAGTTGCACTTGGTTGAATCCATGGTGTGGACAATCTCTTTGATAGGACTTGTATCTGATCCGGGAGCTCCTGAATGATTCTGCAGACTCATGTGTGAATGTAGCAATCTTGCTTCTCAAGTCTTCAGCACGTGCCTCATCAAAGAAATTACGCATGAATGTATTCTTGATATCGGCCCAAGATGTTAGAGATCCTGGTGGTAACTGCTTAAGCCATTACAAAGCTTCTCCAGCAAGTGAGTACTTGAAAAGCTTGCAGAAAAGGTAGTCCTCAGGGACTCCATTAGCTTTTATGGCAGAAACTAAATCCCAAACCGCTCTAGATGGTCCATAGGATGCTCATGGAATAACCCACAGTAGGGTGTCTGTCCCTAGAGTGTGTAGTACTGAGGCTTCAGCTCGAAATCGTTCCTCTCGATAGCTGGAGGATGAATAGCAGATCTCTTGGCGTAGTATTGTTCTGGACGGTTGTAATCAGCCAATATTCTGGTTTGAGCAGCTTCTTCTACTGCTTAAGTAGCAGATTTAGCAGCTTCAGCATCAGGATCAGGGATTACAGCCCCCTGATTATCTATATTCTGACCTTCTGCATTATGCAGATGACCCTCCTGGTTATGCAGGTTTCCATTCTCGTCCTGAATAAGAACTAGAGATGCAACCATGTCTCTCGGTTAAGTATTGATCGATGTTCTAGATGAGTTATCGATCGATGTCGGGTGTAAGATGTCGGTCGACGGTCGAGAGGTCTTGGTTGAAGGTGGAATGCAAGTATCGGTCGACGGACAAGGATTGTTGTCGATTGATGCGGAGCGTCTCTCTTTGCGGATTGAATGTTTTAAGTGTGCAGGATCTTAGAAGAATAGCGGTTGTTCCTTGTTGCTTCTGGTACTGCTGGGCATGCACCTGAAAAGACAAGAAAAAATTTTATGAGTAAATTTATAAGAAAGATACCTAGACTCAATTGGACTAGATAAGATCTAATGGTGATTAAAGCTCTCCGGCAACGGCGCCAAATTTGATACATGCTCAAATTACCCTAGGAGCAACTTTACTCTCATCAAAAGAGGTCAAGTTGTAGTACTTAGGGATCAAATTCACAGAGAGCTAGGGTACACACTAGATCCTAATCAGCACTGATTAAGCTAGGTTAATTATTTGTAAATTAAACAACAAGGTGAACAAGATAATTGTTGGGGAAAAATAATCCATGAAGAGATAACTCCAGCTTCCAGGTTCCTTCCTTCGTCTACCAGGGTCCTACCCCCGGGTCAGGGTCCTGCCTCCGGATTCGACTTCCGGGTTCTGGGTCAGATTATTTTTCTTGCCTCTGGGCAAAGAGTAAAACTTCAATATGAGTATAAAACGTCATATATCTCAGGATATGGAGGGTTCTCCTTTGAATCCAAAGGAAAACGAAAATATTCTAACATTTATGCTATCTTCAAGATAAATGGAAATCTTCCATTATCTATGGAGATAGTGAATATTTCCAAACCCTAACAAGAGGCACGACCTCTACTATAAAGATAGGTTTCTTAAACCAAAAGGTGGAGGTTAACACGTCCATCTACAGACCATCTACAGAGCTCACCCATTCCAGAGCCGCCAAGGTGATAATTCATACCTAGAATACCATCTTCATCAACACGCTTACAACAGACGAATCCCAACAATTTCTATCAACAAGATGAAGTTCTATACTCACTGTAGCACGCCTGCAACTCTATAAATTGGCTCAAGACACGATCTCCTCCTCATCAGCAGGAATACCACATGCTCACGGTAGCATATCGACGAGTCTACCATCTGTTCCGGCCATGCGCCTTCTAAAACAGATGACTCCTATTAACTACAAAGCCATGTGCTCCTTACGCCTTGTGCCCACTAGGGCATGTGCCCACTAGGCCACGCGCCCACCAGGTCATGTGCCCACTAGGCCATGTGCCCACTAGGCCATGTTCCCACTAGGCCATGTGCCCACTAGGCCATGTTCCCACTAGGCCATGTGCCCACTAGGCCATGTTCCCACTAGGCCATGTGCCCACTAGGCTACGTGCCCATCTAGGCTACGTACCCCCAATAATATGAACTTTGAATGGTTTGATCCCTCACTGAAGGGTATGTAGGCAATTCCCACTGAAGGATGCAGCTATAAATCCAAACAACCTCCATGGTTCCACACTTAGACGCCTCAGGACCGACCATGGTAGTCGGAACTATCGACTATAGATCAAGAAGACCCTGTGATCTTCACTATTGATAGGCAGCTCCTCCCGAACGACCAATCTCTCCTACTGCTACTAAGGCACTGACTTTATATACTGGCCCATACCCATATGGCAGTATCCTAAGAGCAGGATCTCCTGGTTTATCAACTGTCGAAGCACGAGAATGCACTACCAGAACATGTCTCCTTCTTCACATCATTCTTAGAGCTGAGCACGAATCGCTTGTACACAAAAAATACCCTAACAGTAGTTATTCAAGTTACTAGACTGAAGATTTAAACAAATATGAGAAAGAGTTAGACTTCGGGTTTCTATTCAGGTAATCAAGATGATAATGATATAGAGACTAATTGTTGCTTGCAAGATATTATAGAACTCAACTGGGAGTACAAACTAACAATTTTCGTATGTATAGATTGTCTAATATTTAGATCTTGGATCTCAACTTTTGTTTATTGATCACAAGAACGTGTCGATCGATTATTCTATATGAATATCGATCGATACACCTTTCACAATATCGATCGATCAATCTATATGATTGTCAATCGATATCGCTTCTAGAAAGCTTTAAGACTGTGTTGAACGATGTTCACTAGGCTTCCTAGATCAACTGTCGTTTGTTTCTAGAAATTCTAGCTCAATAGAAATAGTTTCAGATAAAAGACCAAGCTTTCGCTTGTGTCTAATGATTCTAAGATCAGGGTTCTAGTTAGGCTAGAACACAAGCAATAAGAACAATCTATTGATGAATATCACAACTTAGCAATTCTATATCTGGGGTTAATCTTTTATAACCTATTTAAACCCTAAACCTAACAGGTGAATTACTTAGACATAGCTAAGCAAAACATAGCAATAAACATTAAATACTGAATAGGTAGAATATAGGTATAAAACTGGAGTTCCAACACAATGCTCTGAAGAAGTCCTGGATCTTCTCTCCAAATCTACTAAAAACCCTAAAAACCTTTGCTGTCAAGAATCAAAAGAATAGAAAAACATGTGTTGCCTAATACAATGGCAGAGCACATAATATTAGGTCTAAACTCGGCCAGGGGTGTTTGTGTAATTATGTGGGACTTGGTCTTTAAGTCTGCTTGGAACCAAGTCAGGCCTTGCGCGCTTCGCTGTCGATCGATGGCACAGAGTGTGCATCGGTTGATTATTGACTCTAAATGTCGACCTCTTGTCTGGTAAATTCTCCTTTATACTCCAAAAACACCACTTTCTTCCAAAACACTCATGAACCTATAAATTTGTTAATTAGACTCCAAAACAGAACTAATATATCCTAAAATACTTACCATGACTAAAAATGGATAAAATTCATGGTATATCATAGTCCTCCTCATCCTTGTATGCATCCTGTAATTTCCTAGAGACCTCTAAAATTTCCTCCTGAGACATATTGTTACTGTATGTACCTCTTCAAGAGCTCTTCAAGAGCTTTTTGAAGATCATTAAACTTTTCCTTCCCATATGGTGGATTATTTTTCCGCCATTTAGCAATTTTGTGACGACAATTACTAATTTTTGTGACAAAATCTTCTGCCCATCCTTCATTATATTCTAACCATCTCATAGTAATTGATTCCTTAAGACCTTCCTATCTGATCCATTGCTTTTCAAATAGAAATTGCCCTCTCCGTTTAGGGACTTTGTCTTCTAGGTAAGCCACCACAGGACGGTGGTCAGACCCTACCATCCCTAACTATTCTGTGAAAGAACATGGAAAGAGTGTGTGCCACTCTTCATTTGCTAGAGCACGATCTAGCCGACACCTAACCATCACTGCTCCTTCCCTTTTCCCCTCCTTCCTTGCCATGACATTTTGTTTCCTCGAGCCGGAAACTCTAATAAAGCACTATTTCTTATCATGTTGTTAAACGGGATAAACGAATCTGCACTCCTCAACGAGCCTCCCTCTTTTTCATGATTTCCAGTAATCTCATTTAGATCTCCAATGATAAATCAGGGTTCGGATCGCGAGAGCCCATATGTTAACTGTTCTCAAACTTGTTCCCTCAATTTCCTAAAATGACATTAAAAGTTTTTTTTAATCCCAAATATAGCCTCCAAATATCAAAATGACAAAAAAAAATTAATCAAAAAGGTAAATAGACATGTATATCCCTACGATTAAATAATCTAAACTTAGGGTTTAAACTTGAAGGGTAAGGTTTTAGGGGGTCGGTATTAAGATTTTTTTTGAAAAATTTAAATGCTTAAAATGTTTTTAAAAGATTTTAAAATAATTTCAATACTAATTTTTGAATTTCAAAATAAAATTTGAAAAAAAAAATTCGAAATTTGTTTCTTGTAAAATTTTATAAAATGTATAAGTTGAAAAGCATATAATTCGAAAACATTAATTTTTCATTTTTGTTATTTTTCGCTTTATTGAAATAATTATTTATATTTATATGTTTGTAAAGTAAGGGTATAAGAATGTTTTGGATGTTTAGTGTTTAATGAAACATCTTTTAGTCATTTACCTCTTTATGGACTCTTTTGGTGAAAAATCTATTTTAGGATCAGTTGAGAAAATTACCCATAGTTAAATGAATATAAAAATTTATGAGGAAAATAAAAATAGTTAAGCAGACAATGATAGTTTTTGTATTATTAAAGTTTGACTAAACTAATGGAAAAATGCCATTTAAATCCTAAACTAACCAAAATAAGCTAAAAAAAACCTCGGCTCTTAAGTAAGACAAAAAAAATTCTCAAAATTTTAAAAACTTTCCAAATTAATCCTAAACTTATGATGACTTCGCCTTTTTAATCATCCTGAAGTCAACCGTTAATTTTTCGTAAACTTCCGTTAATTAAAAGAGATTGATTGAACCATTAGAAGATGATATGTAAGTGATGATATGTTAAGAAAATTTGGTCTGAATCGCTTAAGCTTTGTCAATATGTCATTGTTAATTGTATAGGAGCACTTATGTAAATGGGTGGAAGACGTCTAAGGGCACTTATTTAAACGGGTGGAAGACCTCTCTTGTTATGGTGTTAAACAAATAAAAGAGATTGATTAAACCATTAGAAGATCGTCTGAGTCACATAACAAGAGAAGAAATGACAAAGAAACGTACCCCCAATATAACGTAACAAAGACGTCTAACAAGAAAGATGTGGTATCCATGATTGTTCTTAACAAAATGAGATCATAAAGGAGATGAGAGTTTTGAATCATTGCATAACAAAGGAGATTTTTTAGTCATCACATAACACAAGTGATGGTTTCAGCCATAACATAATATAACATAACATAACATAACATAACATAACAAAAGAGATGGTTTTAGTCATTACATAGCAAAAGTGATGGTTTCAGCCATAACATAACACAACATCCCCTTACTATTAATAAAGAAGCAAATGGGGAGAATAATCTTTAAATGGTAAATTATTTACAAGTATGCCATTTTTGCTGACGTGTTGCCATGACATTCACTCTCAGCCTTCAATTCAAACAATCCTTACTAAATTAGACTATTTACGAGATCTGCCATTGGTACAACTATTATCTATTATACATTCTATTGTATATCATGCCAATTATTTACAGCACGTTGCAAGTCATTGATATTAAATAGAACTTACTTTTTGTCTTGACTATTATCAAAGTAAGTTAATCATGTTTGTTATATGTATCACATTATTTGGTTCTGGAAATGTGAATACAAGATAATAAGAAAAACCACATTAGGTTATGATATGTTTATGTCATCTACGGTTGGATTTCTCGGACTCCAGTCTTTTTTGTGAATATGTTGTGACTCAATTTTTATGTTATGCTGTTTATAATATTTTTCATTGGCTTTAGCCTAATTTAATTATTTTGTAACATAGTGCGAAAGAATTTTAATATCTAGAGAAATGGAACACCCAATGTATATAATGATTGTTTATGTGACTAATTTGTTATGTTATTAGTATTTCTTAATAGCATATAAAGGTGGCCGTTTGAGCAAAGTTTTTCGTTGATTTTGAAATCTGAATATTAAGAAATTCCTCAATATGTGATGGGAAAATTATTTCATCTATAGTAGTATTTCACGGAATCCAGACTTTTTACATACAAATGTTGTTGCTCATTTGTGAAAGTCATCCTGTTTGTTCAATTTTTCTTTGGATTAGGCATAAGTAAATATATTTTGTAACATACTGCGGAACCAATTTGATATTTTATGTGATTAATTTGTTAGGTTATTCTATTTCTTTACAATTTATAAATGTAACTAATTTGTTAGGCTTTCCTATTTCTTTACAATTTATAAATGTAACTAATTTGAGCAAAGTCATTCGTTATGCTGAAACATTACTCTAAACACCGCATGTACTACAAAATAATTTATTATGGGGTATGTACTCCACTGTTCTAAATATGTATGATATAATAATTGATTGACAGAATATGTATAGAAATTTATTGATAAATAAAAACGATTATGTAATAATGTTGGCGAATAATAAAACTATGGGTGTTTTGTATTCTCAAACTAATTAAGAGAATGTTATTATTTCCTAATATTCATCATTACCAAAACAATCATGTATTGATCCAATCGATTGATATTCTGCGTTAATTAGTTTCCTTATTGATTGATATTTTTAAAAAAATATTTTCGTAAGCACGCCAATCATGCAATCCTTGCTAACAGTTACCCTGTCACAGTATTTTCTACTATGATGTATGGTCAGGATAAGTTCATGATTTAGTCAAATATTCCGTGATTAAGTAATTAAAATCGCTAACGAGATTAAACATTTTTTTATCAACTGTCATTAATTTCACATTTTACATGCAAGGATTGCGTTTGCTATATAAGTACCACTTTGATCTCAATCAAAAAATACATTAAGCTTCAAACGTTTTACTCAATCTTCAGATTCAAATGTTATTATTTCGAAGAAATTGCCAAAGCTTTATTTTCCGAGTTTGAGGAATTAGATCTTTGATTGAACAGAAGAATAATATGATCAACGATTTCATAAACGAAACATGTTTTTTTTAAACGACCAAAAATCACCAGTAATCTCTTCTATGAAATGAAATCCGTGAGGCACAAAACCATAATCCCCTTTCGATTTTGACTCTCTTCATGTATCGGTGCTTAGTTTACGAGAAATACGCGAAGTACCAAACCATCAAAATTGAACACACAAGCTTGTCACGAAGAACCCTAAATTCCTCTTTCAACTCGCGTTTTTTCTAATCTCTTGGATCTTTTTTTTGCCGACAAGTTGTTTTTTATACATTTTGAACACACAAGCTTGACACGAAGAACACTAATGTCATGTTTTTTTTTTCATCTGTTAGACAAAAAAAAACTTATGTCACGTGTGTACTATAATTTAGACTAAATGAATATTCTGGACTGCAAATTTTATGAAAATAAATGGACTGTTGACTTCCAATGAGATTCAAAGTCGACCAACCATTTTACCACAAGACCGGAATACTTTATTTAAAGCCCAAGGTGTATTGTTTAGCTAATCGTATTAGCCCTGATATATTATTACACATACTATATATTTATGATTTTCAGATATAGAATATATAATGTTGAATAATGTTTTTAAAATCATTTTCTTTCCGCGCAAGGCGCGGGTCATATCCTAGTAATATAACAAAAGAGATGGTTTTAGTCATTACAAAAGAAAAGATGGTTGAACCATTACATAATAAAAGAAAGAAGAACTGATTATGTTCTTGTGAAAGACCTTGTCGGGTTTTTGTCCCCACCATCTCCTTCTCCCTCATCTCGGTCGACATCCTCATCTTGACGGTCTCTCTCAGTGTCGGGTTGAGGTTCATTGCATCTCTCATCTGCGGCGATTTGCTCAAGCTCACAACCTTTGCCTGCACCGGGCCTTTCTTTGTGTCCCTCTTCAACTTTTTCACTAGATGTAGTCTTCTTCTTACCACGTCTATGATCAAGTTTCTTCGGCCTCTCCAACTGTTTTCTTCGGATAGTCAAAAGTTAAGCTTGCTTCCAATGTAGTAATCCAGGGATTTAGGTGAATGATTTTGGAATCAGGGATTGCTAATGATATTGATGAAGATTGAAGATGACGAAAAGACCACTGTTTTTTTTTAAATGATAGAGTAAAACGCATAGTTTCTTAATTAACGGAGGTTTAAGAAAAATTAACTTTTGACTTTGGGATGATTAAAAAGGCCAGGTCAACAAAATTTTAGGATTACTTTGGTTAAATTTTGAAAGTTTGGGAATATTTTGGGTTATCTATAAGTTAAGGTTTATTTTAGTTTATTTTGATTAGTTTGGGATTTAAATGACGTTTTTCGCCTAAACTAAAACAAAATATGATATTTATAGAAGAAGATTAAATATATTTTAGAATTAATTGGTTATAACAGAATCATTTGTTGGCCAAGAAAAATATGGATGAAAATTGTACCGAAAGTATAGTTCGTAGATCTTTACAATGCTCATGCTTTTCAGAAAAAAAAAAGAACAAAAAATATTGAAATGTTTATAGATCTCCAGCTAAATGTTTTTCAAAAAAAAAACAAAAAAAAAACTAAATGGTGATTTTAGGTTCCGAATTGAAAAAGTAGATCAAACGTTGCAGATCTAGCAATTCAAGCGGATCGAAAGGAACAAGAATGAATCTAGTGGATCTAGCAGAACAAGAGTGGATCTACCTGATCAAGTGGTACAAGTGTGGATCAAGCAGAACTAGTATTCTAAAACATATGTTTGAATGTTTTGAAAATAGATAAAAAGTGGTCTAAAATATTGTAGAATTAATTTGTATAAAATTTATATTACTATTTTATTAATCAATTTATATTAATTTTTAATTATATATAATTATTTTAGCCATCTCCCAATTGAAGCCTATGTTGTTACTGTATATAGTGATTCTTTGATGTACACAAATTTATACTGCTTGTAGTTCATTACTAGTATATTATTATATAAAGTAGATCATCAATTTATAATTTGTACAAATTGGTAAAAAGAGAAATAGAGAGCCGACCATACACTCACTTGTGCCAATCCATTCTTCGCAGATGTCCCAATCGAAGCATATGTTGTTACTGTATATAGTGGTTCTTTGATATTGTACACAATTTTAGACTGCTTGTAATTCATTGATATTATTCTATTATATAAAGCAAATCAATTTATAACTTGTGCAAATTGTTGAATGGAGAAATAGAAAGTGGATTACACACTCACATGTGCCATCCATTCTTCGCCCGTCTCTCAATCGAAGCCTTAGTATAAGAGGATTGTATGGACGGATGAACTGCCTTATTTCTCTCACTATACTTTGTGATAGCTTCAATAACATCGGAGCTGGTCTTCTTGTTTTTCTTTGTTGTTAGATGTGAATCATCTGGTTTCTTCTCTTGATAGTCAGAGTCTGACGTTTTGTTATGTTATGGGATTAGGAGATATTTGAAGTCTCAGATCCGGCCGTCTCCTATCTTTCACTGGTGCCGGAGCTCTAGATATTTCAATCGACAATGGGATTTTACCCGTTTTCTCTGTTTTCGTGTGATTCAAGTAGAGATGGTGTTTATATTATGTTTCTATATCGGTTTGGTTTGTTCGATGGTTCGTCGTGCTGGTTATTATAGTGTTTTCTTTTCGGTTTGTTCGCTGGTTCTTTGCATCTCTTGTTGGGTTTGGCGGTGGCTGAGTTTCTTCACAATGCCTTCTCTCGTTTATTTTCCAAATCTTCCTCATGTGTGGGATTTATCATTTGGAGTCGGACTTTGTATCACGATGTGTTCTTCTCAAGCTGCTATTGTGGATAAAAGTAGAACTTGTCGTTTTCAAGGTTCTGACTCATGGATTTTTCATTCGTCCCCTTAAGTTCCTCCTTTCAGGTTTCACTAGAAAACAATTTGCAGGGTTGTCGTTGCAGGTAACTAATGTTGTGATATTGCTCATATTTACTAGCCTGCGGTGGTCTGATTTGGTTAACTCATGTCATCACTCTCAAGTCTAAGGCCCTCGTCTGAGTTTCTACTTGCATGTTTAATGGATCTTCAATATCCTTTCATACTTATGCTAGCTCTTCTTAAGATTCATTTTGTCTCTTTTTGGAGTGTTCAACAGTCTTTGATGGTACCTATTTGTATCTTTTACTACTTTTAATGTTTTGTTGTTCCGTTTGTTTCGGGTATTCTATCCACAAATTGTTTTGCTATATTGTCATGTAGTGGACCATCTCAGATGAACAAAATTCAGTGTTAAAAAAAATTGTCTTAAATTTGACCTCTGTTACCCAAAAAAAATTGACTTCTTATGATATGTTATTACTAGGAGTTTTCTTTCGCCATGCGCAGAAATAGTAATTTTTAATATAACATTTTTTATTTCAAAAGAAAATTTTAATTTATATTTCAACATTATTATTTTTATACTTTAACTTCAATATTTATAGAAAGTCATAAAAGTATTTTTGTAATCTTATTTATTTTGATTTGGTATAACTATTTAGATTTTATTTTATTTAAATTTTAATAAAGATAAAATGAAATTTTATAAAATTATTTTTAATTATATAATTGTGTTTAATTTTTTTTGTGCAAGTGGATATATTAATAGAGTGGGCTTGAACACAATGATTATTTATTTTAAATAAATATATATATATATATATATCTTCCCATCTAATTTTAAATATATATATATATATTATAATAAATTTGAGATTTTGTTTGTTTTAGTGAAAATATGTTAAACTGAAAAATATTTTGTTAATTTATATAATGAAGATGAACAGATAAATTTAAATAATGTTTAAACATTTAACTATCAAATTTTTTTTGGATTAGTGTTACTTTATTTAGTTTATTTTTATTAACGTGAGATATATATGCATATATATTATTATTTAAATTGTAATATATGAGTTATTAATATTTTAATAGTTTACCTTAAATAAATATTTATATGGTTGACATTAATGATAATATATGAGTTATTTTTATTTCTACATAAAATCTTTGCAAAAAATATAAATTTTTATAAAGAAATTTTACATCTCACAGTTAATATGATCTCATGTCACTATTTTCTAAAATCATATCATATATTTTAAGTGCTATGTCATTTTTTCTATCGAGAATAATTGTAGTGACGACATGTGTACAAATCACTTTGCATGTTGTGAATTAGTGAGAAAACTTCATCTTATTCATTAGCCAAAGGCTCCATATATATACAAGGTTTAGACCGTCATAAATAGACCGTCATAAGAATAATGGAAAACTAACAATTTCTAGTCTAACTAGGAAAAGATAAATACAAATATGGAAAGTACAAAGTGATAGCTTGCATATTTACATATTTTCAGCATCCATATCTTATGCATTTTGATCATATAAGTTAGGCATTAGGCATGTTTAGGTCCATTTTGCATTCATTTGTCCTTATCAGGTGTTGGAGTATGCTTTGGTGTGATTTGAGTTGTTTGGAAGCCTTATGGCCCCAAAAGAGATGAAGAATCAAGTTTGGCCATGAAAAGAGAAGTCAAATCCATGATCTGGTCAAGACAAAGATGAGCATGGACAGAGGCCTTAGAGATGTCTCCTGCTTCTAAGATTTAATGGAGACACAGAAAATTGAGTTAGCTTTCCAATGGAGGTGGTTTCAAATCATTTGGACCTGTATTGGAAGAGTTATGATCAATTCACTTGAAGCATGTCAGGCTGGCCGGGTAGAGACGGCCGGGTTCAAGCAGCCGGCCGGGAAAAGATCAGATGGATGGAAGTGGTCCGGTCCGGGATGACTGAGCCTGGGAGAGGCACCCGGTCGTTTGAGTAGTGCTGGAGGAGACCAGACCGGGTAGACAAGTCTGGGAAGGGACACCCGGTCGGGAAGAAACCAGCAGGACGGACGGCCGGCGATCATGGTCCGACATCACACACCCGGGCGATGAAGAGCATGCACTGGACCGGGGAGCACAGACCGGTTTGATTACCCCGGTCGTGAGAAGCATCACATGAGCAGGAAGAGAGTGGACCGGGTGGGACGTCCGGCTTGGAGCACCCGGTCGGGAAGAGATGGATCAAGGCACCCGGACGGCCGGGAAGGAGGAACCGGGGAACTGAACCCGGACGGGCCGGACAAGGACCAAGACAAGCCTGGACCAGGGTGGCCAGACCGGGTTGGGACAGGCTGGTTCACCCCTGACCGAAAATCCAACCCCTTTCCCATTGGTTGAGACCAATTTGACTCAAGGACATTTTAGTAATTTTGCTTTATGTTTCTAGGGCTTTTAAGCCAAGTATAAATACTCATGTTATCCCTAGATTGGGACTTATGTTATTTTCTTTCTAAGAACACAAACCTTTGAGAAAATTTTATCTTTGAATCTTAATCTCATCTTGTGTTCTTGATTGTTTAATTTCATCACTTTTCTTTCTCTACATGTTTAAGCTTAAATCTCTCATGGGTTTAAGAGTAAGCATGTGGATTAGTGAGTAGATCCATTTAAGATCCATGGGTTAGGGTGACTGAGAGTGATTAAGTGTAGATCCAAGGTGCTTAGTGTTAGATCTATCCTTTCCTTGCATTGATTTGGTGTTCTTAATGCTATATTTGGGTTGGCCTCTCAAACATAGAGCCATAGGCATTTCATGCCCGAAAGGTGTTCTATGAAATGCCTGAACCAACTCATCTATGCTTTTAGCTTGCTTTGCCTAAGAGATTAGTTGTCAAAGAAGCTAGGATTGCTATTAGACTTAATCTTTATGCTTGCTTTGATCATTACAGCCAAAGAGATTTGGTGTACTTGGGTGATCATTGCAAAAGAGCATCCATCTAGAGATAGAGCTTGCTTAGTTGTGTTGTCTAGGCATAAGGAATTAGATTGATTGAAAAGTTAGCATCTTGGATTGAATCTTAATCATTTGATATCAAGTCCCTATACCCATGGGTCTCACTCTCCTCATAAGAAAGAAAGTTTTACTTTTTGTTGCATTTTGCTTATTGCCTTAGTTTAATAATCATTCTCCTTAATGATTGCATTTAGATTAAGCATAGACTTGCATTCCCTCTGTTTCATGGTCACTTAGAACTGGTTCGACAATCTTATATACTACATCATTTGATTAGGACCTTAGAAGAAGTCATTTCATCAAATTGGCGCCGTTGCCAAATTCTAAGTTGATTGTAACATTGGGATTTAGTCATTTACTTGAGACTAAATCATTTTTCTTTTATTGTGACATTGCTTCTCCTTGCTCTTTTTCCCTTTGCATTTCAGGTGTATGATAACTAGAAGCAGAGGTGCATCAAACTTGACACCCACTGTTGAAGAAATTGCTACCCTTGAGAGGGAGATTGCAAGAAAGAGAAGAGAAGAAGAGCAACAGGCTCACTTGCAGAGATTGGATTTTGATATGGAGAATCAGCATCAAGATGGTGATGCCCTAGGGGGCAAAGGTCCAAGAGCTGACAACATAAGACCACAGCGCCAGCCACAACAGCCACAACGCCAAGCTAGAGCCATTGGAGCCTATGATCAACCTCACATTCATGGTCATAGGTTGGGCATAAGAGCACCAGTTGTGGAGAACAACAACTTTGAGATCAAATCAGGGCTGCTGCATTTGATTGAGAACAACAAGTTTCATGGCCTTGCTGTGGAGGATCCCCTTGATCACTTAGACACATTTGATAACTACTGTAGCTTGTCCAAGATTAATGGAGTCTCTGAAGATGCTTTCAAGCTGAGGTTGTTTCCTTTCTCTTTGGGAGACAAGGCACATCTATGGGAAAAGGCTCTTCCAAGTGACTCTATCACAACTTGGAATGAGTGCAAGAGGGCATTCCTAGAGAAATTCTTCTCTACCTCAAGAACAGCTAAGATAAGAAATGAGATCTCTAGCTTTCAGCAGAAGAACCTTGAGAGCTTTAGTGAAGCATGGGAGAGATTCAAGGGCTATTGGTCTAAATGCCCACATCATGGCTTCACCAAGGAGAGTTTGCTTAGTACCTTCTACAGAGGTGCTCTACCAGAGTTCAGGAGCAGATTGGACACAACCAGCAATGGGTTCTTCTTGGGCAGAACTGAGCAGGATGCTGAGGAGCTGGTGGAGAACATGGCCAAGAGTGACTCAGTCTACAGTGATGAGCATGATAGGGTCAACAGAGACAGTAATGAAGATGATCAGCACACAAGAAAGGCCCTTAAATCTCTACAAGAGAAGTTGGACAAGCTTATTGCAGAGAAGGCTAAGCAAGAGCAGATTAACTTCATTGGGAACCAGTAACAAAAGCAGCCTGCTAAGACTACTCAAGTTAATGGTGTAGAAGGTCAAGAGGAGGTGTGCTTCATCAATTCTAATGGCACATGGTATAGGAAAGAGCCCAACTACCAATACCAAAACAACTACCAGCAAAGACCTTACTACAACAATCAACAAGGAGGTTACCAAGCCAACCAGCCTACTCAGCCCCAAGGAAGCTCTTCTCAAGCTCAGGCTCCAAGTTCAAATTTGGAGTCCATGTTCAAGCAACTCTTAGAAGCTCAAGAAAGAAATGCTAAGAAAATTGGTGATGAGTTCAAGAACATCCATGCTAAGATTGATGGAACCTATTCTGACCTCAACAACAAGTACATGCAACTTGCCTCTCATCTCAAAGCTTTGGAGAGCCAGGTTGCTTCTATGTCTTCATCCTCCAAGATCCCGATGGGATCTCTACCAGGAAAACCAGAGAAAAATCCCAAAGAATCTTGCAATGTCATCCTCTCTACTATTTCTTCAAAGATTGATATGTACACTCATGAGAAAGAGAAGGATGAGATTGAAATGTTTGGCACTGAGTTTGGGGATGTTGAGAGATTTGTTGTGGCCACAGATGAAGCACATATTCTGAGGGATGCTGCCAAGAAGGCTGAGGTAAAGAGTCTGCAGCAAGCTGAGCCTAGAGCTGAGACACCACCTGTGCAAAGAGCAAACAACAAGCTGAAAGAAGTGGAGCAGGAAGACACTGAGTTTGAGCTATCACCATATGATAAGCTCCCCTTTCCCCAAAGAGTTCTCACCAAAGCTCAAAAGAAGGTGATCTCAAAGTTCAGGAAAGATCTTAGTGATGTTGGAGTCAAGCTTCCAGAGATAGCTGGTATGCGTGAAGCCCATGTCCAGATGATGCTCACACCAGGCTGAAGTGGCTGAGCTTTTGGACATCTCCATTCTGAAGATTGATCAACCACACCCTCCAAAGTCCCTCCCTAAGCTTGAGTCTCAAGGGAAATTCACCTTGTCTTGCTCACTTGGTAAACTAACTATGGATGATGCCCTTGTTGATAGTGGTGCTAGTGTGAATGTCATTCCCTTTGATATGGTGAAGAGTATTGGGATTGAAAGCATGGAACCAGACACTCCTCCTCTCACCTTTGGGGATTCTTCTTCTACAACCCCACTTGGCATAATCAAGGACTTCCCCTTGAAGATTGGATCCTGCACCATACCTATTGACCTCACTGTTTTGGAAATGGCATCTGAAGAGAGAGTCCCTTTGATCTTAGGCACTCATTTTCTCACAACAGTTGGAGCTTGCATTGACTTTCCCAACAAGAAGGTCACCCTAATGCATGTCAACAAAGCTGTCTCCTATCCTCTCCAACCTCCATTGGAATCAGCCTATTGTGGGACAATCACTTGTGATGCACAAGCTGTGGAGAAGCCACAAGATGAAGTGGCTGTTTGTAAAAAAGAAGGTCTTGATGGAAAGTCCTCTAGAGAGAAGTGTGGTGAGCACTTGGAAAGTGCTAAAAATGAGGGGATGAGTGGAGCCTCAAAGGCCACTCATGGCAAGAAGAAGATGGTGAATGAGCCTCATCCTCCACCTCTTGATTTGCTCCCACACACCCTTACTCTCCATCCACAGCAGCTCAAAGATGGTGTCATTGAGTACAAGATCAAGCACAAGGGCAGGTCCATACCATTCTCAAGTGCTAGAGGCATCATCACTCCTCAGCTCCAAGGTGACCAAATCAAGCTTCATGAGATTCTCTCTCAGGTCCTCACCATCACACTTGAAGGTGGGAAGGATCCTCCTTCTCACTAGTTCAAGAGACAAGGTAGTCAAGCTAAGTGACTCAAAACAAGCTCACTTGGGAGGAAGTCCCATGGTTATCCTTGTACATAGCTTTGCAAATTTCATTTTCCTTTTAATTTTTCTTTAATAAAAGTGGTCAAGGTTTTCAGGTTGAGCCAAGCACTAGAGGAGGGAAGAAAGGTGATTAACCACCTGAGCCCTATGATTGCCATGTAGCAGCCTCCTCTAGTTGCTATGAACCAAGCCAGCTCCTAGCCCCGGCACCAAACACCACACCCAACACTCCTTATGTGGTATTACTCCAACCCTTCTTTTATATACATTTGCTTTTGTCTTGTTGGGGTATCTCCTTCTCTCTTACTCACACAGAGACTGTGTGATTTAAGTGTGGGGGAGGTACCAAGTATTTGATCCTGTTTGCTTTTTGATTTTGAGTCTCATGCATTGCATTGTTCATTCATATTTGCATATAAAAAAAAATTGAATTTTTGAATCATGTAGATTGCATCACTTGCATCCTTAAGATTGAGTCTAGAGCATTTAGGTTGCATTCATTTGTATATGGAGCATTGCCTTGTAAAGAACACTTGTTTGCACTGAATTTGACACCCTAGTTAAACATATCAAGTAGCTTAAGCATCTTTTGAAAAGCTTGCATGCTTTGAGCCTTGAAAACTCATCTTGAAACTTGCTTGCTTGCTTGATATTGGCATTGTTCTTAAGACCAGCTCCATCCTGAACTTAGACTTGAATGAACTTAATTTCTCTTGCATATGGGCATTTGCATACTTGATCATGGGTCTCATACACATTTGGGTTATCTTTCCCCATTATACCACTCTTTGTTAACCCAAATGGCACTTCCATACCCTTGAACCCTAGCCATTCTTTGAAGCCTACATTGATTTGCTTGAGTGAGGCCTTTTCTGATAGCTTGTCATGTGCAAAATCTTGAGAGTATTGGGAGCGACATGGATTTGTTCCCATCTCTTGCTAGCATAGGGTCCTCATTTGAGCTAGCTTCTAGGATGGTGAGTGAGGTGTTTGTTTCTTAATGATTTGTATCTTGGGTTTGGAATGTAACAATGTTGAGATTGATGAACAAATGAGTATCATAAGAAAGATGAACCCTAGAGACCTAAAAATAAAAAGATAAGAAGCTCTTAATTGATGTTTTTGACCTTCCCACTTCATGTATATATATATATATAAAAAGAAAGAGAGAAAAGAGAAAAGAAAAAGAAAAGAAAAAGAAAAAGAAAAATAAAGATTCAATAAGATAATGGGGAAGGAAAAACTTAAAGTGTTAGAGCTTAGTGAAGTGATTAGAGGTCCTTAGTGGTTGAATTTCAAAGGAAAAAAAGTTGTTCATTGAGTGAGTGATGTGAGAATGTTTTCATTTTGGGTTATGGGATGAATAAAGGGGAGTAGATCTTGTAATCACTTAGAAATTGGGTAGAATGATGAGGATGGATCCATGTATGCATGAATTGCTCCTAGTCTTAGATAAATTTTGCATAATGATCAATCTCCTTGATTTTGAGTGATTGCCACCTTGAAATGATGCATTGAAACCTCATTATCATCCATATTAGACCATTTGATCACCTAGCCAAATGATTGAGATCATGTGCCCATTTGTGAGACTTCACCTTGTGTGAGTGTGTGTGAATCAATGTGAGGGCTGGTTAAGAGAACTTGTTGGTTGATAAGCATAGCATCTTGTGTAGAGGCATAAGAGTCATTGATAGGCCTTGTGAAGCTAGAGCATAATAGGAAGTTTTGCTCATGATATTTGCTATGTTTCTTTAGGATGTCAAGTTGAGTGCTATGAGTGTTTCTTTTGGCTTTGCTTCCATCTCTATGTCTCTCCTCCTTGTGTTTTGAAAAGATTACTTGAGGACAAGTAAAGGTCTAGTGTGGGGGAGTTGATAGCTTGCATATTTACATGTTTTCAGCATCCATATCTTATGCATTTTGATCATATAAGTTAGGCATTAGGCATGTTTAGGTCCATTTTGCATTCATTTGTCCTTATCAGGTGTTGGAGTATGCTTTGGTGTGATTTGAGGTGTTTGGAAGCCTTATGGCCCCAAAAGAGATGAAGAATCAAGTTTGGCCATGAAAAGAGAAGTCAAATCCATGATCTGGTCAAGACAAAGATTAGCATGGACAGAGGCCTTAGAGATGTCTCCTGCTACTAAGATTTTGTAGAGACACAGAAAATTGAGTTAGCTTTCCAATGGAGGTGGTTTTAAATCATTTGGACCTGTATTGGAAGAGTTATGATCAAATCACTTGAAGCATGTCAGGCTGGCCGGGTAGAGACGGCCGGGTTCAAGCAGCCGGCTGGGAAAAGATCAGATGGATGGAAGTGGTCCGGTCCGGGATGACTGAGCCTGGGAGAGGCACCCGGTCGTTTGAGTGGTGCTGGAGGAGACCAGACCGGGTAGACAAGTCCGGGAAGGGACACCCGGTCGGGAAGAAACCAGCAGGACGGACGGCCGGGGATCATGGTCCGACATCACACACCCGGGCGATGAAGAGCATGCACTGGACCGGGGAGCACAGACCGGTTTGATTACCCCGATCGTGAGAAGCATCACATGAGCAGGAAGAGAGTGGACCGGGTGGGACGTCCGGCTTGGAGCACCCTGTCGGGAAGAGATGGATCAAGGCACCCGGACGGCCGGGAAGGAGGAACCGGGGAACTGAACCCGGATGGGCCGGACAAGGACCAAGACAAGCCTGGACCGGGGTGGCCAGACCGGGTTGGGACAGGCTGGTTCACCCCTGACCGAAAATCCAACCCCTTTCCCATTGGTTGAGACCAATTTGACTCAAGGACATTTTAGTAATTTTGCTTTATGTTTCTAGGGCTTTTAAGCCAAGTATAAATAATCATGTTATCCCTAGATTGGGACTTATGTTATTTTCTTTCTAAGAACACAAACCTTTGAGAAAATTTTATCTTTGAATCTTAATCTCATCTTGTGTTCTTGATTGTTTAATTTCATCTCTTTTCTTTCTCTACATGTTTAAGCTTAAATCTCTCATGGGTTTAAGAGTAAGCATGTGGATTAGTGAGTAGATCCATTTAAGATCTATGGGTTAGGGTGACTGAGAGTGATTAAGTGTAGATCCAAGGTGCTTAGTATTAGATCTATCCTTTCCTTGCATTGATTTGGTGTTCTTAATGCTATATTTGGGTTGGCCTCTCAAACATAGAGCCATAGGCATTTCATGCCCGAAAGGTGTTCTATGAAATGCCTGAACCAACTCATCTATGATTTTAGCTTGCTTTGCCTAAGAGATTAGTTGTCAAAGAAGCTAGGATTGCTATTAGACTTAATCTTTATGCTTGCTTTGATCATTACTGCCAAAGAGATTTGGTGTACTTGGGTGATCATTGCAAAAGAGCATCCATCTAGAGATAGAGTTTGCTTAGTTGTGTTGTCTAGGCATAAGGAATTAGATTGATTGAAAAGTTAGCATCTTGGATTGAATCTTAATCATTTGATATCAAGTCCCTATACCCATGGGTCTCACTCTCCTCATAAGAAAGAAAGTTTTACTTTTTGTTGCATTTTGCTTATTGCCTTAGTTTAATAATCATCCTCCTTAATGATTGCATTTAGATTAAGCATAGACTTGCATTCCCTCTGTTTCATGGTCACTTAGAACTTGCATTCCCTCTGTTTCATGGTCACTTAGAACTTGCATTCCCTCTGTTTCATGGTCACTTAGAATTGGTTCGACAATCTTATATACTACATCATTTGATTAGGACCTTAGAAGAAGTCCTTTCATCACAAAGTACATAGGAAAAGGAAAACAGTAAGGCCTTATAGCCGACTCTCTCTCTCTCTCTCTCTCTCTCTCTCTCTCTCTCTCTCTCTCTCTCTCTCTCTCTCTCTCTCTCTCTCTCTCTCTCTCTCTCTCTCTCTCTCTCTCTCTCTCTCTCTCTCTCTCTCTCTCTCTCTCTCTCTCTCTCTCTCTCTCTCTCTCTCTCTCTCTCTCTCTCTCTCTCTCTCTCTCTCTCTCTCTCTCTCTCTCTCTCTCTCTCTCTCTCATGGGCCGGCCTGTTCTCTTAATGGGCCGGGATGGTTATGAACATCCACATCATATGATTCATAACACTCCCCCTTGGATGACATAACCGTCTAGAGCTTGTAATGTGCTTAATGTTGCATCATTAAAACCTTACCAGGAAAACCCAGTGGGACAAAACCATGGTGAAGGAAAAAGAGTACAACACACACTACTCCCCCTGATTTGAACCTCCCTGAAGGTTGCTGTTGAAATAGCTCTGCTGAATTGTAACTTGAATAATCTTGTAATGCTTGGACATCTCATGTCCTTCGGAACCTCTTTCGTACTTGGACAATATGTGCATTTTGCTGTCGATTACTCCACGCTCTGGTCGGATGGGTTGAGATATGTTCCTAGACCAACTACCCTCACGGGTACTCTCTTTTCCATCATGATTGGTGCTGATGTTGTGGTAATAGATCACTCGTGGCTTCTCGTTGATTATGAATGTGGTGACCTTCCTTTCTCCTTGCCGTAGGCCATGCCACATACTTGATCAGATATGTTGGAATATGGTCCTCGACCAAACATACTCCTGGTCACTATCTCCGGCCATTATGGTTCTATTTTTACCACTTTATTGCTGTGAACCACACCACGCACTGAAACATATATGTTAGGTCATGGACGTTGTTCACACACGCCCACAACTTGCCCATGAATGGCTAAGATATTGCAGCCTGATATTACTGTAATGACATGGCTTAGGTGTGATGCTGCAATGATATGGTTGGCGTGCTGCGATATTGTTATTGCAATGTCCTTATACATTGCTGTTGGTTCCTTAGAACCTTTCATTCTTTTATGGATGTGTATATATATATATATAGCAGTCCCATGTGCTTTGTTTGGATAGTCCTTGACCAAACGTGCTTATGTACTGCCAGATGATGGCTGAGCTTGCTTTTCCATTAGCCATACCACAACCTGGTCAGTTCATGTTGAGATATCGACCAACCACAAATATACACAAACTTTCTTGGCTAATGTTGCAGCGATGGTTTATAACTTGTCTGAACTAATTGGCCTCTCTTTGGGCTGGTTAACAAACACAAGGAATTCAAATTTCTTTGATACATGGACTGATTTGAATCGTTCTTACAGAACTCTTTACTAAGTATTCACTTAGTCTATCATACTATATGCAGCTGCTTTGTTTCAGTCCATAAATCAGCTTAGTACAATGCTGTCCTTTCTTTATCTTTGAGCTCAATACCTTGTGGTATCTTTATTATTATTATTATCCAGTGGACCATATACAGCTTACTACATTCTTTATATGTTAATCTAATTTCTTTCTTATGACCAGACCTTATCAATTCGAAATATGTAGTAGCATCCACCACATGGGAGTATATCTCCTCATAGTCTATTCCTGGTCTCTGTGAGAATCCTTGTGTAACAAGCCATGCTTGAATGCTGTAAGTAGAACCATGAACAACTTAGACCACGTGAACATGTTCTACATCTCACGATTTTATTTCCCTCACAAGACCCATTTATATCCACTGGTTCATCATAGGGCATCCTTATATGTATGGCCAATACGCCTCTCTTTCTTTAGATACTTTAACACCACGTTCCTTTTAAACTATTGAGTACTCTTTCATGGGTTCATGATCCCGCTTATATCTTTATAGTCAAGTGCTACTTTCTTGCGCATTCTTATATGAATATATCATCTATGTGTCGACACTCTTATGTGGTTCCATTGTGTTCCAGACATGATCTAATCGATTTGAGATTATTATCTAGGACCTTTATTACCTTGCAGATTGGCGTCCCAAGCTACATGGTTTAGTACCTTAGATGTTCAGCTGGCCAGCCTTATCTCGATGTCTGGTCTGGGTTCCTCTGAACTCGGATTTGTCATCATTCTATGCACCTTTCTCTTTTCTTTCCGAGAATTCTTATCTAATAGAACTTATTGGTCTATTTGTAGCAACTTGACTGTGTCTCTTTAGGACATCAATCTCGTTTGGTGCTAAGCTGGTATGACTTAGTCATTCTTTTTTTTCTTTTCGGGTCAATATGTCTGGCATCTGATTAGCTAGCTTTGTATAATCTTTTGGACGTCTATATATATGCTTTTGGTCCGAGGATCTTGCCAAGACAATGATGGTTAATTCCATTCTATTTCTTTTACTCTTTTATTCTTTCACCAGCTTATTACTTTCTCCCCTTGATGTTGAATAGTCGGATTTACTAACTCTTGTAGTCCATGTTCCTGGCCACTAAATAGATCACCCATGTTTGGCTCAAGGTATTTTAAACTCGTGGGAGAAAACATATTCATATCCAACATATATTCCCATCCTCTTCTGAGGTTCCATCTTAGACGGCACATATGTCTGTGGTGGTTTGTTCAAAATCTCTTAAGATGGTGTATGTCTGGTTCATGACCCGTTATCAATCTGAGATGGGAATATATATGCTCACTTATATGGCCTGATGCGTTATCAACTCATATGCATGTAAATCGTATGTCCCTAAGCTTTAGGCTGGACGTTTTGAACCTTATAGGTAATGGCTTATGTGTTTTATAAAAGGGTCCAGCCAAGCCGTTTATAGTATGGGCATGGACCACGGTTTGTCCTCACTCCCCCTCATGAACATACTATAATCTTTAGATGCTTGGGACATTATAGCCTAATGAGTTTCCCTTGTGTAATTGTTACACACGTGAGATTTTATGGGATAACTCTGTGTGCCCTTTTCAATATCAATCTTTGCATCACGTTTAGACCAGGATGGTCAACCCAGTCATGCCATAAAGTGCATAATTTTGTGGTAAACACTCTCATTACCATGGTATTTGCCTCTTATCATACTGATCTTGGCATAGTAAAGATCAGTAGAGGATGCAGGTATAGTCTTGACCACTTTCTTATGGCCTTGGGCGAATTTTCTTTCTTTCTATAATCTGAATGAACTTTGTTTCCTTGGCCCATTGTTTCTATATGGAAACCATTTCTATATCTTATAAATCTCAATGGTCCTTTTCTTTGGGTGAATATAATGCCCTTTAGGCAATGCCCTGGTCGTGGCTCATTAATCAGTTTGGCTATACCCGTAGCTTATACTCATATTTGCATTTCAAAATCATAAGACAAGACAATAGCAATGAAAATAAACTCAAAGAAATCTTATTATTATAAGATCGTAAATAGCAAAGCAAACAAGGCAAAAAACCAAAACACAAAACACAAAATCAGAATGTCAAAATCTCATTCTTTTTGGCAATGGTCAAGCCGGCCACTCCCTTTATTACTTTGGATGTGGCTTCTTTGGATTCCTCCTTATCTTCTTCAGCCTTATTGGCTTCAGGAGGTCTCATCTCACTGGTTTTCTTTAGGAACTCATTATTCTTCTCAGCTAGTAATAGGCATGAGAGTAGATCAGTATAGGTGGTGAAACCTCTTTCTCTATAGATATGTTGTAACAGCGGATCCCTTGGATCGGCTGTGAGGAAGGTCTTTTCCAGTAAATCCTCCTCTGTTACCTCTTCACCACATAGTTTCAATTTAGAAACGATTTTGATTAATGCTGAATTATATTCATCCACGGACTTAAAGTCCTGGAATCTGAGATTCATCCACTCATGCCTAGCTTTTGGCAATAATACTATTTTATATCTCGATTTTAACTCTGTCCAAAGGTCTAGAGGGTTCTCAATGTTTAGATACTGATCTCTGAGATCCTCAGTGAGATGGTGGCGAATAATCGTTATTGCCCTATATTTTTCTCTTTCAGTTGCATAATCGTCCTTGATGGTACATCTGCCAAGTCCTCTTAACTTCAGGGCAATCGCAGTGTTCATTGCCCATTCTAAATAATTATCTCCAGAGAGATTTAGGGCAGCATAGTTAGGGTTGCATACTTTCGACATCTGAGATCATGTTATCAATCAATGTTTAGGATTTCAATCATGTGGACAAGTAAATATATCAAGTCACACGGAATGCATATCAAAATAAGTCTCTCGACCACAAATAATTCCTATTCGACCATGGTGCGAGATAAACATAGATTGCATGGTCTATATGCGGTCAAGATGATTAGGCCACACGGCCGAACGATATTATGATGCAACAATGTACTAAGGCCACACGGCCATAAATGTATATGCATTAAGCCACATGACTTAAGATATCAAGATAAAGCCACATGGCTACGGGATGATCTAAAGATATCAATCCTAACAATTTTTTTATTTTTTTTTTATTTTTATGAGCTTAATGCAATTGGATTTTAAACACCTTAGCAATCAAGTTTCTAAGTGATCATGAAATCTCAAGCAAGCAATTTAATTCAAACAACCAAATTCGAGATGAGATCCTAGCAATCGGTTTCTAGGTGTTCATGATGCAATCGATTTTATTAAAACATTCAAACAATCAATCAATTCAAATTTTGATCATCCTAGCAAAACAGTTTCTATGTGATTTGGATTCAAAATAATGCAACCAAATTCGGATTTAATCACGATCAGGTTCGGAGTTAAAACAAATTAGGGTTTCAAGGCCCTTTAGGGTTTTAGATTCTAGATTAGGGTTTCGGAATTCGAATCATAGAATCAATAAGTCTAGCAACCTAAACCTCAGAACATCAATCAAGTTTAATCAATCAAGGACAATTATCAATCAGAATCAAATTAGGGTTTTAATCAATCCTAGCACCCGGGTTCTAAGTTTTATGTAAACCATTAAAACAATCAAGCAATCAAGCAATTTAAGCAATATATCATTAGGTTCCATCTAGCAACCTAAACGATCCATTCAACCTAACAATTCTATTTAGGATTCTTTAAATTAGATTTTTCAGAATTACCTTTAGAAACCTTAGGAGTGTTGATTTGGACCACCAAAGAGAGAAGGAGGCCGCGTGCTGATCGTTCGCCGGGTCGGATTGCTATCGGCCGGACGGGGTTGCTTTTGGTGGCCAGACGAGTTGAAGCTGAGGCGGGAACGCGAGCTTGTTGTAGTGGCCTTGAGCTGGAACATCAGGAACACGAGCTAAATGGTAAGTCGGCTAGGGTTTATGGCCGGAAAGGAAAAGAGTTTTGGTGGTCGGAAAAGAAAAAGGAAATATGGTGGTCGTTTTTAGCTTTAGGGTTTTTTTAGAGTCGGATCATGTTGATAACGTGTTGTGAATTAGTGAGAAAATTTCATCTTATTCATTAGCCGAAGACTCCATATATATACAAGGTTTAAACCATTATAAATAAACTGTCATAAGAATAATGAAAAATTAACAATTCCTAGTCTAATTAGGAAAAAGTAAATACAAATATAGAAAGTACAAAGTACATAGGAAACTCTCTTATGGACCGGCCTGTTCTCTTAATCGGCCGGACCGGTTATAGACATCCACGTCATATGATTCATAACATTGCAAATAATATACCGAAGGGGGATTCGCATCTTTTCGACCATCATTTTAAACCTAATCATTGTTACAGAAACGGATGATTTGTTAAGGGTCGGGGCCCATAGCGAGAAGATCGCAGATAAAATTTTTTATCTGAGTTCATAAATGGCACGCAGCCCTAGGCCTCATTTCGTCTCTACACGCCTCTCTCTTGTCTTCAGTCGTCACAGATTCGCCTCTTCCATGATCGTCGTCATCTAATTCATCAATCCCATCATCATTATCCTTATCTTCCTCAACCATCTGCATCGGAAAGTGTGATTTGATTTTTTCGTCATGTATAAAAACGCATCTTCCTCCGTCCTTCGAGCTGCTTCCTCTCGCTCCTTCCGATCTTCTTTGACTCCTTCCGCCTCTGCTGCCGCATCTCCTTGTTCTCTTCTCGGTCAGAGATCTTTTTCCACTTCCTCCCCCGCTTTCCGATCACTTCCTCGCTGGAGCCATTGCCTTTACTCTAGACCTTCTCCCTTTCGCCTCACCTCTCAGATCAGAACTGCTTCTCCCGTTTTAGACCGACTCGAGAAGAACTTCTCTTCCATGGGTAATTCCTTTCTTCATTTCTATCTCTCTCCGAAATGATCGGATCTACCTTCGATTTTGCGATCTTAAAGAGTTTCGATCTGGTGTTTTTCAGCGTCAGAGCATCCGTTTAAGGGTATCTTCACGACTCTTCCTAAACCTGGTGGTGGCGAATTTGGAAAGTTCTACAGCTTGCCTGCACTGAACGATCCAAGGATTGGTAATTCTAATCTCTCTGAACCATCTGATTGTTGAGTAAGTTGCACTTATCAAAACCTCAAGAGAAATTGCTGTCCGTTGTGTTGCAGATAAACTGCCTTACTCTATCAGGATTCTTCTTGAATCTGCGATTCGTAATTGTGATAACTTTCAAGTCACCAAGGAAGATGTTGAAAAGATTATCGACTGGGAAAAGACTGCTCCTAAACAAGTCGAGATTCCGTTCAAGCCAGCTCGTGTTCTTCTCCAGGACTTTACTGGAGTACCAGCTGTTGTTGACCTTGCTTGTATGCGTGATGCTATGAACAAGTTGGGCAGTGATTCCAACAAAATCAACCCCTTGGTACCTTTCTTTTGTTTTTAAAGGTTTGATGTAATGTGTTTTTGCTTAGGCTTCTGGATTTCTTACATAGACCATGTCTCCCAGGTTCCGGTGGATCTTGTGATTGACCATTCTGTTCAAGTTGATGTTGCTCGTTCTGAGAATGCAGTGCAAGCAAACATGGAGCTTGAGTTCCAGAGGAACAAAGAGAGGTTTGCTTTCCTTAAGTGGGGTTCTACTGCCTTCCAGAACATGCTTGTTGTGCCTCCTGGCTCTGGTATTGTGCATCAGGTAACTCTTCTGCAGTGTGAAACTCCCATGTTTTTGGTTCTTTATACATATATATCCTTTCAACCTCACGTTTCCAGTGTATTGAACTGTTGCCTTCATTTGATTTTCTTCTTTTATTCATTTTGAAGTCGATTTGCCTTAACCCCCTTCTGGAAAATTCAGGTCAATTTGGAATATCTTGGAAGAGTTGTTTTCAACACCCAAGGTGTTCTCTACCCAGACAGTGTTGTTGGAACTGATTCACATACAACTATGATCGATGGCTTGGGAGTTGCTGGATGGGGAGTTGGAGGCATTGAAGCTGAGGCGACAATGCTTGGCCAGGTAAATTATCCAATATTAACATCAGCCATAGCCACATCTTATGTTGGTGGATCTGGCTACTTTACTGAATATAGATTAGATAACAAAATTTTATGACTCTTTTGCTCGAAGTTAGTGATGTTTGTCTACTGTATAACCTTCCTCCTACTGATAACTCTTTTTGCTTTGACAGCCCATGAGTATGGTATTGCCTGGTGTTGTTGGATTCAAACTGTCTGGGAAAATGCGAAATGGTGTTACAGCTACTGATTTGGTTCTAACAGTAACTCAAATACTGAGGAAGCATGGCGTTGTTGGAAAGTTTGTTGAGTTTTATGGTAATCTATTGCCTTGTGAACTCAAGTGGTTAGCTCCTTTTTGATAGACATGTATTTGTTGGAGAATCTAAGTCTTTTTTTCTTTTTAGGTGATGGTATGAGTGGGCTGTCCCTAGCTGACAGGGCCACAATTGCCAATATGTCTCCCGAATATGGTGCAACCATGGGCTTCTTCCCTGTGGATCATGTGACTCTACAGTATCTCAAATTGACTGGAAGAAGTGATGAGACCGTGAGTCTTTTGGCTTTAATCGTCCTGGGTATATTCATTCATTTATCTGGGCTGATATAATGCTTTCGTTTCAGGTGGCCATGATTGAAGCATATCTTCGGGCAAACAATATGTTTGTTGACTACAATGAGGTAAATCAGCCTTATCCTTTACATGCTTGGGGTTATATAGGTTTTCAACTGCTTTCTGGGTCTTATATGACTTCTTTTACTTTGTGAAAAAAATCCAGCCTCAGCAAGAGCGGGCTTACTCGTCATATCTAGAACTGAACCTGGACAATGTTGAACCTTGCATTTCTGGACCAAAGCGGTACGTGTTTTGTTGGTTTTTGTAATAACCAAGTGTATTGTTTGATTACTTGATCAGACCATCTTATTAATATCTACTTTGCAGGCCACATGATCGTGTTCCTTTGAAGGAAATGAAAGCTGACTGGAATTCATGTCTCGACAATAAAGTTGGATTCAAGGTATGCAATTAGACGCTTCGTTATGTGGAGGTCTTATTCCTTTAGCACCTACGCAGTCTATATACTGGCTGCTGTTTCAAATTGTGGATGCAACTGTTTATTTATGCATTGTGTTTTACATTTTCTGCAGGGTTTTGCGATCCCTAAAGAGGCACAAGAAAAAGTGGCGAACTTTTCGTTCAATGGAAAACCAGCAGAGATAAAGCATGGAAGTGTGGTGATTGCTGCGATCACAAGCTGTACTAATACATCAAACCCCAGTGTCATGCTTGGTGCTGGTCTTGTCGCCAAAAAGGCTTGTGACCTTGGCCTACAGGTTGGTTTAAGTCACTAGATCAAATTAGACATCTATCTGATGGCTTCCCCTTTGTAATCCTTTGTAAAAACTTGCCTCTCTAGGTTAAGCCTTGGATAAAGACAAGTCTTGCGCCAGGCTCTGGAGTTGTTACAAAATACTTATTAAAAAGGTATGTCGTAGTGTTTTCAAGATTGTTTGTTGTTAAGCTTGACTCTTGCTTCGGACTGATGTTGACATTACACTCTATGCAGTGGACTGCAAGAATATCTGAATCAGCAGGGTTTCAATATTGTCGGCTATGGCTGCACCACATGCATTGGTAACTCTGGAGAAATTAATGAATCAGTGGGAGTTGCTATCACAGAAAATGGTATTCACAACTTAGACTTTCTTTGGACTTGTTACCTGTTTATATCTAATTTGTGTGGCTAATTTCTTATTGCTTATTGTTAGACATTGTGGCGGCTGCTGTGCTTTCCGGAAACAGGAACTTTGAGGGTCGTGTTCATCCACTAACTAGAGCCAACTACCTTGCATCTCCGCCTTTGGTTGTTGCGTACGCTCTTGCTGGAACGGTAATAAATAGCATGAACTTGTCAAAATTCAACCTACACTTCTGTATGTGATAATGACACATGATCAATCCACATTGCTAATTTAACTATTTTTTTCTTATTTCCCAGGTTAACATTGACTTTGAAACGGAGCCCATTGGCACTGGAAAGAATGGCAAGGAGGTCTTCTTAAGGGACATCTGGCCAACCACGGAAGAAATTGCTGAGGTATATACTCAACTCACAACAGAGAACCAAACTCCCTCTGATACAGGATTATTAAGTGAGTCTTTCCACATATGGATCAGGTTGTTCAATCGAGTGTTTTGCCTGACATGTTCCGAGCAACGTATGAGTCGATCACCAAGGGTAACCCGATGTGGAATGAGCTGTCTGTTCCTGAAAATACCCTCTACTCATGGGATCCCAAGTCAACTTACATTCACGAGCCACCATACTTTAAGGACATGACCATGGATCCTCCAGGTCCACACAGTGTGAAGGATGCTTACTGTTTGCTCAACTTTGGTGACAGTATCACTACTGATCACATCTCGCCAGCTGGGAACATCCAAAAGGACAGTCCCGCTGCAAAGTATCTCATTGAGCGTGGCGTCGATCGAAAAGACTTCAACTCATATGGAAGTCGCCGTGGAAATGATGAAATAATGGCCAGAGGCACTTTTGCTAACATCCGTATCGTTAACAAGCTCATGAATGGGGAAGTTGGCCCTAAAACTGTTCACATTCCTTCCGGAGAGAAGCTCTCAGTTTTCGACGCAGCCATGGTTTGTTTTTTTTGTTTTATCTAATCAAAATTTGTACGACGCACTGTACGTTGATCGTGTCTAATGTCACCTTATCATAATGTCCATTGTATTATCAGAGGTACAAGTCATCTGGAGAAGACACGATTATTCTAGCTGGAGCTGAGTATGGAAGTGGTAGTTCACGTGATTGGGCTGCTAAGGGACCCATGCTACAGGTTTGTTTAGAACCCCTTCGCTTGCATAAACATGTTTTTTACATTTTTCAGCCTCTTGAGACAAAGTAAGTTTGGATATTTCAGGGTGTTAAAGCAGTGATAGCAAAGAGTTTTGAGAGGATTCACCGAAGCAACTTGGTGGGAATGGGAATCATCCCGTTGTGCTTTAAGTCCGGCGAAGATGCAGACACACTTGGATTGACGGGTCATGAACGCTACACGATCCATCTCCCGACCGATATATCAGAGATAAGACCTGGACAAGATGTTACCGTCACTACCGACAACGGAAAGTCTTTCACTTGCACAGTCCGCTTTGACACTGAGGTAAGTAAAATTAAAATACTCCGTTTTCAAAACTTTTTATTAGATGTGAACTAATTAAATGGTAAATGTGTAGGTGGAATTAGCATACTTCAACCATGGAGGAATTCTTCCCTATGTCATCAGAAACTTGAGCAAGCAGTAGAGAACGGTGAAAGGAACTGACACAAATCTTTTTTTTTTAATAAAGAGGATCTCTACGATCTGGTTTTCAAATATCATTTTTAAAAAGGCAGATAAGTCTGTCGAGGATAGGTGAAAAGGTGGATGATCTATCTCCTGCAATCTGTAGATGATCTATCTCATCTTATTCTTTTCTACTGTTTCAGTTGTTTTACTCGTATTGCTCCCTTAAGTTTGTGCAACTTGCAAGGGATGAGTAAATTATTTTGGGAAAGAATAAAAAACAAGTTTGTCTTGAATACGATCCTTATACTCATATTAGTGGACACTGTTGCAAAGATTTTGCCTTATTGTGTTTAGTGTACTCACTGCTCACTTTTTTTCTGCCTAACTTCATTTTTGAAAGAGCAGTACAAAGGCCTAGTTATTGAGCCATGATACTATTACATATTGTTGATTGGTTAACATGGGTAGTTGATTAACATATTAAACAATGTTTCAAGGAACATGCTTAAGAGGATATCTTGAACCATTATAGAGACCATTGATGATAACACCTTTGTTCTTGGTTGATAATTGTGTGTTCAAACTCTTAAAAAATCGATTGCGGTCTCCTAGAATTAGCACTTTTTTGTTACATGGTGGATTCAACTATTGAACAGCTAATAAAATGGCTATTGCTACAGTTTTGAGTACCAAAGTGGTTGAAGCAATTGCTGATCTTCTTTGGATGATTAGAATGCCTTTTTGATGTTAAGGACCACCCTATTCCAATATTTTTAGTGGATGATTTCCATGAAGCATCAGCAATTCAATAGAGCATTTTTATGGTGGAAGGATATCCTGGATGGTTTGTGGATGAGTAACGTTGGGAGACTGTGTAATGGATTTGTTATGATGCATTGCTTCCTTCCCTAATCTATTTTTCATGATAGCCGCATTGATAATCTACACGATATGCTCTCTTTTATTATCAAAAACCAACTTGTTTTTTATTTTCCAGATTCTCCATCCCATCTGTGAGTCTCTTGCATTTACATTTACAATATTTTGTATGGTCTAGCATCCTTGAGTGATAAGAGTGAAAAAAGGGTCCAAATTTCTCAAGATACACGATATTCTAGGATCATGTAAGATATAGTTTCTATATCTTCTCCAAAAAGATGGCGTTCAGAACTGATTATGCATCCTGTTTTAACTAGATTCTCAGCCACTGGCAATCTATTATAGAGTACTTTTCACCCGAAATTTTTTTAATCTTAAACGGGATATTAAATCTTCATAAACTTTTCAGAATTTGTTTTTCGTAACTGCAAAAAGGAAGAGGGTAGTGAAATGAGGTAAGTGATCATTGTCTTTGTCCAATTGTCTTTGCAGATGATAACTTGACTTGACTGTATGCATTCCTGTTTTGCTATATTTCCAATACATCAAGTCTTTAGCACATGTTGAACTTGAATAAAGACATTTAATTCTTTGAATATCTTCTTTCTAAAACAATTGTTGGATAAGAGGCAGATACCAGGAACATGTTTCGTGAAAAAAAAAATCTTTGACATATAAGTTGGGATAGTTTAACATACCAGCCCTCTGGGTATATTCTTTGGTTCCTGCCACACTTCTAGCTGGGTACCATTTTCCACTGCCTAATGCATTCTTTTTCGAATCAGAGGTTGAGTCTGAATGATGCTCCTCCAAGCAAGAAATGATTGCGAAATGTTTTTAAACGACCAACCATATATCATATGCATGCTTCTATTTATGTTTCTGATTGGATCTTTGTTGCAGGATTTCGTCATCAGCCAGAGTGAACCTAGAAGAGGACCGGCTGTGTCATGGACCGAATGGGACGAGGGCATATGTTAGCAAGCCCATCAATGACCATCACGGCAATGTGATACCATTCTTTTACCCGTCAGAGTCAGATGTGAAGCGCAATTACTTGTGGTCTCAAGTTCAGAGGGTGAAGCTAGAGGGAGCCTAGAGTCGCCTGATGCGCATCCCAGCCTTATCCGAGGTCGAGCCTGCGGCCACCCCGGCCAAGCGAGGACGATGTTGGCCAAGGAAGGTGAGATTGACGCCCGATTTTGAGTGGGAGCAGGTGTAGCTGGTGGGGGAGCCGCCGAAGAAAAGGTGGGGTCGCCCGTGAAAGGCTTCCGTTGCGAATGTGGGTACTCCGGGGAGAAGTTTTGGGCTGACTGAGACTGGACCTGTAGTTCAGACATTGCAGAGATCTCACTCAGTCAAGGACTACACCAAGATGTGCAAACCGAAGCCTGCGGAGGTTTGGTACCAGTTGTATATGGAGGGACATTATGGAGCCATTGGAGTATTCCTTGGTGAGGCACTTGGATGATCATGCTATGGCAGCAGAGCAGTTGATTGCTAGTAGAGCTGTTGAGATCTCAGATTGTGAGCCGAAGTTGGATCCGTCTGAAGATTCGTAGTGGGAAGATGAACCGAGATCGCCAACTAGAGTTGCCAGTGCTGCCGATTATGGATCCCATCTGGATGGGGCTTCCCCATTTCATAATGGCTACCTGAGGTCTTAGGTTCACTTCTTAGAAGTAGGACAAGTGTTTTTACCTTTTCAATTGTTGGATTTTTGGTCTTCTTTTCTTATGCTAAGGTTTCCTACCGTTGAGTAGTGTGCCTCAAGCCTTTACTTATTCTACTGTAGTCCTACTCCTATTTCATTTATTATATAGATTCGTTGGCTTTTGAGAGATCCTTGAGTAGTTTGTGTGGTCTTGAGTAAAGTTTGTGTCATTTCTAAGTTCACTCTCACCGGTCGTTGTTCCTTCGTAATTCTCCCTGGACCCGTCATTACTGTGTGATGTCTGTGTACTGGAATTCGGGTCGAATTTTGAATAATAGGGGGAGAATTGTAAGATCCCAATACATATGGTCCAAAATTCATTTTCTGATTGTAAGGAAAATCCGCTATGTTTAGGGCCCTTTAGGGCTAAACCTAAGGTTTTCCCCTTCTCTTCTCATAAATAGAGAGTCTGAATATATTTTCATCTCCATGGAACCGAGCTCTGGCGGTTTGTGAAAACCCGCAGTCAGGTCTCTTTCTCTCTCTCTCTCTCTCTCTCTCTCTCTCTCTCTCTCTCTCTCTCTCTCTCTCTCTCTCTCTCTCTCTCTCTCTCTCTCTCTCTCTCTCTCTCTCTCTCTCTCTCTCTCTCTCTCTCTCTCTCTCTCTCTCTCTCTCTCTCTCTCTCCCGAGCAGCCGTGTCTCTCTCTCCTCTCCATGCCAGAGTTGGATCGTCAGAGCACCACAGGAGCGCCACCACGGGAACCGCCTTGTCCAAGACGCCGATCGTCCCTCGCCTCCACCGAGATATCGTGTGATGTTGATGTTGTGATTGTTCGTAGCTGCTTGTTTCCGTGTTCAGATCTGCATCCCAGATCTATATCTATGACAAATCAATCTCTAGATCTTCCATTCAGGTGGCTTGGTCTCGAAACCAGTTTCTTCTTTTGACTTCTTATATCTTTGAATGCTGGATTAGGTCTGGTTAGTCTTTGTTGCTTGTTAGGTTGTTAGATCATAATGGATGCTAGGTTGCTAGGTGCATATGACATGCCGCATAAGAACGTTCATTATGTTAAAGAATTTAATGGACTGATTGTGTTGTTGTGAGAGAATTGTTTGTGCTATTGATTGATGCTTCTTTATAACTTGTCTGCGAGCTAAGTTGATAGAAAGAATTGAATGGTAAGTTTATTAGAATCTTGAATGGGATAGATGACTGAATGTTAGGATGGGACTATGTGCTGTATGTTAGTGGCCACTGGTTGTCGAGTGTAGAGACAGAGTTGTGCCGGTTTGGCGTGTGTATGTGCCGGTTTTGCGATATTGTGTGTTTGGGCGGGATGGCCTTGGAGGGACAGCAACGGGATGTGTGAAACTTGTGGAAATGTGTGTGCGTGATTGTATGTGTGTGTAACATAGTTGATTGTTTACCGTAATTGAGTCTTGTTGAACGTTCGTGCGGCTAGTCCGTCCTCACTCTGCATTGGGCTATATGGGTGGCCATGCGGAGAGGCTGGTCAAGAAGCCATCTCACTGAGTAATCCATTTACTCATGCCATCTTCTCCCCTTCCATTTTCTGTTCCTCTTGCAGAACTATGAATAGAAATGTTGGATATCGATTGGGTCGGTGGATTTGAATCGAAGGAATGCAGTTGGGTATTCTCGGACCATTTGGGCTCGATGGCTTGCCTTTTTAACGTAGACACTGGACCCTAAGTCCGTGCTCTAAACCCCGTTCGGTTTTGGGGGAAGCTGGTCTTACAGTTTGTCTTTCTCTCTAAAGAATCTATGTGAACAAGAGAGTTTTTTTCTTGCTTTTGGACCAATGTACATTGATAATAAATATTAAAAAAAAAAAATTTCTTGTATTTCTTTTTCTGTAAGTCGTGTTTTGACTATACACTGGCAGGGAAGAATAATCACGTTGGTTAACGTAGGCTCTTAATGAGAAACGTCAAGTTACTCTATTTCCAGTTTCGTCATCTTTCCGTTAGATGAGGTTTTGGCAGGCATGGCGGAGACCAGAATCGCCGACGACGATCACTTTGAACTTACCGTTCGCGATCTTGATTCTCCCGATTTGGAAAAATCCGTCTCTGCCGCTTCATTAGCTTCCGACGAAATCATCCCTCTCCTGAATCAGAATCGAAGACCCAAGATCAACATCTTCTCCGCTTCTTACACTCGACACAGACACAGGGTAAGATATTAACTCCTCTAGCTTTGCTGTGCTTCAGTTAATCAACAATTCAGCTGAAATTCTACAATTTAGATGATAAGAATTGAGATCAGGCTTCGTATGGACTTTCCCGGAGTGTTGTGCTTACAATGTTGGATCTTGAGTGTGGCGTTCATATGCAGGAGCAAGTGATTAAAGTAACTAAAACTGAGATATCACCTGTAACTCAGCTTGCTTCATTCATGGGTTTGGAGTGGGTCTGGTTACTCTTTATGGCCTTGTCATCGATACTGTACCTTATTATGGAGTTACTTTCATATACTTACTCTGGTCAGTGACTTTATTTGGCTCTCCTTTTGATATTGTGCTCAGTTTAATGGTTTTGTGTAATAGCGTTTTGGGGAAGACTGGAAAAATGATTACTTGTTTTCGAAGTGTTGCGATTATTTGTGTTGAAAAGCTCTGTATCTTGTCCTTTTTTCACATGGTTAGGGGAATCTATTCGTTTTTTAGGTTTCTGAAACGGTGGATAGTATTTAGAAACATGGTTGTCTTTTCTAGTTGAAATGGAATCTCTGCTTAGAATAGTGCAAGCTTACTCTTCAGTATATTGATACATTTTCTTACTAATTTCCTCTTTTCATGACAGTTCAGCGGATTCCTTTGTTTGAAATAAACAAATGATTTGCATTTCCTAGTTTGGTTTGCTAGCTTGCCCAGCTGCAGCAATTTGCATGTTTTCCTTGGAGGTTTGTTTTGCACAAGTACAAATAGTGTTAGTTGATTGTTGCTAATGCCTATACTCATGACCCCTAACCTTGAATTTTTTCATATAGAGAGTTGTGCTGCCAGCGTTTGAGACGCTCATTAGCATATGACTGTACTAGATTTGCTGGCGTTTTGCGCGGAGGTGAGCCATTCAATAACGCTCTGCTTCTGCACAATTTTGATTTTGTAGGCAACTCGCATAGTTAGGCTGTTGAGTATGTTATCTACTGTTCTAAAGGTACTTTTGGCACGCCGACTTCAGCTTGAGAAAATCACCAAAGCTGCAAACATATTGTACATGGAGGTGGAGTTCCATTTCCTTGATAATGACTGATAGTCAGAGGGTGTAGGATATGAATTTCGCATATGGTTTCGGGTTTGGTTTTTTTTAGGGTCTTTTGTTAAAGAACGACTTAGTTTTGAGCTTTCTCTCTTTTGTTTTGTATTAGGTGGTGTTGTCGCAATTGTGGATACTGGGGACGGGAAAAGTAGGATCACCAGGTTTGTTTAGCCGCCGTGTTGGGTGTTTGCTCATTCTCACATCGGTGAGCTTTACAATTTACACGGGACCTTCTAAAGATACAGAATAAGCACTAGAGTAGTATTGTCCCATTTTTATTTTGCGTTTTGTTTTTTTTTTTACAAATGCAAATCCGCATTTCCCTAACTCCATTCTTTTGGACATCAAACTTCATTTATTTTAGTTAACCAGGGTTGGATCTGTGACAACACTTTGTATGTTAATGTGTTGATTAGTTTTGGACAAAACATAATACTCCCTCTGTTTCTTTCCTAATATAAGTAGTTTTAGAAAATTTGTTTCCATCAAAAAATATATAGCTTTTATATTTCAATGTAATATTTTATTTATTGGATATTATGTGACCAATTAAATTATGCATGTTATTCATGATTGGTTGAACTTATAAATTAGATGATAGTTTTTCATAAATAACAAAAAAATAATATTAATGTTTTTAAATAAAACTACTTACATATTGAAATATAGACTGAGCATATGATTTCTGTTGCTGCTGTTATTTAGTTAATAACATCATTGAAAAAAGCACTTTTGTCTGATACTAGGCACTAGCTAATTACTACTAAAATGTGGTTTTCATTCAATAGCATATGCAAAACCTCTTCTTTCTTTTATTGACGGATTTTGCAAGGGGCCTAAATTTAATCTTATTGATGGATTTTTGAAATAAACTTGACTTCTGAGTGGCTCTGAGTATAACATAAAAGGGTTAGGAAGCATTTATTCCATCTAAAAGAAGACATTTGTCGGAATCTTAACAATCGGTGGCCGCTAAAAGGACCGACGGGCTGGAAGAAAAAAGTTGTTTTGTTTGTTTTTATTATCTACTTTTAAGAAATAAATCTTAATATTTTATACGTTTTAAATTTGGGGTATAAAAAATAAATAAGGCAGATGAAAGTATAGAGAGAAATTGATGGTTGGAGATTAATCTCAGCTCAAGATATTCGTCATATGTCCAAAGTTGTGAGTCTACTTCCCCCTACGCGTAGGTTTCCCCTCTTTTTCTTACAAGTTCACTTGAATATTTAGTGTATGCCAATACCTTTTCTTGTTTATGTTTCATATGTTTTCTTTTTCTTCTTGAACGTAGTTGTTTATTAGATAATTTACCTTCAAATTAACAACAAAATGTTAATGCATTGCAAGGATAACTTCATTCTTCATCTTTGAATGTCATAACCGTACAAAAAAAAGGACGAAGAGAAAAATAGTATGATTCTTGACGTCTCTATATTCAAATTAAAGAGAAGAACATCTTTTTTTTGTTTATGTTTCACATGTTTTCTTTTTCTTCTTGAATGTAGTTGTTTATTAGATAATTTACCTTCAAATTAACAACAAAATGTTAATGCATTGCAAGGATAACCTCATTCTTTATCTTTGAATGTCATAACCGTACCAAAAAAAGGACGAAGAGAAGAATAGTATGATTCTTGACATCTCTATATTCAAATTAAAGAGAAGAACGTCTTTTTCCATCTACTGATATTCATTCAAAGTAAATTACAAGGTTTGATACATAGCTAACGGATTACAAAGAATCCCTCGAAACAATCGATCGGCATAGGGAACCAGCCATCGATCGACAGAGTGTGAACGACATCGATCAACAACAGCATGCACCCATCGATTGACGTACAACTCAAACATACCGAGTATAGTTACCAAAGATTGATGTAGCACAACTCAATGCACTCATGCATCCATCAAAACCTTCTGATAACCCACCAGACACTACTACTACTCAGCCTAAGAATGCACCAGAGCCTATGGAAGTTGATAAGGCTACTAAAGGAAGAACCTTGAGGAGAAGGAAGGAAAAGGTTTCTAAGCATCTGAAGAGGGGAGTCAATGAGAAGGAGATGGATGGTTTCACAAAAAGAGTTCTCAGAATCCCACTAGACAAGCCGTCTGAGGAAGCCTTCTTTACCTACAGATTGTGGGTGTTCTTAGGGAAACCAAGGAGACAGAGGTGGACATTAGGAGAATGTTCCACCAGGTAAGAGATAAGATGAAGAGGAGGATCACATTGAAGAAGAAGAGTGATCATGGGAAGTTCACAGTACCTTGCTTGGTACAAGGAATAGAGTTTCCACGTGTACTTTGTGACACGGGAGTTCAGTCAGAATCTTGCCTAATGTTATGGCAGACCATCTAGGTCTGAAGATAGAGCCTTCAGAGGACTCATTCACATTTGTGGATTGTTCTCAAAGGAACTCGGGAGGAATCATTAGAGACCTTGAGGTGCAGATTGGTAATGCCCTAGTTCCAGTAAACTTCCATGTCCTGGATATCAAGCTGAACTGGAACACTTCATTATTTCTTGGAAGAGCTTTCTTGGCTACTGTAGGAGCAATTTGCAACATGCAAACTAACCAGTTGTGCCTGACACTCATAGATCTGAATGTCTACTATGATCCAGTTCGAGTTGTCAAGACACAGGTGCCCAGCGTAGAAATTGGAGACGATCCAGGATTCATAGCAGCATGCTTTTGTGGAGTTGAGAATGATTCAGAAGTCGAGTATGAGATAGATTATGAAGCATCGATCGACGACCCTAAAGACAAATCGATCGATCCTCCTCAAGATAAATCGATCGACAACGCATCCGACGAATCGATCGACAGTAACGGGATGACTATCCAGATGGAAATTTCTCTATTGATAGCTGGGAGAGTGATTATTATCATCCTACTTTTGCAGTAGATACAGCAACATCCGAGTTCAGAGACGAGGAGTATGATGAGGATTACAAGGAGGAACAAGATACAGAGTATCATAGTCTTCTTGCAGAAGAAGAAAGGATTCACCACCATTCCTACAAACATTGGAATACAACATCGATCGACAGGGGCATCCCCGCATCAATCGACACGCTTCATCATCAGGCAGAACGTGAACTCGCATCGATCGACGCACCATGCTACATATCGATCGATACTAAGTCGGCCAACTTTGAGGAAAAAGGAAATCACTCAATTGGAAGTTGGGTAGAGGATTACTATAAAGAGAGTTTTGTAGTAGAGAAAACATCAGACGCCCTAGAAGCAGACAAGATGAATGAAGTTTGCACCACAGAGCAATTTTCCAACCTCAAAGAACAAGATGATTTGGTCGATGAAGACTACCGAAGAGAAGGAATCCTTGTCTACAAATTTCGCCCTCTCAACCCAGAAGCCTAGGCAAGAGCAGATACATATTTATTGTTTGCAGAAGCATGTGGCAATGGCACTCGTTTCAGCCGCATTAGCGAAGCAGACATACGTGCAGCAATCGAAGAGGAAAGACCATAATTGCTAGCCAGAGCTCAAGGCTTATCGATCGCCAAAGCTACTTCAACATCAATCGATATCAACCCTTCCACATCGATCAACATGCATCCAAATCCTAGATTCAAGGTATGTAACAAGAACCTTAAAGATTATGGATATCTAACACCGGATGAGTTTGGTATTTTCAGGGATACAGATGGCCATGCACGAGCTATAGATGAAAGAATTCTGCAAGTATCAAGAGAAGATATTGTAGAAATCCTTCAGGTGGCCAACGGACCAGACAACCTATTCAAGCAACAACGCAGCACTCCAGAACACCAGCAGAAGGTTACAGACGAGCATTATGATGCAGCTGGCAGAGTAGACAATCGTTTCGATCCAACACCTCGACCACATACTCAACCATCGATCGACATGACACATCTACCATCGATCGATAGACACTTACCAACATCGATCGGTACGACATTCCATCAATCGATCGACAGGCGTACAGAGTTTGGAAAAAGAGCCTACCGTTATGAGGTTAGGAAATTCTTTTGGGAACAGAAAGATGAGTATGGTGTCTACGGAGATGAGTCTGGATATGCACGAGGAATAGATGGAGAGATCATCAATGTATCCAAACCAGACATCAGAGATCTACTACGTAGAGCTTCATTGGATGAGCACTCTTACATATGTCTTCCAGAACATGCTCACTCATTCACAAGAACCACTTAGCACCGGAGATCTACACCAAGGATGAGATCAATGAGATGATAACTGGAATCTGTGGAGCACAACGAAGAGCAGAAGATGACTTCAAGATGAAGCTAGAGGGTGTCTATCAACCATTGAATGACTACATCAACTGGTTGAGTACAAGCATGGATGACATGAAAGAAGATCTGGTCAGAATTCAAAAGAACTACCAGGTCGATGAGACAACCCCAACATCGATCGACGGCAACACTAAGCCATCGATCGACACCAAGCTTCTAACATCGTCTTATTCCACCAAAGAGGAGAACAAGGGACCTAATCAATGGGAAGAAGGAGCTCTTAACATAAGATTTGGTGACATCTATCATACATTCAACAACAACATCAACTGGCTAACCAGGAGAAGTGAGTTGATGCAGCAAGAATTGGCTCTGCTTCAAGAGAAGAATGGTTGTCGACAGAAGGAATCCACATCGATCGATACAGAGGCTGCACCATCGATTGATGCGAGACTTACATCACTAGAGAATTTGGTACTCTACTATCCGCTCAATGATAACATGGATGGATTGACTAGAAGACTGATCCAACTACAACAAAAAGTCGACACCATTCAGCAGCAAATAGATTTTCAAGCAGAAAGATCAAAATCAATCGACGGCACTGCCAACCCATCGATCGACGCCAACAAACCACCTGCGCCTACTTGTTACACCAGAGCAGAGATTGATCAGATTATTAAAGATTTGTACAGAACTCTGGGAACAACTGAGGACAGACTTGACAGAAGATGTGATGACATCTACTTTCCTTTCAACAATAGCATCAATGGATTCAACTCACAAACAGAGAGGATGCAGAACAAAATCAGAGCACTTCAGAGACAACTCGCAAGTTGTCCAGAGACATCAGTATTGATCGATTGACGAACCCACAAATCGATCGGCACCTATCCACCAGAACCGTTCGACGTACTACAATCAGCATCGATCGATATCGAGTTTGTATCATACCTACAGAAGCTGATAAAGGATAAGCTGTACTAGTTAGACTCAATGCAACAGGAGCTGAAGGAACTATCAGAATATGCATATGACAAGCTTGGAATGCATCAGTTCAGCATTGAAGGTCTAGGAGAAAGGCTACAAGCGATTGAAAACACTACATCAAAGATGGATGAGAGATGGACCAGAGAAGATGATGCCACAAGAAGCTTCATTGCCACTAGGTTCCATATGAGCACAGAGGACGTGGATACTTGTTTCCCAACAAGTAGTAGCTTTTAACAACACTAGCCAAATACCTCCACAGTCAGGCTAAATGACTATAAGCTTATTGAGTCAAGAAGGGGGCAATTAACTTTTTCAATCTTTACTTAGTATCTAACCACTCTCTAGCACCATTCTTAGATTTGTTGACCGTAGAATGCACTAGAGATATTAAAGTGGATCATCTGTCAACTATGACCACACGTGCTAAGAATGTTTGAATGAAACAAAGCTGACCTCCAACTTAATTTGACTACTACTGCTTGTCTTGGGGCTTGGTATACATTGGATCGGGTTCCTTCTGCAAGTCTAGAAGGTAAAAAGTCTGTGTGTTTCTGGTTCCCATCTCTCTCTCTCTCTCTTCAAGCATCCTAGATATATAAGATTGAGATGATTTCTTGGAAGATGCAGAGAGGTAGGAGTGTCCTGTGACCCCAATATTCTAATTCAGAAAGGAATGATCACACATTGTGGAAATGAGGGATATGTAAATTACCTGTGATCCCATTATTCCCTACACTTTGTCAAAATAAGAGCTACAAAAGTAGACATGTCAACAAGATGGGCGAAGATCGCCTGATCGACATCAACATTCATTGGGGTTGATCCTATACGGATTCAGAGAAGAGAGAAAAGAGAGAAGAAAGGGATCAGAGAAGACAACCTGTGGGTTCAGAAACTTGCTTGAGTAAGAATCCATATGTCCCTTGATCGATACTCTCAAGGTAAATCCTACACACTTATTTTATGCAAGAAATGAGGTTAGTAGAGGGGTTAGTTAGACAGGATTTGCTAAGTTGCTGACTAGATGAATTTGGTTGCTTAGCTAGGATATGGTAAATAAAGTGCTTCCAGAGTTAGGAGATATTGGATGTGGCTTGCAACATTGTACAGGTGATGATTCTAGGATTAAAGATTGTGCGAGTCCCTGCTGTTTTCAAACCTCTTTCAGAGAAACTTCCTGTATGTTTTGCTTAAGGACAAGCAAGAGAGTAAGTCTGGGGGAGTTGATATACCATGGATTTGACCCAGTTTTACCCATGGTATATATGTTTTTTAAGATATAGTTATTATGTTTTGGAGTCTATTAGGTATGTTTTCAGGTTTATGAGTATTTTGGAACAAAGTGATGTTTTTGGAGCACAAGAGAGATCTCATCCGAGCTAACAATCAATCCAGACCAGTGGTGGATATTCAAAGTTAAGAATTGATCGATGCACACTTTGTGCCATCAATCAATATTGAAGAGAAGGGTCCACGATTGAAGATTATAATCGATCAATGCACATCCTGTGACATCGATCGATGCTGAACCAAACCGAAGACAGCCGACTTAAAGCCCAAGACTTCACCAAATAACAAGATTGCCCCTGGCGAGTTTTTAACCTAATATATATACTCTTTTTATGGTTTTAAGCAAAGAGAGCTTTTTGAAAGATTTACTACTATTCTATTGTTCTAGGGATTTTAGCTGGAGAGAATATTCAAAGAGATTTGTGGTTGGAACTCCACTATTATTATCTATCTATCTATCTATCTATGCAGTTATCTTATTACTTTGTTATTATGAATTGCTTAGCCATGTATGAGTAGTTCTATTGTTAGATTTAGGGTTCAAATAGGTTATGAGGGATTAGCCCCAACTATAGATTGCTAAGTTGTGATATTCATCATTAGGATGCTCTTAATGCTTGTATTCTTGAGTAGCTAACTAGAACCTTGATCTAGGATATTAGTTAGCTTAACGTTGTCCTGAATCGATCCTAACTGAGCTAAGATTGCTAGAAAAAAATAAAAGTTGATCTAATAACTCTTAGTTTGCATTCATTCAACCCGATCTCAAAACTTGGCTAGAGCACATCGATCAATACTCCTATAGAGTAATCGATCGACGGTGCCAAGGGTGTATCGATCGATATTCCTATAGAATAATCGATCGACACTTTCTATTGAACAAACGAAAGGTAAGATCATTAGATCTAGTCAATAGAAGAATCTAAAAGGCGGATCTGATAGATTCGTTCTTATGAAGTTGAGCTTTACAATATCATGCATACAACTTGTTAGGCATCTATAGGAACCCTAAGTCTAGCTACTTTCCTTTAATTGTCAAAATCCCTCAATCAATCATCTGAGCAATCTACTTGCTTAACAACCTGCTATTAGACTTTAATCATATTCAACTTAGTTTAATCACCCTGATTAGATTTTATTGGTTTCCTAGCTTCTTGTGGATTTGATTCCTAAATACTACAACTGAACCTCTTATTTGAGAGAGTAAAATCACTCCTTAGGATAATTTGAATAGACATTACCTTGTTTTGTGGGAGCCGAGGCGTGTGTCAGGTCGTCCTAATAAGCAGGTAAAATGGTTGTCTCGAAGCGGATTGACATTCGATATGGACCACGTTTCCCATACAAACTTTGTTCTCGTGGTTGGGCTTTTGTTCCTTGGAACGGGTCGAGTGAATTCCTAGACCTTGACGCGAGGCGGAACCATATCCAACACTGTCCTCGACAGCCATACGATATCCTCTACTTCTACCACTCAAGATACCAAATGGTGTTTGGAAATACCTACGTCTAGCCCCATAACTGAATCGCCTCCACCCCCACCACATAACCACCGTCTCAACCTTTACCTGCCTCCCCCAAAACAAGCTAAAAGGAGGGAGGTAATAGCGGGTGGATCCGTAACCAAAACGACAGCTTGTACCAATAACTTGCTTTCTCACCGGGGAACCAACGCCGCCGCACCATCAAGGTCAGTGCAATCTGTTGAGAAAAGATAGATACTTTGCTCTGTTTTATGCTTGATACTTGTTCGATTCACTCACCTCTCTCGTTTATTCACTCGTGTGTTTATGTTTGTAAAGAACAGTAAAGACACGCACGATTTATCCAGTTCACGTCTCAGAATGAGAGCGCTACGTCTGGCCGAGGTTTGCTCGGAAATCCACTAGAAAGCGCTGTTACACTTAACCCTTAGAGAAAGAACAAATACCACCAGTCTTGCGGCTGTTCTCTTCTGTTCCTTTACTCTCTCTTAACCCTAATGTCTCAGATACTGATGGCTTATATAGGACCGACCCAGCTGTGACGCGTCCCCCTTCTCTCCCTGTTTTCCTCGCTACGTGCAAGAGAAGACAAAAGCCATTGCTTGCAGACTAAGGTTAATTACGCCTTTGTCCTTTTAATACCGTTAAGTCGCCTGGAGCTCCTCGTGCTTCATTTCTTCTCAACGGTTCTCGGAGACCTTCTTCTTGAGCTAGAGTCTTATAGACACTTAGGAAATATCTCAACAAAACTCCACCTTGCCATAGTGTCTCCATAAACTGCTTTCTCTGATCTTCTCTTTCTAGTGTTACTTGATTTCCCCTCGGTTCCTGATACTCTTATCAGCTGCTGGTTATCCTGAGCTTCTCTAACGCGCTCAGGAACTTGTTCACCGGCAATACTTTAGTAAGCATGTCCGCCGGGTTGTGAACTGTTGATTTATTCAACACCTTTGTTTCTCTAGCATCAATGGTGTCTCTGATGAAGTGAAACCTCCTCTGTATATGCTTAGTCCTCTCATGGTGGACAGTATTCTTTGCTAAAGCTATAACACTGGAAATCGCAATGAATATCCACGGCTCCTTGATTAAAACCCAGCTCGTTCATGATTTCTTTCAACCATTGCTTCCTTAGCCACTTCAGTCAAAGCTATGTACTCGGCTTCTGTAGTTGAGAGGGCCACCACCGGTTGTAGGCCTGACTTCCAGCTTACTACGTTGCCTCCCACGGTGAAGGTGTATCCGGTGATGGATCGTCTCTTATCCAGGTCTGCTGAATAATCTGAGTCGCAGTAGCCGGTTACCGCGAACTCTCCTTTTCCCTTGAACTGTAACCTTGTATCGAGTGATCCTTGAACGTACCTCAGGACCCATTTGACTGCTTGCCAGTGAGGCATAAGAGGTTTACTCATGAATCTGCTTATCATGCCAACCGGATAAGCAAGGTCTGGTCTTGAACCTATCATTGAGTACATGATGCTACCGACTGCATTTTCGTAGGGAATAAACTTCATCTGATCGGCTTCTTGTTCCCATTCTTTGTAGGTAGCTTACTTCAATCTCATGTGCGCTCCTAGCGATGTCTTCACAGGTTCGCAGTTCTCCATTCTAAATGATCTTAGTATCTTTTGCAGATACTCTTTCTGTGACAACTCCAAAACTCCTTGATCTCTGTTTCTTAGGATTTCCATCCCCAATATCCTCTTCGCCGGACCGAGATCTTTCATTTCGAAAGTGGAGCTTAGACTCTCCTTCAACTCCTTCACTGTTTCTTTACTCTTTGATATGATTAACATATCGTCAACGTAGAGTAGTAGGAACGTCCTTTCTTCATCTCTGTTCATCTTGAAGTAGACGCAGCTATCTTTCAGACATCTTGAATAACCAGTAGATTTCATGAACTCCCTAAACCTCTGGTTCCACTGTCTCGGTGATTGCCTCAGACCATACAGTGATTTCCTCAGCAGACACACCTTCTCCGGTGCTTCCTTGTCCACATAACCTTCAGGCTGACTCATGTAAATCTCTTCGTCTAAGTTCCCATGCAAGAAAGCTGTCTTGACGTCCATTTGCTCCAGTTCTAGATTGAAATGAGCAACAGCAGACAACACTAGACGAATAGTTACATGTTTAACTACAGGTGAAAATATCTCTTGAAAACAATGCCTTCCCTTTGAGAGTATCCTTTTGCAACAAGCCTAGACTTGTGTTTTGGTCTCTCGATTCGTGGAATGCCAATCTTCCTCTTGAACACCCACTTACAGCCAATAACTCTCTTCTTCTCTTGTTTGTCAACCAGATCCCACGTATGATTCTTTTTCAGAGATATCATCTCTTCATCCGTTGATCCCCTCCATAATTCACTTTCTGAGCTCGCCATTGCTTCACTGAAGCTTTGTGGTTCGAGAACTCCACCATCTTCTGTCAAGTTATATGCAAACCCGAGCTCTCCTAGCTCATCATATCTTCTTGCAGGTCTTGTGGTTCTTCTTTGCCTATCCCTCGCCAACTGATAATCCTCAAGACTAGGTGGTGAGAAATCCTCTTATGAATCTTCCTCTGATTCATAGTATTGGGTACGGTGGAGGTAAAGTTTCTCCATTTCCACTGGTACCTTGCTCAAGAACTCCACCTTGATCAGCTGATTCCTTTTCTGTTGTTACAACCGGAGTACTGATGATTGTAACTTCAGGCTCTTTTGTTGATCTTTCTTCTCTTTGTTTCTCTTCCTTTGAGTCTTTGTACATGAGTTCCTCATTGAAGACAACATCCTTGCTTATTACCACCTTCTTGTCGTCTATCAACCAAACTCTATAACCCTTTACTCCTGTAGGATAACCCAGAAACACGCCTTTCTTCGCTCTAGGATTAAGCTTTCCTTGACTTGTATGCACATAAGCGATACACCCAAAACTCCTTAGTCTACTTAGATCAGGCAGAACTCCTGTCCAAGCTTTCTCTGGTATTTCAAACTCGATCGCTGAAGCCGGAGTTCTTTGATCGTATACTTTCGGTGGTTCTGCCCATAATTTCTTCTCCAGATCAGACTCACTCAGCATGCTTCTAACTTTCTCCATTATTGTTCTATTCATCCGTTCTGCAATTCCGTTTTGGTGAGTAAGCACACGTCCTGTGTCTGACAACACCTTCTTGTTTATAGAAACCATCAAACTCTTTATTGCAGAACTCTAGACCATTGTCAGTTCTCAACTTCTTTACTCTTTTGCTTGTTTGATTCTCCACCATCGTCTTCCATTCCACAAAGGTTTCGAAAGCTTCATCTTTTGTTTTTAGAAAATAAATCCAGACCTTTCTGGTGAAGTCATCAATAAATGTCATGAAATACTGACAATTCCCTATGGAGTTTGGTACTGAAGGTGCTCCTCAGAGATCTGAGTGTATGTATTCCAGCTTCTCTTTTGTGACGTGTAGAGCGGTTCCGAAGCTAACCTTGTGCTTTTCCATACACGCAGTCCTCACAAAATTCAAACCCTTTCATCCTTTCTGCTTGTAAGCAACCCTTCTTGATCAACAGATCAGTATTCTTCTTGCTCATGTGACATAGGCGACTGTGCCACAGCTTCGATTCATTCTTGGAACTTATAACCGCATTTGCACTTCCTGCAATCACTCTTCCTTGCAGGATGTATAGAGTTCCAACCTTGCTTCCCTTCAGCAGTGTTAAGAATCCTTTTATAACTTTCAGAGATCCATTCTTGGACTGGAACCAACACCCTTGATCCTCTAATGTTCCCATTGAGATCAAGTTTCTTGTCATGCTTGGAACGTATCTTACGTTTGAGATCAGAACTGTTGAGAGATCATCATTCTTGATCCTTATACTTCCTATACCTTTAATCTCAGAATAAGTTTGATTTGCATCTTCACTCTTCCTGTTTTTGAATCATCAAACTCGACAAACCAGTTCTCCTAGGTGTCATGTGAAATGAGCACCTTGTGTCCATGATCCACTCGCTTTTCCATCGATGACCGCATTAGACTCTTCTTCTACATTCAAACCGCGCATCAATGACTTGTTCCATAACGCTTGACGCTCTCCCTTCTCGAAGTTGTTAGACTTCTTGTTCCTCTCTTTCCGCACAAAACACCGCCTCTTGTAGTGACCTTCTTTACCACAAATCCAGCAAGTCTTCTCTTTCATTTGTGACCTGTTCCGACTTTTTCCTCTATGCGAGCTTCTTCCTCTACGATCTGACCTGCCTTTTTCTTGAACATACAGAGCTCGTGAGCTATTCCTCGCCATTTTTCCATTCGCTTCCAAGCTCAAGACTCTTTGACCTAATGGCTCCTGTGGATTTCATCCAACGCTAACATCGCCTTGCCATATTTCAAGGTCTCTTTAGCTGATCAAACTGTTTAGGTAATGACATCAACAAGACGATGGCTTGGTCTTCATCCGAATGTTTACCTTGACGTTCTCCAAATCAGATGAGTTTGAAGAAATCGCTCACGCTTCCATCGCCATGCTTTCAGACATCTTGTACCCATACAACCTTTGCTTGAGATAAATCTGTTGGGTAGGGATATGGCCATAAACAGCTTGTCTAGCATCGCCAACATACCAGCTGCAGAGGTTCCTTTATGACCTTCCCGAGAACGCTGATATCACTCAAATTACCCTAAGGAGTGACTTTACTCTCTCAAATAAGAGGTTCAGTTGTAGTACTTAGGATCGAATCCACAGAGAGCTAGGTACAAATAAGATGCAATCTTAGTGACTATGCTAGGTTGAAAATGGTTTAAAGTAAATTGCAGGTTTGTTGAGTAATGGTAAGATTACCCAGTTGAAAGGTTTTGGTTTTAAGACAATTAAGAAAAGTAGTTAGATTCAGGGTAGGTATTCGTGAATTCAGATTATAAATACTATAAATGCTAACAAGTTGCTTGCATGATATGTCGAGCTCAACACTATTAAATGAATCCATCAGCTCACAATATTTAGACCATCTATTACTTAGATGCTAAATGGTGTTTTGCGGTCAGCTATATAGCCGACAGTATCGATCGATTATTCGATATGAATATCGACCGATACACCTCTTCACGTCGATCGATTACTCTGGAACTTATAACCGCATTTGCACTTCCTGCAATCACTCTTCCTTGCAGGATGTATAGAGTTCCAACCTTGCTTCCCTTCAGCAGTGTTAAGAATCCTTTTATAACTTTCAGAGATCCATTCTGGACTGGAACCAACACCCTTGATCCTCTAATGTTCCCATTGAGATCAAGTTTCTTGTCATGCTTGGAACGTATCTTACGTTTGAGATCAGAACTGTTGAGAGATCATCATTCTTGATCCTTATACTTCCTATACCTTTAATCTCAGAATAAGTTTGATTTGCATCTTCACTCTTCCTGTTTTTGAATCATCAAACTCGACAAACCAGTCTCTCCTAGGTGTCATGTGAAATGAGCACCTTGTGTCCATGATCCACTCGTTTTCTTTTCCATCGATGACCGCATTAGACTCTTCTTCTACATTCAAACCTGCGGCATCAATGACTTGTTCCATAACGCTTGACGCTCTCCCTTCTCGAAGTTGTTAGACTTCTTGTTCCTCTTTCCAGACAAAACACTGCCTCTTGTAGTGACCTTCTTTACCACAAATCCAGCAAGTCTTCTCTTTCGACTGTGACCTGTTCTGACTTTTCCCTCTGTCTGAGCTTCTTCCTCTACGATCTGACCTGCCTTTTTCTTGAACATACAGAGCTTCAGAGCTATTCCTGCTCATTTTTCCATTCGCTCCAAGCTCAAGACTCTTTGACCTAATGGCTCCTGTGATTTCATCCAACGCTAACATCGTCTTGCCATATTTCAAGGTCTCTTTTAGCTGATCAAACTGTTTAGGTAATGACATCAACAAGACGATGGCTTGGTCTTCATCTGGAATGTTTACCTTGACGTTCTCCAAATCAGAGATGAGTTTGAAGAAATCGTTCACGTTTTCTTCCATCGTCATGCTTTCAGACATCTTGTACCCATACAACCTTTGCTTGAGATAAATCCTGTTGGGTAGGGATATGGCCATAAACAGCTTGTCTAGCATCGTCAACATACCAGCTGCAGTAGGTTCCTTTATGACCTTCCTGAGAACGTTGATATCACTCAAATTACCCTAAGGAGTGACTTTACTCTCTCAAATAAGAGGTTCAGTTGTAGTACTTAGGGATCGAATCCACAGAGAGCTAGTGTACAAATAAGATGCAATCTTAGTGACTATGCTAGGTTGAAAATGGTTTAAAGTAAATTGCAGGTTTGTTGAGTAATGGTAAGATTACCCAGTTGAAAGGTTTTGGTTTTAAGACAATTAAGAAAAGTAGTTAGATTCGTGGTAGGTATTCGTGAATTCGTGATTATAAATACTATAAATGCTAACAAGTTGCTTGCATGATATGTCAGAGCTCAACACTATTAAATGAATCCATCAGCTCTCACAATATTTAGACCATCTATTACTTAGATGCTAAATGGTGTTTGCGGTCAGCTATATAGCCGACAGTATCGATCGATTATTCGATATGAATATCGACCGATACACCTCAACCTCGTCGATCGATTACTCTATAGAGTATCGATCGATACGCTCTAAGCAAGCATTATGCGCGAGTTGATACAATGCTCACCATGATCTTAGATCAGCTTTCGCATATCTCAAGAGGGTCATAGCATGTTTAGGATGTTGTCAGGAATTGCATGTAATAAATAATGCAATCCAAGTTCATGTTCTAGGTAGCTAAGGTAAAAAAAGCATTAGTGAACAATCCTAACAATAAATATCACAACTATAGCAGATATAGGCTGGGGCTAATCCCTCATATCCTATTTAAACCCTAAATCTAATAAATGAATATACTCAGACATGGCTAAGTAGTTCATAGCAACAAGGTAATAATAGGAGTTCATAGATCTATTAGAGGGTAAACACTTAGGTTCCAATAACAAATCTCTTTGGATCTCTCCTCTAGATCTAGAATCATATAACCTTTGTTAAGAAGAACAAGTAAAGAACTGAATAGAACTTTATTGAGAACTTGCAAAGTAATGAAAACAGTAAAAGAAATGAGTAGAAAAGATGAAGGTAGAAAGGTGGTTAGAAACTTGTAAAATCTCTTGTGAAACTTGTGTAAAACTTGTGTCTATGCCAAAACACTTAGGCACATATAAATATGAGTTCATTATGTTAAAAACTCGTCAGGGGCAATCTTGTAAAATGTGATGTCTTGGGCTTCAAGTTCGGCCAGGTCCAACTTGTCTTCTGCCGCTTCGATATCGATCGATAGTACATGGTGTACATCGATCGATTATGGTCTCGATGTATCGTCCTTCGGCAAATGTGTGTCGATCGATAGCACAAAGTGTGCATCGATCGATGTGTAACTCTGGATGTCGACCTCTGGTCTTGATCACGGGTGAACTCTTTCTTTAAGCTCCAAAAAGGCACCTAAAACATTACTTTTCTCCAAAATGCTTATGAACCTGAAACATACCTAATAGACTCCAAAACATAGATAATAGTAGTAAAAACACTCATATACCATGGGTAAAAACGGGTAAAATCCATGGTATATCAACTCCCCCAGACTTAACCTTTTGCTTGTCCTCAAGTAAACACATAGTCAGTCTTTATGAAAGAGGTTTTAAAAAGCAGAGACTAAATCAAATTCAAACTCAGAATCATAACCTCTACTTTGTTGCAAACCACATCTAAGAATCTGTCAATCACATAAGCACATTATGCAATATCCTAATTAAAAAACCTTGATTATCTAGCCAACAACTTAGCAATCATGTCTGACTAACCCCTCTACTGATTTCATTTCTGTACATAAAAATAAAAGTGCAGGCTTTACCTTGGGAGTATCGATCACAGGATGCAAGGTTGCTCAAACAAGTATCTAGACCTGCAGGTAAAAATTAGTTCTTATCCTCTCTCTCTATTATTTCTCTCCTAGTCAAGTCTGCTTTCATTTGCAAGACATTTGACCAAGATTAGACAGTCTTCCATGAATCAAGCCTTAATGGTTGCAGCCACCAAGTCCTCGTTTCACTTTTTGACATATATCCTAGGATTCATTGAAGCAAGTCTTGAAGGGGTAACCACCAAGTCCTGCTCAATCCTTTACCTATAGAATTCTTATGAATCAAGTCTTGAGGGGGGTAACCGCCAAGCCCTGTTCAAATTCCTTCCTAAGTAATAACTAACTAGTCCTAGAACATATAATTAAGCTAATTTTCGATTTTTTTTAAAGAACTGAATAAAATTAAATCTAAATTCGAAAATGAGAGAGAGAGGGTGATAAAACTATCTACACAAGGCTTTACCTTCCAGACTTGTTTGAAGCATCCGATCTCATGTATACCAAGCCCCAAGACAAGCAGAGAATGTCAGCTTAGGTTGGAAATCACCTTTGGTTCCTCCAGACAATCAATGAAAGCATTGTCATAGCTGATAGGTGATCAGCTTTAGCATCAATAGTACATTCTGCATCAACAAATCTAAGAATGGTGCCTAAAATATTGGTTAGATAAAAAGTGAAAATTTAAATTATCATTATCCCTTTCTTGACTCAATAAAGACTATTTTGAAAACATTTTAGATGAAGTCAAAAGGTAAGCAGCATCAGTAATCATCTCCCCAGACTTAAATCATACACCGCCCCGCTGTATAACCAACCGTGAAGGCATAGGCAAAAATAAAATACGTTGATATCGAAAAAGTTAGAGCGATATACCTGACCGTGATGCGATCGATCGATGTTGAGTCGCCTTCGCCGATCGCTATTGTTTGTTAATGTCGATCGATATCGACAGTGTCATATCGGTCGATTTCGGTAATCGCCTAATCGAATCGCAACGAAAAACAAATACAAAAATAAAATCCTAAAGATAATGAAATAAAGATTACCTAACAGTGGGTTGCCTCCCACTCAGCTTTGATTATAGTCATCTAGCTTGACTTTGATGGAATGAGCTACTGAGATGAAGTCCAAGTACTTGTTGGGAAACAAGTATCCTCTCAGATCCTTCTTCTCACCGAACCATCGTCAAATAGGCTTCTTGTGGCTTCATATTCTCTGGTTCGCTTTTCTTTATCTCAATCAACTCATCATTGATCCTTTGAATCCTTTCTTCATGACCTTCAATGCTGAGCTCGTGCCATCCTAATTTCTCGTAGTCATGTTCGAAGATCACCGAGCTCGCTTGCATTGAATCAAGGCGCTGGATCATTTTGTCGTGGATGGAGCCGTATCGACGATTCCTTTGTTGAATAGTCGGTCGATGGCTGTTGAGATCCGGCCGATCGACGCGCTTGGTCTTCATCGATCGATGCTAAGGGTGCAGGTCTGCTCGCAGCTGCTTCAATGGCTTTGGTTTCTTTCGCATCCCTTCTATGCTAGATTCCTTGCTGCCAACCTCGCTTATTAGCGGAAATACCTCTGCTTCTAGACGCCTGTCTTGCGAATCATCCACGCCAGGATTGCCGTAGACTTCATCAGCTAACTTATCCAAGTCAGCTCGTGCAGATTGAAACCAGATATCGATCGATGCAATATGTTGTTCATCGGTCGATTTTGCTTCGCAGATTCTCGTGAAGCTTCTCGCAAAGAGCTTCATCTGGCCTTTGATTTCAGTCAGTCGCCTATCGATCGACGCGGAGGTTGAGCTCATCGATCGATGCGATTGATGCAGCCTGATAATCGAAGTTGACGTTGGAACTTCTCAGCCCCGCTGCATAGTATCCATCGTAGTCGCGAGTTCCTCCACTTCTTTGTCTACTAAGAAGTGTATATCAGCAAGTTTCCTCTCAGTTGTTTTAGACGAAGTTAATCCTCCAAAAGGATTGCAAGGTGCCGTAGGTTCATATCTGCATGCGCCTCATTGATAAGACGGATAGATCTCTTCATCTCTTCGGTACAGATGCTTAGATCCCCTAGGTTGTGGAAGATAGGTTCACAGGTTTTGGTGATTTTGCTGCTGATACGAGCCTCTGCTTTCTTCAGTTCTTTCCAGATATCCTCGAGACACATCGACCTCATGTTTTGAGTAGGTGGTCGATGGTGTAGCTTCATATCGACGATGTGGATGTTACTCCGTCGATCGATATTGAACTTGTCTGGCCATGGTTACGTGTGTTGTGAAGATCTTAAAGTTCCAGCTCAAGGCGTTTAACCTTCTTGAGTAATGCCTGGTCTGCACCGAACATCCGGTTCATCTCACTGCGAAGCTTGTGCGTAGCATCCTCTAAACTCTTTTCCATGGAGAGCTTTTCCCATTTGCGTTCTCCAAGTAGACCAGTGAACATCTCGTTGATCTCGTCTTTGGTGTAGGTTTCTTGCACCAATTCTCTTCTTGTAAATGAACTAGCGTGCTCTAGTAAACAGATGTAAGAACGCCGTCCATTGAAGTCCTTTGAAGTAGTTTCTTGATGTCGTCTTTAGAAACTCGATAGCGTCACCATCTATTCCTCTAGCAAACCCTTTCGCCTCTCAGACCCCATACTCATCTCTGCTCCCAAAAGAATTTTCGAATTCCATATCGAAAAGCCCTCTTTCGAATTGGGGCCTATCGATCGATGTCATACACTCAGATCGATCGATGCAATATGTTGTTCATCGGTCGATTTTGCTTCGCAGATTCTCGTGAAGCTTCTCGCAAAGAGCTTCATCTGGCCTTTGATTTCAGTCAGTCGCCTATCGATCGACGCGGAGGTTGAGCTCATCGATCGATGCGATTGATGCAGCCTGATAATCGAAGTTGACGTTGGAACTTCTCAGCCCCGCTGCATAGTATCCATCGTAGTCGCGAGTTCCTCCACTTCTTTGTCTACTAAGAAGTGTATATCAGCAAGTTTCCTCTCAGCTTGTTTTAGACGAAGTTAATCCTCCAAAAGGATTGCAAGGTGCCGCAGGTTCATATCTGCATGCGCCTCATTGATAAGACGGATAGATCTCTTCATCTCTTCGATGCAGATGCTTAGATCCCCTAGGTTGTGGAAGATAGGTTCACAGGTTTTGGTGATTTTGCTGCTGATCTGAGCCTCTGCTTTCTTCAGTTCTTTCCAGATATCCTCGAGACACATCGACCTCATGTTTTGAGTAGGTGGTCGATGGTGTAGCTTCATATCGATCGATGTGGATGTTACTCCGTCGATCGATATTGAACTTGTCTGGCCATGGTTCTGTGTGTTGTGAAGATCTTAAAGTTCCAGCTCAAGACGTTTAACCTTCTTGAGTAATGCCTGGTCTGCACTGAACATCCAGTTCATCTCACTGCGAAGCTTGTCTGTAGCATCCTCTAAACTCTTTTCCATGGAGAGCTTTTCCCATTTGCGTTCTCCAAGTAGACCAGTGAACATCTCGTTGATCTCGTCTTTGGTGTAGGTTTCTTGCACCAATTCTCTTCTTGTAAATGAACTAGCGTGCTCTAGTAAACAGATGTAAGAACGCTCGTCCATTGAAGTCCTTTGAAGTAGTTTCTTGATGTCGTCTTTAGAAACTCTGATAACGTCACCATCTATTCCTCTAGCAAACCCTTTCTCGTCTCTGTAGACCCCATACTCATCTCTCTGCTCCCAAAAGAATTTTCGAATTCCATATCGAAAAGCCCTCTTTCCGAATTCAGGACGCCTATCGATCGATGTCATACACTCAGTATCGATCGATGTCCTTTGAAAATCTGGGTCCTTCGTGTTGAGATGATTATCCTCAGCTTCCTTTGGCTCGGCTGTTGTGTCTACCTCCTGGTGCTGATGATGGTTGTCTGGTCCGTAGCGTTGCTGCTGGAATAGGTTTTGGGATCAGTTGGCTAACTGTAGGACGTCTGCAATGTCCTCTCTGGATATGTGAAGTGTTCGTCCATCCATTGAGCGTGCAAAACCTTGTGAATCCCTGAAAATACCAAACTCATCCGGGATTAGATTACCGAAATCAAGTACATTTGAATTTACTACATGGAATGGTTTGTATGTATCGGTCGATGACACAGGAATGGGATCGTTCGATGGTTGTTCAGGCCTATCGGTCGATTGTGTTGGTGCCATGTCGATCGATGAGACTTCCTTGGGTTGGATGATGTATGTTGGCGTTGCGGTCTCGACCAAGCTCTCGTGCTGGTAATCGCTGCCCAGCTCGATTGAGTAGTCTCCGCCTCGCTTGTTGTTGACTGTGTTGTCGAATGATGCGAGGTAGTAGTATCGATCGATGGGGAGAAGGCCCCGTCGATCGATGTGTTGATTCCGAGGTTGTGGTGGAGAAGTCGATCTTCATCTTCTGGAAGGTTATGACACTCTATAGCTCTCTCCTCCTCGTAATCATCAGTATACTCCTCAATATGAGTAGTATCTGCAGCATGTGGTGGGATGTAGTAGTCGTTCTCCCACTCGTTTACTTTGAAGTCACCGTCTGGGAACTCCTCTTCGATCAGGTTGAATAGTGAATCGATCGATGACCATGTATGTCTGTCGATCGATGTCAGTTCACTAGAGTTGGTCGATGAGATAGTGCTACTATCGATCGATTCGGCGTACTCCGTCTCGTATGCGTCTTGTGAATCGTATGATGTCACTCAAATTACCCTAAGGAGTGACTTTACTCTCTCAAATAAGAGGTTCAGTTGTAGTACTTAGGGAACGAATCCACAGAGAGCTAGTGTACAAATAAGATGCAATCTTAGTGACTATGCTAGGTTGAAAATGATTTAAAGTAAATTTCAGGTTTGTTGAGTAATGGTAAGATTACTCAGTTGAAAGGTTTTGGTTTTAAGACAATTAAGAAAAGTAGTTAGATTCATGGTAGGTATTCAGGAATTCAGGATTATAAATACTATAAATGCTAACAAGTTGCTTGCATGATATGTCAGAGCTCAACACTATTAAATGAATCCATCAGCTCTCACAATATTTAGACCATCTATTACTTAGATGCTAAATGGTGTTTGCGGTCAGCTATATAGCCGACAGTATCCATCGATTATTCGATAGGAATATCGACCGATACACCTCTAGCTACGTCGATCGATTACTCTATAGGAGTATCGATCGATACGGCTCTAAGCAAGCATTATGCGCGAGTTGATACAATGCTCACCATGATCTTAGATCAGCTTTCGCATATCTCAAGAGGGTCATAGCATGTTTAGGATGTTGTCAGGAATTGCATGTAATAAATAATGCAATCCAAGTTCATGTTCTAGGTAGCTAAGCTAGAAAAAGCATTAGTGAACAATCCTAACAATAAATATCACAACTATAGCAGATATAGGCTGGGGCTAATCCCTCATCCTATTTAAACCCTAAATCTAACAAATGAATCTACTCAGACATGGCTAAGTAGTTTATAGCAACAAGGTAATAACAGAAGTTCATAGATCTATTAGAGGGTGAACACTTATGTTCCAATCACAAATCTCTTTGGATCTCTCCTCTAGATCTAGAATCCTATAACCTTTGTTAAGAAGAACAAGTAAAGAACTGAATAGAACTTTATTGAAAACTTGCAAAGTAATGAAAACAGTAAAAGAAATGAGTAGAAAAGATGAAGGTAGAAAGGTGGTTAGAAACTTGTAAAAACTCTTGTGAAACTTGTGTAAAACTTGTGTCTATGCCAAAACACTTAGGCACATATAAATATGAGTTCATTAGGTTAAAAACTCGTCAGGGGCAATCTTGTAAAATGTGATGTCTTGGGCTTCAAGTTCGGCCAGGTTCAACTTATCTTCTGCCGCTTCGATATCGATCGATAGTACATGGTGTACATCGATCGATTATGGTCTCGATGTATCGTTCTTCGGCAAATGTGTGTCGATCGATAGCACAAAGTGTGCATCGATCGATGTGTAACTCGATGTCGACCTCGGTCTTGATCGGGTGAACTCTTCTTTAAGCTCCAAAAGGCACCTAAAACATCACTTTTCTACAAAATGCTTCTGAACCTGAAAACATACCTAATAGACTCCAAAACATAGATAATAGTAGTAAAAACACTCATATACCATGGGTAAAAACGGGTAAAATCCATGGTATATCAAACGTGATCTCCAAAGCTTATTATGATTGTAGATCTAGCCTTCCCCCTCTTCTCCTTTAGGGTTTTAGACTTTTTGATCTTCTCCTCCTGTTTGTCGGAAGCTTCGGTGGCGGTTGTTGTATCCCTTTCAGATGTAGAATCTTCAACATCCACGACCTCTTCATCTTCTAATCCTTCCAGCAAACCAAGCGGCTCCATGTGAGCGAGTAGTTTCTCTTTCCAGAGAACATAGTCACCATCTCCGTCGAACTTCTCAACCTCGACGCCTTGAGGTCATTTCTTACATAAAAGGCAAAACTTTATTGAAAACTTGCAAAGTAATGAAAACAAGAAAAGAAATGAGTAGAAAAGATGAAGGTAGAAAGGTGGTTAGAAACTTGTAAAACTCTTGTGAAACTTGTGTAAAACTTGTGTCTATGCCAAAACACTTAGGCACATATAAATATGAGTTCATTAGGTTAAAACTCGCCGGGGCAATCTTGTAAAATGTGATGTCTTGGGCTTCAAGTTCGCCAGTTCAACTTATCTTCGATATCGATCGATAGTACATGGTGTACATCGACGATTATGGTCTCGATGTATCGTTCTTCGGCAAATGTGTGTCGATCGATAGCACAAAGTGTGCATCGATCGATGTAACTCGATGTCGACCTCGGTCTTGATCACGGGTGAACTCTTCTTTAAGCTCCAAAAGGCACCTAAAACATCACTTTTCTACAAAATGCTTCTGAACCTGAAAACATACCTAATAGACTCCAAAACATAGATAATAGTAGTAAAAACACTCATATACCATGGGTAAAAACGGGTAAAATCCATGGTATATCAAACGTGATCTCCAAAGCTTATTATGATTGTAGATCTAGCCTTCCCCCTCTTCTCCTTTAGGGTTTTAGACTTTTTGATCTTCTCCTCCTGTTTGTCGGAAGCTTCGGTGGCGGTTGTTGTATCCCTTTCAGATGTAGAATCTTCAACATCCACGACCTCTTCATCTTCTAATCCTTCCAGCAAACCAAGCGGCTCCATGTGAGCGAGTAGTTTCTCTTTCCAGAGAACATAGTCACCATCTCCGTCGAACTTCTCAACCTCTGACCGCCTTGAGGTCATTTCTTACATAAAAGGCAAAACTTTATTGAAAAGCTTCAATCTTCACAAAGTTTCAACCTTTTTCTCGATCCCTGCCAGAGAACCAGGCTCTGATACCAGTTGTTGAGAAAAGATAGATACTTTGCTCTGTTTTATGCTTGATACTTGTTCGATTCACTTACCTCTCTCGTTTCTTCACTCGTATGTTTATGTTTGTAAAGAACAGTAAAGGCACGCACGATTTATCCAGTTCACATCTCAGAATGAGAGCGCTACGTCTGGTCGAGGTTTGCTCGGAAATCCACTAGAAAGCTCGGTTACACTTAACCCTTAGAGAAAGAACAACACCACCAGTCTTGCGGCTGTTCTCTTCTGTTCCTTTACTCTCTCTTAACCTTAATGTATCAGATACTGATGGCTTATATAGAACCGACCCAGCTGTGACGCGTTCCCCTTCTCTCCCCTGTCTTTCCTCTGCTTTTCCGTACAGAAGAAGAAGACAAAAGCTATTGCTTGAAGACTAAGGTTAACTATGTCTTTATCCTTTTAATACCGTTAAGTCGCATGTGAGTTCCTCGTGTTTCATTTCTTCTCAACGGTTCTCTGATACTTTCTTCTTGAGCTAGAGTCTTATAGACACTTAGGCAATATCTCAACACAATCTTACAAAAAACTTCTTTCTTGAATAAAAAAATGAAATAAAACAAGCCTATTTCTTTGTTTCTGAGAGCATCTCCAATGGCGTTCTCGGTGGCTCGGAATCATAGGTAAATTTTTTAGAACTTTTTATTATTTTTTTCAGTTTTATAAAAAAAAAACGGAACCAATCACGACTCGCCACGTGTCGTGGGATCCGTGAATAGTGTAGGATTCAGTAACAATCAATCCTTAGTTAAGGATTTTAAGTACACAATCCTTAATAAAACATGAGCCCTACCAAATGTCTTAATATTATTTTGATAAGGATTCTAGGATAAGATCCTCCATATCGGAGGTGCCCTGCGACATTAATACTTTCTGTATGACTTTATCATACTTAAGGAAGAGAACACGTGGTCCCACACAAATGAAAGAAAACAACATGCATGCCGAAGGATATAGGTGCACATATCCAAGGATTGCGAATTTCAACAATTTTATTATAGCTAAATAGCATGCTGAAGAGGAGGATTTCGTGCCATCTTTGACATTGATTGATTCATATTCTGCTTAAGTTTTATTATTATTATTATTAACCGAGAACGCTTCACAGTATTTGTATTAACGTGATTTAAGATAGAGCAAAAAAGAACGTTTACATAGGGCTTGACTGGTTTCCCTGCTACCATCCATAAACGCAGTTTTGCGGTTGGTAGCGGTTGACAGCGTTTCAAAACAATCATACAAATCACTACAAATAGCTTCAAACCGCTCCGAATTTCTTAAAATCAAAAGCTAGTTCCAACTAGCGTTTGCGGTTGCGGTTGAATACAAAAATATAAACTATTTTTTAAATATTTAAAAATTAAAAATTAAAAATGGAAATATTATAAATAAAAATATATACACAATTTTTATATTAATTTAAATTCACAATCAGTGTCATAATTTGTTTTATAAAAACTTTAAACTATCTATTCATGATTAGAATTATTTAAAACTTAATATATATACATTTATAAAGATATACACATAAATAAAACGAAACAAAATATTCTTTAAAAGTTTTTAATATAAATCTTCAAAAATATATATTAAAAGTATAATTTTCAACTAATTAAAAAATTAAATAAATAAACATAATATTATTATTAATCATATTATATTAATAATTATTATATTTTATCGCAGTAATATGTTTTTTTAATATTTTTATAATGTTATAATATGTTTATATTGGTAATTTATTATTAAACCGCTGCAATATTTTAAAATCAACCAGTTATAAAAAGAACAAATTATTAAAAAGGAATCAAATTTTAATGAAAAAATAGTTTTAATTACCATGTTTGACCCCGTCCACGTGGATACGGAGTGAGATAGGAAAGATGGTCACGCCGGGCTGTCAAACAAACTCCAAGCTCTCATCACTCCTGAGGACCCTCGGAGGCAGGGGAGCAGGGCTTGAGGCCGGGTCGCAAAGATGGCGGGGAGGAGCGGAGGAAAATGGAGAGGAGATGTATGGTAGAGTGCATGGGGCTGACGTCGCGGAACCCTGAATGGAGTGGCTTCCGAACCACTACGACCACGACTGCCGAGACCGGCTCGATCATCATCATAAGACCTGTATATATATATATTAAAAAATTGTATAATACAAAAAATAGATTTATATACAAAAAATATTTTCATAACCAAAAAAAATTAATTAAAAAAATTAGTTTTAATATATAAAAAATAGTTTAATAATTAAAAAATAGTTTAATATATAAAAATAGTTTAATATATAAAAATTAATTTTAATATAGAAAAAATAGTTTAATAATTAAAAATAGTTTAATATATAAAAATAGTTTAATATATAAAAATAGTTCTAATATATAAAAATAGTTTAATAATTAAAAAAGATAGTTTTAATATATAAAAATTATAAAAAAATTATAAATTGTCATTATACATGATATATATATATATGTATAAAAAATTATAAATCGTTTATAAATATTGAAAATGGTTTATAAATATTTTTAAAAATTTTTAAAAACGTTTTATTATATATAGTTTATTACTGGAAATTTGAAAAACGTTTTTAAAAATCGAAAAACGTTTTTAAAATAAAAAGAAACGCTTTTAAAATACAAAACGCTTTTAATTTCTAACCAAAACAAAAAATTTCAAAAAAAAATAAAACAACAATCAAAACAACAATCCTAACTTAAACTATCCATTCAATCCTAAACTTTCTAACAAACAACCTAAAATCCGAAAATCTAATCTCACAAACCCCAAAAAATTGAAAAAAACAAGGTTTATATAATTCTTACATGATTTCAGTTAGAGAGAAGAGAGATGAGAGCGGTATGTCGGAATGGAGAGAGATGAGGCGGTGTAATGGAGAGAGATGAGAGAGATGAGAGAGATGAGAGAGATGAGAGAATTGAGAGATTGCGATGCGGCGAGAAGAAGAAGAAAGTGTTTGGTTTATATTAAACGATTCGACGGACACGGGTCATCGGTATTCCGTCGAAATCATTAAATATATCACACTTTGGGTTTCAAAACCTAGTTCCTCGAATTTCCTCAGAAAATTCGAGGAAATTCAAGAATACTGAAAATCATGATATTCCTCGAATTTCCTCGAAAATTCGAGGGAATTCGAGGACAAAGGGTTTGGGGTTTCAAAACCTAGTTCCTCGAATTTCCTCGAAAATTCGAGGAAATTCAAGAATACTGAAAATCATGACATTCCTCGAATTTCCTCGAGAAAATTCGAGGACAAAGGGTTTGGGGTTTCAAAACCTCGATTTTTTGTCAGATTTCATTTCTTATACAAATGTAATGCATACCATTGAGGATTCTTTGTATAGATGATCATAAACCATGAAATAACAAAATTTCAAAACTAATTGTAAGTATCATCTTTAACGCTTATTAAAGTGTATAAGTGTTTCTCTTATGTTGTGTGGTTTTCATTCATGCAATCGTAAAAGTGTTTGTTATCGCCTAAAACACCAAAGTTTGACTTCATAATCTGGTTAAGACACTTAATGAAGGTTATATCGTGTTATTCAATCCATGAAAATGTTGTTTTCGGTTTAAAACCCTTAGCTCCTCGAATTTCCTCAGAAAATTCGAGGGAATTCGAGGAAGTGCTGAAACCATGTCTTTCCTCGAAATCCCTCGAGAAAATTCGAGGAAATTCGAGGAACTGTGGGTTTTATACGAAAACCACACCTCGGAATGTCCTCGAATTTTCCGAGGGATTTCGAGGAAATGTACTTTACAATCAAATCCCTAAATCGAGAAGGTAAATTCCGAGGAAATTCCGAGGGACTTTAGGTTTTCCCTCTTAAAAAAAAAATAAAATAACTAGTCTGTTTCCGAGTCATCATCACCGATGAATCTGAATCGGATCTTGGTGAAACTCGCAATAACCGGTTCATCCTCTGCGTGAGCGGCGGCTTCCTCTGCGAAGTCGGTTAAATCGACTACAAGGCCACCTTCAGCAACATCTTCGCTGCAATTAAGTTGTCGGATGTGATTGGTTGTAGTGGGTCTTCCAGCTCAGAACTTCCCTGAACTTGGCCTCTCGGATTGAGTCTTGTAACAGTAACCCATGGATCATCTCTCGTTCCTTACCCGGGTACTTGATATAACAAACCTGTAACATTTAAAAATTATTAGTAAATGTATAAATTATGATCAATCATTTTGAATAATTAACATTTACTTACCTGATCGGCCCGAGAAGCAAGAATGAAAGGATCATAATATTGCGGCTTTAGCCTCGAATGTGCTGATGTAACACCAAATGCATCTGTTCTCACACCTCGATCTGGAGTGTTGTCGTGCCAATCACAATAGAAAACAAGACAGCAATCCAAGCATGCCCAAATACTTGATTTCCATAATCTCATGTATGTGTCCATAGTATACATCATCTCATGATCTGAACAACACGCCATCATGGAGTGCGTGCGGCGTCTCCTCTTTTCAGTTGTGAATGCATATCCTCGAGTACAAAATCTCGAAATGACTTCACAACATAGTTTGGTCCAACCACCATTTCGTATCAATCGTCAAATATTTCACCTCGCTAAACCAGCAGACACCTATTAATAGCACATATATAATGAATTAGTATAAATATGTGATAAATGATATTTTAATTTGTATAAATATGTGATAAATGATATTTTAATTTGTTTAAGGCACTCACATAAGTAAACATCCATCCAGCAAATTCTCTCTGCTTCATTTCTTCTAGTTCCTTCTCTGTGGCGTATCTATATTCCAACCACTTTTCTGCCATGAAAATCATGTACATGTGATGACAATAATGTAATTAATTAAGATATAAATGTTAATTTGTTAAAATAAAAATTTATAAGATAATAAATTTACCTCTCATATTGAAGAACATCTTCGCAGTTGGTGAGTAAATATGTTTGCAAATGATTTCGCCTCGCCAAGAAGTCGACGGTCCTTTGGTTTTCCGCTAAGTCGCCCAAGATCTGTGAAAATATCCGAACCTTAACATGATATGTTGCCCGTTGGCCTCTATCATCATGCCGAGCAGGTCTTCGTTTTTGGTCGAACCTGGCGGAAAGTAGTACTCGGCAAAGTTTGAAATTTCTTCATTGATCATCTGTGCGACTATAGAACCTTCCACCCTACTTAAATTTTTCACCATCTTCTTCAAATGGAACATATACCGCTCATATAGATACATCCATCTATACTGCACAGGACCACCAAGTTCCAATTCTCTTGCCAGGTGAATAACAAGATGCTCCATAACATCAAAAAATGAGGGAGGAAATATCTTCTCAAGGTTGCACTGAATCACGGCTATGTTAGTCTTGATTTTCAATACCTTCAAGAGTCACTGATCTGCTGCATAAATCGCGGAAGAAAGCACTTATCCCTGCAATTGCTTCATGAACATTTCGTGGTAATAGTTCTTTGAAGGCAAACGGAAGGAGGCGCTCCATCAACACATGGCAATCGTGACTTTTCAAGCCAATAAACTTTCCTTCCTTTCGCCGATACGCTTATGCAAATTAGATGCGTAACGTGCGGAAACTCCACATCGTTTGAAATCCAATCAAAGAACGCATTTTTCCCTCGCATCAAGTCGGTATATGGGAAAAGGAGCCCTACCATTCCCATCAACATGAAGTTCGAACGAGCACATATATCGACTAAATCCAGTCTTGACTTCAAATTATCCTTTGTTTTACCTTGAGCGTTAAGGATCGTGTTCATGAGATTGTCAAAAAGTTCTTCTCAATATGCATGACATCTAAATTATGCCTTAGCAGATGATCCTCCCAAGATGGCAGATCCCAAAAATACTTTTTGTGCGGTTATGTAGTTCTCCAACAGCATCTACCGAAATTGCTCATGTCCACCGGCGTCGGCGTCCTTGCTGCACCAAAATCTCTTAGTTGTGTCTTCAAACCTTTCCCACTAACTTCCTCGGTGGACCATCAAACACCTGCTTGTTCTTCCTAAACAAAGTCTTACTCCGACGATATGGATGATCAGTGGTAGGAATCGTCTGTGGCAGTCAAACCAACACGTTTTCTTCCGTTCTTTAGTTGGAAAGCATCTGTGTCATCTTGACAATATGGACATGATAGCCTCCCATCGTTGTCCATCCGTGATAACATACCATATGCTGGAAAATCACTTATTGTCCACATAAGTACGCCCACATTTGAAAGTTCTCTTTACACGAAATATCGTATGTTTCAGCACCTTCAGCCTATAGTTGTTGCAACTCATATATTAGTGGCTGAAGAAACACATCAGCGATCTCTTAGGATGCTCGGTCCGGGAACGAGAATGGAGAGAAACAGAAACTCGTCGCAAGCACAAGTTTGGGGTAAGTTGTATGGTGTAACAATGACTGGCCATAGAGAATATTGTCTTCCACTCTTCCCATACGGGCTGAAACCATCAGTACATAATCCAAGGTACACATTTCTTCTCTCATACGCAAAGTCGGGATACTTTGATTGGAAATGCTTCCACGCTTTTGCATCGAAGGATGTCTAATCTCACCATCGTTGAGTGCTCGCATGCCATCTCATTCGTTGCGGTATGCGTTCGAAGATACAACCTCGCTTCCTTTCGCCGATACAGCTTATGCAAATTAGATGCTGCGAATCCTCGAAACTCCACATCGCTTGAAATCCAATCAAAGAACGATTTTTCCCTCGCATCAAGTCGGTATATGGGAAAAGGAGCCCTACCATTCCCATCAACATGAAGTTCGAACGAGCACATATATCGACTAAATCCAGTCTTGACTTCAAATTATCCTTTGTTTTACCTTGAACGCTAAGGATCGTGTTCATGAGATTGTCAAAAAGTTCTTCAATATGCATGACATCTAAATTATGCCTTAGATGATCCTCCCAAGATGGCAGATCCCAAAAATACTTTTGTGCCGTTATGTAGTTCTCCAACAAAGATCTACCGAAATTGCTCATGTCCACCGACGCCTCGGCCCCGCTGCACCAAAATCTCTTAGTTGTGTCTTCAAACCTTTCCCACTAACTTCCTCGGTGGACCATCAAACACCTGCTTGTTCTTCCTAAACAAAGTCTTACTCCGACGATATGGATGATCGTGGTAGGAATCGCCTGCGATACCAAACCAACACGTTTTCTTCCGTTCTTTAGTTGGAAAGCATCTGTGTCATCTTGACAATATGGACATGATAGCCTCCCATGCTGTCCATCCGTGATAACATACCATATGCTGGAAAATCACTTATTGTCCACATAAGTAATCGCCCACATTTGAAAGTTCTCTTTACACGAAATATCGTATGTTTCAGCACCTTCAGCCTATAGTTGTTGCAACTCATATATTAGTGGCTGAAGAAACACATCAGCGATCTCTTAGGATGCTCGGTCGGGAGCGAGAATGGAGAGAAACAGAAACTCGCCGCAAGCACAAGTTTGGGGTAAGTTGTATGGTGTAACAATGACTGGCCATAGAGAATATTGTCTTCCACTCTTCCCATACGGGCTGAAACCATCAGTACATAATCCAAGGTACACATTTCTTCTCTCATACGCAAAGTCGGGATACTTTGATTGGAAATGCTTCCACGCTTTTGCATCCGAAGGATGTCTAATCTCACCATCTGTTGAGTGCTCGCATGCCATCTCATTCGCTTGGCCAGGCGTTCGAAGATACAACCTCGCAACCTTTCCACAAAGGCAAATACCACATCCTTTTATATGGCACGAAACTCTTCCACTCGTATCTTTATAACGAGGCTTCCCACAAAATTTGCATCTAATCCGGTCATCCGCCTCCAATAAATCATGCGCTTATTGCTGATACATCTATTACCTAATAAGATAAACCAACACCAGCTACGAAGTTTCAACCTCATAGTATGAACTCGGAGCTACATTATCCTCGTAGAATACCTTTAACAAAATCAGCTATCGTGATCCATACGCTTCACCAAGTTATAATCTGTTTTAATGTCCATCGGTCTTGTAGCAGATGATAAAGTGAATGACCATCTCGCAACCTTCAGACAATGGTTGCTTTCCAGATCCAACATATCATAAAATCTCCGGCTTCAGATTGGGTAAATCTTCCCTCTAAAATGATCATTTACCATCCGCCAAGACCTACACCATAATCTACATCCGCTCTAATTGGTTCTTCTAATCTAACCAGCAGTGAGGTTCGCTAGTACTACCAAGTTCATAATTAGTTTCCCATGATGATACCAAATTTTGTAACTTCGAGTAAACCCACTCAAATATAGATGAGTCCAAATATCCCACTCTTTAATAACCTTTCTATTTTTACAATTAGAGCAAGGACATCTTAACTTACATTTTACGCTTCGGTTATGTGAACTAACCCCATGAATTCGGTTATACCTCGTTGGTATTCTTCCGTAGCAATCTCGTGTCGGATCCAAATGAGGTCGATCGATCCAAGAACGAAAATAATTTGAAGAAGACATGTTTTTCGAAACCAAATTCGTGATAGTAGGAGGAAGAAGAAGAAATGGAGTGAATGAAGATGAAGAGGGGTGGCTGTATTTATAGATGAAATCTGCGGCGAGAAAATTCGAGGAAATTCGAGGAAAGCGGTTACTTCTCGGAATCCCCAACGGCTCTCTAGCGGTACAAAAGTCGTCGAATTTTTAAAACCCCTCGGTTTTTCCGACGGACCTGGTTTCCTCGGTAATCCCTCGGAATATACCGAGGATATGTGTCTTCCTCGGAATTTCCTCGGAAATTTCCGAGGAAATCCCATTTCTTGGTTTCCTCGGTATTTCCTCGGTATTTCCTCAGAAAATTCTAAGGAACTCATTTTCTCTCGGTATGTCCCTCAGAATAGCGATGTTTTTTTGTAGTGACAAAATGCAACATAACGCTTGAAACATGACCATCGCGTCTATTTCGCGACGCGTCCCTTGACATTGCGTTTGAACCAGTCGGGCCCATAGTATATACGCGCAATAATTGGTAAAAGAGGTGGAAGTCTTCAAAAATTTAAAATATTATTTAACCAAATAAAGAAAAACCATCTAAAATGTTTATTACATATGGACATGGTTACTAATTTACCGTAGAAGATAATATGTTCGATTAATTTATATACATTAATAATAGTCGTAAGAGTAAGATATATAATTTATAAAGTACACATTGACAATAATAATATTTAATTTAGAAAATGTAGAAAAGTATCCAGCGGCAGAATTTTAACTAATAAGAGTAAACAGTTAAGTAATGCAAATTAAAATATGAATTTTGTAGAAAATTTTTTATTCCGGCTAACTATTTGTAAATCCCATATGGGTGGCATATTTTTAGAATTTTTCTTTACTCGAAACATATAAAAAAGTGAAATTATCGCAAAAAAATGCAAAATTGCTATTTTCTGGTTTTGCCATAAATGCGAAATCAATAATATTAAGCAGAAAAACAGGTTGAAGAAGATTTGCGCATTTAAAGATTATCCGCATGCAACAACAACAAGCCAAAATAACCTGAGAAATGAAGTAACTCCGTTACGATGGACCCCACCTTACTTGGTTAATGCTGAAGCGAATCAGGGGGCAAATCTGTAAATAACTAAATAATTTCAAAAAGAAGAGGAAAGCTCTCTTTCATCAACGCCACGCCAGAGGAGAAGTTACAGAGAAGGTTTCAAATTCGCAGTGCAATTGTCTCTCTTTGCATATTCCTTTTTTTATAATTAATTAATTTTATCTATTTCCCTTTTTTTTCTTTCTTTTTCTCACTTTATATCTCTACTTTTACTTTATTTTGTCTTCCTGGGTTCTTCTACTTTTTTTTTCTCCTTCCTCTGGCTGCTTCATCGGAGCCATGGCGGAGATAAGCCATCCTCCAATGGAACAACTTCAAGATCTTGAATATTGCATCGACTCTAATCCTCCTTGGCGTAAATTTCCTCTCTCTCTCTCTCTCTCTCTTTATATATATGTAAATAGTCTGTATGCAGTTGAATATTATATGTGTTTATGGACCAATGACCTTATGAATTTAAGTTGTTGATTAAACTATTGTAATTAAGGAAATTCGAGTTTTTGGTGGGCCTTTCATGGAGTTTTCGAAGTTTTAATCTTTCTTTTTTTCTTCACAAGACTCATTGTGTTGTGTTGTTCTACACACATTTTTCCTCTAAGCTATTTTCCTGTCGTTTAAGATAGAAATCTGAGGTGTAATTTTGAACATTTTTTGTTTACCTCTGTGAACCTTTTGGATTCATAAGGTGTGAAAGGAGTTTCTAAAGTTTCAATTTTTTTGAAGATAGATGCATATATAATTGAACCACTAAATAACAAGTTGAACCACTGTTTATGTGTGTTTCTTGCAGCTGAAACGGTGTTACTAGCATTTCAAAACTACATTCTTATGCTTGGATCAAGTGCTTTTATACCCGCATTGCTCGTTCCAGCAATGGGTGGGACTGACGTAAGCCTTCAACCACCCCTGTTTCTCTCCATTTACACTTAAAATTTTTTTTTAAAAAAACCAAGATTTGCTTACTATGTTTTGAATGTTTCCATGTTTATCTAATCGGTAACCTTTATGTTCAAAGGGAGACAAAGCGCGGGTTATGCAGACACTTCTCTTTGTAGCTGGTATTAAGACACTTATCCAAGCTCTTTTTGGCACGAGGTTGCCTGCTGTTGTTGGAGGCTCTTTTGCTTATGTAGTCCCCATCGCTTACATCATTAATGACTCTTCCTTGCAAAGGATCTCCAATGATCATGAGGTATAAAGCCTACAGAGATCATTTGTCGAGCGACCATGGTGTAACTGTTTGGTATCTTCTTGCAGAGATTTATTCACACTATGCGAGCCATACAAGGGGCCTTAATTGTAGCATCAAGCATACAGATCATTCTTGGTTACAGCCAAGTATGGGGCCTTTTCTCGAGGTAACTACAATCCCATTGCCTTGATTATGACACTTTTTAAATCCATATCCTCATTTACATGCTTTTCTTCTTTTACGATTTCAGGTTTTTCAGTCCTCTAGGAATGGCACCAGTTGTTGGATTGCTTGGTCTCGGGATGTTCCAGAGAGGATTTCCTCAGGTAACCACTAAACATCACTAATTGTCTCTTTTTCAAACTTTCACTCTTTTTTGTTTTTTGTTTTTTTTCAGCTTGGAAACTGCATTGAGATTGGACTACCAATGCTACTGCTTGTCATCGGACTAACTCAAGTAAAAGCTTTGCGTGGTTTACGACTTACTTGCCTTGCTCTCCAAGTTAATCTTCTCTTACTTACCATGCCACATTCTATCTTGGCAGTATCTAAAACATGTCAGACCATTTAAAGATGTCCCAATCTTCGAAAGATTTCCGATCTTGATCTGCGTAACTTTTGTTTGGATATACGCCATAATCCTGACCGCCAGTGGAGCTTACAGACACAAGCCACCGCGTACACAACATAGTTGTCGCACAGACCAAGCAAATCTTATATCAACAGCTCCTTGGTATTGAACAGCGCATTGTCCTCTTCTGTTGTGATTACATTGTCCATATTCTCGTTGCTTGATCTCACACTGTTTCATCAGGTTCAAGTTTCCATACCCTCTCCAATGGGGTCCCCCAACATTTTCAGTTGGCCACTCATTTGCTATGATGTCTGCGGTTCTTGTATCCATGGTCGAGGTATAAAGCAAGCAGGCTTTAGTTTGATTTATTGCAAGTTTTAGAGAATGACGAAGTGTGAGATGGTTATGAAATTAATGGTTTTGTGCAGTCTACTGGAGCTTACATGGCGGCTTCACGGTTAGCCATAGCCACGCCGCCTCCTGCTTATGTACTGAGTAGAGGCATTGGATGGCAGGTGAGTGAATAGTTGCAAGACATATTTAATCACATATGGTACTTTTCTTCTTGTATCTTATATATATATATATCTGTTTTGCTATCTTTCTTCTTGAAAAATCAGGGCATTGGGGTGTTGCTTGATGGTCTTTTCGGAACAGGCACAGGATCTACTGTTCTAGTGTAAGTAAAGATAGATGTTGTATGGTTTGCCACAAACTAACAGACTCTCTTAATGAAGGAGTAATATGTGATTGATTGCAGAGAGAATGTAGGACTTCTTGGGTTAACAAGAGTAGGAAGTCGTCGTGTTGTTCAAGTATCTGCAGGCTTCATGATCTTTTTCTCCACATTGGGTATACTTCGTGCTCCTAGGCTTTCACAATTCCAGTGTATTTTCCTCATGTGGTCTTGAAGTTTTTGTTGTTTATTTCGAACAGGCAAATTCGGTGCTGTGTTTGCGTCCATACCAGTCCCAATATACGCAGCATTGCACTGTGTCCTCTTTGGCCTCGTTGGTAAGACAAAAAAAAAAAGAATATGTTAATCATCAAACCTTTGATTCATTCATTCACATTTTTGTCCTTGTGTTCTTTCCTTTTTGTAGCTGCTGTTGGTCTCTCGTTTCTTCAGTTCACAAACATGAACTCAATGAGAAACTTGATGATCACGGGTCTTTCGCTCTTTCTTGGCATCTCGATACCTCAGTTCTTCGTTCAATACTGGGACGCTAGACATTACGGGCTAGTTCACACAAACGCAGGATGGTTCAACGCATTCTTGAACACAGTGTTTATGTCTCCAGCTACTGTTGGTCTCATCATTGCCGTTTTTATGGACAATACAGTTGAAGTAGAAAGATCGAAGAAAGACAGGGGCATGCCTTGGTGGGTCAAATTTAGAACTTTTCGAGGTGATAATCGTAATGAAGAGTTCTACACTTTGCCCTTTAACCTCAACAGATTCTTCCCTCCTACGTAGTAAATTATCAACTTTATTTTAGAGGAAGCAGACTCTACACCCAAGAAAGACTTCAGATTCTGATAATTCTTTTCTTTTTTTTTTTTTGCTGGTGGGTTTTAAAATGATGACCTCCATTGTTGAAGTAGTTGTTACATCAATAAGCTCAAATTTTGATATTCCAGTTTGATGTATTTTCGGTGACAACATTTCCTTATTTACATATGCAGATCGATAAGCTCAAATTTTGTTCTATTTTTTCACAACATTGAATATCAGATAGTTGTTACATATGAAAATACTAGAAAGGTTTGTGATTAACTGTTCTTTGTCTAATCATAATGAGACTCCTAACCATTTTTGTAGTCCCTTTCGTATTCTTGCTAGAAACCTAAAACTTTTTGAGACGATCTTTATTTAGTTCTACTTTGGTTTATTCTTGTACCTGAAGGTGTAGGCTATATTATTTTCCTTTTCTTTTTTCTTTTTGCTTCGCTCATCACCAACATCATTTACTTGCTTCTTGCTTTGCTTATCCTAAACATCTTTTTTTCTCAGAACTATATACTAGAATAAAATAGAAAAGTTAATATATTACTAGAGTATCATAGAATAAATTACTAGAATTTTTTAACCCCTAGTAAATTATATTAAAGACCCTTGCTTAATTTTTTAATTGAAATTAGTTTTAATTAACACATCTATATCACTAAATCTGTAATCCACGTCACAAAAACTGTAATCAAAAAAGAGAGAAGAGGGAAAAACAATCAATCAACATCTTAATTCAAACACCACAACTTCCTTCCATCGTTGTTTAAACCCTAGTTTGTTAGTTCCCAATTACGGAGCAACTGTCTTATCTGATATCGTTTTCCAATAAACTACGGAGCAACTGTTTTATCCGATATCGTCTTCCAATAAACTATGGAGCAAGTGTCTTATCCGGTATCGTATTCATAGTCATCTTCGTCGGAATCGTATTCTCCGCAAGCTTCTTCTCGGAAATCTTCTTGCCCGCAATCGCCCGGAATCATCTTCTTCAGTATGTTGTGACTGAGTTTGATTTATGTTGTGGCTGTGTTTGATTTATGTTGTGGCTGTGGTTGATTTATGTTGTGACTGAGTTTGATTTCCAACTTCCCTTTCGTTAGAGAAGCATTAGGACGTGATGTGTAGGATCACCTGAAGGAGTTTCCCGTTGGAATAATTTCTAAGCTAGCTGATACAAAATTTGTGTGGTCTGGTAGGACTGTACACTATCTACTATGTAGACAGCTGCGGGTATATAAGAAGGAGATTTGGAGCCTCGTTGTTGATCAACCTATCAGGTTTAGCTTACAAAAATTCGGTGAGATCACTGGGTTAAACACAGATCCACTGGCGATGGGAAGTTTTGAACCTGACCATTACAAAACGTTCTGGGAGGAGTCGAATGTGCCGCATGGGGTGGGATCGAAGTTAGATGAACTGAGGTCAGCATTCCAGGTTTATCGGCCCTGGAGTTTTGAAAAGCGTAAATGGTTAGGGCTGCTAGTTCTTCAAGTAATGGGACTTTATGCTTTGCATCACAATTATAGGATACTATTTGAAAGTGAAAAAAGAGTATTAGATTACAGCGATGAGGTCGTATCCATGGGGTCGGACTGCATATGAAGAGCTTGTTGATTCTATTAAGATGTTGTATCCAAAGGGCGGTCATTCACCATAAACGCCTGAAGGATATGTTGCAAGTTTGGGCGATGAATCTGTGACTTGCTTAGGCGTTTTGGGAAAGGGTCGATGAGCAAGAAATTCTGCTTTTCGATGGGGTGGAAAGCGCACCGCGTGCAACTTGCTATTGCCATCTCTGAGGAGATCAGAGATCATGGCCAGGTAAGGTCTGTGACTGAGTTTGATTTATGTTGTGGCTGTGTTTGATTTATGTTGTGGCTGTGGTTGATTTATGTTGTGACTGAGTTTGATTTCCAACTTCCTTTCGTTAGAGAAGCATTAGGGCGTGATGTGTAGGATCACCGAAGGAGTTTCCCGTTGGAATAATTTCTAAGCTAGCTGATACAAAATTTGTGTGGTCTGGTAGGACTGTACACTATCTACTATGTAGACAGCCGGGTATATAAGAAGGAGATTTGGAGCCTCGTTGTTGATCAACCTATCAGGTTTAGCTTACAAAAATTCGGTGAGATCACGGGTTAAACACGATCCATCGGGCGATGGGAAGTTTTGAACCTGACCATTACAAAACGCTCGAGGAGTCGAATGTGCATGGGGTGGGATCGAAGTTAGATGAACTGAGGTCAGCATTCCAGGTTTATCGGCCCTGGAGTTTTGAAAAGCGTAAATGGTTAGGGCTGCTAGTTCTTCAAGTAATGGGACTTTATGCTTTGCATCACAATTATAGGATACTATTTGAAAGTGAAAAAAGAGTATTAGATTACAGCGATGAGGTCGTATCCATGGGGTCGGACTGCATATGAAGAGCTTGTTGATTCTATTAAGATGTTGTATCCAAAAGGACGGTCATTCACCATAAACGGCCTGAAGGATATGTTGCAAGTTTGGGCGTATGAATCTGTGACTTGCTTAGAGCGTTTTGGGAAAGGGGTCGATGAGCAAGAAATTCTGCTTTTTCGATGGGGTGGAAAGCGCACACGTGCAACTTGCTATTGCCATCTCTGAGGAGATCAGAGATCATGGCCAGGTAAGGTCTCTGGCTGAGTTTTATTTCTTTTGTGGCTGAGTTATGTGTTATCGATGGCTAAGTTACTAATAATTTGAGGGTTGGGTTATGGGTTATTAATGGCTGAGTTATTAGTTTTTGTTGACTTATTTATGAGATGATTTAATGGCTTTGTTATTACTCACCTTATGGCTGAGTTATGAGTTACTTTTGTAGGTGTGTGTGAGGAAAATGGTTATGAAGAAGTATATACAAGATCTGTTTCTTCAGTGGCCGGGTGAAGCAAATGACCCACAACTTGTTAACTTGATAACAGAGATACATGCTGGTAGGTTTGTTAGAGGTTTTGGGATATGCAGAAGAATTTGAACAAGAACAGAACAAACTTTGAAGTTTCGTCAGCGACTGAACCACCCACGAAGAAGCAGAAGAAAGATAAGAAACACAAAGAAGCTGCTGATGTAGAGAAGAAGAAAGAGAATGCATAGGGAAAGGGTGCTACCGAGGATGAAGGTAGGGAAGATATGGGGACCAATGCGGCTCTGAGGACCATAATGGCTACTCTGGATAATATTTCCAAAAAGTTTGACAATTATGATGGTAGATTTTGAGATGTTTGACTCGCGATTTACTGCCTACGACTCAAATTTCGGAGACTTATCCCGAAACAGTTCAAAAATGGAGATGAGCATTGGTGATATAGTCCAACCTGCATTGGACGAGCGACTGAAGGTTCTGGGGCAAGGGAAAGCTACATTGGTGATTACCTCTCCCACATCTTTACCCTCACCAAAGAATTTACCGCAAAAGTCGGTTAATAGTCCACCAACAATGGCATATAAGACCTCTGTTGGTAAAGATCTGGGAGCGAACAAGTCTTTGGTGGAGCAGGCAGCTAAGGCCAATGCCAAAGGTTGAAGGCTAAACTGAACTCGGAAGACGAAGTTGCTAAGGCATCCGAGGTGAAAAAAAAATCTGGTTGAAGAGTTTTGTAATACTGATGTTGATTTCGTTGATGTTTCTCCTGCTACGGACCAAGCATATGGACGTGGCTGCAGGGGTAAGCCAAAACAGATACAAAATGAGGTCAAATGAATGAAGAGGCTTCTGCGAAGAAGGAGGCGTCTGAGTTAAGAAAAAAATGCATATTGTGTTAAAGTAGCAAGAGGCTGACTTAAAGAAGCAAAAGGCAGTAGAGTTAAGGAAGCAACAGGCTGAATTAAAGAAGACAAAGACAGCTGAGTTAAGGAAGCAAAAGGCTGACCTAAAAAAGCAAGGGGATGAGATAAAGAAAGAGGACCCTGCTACAAGAAGGACTCGTGCAGGTGTAATAAGAATACCTAATAGCAAGCAGATTGAAGATGACAGTGAGCTTGAGGATGTGACCGACGCTTTTGTTGTGGCAGAAAATGAACTGTTGCCGGTTTTCTTGCTGGGGATCCTGTCGATTCTAGCAGAAGGATGGGTTCATGAGTGGCCGACATACTGCATCATTCCCGATCATAAGGAACACTGGTTTTTTATACTCTTTATAAGGACCGAGTATGTATCTATTTTAGAGTTAAGGCAAACACTGAATTTTTATTATTTTTTATAGCAGAAAAACACGTGGGATCCGAAGCATAATTGGACAGTTTGGCAACTCAGCCATAATTCATCCATAGCTCAGCCGAAAAGTTCAAACAAAAAATACATTACTCAGCCATATCGTTCAAACAAAAAAACATTACTCAGCCGTAAGCAGAATCCATACATTGCAAACACTCTTACATCTGACAAGTTTTCGCATTGTGTCCACCCTATTTACACGAGAACATTTATGCTCTTTCCTAGGACGTTTGTTATCAAGGGCGACTTCCAAAGCAGAAATGATCCTATTTTCTTTGGCCTTCCTGGTTGTTGACTCACAGGCGGGGGCAACCGAGGTTGGTTAGCCACGTTATCTGGAACTTCAAGCCCTGAATCAACCGGCATGATCCACTCGGCGTATGTGTTTATCAAATAGCCGCTGAAATAGTAAGTACTGCACAGGGATATACGACAAATATTTATATACTTGGGAGCTGCGATTGCATGCACGCATGGTAATTTCTCGTGTTTGAAATGTCGGCATGTGCATTTTTTCTCTTCCATGTTCACAGCATGCAAAGACAATCCAGAAGTTCAATTTGTAACTTCAGTGTGATAAGCATCAATCCTTAGTACCATCATCACTCTGACGGCATTAACGCTACCCTGTTATAAGTAAAGAATAAAATACATCAAGACTTAAAGAATAAAATACATCATGGCTGACTTATGGAACCATTAAAGATGACTTGTGGAAATGTTACGTCTAGCTTATTAACTGTAACGGCTGACTTACATGTAGTAGTTTCTCGACACCATGCGAAAGTGTGGTTAGCTGCGATCTAGCCTCCTCTCTCCGTTCTTCAAACCATCCGGTCATCATAACACGTATCGATTCTAATAGTCGAAAAAGTCTTTTCGCTCTTGACAGTGCTCTGTTCATTGATTTTGCTATGTTCGTAGTCATCAAATTGTACCCTTTTCCCAGAAAATGAACATGCACCCACAGTTGGACATCAGCTCTTTGGAGGTAGCCATGAAGTTCAGGATCAATCGCTTCAATCTCCTCAAAAATCGTAGTAAAGTCAGTCATCCTAAAATATCTTGCCCTTTTTTTATCACCAGACGAAAGACATCTTTTCTTTTGTACCATCCCAAAATGTTCTTATATAAATGTTAAGTGTAAATTCCACGAGAAGCCAACGGATACACATTCTCAACTGCTTTCCCTTTCGAGTTATGCCTAGCTGAGATTATCGCAAGACCATCATCATCAGGAATCAAAACCTTTAGTTGCGTAAAAAAGCAGTGCCACGAATCATCATTTTCAGTGTCAACCACATCGAAAGCTAATAGGAAAATCTGAAAGTTACCATCCTGAGCAAGTGCTGTGAGAAGCGTCCCTTTGTATTTACCATTAAGAAATGTACCGTCCACAATGACAACTTTGCGCATGAAAGAAAACCCATTTATACTCGCACCAAACGCAAGGAACAAATACATGAATCTTCCAAGCTCGTCGATTTGTAGACGCGTAATTGTACCCGTATTTTCTCTTCTTATCATGTATAGCTAAGAAGGTAAGTCTTCAAACTAATTCTCAGGTGTTCCCTCGTCGATTTACTTTGCAAATTTCAGCATCCTGATGTGATTTCCAATAGTCCATCTGTCCACATGGAAAACGATTTAAATAAGTCAGTCATGTAGTTTATATAACTCAGCCGTAACGTTTGAATAACTCAGTCGTAATGTTTATATAACTCAGTCGTGAAGTTAGTATAACTCAGTCTATAGTTTGTATAACTAAGTCGTAAAGTAAAACTAACTCAGCCCATAAGTTTTGTAACTCAGTCCAAACTGTTATATAACTAAGACACAACAAAATAATTACCTTTACACCAAACTGTTTATTGATAGCTATTCCGACATTCCTAGGTTGAACAGATGGACCAACGTCCCCGAGAAAGCCCCTGTACAATTCTCCTAAAATATCGGGTGTTGCTTGTCGAGATCGATTAGAACGATCAGTTACAGAACATGTATGATCCGAATTGTAAATACGAACATAATATATCGGAGAATCCCCTAGTGTAGAAGCACAAACTCTCCAGAGACAAACCATCAACCCAACACTTAACAATGAGTGTTTCCGAATTGGATACGTCTACATCAAAATAAAATCGATCCCTCACCGTAAGAAGTTTCAGCCATCTCTCCAAATGGGCTTTACTCTCATATTGTTTCCCTATCGCAAGGTTTTGCAAAGCCATCTTTAACCTTAGAACTCCTGGATTTCCTTTACATCTGCTTGTCGATAAGTTATGACATCTCTTCTTAGGAGGTAGTGTCGGTGAATCTTTGTCTTGTGTTGGAGACTCACCGTATGAGCTAAAGTTATCATCTTCAGGTGACGCACCATCCGAGTTATTAAACATATCAAATCGGCTTTCAAATTCATCATCATCTTCTTCTTCGCCTACATCATCTTCTCCGCCTACTTTGTCTTTTTCTCCTTCCACTGTACAAGAGCAATCACTGTCTTTGTCGTTGCCTTTCTTCTCCAAACTGAAACCATCATCACTCCCACCGTAATCTTCGTATCTAGATTCAGCTTCTGAGCCAAAACTGAACAACCTTTTACACTTCTCTCTCGCTCCGTCATTCCGAGTTTGCATTTTTTCTTCTCCGTAATCTCCACATTGTGACGTAGTTGTTCAATTTTCCTTAGGCTTTGAAAACCTATTAACTGTCGAGTATTGGAGACGTAAACTGGTGGAGTATCGTGCGCCATTGTTTTCAAAGCTTTATTTGAGAACATGTAGCTCACCTGAATCTGATGGCTCGACTCATTCAATCTTTAATCATTGAGTACCAACTTTGTGAGTTCATCGTGTGTTGTTTTCTCATCTACATGCAGAACTCTACACCATGTACTGTCGGCGTTGAATACATATCTATTTTTCTTAATCCAGTTACCGGATCCATAAGATCTCATAGAAAGATGAATGAAAAGAACAATAATGAAGAAGAGATAGATGAAGGAGATGAAGAACAAGACACGGCGTCTGTAACATAAATTCTAATTTGACTCTTGTAGTGTTAATAGTGACATGGCAAATAAGAACTGCTGACATGAAAAATTGGACCTCATGATATGGAAAATCAATAAGTCAGCCGCGAAACGAACACATAACACAGCCTAAAATAAACCAGCCATCAAATACAAGGTACATCAGCCACAACGCCAGTACAATTTCAGTAATTATTTTTTTCGCTAATAAATCAGCCGTAATTAGGCTGGAAAATATTAAGTCAGCCATATCGTCAAATAAATCAGCCGTCAGATGAATGTTATTCTAGTAATTAATCTTTCTCTAATACGTCATCCGTAATTAGTCTGAGTTTATTGTTAATCAAGTCAATTACAGCTGATTAAATGTAACCCAGTCTTTAATGCTCCCATAAGTCAACCAGCCGATGATCATTAACTCAGCCGGAGAAACATAACTCAGCCGTGTCTTTATTACAACTCAGCTAAATTTTCCATAAATCAGCCCGCTGATGTATAAATCATCTGTAACTTCTGTTCGGAAGTTTGCCATTATCTCATAAATCAGCCCGATTTCAGTAAATCAGCTGTCACTAACGACTGACTTATAATATTAAGTCAGCCCATATCTCGTAAATCAGCCAGGTAGTAAAACTCAGTCCCAACACACCAAGAACCCAGCCATCAATCCTTTCTTATCGCTTTACGGCCGAGTTCATTAATATAGGTCAGCGATTTCCTACGTGGTGCCGGTTTTTTGCTTATTTGGCTCGAAAAAGTAATGGCATTATTGTAAACACATTTTTGTCACAACGTAATAAAAGGCACGCTGGGTATTAAAAAATGGCAGCAATAAAAAAGAGTTTTGCATGGTTCTGGTAATAAGTCCTAAGATGTATGTTGTTTAAGTAAACTTCCCTTTTTCTTATTTGCTTCTTTCTCACAAATTTTCTCATCACTCTCACCATCTCTTATTAGGGAAAAAGTATCGCATATTGGGAATTCAATGGGAGATTAACTAATATATAGGATTAGGGCCAATCCACTTATCGCCAATTGGTTTTAAGTTAGAAGTCCAGGAAACTTATCATGGTATTAGAACCCAGATCCTAAATACGCTAAAACTCCTAATTAATATTAACCCTTTCTGAGCGGGTATAAAGGTCTTAATTAACCCTCTGACCGGATATAACTGTCATTCTAGACTCGCTTGATCGAGTATAACTGTCTTAAAGTTCTGAGATTTCTGGCCGATAAGAACTATCATCTCGAGGAGTTGTATTAGAGATTAAGTATCTCACATGGGGAATTCAATGGGACATTAAACTAATATATATAGGGTTAGGAACAATCTCCTTATCACCAATTGGTTTAAAGTTGGAAGCTCGGGAAACTTATCATCTCTTCACAATCTTTACCTCCCTTTTCCATTTCATAACCAACTTCCTCTACACTCTCACCACAAGTTACATTTTCTATTCGTTGAGCATCACTTTCATTTAATTCTCTTGACGATCAGTTGTTTCTACTGAATTAGCTTTTCAAAGCAGTCTATCAGTTTTATTTATAAGTTCTGAACATTTTAAAGATGCTTATGCTATTGACCATGATTTCTAAGAAGTTTCCAAAAAAAAAACCACCAAGGTTTTTTTTTTGACATATAGAGTTTATGTTAACTTGTGTCTTTCATTAATCACATGATGTGTATTTATACAAGAGATTAGTACAGAATCTCTACAAGATAAGGATAGATCTAATTAAACAATATCCTAGATAAGTACAACTTAGAAGATCATCCTTATGTATACCAATATGCCCCCTCAAGATGGACGTCGACTACAAAGTCCAATCTTGGAAGTTAAGTTTTGAAACTGAGCTCGAGGCAACGGCTTTGTCAATGCATCCGCCAACTGGTCATGAGTGCTGATATGTGAAACACATAACTTCTTGGCTTGAACTAGCTCACGAATGAAATGATATGTTAGTGCCATGTGCTTCATACGCGAGTGGAAGATTGGATTCGCTGATAAATACGTCACACCAACATTATCACAATAGATAGTTGGTGTGGTAGCAGATGAGAGACCAAGTTCATCCATTAAAGACGCAATCCATATGACTTCACACGCAGTATCGGAAACTGCCCTGTACTCAGCCTCAGTAGACAATCGAGCAACACTACCATTAGTAGAGTTTATGTTAACTTGTGTCTTTCATTAATCACATGATGTGTATTTATACAAGAGATTAGTAGAGAATCTCTACAAGATAAGGATAGATCTAACTAAACAATATCCTAGATAAGTACAACTTAGAAGATCATCTATCTATACCAATATGCCCCCTCAAGATGGACGTCGTTGCATGAGTATTTGGTGCTGGTTGAGACAACGGTTGTGTTGGATTGTTTACTGACTCTGTTGCTGTGTCGAGTTCATGTCCCGGAGCAGGTGATGCTGGAACTGATTGATTGACCGGAACAGGTGGAGGAGGTACGCTCAAGGACTGAGTTGTGATGGCAGGCCGATGAAAAATAGGCACACAAGAAGCTGAGGAGGAATCAGAAGAAAGAGAAGCAGAAGATAAAGCACTAGAAGATTTTTCAGTAAGAGAGTTAAAAGGAAAAACCGACTCTTTAAACTCCACATGACGAGAGACATAGACTCGTGAGTTAATAACGTCAAGACATAAGAAAGCACTCTGAGAGAGTAATATCCCACGAAAACACATGGTGTTGATCTCGGACTGAGTTTGTTGTCACCATACGGCTTGATCCACGGATAACAGAGGCATCCGAAGGTCCTTAGCTTCATGTAATTTGGCTTCTCATTTAACAGCTTCTGATACGGTGAAGTGTTCTCCAAGTGTTCTTCATGTTTTTCTATTCCGGTCTGGTTACCCAGACCACCTCTAGCTTGAGTAATAGAAAAAACCACCAAGGTTACCATCCGTATATTCAACCAATATGATGATTTCCTGTTGAAAGAAAAACATGTATGCATTCCCAAGGATCTATAAGAGACGTATTGATTAGAGAATTACATTATAGAGTCTTAATGGGTCATTTTTCGGAGCAAACTCTTAAGTATGCTTTTGGAACATATCTTCTGGCCCAAATAAGGAGACACGTGGAGGCGTTTTCTGCCAAATGCACCATTTGCCTAAAATCTAAATCCAAGTTACATCCATAAGGTTTATATATGCCATTGTCTATTCCAAACACACCATGGTTGGACATTTGAAGGTCTAAGATCATCCACGAAGGTTGTACCTTTGTAGTTGTTGATAGACTTTCTACGATGGTCCATTATATACTATGCACCAAGAAAAAATAATTCCAGTTAAATGATATACCATGGATTTGACCCACTTTTACCCATGGTATATAGGTGTTTTAAGGTATAATTATTATGTTTTGGAATCTATTAGGTATGTTTTCAGGTTCAGGAGTATTTTGGAATAAAGTGATGTTTTTTAGCATTTTGGAGCATAAGAGAGATTTCACCCGAGCTGACCATCAAACCAGACTGGTGGTCGACATTCAGAGTCAATAATCGCTCAATGCACACTATGTGCCATCGATCGATATCAAATAAAGGTTTACGATTGAAGTTAATAATCGATCGATGCACATCCTGTGACATCGATCGACGGTGAATCAAGCAGAAGATAGCCGACTTAAAGCCCAAGACATCACCAAATTACAAGATTATCCCTGACGAGTTTTTAACCTAATATTTATAGTTTTTCTAAGTGTTCAAGAAAGAAAGAGCTTTTCTATTCTATTGTTTTACACAGCTTAAGGTTTTAGGGATTTCTAGAGTTGGAGAAAAGATCCAAATAGATTTGTGATTGGAACTCCATTATTATCTATTTATCTATCTATGCAGTTTTCTTTATACCTTGTTGTTATGAATTGCTTAACCATGTCTGAGTAGTTATATTGTTAGATTATGGGTTCAAATAGGTTATGAGGGATTAGCCTAAGCTATATATTGCTAAGTTGTGATATTCATCATTAGGATGCTCTTAATGCTTGTGTTCTTGAGTAGCTAACTAGAACATTGACCTAGGATACAAGTTATTACTTAACCTTGTCCTGAACGTATCCTAATTGAGCGAGGATTGCTAAAGAAAAGCGGAAGCTGATCTAGGAACCCTTAGTGAGCATTCATTCAACCCGATCTCAAAGCTTGGCTAGAGCGCGTCGATCGATATTCCTATAGAATAATCGATCGACGATGCAAAAGATGTATTGATCGATATTCCTCTAGAATAATCGATCGACACTTTCTAATTGATCAATCCGATTGGTAAGGTCATTAGTTCTAGTCAATAGACAAATCTAGAAGGCGAAAGCTGATCGATTGGTTCTTATGAAGTTGAGCTCTATAATATCACGCAAGCAACTTGTTAGGCATCTATAGGATTATAATCCTGATTACCTGAATAGAAACCCTAAGTTTAGCTATTTCTTATAAAAGCTTCAAACCCTCAATCAATCAAACGAGCATTTACCTTGCTCAAAACCTGCTATTTAAGTTTAATCATAATCAACCTAGCTTAATCACTCTGATTAGATCTATTTGGTTTCGATCCCTAAGTACTACAACTGATCCTCTTATTTGAGAAAGTAAAGTTGCTCCGAAAAGGTAATTTGAGCACATTATTATTAAACAGCTGATCTATTCTTAAAAGAAGTGGTTCATCTACATGTACACTGGACTAGTGTCTTTGATAGTATCACAAAATTCCTAAGTCATTTTTGGAGTATAGTGTGAAAAAGCTTTGAACAAAGTAATTTTTCAACCACTTGTCATTCTCAAAACAATGGCCAAACTAAAGTAATAAATTGTACACTCTCACAACTATTGAGAGCGTTGGTTGGTAACAGTCTAAAGAATTGGTTATCATGTTTACCTTTTCTTAAATTTGATTACAACCATGACAAAAATTCTGCTAGTAACTATTCTTCTTTAAAGTTGTGTTGGAGGTAGGTTTCGTGCTCATTAATGCTCGGTCCAAAATGCAGAAAGACCCATTTCATCTAAAGGCCTAAAGCAAAGTCCAAGGCCCATGTTTTTAGAAGTAAAAATCGACAGTGTATGAACAGTGTTTCAGATGCAAGCCCATACCGCAGAAAACCAATTGCCAAAAAACATGCCTAACAGTTTGCAGAGTATGGATGATATGGTTTGGGAGTATTAAATACCCTCAGGGCAAAGTGAAAAACATCCACTTCGCAGTGGATTTATGACCTCATCGTCTTGAGAATGAATACTTGATCTCAACAATAAGGACGACAAGTTGTATGCTCGTCATATTCAGAGTGTAATTCCTTCTAAAAGGGGAACTGAATTTTCGCCAGATCTACATAAATAATCTAGAGAGATAAACGCCAAAACTCAGTTTCTCTTAATAATCGTTGTATTAGAAGCTCGACTTGTTAGCGATTCCACTTTGTGTTAACTTTATTTCACCACTTGAATTTTCGCCAGATCTACATAAATAATCTAGAAAGATAAACGCCCAAACTCAGTATTCTCTTAATAATCGTTGTATTAGAAGCTCGACTCGTTAGCGATTCCACTTTGTGTTAACTTTATTTCACCACTCAATTAGGACAAATCATAAACTGGACCGCCAATCTCATCGAATATGATATTGATTATTGCACAATAACAAGGGTAAAGTCTCAAGGGTTGGTTAACATTATAGTTGAGCTACCGATCGAGTTAATAGAAAAAGTGTTAAGGCAAGTATGGGGTCCCTGTACGCAGACAGGTCCGCAACCATAGTTCAAGATTCGGAATATGCCAATACAGGAAATAAGGGTAGTAAGGGCACCTCCAATGGTGTCACCCACCATTGGAGACCTTAATCATATTTTATTATTTTTTTTTTGTTTTGTTTTTTTTTTGAATAGTTAAGGGTTCATATCTGAAATGTTGATCCAATGGTGGTACCCGTTTATAAATCCTTACAAATAAAATAATAATAAATTTGTAAAATAAATTTTTTAAATTTTTTTATTTAATGAATTACAAATTGTAAACATAACACAATTACACATTTTCATCATTTCCAAACTTGTTCCAAATATTTTGAATCAAATCATATTTCAATTGTTGATGTATATGCGGGTCACGAACTTGACGCCGTATTTCAAGCATAGTACGGAGATTTGAAGGCTTGGGAGTATATGACATATCCACCTCTGAACCTCTACTCGAGTCTCCTTCTTCAAACTGTGATATATCTGCCAGAGTGTATAGATTACGTTCATTTTCTACAATCATATTGTGTAGTATGACACATGTTCGCATCACCATTCCTATTTGTGTCTTGTCCCACAATATAGCGGGGTTTTTCACTATTGCAAATCGAGCTTTCAATACTCCAAAAGCACGCTCCACATCTTTTCGGGCTGATTCCTGAACTTTAGCAAATAATTGTGCTTCAGGAGTTTGAGGGTTTGTGATAGATTGGATAAATGTTGACCATTTTGGATAAATGCCATCTGTCAGGTAGTATGGCAAATCATACTGGTTTTCGTTGACCATGTATTGTACCCTTGGAGCTCGACCTTGTAAAACGTCATCAAAAACTGGAGACCGATCGAGGACGTTAATATCGTTCAACGTACCTGGAGGTCCAAAAAAAGCGTGCCATATCCAAAGATCTTGTGAAGCTACAGCCTCCAAGACAATTGTTGGTTTTCCTGATCCACGTGTGTATTGTCCTTGCAAGGCGGTTGGGCAATTTTTCCACTCCCAATGCATACAGTCGATGCTTCCTATCATCCCAGGAAAGCCGCGTGTCTCTCCAATATCGAGCAGTCGTTGAAGATCCTCAGGAGTGGGCCTTCGTAGATACTGATCTCCAAATAACTGTATTACGCCTTCTGTGAAATTCCTTAAACATGAAAGTGCTGTGCTTTCTCCAAGTCGAAGATACTCGTCGACGGCGTCAGCAGCACAGCCATAAGCAAGCATACGAAGAGCCGCCGTACACTTTTGTAGTGGAGATAGACCTAACCTACCAGTTGCATCTTTTCTTTGTTGGAAGAAGGGAAAATTTTCGGAGAGCCCATCGACAATTCGCATGAATACCGGCTTGTTCATGCGGAAACGTCGTCTGAAAAAACGAGACAAAATGTAGGATTTTCACTGAAGTAGTCATTCCATAGTCTTGTGTGGCCCTCTTCGCGGTTTCGTTCGACATATGCACGTTTGCTTTGTTTCTTTGTTTTGTTCTTGACGATGTTGTTGTATGTGTCTTCAAAATATTCATCCACAGCCTTATCCAATGCCGCATTCAATCTTCGATCGACCTCATCTCCCATACTGCCAAAAAAAAATTACAAAATAGGTTTTACAGTTAAAAAAATGACTAATGATTTTCTTAGAGTTTTTAAAAAATAATAATCATAAGGTTGTAGAGTTATAAAATGACTAATGAAGTTGTAGAGTTATAAAATGACTAATGATTTTCTTAGAGTTTTTTTAAAAATAATAATCATAAGGTTGTAGAGTTATAAAATGACTAATCATTTTCTTAGAGTTTTTTAAAAATAATAATCATAAGATTGTAGAGTTATAAAATGACTAATCATTTTCTTAGAGTTAAAACAAAATTACTTGACTTGTTGGTTTTATTGTCGACCAGGAGGAGTAAAGAATGGTCCGGCGTGTTCACTTGTTGGTTCTATTGTCGATGAGGAGGATGAAAGAATGGTAGAAGTGTCTTCAGTTGTGACTTGTAAATGAAATTATACAAGAAGAGAGGAGGAAATAATGGTCACTTGTTGGAATAAAAGGAAAGAGATTTCATTGATGAGATGATACAAGGGAAGTTCACATTACAAAGCAACAAACACTGACTTATAAATAGAAGTTCACAATACAAAGGAACAACAAGCACAAAGCAACCCGTGACACATACAACCCGTGACTCTCCGACATACAACATCCAACATACAGAAATGACCCGTGACACATCTTTTGTCTTCATCTCGCACATGTCTTTACTGATCCTGAAAGAAAGCAACAAACAAACGAGTCAGTAAAGTAAACAAAGCAAAGTAATAAAGCAAACAAGTTAATCTAAAGCTAACAAACCATCAAGACAACATTTCAGCTAAGAGTTTTGTTTTCAGTGCTAATTCCATTTCAGACAGAGGCTCAGGCTTTGCAAGCAAACTTTCAAGCAAACTTTGCCTTGAAATTTGCTTTTTAATCTCCATCAGCCCTTCAAGCTTGGTTAATTCTTCATCTTTTCCTGTTTTCTTCCTCTTACCGGCAGCCTTTGCAGCTTTAACACCTATTGGTCTATCTTCTGGTTCTGTAACCGGAGTGTCCATGGTTTTGCGCTTATCCTTGTCCTTCTCCAGACAGGTGGAGCACCATTTTACATCATGCCGAAGCTCCCTCCAGGCATGTTCCAAGTTGAACTTCATGTTCTGGTCACTGTTGAAGATATCCAACGCAGCCTTCATGACATCGTTGTCATTTTCACCGCTTCTCTGCTCCCTCAATGCCGTGTCGTAGCAGCCAGCAAACTTGCAGACCAAATCATTGATTCTCCCCCATCTTTTCTTGCATTGCCCTAGTTCTCTTGCCACTGTCCCTACGAGAAGAGGACTGGAGTTGTAGTACTCTACAATCCTCTTCCAGAAGGCAGCACCTTTTTGTTCGTTACCAGCGATTGCGTCTTTGCTAGTGTTGAGCCAAGCACCCACCAGGATTAAATCCTCCTTCACAGACCACTTTCTCCTCTCCTGTGGTGTTTGTGTAGGAGTTTGGGTAGGAGTTTGGGTAGTAAAGAAAGGAGTCTCTGCAGAGTCAAGGTCGACAGACCCTTGACTTCCTAAGAGATTAGAATAACTTGAGCTTGCCATTTAAGATGAAGTGTGATTCTTGACTAGTATTCTACTAGGATTAAATAAGGGATTCTACATTGAATCCTAGTAGAAAACTGTCTTATCAGAACAGGTACAAGCAATTAAATGAAGTTTTACTATCCTAAATGCGGTTAGGGTCTATTTAATGAAGTAAGTTTTACCTAACTACGGTGACCGTGAAGGATCGGTTCAATTCTAGCAGCTATGTTCTCTAACTAGGAAACTAGTTCAAGTTCAGAAACCTCAAGTTATGTTCTCTAACTAGGAAACTAGGTCTAGCAGCTATGTTCTCTAACTAGGATGCGGTTGAGTTTAAAGGCTAACCTCAAGTTCAGAGACCAGCTTGACCAACATTTTAACCTGTTCCTGAACAGACATAAGACAAACCAAAAGACATTGGTTAGAAAGATAGTAGAAACAAAAATTTTATGATAATAGAAAGACAAACCAGCTTGACCAACATTTAACTCACCTTCGCTTCACACTCTCGAGAAGGTTCTCATGCCGGAGAACTTTGAGTTTGAGCCTCTCAACTTCTTGTTGCACACCAATAACCCATGGCTGCCTGTAATGGAGTCCGTCATTCTGCCAAAAGAAAAGCGACTCTCAAATAGCAAACATATAACCCGTAATAAATGAAAGAGCTAGACAGAAACTTCATACCTCGAAGTCTTTGCAAATGAAATATCTTTTCCCAGGGAGGTAGTCGTAGGTATCGTCTTCATCTACAATTTCCTTCGTGATTGATCCACAGGGCACATTTGGGGAATCCCATGCAGCTTAATTTGATACGTAATCAACCCTCGATAGTATGCTTTCTGAGCTTTCATATCTTCCATGGAGGCATCCATTTCAGAACCTGGAAAAATTAAAACAAACCATCAAAACAAGAACCAGAACCTCGAATCCACATGATAACAACATAGAACCGAACCGTAATTGAAAAAAAAAAGAAACCCAAAAGCTTATTATTAAAAAAAAAATCACATCAAGAACCAGAACCCTAAATCGATTAATCAAGATGAAAACAACGAAGAATCGATGCGAAAATGCAAACAAATCAAACCAAGACGAAAACCCTAAATCGATTAAAATCCCCAATCCGATTTCAAACCCTAGATTTTATAAAACACCACAATCGAACCGTAAAAGGGATGAAATCAACATCCATAAACTCGAGAAGGAAAAAATAAACGATTTAGCTCGGATTTTACCTTCACAAGTCCGGATCGAGAATCGCCTCTCTCTCGCCTCTCTATCGCCTCACCTTCTCCTCTAATTTTTTTTTTCGGGGTCGAGATACAATGAGGTGGCCTCCCGTGTTTTTTCTCTACCCTAGCGAAAGACACCGACAAAAACGACCAACCACGCGTTGCCAGCACGATAAGGAATACTGTATTTTGTCCCTTAATTAAGGTCTTCCTTAACTTTCCCCTCCTCTTTTAATATTTCTTTAATCATAAAGCATTAAGGATTATTACTAAGGTTTGCCTAAGGTTTGCCGTTGTACATGCTCTAATAGCAGACGGAAAACGCTATGAGTCATGTATAATAGTGTTTCCTTGTCCGCTCTGACAGTGTCCGTTATAATAGATTCGACCCTTTTAATAGCGGTTTTCATTTATGTTATAGTTAAGTAAACAACGATAGCGATAATTTCTATGCTATTGTTAATATTTATAATATATAATTAGATTTTATATATGGGAATAAAAAACAATTAAAATTTTAAACCACCAAATATAATTAAATCAAAAATTAGATAATCATTAAATTAAATAGACCAATTTTATTTAGTAATTTAATTCTGGTTTACAAATAAATTCCGGTTTACAAAACCCGGTTTAGAAATGTAAACCTAGAGCCTAACCTAAAAAAAATTAACCCTACGTCTAAACTTTTTGCCGTCAACTTCAGCTTCTTCAGTTTCTTCATCTTTGAGGCCGAGACCACCATCCAAGAACACCACAGTAAGGGTTATCCAGCTTCCTCCACCGCGCTAAGCTACCATTGACGACGTCGAGACCACCACTGTTGGCGTCGAGACCACCATTGTTGGCGCCTTGACCACCATTGTTGACGCCGAAACCACCACCATCAACCTTCTTTAGCCTCCTCCGCCTTTTTTAAACTGAGAACAGAAAATCAAAACCGGAATCAGAACACACACACACATACAGAGAGAGAGAGATAGAGAGAGAGGGAGAGAGAGAGAGGGAGAGAGAGAGAGACGAACCCGGAGAATGCTCTGTAACACCACTTCTTCTGCTTCCCTGCTCCATAGATGTGTAAACAAAACAAAAATCAGCTATGAAAAGAAAGAGAACTTGATAGCAACTCGACGTAACATTAGAGTGTACCTTACGAGTAAACATTTTATGTGTACTTAACGACGAAATTTCGAGTCCACCAACTTTGTAGTTGTAACATGTTTTTTTCAGCTATCTAACTAAATATCGTTGTAAATTCCTAGTAAAATCTCAACTACCAGATTCAAAAATTTCCTATAAATATGGACGTTTCAACATCATTTTAAACACACCAACAAGAAAAAAAAAACGTGAAAGAAAAAAAAAACGTGAAAGAAAAAAAAATGTCGGGCTCCGGGAATATTTTCGAGTTGCGGAGGTGGATGTATATGCATAGAGATGCTAACGGTAGAGTGACAAAAGAATACCTTGCAGGGCTGGAGACATTTACGCATCAGGCAGATTCCACACCGCTGGCCCAAGAAAGCGGTAAGATGTTCTGTCCTTGTCGGAAATGCAACAATTCGAAATTGGCAAATCGTGAAAATGTTTGGAAGCATTTAATAAATAGAGGTTTCACGCCAAATTGCTATATCTGGTTTCAACATGGAGAAGGTTATAATTATGATGAGAATCATGAAGCAAGTAGTAGTAATAGCAATTTTCAGGAAGAACTGGTTGATCATCATTTTCATAATAAACATAGTTACCATCAAGAAGAGCAGATGGTAGATTTTGATAGGGTTCATGATATGGTAGCTGATGCATTCGTAGCTCATGATGAAGATGAAGAACCTAATATAGATGCAAAAAAGTTTTATGAAATGTTAGATGCTCTGAATCAACCACTTTACAGTGGTTGTAGAGAAGGTCTCTCTAAATTGTCGTTGGCTGCTAAAATGATGAATATTAAAACTGATCACAATCTACCTGAAAGTTGCATGAATGAATGGGCAGACTTGTTTAAAGAGTATTTGCCGGAAGACAATGTGTCTGCTAATTCTTATTATGAGATTCAGAAACTGGTTTATAGTCTTGGGTTGCCTTCGGAGATGATAGATGTTTGCATCGACAATTGCATGATCTACTGGGGAGATGATGAGATGTTAGAAGAATGTCGATTCTGCAAGAAGCCACGATTCAAGCCGCAAGGACGGGGACGTAATAGGGTACCGTACCAAAGGATGTGGTACCTACTAATTACAGACAGATTGAAATGATTGTACCAATCAGAGAAGACTGCTGGAAAGATGAGATGGCATGCCGAGCATACTCAGACGGATGGTGAGAGGACTCATCCATCAGATGCAAGAGCCTGGAAACATTTCAACAAAGTACATCTGGAATTCGCTAGCAATAGCCGGAATGTGTATCTCGGATTATGCACAGATGGATTTAGTCCATTCGAAATGTCAGGAAGACAATATTCATTGTGGCCAGTCTTTTTTACGCCATACAACCTACCACCGGAGATGTGCGTGCAACGAGAGTTGCTATTCTTGACCATATTAATACTTGGTCCGAACCATCCAAAAAGGTCTCTGGATGTTTTCCTACAACCACAGATAAAAGAGTTGAAGGATTTGTGGTCAACAGGGGAGATGACGTATGACTGCTCAACAAAGATGAATTTTACGATGCGAGCGATGCTTTTGTGGACCATAAATGACTTTCCTGCCTATGGGAGGTTGTCTGGATGGACTACACATGGGAGATTAGCTTGTCCATATTGTAATGGAACGACAGATGCGTTTCAACTGAAGAATGGTAGGAAGACAAGTTGGTTCGATTGTCACCGTCGATTTCTTCCCATTGGCCATCCGTACCGAAGAAACAAGAAATTGTTTAGGCACAAGAGTTGTGAGAGACATTCATCCTCCATATTTAAGTGGACAACAAATTGAAGTGCAACTCGATTACTATGGAGCTTTGGAAACAGTTCCTCAAGGTTGTAATTGGCATGTCCCCGATAATGTGCCTGATTTTTACGGTGTTCATCACAACTGGCACAAGAAGAGTATATTTTTGGAGTTGCCATATTGGAAGGATCTTCTTCTGCTCCACAACCTCGATGTGATGCATATAGAGAAGAATTTCTTTGAGAACATCATGAATACAATATTGAATGTCCCAGGGAAGACAAAAGACAATATAAAATCAAGGTTGGACTTGCCGGATATTTTCTCAAGAAGTGAGTTACATATAAAAAGCAATTGACAAGTTTCCGTTCCGATATTCAGATTGTCTTCAGAAAAAAGTCGGTGTTGTTCAACTGGGTGGCATCAGAAGTGAAGTTCTCCGATGGGTATGTTTCAAATCTCTTTAGATGTGTTGAAAAGGGTCAAAAGTTCTCTGGGATGAAGAGTCATGATTGTCATGTATTTATGCAACGACTACTTCCCTTTGCATTTGCGGAGCTACTTCCAACAAACGTACATGAAGCACTTGCAGGCAGTAAATTATAACCCAGTAATTTTATAATGGTTTAGTTTGCAATAATATATGACTAATGTGTTTAATTGTTTTTGGAATAATATACAAGGCATCGAAGCATTTCTCAGAGATCTGAGCACACGCACTCTTAAAGAAGAAGTCGTGGAACAGCTTCAGGAGAACATTCCCATCTTATTGTGCAACTTGGAGAAGATATTTCCTCAGGGATTTCTTGATGTCATGGAGCATTTAGCTGTCCACCTCCCTTATGAGGCATTGCTTCGTGGACCTGTACATTACGGATGGATGTATCAGTATGAGCGAGCCATGAAATATTTGAAGGGAAAAGCAAAAAAACCTCGCAAAAGTTGAAGGTTCTATAATTTCTGGAAGTTCGATGGAAGAAACTTCTCACTTCACATCGTACTACTTTGGGTCAAAAGTACGTACCCGGAAAAGAGCTCCAAGAAGATATGATGATGGTGGTGGCGCGCCAACATATGCAGTTCCTGGTGTTCCAGACATCTTTAGCCAGATTGGGCGACTCGGTGGAAAATCAAAAGAGGTTTGGTGGTCGAGTGAAGAAGACGTCCATAGTGCACACACCTATATTTTACTCAATTGTGAGGATCCATTGATGCGTTATTTTGAAAGGTAACATATATGGACACTTCTAAACACATATAAGTATAAATTATATAATTGTCAAATTAAGATTAATTGATATAAAATGTGATTTTACAGCTTATTTGTTTCTCAAGTCGAAGAAACATTCTCAGGTATATCCACAAGTGACGTAGACAAAAGGAAAGATCAACACTTTATTAAGTGGTTGAAGAATCAGGTATTAATTTTTGCAGCTCGATCAAATTCTTTTTTCATACATGATATGTATTAATTTCAACGTTCTCTTTATTTTTGCAGGTTGATTATGACGACGATGCAGTTTATCCTAAGTGGTTACACGAAGTAATTCAATCTCCACACGTAAAGGTCCCCACATCACAGATGTCTTTCACACGAGGCTATACTTTTCACACATATGATTATGGTAGACAGCGGGCGACCAGTAACTATGGAATATGTGTGAAAGGGAAAACAGATTTCTACGGGATCTTGACGGAGATTATTGAAGTTGAATTCCCAGGGATATTGAAGCTGAAATACATCCTCTTCAAATGTGAATGGTTCGACCCCGTCATCAACAGAGGTGTTTGGTTTAACAAATTCGGTGTAGTTGATGTCAATGGTGGACGAAGGTACAACAAATTATTTTTTTACCATACATGATGTGTATAATTAATTTCAACGTTTTTTTTTTGCAGGTACAACAAATTCGAGCCTTTCATCTTAGCTTCACAAGCAGACCAAGTTAGCTTCCTTCCATACCCTCGGATGAGAGAATCGGGAATAAATTTGTTATCCGTGATCAAAGTTACACCTCAAGGACGAATCATCAGTGGAGAAGAACCACCATTGCAAGAAGAACAGATAAATGAAGTCAAGGAACCTGAAGCTGCCACGGACGACATCCTTCTCATTGATCCGCATAATCATGAGTACGAAGATCTTACCGACGATGCGACGGACGAAGCTGTTGAAGACGAGTTTAATGAAAATGGTGAGGTTTCTAGTGATGACGAGAATGTCGATGTATCCGATTGATGTATTTGTGTTGATGTATTTTTTAAAAAATATGATTGATTTTCAGACTTAATGCATTTGATGGATTTGATTTTGTATAAGAAAGAAGAGATTGAGATTATAAGTTAAGGAATTGTGGTTTTAGAATTGTGGGTTTGGAATGGAATAAAAAGATTGAGGTTAAAGGGAAGATGGTTAGGGTTTGGAATATATGAAGTAGAAGATAAGGAAGATGGGGTTTGGGGTTTTGGATTTTAGGAATTTAAACATAAACATCGGTATTTCCTCGTAAGTTAACGAGGTGTTTACTACGAAACTGAAAATTAAAAACACGGGCCACGTTAATTCCACGTAAGCAGAAATCATCGTAAACACCACGTTAACTTACGTGGAAATAACGAGTATATTTTAATTATAAAAAAATGGAAACACGTTAATTCCACGTAAGCAGAAATCGTCGTAAAGACCACGTTAGCTTACGAGGAATTCACGAGGAAACACGGGAAACGAAGGGAAGTGCCTGGTCATTTCCTCGTGACCTCACGAGGAATTCACGAGGGCAACCAAATCTATATATACCAAAGAATCATTTCTTCTCATTTCAGAATTCTTAAAAAAAAAGAGAAGAAAGATCTGGAATCACGAGTGGGAAGACACGGCGAAACCTAAATACGTTTAAACGTACGTAGTTCTCGACTTGTCTCTTCCCACTTGTGATTCTAGTATCTTTCTTCTCTTTCTTTTCAGAAATTACATAAACCCTAAAATCCCTAAAATCCTAAAATTAGAATTTGGGGTTTAGGGTTTAGGATTTTATGGATTTAAACAGGATCCTCGTTATTCTCTCGTAAACTAACGAGTAACTTACAACGAAATATTAAAATAAAGAAAACGAACTCGTTAATCCCACGTAAACTGAAAAACACGGGCCTCGCGATTTTCTCGTAAAGAAAAATGCGGGCCTCGTGATTTCCTCGTAAAGGAAAACACGAGCCTCGCGATTTCCTTGTCAAGTTACGAGTTTGTTACGAGGAAAGCTATCCTGTATATATACACGCAAGCTCTCACTTTCCCATTTCGTCTCTACTTCCTCCCTCAATTGCAATCATGGTATGTTTCCTCTCTCTTTCCTCTCTACTTTGATTAGTTTAGGGTAGTTTAAGTGGTTAGTGTAGGGAATTTAGATAGGTTTATGGATTTTAGGTAAATTAGTGTTCATTAGGTGATTAATGTAGGGAATTTAGATAGATTTATAGAATTTTTTAATCACTGTTCTTCCTAATTTTAATTTTTTTTTCAATAGGTACAAAAGAACAAGCTTCTGCCCACTACAGAGCGATGTTCGGTGAGCCGGATAGTTGTTTAGATCCGGCGGTTCTTCTTCTTCTGCTCCACGGTTCTTGGTCGGGCGTCCCGAACTCAGTCTTCTCAGAGAGTCTCTCCTTCTGGTGCACCATCGGTTCCTCGATTCGTGGCACCACCGGCTGCTCCTCATGATCATCATGTCCCAGAGGCTCCTCCTGTGCCTCCTCCAATGGCTCCGGAGATGCCGGCCCAGATTCACCCTGATTTGATGGTGCCGCCGAGTGCTCCTTACTCGCAGTACACTGTCGAGGACCTTCTCGCTCAGCCAGGCAGAGAAGGTTTACCAGTCATTGACCCCGACCGACTGGACGGTACTTTGTGGTATGTTACATTTTTTTAAAGATTCTTTTAAAATTCTTTTATAACATTAATAAATAAATATTTATACTTTAAATTTGTTTTTTTCCAGGTTTAGGGTTGATGGATGTCTCGCATCGGACATAACCGACACGATAAAGGGTTACTTCTCCATGCCACATCCGAATTGGAAGAAGACGCATGTCTACGTCAGAAAGACGTGGTTCAAGATTTTTCGCTTTAAGTTATTAATTTATATATACTTTAAATTTTTTATTTATATTTTTTGAATTTTTTAAAACTAATTATTAATTTTTTTTTCTGTTACAGCAAAAATATCATTGGTCCATGGGGGTCAATGAGAGGGTGAAGCGTTTTCTGTGGCGAAAGTTAAGCTTGTTGGACCACGGTCTCCAACTGGAAGGGTGAGTGGATCTTGAAGGGGTATGAGAGAGGTAAACCCACTGAGCTCACCACAGAGGTTTGGGATGGCCTCATCTATTATTCGCGCGATCCTGCCGCCACTAGAGTCGCACAGTCTTGCTCTGCCTCCCGTAACACGGTAGATGAGCACGGCCACGGGGCGATGCTTCACTCTACGGGCCAAAAACCCCCACGCTGCTGTCCGTATCGAGATGGTACGTAATTAATATTTAATTTAATTAATTTCTTTTATATAATATATTTATATATGCTAACTTTCTTAAATGTTTAATTTGTAGGTCAAAGAGACGGGACAGCTCCCGACTCTTATGGAACTTTACAAGAGGACCCACAAGAACAAGGCGGGCCGATTTGTAGATCCTAGGTCCGAGCAAATCTTCAATGAAATCGCTGACCGGTTCAAGGCGTCGAGATCCGACCTGACTGATGCAAACCAATTACCCATCACCTTATCCACGGTTGAAGTGGATAGGATTTACGAGGAGGTAAATTTTTAAAAATTATAATTTTTTAATTATTCATTTAATTTAACTTTAAATTTTTACTAACAATATTTATTTTTGGTTTTTAAGGTTGTCCACAAGAAAAATGGACGTACGTTGAGGATTTGTTCCGTCAACTATGTTCCGAGAGCGACATCGTCTTATGGTAAGAGACAGGATGACGAGGTCACTGAGCTGCGTAACGAGTTGGCCTCGACAAAAACTGCGTTCACAGCTCGTATGGGTGGATTCGAGGGCTTCTTGGACGTCATAGCGGCCACAAATCCGGAATGGGAGTCCTTGTTGAGGAACATGAGAGGAGGAGTGACGAGTTCTACCAGGCGATGAACGACTAGTTTTTTTTTTTTTTTCGTTCGTTGTATTCTAAACTTATTTATGTATAAATATATTTTTGTATTGATTTTTATTTTAAATTATATTTTTATTCATAATTTATTAATATAATTTATAATTATAATTATTTTTCTAATTATATTTTATTTTTAAAAATTCTGTATAAAATACGAAGTAGATTCCTCGCTAAGCTTACGAGGAAATAACTAGGAAAGACTAACGTGGTGTTTACCAGGCTTTACTTCCGAGTTTTTTATGTGTTTTACACGTGGAAGATTTACGTGGAAGTGACGAGGAAAACATAACGTGATACTTACGAGGAAAAACTTTCGTGGTACTTACGTGTACTTTACGTTTAAACATTTACATGTAATTGACGAGGAAATATATTCGTGGTGTTTACGAAGAATCTCAGCGACCTCCTTACGTGGAAATTTTACGTGGTCTTTACGACGAAATAGTGTACTTGGTCTTTACGACGAAACCACTTCCTTGCTGTGTGACGACGAATTGGCGAGTAAATATGCGTTACGACGAACGAGTAACGAGCAAAAGTGTTTCCTCGCTAATTCCTCGTAAGTCCTCTATTACGACAAACTCACGAGGAACAACGCCGTCGTTAATCTTGTGTTTTCTTGTAGTGCAATTTTATATGATAAGTTTAAAAAAGTTAGATTTATGACTTTGTATGTAGGATTTAAGTTTGGAGATTAGGGTATTAGATTTATTGTGTAGAATTAAGACTTAGTGTTTGAAGTTTAGAATTTAGATTTGTGATTATATTTTGGATGTGGTTTGAGGTTAAATTTTGAGTGTATGGTTTGAAATTTGATATAAGGTTTGGAATTAAGTTTGGGGGTTTAGAGCTTAGGATATACACCCCTAAAATATTATATATAAAAATATTATTTTTATCAAAACTCAAATTATCATTTTTATCCTTTATTTTTTTTATCAAATATATAAATTAAAATACAAAATTTTGATCAAATTTAAATTCACCAAAACTTTAATTCTACACTTAAACATATAATAAATTACAAAATCTAATTATCATTTTAAACCATATTGGCCTCGGTAATTTAAGATTCAGAAAAAGCAATGCTGCAGGTGACATTGTGAAATGTCTTTTGCTCTTTCGCAGGTGTGTCCAGCTAATCAAGTGTAACTTGACCATTCATAAATTCTCAATCATCATATCCAACTTATCAAGTGTACTTCTGCTGACATCTCTCGTGTTGGAATCAAGCAGAGATGGATGTATCCCTCTTAACATCTCCTTAAGATTTTCACCAAGCACCGAGCACAACTTTAGTCTTTCCAGCAAACGCTCTGCCTCTTCCAATCTTTTACTCTACAGTTTGAAAAGAGTACATTATATCATTAGAAAGTAATTGCAGAGATACTTGCACGTTCCATATCTAGAGATCAAATTCCTTTGGTGAAATGTTGGATACTAACATGAAAAAGGTAAAACTAACTTCCTTAAACCGATTTATTTTCTCAGCTTTGTTCCTTCTCAGCTCCCCCTAACTTCACACTAACGTTTTGAGCACTCTGCGATTAGAAACAAGTTGCAGAACTACAGAATGCATAAACAAATGGGTCCATAATACTCACCACACTGGCCAATACCAATCACGAGTTTCCCAGCAGAAGGGTGATGATCAAACTTCCATCTGTCACTACAGTACTTGAACAGTTCCCAAAGTGCTAAACTTTCTAACAACCCCACCAATGCAAGTGGCATCTGATATCTACAAAACCCACCAAAAAGAGACAAAGAAACACCAACAGAATACCACCACACACAACCAAAAGAAACAGAACAAAACCTCCACTCTTGTTGCATCAATATATGTACACGGTAAGCTCACTTACCCTGTGCTTTTCAATGGTTTCAAGAGCCTTCTCGTAGTTCCTAGGCAGCTTCACCCTCTCCCACAATTTCTTAGCCAATTTGGCGTGCAGTCTTCTTCTCAGCCACCAACAAACCGGAATGATCAAAGGTTAAGAGCGTAGCCACTTGCTCCTTCTTTATCCTCGTCTCCACTGTGAGATTACCCAAGGCACATAGAGAGCTAAGAGTTTCTCCTCTGAAACCAAACGTAGTCAAACTCCGAAGATCTGTGAAATCCTCCAATTTCGAAGTGTGGTGCTTAAGCGCGAGAACCTGAGGCACAAACAATAAAGAAATTGGATATACCTAGGTTCAATTTTGGCGACTCGACTCGTTGTCAGAACGACAGAGGACAGCAGCGGGTGAGACGTGCCAAATGACGGGGGAGAGGGGCGGCACGTGCAGGCATGTCGTGGCAGCTCTCCGACTGATCTTCATGCTCCCCACTTGTCTCCATGGGAGGAACACACCGGTGGCCTTAGATTCACGAAAAACGCAATGGTTTATAAGTTAAGAAGGATTTATCAAACGGATAAAACTAAGGTTTTAAGATGGAGCTGTTTTCAGTGTTACCTGCAACGACCTACGGTGATGGGCTGGTGGATCGGGTCTCCGTCGACGGACTCGATAACAATACGGTTTCAGATCTATTTGACGGCTCAGTCTCTGCAAGGATACCGCACTCAGGGTTTCTTAAAAATAAAATAATGGAAAATAGTTGTTTAAATAGGAATCTACCTAGGGTTTCATGTATTTCTAATTAAACTTGTTGGGCCAAATGGGCTTTTAGCTAAAGAATTATATTCATAATAAGTATATAATAACTTTTAATGTCTTACCAAATCTATACTGCTTTACAAATAATTTATAAAAATATTATAAATAGTTATAAATGATTTACCATGGATTACAAATGGAATTCTTTTTAGAAGACTTTCAGTAAGCTATGCATGGGGTTTTTAAGCCATAGTATTCATTATTGAAATTATTTATATAAACATATAAATAATTTATTAAATAAAAATAGAAATTATATATTAAAACAGAAGTTACTATGTTATTTTTTTGTTTACATGTTTATCATTGGAGAAATCTTCAAAAAATTGCTATAATAATATTAGTTGATGACTAAAAATAATTTTAAAACCAAATTTTATTTATTTAATTTTAAAATAATTAAAATGATGTGATAATTTCATATAAACATAAATGTATGATTATTGCAATGTACATCGAAAAATATTAAGTTAGTCCTCTAATAGGCAATCTTTGAATATTTGATGGGTTACTAAATATTCATTAATTATTTTTTCATCAAACTTATAGAAACTTTGCAACTGAAAATACTTTGTATGAAAGTTAAACTAGGTGATAAATCAGATAATGTTATAATTATAAAGTACTTAAAAACAGATTTTTTTTGGTTCACTGATCATGAATTTATTAATCATTTGATCAAAATGATGTAAAATAAATATTTTAGCGACGTAGATTAATATTATTGAGTTACAACTAAATCTTACGCTTCTAAAAATATAGCAATGATATTTTTTATTTTCAAATTTTTTAGATTTAAAAAATTCTATTTTTAATATTTCTAATTATTTATCAAAATTTACGATTGTATACATAATATAATTTCTTATAATAATTATATCCGTGAATTTGTAGGTAACCACCTAATAGACATTATTTGAGAAATGATTTTTCATGTGTCATCATCACATTGATTTTGAAAGAAAATGATGATATGCCATACTAGCAATGATGACATTGTTTGAAATTAATTGTGACAAGAACATTTACATTTAATTTTGTTTATATTTATAGTAAGTATTTTAGAATATAGTAATACATAATAGATCCTCATTAATATAACAATAAATAAGTAACAGTAGAAATAGTAATATAATAATATTTGAAAATTTTCCAAATATTATATAATTCTATTTTTATAATTATATAATTTGTTTTGCTAAATCAATTCTTCAAATTTTTTTCATTCTTTTTTTTTAAATGTAATTTTCTAGTCCCAATACCTTCAGTTCCTATTTAATATCTAAAATTTTTAGAAATATTTTTTTTTTAGTTTTTTTTGATAAATATATACCTAACAAAATTTTCTCTTAATTTTCTAGAATTAGATTAAATATATTTTAATCAAAATAATGGATAAAAATCTTTCAAAGATTATAACTTTAAATATATACATATATATATTATTAAATATAAACCTAAATAAGAAAATTTATCTTAATTTTTTCATATATATAAGTTAATTATTGTAAGAATATTATAAAATCTAAAAAATCAGAAAATTAAATTTTAAAATATAATTTTTAAATTTTTAATTTTGCACATGGTGCAAAAAAAAACACTCGATATAATACCCGCCGTTGAGACGATGGCGACTGAGGATCCAGCGACGATTGAGACGCTCTTGTCTTGACAAAAGGAGATCTCTTAGTGACTAAGCAAGCCGATAAAAGTCGCGAACGTATTTAGCTCAGTGCTCCTATGGATCGAGAGGAAGACATGACGAAGAGACATAGACGCTGTGGTGAGTTTGGCCCCAGTTGAAGAAGAATCGACGACGATGATTGAACCTTGAAGAGGAACATGAACGGCGTGATTCACATATAAGATTTGCAACATGAGGCATAGTGGTTTGAATCTTGCGGCTTTGATGCAACCACGACGACACACAAGCGTTATGGTAGGAGGCACAACTGTTGGGGTCCAGCGGTCTGAGTCAGACCGCGAAAGACGAGTTTGAAGATGACCAGGGGGTGGTGGTTGACTATAGCGGTGATTGGTTGACCGCAAAATTGAATCTGTGCTACTGGTTGTGTTAGCAGTAAAAACGTAGGCTGCTGCATTTGGCGATTGAGATTTTTAAGTTTAATCTGATTTGATCCGGTTTTGTTTAGACGAACCGGTACGAGTTTTGACCTCCTATATAGTTTTAGATCCCAAATTCTCTCATTTTCTCTCACGAAAACTTGTATACAATTTAAATTGTCATGTTTTTGATCTTTTAAGCAATCTTTTCATCATTTCTTATGTTCATAGTGATTATCTCTCCAATTATTATGTTTATCTCTAAACTTAACTTGTGTTTAGTAAGTAGTCACTTGTTAGATTCATGTATTAGTATTAGGTTGATTTAGTGATGATTTAGGATGTTTAGTGCTAATTTATATAATGCTTGCTTGATTAGTGTGTTTTAGGCTAGATTAAGATTGGAAAATCATGAATATAAATTATAGGTTATTTTATGCCGAGAAGGTATTCTATGAAATGCTTGAATGAACCAATTTAATTGCTTAGAATGTTAAATCAATGATAATGTATGCTTTTATTTGTGACTGTATGGAATTGTGATTAATGCATATACTTGAATGGGATTAGCCAATAGGTGTTGATGTTTATTGCATGATTATTATAAGGAGTAGAATCATGAAAGTGGGTTAATATGATTATGTGTTCATAAACCTAAGGATTAGCATCCTAAATTAGCATCAGATCACCTAATCAATTGCCACACGCCATGAGTAGGGGCGTCAAAATGGGTCATGAACCATGGGTTGACCCAACCCAAGTTGACCCATTAATCCAAATGAACTGTTTATTTTGATCCAATGGGTTAATGGGTTAACATGTTAATGGGTTAACAAGTTAATGGGTTAACAGGTTAAATAGGTCTATTGGGTTGGGTCAAATCTGACCCATTTAATTTTTAGTTAAAAAAAAAGAAACCCTAAAACTGTAAAATCGAACACGATTTTACGGTTTTGGCCGTAAAACGTGATTTATCGTTTTGGCGGAAAATCTCGATTTTACGGTTTTGGCGGGAAATCTCGATTTACGGTTTTGGCAGGAAACACGATTTTATGGTTTTGGCGGGAAACGCGATTTTACAGTGTTGGTAGAAAATCTCGATTTTACAATTTTGGCGGGAAATCTTGATTTTACAGTTTTGGCGGGAAATCTCGATTTTACGGTTTTGGCGGGAAACGCGATTTTACGGTTTTGGCATGAAAACGTGATTTTACGGTTTTGGCGGAAATCTCGATTTTACGGTTTTGGCATGGCGTGATTTTCACGGTTTTGGCGGAAATCTCGATTTTCTGATTTTGGCATGGCGTGATTTTACTATTTTGGCGGAAATCTCGATTTTATGGTTTTAGCGTGGAAGCGTGATTTTCACGGTTTTGGCGGGAAATCTCGATTTTATGGTTTTAGCGTGAAAACGTGATTTTACGGTTTTGGCGTGAAAACATGATTTGTTGAGAATATTTGTGTGAAGACACTCTCTGCCTTGCGTAATGTATTGAGAATATTTTGTCTTTTTTTTTTGGACTTGACTACTTATGTTTTTCCTATCTTATCACATAGAAAACACGTTTTTACGGTTTTGACGGGAAATCTCGATTTTATGGTTTTAAGCGTGGAAGCGTGATTTTCTGATTTTGGCGTGGCGTGATTTGTTGAGAATATTTGTGTGAAGACACTCTCTGCCTTGCGTAATGTGTTGAGAATATTTTGTCTTTTTTTTGGACTTGACTACTTATGTTTTCCCTATATTATCACACAGAAAAACATTGTAGTATGTAAATAATGTATCATCTTTAGGTCATTTACTACGTTTTAAGAGTACAGTTTGGGTTTCTCAATTCGATCAACTTGGTCTTAACTTAAAAATGATTCATTATAAAGATGTTGGGTTGATGGGTCAACCGTTAACCCATCTGGCCCATTTAATTTAATGGGTCATGACTCAAGCTAACCCATTTAATAAATGATTTGGGTTGATCCATGACCCATTAACAGTCAACCCATTTGGGTTATGGGTTGGGTTGACCCATTTGAACCATTTTGACACCCCTAGCCATGAGTCTACTTTTAAACCTTGATTACATATTTTTCTTGTTTAGTCGTTGATTGAATTTGAGTTCACTAACTTGTTTAAATTTTGGTCACTTTCACTGTTGGCTTAGATTAATCATGAACTTATATTCTCCTTGTCTTGAACTACCTAGGATAGTTTGACACCTTGCTATAATGGCACAATTGTTCTTGAAACTAGAGTGTTTTGGGAATTAAACTTTTTTACACATCAACAATCATTTGTATGTCTTTGGCTTTATTTTGGCATATGAATCGTCTTCAAACCATTTGGTGAAATAGTTAGTCATGACACATGAACTGCCTTTGTTGTGACATTCATTGATGTTCATGGCCGATCACGAGAAAGGATAAGGTGATGTTGTGGTCTTTAGGAGCTCGGTTTGCACATGTATTGGTCTCCATGTAGTTGAAACTTTTCTCATTGAGCTGCAAAAGCTTCAGAATTTGTCATCATAGTTGGCCGAAAGAAGCCTCGGTTGACTTCCATTGTTAGGACTTGTTTACCTATGTGGTTGCCTCTTTCACCTCTGTGTATTTACCTTATTACCATGTCGATCTGATCCCCTGAGATGTATTTTAGAAGCATCCTGGTAATGTTTCATCTGTAAAAGTGTCCATCTATTAGGCAGTAATGAAAAGCTTTTGGCTCGGGGGAATCGAGCCGCCATTTACAGGAAGGCATCGTCACGTTCGTGATATACATGTAGATTTCCTCTTGCCAGTTGGTTCGAGGCGGACAATTTTCCTTGCTTGATTATAGTTCATCATCGTTGCTTTTGTTGATGGCAAGTTCGATGATTGCGCATTTGCCTTTCGACGCGCTTATGCTTGGCCAATCAGTGCTGCCTACTAGTATAATCCTTCTCACTGTTGGATATGACACTGAGGCAAGGGGCTGGATTTTGGGTGAGGGTGAACGACTTAAATTTTTGCTACTTCTGGACGAGTTTGAGATCGGCATAAATTCAATATTTTCGACATCATATTCTCTGCTGAACTAGTTTGTGATGAGCTGTGAATCGCAGAAGGCTTGAATATTGGTCACACCAATTTCTTTTGTGATTCTTCATCCCACTATAAAGGCTTCATATTCAGCTTTGTTGTTTTTGTCTGAAATTTTAACTATTACTTCATTCTATTTCAATCAATTTGGCTTCTGTCTGTATATGCTTTAGTGGTTTGATCTGGGCTGATGAAAGTTTGTTACTTTCTCAGTTTCAGCTTCTTGAAATGCTTAATTGGTTTCTGGGTTAGTGATCGATTGAAGAGGGTTTGATCGATTGTTTCCGGGTTTTGAAAATGCAAGGAGATCCGTCTCCGGTTATCAAACCATCAACGAGCAGCCGTTCACGAGTCGCTCCGGACAAGTCATCTTACACCTCTCAGCTTGGCCATCAAGGAGCTTGTGGAGAACAGTCTCGACGCCGGAACCACCAGTATCGAAATCACCTCCGTGACTACGGCGTAGACTACTTCCAAGTCATCGGCAACTGCTGTGGTATTTCCCCATCCAATTTCAAGGTAACAATCTCATCCTTGGTGTGTATCTCACGCACCACAGCCGTTGATTTTTGGTAACCCGTCGTCACCATTTGGTCGTCGGTGACAGTCAGCAATACGGCCGAGTCGACTCGACGAGTCAACCTGGTATGATTGACTTAGTTAAATTTAACTAGGATTTGGTTAGGCTAAATCGGTTGGTTAGGTTAATTGAATTGCAGTTAGATTAAATCGGTTAGTTTAATTAATTTAATTTTGGTTAAGGAAAACTAGATGGTCCAATTGAAATGTATTTCATTTAAAAAACAATTGTTGGTCAAATTAATTTTAATCTGGTCAAGGGTTAACCGGCTTAGGTCAGAGTTGTTCGGGTTTACCTTTGACCAGCGGATAGACTTTTTGCTGAATTTGACCGGCCCGTCGGTTATCCGTTTTGACCGTTTGCAAAGCGTTATGACTCGATTTTTCGTCCTGATTTTAGATTTGGAATCAGTCTGAGCAGCTGGATGATACGTGCTCAAGTTACCCTAGAGCAACTTTACTCTCTCAAATAAGAGGTTCAGTTATAGTACTTAGGGATCAAATCAACATAGAGCTAGGGCACACTATAGATCCTAATCAGCAGTGATTAAGCTAGGTTGATCAATTATTAAAGTAAATAGCAGGGTGAACAAGGTAGTTGTTCAGATGGTTGGATTGAAGTTTGTAAAGAATTATGAGAAAGCTTTAGACTTAGAGTTTCTATTCAGGTAATAAGGATTATAATGATATAGAAGCTAATGTTTCATGCAAGATATTATGGAACTCAACTTAAATAATAATCTGGCAACTTCCGTTTGTTTAGATCATCTATTGACTAGATCTAAGATCTTCAACTCTCGTTGTCGATTAGAGAAAGTGTTGATCGGTTATTCTATAGAATATCGATCGATACACCTTTTGAAATGTTGATCGATCAATCTATAGGATTGTCGAACGATGTTCTTCTAGCAAGCCTTATGATCGGGTTGAAATAATGTTCACTAGGATTCCTAGATCAACTTTCGCATGTTTCTAGCAATCCTAGCTCAATAAGATTCAGTTCAGATAAGAGACCAAGCTATCACTTGTGCCTAATTATTCTAAGATCAGAGTTCTAGTTAGCTATTCCAGAACACAAGCAATAAGAACAATCCTATTGATAAATATCACAACTTATGAGTTCTATATTTAGGGCTAATCTTTCATAACCTATTTAAACCCTAAACCTAATAAGTGAATTACTCAGACATGGCTAAGCAAAACATAAATAAAGATAACAAAAACTGCATAGATAGATTAAGGATATAAAAACTGGAGTTCCAGTGACAAGCTCTGAAGGAGTCTTGGATCTTTTCTCCAAATCTACTAAAAACCCTAAAACCTTTTGTTGTGTGAAAGAATAAAAATAAGAAAGCGTGTGTTGCCTAACACAATGGCAGAGCACATAAATATTAGGTTAAAAACTCGTCCGGGGTAATCTTGTAATTAAGTGGAATCTTGGGCTTTAAGTCGGCTAGAACCAAGTCCGGCCTTGCGCGCTTCGCTGTCGATCGATGGCACAGCGTGTGCATCGACCGATTATTGACTCTGAATGTCGACCTCTGGTCTGGTTTGATGGTCAGCTCGGGTAACTTCTCCTTTTAACTCTATAATGCCCCAAAACACCACTTTATTTCAAAAAACCCTTGAACCTGTAAATTTGCTAAATAGACTCCCAAACAGAACTATTATATCCTAAAACACTTATATACCATGGCTAATAATGGGTAAAATCCATAGTATATCATTGGAGTTCATAGACATTATTTTTTCAAATAGCTAAAGTGAGGGCTATTTCATTAAATCTCGTACTATTATAGAACTCTTCCTATGTTAGTTTAGATTTTGACACATGATGTGTATGTTAGAATTGAGTCTGTCTGAGTCATGTATGGTAGTTTGTTTATCCACTGTAAAACGGAACTAGGGGTCAAGAGGATTTAGCCGTTGATTAGATTTTTGATGTTAAGTGATATATTATGTATGGTATATGTGGAGCTTGCGAGGGCCAAAAACAGTTGATCTAGCGACGCAGGTGTTTGAGAGATTGCGAGTAGCAAAGAAGTTTGAATATCAATGCATAGAAGAGATTGCGGGATTACAGAGACGGATATATGTATTATTGACACAATTTGATATCATATATGCTTATGAGGAGAATGCGGGGTGTATGGACTGGTTATGCACTATCATCGCATTGTTTATTTTTTGCGATGCTTTAGACATCTTGTTTGTTCATATTAGAGCTAATCTCACATACCTCAATGAGTGACTCCCCTATTACTTAACCCTCATTCTTTCCCCTATTACTTAACCCTCTTTCTTTCCTCTTTCAGGTGAGACTGACGAGTAGGAGTGATTCATTTTGGAGCAGTGCTTTTGGGCGTTTCTACTTCTTTCCCTTTTCAGACTTTCGATTTTATGCTTTTATCGATATTTTGGGTTTTATTTCATTTGTTGGATTATGGTGTTTATGTGACTTTTGAGAAGTAAAAATGGAGATTTTCAGAGATAATTATTTCTTATTTTATTTTGAAAAATGCAAATTTTACATTTTGGTATCAAGTCCAGATTTCATCCCGGCCCCGACCTTGGATGGCGATTTGTGAGGATCAGTCTTAATTGGTTTATACGATGATACAAGATGCAACTCGGCAAGCTGCCCAGGAAGCTGTCCTGATCAGCGGCTCACTAATTGATCAAGATGCCTCATGGCAGATGATACATCCAGCTAGCAAGGAAGCTTTGGAATTAGTTCAGCAGGTTGCCCAGGAGTCAGCTAGGAAATCTGCCTGGATAGCTGCACATGAGGTTGCTCGACAGATGGCTGCAGTCAGCAGGGTCAGCAGATTCCACATGGTCCTCAGGTTCATGTACAGCATGGTCCTCAGGTTCAGGTACAGTATGGTCTGCAGATCCATTTGCAGAAGGTTCCGTCGGTTTAGGTTCAGCGGGACCATCAGATTCTTGGTCAGAAGCCTCATGTTCATCGTGTTTTAGGGGTTATTCAGGTTCCACTGCCGCCACCCGCCATCCAGTGCAGTTACCTACGTGTGATGAGACGCTCATCGGAATATGGGACAGATGAAGAACGTGGATTTGGAGCCCTTTAGGCGAAGAGTGGATGGTAAAGTTGCTCATGATTGGAAATATAGACTCTGTATATGTTTGGCGACTATCATGTGCCCGCTACGGCTCTGCCTTATTATCGTTGAGATATATATTAGTGGAGATGCAGCTGTATGGTGGGGTGAAGTGCGATCAATGCATTGTGGTCTTGGCGATTTGAACTAAGAAGATTTGACCCACTTTTACCCATGGTATATAGGTGTTTTAAGATATGTTTATTATGTTTTGGAGTCTTTTTAGAGTATTTACAGGTTCAGGTACGTTTTGGAGGAAAGTGGTGATTTGGTGCCTTTTCGAGCCTTTGAGTGCAGAACTTCACAGACGCATTAGATGTTTATCTATGGATGCAGACCTTCCCATAGGCGATTGAGCTGATCTTTTGACACAAGATAGATCTTTGATTTAGCTTTCCAATACCGCAAGTTTTAGGTGAATCCAACGGTTAGATCAGAAGTTATGCCCGATTTACTGAAGAGTGGTCATTCTGCCTCGCGTGAGGAAGCTATCGAGAAGAGGAACGTATGTCGATCGATGCAGCACTCTTGACATCGATCGACGGTGATGCCAGAATGTGGGCCGAGTTTATTTAATGACCAACTGAAGCCCACAAGCAACCACAAATTACCAGAATACCCTTGGACAACCTAAAATCCTATTTATGTTATTTCTAACCCATTGTTGACGGCTACGCTCTTTACGCTTTATTCTATTGTTCTTATTTAGAAGAGAAGGGAGTAACTCCATCAGAGTCCTCCTGGAACTCCACTTGTTTTGGTTTTGGTTTTATTTATATTTATGCTTTTATATATATTCATCTATGATTTCTGTGACAAACTTTATGTCTGAATAGATCCACCTGTTAGGTTTAGGGTTCAGATAGGTTATGTGGGATTAGCCCCAAATATAGAATTGCTAAGTTGTGATATTCATCATTGAGACTGTTCTTATTGATTGTGTTCTAGAGTCATGAACTAGAACCATGATCTTAGAATCATTAGGCACAAGCGAAAGCTTGGGTTCTTATCTGACTTGTCTTCTCTGAGTTAGGATTGATAGAAACAAACAAAAGTTTCTCTAGAAACCCTGGTAAACATATAGTCAACCCGCGCTAAACGCTTACTAGAAGCGTGTCGATCGATTCTCCTATAGATATATCGATCGACGCGACGAAAATCATATCGATCGATTCTCCTTTAGAGAAATCAATCGACGCTTCTAAGATTCGACATCGAGAGTCGAAGGTCTTGGATCTAGTAATAGATAACTTAGAAATCAAAAGTTGATCGGTTATTCTAATATTTGAGTTTTATAATATCATGCTTTAGTCTCTATATCATTATAATCCTGATTTCCTGAATATAAACCCTATATCTAGCAACCCATCATTCGACCAAGCAACTCTCTGCCAAGCTGAACAATTGTCTTTTTCAACTTGTTTACTGCTTTATTTATTGCTTGCTATATTTACTGCTTTAAACCTATTAGCCTAGCTTAATCATATAACTATTAGATCTTTTTGGTTCCCTAGCTCCTTGTGAATTAGATCCCTGAGTACTACAACTGAACCTCTTATTTGAGAGAGTAATTCACTCCTTAGGGTAGTTTGAGTGATATCAAATTTGGCGCCATTTCCGGGGAGCTTTGATCGCCATTAGATCTTATCTAGTTAGATTTAGTCTAGGTTTTACTACAGTTCTTAAAAAAAACTCATAAATTTTTTTCTTCTATTTCAGGTAATAAATCTTGGTACCAGAAAACAATGAAGAGAGGATTTCTAGGTCCTTCAAACAAGGAGCCTGCTTGTTTATGCACGATCCGTAAATATACGAGGGAAATATCGATCGACACCCTCCAAGCAGCATCGATTGACAGCGTGAACCAAACATCGAACGACACTGTTCATCATGTGTCCGAAAACACTATTCATCCTGGTATTGTTCATCATATTATTGTTCATCATGGTACTGTTCATCACAATATTTTTCATCGCACTACTATTCACCCAGGTACTGTTCATCTTGCTACTATTTATCGTGACACTGTTCATCTCCCGTCGATCGACACTGTTCATCCCGTGTCGATCGACATTGTTCATCTCCCGTCGATCGACACTGTTCATCTCCCGTCGATCGACACTGTTCATCGCGACACTGTTCATTGCAACATTGTTCATCCAAACATTGTTCATGGCGACACTGTTAATTCAAACATTGTTCATCGTGACACTGTTCATGGCGACACTGTTCATCGAAACAGTATTCATCCCGACACTGCTCGTCGAATGTCGAACAACGTTACCAGCATGGAGACAGAGAAGGTCGAAGTGCTCATACTTAAGATCGACAAGAATGGTATCTGGCGAGACAGGAAGGTAAATCTCGCAGCCGACGGAGACAATTGATTATTGCAGAGGGTGCTGTAATCCCTGATGTGATTGATGTTGCTGAGATAAATAACTTTGATCCGAACCGCCAATGGTATGATTGGGGAAGTGAGGACCCTTTCCAAGGTCTTCCTCATGAAGATCCCAAAGACCATATCAAGGAACTTGAGGAGTTAGCCTCAACAAGCGAGCAGAACGAAGTATCTGTAGACAACATTATCTGCAAGATTTTTCCTTATTCTCTATCTGGAGATACATTTAGCTAGTTCAGTCAACTGCAGCCAAGATCTTTAACATGTTGGAAGGACATTAAAACTGGCTTCCTCAACAAATTTCTCTATGAAGTTGCAGCAATTCGACAGAGGAAGCTTGATGATATGTTAAACGCGATGATTAAAGGTCGAGAGAAGGAATTGATATCTAGATTCTGTCAGATGTTGGGTATAGTCTACACTGAGACGAATGATGAATCTGAAACCATGAGCACTCACATCAAGAAGCCAGACATTCATGTTCAACATGCAGATGAGGGTACGAAGAAGGACGAACTGAACAGAGGACAATTGGTCAACCATAATACAGTAGAGGATGATGAACAACATGGATCTGGAGACCTGAGTGGAGTTAAAGAAGCTGATACTAGTGATCCAACCTCAAAATTGATCGACACAGACTTTTGTCATTGATCGATACCTCTCGAAATCCCTGAAAAATCGAGTTGTCCTGAGGACATTGAAGACACGACATAGAAGATCACTGATGTATCAAGCTGTTACCTTTCTCCATATGTAGACAAAGAGATCACCATGGAAGATTTCTTTGAGCTAGAAAAATTCTTGGAGCTAGAGGGTGGAGAACAGCTTGGAGATTTGGATTTGAGTGAAGAAGTAACTATGGAAGACTTCTTGGAGCTGGAGGAATGGCTTGAGAATATGGATCAGAACTCGAAGCAAAAGCTTCATGACAATCAGCAAACTTTGGGAAAAGCTCTAGAAACTTCACCAAAGGCAGACATTGATCAACATAAACCTAATAAGATCGATCGATGTCCACCTGAGAGTATCAACCAACATCACCCACCTAATATCGATCGACAACCACCCGACGGAATCGATCTGCACCCACCCTATATCATCGATCACCACCCACTGGAAAGCATCGATCGACACCAACCTGATGAGATCGATCGATATCAACTCTCCATCATCGATCTACACCCACCCTACATCATCGATCGACATCCACCAGATAGGATCGATCGACACCCACCCGATTGCATTGATCGACACTCATGTTTGGATGAACTATCAGGATACATGATTGAATGAGAACCTATTATGGATAGAATGCAAAAGTGTGAGACCTCACATCTTGCTGTCCCCGAACATCACAGACAACTTACATGCGCAAAAGAAGCTGCTGGGTTTCACAAAAGAGTGAAAAGGATACATGACCCTATGAAGTTTGTTGTTCCCTGCGATGTTTCTGAAGTTGAATCGCCTATTCCATCAGACATAAATGAGCTTCAAGGATATTCCATGGGGGTACTTTATGATCTTCAACATGCAGTAGGTTCTCAGAGAAGGTCGAAACTCAGAAGTGACGTCGACGGAGGTCCCGCAACACCAGTATCGAACGACATCAGCAAAACGGAATCGATCGACACTACCACTTCATCATCGATCGACACTAACACTTCATCATCGATCGACACCGACCAGATACCATCGATCGATATCTGTCGCAAATCAGAGCAAAATGAGTTTGAAGTGTGTCAAACTCTTTTTGATGGAGGCACCACCACGCGATCAGACAAGTCTGGGGAAAAGATGAGGAAGAATTGGAAAAAGAGAAAAAAGACCAAAGGGAGTACTCAGTTATCATTGATTCCTCACTTCTCAGACGGTGTCAGGAAATCCAGAGTGTGCAGCAGATTTTTTTCACAGCCATCTGCAAAGCTTCGAGCACTCCTTATTGCTGAGATGATAGACAAAGAAGAAGAGTCTATCGAGGAGGCATATCATATATACAGACTTGGTAATTTCTTGAGAGAGAGCAGACAGACAAATAGGGACATTGAGCTGCTATTCAACAAGGTCAGCTGTAAGCCTAAGAAGACTCTGAAGAAGGAACAAGATCTTGGGAAGTTCCTGATTCCATGCTCTATACATAGCCAAAATTTGCCAAACGTCCTCTGTAATACTGGATCTGCAGTCAGCATCATGGCCAAAGACACTACTAAACTATTAGGACTAAAGATGGAACCTTCTCAAGATAGTTTCACTTTCGTGGATAACTCCAAGGTAAACTCAGTAGGCATGATCAAGGATATTAAGGTGGAGATAGGAGAATGCAATATCCCTATGGACTTTCATGTTATGGAAATAAAATCAGGCAAGACATCTTCCCTTCCTTTTGGAAGAACCTTCATGGCTACAATGGGAACAGTTTATGATCTCAAAAAGAATAAGATGTGTCTGGCTAATGTAGATGAAATTGTCTTCTATGATCCCGTGGAGAAGAAGACATGTGAGGAGTTTATTTCTTGCATAGAGATGTTTGAAGATCCAGCACCTATAGCGGATTCAGATCGCTGGCCTGCAAATCCAGGATTAGCATCGATTGATAGAAAGCCTACGACATCCGTTGACACACAGTCTTCAGAATCGATTGGCACGCTTTCAGCATCGGTCGACATCCCCTATATTTCATAATAGACCGAGACAGAAAAGTCTAATTCTGGGGGAAAGATCAGTAATAGGAAGAAGAAAACGAAAAGGAATATGAATGCATATTTCCTGTTACTAGTACCTTCGCAATGTCAGAAGGGAAGTCTTTAGTATAGAGTGCGTTGCAGAGGTGGTCATGAAACTTTTACCAAGGTTATAGTGTGATGTGATCCACAGCTGAGAGATAAAGGAGAAGTTTCAGCAAGAGCTTCTATCAACTACATCAACAAAATGAGGAAAAGAGACACTGAAACTTGTACTCGAGCAAGTTCTCATTCTCATCCTGACTAAATCAGATCTCCAGAAGTCAAGATAATGACTGAAAATAAGCGCTGAGTGGGAGGCAACCCACTGTTAGGTTTGTTTTAAATTTGGTTTTAATTTCATTTATTACTGATTCTTGTATTTATTAATTACAGGTAAAAAAATGAACAGCGTCGAGCAACACTGTAGCAAGAAACTCGATCGACACTGTAACAAGAAAATTGATTGACACTGTAGCAGGAAAATAGATCGACACTGTAGAAAAGTTACTATAGCTGCGTTATTGTAGCAGTGTTATTGTAGCAGAGTCACTGTTCATCGGGGGAAAAAAATTTGGTATTCTTTTCATTTATCACTTAATTTTCGTGTTTTAATTATATCAGGTAAAAGGAAAAAGGATCCGAGGAAGACGAGTTTGTAAAAGAATCGAGGATGATACGTAGCATCGATCGACAGAGCATCAAGAGTATCGATCGCCACTTAACTGCATTGGTCGACACTCATATCCAAAGCAGGTATACCGTTCTTCCTCGTTAAATATTGTCCTTATGATTTATTTTTCCACCGATCTTAGACTGAATAACACTGGTGATAGTGTTGTTTAAGTCTGGGGGAGGTTCTACTGATATTGTGTTATAGTTAGTGAAAAAAAGAAAGAGGTAGACAATTGCTCAGCACATTGACCGATTGAGACCAGCTCGATATCGATCGATAGCACGTCATCAACAACGATCGGGTGTCGCTTCATTGTGTCACATGATTGTTCTAGCCATCGACCGATGAGACCATGTTGATATCGTTCGACAGCGTTTTAGTAACAACGATCTATTGTCACTTCATTGTGTCGATCGATACTAGCATCAATGAGCAGGTTATCATTCTTACTTGTTATATTGAGTACTTATGATTTATATCTCAACTAATATATAGGAAAATGAGTGATTAATTTATAAATTTATCTTTGTAAGTAAAGTAAAACCGGAAGTAGTTAATAGCTATTTTTTATGATTCTGGTATTCGGATGTTTTCGAAAGAGATCTGATTAGTATCTGATGATTATCCACTGAAACTAAATCGAGGAGTTCACTGAAGATATCCAAAAGACTGCTTTTTTCATTCCTTTTAATTGATGGTGGCCAGAACTCGAATTTAAATGATGGAAATCATAGCCATGAACCCTTTACCATGAGACGATAAGTGTTTGGTTTAAAACTGGTTCTTACGTAAAGAATCGGTCTTTGTAACTTTGGGTCCGAATGGTGACGGCGGAATTGATATTAAAAGCGGTGCAGAATTAAAGTGCGGGACGGTACAACTGCAGTTCGTGCGGTTTGCGGGATAAGTGCGGTTTTGGTAAAATAAGCGGTACGAAATTGTGTTGATTGGTGAAATATGAAAATATGTTTTTTGCAGATTTGAACAATTAAAAGGTATTTTAAAAAAAAATTGTAAAATGTTATATATCAATACAATCAATATAATTCAAAATTAAAATTTTCTATTTAGTGTTGTTATTGGTGTAAATTATTTTTTGAAATATAAATACCAAAATTCATATGAATTAAACTTTTAAATTACATATATAAAATAAAAAGTAAGAAAAATACAATTAAAAATTATCGATTATTTTAATTTTCCCATAACATATTTGCAATAAATACAATAATTATAATATTATTTATATATGTGAATAATTCTTTTGGTTTCATCACAATACTTCACTTTGAATAATTAACTAACATCATTACTAATCACTTTTACTAATTATGCTATAGATTATACCAACACTTCAAAGGTGAGAGTATATTAAAGTTTATACAACATTATTTAATATCTATATATAATATATAAATAATACAACTGCAAATCATACCTTTAACTGTCTGTATGTTCTTCCAAGAAATTTTTTTGACAACACAGGCAAAAGAAAAGAACGCAAGGTGGTGATATGAGTTGAATTATTTCACGTATCCTAGTAATATATAGGCAAGAAGATTAATTAAAAAAAAGTATTTGTTACATACTGTACAGAGGCGTTTTTCAAGCGGACCGCATGGTTTTTTTGTATGGGCTTTACATTATATGCACGAGCACACACGTGCGGAAAGAGACAAAGACAAGTAAGGGAATGGGATCCACATGAACAGTGAGACTATGTGAGTCCAAGCCACGAGGCATCGTAGTCTACAAACGGCTAATTTTCTGACATGTGGGTTCACGTTTTAACCCACTATCTTGATACCTTCAAAATTTAGCAAACTCAAGGACTATTATTTTGCTAAATTTCGTAGCTCGTCAGGAATCTTTGCATATTTACAAGTAAATTTGTTTTCTTGAAATTTGAAAACGCGTTGTCGGTATAATTTTTCTCTTTTGGTCAAAGCGTTGTCGTTTAAGTTATATAGCTCCATTTGTTATTTTTCTTTGTGACAGCTGCTGCATATGCATTTATGCAATTATCTTATTTCATACAAAAAAGATAGATAATAGTATGTCGCTTTGAACTGAGGTGCAATTATCAAGGCGTAGACTTAAGGTTTTTTTAGACTTTGGGTTTTTAATTTAATTTTAAATTGAATTATTTAGTTTTTATGTTATTTGGCTTTGAAAATTTTAAAAAATCATTTAAATATTTACAAAATTTAGTACAGTTTCCATTTAATTATTTTAATTTAATTAGTTCAGTTAATAAGTTAGAAATGAAATGTATAAAGATTCTACAGTTAAAAGAAGTAAAGTTTGCAACAAACTATTTTCAATTGGTGAAGATAATATCTGAACCGACGAAATAGTCAATTTTCAAGTTTTTTTTAAAGAAAGTACAATGATCTAAGATGTTTTTTTTCTTTCTCATTTCTCATTCCAACATATTTCCAAAGTAAAAAATACAAAAATGAATAAACTTACATGAGATACTCGAAATTTTCCTTCAGTTATGTATTATGTTACACTTCAAATCAAGTTTGGACTCTCGAACTGGCTTAAATCGTAGTATAGATTTTTATTATCCTTTTATTGTCAAAAAGTTAACAATCACCTGATATCCAAACAAAATTTATGTTCAGTTCAGTTCCAATATTTTTAAATAATTTTAGATACATAGTTAAAAAGTCACATAGTCCGGAGTTTTCAGTTTAAATATTAAGTAATTTGATTGTTCAAATGATAATATTATATATCTAAAATAATTCTAAGTATTTTGCATAATTTTTTTTGAATAATTCAAGTTTTGGATAACTGAGTTTATAAATATTATTTTGGAGATATTTAACTATTTAGAAAATAAATATAATTAATATTTTATGTATATAATTTGTGTATTAAGGATATTTTGTTTTTGGTTCGATTCTAAGATATAAAACTCATCGGATAGTTATTAAATTTGATTCAGTTTTGTTTTTTTTCGGCTTAGCTCCCATGCTAGTCAATATATTTGCCCAACGGATAAATATAATATGAACTTTTAAATTATCCCAACCAGAAATTAGATTAAGATTCGGGGGAGTGGTGATCTAGTGGTTTCCATTAGAGGAAGAGTTGTCCTATTGGTCTAGGTCAGGGATCGATTTCCCTCTAGTGCGAAATTATTAACTCCACATATGGCCATGCGGATATAGACACATGCTTACGGTCGATTTAAATACCTATGAGAGGGTCTATCCGTAGACTGCACCTCTCACCCGAGGATTAGGTTTGTTGTGTCTTTAATAGATCTAGGTTTAACCCTTTTTTTTACAAAAAAAAAAAGAAATTAGATTAAGAAAACCGAGCTTTACGGTTACAATCACAGTAAAATAAGAGTTATAAAGAATATGTGAACAAATCTGAGATATTGATTGCCGTCTGAAATTGAGATAATTTGGATTTGCTTCATTTTTGCCTGAATAGAAAAAGTGCCCTCTATATCCTTGTTGTTTATTAGACCTTGAATTATTATCCGAGATCTAGATTCGATCCGAGATCCAATCCGGATCCGCTCCGAAAATCTAGATATTCGGAGGAGCCGAATCCGGATCCGGATAGTAAAATATTCGATCCGTCAAAACCGGATCCGGATCTAGATATCTAAATTTTTTAGTCCGGATATCCGGATCCGTAATTTTTATTAATAATTATTTTTAAAATAGTAATACCTATATATAAAAACTAGTTTTGTTTATTATATTTTCATTTTTATAATAGTATATATAGCTTTTATATAAAATTTGTAATAGCATATATAAAAATAATTAAAAATATTGTATACTTTTTTATTTTTAAATTATTGTTAATATTTTATATATTTTAATATTATTATTTTATTTATTTTAAGGTTTCAAATCCGGATCCGAATATCCGCCGGATATAATAATTTTTAGAAGGATATCCGACATCCGGATATCTGAGAACCCCAGATCCGGATAAGGATAGTAAAATCATGGATCCGCCGAATAAGTATCCGGATTCGGATACTTGGAAAGTCCCCAGATATCCGATCCGTTCCACCCATATTGTTTATACCAATTGTGTAAAACAAGAACCTTGAGAATGAAATATATTTGATTAGTCATTCATTTCTAGCTGACGAAAAGCCAGCAAACTTACCAAACATGGTGGGGTCGGCGTGCAATGTAAAACTCTATTATTGATTTTTACTTAAATTTTTGATATTTTATACAAACAAACGCAGAGCTCACAAATGCATATCTAAGGCACGACTACTTGACTATCTAGTATGCATACACCTATCCAGTGGATTACAGTCAATTAAACATTATGTCTAAATAGCATAATTCTCTTTGAAACAAGAGGAGCATACAATAATGTTTTAATGATTCGTTTAAACAAAAAAAAAATGATTCAGATTCATAAAAAAGAACCCATCAATTGTCCAGATGATTAGCTGTTAACTCTAATCATACACTGTCATGTGAAATATGCAGAAGTGGAGAAGGTGATGCAAACAATATGGCATGTGGATGAATATACTGAATATACGAACATCAGCTAAGAAAATGATAATTAATAACTTAATTTCCGTTGAAATTTTAAGACTCGGTCTTAGGCTATTTACCACCCACCACCACCACTTTACTAGAAGTAGCTAGTAGTGTCACTCAGTTCCCACGACACCACTCTCTCTGGTAACCCTGATCTTTTTCCCTCTATCTCTTTGTGTGGCTCCTTTATCTTCCCCTCTCTGGTCTTCTCTCTCTTCTCTCCGTAAGCAAGAGAATGAATTATCTCAGAGCTTTCATCTTCCTAGTCCTTATTCTCTCAGCCATCTCACTCTCAGGTAATGTTACTTCCTTTTTTTTTCCTTTAGTAAGATTACATTACACATACATTCTCATTCTCACTTATTTTGTTTATCTTCTTTTTGCAGATGCAGGTTCCGTTGGTGTCAACTACGGCCGAATCTCCGACGAACTACCATCAGCATTCAAAGTAGTACAGCTGCTTAAATCCCAAGGAATAGACCGGGTCAAAATCTTTGACGCCGACCCGGCTGTTCTCAAAGCCTTATCCGGATCTGGAATCCGGGTCACAGTAGATCTCCCAAACGAAATGCTTTTCTCAGCCGCCAAACGCCCTTCCTTCGCCGCTTCATGGGTCAAACGCAATGTAGTAGCTTACCATCCTTCGACGCAGATCGAATCAATCGCGGTAGGAAACGAAGTCTTCGTAGATCCACACAACACAACCAATTACTTAATCCCAGCTATGAGAAACATCCACAAAGCTCTCGTCAGTTACAACCTCCACTCCTCCATTAAAATCTCATCTCCTCTAGCCCTAAGCGCGCTTCAAAACTCTTACCCTTCTTCCTCTGGATCTTTCCGACCAGAACTCGTTGATGTCGTCATTAGACCGATGTTGGATTTCTTACGCGAAACCGGTTCGAGACTCATGATCAATGTCTATCCTTTCTTCGCATACGAAGGAAACTCAGATGTGATCCCTCTCGACTACGCTTTGCTTAGAGAGAATCCAGGAATGGTTGATTCCGGTAACGGATTGAGATACTTCAACCTCTTCGACGCGCAGATCGACGCCGTCTTCGCAGCTATGTCGGCGTTGAAGTACGACGACATTGAGATTATCGTGACGGAGACTGGATGGCCGTCGAAAGGAGACGAGAACGAGATCGGAGCCAGCGTGGCAAACGCAGCGTCGTACAACGGAAACTTAATCCGTCGGATTTTAACCGGAGGTGGAACTCCGTTACGTCCCAAAGCAGATCTCACCGTTTATCTCTTCGCTCTCTTCAACGAGAACAAGAAGTTCGGACCTACGTCGGAGAGAAACTACGGTCTCTTCTTCCCCGACGAGAAAAAAGTCTACGACATTCCTTTCACGCAGGAAGGGTTGAAGCATTACCACGACGGTGGTCATAATACTCCTCCGTCCACCGGAAATCAGCAAGTCACGCCTCCGAACAACGGTGGTGGTGTGTCGAAGAGCTTGACGGGGAGCACGTGGTGTGTGGCTAATGGTGATGCGGGTAAGGAACGGCTACAGGGTGGTCTAGATTACGCTTGTGGTGAAGGAGGTGCTGATTGCCGTCCGATCCAGCGTGGTGCCCCGTGTTACAGTCCAGATACGCTTGAGGCGCACGCTTCCTTTGCTTTCAATAGTTATTACCAGAAGAAAGGTCGTGCCGGAGGTAGCTGTTACTTCGGCGGCGCCGCTTATGTCGTCAGCCAACCACCAAGTGCGTATTTTTACCTCTGCTTTTACTAATTTATTTATATTCCAGCGCAATTTAAGAGTAGGTATGGGGTTCCATGCTTTCTTACACCTTTAGGGTTGCGCATTTTAATTGGACTATATGTGGTCAAAATATTGAGAGAAATGTTCCCACGTGAACGTCTATTATTAGTAGTGATTGGTACACGACGTGATGTCTACAGAAATGTGATCCAGGAAATAGTTTGTTTATTTATTTACGGGCTGGGTTTAAAGAGAATCCTATGATTCTTTTGGGGTTTCAACTTGGATTAATTTAGTTGTAGCCTCGTGGGTGTACATAAAATCGTATGTTAAAGAAGCTGATTTGTTTAATTTAATGTGAATATGCAGAGTACGGAAGATGCGAATTTCCGACAGGATATTAAAGGAAGAAGAGAATCCAAGGGAGAAAATTTATTGTGCCATATATATTCGTTTCTTGGTTGTGTTTTGTTTAGGCGGAAGTTCTTAGTTAATTTTTGGAAACTTTTAATTTTATGTTGTTAATATCGACTGAAACGATGTTCTTGATATTTACTATTTAGGTAACGAAATTAGTATTCTGCCATATATATTCGTATATTGGTTGTGTTTTGTTTAGGCGGAAGTTCTTAGTTTTTTTTTTTTGTCAACTTTTGCTTTTCATTAAAGCATATAACATGTAGGAGTACAAATGATAAGGTTAACACGTAGCTACAGTAAAACACGTGTAAGAACAGTCTGATCTCCATCTACGTGTCAAAAACTAAACAGGCAGATTGGAAGTCGCTTCGGTTCCACCGCCGGTCAAGCTTCACTCCATTGCCGACGAGATCTTCATCTTCTCTGCAACATCACCAATCCTCTTTGATTTGCACTCACTATACAATCTCTTTCGCCTTTCGCCGACGCCCGTGATTGAATATCTTAAACGCTGGTTCCATTAACTTCTGGGACTGCTCAAATCGAAACAAAGGCAGATCCTTTATTGGAACGTTCAAACAAGAACGCCAATTTCTACTGAACCTGTTTTGCATCAACTGAGTCTGATCATCTTCTTCAATGGTTATGATCAGAATCCTTTTTAGGGGAAATCAGTCTTAACTAGAGAATAGTTGCCAGTAAATCGGCTTATATGTTAAGCTTTCTTCCGGAAAGGAGGATGATGAAGATGGACGCAACTCAGTTCTTAGTTAATTTTTGGAACTTTCAACTTTTAATTTTATGTTGTTAATATCGATTGAAACGAAGTTCTTGATATTTAGGTAACGAAGTTAGCATGGTGGTTATCGGTTAACTAAATGGGAAATCGATGTGACAAAAAGTCGACAAATATATATATATATATGTGCATGTTGTCGGTAGAGTAAATCTGAAACAATTCTAAGCGAAGATATATACAACTGGAATCCATCCCGAATAACAAATTTAGAAAAAAAGTGGGACATAAAACTGTAAGGCCCATTGATCAAAAAAAAAAAAAAACTGTAAAGCCCCAACAGCCTACGGTTAATGTGCCATCTACAGTCGGCTCATGGACTCTTTTCATCCGATGGCCGGTCTGTTAATTTTTCCAAGACCCGAAAATTTTGTTTACTGATCCTGCAATCACACATGTTTAATTCCAGAGTTCTCTCTAGATATATTTTTGAAAAGGTAAAAGCACTTTGATGATACAGGTGGCCAAATCAATTCTCTTAAGTCTTTCCACGTATCATAACTCAGAATGTTACAATCCACCCTCTCTCAAAGAACGTAATATGCCCCACGACAGATCTCAAGCAGTGGCGGACCCAGGTACAGTTTTAACCGGTGTCAAAAATTGGTCAACAATAAAAAAATATCTTTGGTACACATTAAAGCCTGATTTTTATGGGGGTCATTAAACCATTTTTACCAAAAGGTTTCTCACTGTTTTAGCATACATTTAACAAGTTTTAGAGATTTAAGGGGTGTCACATGACATCCCATTTTTTGTTAATAGATCCACCTCTGATCTCAAGACGTCTCTCTGGTCAGAACCGAGACGGTTAACCTGCTCTGATACCACTTGTAACGTCCCGACCGCCTACGGCTAATGGACCACCCACACCCACTCACTCGGCCCGTGGGCTCCATCCCATCCGACGACCGGTCCGTTAATTTTTCCAAGGCCCGAAAATCTTGTTTACTGGTCCTGCAATCACCACATGACCTTTTTCCATGCTTTAACCTCACTTGCACGATATCGCGGATGACTTCCCGATAGGTCACCTATCCTTTTAACTATTCCAGCTCAAGCATGTGCTTAATTCTGGAGTTCTCTCTGGATGTGATCCCGAAAAGATAAGTGCACTTTGGTGACATAGATAGCCAAATCAATTCTGTTAAGCCTTTCCACATATTACAACTCGGCATGTTACAAAAACAGGGAGTGATTTACATCTAGAGGCTGTTTCTGTTTTTTTTTTTAATTACAGAATAAACTTAACTTGCCCTTGAAAAAGCTTAACTAATCTGTTTCTTCTTCAGTTACAAATATTTATGTGTAGTTGGATACTTTGGAATTTTGTTTTAAAAGGGTGAGTGGTGGACCCGAGACAGAAGATAAATGGAATTAGATAATTATATGAGCAAGAGGCCACATGCTTCATAATTTCATCTTCTTTGGTATTTCAAGTCATTGATTTTTTTATTTGGCCCCATAATTCTAAAATGTGCAAATATTTCTTCAATAGTGATCCAGATTTTTAAATTGTGAACGACCCCTCGATGTATTGCCTTGTCCTCCTCCGTAACTTTTTTTTCACCGCCAACTCAAATCTACGTTAAGCTCCCACGAAAACTCATACGTTGTCGAAGCATCACCTCCGCATCACTCCACCGCGCTCAGCTCCACCGTAACGGCTAGCTCCTATGGCAAATCCCCTCTGCATCACTTTGGCCTCATTCGTCGTCGAATAATCAACTCTGCATAACGCTAGAGCACTCAGATGCATTTTCATTGCCGTCCGGAGTCCTTGTGGCTCGTCCTCTCTGTCGTAGAGTCTGAGCTCGAGATCAACAATGGTCAAGATTCTATTATTTGTATGTTTGGTCCTTCAAGTTTTAATTTATTCTTTTTTTACTTTATACTTTTGAAGTTGCAAAAATGACTTTTTGATTTTGTCTCCAAATTTCTAATGTTCATTTTTATCCTGTAACAGAGTGAAAATTAGAGAGCAGCAATCTGGCTTTGTCTGTGCTGTTTTGTAAAAAAAATAATAAACATTAATATGGCTTTATAGAAGGTCTTTGTCTTTCCATGAGGGTATAAGTTATTTCTTGTGTACATTATTGTAATAATATTTGTATGTAGACATGTGTACAACAACGGTATATACACAAAATTTACTATCCACATGTACTTTGATTCATATGTACACAATTCAACCTGTGCAATAAAATTCACATGTACACACTGTAAAATAAACTTGCAAAACCATACATTGTATTTTTGGCTTCAACCGTAAATCTTATTTTGCATCTTAACCATAAAATCAATTGTGTGTACAAAAATTATTTAGGTAAAATTACAAAATGCTATCTTTCATTGTGTAAATGAAGAATTTTCTAGAGTATTCACTCATATTAAGAATATCATAAAATTTTATCTTTGTAGAACAAGAAAAAAATCTAAAATTTTTATTTAAAAAAAAATTTCATCAAAGATTGTGTTTCTATTCGTTAATTTTTAGAAAAAAAATATTTGTCTTTCTATGCTTCGGATAAAGAATATATAGAGTATCAGGCAAGTCAAATATTGTTGCGTGTACACATATATTTCATTGTCCACATGTACAAGGTTTTATGAAAAATCACATGTACATTGATACATTTGTACATTGGTACATTTGTCATACTAAAAAATAATTTTGAATAACTTGTTTTAGTTCATTTAGATCATTTAGATCCATTTTTGATCCATATGAGATAATAATAATATTTGGAAGTTCATTGTACACATATATTGTATTGTCCATGTGTACATTTGTTTCACACAAAAACATTTGGAAATTCATGTGTACACATATATTATATTGTCCACATGTACACTTGTTTCACACAAAAACACAAGTACACTTGTTTCACACAAAAACACAAGTACACAGACTCATTTGTACATTTTGAATGTTATGATATCTGATGATTTTAATGAGTATATTTTTGGAGTTCATTAGATCATTTTAGGTTTCATATGGGTGTATATATAGCAATTCTTTTGTACATTGCATATCACACAGGATAAAAATGTAAATTTGGAAGTTTTGGGGTCAAAACGAACTGATGCAAATCTGAGGGACTGGAAATACAAAACGCCAAAGTTCTCCATAAAACCAGGGGCTAGATTGCATCTTTTGAAGTATTATCTGCAAATCAGAGAGTTTGGGACAAAATCAAATTTAACCTAAATACTGAAGGACTAAATGTGTAAATAGAAGAGATTTGACCATTGTTGGTTGAACTTTCTCTCTGCGATTGGAGCTTGACAATCGAGTGTAGCGGCTCAGGCAAAGAAGCTGCCGTGGTTAGGGTTACTCGCGTTCGAGATCGTGGCTCAATCACTTTGCGCCGGAGAGATTTGCCATTGTTGCTTGAGCTTTCTCTCTCCTGGGATAGTTTAGACGATGGCTGCGATCGTGGTGCATAGGTTGACGACGGCTGAGATTCACAGTGGAGCTCGATTGAAGCGGAAGAGATGCGGAGATGGAGATGATGAAGAAGATGGCGACGATTATGAGCTTTGACGGTAGATTCAGAACGGTTAGCACCAGAAACTAAAAATTACTTGATAATCTCCAAATCTATCTTTGAAATATCACCTTGCATTTCTGTAATGGAAATTAAAACCAAATGGTTCAGGACAAGAGAAAAAAGAATAAAAATATGAGGAAGATAAAACTTTGCTTTGGAGTGTTGTTGGTCTGATTCTTCTCAATTCCTAAGAAGTCAAACTATGTGGTAACTGTAGAAATTTTTGTTTGTTTTCTCGCAGAAGCAAAGAGATCAAGATAAGAGAGAGAGAGAGGACCGACGCTTTAAAGAGTTGTCGTGACTAGTTTCCTTTTGGCTAATAAACTTAAAATAAAAAGATATTCCCTCTGTAAAGTGGTGTTTTAGGTTTTTGCACAAATATTAAGAAAATACAAATTTTTATGTATTAGTATTAAATTAAACTAATTCAACAAATAAAAAATAGATGTAGTATTTTGTAGTTGGTCAAAATTTTCAAATAACAATAAATTGTATCTAGGATAAAGAGAACATCACTTAAAATGGGACAAAAGAAAAACCCTAAAAACCCACTTAAAGTGGGACAGAGGGAGTAATATTTAGTTAGCTTTAGTTAGTGTCTAGGTAGCAATCTTTTGAAAATCGGACCGGATACCGACTCGGTGTAGCTATTGGTTGACTGGTTGGACCGGTTCAACCGGGTTTTCTATCTATGAAACTTATATATATATATAATTATATTTATATTATATGAACTTTACTTCTACATATAATACATTATGTATTCTTTTCTATAATTAACTAAATATAAAAAATAAACATAAATCTAACTGTATATATAGTAAAATAAAACTGAATAGTGAATACTATGTAAACTAAAATTGATAAAATCATATGATTTACAATTAAAATTATCATATTTATTTATTTTTACAACTAAATCTCAAATTTTATGAATATGGTAAAATAAAGATAGTATATGAAAGTCAAAAATATATTTTTCACATTGTTTCTTAAGAAAATAAAAAATCAATTAAATCGTGATAGTTGAACACTAATTATAAAATATTAAATTTTAGCTAGTAATAACTGAAAACACTTAATTATATGTTAATTTTTATGAACCGGGTTTTAAAATTGACCCGGATCACCGGTTTTACCGGTTTTCAGCCGGTTTTATCGGTTTTTTACAAATCCGGGTTTTAAATCGAACCGGACTCGGCTTTCTCAGCGAGTCACGGTCGAACCGGTTTGACCGGCCGGTCCGGTCCGGTTTTCAAAACACTGCTAGGTAGAAAGTGGTTAGTGTCTAGGTAGAAAGTGAGTTTGGTTAGAAAAAAATACCCTAGTAGCAAGAACTGTAAAGTGTAATAAAAATAGAAACTGACTCTCAGTGTAATTGTTTCTAAAACAGGTTTATAAAGTAGAAATAGCACAACATTCAAAGGCTGAAAGCAGAGCAAGGATAGAGGCAAAGAGGTAACTGGATGAGCTAAAACCTCTCAATCAAGATTTTATGGAATAAGTAGTAGACTTTTGGAAAAATGAAGATAACTGTATAAGACTAGGAGCTAAAATTTTTGTCAAGAATTTTTAGGTATGTAGTACTTCCTTTGTTTTTAAAAAGATGCATTTCTAGAAAATAATCTGTTTCTAAAAGATACCTATGTTTCCTATGCACATTTTGTCAATTAATAATGAGTAATTGTAAACTTAAAAATTCTAACTGCATTTTCTGAATTCTCATTGGTTTCGAATTATGACAAATTAATAATTACAAAAAAACTGCATTTATAATTGGAATTTAATATATTTTATTATTACGTGTAAAAATCTGAAATATTCATTATTTTGAATCAGACTTATTAGATTTAAAAAACAATGAAAAAGTAAACTAGTTTTTTTTTTCTGAACTAAATTTAATATTGACAATAAATATGACAAATGCAAAAGAATACAGTCAAAAACCAATACCACTTAAAAACAATATTCTAAATATGCAAATCAAAGTGTCTAAAAAAATGCAAATCTATATTTATAAAATAGACTTGTGCTATGCTCTCATGCCGCCACGTCAGCATGGAGGGAGGGGCAAACTGCGCCACGTGTCGACTCACCAGGCTATTTCTTTTCCCATGCGATCCAGTTCCTTACTGCAGCTTACTTTATCTGGGCTTTTCCCACTTTTAAGCCTAAACGTTAGAGTATCTGTTAACAGTCCACGTGACATTAGATTTTTTCTTCTCTTCTTTCTCTTCCGACGGCGAACTCCTCGACGAGATTCGAGATAAACTTCACACGACCTTACGACCTTCAGTCTCCGTAACGTCTCACCAATCCTTTAATTCCTTTTTTTTCCTCGAGTTTATACCTTGATTGATCCACTCCTCCCACTCGAAGCCTTCGATCTACCTCTTCGTTTGCATGGAAAAAATTGTGCGCTGCTCTTGCTGCTAACATCTTGCCGCAGAAGATCGCTGATATTGCCTTCTTAGCAGCTTTCATGCCCAACATAAGAATCCTACCTGCTTATGTTTACGAAAAGGTATTTAATAATTTGATTGCACGACTTTGACATCTTTCAAATGATTCTCATGTCTGCCTCAATCTTGCATTTGACAGAAGCGTTCCATAAGAGGATTGGTTTTACACTGTGTTCGATATCTACGAGAATCCTGATTGCCCTTTAGAGTTTGCTCTTTTTGGACCAAAATTTATGGTCACATATTTGTATCAGCTCTCTCTGCAAGAAGTATGACTCCAGCTTAATATAAACATATACCTTTCAATCTTGTGTTGATTGTTTTTGTGGCTTTTTAGGATCTTACATTGGCAAAAATTGCGAAAATGTTGGTGAACCCTTTAGTTACAAACAATCTGGCAGCGACAAGAAGCTTTAGTGATGAATAATGATATGGATCTGTGACACGTATTTATATAAATACGTATATGGAGAGGACCTTGCGATACCTGAGGATTACGAGCGTTGGATGATCAACAACTTTCCTGTAAAAGATGTAATGGAGATCAAAGATACAAATCATATGGCATTGGCAGTGAGTTAGACTTGATTTGTCAATCTATAATATGTTTGGTCGTTCTTTTTTGGATACAAATAATTTGGTCTTTCATTGCAGTATTCATCGGTCCATAACACAGAGTCAGCGAAAGGTTGTTGGTTGTTACAGGAATAGACAATGGTCTTGGCAAGAACATGATGCTCTTATGAATTGATATTGTGGAGGTATTTGATCTCTTACTTTTTCTTAATGGAGATTAGAGGCCAAATCTCACTCCCTATGATTCTCATCCGTATATAGGCGGCATAAGCTCAATAAACACTGGAAAAGAAATCTCTTTCCAGAGTAGAGAGTGAAGTGAGGGAGGAATTAGCACATAAACTTCATGATAACGAGGTTAATATTTTTCTCTCACTATCTTACCTCCGACTTCCTTTGTTCTTTCCTATTAAACTTCCTTAGACATTAATACGCTTAACACAAGCTCTTTTGTTTTTTTTTCCTTCGTTTTTTCTCAGAATCATAGCTCGGAGTTCTTTTTCTCACTTTATGGCAATGAGGTTTACACACTTGGTATGTCCTTTTTTGCTTCCTCTATTTTCACGAAATTCACTGTGAATGTTTATTTATTACCCTAAAAGAGGAGCAACTTCATTGCTTCCTCTATTTTCACATCATTGGCTAACGAAGAGAGTTTTCATCACACTCACTGGCATGTCGATAAGTTATGCTTACGTATCTTTATTTTGGTTCAAGTGTTGAACCTACATGACTTGGATCCTTTGTTTAATAGTTAAAAAATGTATTTGAATTTTTCCTTGACGATGTCATTCATATCATACTCTACAGTGAGGATGAAATTCATTTCATGACATTTTTTTCTTGCATTTTCCTTTTTAGTTAAGCGTTATTTTGGAGCAGATGTATAGTATCAGCTCGGGGCATATGTTCATGTCTTCCTGTTTAGTTACAGCACTATAGTCACAACAATAGTTTCAAATCAATACGTGCAGTTATTCTGTCCTATATATATTTTCCCAAGATTTAACTGAACTAGATATGTTGAAAACTTCTTTCTCATGTTAACTTTCACGCTTTTGGACACAATTAGTTGTCACGCAACAGATTATGTTAGGACCACACAGGCAAGTGGAAAATCTTTATGGGCGTCGATATACCGCTGCTTGATTCAAGGTATTTAGTAAAGATTTTGTTGGTTTGATAATCTCTAAAGTAATTGAAATGATCCTCTATGATTAGAGAGTTTTCTTCTCAGGCTATGTTGGTTTATGCGTTGATTAATGTCAACCGGCTTAACACCTGCAAACACTTTTTGAGTGAAGGAACACTTTATGATCTCAGTGCTTTTGATGTGACAAGTAGCAACCCCAGCTTCCAGCTTAGCGATTGCCAACATGCTATTTGTTTCATGATCAAACCGCCTTGTCGAGCTCAGTGAACCATTTGAACAGATCCCACTTGAGAGTTTCTGGTTACAGAATTATGAAAACAAGTTACAATGAAGAGGCTCAATGTATCCAGCGTATGATGATCACCATAAGCATTGAAAGGTATATAACAACTTAAAACTTTGATCTACAGTAACAAATTCAGGTAAAGTTGGTTTCCAAGATTCGCAATGTTTCAAACTCAGTTTTTGTGTGTCTTTTCAGCCACCCAAATGTTTGCCTAAGTATTTTTGACGGATTAGCTAAGGACTTTGATGAAGATTTGCCTTTAATGCTATAATGTTGTGGAAGGTGCAAGCAGTGAGACCATAGAACCAAGTAACACATCTGGTGATAGTAGGAACACAAGTGAGCTTGCACCAGAGAAGGAAGATGGGTCCTCTACCCCTCTGAAAGAAGGCACGGACCGACTAATCTGAAAGAACAAGGAGAGCTTAAATTACATGATATGGTGACCTTTCTGTTGTATTAGGTTTAAAATAAAAAATTCACAGACAATGAAGTTAAATACTTCAAATTTTTAGCATATTTGGTTCGGTTGATTTAGTTCTTCTACTCTTGCATTTTAGACATTTTTAATCCAATAACTAATTAAGTGATAGTTTTTGCCTTTGCTGTTCCTGTTAAGAATTCTCACCATCTCAGGCATTTAAATGTCCATAAATTATATATTCCTTCTAATCTTCTATACCACATTTAACCTTCCCCAGCCTTACTATCACGAAATGCAAACCCGAAAGGCACAATATGGTTTTATTAAATTTGCATAACAAACGACAGTAAAAATGAAACTTCGAAAAAATAACTTTTATACCCTTTCTCAAAAGAAAAAACAAGAAAAATATAAATTTAGGCGAACCAAATCGACATGTACCAGTTGACAAACAAAAATAGACATGTACCATCCTTCTTGAGCGGTTACTAATTACTTTATAGCTTTGTAGGCATAAGTTTATATATGTCATTCTTCTCCTATGTAACGTTGTTTTGGTCACAATTATATATGGTAACTAAATGTAAACTAAGATTCTTGGGTTTGCTTCATATACAAGATTATGAAAACTAAATTAAAATACTGATAAATATTAATCTTCACTATATAAAGAGTAGCCGACATATTAAGAATCATACATAACCCAACCAATAAATAATTACCAAATAAGTTAATAATGATTAAAAAAAGAATTCAAACTCATCGGTCGCAGCGGTCACCAATTTACTACTGCAGCACGTTAGAAATTCATAAACAAAACCTAATCCCACACAACAAACAGATTGAACTCTCTCAAGTTAAAGATTTTTTCAGAGCGGTTGATCACATTTTTGCGCCTGGAACTCCTCAAGTCCTTTGCAAATGGTTAAGAAGAATCGTCCACCATCTGATCTGATGAACGTAACACGAAGCCGTCTGCTGGAGTCAAAGCTCTGGCTGTGAGAAGATCGTCAAGCAACACTCACACAGCGTCTGTAATAAAAACAGGTACAACAGCGGATATATCTTGCTACGAACGTGAACTCTGATCATGACTTTATTGTTTGTTTGTTTTAGAATTGAAAATGCAGGTGTTCATGCTGAACAGTCTTGGTTAAACGAAATCTACTTGAGAACCACCCGAGCTCCACTTGATCGCAGCACCACAGGTATATGTCTTATTGTTTGTCTATTCATCTAACACCTTAGATACTCACAAAAAACACATGCATTTCCATTATTTTACTCGAACATCAACTAAATTTACTTTAATTTCAAAGCTCAAGTATTCAACTAGGTTGCAACCATCGCCTACTTATCCTATTTCTAAAAAAGTCAAATGACAAAAACAGATTGAATACAGGCCCCCCAACAAACAAATGAAACAAATAAACAAAATGAACTTGATGAAAGAATAATATCCGAACCCGGCGCGTAGCGCCGGAATACCCCTAGTGAAACAAATAAAGACCATGTGTAAAAAAAAATAATGGATTTGCTTTGTCATCTACACTCCTCGGCCCGATCCAACGGATCTAAGACGTATATGATTATGCGCCTTACACCAAAGATCTGAGATTGTTGAGTGAGCGATTGACCGAGAGGTGACTCGGTCTTGATCATTACCGACTCGATCTGGATTTTACTACAATGATCTGCAAAGGCACCCTTTTGGATAAAAGAATTGGACTTCATTGATATGCCAAATATTGACAAATCAGCCTATCTTTAATAAATTTTAGTGGTCTGGATTTATACTAACTTCTATACTAACAATTCCCTCCATCCCATTAAGTGACACGTGTTACATCTTAAATAGGCGGGAGAATGTTGAGAAAGCAACCTTCCGTTGATCAACAATCATTATCTTCAATTTAGCGGTCCAATATCGGCACTATTAAATTGTCACTTCCGGCGACAGTCTTTTTCAAAAAATTTGAAACCATAGTAATCTTAACAATATCAATTGTTAAGAACAGAGGATTTCTTGTTTCCTACGATTTGGTTGTTCTTAGATTTTTGGGAGAAAGAGTTTTCTTGATGGCCACGAAGATAATGATGGGACTATAAATACGACCCCTCGGTCTCTTTACCCCCAGTTGCATTCTTTCGCAAAACATTCATATATATCTATATAAGAGCACCATGTCTATTCTTTCTTTCTATCGTTGTTAAGAAAAAGTTTTAGTATTACTAACTGTACTAGGTACTTCCTAAATATCACTCTTTTGATCGAGAGAACTATTGCTGATAGTAGATATGTGCAGTCCACATGATCAATTGCAAATGATTAATGAGGATCTGGTTTTGTTCTGACTGAGACATATAATTTCGTCAAATAAAATTGATCGTGACGAGAACGTAGATTCTCCCAAACTGATTAAGTCGGGTTTTTGCTATGCCCACTTAAGTATTTTGACGCATGCATGCTTTAATTCCTGATTCCTCAGTTCATACTCGAGTTTCTGAGTCAGTTTAGGTTTGCCTTCCCTCACATGTCACCAAATTTTGTTCATGTGATGATTGTGCTTCGTGTAAGAGTCCCAAAAAAATTCTGTTAATACACTAGAGACATGTTGTGATACGAGGTTGATGTAATCTTCTTATGATATCAATAGACGAGCTTCATGTGTTGCTTTCCCAAGTATCTCTGCTCGCTTCAGCGAATACGATCAAATGGAGACCAACATTTTGTCGACAAGATGGAAAGAGATTGCTAGATCATTGAGGGTTTTTCCAAGAGACATGATGTCTGTCTTGCAAGAGGTGTTTATGACTCAGGTGATTGTTGTTGCGAATCTTGCGGGAGATGATCTGTCTTCCCAACTGCAGGCCAGAATCGCTAAGGCTGTTTTTTCACTGTCACAGGCAATCCAATGGTTGTTTTGCCCAAGTTGGCTTCTGATAGGGCGTTGAAAGATATGGGTGAGACCAATGGTCCACATGTGAAAAGGGCCTATGGTGAATGTAACACCCCCGATCTGGTCTAAATCAAAGTTGATTTGATCAGCCGTGAAACAATCATATAAGAACAAGCACGACCAACCACTTAACTCAAACCCAACCAAAGATGCCACAGACGTGTACCTAAGCATCTAACTGAGGTTTCTAAAACAAATCTGGAAACCCCAATTCAACATCTAAGCACACATCTCCTAGTGAACATAGCTCAAGGCTTTTCAACCCGAGATACACTCAATAGTTAGTTTGTACCGAACGATGACCAAGTACCACATGAAACCTAAAAATTTCATAAACTTGATTTATTCATGTAACATTAGGTTTCACATGTAACTGAAAGATACATATAGGTCCAGCTGGGAGATCAGCGCTCAAAACATTTACTTATATACTAAATGTTTACTTTCATTTGCGAAAAAGCACAACTATACATCAAGTTAGCCTAAGTTCTTCCACTTCGAAGGGATAACTAATGCTTACCTACAAAATAAGCAGAGTTGTGAGCAACTAATTAACTCAGTTAGTTAGGTTCTCAATACCTGCATGATCAATTCCAAACAAAACCCAAATAATAATCATCACGCAAGACTGATCAACATATGCAATAATCATGATACTAATGCATAATCATCTATACTATATGCATATACTTTACTTCCACGACTTTCACCATCTTCACCTCGAAGATTTTTCTGTCATTTGACTTTGTCCATCCCATTTACCCCAGTACACCCAAATAGATCATAGCCACAAAGGCTAAATGACCTATGATCTACATATCCGACTGTCTTAAGAACCAACACGCATGGATCGCACATCGTCATGCGCGGGATGGCCCTAGGCTGCAATCCCGTTCTTCCGTGCTTTCATATTGATTGGATGTCAAATGACCATAACAACACTTTCCACACACCACCTCATAATGCAAAGTAATAGTATTATCTTACATCAAATGATTATACTCAGATTTTATCTCTGATTTCCTGATTTTTGTTCTTAAATTAAAATATTTGATTTTGTTCGTTTTTAAAACTGCGATTTTCCTTTACATTTGTTATCAAATAATAATAAACTTATGTTGTTAAATTTCTAATTCTAATTTAATGTTCATTTCGATTTAGAGTTTTATTTTCCAGTCTAATGTTTATTTTGATAATTATTTTCTTTTTAGTGATATTGTTTAGAGTATTATCATCTAAGAAAGTTATGAATTTTTATATGGGTTCTCTTCATTCTTGTTTATGGTTTAGATTCTAATTTATAGGGATGGCAATCAAGGACCTGGACCGCGGGCCTGGCCCGTAAAGGCTTGCTGCGGGGCGGGATTGGGCCTCCATTTGATAAGCCCGCAAAATTGCGGGCCTCGCGGGACGGGCTCAAAACGGGACGGGCCGAATGCGGGATGGGCCGAATGCGGGACAGGCCACAGGTTAACCTGCGGGATTTTGAAGACCCGCAACCCTAAGTCCCCATTTCTGCTTGGTTTTGTTTTCAGTACTATGAGTTGCTTTATTATTGTGTTAGATTTTCTTGTTTAAGTTGATGGGTTTTGTTTTCAGTACTGTCGAGTGGTGTTTAAAAAATAAAAATTTGGTTACAATGATGTTGTTGAAGAGCTACTGCTTGTTGAAGAGCTACTGCTTGTTCTTTAAACGACTTAAATTGAGAGTTTGAGTTACAGCAGAATCTTGTCTCTACACTCTAAGCTCAATAGATTGGTTGAAGGAGAAGATGAAACCATTAGTATTAAGTTACCGTTGCTATGCAGAGACGCTGCTTTACAAAGAATCAAACAAGGAGTATACTTGAGAGATTTGAACTTCACTATCCAAATGGTTCTCACTTACTTCAAGACCATTAAACAGGGGAGTGATCACTTGGATGTTGTTGTGATCGATGTTGATGAGCTCTCTTCAACTCCCTTACACAACTCTCTACTTCAACATTCATGAAGGAAGCTGAGGGAGGCGTCCCGCGGGACGGCCCGCGAAGGCTTATAAATTATGCGGTATGGGTTTGGGCCGACATTCTGAGGACCGCAGCCCGCGTGGGGCAGGCCTGCTGTGACCCGCTCAACGACTAACCCGCTGCGGTACGGGACGGAACGGGACAGGTAAACCTGTTTGACATCTCTACTAATTTAGGTTTAGCTTTTATTTAGCTATATGTATGTTATGGAATATGTACTAGACATCACTAGCTTAAGGTTAAAGTTTTTTTTTTTTTGAAACACAAGTTTAAAGTTTGTAATTTAAGTTTAAGCTTAGTGTTTAGGATTTTAAGTCTAAGGTATTGTTTTTTGAAATTTTAAAATTTTTATGAAAATCATCAAATTTTAATAGCATTGATATTTTAAAATACATGATGAATACTAACAAGGAAAAATTAAACATAAAATATGAAGTTCCTCAAGATTTACACTATTTATGAGGAAAATACTTTTAATATTTATGCATATTCTTACTCTCATTCCTCCCTTTTAATTTATCTATTTGTCAATTTAAATGTATTTTTATTGAAACTAAAGATATATGAAATTGGTATTAAAATTGCCTATACAAATGTATGCTGCAAAAATACTGTATTTTGGAATTTTTTTTAAATATATATATATATATTCAAAAATTGATTAATTTTGTTAAGAGAAAATTCCTTAAAAATACCCCAACAAAATTTCGTTAAAATTTGAATACCAAATTTTTTTGCTTCTCAGTTTAATAGACAAACTGATTATTTTGCTCATTAAGAACGAGTCTCTCCCCTCTTCATTCGGAGGTGGAGGCGCTAATTTGGGAAATGGAGTGTATAAGGAATTTGCGTCAGTTTCAGGTAACGTTTGCAACGGATTGTTCTCAACTGGTGAAGATGGTTTCGGAACCAGAAGAATGGCCAGCTTTTGCAAGTTATTTGGAAAATATCAAGACCCTGCAAGAAAGTTTTCTAAGCTCAGAGATTATTCATGTACCACGAGCGTATAATTTGAGAGCGGATAGTTTGGCAAGAAGTGTTAGAAAGCAATAATCTTTCGTCGTTCACATGGATGCAGAGTTACCAGTTTGGTTTACAGAGTCAGTATGAGTCTGTTTTAAGTTGATGAGAAAAAAATTATTTTGCTCATTTTGATACACTTAGTTTTAAATCTTTGTTTATTTTGATACTAAAACTATGTTAATTTTAATTACAATATTAAAAAATGTCACAAGAAACTTAAAATTTTCTAAAATTCAAAACAAATCTTAAAATTTTTAAATTTTATTTTAAGTTTTTAAAATAACAGTAACTAAATTTTGGATAATATTTAGATATTTATAAAACAAAATTGAATGAAATAAATATATTATTTAAAAAATTTAGAATACAAAATAAATTTGAAATTAACTAAAATTAATCTTATAAACATTTAAAATTATCCAATATTATTTACTTTTATTCTGAAAAGGTAAAGTGAAATTTGAAACTTTTAAGATTTGTTTTTGAACTTTAGAGATTTTCTAAGTTTTGTTTGAGATTTATTACTAAAATGAGTATAGTTTGGATATTAAAATGACCTTTTAGAAATAAGAGTATTAATATGAGTAAAATAGTTAGTTTGAATATTAATCCGGATACAAAAGTTTAGATATTAAAAAGCATAATAAAATTTAATTTGGTTATTTTATGGAATTTTACTATTTTGCTAAGGGAAATTATCTCAAATAGCTTTATTTTTGAAGATTTTATCACCAAATAATTCCTCGAGACGAAAATGACCAAAAGAAGTTTTATTAACGAGACAAAAGATCATTCTACTCCTTTCTTTATAGATATATAAACATAAATAAATAATTAATTTTTTTTTTTGTAGTTTTGAATTATATATTTTTAAATTTGAATTTTTATAAAAAAATTTCTAAATTGTTTTTTCAATTTTTTAAATTTTTTTTTTGAAATTCAAAAAACTTTTAAAACTATTTTTTTTTAAAAAAAAAATTCAATATTTTAGTATTTATTTATGTTTTAAAATTTCAAAACCCCACTTCTCAATACTCCCACCTTGTAACAAGGAGCATAATGCTTAAGTTAATACTTGCATATGACAAAGCAGTAGCAATACGTTGCAGAAGCAGTATGCTGACTATATGCTTTCATTTATATATTTATAAGGCGAATGATAGAACATTAAATGATTTATATATATCTGCCAAGTTTTGCAACAAAACTGGAGATGATAAAGACTCTACTGATTTGCTTCCCAGACTTCAAGATCAACTATTTTTCAAGAGCACAAAATGAATTTTTGGACTCCTTAGCTAGGAATGTTAGGTCTTTTCATAGAGAATTATTACATTGGTTGTTCTATTCCGGTCTGTTACTGATCTAAGACTCGGATGGAGCCTTTTGAAAGTAGTAATGATGGATCCTCAAGCTGGCTTTAACGCATTCTCTTGGGTACAAAGGATGGTCTAAGGTTATGGCACTTAACCGGACGGAGATCAAGTGTTATGGAATCTAACAAGATGTCTATACCTTGTTGGATTGGTTGATGGAGTTGATGATTGAACGGAGAACACCACAAGGGGGATGAGAGATCCTTGATACAGTCCGAACTCTTGCTGCATGTATCACACAAGAAGAAAGAGAGAGATGGCGGCTTGCTTAGGGGGCAAACTGACTCATATATTGATCTAGGTAAAAATTTGTGTTTTACAATGGTTGCGTGTGGAACTTTATTAATAGTCCCTCAGCCTATGACCTAATGGTCGACTCAATCAAAGCAAGACTCAAAACGAAAGGACTTAAGGTTCAAAAGTAAAGAAAACGAGAAACCAAGCTAACATTGCCCCAGTTTAGGACCAAAAAAAGAAAAAATGCATCTATCTATATATATAAAAGAAGGTTTTCTCCCTGCTCCTTGCGCCACCTAGGATTCCACATCATAAAGTCAGAGGCTGTCGTTGCGACACGTGTTCAGGCCAATGAAACTCTGAATTTCATTTAATCTGCAGCATGATGGGCTTTGGTTGGGTATTTACGTGTTTGGCTGTAAATCAGATTTTCCTCTCTCTTGAGTATTACACGTCATCAAAGCCCACAACAACTTTGGCACCGTTACAAAGGTTGACGATACTCAAAGGTCGTCATTAAAGCTTTAATGAACGCATCTCTCCACTCCTCACGCAATCTCTAACACAGTACCCCTCTTTTCTTCCATGAGCGAATCTAAAGCTATAAATATGTTAGTTTCTCTGCGTAAAATTCATTCGTTATCATTATATTTTTAAAGATTCATCAATCATAATCATCATCATGTACAAAGATCCATTTCTCTTTGCAATATTAACCTCCGTTTATAGAGGTCTTCTCTTGGAAAATACTTTAATCTCTCTGCCGCCGACTCGAATTAGAAGCCAAAGTGTTTGTGCTCTCCGTGATGCACCTTGGATCATTCCGCTGCGGTTTCCACCGCCGATTAGAAAACAAGAATGTCAGAATCCTAGCTTCGTCAAACAAGTGTGGTAACACGAGGAAGAGTATTTCGGGGTTAATTCTAGAAAAATTGGTTTTGGTGAATTTGCTATAACGGTTTAAGTTACTTGACGAAAAGTATGGTTAATTTCAACCGTCGTCTTTCCATATATGTGCTATCATGAGTTCCGGCCACAACCTAGCCGCTTCTACGTAATGCATAATCAAGGTTAGAATAAATAGGAATCTAGGTTTCTCGAAATTGGCTTTTTCCGTTTCTTGCGTTTAGGAATTATGTTTTGGTTATGTGTATGTACATCAGCAGAGCCTGTATTCTCAGTTTATTTTCTTAATATTCCATTGTATATAAACTTTATAAGAAACTGTTGGCCTTTTGAATGTGCTCAACTATATATTTTTCACTTTTGGTATATCTGACTGAAACTTTCCATTCGATGTTTATACAATGAGAGATACTCAGATAAACTAAGTACATGTATCCTTAATGGTTTCTTTCTAATATTGATGATGATGCATCTTATGTAGAACACCCCTTTTATATAGAAAAATGAAAAAAAAAGATACTAAGATTGTTAGCTTTGTTGAAATTTGAGATCAATATAGTAGCAACTAGCAACTATAGAGAATATTTTATTTTCGTATATGACAAGCTACTAAGAGCAAACATATATTCATTATTACAATAGATATTATAATATATGAATGTGGGTTAACTCTCTCTACTCATGTGAACCTCATCAAAATAAGTTGTCTAAAAATTTGACACTAAATTTTTTAAAAATGCATTAAACACTTTATATTCCATATCATCGTATTCTATTAACTAAAATTATTAATAAAATGTTTAATAACCCAAAAGTTCTTTTTAATCAATAGTTTAATTACAATCTAACAAAAAAAAATCCATCAATGTAAAATTATTTTAGCACACAATATATAATATCATCTAAAATACATACACTTCAGAAAAAGAATAAAAACAATTTTTTTTACGATATTGTGTCTACACGTTTTATCAAATGCAAATTAAAAGCGTAAAGCTTATGAAATGTTTCCACCATTTTATCACGAACCTCAACATTAGAAAATTAAAAACTAAGGAAAATATAACCAAATAGTAATACATAATATATTAAAAAAGTTTCTACGAAAATAAGACCACAATAAAAATTAATTGATAATAAAAAATCAAAAATAATTGTTAGGAAAAATAGAATAAAATACAGAAATAAAAAATAAATATAAAAAATGAATAATTTTTATATAAAAGAGACATTTTAAGTTATTGTAACTAAATAAATGTAGAATGTATTTTAAATATTTATGTCAATAATTCCAAAAAAACCTATAAACATAGATCCACAACTGTGTAAAAATAAAATATATAGTTATATAATCGAATAAGAGACACACGATATAAAATAATGTAAGAGGATGAATAAAACTAGATAACTTCAAATTAAACAAATAAATCAACAATTCTACACCATTAAAATAAAAACAGTATAAAACTTCAAATAAACAATCTTATTAATCGTAAGGAGAAATTTAGTTAATTGTAATGAGAATGAACAAAATATTTTAAAATAAAAAAAAATATTAAAAAAAAATCAAAAATATTTAAACTATTTTTTTTTTCAAATTATCATCCCGTCCGTAGGGCGGACCGGCCCTAGTAAAGTATAAAATACTGCTTAAACTAGTCTTTTGGCCTCGAACCCTGGTTGTCTCTGGGATGGGTGAGCTCTAGGAACCACTAGGCTGACCCATCTTACCTGCAAAAATTGTAAACAAGGTAAACACGATATTGGTTTTCAAGTTTTTTTTTATGATTCAAAAAAAAAAAACGGATGCAAGCAAGAACATGAACCTTTTATGATTTTTCTTTTCTGAATTAAACGACTAACAACTTAAACAATGAACTGGATGCACAAAATACTTTTATGGTTTTTATAGATGAAATTAAACAATCTAGATGCAAGAACAGAAGCAAATATTTATGGTTTTTTTTTTAATTTATAAACTGAAATAAGAAAGCAATAAACGATCTAAAGATAAGGGGTAGGAAAAACCAAAAGTACGAACCTTTGGCTCTGATACCAAAATGATATAACACTCGGATGGAGCCTTTGGAAGGTGGTGATGATTGATCCTCAAGCTGGCTTTAACGCACTCTCTTGAGAACAAAGGATGGTCGAAGGTTATGGCACTTAACCGGATGGTGATCAAGTTTTATGGAATCTAACAAGTGGCTATAATGCACTCCCTTGTTGGATCGGTTGATGGAGTTGATGATGGAACGAAGAACCACTACAAGAGAACGTGAGGCTAGCGACTACAATTTACGACTAAAAATGTGTAGTCGTAAATTAACTTCGACGTTACATCTAATGTACGACTAAGGTAGAGTTAGTCGTAAATTAGACGTAAGTTTCCTTCAAAATACTTTAGTCGTACATTAGTCGTAAAGTTACGACTAAGGTAAGACTACAGATAAGTGTAGTCATACCTTAGTCGTAACTTTACTACTAATTTACATCGAATATTTACCATCTAATTAACGACCAACTTACGAGTAATTTTATGATTAAGTTACATCGAATAGTTACCATCTGTTTAACGACCAACTTACGAGAAATGTAGTTATACATTTGTAGTTAAGTTATGATCAATACCAAAATCAAACTTTCCCTATAAATATGATCTTCTCCCTCATTCCTAAGATGCACAAAAAGCAAAAAAGAGTAAAAAAAATGTCTAGAAATATCTATGAGCTTCAGAGTTGGATGTATGCGCATAAATATTCAAGGGGAAGAGTAAAAAACGAATTTCTCAACGGAGCAGATATATTCATGTACCAGGCCGGACAGACGTCTCTCACACAGGAAACGGGTAATATGTTCTATCCCTGTCGTAAATGCAACAATACCAAGTTTGTTGCTAGTGAAACAGTTTGGAAACATATAGTAAATAGAGGATTTACTCCATATTACTATATCTGATTTAACCACGGAGAGGGTGATAATAGGAATGAAGCTAGTAGTAGTAATCAGGTTGAAAATGTTCGTACCAGAGATGAACCACATTTGCCTTTTGAAAGTTACCTTCAAGAGGATCATATGGTATATCATGATACGATCATGATATGGTTACATATGCATTTCGTGAAACAACATCAGTAATAGAAGAGGTAGAAAATGTAGAGGGGCCTAACTTGGATACAAAAAGATTTTATGAAATGCTAGCAGCAACTAATGAGCCAATTTATGAAGGTTGTAGAGAAGGTCTTTCTAAATTATCATTGGCAGCTAGGATGATGAATATCAAAACTAATCATAACTGTAAGGCCCAAACCCGGCCAGATAAGCCGCGGTCGAAGACTTACGTCGCTCGGTCGACACACTGACCGAACCTCTCAATTTTTCGCGCTTTATTTATAACTTCGCCTAAAGGCGAAGGCTATCTTAGATCCTATCTTAAGACTACCTTAGTCATTCCCTAGCTTAGATCCTTTCAACTTAGCACAGAGGAATATTCTCTACTTAACCATTGGACTAACTCCAATCTAATACTTTTCCGGTCGAATCACCTCAGCTAATGGTTAGTATACTCAACTACCAGCTAGCTCGAAGGTCAATCCTACCTAAACCAAGTCATAAGAATCCGAGGTTCCATACCCCTAAACCATTCTATCTAGATCTATGCAAGAAATGATAGATCTTACCTTTGCCACATCCACGGAGCTTGTTAGCTCATTGTCTCAGCTGTTTAGCTAGCTCATCCTGCTAGCTGAGCTGAACCACTTCACTTGAGGTTCCCTACTATCTTCCAGCTGATCGAGCTGTGAGGTAGCTTTGCCCAGCTCCCCGCACACTCGTCCAATTCTCTTATACCTGTATAAACCCTTCCCTTTGGTACTTAGTCATTCAGCCAACCATCCCCACATGACCAAGTACCTTTGGAAAGTCTTCAGATACAAAAACGACCTCAAGCAAACATGCTCCAAAAAATAATTAAAATTCATGAAAACTCCTGATAAATCCACACTAAGAGATTCCCATGATCAGAATTCAATGAATCGACCCAGACCATATGGATTCTGATCATGATCAGCCCAACCGTTCAAAAGTTGACATAATCAAATCAATTCCCAAAAACTAAATAAAATTCATGATGATTCATGATAAATCCCCAAAGTAGGTTTCCCATCATCAGAATCCGACCCAAAGGTCCAGACCATGTGAAACTTGACTTTGGTCAGTCCGCCCGATGGCCAAGGACTATCACCTCCTGAACCGGCCAAGGCCGTGGTTCAGTGCCTCCATGTCTAAACAACAGAGAATTGGACTAGTAATGCCCATCAGATCCTGAGTCAATCAACCAACCACCCCACATGACTCAGAACTGATGAGTCTTCACACTTACCTAACCGGTCATGGAACCGTGTCCCACTGAACCCGATCCGTCTTGCTATTACCACCGGTGCATCCTTTGATCACTCAGAGCAGACACCTTGATCCATCATCCATGGATCATGTCTTCCATCCTTGCCCAAGATCAGATCACACACGGCCTTCCTTGGATAAACACATCCAGTACAATATTTGTGGTCTACAGCAGCTAGTATTGGCCGTACTCTTCTCTATGGCTTGCTGCAGGTCTCGAACGAATTGGACCTTGAATTACACATGGTTCCTCTTGTACCAGGACCCCATGTGTCTCCTCCACGAGTCGGATCAATGGTTCACATGATGATCAAACCCAACATCAATCCATGATCCACCATGGATCACTATCCAATGAGTAGCATCCAACAATCATCCCACATGGTTGAGTTAGATCAACTAAGATCCGTCTCTTTCTTCAAGGTCCTGGATACTTAGTTTACATCACAATATATGATCTTCAAGGGGCGTGCCATACCTGGCCTTAACCCACACCACAAGAGACAGAAATATAAATTAGAAAGTAATCATAACCTTGTTACCTTATACTTGATGGTTGATGATCTTGTGTCCTCCTTTATCAGGAACGGCCATACTCCTCTTGATCACGCCTCTATCAATCCTTATCATATACTTCCATTAATTATAAGATCCATTCAAGGGTCGTGCCTCTCTTCCCTTGAACTTCCATGAAACCAGTTTCTACATTGCATCTACCTTTGAGATTGTCTTGGCCTTTGAGAGTGGAGTCTGGCCTTCTCCCTTCTCTCCTGACCAATTGCGTGTGTTCCCAAGGTGTATAGGAAGCCTAGGATGTGTTCATCCATGATCAAATATCACCCAAAGACCGTGCATCACTTTCTCCCTTAATGCCCATGAAACTGCCTTTCCACACACATCTGCCTTCAAGGCTGTCTCAGTCCTTAGAATTGGAATCTGCCCTCCTATCTTCTCTCCAGGCTATCGTGTGTTGTATGAATGTACAGGAAGCCCATGGCGTGGCAAAAAACAATCAAAACTCACCAAAGGGTCGTTCATAACCCTCCCCATGATTGTCCACCAAAACTGCCTCTTTACTGCCTTTAATTGCATCTCTGTCTTGGATTGTTGAATCCGACTATCTCTCTGTTTTTCTCTGGTTTACTTTGTGTTTCAGGGTGTAGGAAGAATCCCTGGCGTGCCTGCAAAGGCACGTACTTTCCTTGTATTTATAGGGGAAGGGGCAGTTACCTTTCCAAAGTTTGCACCCTTTGGGTATCATTTCTGGCCATTAGATTTCATCAATGGTCCAGATCATACCCATTCGCCTATGGAAGTTACCAGGACGTCCTGGGCTTGCCAAAACAATCCTAGACATGTCCAAAACAAGTCCAAACCGAATTCCAAGCCACTGGCCCAATCCCAAGAGCCCGCCGGCCCATCGCCACATGGATCGTCCACATGGCCCGACCACAGTCCGGACCCGGCCCAACTGCCCGAGACCCAAACACTCAGTCTAGCTGAGTTGAGCTGATCCCCAGCTGACCCAGCTGACCCAGCTGAGTGAGCTAGTCCATCCAGTTTAGGGAGCTGACACACTCTACTTGAATCCAAGTGAGCTCCGTTCAGCTGGTTGAGCTTCTTGCTCGCATCACCCAGCTGTGATACACTTCGTACAACTTGATATCTTTATCTTATTCCATCCTTCTAAGTCTCTTGCCCTATTTCCAGACCTAGACTTAGTTCTCCCATGATCCATTCTGATCATGCACTACATCACAGATTCACCTAGCTGATCGAGCTTCACCCAGATCTCGTCCAGCTACCGAAACACTCGACCAACTCCTTTAAGCTTGTCTCCATCCTATTATGGTTAAGTCTCAGCTGTCTGATTCCCTTAGCCATGTTTTTGGATCATGACTCGCTTGGCTTTAGGTCACATGACCTAACTGGTGCTTCTCGTCGCACCATGGTCCATCCGAACGGTCTTATCCAGGATCGGGGATGCTACAAGTCTCTCCCACTTGCGATGGATTCGAGTGGTGCTGACGTTTTGTCTCATGACAAAGGTTCCATCGAACTCTTTTGCATGATGCACATGGAACATTTTCAATTGGTTCTTACTACTCAATTCATTTTACCTTTTCCTCTTTGTTCTTTTCACTGATCACACCTTGATCAATCATATGAACAAGTCTCACCCACTTGGGCGGAATGCCCTTGAATCCGAACCAAGTGGTCTTTTCTGCCTTCTAAACATGGCACCATAGCAGACCGGTGTCACCAGACCCAACTTTCTGGGTTGCAGTCTTTGTATTCACCAAGTCTATTCTTCTCTGACTCTAGTCCACGACCAGATCATATTCACTCCTTAAGAACATACTGCATAATCGAGTCTCAGTAGATCTATCAATCTCCAAGCCACTCGATGTACCAGTAAAGTCTTAGTGAACTTGTTCTAATCTTTAGGCTACTCGTTTTACCATGAGTCCTAACAGATTTTTATGTTTCTCTAAGTCCTTCATGGACACCAAGGTTCATGACCCCAGCCACCACGTACTGGATCATCCCCTAACCGACCACAGCCTTTTCCAGCTTGGCCACATTGCGATCTTAGTGTCTGCTATACTAAACCGCCTTATACTTGACTTCTGCCCATCACTAGACATTGTCACAATTTGATCCTAGTCCACTCATGGACCTGATCATATTCCGGTCCTGGTCCACTTCGGGACTCAATCGTCGTATCCCAACCATTGGTCTATCTCCAACATGGTTTTACCATGATCCTCATCCCTCACTGGATTTGATCGACTATATCCCAACCCTAGGGTAGTCTCCGACTTGGTTGTACTGCGACCCAGGTCCCTTCCCGGACGGGGTAGACTTCAGCTCGGCCATCTCGGTAGGAGCTATACACAAGGGACTTTTGGACCTCTGGGGCCGTCCCTGGTCCAGATCTATTATGAACGGGTCAGTCCTACAAGGGGGAATGCCATGTAGCGCCCGAAACACATCATGGACTCTCGAACTAGAGGAATCCCATCCGGGTCACCACCCCCTACGACCTCCTTAGTGGCGTTTGTGGCCAAATAGGCTGCACAACCCTTCCTCAGCATCCTTCCACATGGATTGCTGACACCACCAAGCATCCAGAGGTTGGACTTATACCTTGGAACCTGATCGGGGGTCCACACCTACTCTTGAACTGCACTCGCTCCCGGTGACAGTCCAGAGTGGCTCGATACTTTCCAAGCCAGTCCATACCTAATATCATCTCGTGATTCTTTAGGCGGAAAACAACCAGATCCACAGGCATTACCCTGTCCAGGATCAATACTCAGATCCGCAGGCATTACCCTGACTGTGATCATCAGATCCGTAGGCATTACCCTGACTGTGATCAATACTCAGATCCGCAGGCATTACCCTGACTGTGATCAATACCCAGATCCGCATGCATTACCCTGACTGTGATCAATACCGGGATGTCTCCAACCAGCCCTAGTGAATCCATTACCTGCCCACCGGCCGCATTCACTATGCCAAGACAATCCCCCGTTCCCATCTGGAACGACCCCCTTTCCGATCATCTCTGGACTCACAAAACTATGTGTAGCTTCCAGTGTCGAAAAGTACTTGTGTTTCCACACCACCGATCATTAAGTACCTAGATGAGTAGGATCTCGGTTTGACCACACATTTGGAAAACGTCCCATACCATTCTCCAAAGCGTCACACTTTTGTGAACATCCCATACCATTCACAAGAGTGTTTATAATATATCTCAATCATCATCATACTAAGATACTTAACATCGTGTCTCCAATTCCTCTTGGAATTGATCCATTCCATTCAACTTGATCTAAGGGATCCTACCTTGACTTATACCGAGTCCAAACTGATCCATTTGATCACAAGCCCACTCGTACACTAGCCATATAGCGTCTCCCTTAAATCAACGTGAACACCGCATATGCTCACTTGTTTTGAATGGCCACCAAGGATAACACTTACTCCGAGAGAGTGCTGCATGTTTCTTTCAACCTAAGCCACTCTCTGGTTCATGTTACTTCCCTGTTCCAGGTCATCCATACAAAGATCTTGCATTGCGTTCATCCCTCCAACCCGTCTATTATTTCTAAATAACTAGAACGGCCAACCTTCTGCTTTAGGATCTTGCCCTTGGAGAGTGCATCTTGGCTAAGCCGATTCACCTTAGAACTTCCCCGTTCACAAGCATGATACCCTAACTTACCTCAACTCTCACTTGGCTCACCCCAGAAAGGCTCCATGGTCATCTTAGCTTTCAGAAATAATTTCGGTTAGAGATATAAAATTTTGAGCAGCAAGTTGAGCTGAAGTTACAAACCAATCAGGTCCTCCACTCATCTGCCTCAATAGGATCCACACTACCTGAGAAATTCTTAGTTCTCATCCGAGCTATGTGCTCCAACACACTCAGGTAGTCCATTCCCGAGCTGCCCTAGCTGGTGGATCGATTTCACCTACCTCAGCTACTGGTACAGCTCGACCATTAGCCGCCGGTGCAGCTGTCTGATCCACCGGTTAGTCCTCTTATTGTTTGCACAATGTTCGGATCCGACCGGTTCCAATCATAAGAGGATTCAGCTTCCCCTTCCAGCTCTTTTTCCAGCTGCAGCTCAGCTCCTCCCACTCAAACCTCAGTATTGTTGAGCTGGCCGATAGTCAATCCAGCTTCATTGTTAACCTTCTCCCGTTGAGTCGGCAACAAACTGGTGGATTAACCCCATCAGCATCCACTTGTTCAGATGTGTGGGTGGACAACCACAACCCAACCATCCTAGAATCAAGCATTCTCTGATACCAACTTGTAAGATCCAAACCCGGCCAGATAAGCCGTGGTCGAAGACTTACGTCGCTCGGTCGACACACTGACCGAACCTCTCAATTTTTCGCGCTTTATTTATAACTTCTCCTAAAGGCGAAGGCTATCTTAGATCTTAGCTTAAGACTACCTTTGTCATTCTCTAGCTTAGATCCTTTCAACTTATGCATAGCGAAATATTCTCTACTTAACCACTGGACTAACTCCAATCTAATACTTGTCCGGTCGAATCACCTCAGCTAATGGTTAGTATACTCAACTACCAGCTAGCTCGAAGGTCGATCCTACCTAAACCAAGTCATACAAATCCGATGTTCCATTCCCCTAAACCTTTCTATCTAGATCTATGCAAGAAATGATAGATCTTACCTTTTCCACATCCACGGAGCTTGTTAGCTCATTTTCTCAGCTGACTTAGCTGTTTAGCTAGCTCATCCTGCTAGCTGGGCTGAACCACTTCACTTGAGGTTCCCTACTCTCTTCCAGCTGATCGAACTATGAGGTAGCTTTGCCTAGCTCCCTGTACACTCGTCCAACTCTCTTATACCTGTATAAACCCTTCCCTTTGGTACTTAGTCAATCAGCCAACCATCCCCACATGACCAAGTACATTTAGGAAGTCTTCAGCTACAAAAACAACCTCAAGAAAACATGCTCCAAAAATTAATTAAAATTCATGAAAACTCCTGATTACTCCCCACTAAGAGATTCCCATGATCATAATCCAAAGAATTGACCCAGACTATATGGATTCCGATCATGATCAGTCCAACCGGTCAAAAGTTGACATCATCAAATCAATTCCCAGAAACTAAATAAAATTTATGATAATTCATGATAAATCCCCAAGTAGGTTTCCCATCATCAGAATCCGACCTAGAGGTCCAGAGCATGTGAAACTCGACTTTGGTCAGTCCGGCCGATGGCCAAGGACTATCACCTCCTGAACCGGCCAAGGCCGTGGTTCAGTGCCTCCATGTCTAAACAACAGAGACTTGGATTAGTAATGCCCACCAGATCCTGAGTCAATCAACCAACTATCCCACATGACTCAGAACTGATGAGTCTTCACACTTACCTAACCGGTCATGGAACCATGTCCCACTGAACCCGATCAGTCTTGCTATTACCACCGGTGCATCCTTTGATCACTCAGAGCAGACAACTTGATCCATCATCCATGGATCAAGTCGTCCATCCTTTCCCTTGATCAGATAACACACGGCCTTCCTTGGATAAACACACCCAGTACAATACTTGTGGTCTACAACAGCTAGTATTGGCCGTACTCTTCTCTATGGCTTGCTGCTGGTCTCAAACGAATCGGACCTTGAATTACACATGGTTCCTCTTGTACCAGGACCCCATGTGTCTCCTCCAGGAGTCGGATCAATGGTTAACACCATGATCAAACCCAACATCAATCCATGATCCACCATGGATCACTATCCAATGAGTAGCATCCAACAATCATCCCACATGGATGAGTTAGATCAACTAAGATCCGTCTCTTTCTTCAAGGTCCTGGATACTTAGTTTACATCACAATATATGATCTTCAAGGGGCGTGCCATACCTGGACTTAACCACGCCACAAGAGACAGAAATATAAACTAGAAAGTAATCGTAACCATGTTACCTTATACTTGATGGTTGGTGATCGGGTGTCCTCCTTTATCAGGAATGACCATACTCCTATTGATCACGCCTCTATTAATATTTATCATATATTTCCAGTAATGACAAGATCTATTCAAGGGTCGTGCCTCTCTTCCCTTGAACTCCCATGAAACCAGTGTTTACACTACATCTACCTTTGAGGCTGTCTTGGCCTTTGAGAGTGGAGTCTGGCCTTCTCCCTTCTCTCCTGACCAATTGCGTGTGTTCCCAAGGTATAGGGGAAGCCTATTATGTGTTAATCCATGATAAAACATCACCCAAATGTCGTGCATCACTTTCCTCCTTAATGCCCATGAAACTGCCTTTCCACACACATCTGCCTTCAAGGCTGTCTCAGCCCTTAGAATTGGAATCTGCCCTCCTATCTTCTCTCCAGGATATTTTCGTGTGTTGTATGAATGTAGAGGAATACCATGGAGTGGCAAAGAACAATCAAAACTCACCAAAGGGTCGTTCATAACCCTCCCCATGATTGCCCACCAAAACTGCCTCTTTACTGCCTTTGATTGCATCTCTGTCTTGGATAATTGAATCCGACCATCTCTCTGTTTTTCTCTGGTTTACTTTGTGTTTCAGGGTGTAGGAAGAATCCCTGGCGTTCCTGCAAAGGCACGGACTTGCCTTGTATTTATAGGGAAGGGACAGTTACATTTCCAAAGGTTGCACCCTTTCGGTATCTTTTCTGGCCATTAGATTTTATCAATGGTCCAGATCACACCCATTCGCCTATGGAAGTTACCAGGACGTTCTGGTCTTGCCCAAACACTCCTGGATATGTCCAAAACAAGCCCAAACCGAATTCCAAGCCACTGGCCTAATTCCAAGAGTCCGCCGGCCCATCGCCACATATGGATCGTCCACATGGCCGACCACAGTCCGGACCCGGTCCAACTGCCCAAGACCCAAATACTCAGTCTAGCTGAGTTGAGCTGATCCTCAGTTGACCCAGCTGAGTGAGCTAGTCCATCCAGCTCAGGGAGCTGACACACTCTACTTGAGTCCAAGTGAGCTCCGTCCTGCTGGTTGAGCTTCTTGCTCGCATCACCCAGCTGTGATTCACTTCGTACAGCTTGATATCTTTATCTTTTTCCATCATTCTAAGTCCCTTGGCCTATTTCCAGACCTAGACTTAGTTCTCCCATGATCCACTCTGATCATGCACTACATCACAGCTTCACCTAGCTGATCGAGCTTCACCCAGACCTCGTCCAGCTACCGAAACACTCGACCAACTCCTTTAAGATTTTCTCCATCCTATTTTGGTTAAGTCTCAGCTGTCTGATTCCCTTAACCATGTTTTTGGATCATGACACGCTTGTCTTTAGGTCACATGACCTGATTGGTGCTTCTCCTCGCACCATGGTCCATCCGAATGGTCCTATCCAAGATCGGGGATGCTACAAGAACTTACCTGGAGTTTGTATGGATGCATGGGTTGAGTTTTTCTAAGAGTATTTTCCTGAAGATAATTTGTGTGCTGAATTTTATTATGAGATTCAGAAACTGGTTCATAGTCTTGGCTTACCTTCGGAGATGATTGATGTGTGTATAGACAACTGTATGATATACTGGGGAAAAGATGCAGAATTGTTAGAGTGTAAATTTTGCAAGAAGCCACTATATAAATCACAAGGACGTGGGCGGAATGGGGTGCCGTACCAGGGGATGTGGTACTTACCTATTAAGGATATACTGAAGAGATTATATCAATCTGAAAAGATGGCAGCAGTGATGCGATGGCATGCGGAACATACTCAGAAGGAAGGCGAGATCAATCATCTCTCTGATGGAAAAGCGTAGAAACACTTGAATTCGGTGTACCCTGATTTTGCAAGCAACCCCCACAACGTTTATCTTGCACTTTGCACAGATGGCTTTAGTTCATTTGGAATGTCTGGGAGACAATACTCGCTTTGGCCAATCTTCTTGACGCCATACAACCTTCCACCATAGATGTGTATGGAAAAAGAATTGCTTTTCATGAGTATATTGATACCTGGGCCAAAGCATCCGAAGAGGTCCCTTGATGTTTTTCTACAGCCTTTGATAGAAGAATTGAAGGAATTGTGGTCAACAGGCGTGCATACATATGATTGTTCAACGAGAACAAAATTTACATTGCGAGCAGTTCTTTTGTGGACCATTAGTGACTTTCCTGCATATGGGTTGTTGTCAGGTTGGACAACGCATGGGAGGCTATCTTGTCCTTATTGTATGGGCAGAACAGACGCATTCCAGCTGAAGAATGGTAGGAAGACGTCCTGGTTTGATTGTCATCGGAGATTTCTTCCCATTAACCATCCGTACCGAAGGAACAAGAAATTGTTTCGGTTAAAAAAGGTTGTACGGGACACCGCTTCACCATATTTATCTAGAGAGGAAATCGAGAAGGATATTGATTACTATGGTGGATTAAGCACAGTCAGCAAAGGGGGTAATTGGCGTACTCCTGCAAATATGTCTGATGGTTATGGGACTCAGCATAATTGGCACAAAAAGTGTAATTTGGGAACTTCCATATTGGAAAGATCTACATCTGCGCCACAATCTTGACGTGGTGCATATAGAGAAGAACTTCTTTGACAACATCATCATAACATTGTTGAATGTCCCCGGGAAGACAAAAGATAACAAGAACTCAAGGTTGGATTTGCCTGCATTATGTTCTAGGATTGAGCTGCATATTAGAAACAATGGGAAAATTCCGGTTCCCATTTTCAGATTGTCAGCAGAAGCAAAAGCGGTGTTGTTCAAGTGGGTGGCATCAGATGTGAAGTTTTCTGATGGATATGTTTCAAATCTATCAAGATGTGTTGAGCAGGGACAAAAGTTTTCAGGGATGAAGAGTCATGACTGTCATGTGTTTATGCAACGACTTCTATCATTTTCATTTGCGGAGTTGCTTCCAAAAAATATTCACGAAGCATTTGTAGGTAACAAATATAGTCATTATTACTGCTTGTTGGAAAAAAACTTATAAAAAGTATCTTATGTCGACTTGTACATTATTTGTAGGCATCAGAACATTTTCAGAGATCTCAGCGCACGCACCTTAACTATAGATGGCATCAAACAACTTGATGAGAATATCCCAATCTTGATGTGCAATTTGGAGAAAATTTTTCCTCCGTCATTTTTTGACGTCATGGAACATCTAATTGTCCACCTTTCGTATGAGGCATTGCTTCGTGGACCTGTTCATAATGGATGGATGTATCCTTACGAGCGATCTATGAAACATTTGAAAGGGAAAGCAAAAAATCTGGCAAGGGTGGAAGGTTCAATAGTTCCTGGGAGTTTAAACGAGGAAACATCTCACTTCACGTCGTACTACTTTGGGTCACAAGTCCGGACACGGAAAAGAACTACGAGCAGATATGATGATGGTGGTGTTATGCCGACATATGTTGTTGAAGATGTTTCAGACATATTCTGTCAGATTGGACGTCTAGGTGGGAAACTGAAAGAAGTTTGGTGGTCGAGTACAGAAGACGCTCAAAGTGCCCACACATATATACTCCTTAACTGCGAAGAGCTTGAGTCATTTGAAAGGTGATTAAAATTATGTATGCCGTTAAATTTTACCACACATATACACTACAAGAAAAATTGGTTTTATTAGCGGACGAAAAACGCTATCTAACGATACAATAGCGATTTTAGAGCGCTGTATCATCGCCCGTCATAGTAGATCAAGCACATTAGATAGCGGTTTTTTGAAATGCTATATTTTTGTTAAATGTTATAGCGTTTTTTCTAATGCAATTAAATATTTTTAATAACATTTAAGTTTTTGCTATAATTCTATTAAAATTAATTATTTTAAAAATTTATTTATTTGAAAAATTATTTATTTTAACATTATTTATCTTCAAATTATTTATTTTGGGTTTCAAATATTTCAAATAAAAAAATAAATATGTAATAAATTATTTTTATTAAACATTATAAATTACATTGGATAGAAAATAAGAAACGATTTACATTAAACCATAAGTTTTACAAATTAAATCTAATCTAAACCTAATCTTAACTAAACCTAATAACAATGTTATTGCCGCCGTCTCCTCACGAACTTCTCTGTTCGTTGCCTCAAGCCCCATGACCACCACCTCGTCTCACGACCACCAGCTTCTTTGTCGCCTCCTAGCCGCCCCATGGCCACCACTCTGTTCGCGACCACCAGCTTCTCCGTTTCCTCATTGCCGCAAGCTCATGACCACCACCGGATTCTCCGTCCCCTCCTAGCCGCAAACACCACATCTGCTAACAATCCACCACTTTTAACAAGAACAAAGTCAGATTTAAGAGAGAGAGAGAAAGAGGTGACCTTTGGTGGACAGAGAGGACGGTGGCGAATGGGAGAGATGGCAGTGGTCAAGCATCTTCAGATCCGGGGTTGCTGGCTTGGCTCCACCTTCAGATTCGTGTGTGTGTGTGAGAGAGGAGAGATGATGGTAGTTATACAGAGAAAGGAGATGTGTGTCTGTTACATGAATCTCTGTGTGTGTGTTTGAGACAGTAAGAGATAGAGAAGAATGATACACAGGAAATTGATATAGTCCACATGAATAAAAATGAAAAGATAGATTTTTGGCCATTGATTCTTGGCCATTGGATTAAAAGTAATCAGTGGTCAGAATAGTAATCCGAGTTTTGAAAATGGACCAATGAGAAAGAAGGACAAAGATTAGAAAAGAATGATTTAGAACCTCTGGATCAAAATTAATCAGGCCCAAAATAAAACTAATAAAGATTATCTTTTCATTTATGTATAATCATTTTTGTGCTGTTTATTATTTATTAGTTTATTTTACTTTTTGAAATGTATAATGTTAATTTGAAATATTATATATATATATATATATATATATATATATATATATTATAGAAATTAAAATGTGTTTATAAGGTTAAAGTTTTGAAATAATTAATATGGTTTAGGGTTGAATCATTTTTTGTGTTGTTTATTATTTATTGATTTATTTTAATTTTTGAAATGTATAATTTGAATTTGAAATATTATATATAGTTTGACATATATATTATAGAAATTATAATTTTTGTAGAGTTTGAGGTTTAATGATCTATGATATTGGTTAAAGTATTTGTTTAGGATATATGGTTAAAGTTTTGAAATAATGAATATTGTTTGGAATTAAGTTTTGAAAATATTTAAATCTATAATTTGTATTTATGATTTGAAATTTAAGTTTTAAAATGGCATAGAGTTTATTAGTGTATTAGAGTTTAAAGTTTGTGTTTATAGTCTAAAAGTTCAAAAACTCGTTTAGGGTTTAGGGATTCAAAAGCCAAACATAACGTTTGTAATTATCTTTTGCTATTAAACATAAGTGTTACATATAACATCATACGTTATTATGGCGTTTTCAAATATACTAGTCTATCATAGCGCTTCCAAATATAGAAACGGTATCTAAAATTAACGTGTGTGTCAACCATAGCGCAAAGACAAAAAACGCTATCCTCGACTGCTATAAAAACCAATTTTTCTTTTAGTGATAGTATACTCCTTAATGATCATTTTGTTTTTAAACAGGGATTTCGTTGCCCAAGTCGAAGAAGCTTTACCAGGGATATCAACATATGATCTCAACAAAAGGAAAGACCAACATTTTGTGAAGTGGTTAAAAACGCTGGTATACATCACAATATAATTAACTAAATATGTTATTTTATTAATTAATGAAGTTATATATATATACATATACATATGTTGATGAATGCAGGTTGATTATGATTATCCATTCACGAATTGATACAAGGTCCGGTCGCTAAGGTCACCACAGCAGCTATGTATTTCACATGAGGCTACACTTTTCACACTTACGAATATGGAAGTCGGCGAGCAACAATGAACTATGGAGTATGTGTGAAAGGTGAAACAGATTTCTATGGAATCTTACAAGAGATCATCGAAGTAGAGTTTCCCGGCCTAGTGAAGCTGAAATGTGTTCTCTTTAAATGTGACTGGTTTGACCCCACCGTCAACAGAGGTGTTCGGTATAGCAAGTTTTGAGTTGTTGATATAAATACTACACGGAGGTACAACAAATTTGAATCCTACATATTGGCATCTCAAGCAGACCAAGTTTGTTTTATTCCATACCCGAGGATCATACAATCTGGAATTTCTTGGTTAACCGCTATAAAAGTTACACCTCGGGGCCGAGTATCGCCTTTACAAGAAGATGTCGTAAATGAAGTAGAAGTACCTGAGCAAGCTACAGATGATATCATACTTGTTGATCCGCATAACCAGGGATATGAAGAACTTCCAGATGATGCAACAGACGAAGCCAACGAAGATGAATTTGAAGAAAATGATGATGTGGATGATGTTTCTGATGACGAGTGATCGAGTTTGATTGTGTTACATCCTTTCTGTTTTATTCAATTGTTAAACTCATTGTATTGCATTACATCGTTTCTGTTTTATTCTATTGTTAAACTCATTGTATTGCATTACATCGTTTCTGTTTTATTCAATTGTTAAACTCATTGTATTGCATTACAACGTTTCTGTTTTATTCTATCGTTAAACTTATCATCATGTTTGCTCAATTGGGGTTTAGAAGTGTATTGGGATTTAGGATTTAGGGTATAAACACAATTCGAAGCTAATAAGTCGTCTGAATGTCCCTATGTAGACGTAATTTACATCTAACTTACGACTAAATAGGTAAAGAGTCCCTATTTAGTCGTAATTTACATCTAACATACGACTAAACTGCTTAGTTAGTCTCTAATTGGTCGTTAATTTACATCTAAATTACGACCAAACTGCTTGAATAGTCGCTAATTAGTCGTAATAAATTTCAAAATTTCCTATAAATACTCACCACTTAGCTTTCCAAATCAAAGAAATTTTTTTATAAATCTTTGAGATAGATTTTTAAATATTTCTCCTCAGATAATTTATCGACATCTCGATTCAAGAAACCGTGATACGCTTCTTCGGTTGAATCCGCAGGGTCTGATAAATCTCTTGGGAGATATATTTGTATTAATCTAATGTTTTCTATAAATTTGGCAAATTGTTAAGAGAGATTTCTCCGAGGGTTGTATATTCCTCACAAGAAACTTGAAGAAATTAAGTTTCTTGGGATGAATCCAAAACCTCTGGTAAATCTCTTTCACAATTTTTTGTTTTAAAAGGGTAGTCCCTAGTTGGTCGTAATATGTCGTCCCTCATTGGTCGTACTATAACTTCTTCTTTACGACTTTTTGTACCTAGTTGGTCGTAATTTTGGAAAAATCTTAGTCCCTAATTGGTCGTAAAGCAATTTGGTCCCCCATTGGTCGTAAATGTATTTCTCCTTTACGACCAATGGTCCCTCATTGGTCGTACCATTACGACTAAAGTACGACTAAGCCCAAAACTCTATATATACTCGGACCTCGCCGAAGCCATTTGGTTGCTCATTCCCTTCTCCCTAATAACGACTGCCCTTCTCTCTCTAGGTAAGTTTTTGTTGGGGTCAAAAACGGTTATCTCGAAATCAACGGCTAAAATTATCATCTCTCTGAATTCTTCACGAAATACTTCTCGAGAGAAAGATCGGAAGAATACAAGTATCCATGGACGAGGGTCTCCGGAAAGATTGGTACGAAAAGAAGACGGACCGAGACCCGAATGCCAGGCTATCCAGACCAATCCCCCTCGCCCTTGGCGAGGACAATCCGTGCCAAAGCCACCTCGCCCACGGGCGAGGACGGCCTGCACCGAGGTTGCCTCGCCCACGGGTGAGGACGGTCCGGACTGCACCGAGGTCGCCTCGCCCACGGGCGAGAACGGCCCGCACCCAGGTCGCCTCATTCATGGGCGAGGACGGCCCGCATTGAGGTCGCCTCGCCCACGGGCGAGGACGATCCGATCCCGGTCAGTCTGACTCGTTTCGACTCCTGCGTCCTCCGTATAGTTGCATTATCCGGCCTTTGGACCCTATACTTCTCGTTTCATATCGTTCGTAGTTATTTCCGAACTTTTAAGACTAAGACCGAGAAAATCATAGAAAAGCTTGGAAGGCCTAGAAACGGCCCGCAAGGACCTGAATGTGTCTAAAGGCCAATCTACGATTTTGAAGATCCAAGCCCAATAGGAGCTATGACGGTTTATCCTAACTCGTGAAAGTAGGATGAATGTTAAGTTTCCGAAGGTAAAGGTGAAAGACTCAAGGATAACTATGAAGATCGACGGAAAATGGAATATTCCCAAAAGGAGATAAACTTGGGCCCAAAGGCGAAAGGGTAAACGGGCCACCGACCATAAGCGACTATATAAGGAGGACTGGAGCAGAAGAGAGAGGGATCCAAGAATTTAGACTTAGAGAACTCCTTCTAGCTTAGAGAACGTAGGACTTAGGTGGTTAGACTAGCACGGTAAGGCTTAGGACGTTTTGGCCGCCTCTTTTTCTATTTTTCCGATAGTTAGTATATCTCTACTCCTCTCGGAGAAATCTTGTACTCATACTATTCAATTAATAAAACGCCTCTGAGCGCCCATTTATTTTCATCTTGCTGTCTATCTTCTTATCGTTCTAAAGTGGTTACGCAGAGAATTCAGATCTTCAGGGAAGATCGGGTTCACTCGGTTTTCCTCCGTATTTACTCATTAAAATCGATGGTGTGAATTTTGGTTCCCAAAATTTGGCGCTAGAAGGAGGGGGGGGGGACGAATTCTCTAACTCGAAAATCACTGAATGATAAAAGATACAGGATGTCCGCTTCAGCAGCTAGTGATGTCGTCTCTTTCAAGGACCGAGCAACGGCCGAGAGGCCAAACCTCACAACGATCTCCTTGTCATCGAGCTGACAATCCAGGACATCGACGTAGCGAGAGTATTGGTCGACACCGGATGCTCGGCCAATATTATCTATAAAAGCACCCTCGAGAATGGAGATCGACCTGCGCCGTCAAGGAAGAACCCAACCGATATTCGACTCTCGAGATGCTACTATGACTCTCGGCTCGATCACCCTCATGGTTAAAGCCGGGAGCGTCGTCAAAATCGTGGAATTCTTAGTCGTTGACCGCCCAACATCGTACAATGAAATCGTACTCCATGGCTGAATTTCATGTGAGCGATCCCCTCGACATTCCATCTGTGCCTTAAGTTACCAACCTCTCATGGAGTCGAAACAATACAAGAAGACCGCAGGATGGCGCAAGTATGTTTCACCGCTGAGCTGAAAAGAAAGAACTCAGCGATCGAAGCTTCCCGCAATAAGAAAAGAAAGCTGACTCCCGGTAAGGGCTTCAGAAAAAGACTCGAAGTCTTCCGGGCGGTCGCAGAGGGTCGGCTCTAGAAAGAAAGCGCGAACCAACTTGCGAACCGGTAATCTCGGTCTGCCTCGACGAATCCTTTCCGGAACGATGCATCGAGATCGGAGCCAACCTCTGCTAACCTTTGAGGACAGAGCTCATAGCCTGTCTTAAAAAGAACCTCAGCACATTCGCTTGGGCCACGAAGGATATGCTAGGGACCGACATCGGCATAATGTGCCATTAGCTCAACATCGACCGAACCTACAAACCCGTCAAGCAAAAAAGACGGAAGCTAGGTCCAGAGCGTGCCACCAAGGTAAACAAAGAAGTCGAGAAACTTCTCAAAGTAGGGTCAATAACAGAAGTCAGATAAGCGGACTGGCTCGCCAATCCCGCCGTGGTCAAAGAAAACGGCAAATGCCGAAAAGGCCGACTTCACCGATCTCAACAAGGCCTGTCCAAAAGATTGCTTTCCGCTTCCGCACATCGACCGACTGGTCGAAGCAACAACAGGAAACAAACTCTTAGCATTTATGGACGCCTTCTCCGGGTACAATCAAATCATGGTGAACCCCGACGATCACGAAGACCGTGATTCATCACCGATCGCTGAACGCATTCGCTACAAAGTAATGCCTTTCGGTCTCAAGAACGCTGGCGCTTACTTACCAGCGAATTCGTCAATCGAATGTTCTCCGAAACTCGAAAACTATGGAAGTATACATCGATGACATGCTCAGAATTCCTTGATTAACACGATCACGCATCCGACTTGGAAGAGTGCTTCACAAGGTTGAACTTACACAACATGACATTGAACCCGACTAAATGTAGGTTCGCCAGAGCATCGGAGAATTTCTGTTACCTAGTCACGGTCGCTGGATCAAGGCTAACCCCAAACAGATAAACGCATTGATAGAAATGGTCTCGCCAAAGACAAAACGGGAAGTCCAAAGGCTAACCGGAAGAGTCGCAGCCTTGAACCGTTTTATCTCGCGCTCAACGGACAAGTACCTTCCTTTCTACGACACGGTGAAAGGGAACAAGAAATTCGAATGGTCGGAGGAATGCGAAAAAGCTTTCCAACAGCTAAAGCGTTACCTGGCCACTCCTCCCGTCCTCGCGAAACCAGTAGAGGGAGAACCCTTATTCCTGTACATCGCGGTCTCCACAACAGCAGTTAGCGGCGTTTTGATCAGAGAAGAACGCGGTGAACAAAAACCGATCTTCTACATAAGCAAAACGTTGCTGGACGCTGAGACCCGGTATCCCCTGATGGAGAAACTAGCATTCGCAGTTGTAACATCAGCTAGAAAACTCAGGCCGTACTTCCAGTGTCATACCATAGTGATCCTCACCACCTATCCCCTGCGAACGATCTTGAACAGTCCGAGTCAGTCAGGACGACTCGCGAAATGGGCAATCGAACTAAGCGAGTACGACGTGGAGTACCTCCCAAGAACCTGCGCAAAATCTCAAGTACTAGCGGATTTCTTGGTAGAGTTGCCCACGGGGGATATGACAAACACGGAACCAGATTCAACTTGGGTCCTTCACATCAACGGATCATCGTCCAAACAAGGATCCGGAATTGGAATCCAGCTCACGTCACCAACCGCCAAAATCTTGGAACAATCCTTTCGGTTAGAATTCCATGCGTCAAACAACGAGGCTGAATATGAAGCCCTCGTCGTAAGGTTACGACTAGCCCATGGGCTGAAGATTCGCAACGTCCACGCTTACTGTGACTCTCAGTTAGTCCCGAATCAGTACAACGGAGAATACAAAGCGAGGGACGAAAGAATGGACGCATATCTAAAACACATCCTGGACCTGTTCCGAGATTTTGACCATTTCGCCTTACTAGAATTCCTCGCCGAAAATACTCAGGCAGATGCCTTGGTCGCACTCGCCAAGTTTGGATTCTGACTGAAACGGGTAATCTCGTCAATTCATTGAACATCCATGCATCGGACCACCAGTGATTGCCAATCTGATTAGAGCACAAATCTAGGATGCGAAGGAAATCGACGATCCACCAGAAGAAAACGTGGATCAGTCGGAATACGGCTGCGACAGCCCATGGCTAGAGCCGATCCGAGCTTATATAATCGATGGAACACTACCCGCCGAGAAATGGACGGCCCGCAAAATTAAAACCCAGGCCGCACGATACGTAATGGTAGAGGGAGAAATATATAATGGAGATTCTCCGCCCACTCATGACCTGCACCAAGGGGAAAAGCTAGAAGAGTAATGGAGGAGGTCCATTCTGGATCTTCGGGAACCATACCGCCGGAAGATCTCGCCAAATAAAACGCCACGGTTATTACTAGCCAACTATGATCAAAGATCAGGAGAAATTTGCACGGAGTGCAAAAATGCCAAAGGCACGAGCCGACAATCCATCAACTCGCAGAAGTCCTCTCGCCCATCTCATCTCAGATCCCTTTATGCGGTGGTCCATGGATATCGTTGGACCGCTTGCATAACTCAAAGCAGAAACGCTTCCTCCTAGTTCTCACAGATCTCTTCTCAAAGTGGGTAGAGGCAGATTCCTACGCAAGTATCAAAGACGTACAAGTCAAGAACTTCGTATGGAAAGACATCATCACCAGACACGGGGTCCCTTACAAAATCGTAACAGACAACGGATCTCAGTTCATCTCTACCCGATTCGAAGCATTATGCGAGAAGTGGAAGATACGACTGCCCAAGTCAACTCCCAGATATCCACAGTGTAACGGCCAGGCTGAGACCATCAACAAGACCGCCCTCGACGGGTTAAATAAGCTTTAGAAGCCAAAAGGGCGATGGGCGAGGAGCTCGAGGGATTTCTTTGGTCACATCGCATTTACCCAGACGGGCTATGGGGAAACCCCTTCACTGCTTACGGACGGAATGCATGATCCCCGCCGAAGTAGAATTTCCCGGAGTACAGAGAAGATTCCTCCTCGAACGAGAAGATCTCAACAACGCGATGCTGCTGGACGAACTCGATCTCATTAACGAGCGATGAGACCAAGCAATCATACGAATCCAAAATTACCAGCACGCTGCCGCGAAATACTACAACTCAAACATCCGCCACCGGAGGTTCAAGGAAGGCGATCTGGTTTTGCGCAAATTCTTCCAAAACACTGCCGGGCGTAACGCAGGAAAACTGGGGGCAAACTGGGAAGGACCGTACAAGTTCATGAAGGTAGTCTGACCAGGATCATACCAAATCGCAAACATGTAGGATGTCAAGATCCAAAGAACCTGGAACGCGATGCATCTTAAGAAATACTACCACTAATCGCGATGTGGGACCCGCGAACTACGAGATGGCTTGATCCCCAAAAAAGGGTACATAGGCAGCTCGTCAAACGAGTTCAGCTATCCTCCCATCTTAAAAAGGGGGGGGGGGGTAGTGGGTAATGCGATACCGTGATACTCCAACCACTTTCAAAAACTTGACCGATTCGAAACTTTTTCGCGGAAGAACGCGACCTCACGGTCGCCAGTCCCGCTTATTCACCGAACGGCCAAAATGGCAGTCCAGAACTCGCCTGTAACACCTAAAACAAAATATGGTTAGTTACCACACTAAAATCAATGAACCTCCAATTCTCGTGAAAGAAGCATCCTTCGAGAAAGCCCACGAACAAAAGCGCACAATAGGAAAATCAACTTTCGCTTTAGGAGAAGTCGCTAAACGCCAGAAGTTACGATTTTCCGACATTTATAAGCAACGCTTCGCTTCCAAAACAAAACTAGTACACCTTTAACGGTAAAATGCATTTAAAATGGCATCTTTTCTTTGTTGCTGATCACAACAAACTAACCCTAACGCTCTAAACCGACATCAGCCGCCTCGAAGGATATGCTCTCTTACATCCGACAAGGATACCATAGCTATACAAAAATCCGGAATTTTGGTCAGCACCTCCAAACGGCCTTTGAAGTAGCTCAGTTCGTGCCAAGACAAGTCGATAAGCTGATAACAATTCGCTGACTTTATATCGGTACGAATCAGGTTGAAATCGCAAACAGGCAAAACGAAAGCCGACTTGTCATCGCATAGCCTTAGTCTGAGATTAAACCTAGGTCTTGCCTTAAACCCAGCCACGCTGGATCTTGACATCTCAAAGACATAGTATTGACACCCTGATACGAGATCCCAAAATTTGTGTCTTCATTTATATTTGCACGTTTATGAGACCCCGCGAACCAAATGACTTCGGGAACTCTCATCTTGGACAAGTGACAGATATGGTGATCATCCGAGATAGGAATGAGATGACAACTCATATCCTATCCCTCTAACTTCAAGAAACAGAAGTTCTCTCGATTCATAACAAACGGAAAGTTTTATAGATTGAGCCAAGTTCATACAAAATCCCTAAAAAGGGCAGGGATTCAAAGCCACGAATGGCCACTCCCAAGACATACAAATCAAGGCCTCATAAACAGGCCAGATCAAAAACACAATAAAAAATCCCCGAAAGGATTGTTACCCTAGGCACCCCTCGGAGCACCGCCTTCATCCTCAACCTCCTCAGAACTCGGGATCGCATTGCCATCGCCTCCCTCAGTTGCTTCACCGTCACGTCTCTCGGCCGTACCGTCCTCACCCTCCTCCTTATAGGAAAGCAGTCTAGCCTCTTCGGAGTCCAAAGTCGGATCCGCTTCACCTCTGAGCAGCTGGATCTCGTTCAAACTTCCTCGACACCGCCAGGGCCAAATCCTTCTTATGGACCGCGGAGCTTAATCAAACAGAACGGCCATCCTCGTAAAACAGGCACGTAACTCGCCCCAGAGACGACGGACGACTCGATTTCGCTGGAGACGACGGACTTCGAAGCCTTGGCTCTCCTCTTTCTTCATCTTAAATAAAGCGCTTGTCGACTTTTCGAGATCCCGCCGAGATCGCTAACCCGAAGTCTCCAACTGCGAAGTCTCAGCAGCGGAGAGTCCTTAGCAGATTTCAGCGTGGCCTCGACTCGTTTCAGTGCCTCCCGCGATTCCTCCAGGTCCTTTGTCAGACGCTCTATCTCTGAGCCGCAGTCGCTAATCATCCCATTAATCAGCGACACAAACTGCACACGAGATAAAAGTCAGGATAATCGTAGAACAAAGTATCCCGGCCAAAATACATATCCGTAATCATCGAAGAAAAGGATCTCCTTCCGCACCTTTGGTGCACCTTCTCTTCTTGGCAGCCTCAGTCGCGGCACCACTCTTTTTGCGACCTTTGGACAGAGGAGCAGAACTGGGCGCGGGAAGCCCTAGGACGATCTCTTTCCTGTCCGAAGGTGGAGGCATCGACTCCGTCGCTTGTTCTTCCTTAAGAACGAGGACTGGTGTAGTAGAAGAACCCGAAGGCTTAGCTGGGACCTCCGCACTTGCGCTGGCCATGTCCATTCCTGCGAGAGATGTAGCATCGCCAAAGACTTGTTCCTTCGGCCGGTGACTACAGTGCGGACAAAGAAGGGATAACGGACGCCGACCTAGGTCCTATTTGCCTCCTTGTCAGCACTACCGATAACCTCTCTTTGAAAGATAGGAACCGCAACAAAGGACGGGTGGCTTCATGAGCGCCGGACCGGAGGACCGGTTGGCCTCACCCATCTCGACGTCGGAATCTTTCTTCTCGTTTTGGGGGGAAGACATTCTTGCTTAAGTAAAAGAGAGAAAAGTTTGAGGGAATGAGATGTGAAGAGAATGAGGAATGAGAGGCTACTACTTATAAGGATATGATGGGTGACGGGATTTCCACAATAAAATAATCTCCAAAGACAATCTACAAGAAAACATACTTAACCGAAGATTTCGATTAAATCGCCTCCCAGTCTTGCAGGCTGGGGCTAACTGTTAGAGTCGAAAACGGTTATCTGGAAATCAACGGCTAAGATTATCATCTCTCCAATTCTTCACGAAATACTTCTCGAGAGAAAGATCGGACGTAATACAAGTATCCGTGGATGAGGGTCTCTGGAAAGATTGGTACGAAAAGAAGACGGACCGAGACCCGAATGCCAGGCTATCCAGGCCAATCTGCCTCGCCTCTAGGCGTGAACATCCGTGCCAAAGCCACCTCCCCATGGGTGAGGACGCCTGCACAAGGCCGCCTTCACTCCGGGCGATCTTCCATGCCGCGGGCCACCTCGCCCACGGGTGAGGACGGTCCGACTGCACCGAGGTCGCCGCCCACGGGCGAACGGCCCGCACTCCAGGTCGCCTTTGCTCACTGGCGAGGACGGCCTGCACCGAGGTTGCCTCGCCCACGGCGAGGACGATCCGATCCCGCCAGTCCGACTCGGTTTGACTCCTGCGCCCTCCGTGATAGTTGCATTATCCGCCTTTGGACCCTATACTTCGCTTCATATCGCTCAGTAGTTATTTCCGAACTTTTAAGACTAAGACCGAGAAAATCGTAGAAAAGCTCGGAAGGCCTAGAAACGGCCCGCAAGGACCTGAATGTGTCTAAAGGCCAATCTACGATTTTGAAGATCCAAGCCCAATAGAGCTATGACGGTTTATCCTAACTCGTGAAAGTAGGATGAATGTTAAGTTCAAGGTAAAGGTGAAAGACTCAAGGATAACTATGAAGATCGACGGAAAATGGAATATTCCCAAAAGGAGATAAACTTGGGCCCAAAGGCGAAAGGGTAAACGGGCCACCGACCATAAGCGACTATATAAGGAGGACTGGAGCAGAAGAGAGAGGGATCCAAGAATTTAGACTTAGAGAACTCCTTCTAGCTTAGAGAACGAGGATTTAGGTGGTTAGATTAGCACGGTAAGGCTTAGGACGCTTTGGTCACTTGTTCTATTGTTCCGATAGTTAGTATATCTCTACTCCTCTTGGAGAAATCTTGTACTCATACTATTCAATTAATAAAAGCCTCGAGCAACCATTTATTTTCATCTTGCTGTCTATCTTCTTATCGCTCTAAAGTGGTTACGCTAGAGAATTCAGATCTTCGGGAAGATCGGGTTCACTCGGTTTTCCTCGATTTACTCATTAAAATCGATGGTGTGAATTTTGGTTCCCAAAATTTGGCGCTAGAAGGAGGGGGACTAATTTCTAACTCGAAAATCACTGAATGATAAAGATACAGGATGTCCGCTTCAGCAGCTAGTGATGTCGCTCTTTCAAGGACCGAAGCAACGGCCGAGAGGCCAAACCTCACAACGATCTCCTTGTCATCGAGCTGACAATCCAGGACATCGACGTAGCGAGAGTATTGGTCGACACCGATGCTCGGCCAATATTATCTATAAAAGCACCCTCGAGAATGGAGATCGACCTGCGCCGTCAAGGAAGAACCCAACCGATATTCGACTCTGAGATGCTACTATGACTCTCGGCTCGATCACCCTCATGGTTAAAGCCGGGAGCGTCGTCAAAATCGTGGAATTCTTAGTCGCTGATCACCAACATCGCATAAATGAAATCGCATCTATGGCTGAATTTCATGTGAGCGATCCCCGACATTCCATCTGTGCCTTAAGTTACCAACCTCTCATGGAGTCGAAACAATACAAGAAGACCGCAGGATGGCTAAGTATGTTTCACCGCTGAGCTGAAAAGAAAGAACTCAGCGATCGGGCTTCCCGCAATAAGAAAAGAAAGCTGACTCGTAAGGGCTTCAGAAAAAGACTCGAAGTCTTCCGGGCGGTCGCAGAGGGTCGGCTCTAGAAAGAAAGCGCCAACCAACTTGCGAACCGGTAATCTCGGTCTGCCTCGACGAATCCTTTCCGAACGATGCATCGAGATCGAGCCAACCTCGCTAACCTTTGAGGACAGAGCTCATAGCCTGTCTTAAAAGAACTCAGCACATTCGCTGGGCCACGGCGATATGCTAGGGACCGACATCGCATAATGTGCCATTAGCTCAACATCGATCGAACCTACAAACCCGCCAAGCAAAAAGACGGAAGCTAGGTCCAGAGCGCGCCACCAAGGTAAACAAAGAAGTCGAGAAACTTCTCAAAGTAGGGTCAATAACAGAAGTCAGATAAGCGGACTGGCTCGCCAATCCCGTCGTGGTCAAAAAGAAAAACGGCAAATGCCGAGTGTGCGTCGACTTCACCGATCTCAACAAGGCCTGTCCAAAAGATTGCTTTCCGCTTCCGCACATCGACCGACTGGTCGAAGCAACAACAGGAAACAAACTCTTAGCATTTATGGACGCCTTCTCCGGGTACAATCAAATCATGGTGAACCCCGACGATCACGAGAAGACCGCATTCATCACCGACCGCGGAACGTACTGCTACAAAGTAATGCCTTTCGGTCTCAAGAACGCGGGCGCTACTTACCAGCGACTCGTCAATCGAATGTTCTCCGAGAAACTCGGAAAAACTATGGAAGTATACATCGATGACATGCTCGTAAATTCCCTTGACGAACACGATCACGTATCCGACTTGGAAGAGTGCTTCACAAGGTTGAACTTACACAACATGACATTGAACCCGACTAAATGTAGGTTCGCCGTAGCATCGGGAGAATTTCTCGGTTACCTAGTCACGTGTCGCGGGATCAAGGCTAACCCCAAACAAAACGCATTGATAGAAATGGTCTCGCCAAAGACAAAACGGGAAGTCCAAAGGCTAACCGGAAGAGTCGCAGCCTTGAACCGTTTTATCTCGCGCTCAACGGACAAGTACCTTCCTTTCTACGACACGGTGAAAGGGAACAAGAAATTCGAATGGTCGGAGGAATGCGAAAAAGCTTTCCAACAGCTAAAGCGTTACCTGGCCACTCCTCCCGTCCTCGCGAAACCAGTAGAGGGAGAACCCTTATTCCTGTACATCGCGGTCTCCACAACAGCAGTTAGCGGCGTTTTGATCAGAGAAGAACGCGGTGAACAAAAACCGATCTTCTACATAAGCAAAACGTTGCTGGACGCTGAGACCCGGTATCCCCTGATGGAGAAACTAGCATTCGCAGTTGTAACATCAGCTAGAAAACTCAGGCCGCATTTCCAGTGTCATACCATAGTGATCCTCACCACCTATCCCCTGCTAACGATCTTGAACAGTCCGAGTCAGTCAGGACGACTCGCGAAATGGGCAATCGAACTAAGCGAGTACGACGTGGAGTACCTCCCAAGAACCTGCGCAAAATCTCAAGTACTAGCGGATTTCTTGGTAGAGTTGCCCACGGGGGATATGACAAACACGGAACCAGATTCAACTTGGGTCCTTCACATCAACGGATCATCGTCCAAACAAGGATCCGGAATTGGAATCCAGCTCACGTCACCAACCGCCAAAATCTTGGAACAATCCTTTCGGTTAGAATTCCATGCGTCAAACAACGAGGCTGAATATGAAGCCCTCGTCGTAAGGTTACGACTAGCCCATGGGCTGAAGATTCGAACGCCCACGCTTACCGTGACTCTCGCTAGTCCCGAATCAGTACAACGGAGAATACAAAGCGAGGGACGAAAGAATGGACGCATATCTAAAACACATCCTGGACCTGTTCCGAGATTTTGACCATTTCGCCCTTACTAGAATTCCTCGCTCGGAAAATACTCAGGCAGATGCCTTGGTCGCACTCGCGTCAAGTTTGGATTCTGGACTGAAACGGGTAATCTCTGTCGAATTCATTGAACATCCATGCATCGGACCACCAGTGATTGCCAATCTGATTAGAGCACAAATCTAGGATGCGAAGGAAATCGACGATCCACCAGAAGAAAACGTGGATCAGTCGGAATACGGCTGCGACAGCCCATGGCTAGAGCCGATCCGAGCTTATATAATCGATGGAACACTACCCGCCGAGAAATGGACGGCCCGCAAAATTAAAACCCAGGCCGCACGATACGTAATGGTAGAGGGAGAAATATATAAATGGAGATTCTCCGGCCCACTCATGACCTGCACCGAAGGGGAAAAAGCTAGAAGAGTAATGGAGGAGGTCCATTCTGGATCTTGCGGGAACCATACCGTCGGAAGATCTCTCGCCGTCAAATAAAACGCCACGGTTATTACTAGCCAACTATGATCAAAGACTGTGAGAAATTTGCACGGGAGTGCAAAAAAATGCCAAAGGCACGAGCCGACAATCCATCAACTCGCAGAAGTCCTCTCGTCCATCTCATCTCCGTATCCCTTTATGCGGTGGTCCATGGATATCGTTGGACCGTTGCATAACTCAAAGCAGAAACGCTTCCTCCTAGTTCTCACAGATCTCTTCTCAAAGTGGGTAGAGGCAGATTCCTACGCAAGTATCAAAGACGTACAAGTCAAGAACTTCGTATGGAAAGACATCATCACCAGACACGGGGTCCCTTACAAAATCGTAACAGACAACGGATCTCAGTTCATCTCTACCCGATTCGAAGCATTATGCGAGAAGTGGAAGATACGACTGCCCAAGTCAACTCCCAGATATCCACAGTGTAACGGCCAGGCTGAGACCATCAACAAGACCGTCCTCGACGGGTTAAATAAGCGCTTAGAAGCCAAAAAGGGGCGATGGGCAGAGGAGCTCGAGGGATTTCTTTGGTCACATCGTACGACCCCGAGACGGGCTATGGGGGAAACCCCCTTCGCCCTCGTTTACGGGACGGAATGCATGATCCCCGCCGAAGTAGAATTTCCCGGAGTACAGAGAAGATTCCTCCTCGAACGAGAAGATCTCAACAACGCCGATGCTGCTGATCTAACTCGATCTCATTAACGAGCGATGAGACCAAGCAATCATACGAATCCAAAATTACCAGCACGCTGCCGCGAAATACTACAACTCAAACATCCGCCACCGGAGGTTCAAGGAAGGCGATCTGGTTTTGCGCAAATTCTTCCAAAACACTGCCGGGCGTAACGCAGGAAAACTGGGGGCAAACTGGGAAGGACCGTACAAGTTCATGAAGGTAGTCTGACCAGGATCATACCAAATCGCAAACATGTAGGATGTCAAGATCCAAAGAACCTGGAACGCGATGCATCTTAAGAAATACTACCACTAATCGCGATGTGGGACCTGCGAACTACGAGATGGCTTGATCCCCAAAAAAAAAGGGTACATAGGCAGCTCGTCAAACGAGTTCAGCTATCCTCCCATCTTAAAAGTAGGAGGGTAACGATACCGTGATACTCCAACCACTTTCAAAAACTTGACCGATTCGAAACTTTTTCGCGGAAGAACGCGACCTCACGGTCGCCAGTCCCGCTATTCACCGAACGGCCAAAATGGCAGTCCAGAACTCGCCCAGAACACCTAAAACAAAATATGGTTAGTTACCACACTAAAATCAATGAACCTCCGAATTCTCGTAAAAGAAGCATCCTTCGGAGAAAGCCCACGAACAAAAGCGGCACAATAGGAAAATCAACTTTCGGCTTTGTGAGAAGTCGCTAAACGCTAGAAGTTACGATTTTCCCGACATTTATAGAAGCAACGTTCTCGTTTCCAAAACAAAACTAGTACACCTTTAACGGTAAAATGCATTTAAAAATGGCATCTTTTCTTTGTTGCTGATCACAACAAACGAACCCTAACGTTCTAAACCGACATCAGCCGCCCTCGAAAGGATATGCTCTCTTACATCCGACAAGGATACCATAGCGCGCTATACAAAAAATCCGAAATTTTGGTCAGCACCTCCAAACGGCCTTTGGAAGTAGCTCAGTTCGTGCCAAGACAAGTCGTATAAGCTGATAACAATTCGCGGACTTTATATCGGTACGAATCAGGTTGAAATCGCAAACAGGCAAAACGAAAGCCGACTTGTCATCGCATAGCCTTAGTCTGAGATTAAACCTAGGTCTTGCCTTAAACCCAGCCACGCTGGATCTTGACATCTCAAAGACATAGTATTGACACCCTGATACGAGATCCCAAAATTTGTGTCTTCATTTATATTTGCACGTTTATGAGACCCCGCGAACCAAATGACTTCGGGAACTCTCATCTTGGACAAGTGACAGATATGGTGATCATCCGAGAGATAGGAATGAGATGACAACTCATATCCTATCCCTCTAACTTCAAGAAACAGAAGTTCTCTCGATTCATAACAAACGGAAAGTTTTATAGATTGAGCCAAGTTCATACAAAATCCCTAAAAAGGGCAGGGATTCAAAGCCACGAATGGCCACTCCCAAGACATACAAATCAAGGCCTCATAAACAGGCCAGATCAAAAACACAATAAAAAATCCCCGAAAGGATTGTTACCCTAGGCACCCCTCGGAGCACCGCCTTCATCCTCAACCTCCTCAGAACTCGGGATCGCATTGCCATCGCCTCCCTCAGTTGCTTCACCGTCACGTCTCTCGGCCGTACCGTCCTCACCCTCCTCCTTATAGGAAAGCAGTCTAGCCTCTTCGGAGTCCAAAGTCGGATCCGCTTCACCTCTGAGCAGCTGGATCTCGTTCAAACTTCCCTCGACGCCCGCCAGGGCCAAATCCTTCTTATGGACCGCCGTGAGCGAATCAAACAGAACGGCCATCCTCGTAAAACAGGCACAGAACTCGTCCCGCAGAGACGACGGACGGACTCTGGATTTCGCGCTGGAGACGACGGACTTCGGAAGCCTTGGCTCTCCTCTCTTTCTTCATCTTAAATAAAGCGCTTGCCGACTTTTCGAGATCCCGCTCGAGATCGCTAACCCGAGTCTCCAACTGCGAAGTCTCAGCAGCGTGAGAGTCCTTAGCAGATTTCAGCGTGGCCTCGACTCGTTTCAGTGCCTCCCGCGATTCCTCCAGGTCCTTTGTCAGACGCTCTATCTCTGAGCCGCAGTCGCTAATCATCCCATTAATCAGCGACACAAACTGCACACGAGATAAAAGTCAGGATAATCGTAGAACAAAGTATCCTGCGTCAAAATACATATCTGTAATCATCGAAGAAAAGGATCTCCTTCCGCACCTTTGGTGCACCTTCTCTTCTTGGCAGCCTCAGTCGCGGCACCACTCTTTTTGCGACCTTTGGACAGAGGAGCAGAACTGGGCGCTGGAAGCCCTAGGACGATCTCTTTCCTGTCCGAAGGTGGAGGCATCGACTGCGTCGCTTGTTCTTCCTTAAGAACGAGGACTGGTGTAGTAGAAGAACCCGAAGGCTTAGCTGGGACCTCCGGCACTTGCGCGGGCGCCATGTCCATTCCTGCGAGAGATGTAGCATCGCCCAAAGACTTGTTCCCTTCGGCCGAGGACGACAGTGCGGACAAAGAAGGGATAACGGACGCTTCGACCTAGGTCCTATTTGCCTCCTTGTCAGCACTACGCCTCGATAACCTCTCTTTGAAAGATAGGAATCCGGCAACAAAGGACGGGGTGGCTTCATGAGCGGCCGGGACCGGGAGGACCGGGTTGGCCTCACCCATCTCGACGTCGGAATCTTTCTTCTCGTTTTGGGGGGAAGACATTCTTGCTTAAGTAAAAGAGAGAAAAGTTTGAGGGAATGAGATGTGAAGAGAATGAGGAATGAGAGGCTACTACTTATAAGGATATGATGGGTGACGTGGATTTCCACAATAAAATAATCTCCAAAGACAATCTACAAGAAAACATACTCTTAACCGAAGATTTCGATTAAATCGTCTCCGAGTCTTGCAGGCTGGGGGGCTAACTGTTAGAGTCGAAAACGGTTATCTGGAAATCAACGGCTAAGATTATCATCTCTCCGAATTCTTCACGAAATACTTCTCGAGAGAAAGATCGGACGAATACAAGTATCCGTGGATGAGGGTCTCTGGAAAGATTGGTACGAAAAGAAGACGGACCGAGACCCGAATGCCAGGCTATCCAGGCCAATCTGCCTCGCCCTAGGCGTAGACATCCGTGCCAAAGCCACCTCCCCCATGGGTGAGGACGGCCTGCACCAAGGCCGCCTCGCCCACGGGCGAGGACGACCCATGCCGTGGCCACCTCGCCCACGGGCGAGGACGGCCCGCACCCAGGTCGCCTTGCTCACTGGCGAGGACGCCCGCACTCCAGGTCGCTTTGCTCACTGGCGAGGACGCCCGCGACCGAGGTCGCCGCCCACGGGCGAGGACGATCCGATCCCGGCCAGTCCGACTCGGTTTGACTCCTGCGTCCTCCGTATAGTTGCGTTATCCGGCCTTTGGACCCTATACTTCTCGTTTTGTCTCGTTTGGAGTTATTTCCGAAGTTTTAAGACTAAGACCGAGAAAATCGTAGAAAAGCTCGGAAGGCCTAGAAACGGCCTGCAAGGACCTGAACGTGTCTAAAGGCCAATCTACGATTTTGAAGATCCAAGCCCAATAGGAGCTATGACGGTTTATCCTAACTCGTGAAAGTAGGATAAATGTTAAGTTTCCAAAGGTAAACGTGAAAGACTCGAGGATAACTATGAAGATCGACGGTAAATGGAATATTCCCAAAAGGAGATAAACTTGGACCCAAAGGCGACTATATAAGGAGGACTGGAGCAGAAGAGAGAGGGATCCAAGAATTTAGACTTAGAAAACTCCTGCTAGCTTAGAGAACGTAGGATTTAGGTGGTTAGATTAGCACGGTAAGGCTTAGGACGTTTTGGCCGCCTCTTGTTCTATTGTTCCGATAGTTAGTATATCTCTACTCCTCTTGGAGAAATCTTGTACTTATACTATTCAATTAATAAAAAGCCTCTGAGCAACCATTTATTTTCATCTTGCTGTTGGTAGTGGAAGTTTTCAAGGCTCCCAAGTCAAATGATAGTATAGAAAGGTTGTCGAACCCACAGAGAACTAGAGACTTATAGCACCAAGAATACACAAGCTTCCTTAATCTAAGCAAACAAGAAGATGGATGAAGGTAACAAGCTAAGATCCTAAAAATATAAACAAGGTGATCTCAAATCCAATCAAGAAATAAGTGCAAGAACTCAATCAAATGCTAAGGTAGGATCCATGGGACTAGGGACTTGACTTTAGATGATTAAGATCCAATCTAAGGGTGGCAAGCAATCAATCAAACATTCTCCTTATGCCTAAACAACAAAACTAAGCAAGCTCTATCTCTAGATGAATGCTCTTTTGCAATGATCACCCAAGTACACCAAATCTCTTTGGCTGTAATGATCAAAGCAAGCATAAAGAATGAGTCTAATAGCAATCCTAGCTTCTTTGACAACTAATCTCTTAGGCAAAGCAAGCTAAAAGCATAGATGAGTTGGTTCATGCATTTCATAGAACACCTTTCGGGCATGAAATGCCAATAGATCTATTTTGATATGATCAAGACCAAAATAGCATTAAGAACCCTCAACAAGCAAGGAAACAAGTAGATCCGATCTAAAGGTGGCAGCTTTCAATCAATCTAACAACCTTAGGCCTAGGCACAAGTCTAAACAAACTCTATGGTCAAGAAGAATGTTCATTTGCTAACACATCTCAAACATCAAATGGTCATTGGCTGAATAAGATGCAAGCAATCATTAAGAACAAGCCTACTAGCCATCTTAACACCTTTACAACAAATGGTCTTTGGTAAAGAATGTCAAAAGCTTAGTAGAGTAGGTTCAGACATTTCATAGAACACCTTGTGGGTGAGAAATGTCTAGAACTCAACCTTTGAGAGGCCAACTCAAAAGAAGCATTAAAAGCACTCTACTAGCAAGGAACAAGATAGATCTACACTAAAACACCCTAGATCTTCACTTAATCACCCTAGATCTTCACTGATCACCTTTAATCACCCTAGCCCATGAATCAAAAGTGTGTCTACTCTCTAATCTCCATGAAAAACCTTAAATCTATGTGAGATTCAATGCTAATCATGTTTGTGAGAAGGAGAAACAAGATATAAGATGAAGAACTTTCTTAGATTGATAAAAAGATTCAAGCTTTTACAATATGAGGCAAAGTCTTGAGAGAAAATGAGATAAATTCCAAATTGGGAGATATAGGAGTATATATACAAGGCTTGAAAGCCCTAGAAACATAAAACGAAATTACTAAAAAGTCCTTGAGCCAAATGGGCTTCAACCAATGGGAAGAGGGGTTGGATTTTCGGTCAGGGGTGAACCAGCCTGTCCAAACCCGGTCTGGCCAACCCGGTCCAAGCTTGTCTTGGTCGTTGTCCTGCCCGTCCGGGTTCAGTACCCCGGTTCCTCCTTCCCGGCCGTCCGGACATGCCTTGATCCATCTCTGCCGACCGGGTGTCCCTTCCCGGAATGGTCTACCCGGTCTGGTCTCCTCCAGCACCACTCAAACGACCGGGTGCCTCTCCCAGGCTCAGTCATCCCGGACCGGACCACTTCCATCCAGCTGCTCTTTTCCCGGCCGGCTGCTTGAACCCGGCCGTCTCTACCCGGCCAGCCTGACATGCTTCAAGTGAATTGATCATAACTATTACAATACAGGTCCAAATGACTTGAAACCACTTCCATTGGAAAGCTAACTCAATTTTCTGTGTCTCCAAAAAATCTTAGCAGCAGAAAACATCTCTAAGGCCTCTGTCCATGCTCATATTTGTCTTGACCAGATCATGGATTTGACTTCTCTTTTCATGGCCAAACTTGATTCTTCATCTCTTTTGGGGCCATAAGGCTTCCAAACACCTCAAATCACACCAAAGCATACTCCAACACCTGATAAGGACAAATGAATGCAAAATGGACCTAAACATACCTAATGACTAACTTATATGATCAAAATACATAAGATATGGATGTTAAAAACATGTAAATATGCAAGCTATCAGCTGTATATCTTCTTATTGTTCTAAAGTGGTTACGCAAAGAATTCGGATCTTCAGGGAAGATCGGGTTCACTCGGTTTTCCTTCGTATTTACTCATTAAAATCGACGGTGTGAAATTCGGTTCCCACAGTTTTTTTTTTTTAAGTTTTAGGTGGTTAGTTAGGTGATTAGATTAGGTTTGAAATTAGTTTAGGATGGAAGTAGATTAGGATGGAGTTAGATTATGATGTAATTAGAATAGGTTTAGATTATTTTTATATAATAAATTTCAAATGTTTTTATAACTATCCATGTTTTTTATTTTTTTCAGATTGACGATATTGCTATGGCTGGCGGTAGAAAGAGACTTAGAAATCCTGCGTCTAGAAACTGTTACGGGATTACCTTTCTCGGTCAGACGGATCCATCAGCTTCTACCTCCAGCACATCATCCAGCCGAGACAATGTCCCTGAGAGCCAAATTCCTTCTGCTGCTCCGTATGTGCCTCCACAGGCATATGACCCTGCTGCATACTATCCTCAGCAGCAGGCTCAGTATGATGACCCTGCTGCATACTATCCTCAACAGCAGGCTCAGTATGATGAGCCTCCACAGCAGCCTCGGTATGGTCAGCATACAGCTGCTCCGGCTCCTGCAGCTGTTCATCCAGATTTGATGGTGCCACCGAATGCACCATATGAAAGACTTACAGTGGAAGACATTCTCCGTGATGCCGGACGAAGGTTCACGATCATCGATCCGATCAACCACCCAAAGACTTATTGGTAATATTTAAAATATTAAAGTTTTTATTGTATTTATATATATCAATTTTATATATTGGTCTAAATATATGTATTCTTTCAAATTTTTGTAGGTTTATGACGGACAATCGTCTTGGACAAAGCATTGGGGATATCATCAGGGCAAACTTTCGGAAAGCGCATCCGAACTGGACTCTTACACCGGACCAAGTTCGAAGGACTTGGTTCAAGTGCTTCGTGATTAGTTTTAAATATAATTTTATATATTTATTTTTGATTTAAAAAATAATAGTATGATTAATTAAGTTTTTTTATTAATGATTTTTTTTCTAGCAAAAATGGAATTGGTCCATTGGTGTCAACGAAACAGTGAAGGAAGCGTTCTACAAAAAGGCAGCGTCTCACCTAAAGAACGTTGTTAGCGATTGGAAGGACAAGTGGAGAGTTATGGGGGATGACGCAAAGGAAGTCTACCTCACCAATGACGTTTGGAATGACTTGGAGGGTTATTGGAATTTGCCTAAGTCAGTTCAAAGGTCTCTCACTTGCTCTGCGGCCCGGACGACCCGTGATGCTGATGTTAACCTGCCAATAAATCATACTTCCGGACAGACTCCACACGCCGGGAGGGCACTACAAATTGTAAGTTTTCGATCTTTCTAAATTTTTATTAAATATATATTAATTAACTATTTATTGAATGTGTGAGTTTAATTAATCTGATTTCTTTTTAATATAGGCTGCCCGAGAAGGAGCACCACCATCTCTGGCCCGACTATACAAGGAGACTCACCTTCATTCAGATGGCACGTTTTCGCATCCTCAAGCAGAGAGGATTTGCAACGAAGTAGAGGCTCAGATCCAGGATGTCCAGACTCAGTTGTCGCAACAAAATCCGGAAGGTGCACCGGTCCAGCTGTCCACTATCGAACAAGACAAAAATTTTTAGAAGGTAAAATATTCAATCTTTTAAATATATTTTATATCCATTTTTTAATCTTTAATTACATATATGTACTAATTAATATCCGCTCATTAAATGAAGCTTGTCCCAAAGAAAAGGGGATGTATGGTCGGGATCGGGACTGTGAACGATGTCCCGAGGGCGAGAGCTAAACACGCTACAACAATGGAAAAAGATTCCTCTCTCTGGAGAGATTTGACTGCTGCCAACCGAGTCATAGATGAGCACATGGACAAATTTAGGGTTATGGCAAATATGTTCGATCTCATGCTAGAGACGAACCCCAACCTCAACCCGACTCTTGCCTCCGTGGCAGACTCTACGTCCGACTTTGACCCTGACCCAACTTCGGAAGAGCAGGCGGATTTAGAGCGACGGGCGGATCAGCACAGTTCCGATTTCTTTGACGACATAAACCTTAATGTTTAGTTTTTTTTTATATAATTAATTTGCATTTTGAATATTTTGGTATTATGGATATTATTATGTTTATGGATGATTAGATATTTTCTTTTAAATTTATCAAATTTTAAAAAATCAAATTAAACTATTTAAATATTAGATTTTAATTAAAATACAAAATTCGTAAATATATATATCAGACGTAAATAGATCTCAAATTTACGACCAATGAACATCTAATTTTAATGTAAGATGGTCGTCAATTTACGTCTAATTTACCTCTACGGTCGATGTTAAATAGTCGCAATGTTACGACGAATTCAAGACTAATACATTACATCACCATTACGACTAATTGTTTTACGACTAACTTACGACCAAAATCCTCAGTCATAATGTTACGACAAATTTGCCTCAAATAATGAATTACGACCAGCTCTTAACGACCAATCGTGTTTCAAAGTTAATTGGTCGTAATGGATGCATTACGACCACTTAACTATTAATACTGTAGTCGTTAAAGTCTTGTTTTCTTGTAGTGAACACTACAAGAAGGATGACAGATCTTGATACAGTTCAAACTCTTGCTGCATGAATCACACAAGAAGAAAGAGAGAGATGGCGACTTGCTTAGGGAACAAACTGACTCATATATTGATCTAGGTAAAAAGTTGTGTGTTACAATGGCTTCGTGTGGGACTTTATTAATAGTCCTTCAGCCTATGACCTAACGGTTGACTCAATTAAAGCAAGACTCAAAACGACAGGACTTAAGGTTTAAAAGTAAAGAAACGAGAAACCAAGCTAACATTGCTCCGGTTTAAGACCAAAAAGGAAAGATGCATAAAGTAGATAAATACGGCCTATACTAGTGTTTTAGCCTCGAACCCTGGTTGTCTCTGGGATGGGCGAGCTCTAGGAACCACTAGGCCCATCTTACCTGAACAAATTGTAAACAATGAAAAATAGTTCCCTTGGTTCATGGTTGATCCGCTTTGGTATATTGTTGAAGTTGATGTCGTTTGGATCTGCCTTGGGTAAAGTCTTGTCTTGTTCTTCTTCTTCAGGTTCTTCAGTACTTGAGTCTTCAAGATCTTCATCTTCACTTGGATAGGTCTCTTCTTCAGCTTCAGTCCCTGCCAAGTAAACCTCTTTATTAGTTTTGGCCAAATAAGCTTGCTTACCTTGAGTGATATTGAGTTGCGCAAAGGCATTGTTCAAGTCGTCACTTACCTTGTTGATATGCTCGACGTTGGCTGGTTAAGCTATTGTTGGGGTCAAAATCGGTCACGACGGAATCAACGCCTGAAAGTCCCCGGAAAATATTTCTCGCAATATAAACTTCGTATAATTTTTATTGAAAAGATTATACGACGAGTTCTGTCGAGATCAAACGTCAGAAACTGTTGGGGAAAAATACTCAGGTATCATTTTCCTCCAGGCTCCAGGCAGGACTCAAACCTCCGGGTCCCCGCTATAGAGTACCCCGGGTCCTCACTGAAAGGAACTCAGGAACTCATGAACTCAAGAACTACCCCTTCCCCGGGAAAATGGAAAACTTCTGACAAAGAGAACCTTCCATATTTCCGAATATGGAAGAATTCCTCTTACTCACATCGACTAAGACCGACCTAAGGACGACTATATAAGGAGAAACAAAACCCTAAAGCAGGGGATCGACATCCAGAGACTAAGAGAATAGAGCTAGGCGACTAGACTAGGGTTCATACACCAATCTATTGTAGTTCCTGCTTTACTCTCTAATAAAACGTCTCTTCATATATAAACCCTGCATTCTCGACAAATCTCTCTGAATACTCTCAAAGTAACAACTTATCCATCGTTCCGTAGTACTCAAAAAGGACTTACACAAAAATCCCCTAACAGTTTGGCGCTAGAAGGAGGGGAGTAATCCAAACTACGTGATGGTGACGATGGATGGACACGACGAGCTACCCGAAGCTACCCAGAGAGAAGCCGAGCTTCAAAGACGGCTTGAAAGTCTGCAGGATCAAGTAACCGAGCTACACCGAGCTCAGGAAAACGCCACGGAAAACCTCGAGATCCTCTCGGAGGTTCAGGGTCTAAGAAGTCAGCTAGATGAGCACTCCAAGCAGCTGGAGCAAAGCGCAGAAAAACTAAGCCAACTTGAGGCCGAAAACGTCTCTCTCCGAGATGAGAATCAGCTCCTCAACACGGTCAGCAACAAGAAGCGCCGCTTCCGAAATCAAGGCCGTTCCATGCCCACTTTGGAGATGCCTAACGCGGGAGGAGACACAACCCATCCGCAGACGGTGTAATGACCCTGTTCAGAAGTAGAAAAGTCAAGACCTTGACCATGAGTTGGTTGAGCCAAGAAACGGTCATGGTCGAGAAGCGATGGTCGATACGTCTAAACCAAAGGTCGTCAAGAAGCAACTTTTTGAAGAGATGTAAATAAAGAGAATCTTTATCTAGGCAGCTCAAGGGAGTCATATTAGAGCATATGGTCATGCCAAAACCAAGTTGGTTCAGGAGGAATCAAGAGTTGGTCGAAAATCTGCATTATCGCAAACGGTTCGACCGTCCCGATAAGCGATTTTGATGAAACGAAGCGTCATGGGAGCATTTTGAAGTGGTTTTTCTACTCAAAAACACTCAATGAAGATTTGTAGAAGTTGGTGACGTGGCAAGAGAAAGGTGGACCAGAGATGATGTGGCAACCTCCCATTTGCCGCGAAGGAGTGATGTGGCGGTACACGTGGCGAATTCTCATTGGCCGAAGGGAAACTTGGTGACCAAGCTTGTGAGCGTCCAGAAGGTGAGTCTTGGCTTGCAAGGGATGAAAACTTGGTGACCAAGCTGCTGAATCTTCTAGAAACCAGTAGCTTGCAAGCAAAGTTACCTAAATGGACAAATGTCCATATTTTTACCATGTATGAATGCCACTTGTCCAGCCAGCCTCAGCCACCATTTCCTATAAATACCCAGCCCCTCCCATTCATTTTCTTCATCACAAAACCGTGAAAGCTTACCTTAGAGAGAGAGAGAGGTGAGTTTAGAGAGAAAAACCAAGTGTTAAGGAGTGTTTTTCGGTTTCTTTGGTTTAGCGTTTTGGGAGAGTGATCCGGAGGTGTTTGGGTAGTCTTCGTAGTCAGCAACCAAGGTGGGTTCCGGAGACTTGTAATGTGTGTTTGTGCATACAGGTGTGAGCTTAGACCGGAGGGTCTCAAGTGGAGACCCGGGGCAAAGTTAATCGGTTTTGTGCAGGGCCCCGGGGAGAATGCGTGTAGCATGCATTTGTGTTGTGATTTGTGTATTATTGTGTCATCTAGATATTGTTTTGTTGATGGTGCATAGTGAGTTGCATGATTATCTAGATGATATAATATCGTTGAACCGCAAGAGGTTGAGAGTGTCTCTCTCTTGGCGGGTGTGTTGTTGCATGCATTATAGTTGATAAGTGCATGTAGTTTAGATGCTGTTTATGTGTTGCATGGAGGTTTGAGGTTGAGCTCCCTCATGCTTATTTGAGTTGTGAGCATCTAGACTAGGATTTGTGTTTTGCGTGTGAGGTGCACTTAGTCCGTTGCGTGTGCATGTGGGTTAGAGGCGGAGCTCCCTCATGCTTTTGTGTGTGTTGACGCAACGTGACTAGTGTACGTGGACCCTGGGGTTAGATCGGGGGATGGACCTGATTCTCCAGTGGTAGGGATGGACTTCTCTCCACAGCTTGTCAAAGGAAAGTGGGTAGCGCCCATGGACAAGCTGAGCATGCGGCTCGGGTTGTATTGGAAGTGAGCGATCCCGAAGATGATGTTTCCGACCACGTGACTTTTGTGTTTGTGGTCTGGAGTGTTCAGGGTGGATGAGTTAGAGACCTCCAGTGTGTTGGGATCCCAGGATGTTGGACATCCGAATTGAGTTGTGTGTGGTTTATCGATCGATCGAGTCTAGGATTGAGTCTAGACTGCATTAGTTGTTGTTAGGTCTCGGGGAGGAGACTTATTGCATTGCATTGATTAGTTGCATTGCATTTTAGCATTGTTTCATGTTTGTGTGTTGTTTGCGCATTGTTAATGTATGCGTATTGTGTGCTTGTTTTTAAGCATGGGCTGGGGAGGGTAGTTGTTGTTTATTGTTCGACTCACCGAGTAATCTTGATTACTCACCCCTTCTCCTACTATGCAGGTAACCAGTAGGTGGGAAGCTTAGAGGGCGGCGGAACGTTAAGCGGCCGGTGTAGATTTGAAGTGGCATAAGCATAAGCAAGGACTCTTTTGAATTGTATAATTACTTTTCTTTTCTTTTTGGCGCTAGGCCGCGAGCTCAAACTCTGATACTTTGTTGTAATGTTTTATAAGACGCTTTCCACCTATTATTATTAAAAGAATGTTTATATTCGAGATTGTGTGCTGAATGATATAAGACCTAGTCCGGGTCGACACAACTCGAGAGACGTGATGCAGTTCGCGAAGCCTTAGGCCGTGGGCTCGAGGACATAGCTTAACCGATGGGTTGGTCGGGAGTCCGGATTTGTTCTCGATTCTTGGTCGATCCGTCCGCGAAGTTATACTTGTGGCGCCTCCCGGGCCGTTCCGGTTAGTCCGGCCTAGGACGGTCCGGGGGTGTTACAGACGGGGGAGGTCAGGAACGCCCGGATCCACGGTATAGAAGACAGCGACTCAGAGCTGGAACCTGATGAGGAAGCACCCGACGGAGTAGCAGCAGCAAAATCCGCCTCCAACAACTATCTGGAACAGATGTTCACTGTGAATTTCGATGCTATACGGTCCTTGGTGGAGAGACTCCCCGGAGTAGCTCCTCCAATCCGGAAGAGCAACCTCAACTACTATGCAGAATCTCCGTTCGCGGACGACATCGCCCTGATAGAAATGCCGAGGAAGTTCTCTTTTCCAAACATCAAGATGTTTGATGGAACCGGAGACTCGGACAATCACATCGCCCAGTACAAACAAAGAGTGCTAGCAGTGGCACTCCCAAGGGAATCCCGAGAAGCTACCATGTGCAAGGGGTTCAGTTCCACCCTGATCGGGCCCGCACTCCAGTGGTACATCAATCTGCCCTTTAGGTCAATATCCTCTTTCGCAGTCCTTAGCGACAAATTCGTGGAACAGTTCGCGAGCAATCGTGACCTAGAGAAAACATCGGACAACCTCTATGAGATCCTCCAGCATCGGTCGGAACCCTTACGCGCCTACATAGCTCGCTTCAACCAGGAGAAAGTGGCGATCCCTGAATGCAGTATCCCTACGCGTTCGCCGAGCTGGCGCCTGGCGCTCGATCGAAGCGCTAGCGCCTGGGCCAGAAAGGGCGCTGCCGGGTGTATCGGGCGCAGCCGGCGCCTCGTGACCGGTGCCAGCACAGGCGAGCCGGGCGCCGGGCGCTCGTGCCAGCATCGGGCGAAGCCGGCGCTCGTGCCAGCATCGGGCGAAGCCGGGCGCCGGTGCCAGCACGGGCGACAGGCCGACCTTGGTCATGCCTGTTCTTTTCCGATCCAACCTTTGTTGATCCTTTTTGCGGAAAATCCGCAGACAGGAAATGATCTTAGCCGTTGATTTCGAGATAACCGTTTTCGACCCCAACACATTCCGGGAACGATTCGTCTATGCAGACCGAGATAACTGGTTCGAAAGTTGGTTCGCGCTTTCCGTCTAGGGCTTCGATCCTCTGAGATTGCCAGAAGACGTTCGAGTCTTGTTCTGGGGCATTCCCATCGGGAGCAGTATTTACCTTCTTGCTTTGGGAGGCTTCGACTGCTGAGTTTTTTCTTTTCAGCTCGGCGGCGAAACATACTTGCGCCATCCTGCGATTCCCTTGTATACTTTCGATTCCGCGAGGGGTTGGAAACTTTAGACACAGATGGAAAGTCGAGGGATCGCCGCGATGGAATTCAGCCACGAGTACCGATGATCGCTATAATGATGTTGGACGGTCGATGACTAAGAATTCCGTGATTTTGGCGATACCCCCGGCTTTAACCAAGAGGCTGATCGAGCCGAGAGTCATAGTAGCATCTCCCGAGAGTCCGAATATTGGATTAGGTTCTTCTGTGACGGCGCACAGGTCGACCTCCATTCTCTCGAGGGTACTTTTGTAGATAATGTTGGCCGAGCATCCGGTGTCGACTAACACTCTTGCTACGTCGATGTCCTGGATTGTTAGTTTGATTACAAGGAGACCGTTGTAGGGTTTGGCCTGGTAGGCCGTTGCCTGATCCTTGAAAGAAACAACATCGCTGGCTACTGGAGTGGACATCATTTATCTTCTATTGCTTAGTGACTTTCGAGTTAGAGAATTCGTACACCCCTCCTAGCGCCAAACTGTGGGAACCGAAATTCGCACTGTCAAATTAAGTTGATTTGGACGAAAGCCAAGTGAACCAAGCCTTCCCTGAAGGTCCCGGATATCTCCTGGGCCACACACGACACAATCAGTACGACAAAGAGAATAAGAAAACGAAATAAAATCGTAAGAAAAAAGGATAGAGCAAAAGATCTTATTTCTGAATCCGCGTTTGAGCGTGAACAACAGGTGAAAGCCTTGGCTACAAGAGCTGTCGGCAAGTTCGCTAGTCTAGCAACCTAAGTTCTAACCTAGTTGAGTCGCAGCTCGCTAGTAAAAACGGAAAATAATGCCTAAGTTGCTCTAAGTGCTATGTTGCTCTCAAAAAGTTCTCTTTTTGCTTCTCACCCCAAGCTCTCCTTATATACTCCTCTTTAAGACGGTCTATTCTTCCTTTGGGCCGAATCTACCATGAATTGGGCTTCTTTCCATTTCCGCCGGTCTTCATGTTTATCGGGAAACTTGACATTTATCTTCAAGAAACTTCACATTTATCTTCGGGAAACTTAACATTTATCTTATGTTAAGATAAACATGGGGCATCATGTCCATCTCGACTTGGTTTCCTGGAAAATCGCAAGTGGGCCGATTCGGTCGCGTTCGGGCCTTCGGTGGCCGTTGTTTCGATCGCGGACGTTTTACAATTTTTTCGGAGAAACCAGCCTGTCATGATACTTGTTTTGCCGAAGGAATCTCAATTCACCGTATAGTCTAGATGACTGGTGTTTTTAGAATAACTGTGATCGTTTTATACGATGAATCAAGATCCATTCGTGAACCTTTGGTGGTCTCCCGAAGTTTTCCCGATTTATTTCGACCAAGACGAAATGGGGTTCTTGGGTTTCTTGTCTCCAAGGAGTTGAACGGTGAGTCTTCGAGCAAGGATACAAAGTGCATAGTTGGACTAGTTTGTTGAGACGGTTTTGCGGGAAGAAGATCGCACTTGTCGAGTGGTCCGTGCCAGGCGTCCGGATTTGGACATGGGTGCTGGCGCCGGCGCTGGGATTTGGTCATGGGTGCTGGCGCCGGCGCTGGGATTTGCACATGGGTGCTGGCTTCGTGACCAGCACGAAGCGAAGCTGGCGCTCGACGCCTATGACCAGCACGGTGAGCTGGCGCCCGGCCGTGACCAGCACGAAGCGAAGCTGGCGCCCGACGCCTATGACCAGCACGGTGAGCTGGCGCCGGCGCCAGTGACCGCATCGGCGAAGCCGGGCGCCGGTGCCCGGTGACAGCACGGCGAAGCCGGCGCTCGGTGCCCGTGCCAGCACAGCGAGCCGGCGCCGGCTAAGCCGCGGACCGCCCTGCTGGTGTCCGGGCTACGATGCGATTATCCTTCCGACGCTGGCCAATAACTAGTTTTTTCCTTGGTTTTATTCGACGCTTGATTGTTTCCAAAGACTTTCGGGTATTGATTGCGTCTTTGACCGATTTTGACCCCAACAGAGACAAGGTCCCCAAACTATCTTCTACAAAGTGCCCCTTCGAAGTATTGGATCCGAATCCTTAAAGGATCTCCAAGTTCCTCAGGAAACTCCCAGTCCTTCCAACAGGCCAGCAGAAATATCGGAGTCGTCTCCGGACCATAAAACGGTCCTCCGACCTGATCAGAAACTGATACTTCATGCGAGAAGGGCTTATCAACTTTTGGAAGCAAGACTACCAGAATCTCATCCACTGCAAGAAGCAACGGATCCAACCTAAGGCAGAAAATAAAGATGTGCCCACAAAGCAAATTATCGCATCCTATGCTACGAGGTCGACGAGCAAATATAAAAAAGAAGAATCCAAAAACATTCTTTGAAAACAAAGAAAAAGTCCACAGCAGGGCCGTCATCCGAGTACGAAAAACAAAAGGTACGAAGGCCTAATAAAAGTTTTAAACCCTCATCAAGGGCAACTGAAAATAAAAACCCCTATACGGGGGACAAGAGTTCACAAGATCAGGACCTAGTTGACAGGAGGAACATCATTGGAAGGCTCATGAGTCTTCACCACTTCAGCTTCTCCAGGAATCTGGGGCTTGTCCTAAAAGGAAGGAGCTGGAAGGCCTAGGAACTGAGCTTCGGTCGTCTTGACCATCTTGTACTGCTCCAGCGCAGCCGCAAGATTCCAGCTCTCGGTCTCCTCCTTAAGCCATTCCCTCATCAGCTCCCAACGGACCGTCACCTTGGCACCGTTCACCGCCATAGACTTCTCGATCCCGAAGGTCTCTGTAGCATCCTTCAGTTCGCATATTTCCTCCTCCTTCTCCAGCTGCTCCCTGAGAGAGGTGTTTTTTGACGCTGCCAATATCCCCGCTTCATCTTTGTTCCGTAGCTTGAGCTGCAGCCCTTTGATCTCCTTCTCCCGATCCAAGACCTTATCCTTCTCTTCATGTAGCTGAGAGGCCAGAGTGTCCATCTCGACTTTCATGGAAGTCTTATCCTCCATCCTCTCCCCAAGGTGATATAGCTGAGTCACCACCTGCACATACATAAACAAAGAGAACCACTGGACCTCACAAGAAAGAGTGAGCAAAAACTCACCTGAAGTAAGTCAACTTGGAGGGATTGGATGGCAGCAGAAGAGTCTTTCTCCGAAGCTAGGAGAACCGGAGTCGAAGGGAAGACCTTGGCAGTAAGATTGACAAGGACATTGTCAAGACCAAAGGGTGACGATGAAGATTCTTTCAAAGCAGACCCAGAGACCTTAGCTTTCTTCTTTGAAGACGGAGGAGGCTGAACTGGAGTAGCTTTCCGCTTGTTGATCCTGATGAACTGAACGTCATCATCCTCGATGGTAGCTGGTTTCATAGAACCAGCCTTCTTCTCCCGCATCGCCTCAGAGGCTTTCTGATATTCAGCCAAAGCTTCATCTCCTTTAGCTCCCGACATGGCACCTGAGATGCAGCGGAGTCAGAAAGTATTCAGAAATAAAAGACATGATAAGCAGAGAACTCACCCCATATGCTGCAACGCTCTAAAACTTCTTTGCTCACAAGATAGGGAATCTGCCGCCTCTCCGCCGAAAGCTCCAGCACCTGCTCGATCGTTTCCTTCCCTTGAGTAAGGTCTAAGCTCAGCACGTCTGCAAAAGGAAGCAACAAACATCAAAACCAAGCTAGCAAGAAAGATACTCTGAACTCCCGTGACCCACCAGCTGCACGCAAGATCAAAGAGAAGCCTGGGAGATACATGAAAGCGAATTTCTTGGCCAATTGACTCTCGAAGACAGGATGCCTCTTTCTCTCCCTTTTGGGAATTTCCTTAACTGGAGGCGCCTTACTACAAGGACGCAGATGATACCTCCCCTCTCCGGTATTAATAGAAGAGACAGAGTAAGAATGTACAACCTCCGCGACTCCGATGGTGAGACCCTCGGGATCCCCAAGGTTTTGCATGGCTATCAATGTCCTCCAAGAGGAAGGATTCAGCTGACCCGGAGAAATCCCAAACGCCTCCGATATCTTAGCCTCTAGCAAAGGAATTCGATCTCTGAAACCCGACCCGAAGAAGCCTTCATACACCGGGACCTCGTCGACCTCGAAGTCAGAAACTCTATCGATAGGACCGGGGATCCGGATGGCGACCTCGTTGGAGAGACCGAACCTCTGTCTCCAACTTTCGACCTCCTCCACTCCGATAGTCGAGAGAGGACCAACAGGAGGAAGCCTCTCCATTTCTGCAACCGGGGAAGCTCTCCCCACAATTGCCTGGCTGGGATTCTCGACCACCGCGGTGAGATCCAGACAAAAACCGGAAGAATCTGTAGACTGAGGAGGATCGGCGGCGGCTCTATTCTTTTTCGACCTAACCCTAGCGCCTATAGAAGAAGAACTAGGGGAAATATTCGACCTGACCCTCATCTTGGATGTGATAGACAGCGAGCGAAGTACGAAATGAAAGAAAAAAGAGAGAGAGGGAGGAGAGTATTACCCGTGGAAATCTTGAGGGAGAATCGCCGAAGATCTTTGAGAGAGAAAGAAGGAAGTGAAGCGTTACTGGGCGGCAAAATGAAGAGATTAGAGTTAAAACCCTAATCGAAGCCCCACGCGCCAGGAAGAAGCTCCACGCGAGGAACGCGTATTCGGAATCTCCCAACACGTGTCCTGCAAGATCATCAGTTTCCCTCCAAATCCATACGCCAGCCTCGATCTCTCGATCCAGGATCTCTAGAATCTAACCTTTTCCTTATGAAGGAATCCCGGACTCAGATCCCGTCTAGTCCAAGAATTTCAAAAAACTGAATTCCGCCAGAACTCTGCATAAGACCCCGGCCTAAATGGAAGACTCCAAAATGGGGAACTACTAAAGCAAGGTCCTGCCTAGGGGAAGCCTGCTGATAATGAGCAACTCTGGTTGACTTGAGTGCACAGGTCATTCCACGAATTCGATGAGGAAATCGAGAAATAAGGGGCAAACTATTGGAGAAAAATACTCAGGTATCATTTTCCTCCAGGCTCCATGCAGGACTCGAACCTCCGGGTCCCCGCTATAGAGTACCCCGGGACCTCACTAAAAGGAACTCGGGAACTCAGGAACTACCCCTTCCCCGGGAAAATGGAAAACTTCCGACAAAAAGAACCTTCCATATTTCCGAATATGGAAGAATTCCTCTTACTCAGATCGACTAAGACCGACCTAAGGATGACTATATAAGGCGAAAACCCTAAAGCAAGGAATCGACATCCAGAGACTAAGAAAATAAAGTTAGGCGGCTAGACTAGGGTTCATACACCAATCTAATGTAGTTCCTGCTTTATTCTCTAATAAAACGTCTCTTCATATATAAATCCTGTCATTCTCGACAAATCTCTTCGAATACTCTCAAAGTAACAACTCATCCATCGTTCCGTAGTACTTAAAAAAGACTTACAAAAAAATCCCCTAACAGAAACCTCTCGGAGAAAGTCCTCTTTGGAAAAAGAAAGATAGAATGAGCGCGAGAAACCTAAATCGATTTTCAAATCAATTCTGAAAAGGAATCAGAAAACAAGAAATCTCGAGAAAGACTACTCTAAGCCTCAGACAACGAGACGATTACGAAAGTTCGAATATCCGAACATACAAACAAACTCACCGAACATACGAATCAAGCCAAGCAAGGCAACCAACTCGCCAAAATGGCGAGTTGGACCCGGAGACGAGACCAACTCACAAAATTGGCGAGTTGGAGGCGAGTTGGACCCGTAAACAAGGCCAACTCGCCAAATTGGCGAGTTAGAGCACCTCCAACTCGCCAAAAAGGCGAGTTAGGCTCGAAAAAAAAGACAAACTCGCCAGTTCACCTCCAACTCGCCATTTTTGCGAGTTGGACCAAGGACGATGGTTTTCGTGCAGAACTGCACAGACGCGTCAGATGTTTGGACATCGACGGAGACCTTTCCGTGGTGTGATTGAGCTGATTTTTTGACACAAACAGTTTGGAGGTAATCTAATGGTTAGATCAGAAGTTATGCCCGTTTTACTGAAGAGTGGTCAGTCTGTCTCACGAGAGGAAACAACTCGCCAATTTGACGAGTTGCACCTCACCAACTCGCCAATTTGGCAAGTTGCTCCTCACAAACTTCGCCAATTTGACGAGTTGCACCTCACCAACTCGCCAATTTGGCAAGTTGCTCCTCACAAACTCGCCAATTTGGAGAGTTGGAGCTCCCAGAGCATCAAACTCGCCAAATTGTCGAGTTGCTCCTCAACAACTCGCTAAATTGGCGAGTTGCATCTCAACAACTCGCCAAATTGGCGAGTTGCACCTCAACAACTCGCCAAATTGGCGAGTTGCACCTCAACAACTCGCCAAAGTGGCGAGTTCCACCAGTCCAACTCCCCAAAGTGGGCAAGTTGGAACTCCCGAAGGCTTCCAATTCACCATCTTGGCGAGTTTTACCAGTCAAGCTCTCCAAAATGGCGACTTACTTCGAATCATGTGCTTTCTGTTGGACTTCGACATGTTAAGTCTCTTATTTCGTCTCGATCGGAGTTATCGTTGGAATCTTACGACAAAAACTATCAAGGTCCATACGCCTAAAATGAAGTTCATTTTTTTCATAAAACGGCGACGGTTAACTTAACACCATGCTCTTCCAAACTACATGAGAAGTATGAACTTCCTCGTTAAAACATAAGAGTGCGCTCACAAAGAACTCGTAAAACGTTCAAGTCGGAAGACGGCCCAAAAAGGCTTAGAACACGGCCCAAAATCACTTACAGTTCCATTTGAGATCAAGCCCAGCAATGTTATGATGGTTTATCTTACTTGCAGGATAGGGTCAGATCTCACGAAATCGGAAAGATGAATGTCAAGTTTCAAGATAATGACGAGGATTGAGAAGAAAAAGGAAAACTTCCGAGAAACGTCCAAACCAACCTAGAGGGCATATATAAAGGGAGCGGAAGCAAAAGACAAGGAGAGACAACTTAACTTAGACTCTAGAACTCTGCACTTAGAAACCCTAGGCATTATCCTCGACATGCCTGTTTCTATGACTTGCGCTCATACTAGACGAACTCGCCCAGACAGCTCGATCTCTTGTTCAATTCTTTCTAACTGAAATACGTTCGGCTTGATCCTCGAAAAGGGTATGTAGGCAGCCTTTCATAAGGTCCAGTCCGAAATCTTTAAAACCTTTTCGGTTTCTTTTTCGTCTTTGTTATCGAGCTGCGTCTCAATTAAGTCTAGGGTTTCAGGCGGCTTGAATTGGCCGAAATCTCTTGCGGCCATAGTTTTCATAACCTTTTGTAATGATTGCAACGCTCTTATGCGTATTCGAAATAAGATCTATTTTTTCTATAAATTCGTTTTGTTATCTCTTCGTATTTTTGCATCTGTTTGGTCACTTGTCATTGGCTCTCGAAGAGAATCCGGGACCTCAGGGAAAGTTAGGGTTTCTTGACTTTCTCTAATTTACGAAAATTGTCAGTGTGAATTTCGGTTCCCCTAGTTTGGCGCTAGAAGGAGGGGGGGGGGGTTGGATTACTCTTACTCACAGCCGCAAAACGCTTGATCAAAACGATGTTTGGATATACGATAGACAAACTCGCAGCACTGAAAGCTCCTACGATAGCGTACGTAAAGCGCCAAAGCGCCGCGGTGCTTTCGACAAAATAGAAAACCTAGTCGCGACTTTTTGCCACAGAAGAGCACTGAAACGCGGCCGCGATTTCTCTGCTAAACAGAAGGGCAACAATAAAATCTATCAAACCCCAAAAAATTTGTCTTGTTACCGATTTGGAGAAATCTTGACCCGCAAGGGTTTGATTCCGAAAAACTTTTCGGAAAAATAATACTTGCTCTCTTCAAAATTGTGTGAAAAGCCTAGATTACTCACGGAAAATTAAGCACAGCAAATTGGGTTGACAATCCCCCAAAGCTTTACTTCTTCCGGATAAATTTCAGGGATACAAAGTTGACTCTTGTAAAGCCGCTCAAAATCTAAAACGGTTGACAAAGACTAAATAAAGCGAAACGTGAGATCGTGTCACTTCCCGCTAAAACATTTTCTGAAACCTAAGATTTCGTAAAAGTTCAAGTGTCGCTTCAATAGTAACATATTCCACGAGTTGTCCATGTTTGTCGTCTAAATAGTTACGGAACAACTTTCATAAGGTTAAAGTTCGACAACATTTTCCGAAACAGCTTTCGTAAAATTAAGCTCGACAATGTTTTATGGAACATCGTTCGCATAGTGAAACAAGTCAATATTGTACAAAATGATCGCATCAACATACAATCAAGACTGGAGTTGAACGCACCATCCAACTCGCCAAAATGGCGAGTTGGACCAGCCCCACGGGCTACTCCTTTGCGTTCTCTTTTGAATCCCGATCGAAATGCTTTTCGTTTTGTCTCAATCGGAGTTTCCGTTGAGATTTTACGATAAAAACAAGTTGTATCATACACACAATCCAACTCGCCAAACTGGCGAGTTGGACCAACCCCAAGGGCTCCTTCTTTGTGTTCTCTTCCAAATCTCGATCGGAATGCTTTTCGTTTCGTCTCAAACAGAGTTTCCGTTGAGATTTTACGACGAAAACAAGTAAGACTCGCTAAACTACTCGGTTTACTCCTACTCGCCCTCTCGGTCATCCTACTCGCCCTCTTGAGCATCTTACTCGCCCTTTCCTCTGTCTTTGCGTTCTCCTTCAAATCTCGATCGAAACGTCTCTTATTTCGTCTCGATTGGAGTTACCACTGAAACTTTACGATAAAAAACCGTAAAGACTTGTTCTCTTGTACTCTTTCAAGAAATCGTAAAAACATTTGAGTTGAAAAACAGCCGGAAAGATCTAAAATCACGACTAAAACCCCACTTACGATTTTAGACGAAATCGAGTCCAATGACATTATGACGGTCTATCTCTCACTTGCAGGAGAGGATAAAAGTCAAGTTGGGAAGATAAATGTCAAGTTTAAAAGGACAAACGCCAATATCGAAAAGGACGTACAGACACGAGAAGAGAAAGGAGAAATAAGCAAGCAAAATGGAGAAGAGGCAAATCCGAATCTTCGAGAAAACTAAAGTATGTCCGACTTGGAATTTTCGTAGGAAGGTACAAAGAACTAAAACACTTTGGAGATTTCCATAAACTTTAGGAAATTTAGAATCTAGGTGGATAGTCTAGCGAACTAAGTCTTAGGCGATTTTTCCTATCTCGATCTATTGTTTACTAAACTGTTCAGGCGGATCTTGCTAACCGATCTAGAATCTCGCAAAATCGAGAAACAATCACCACGCATACTTAGCTCGCTTCCTAAAGAAAGAAAGAACTAGAGACACGGACATCGTCTTAAAATCGATGCGTTCTTAGTAATTTTCATAAAAAACCCGACAAATTCCAAGTCGTCGACCTGAAAACATGCAAGTCGCAATGCTTTTGACAAAGTAAACTTTCGCAACAACAGGCAGAAAAATGCTTAGGCATTCCAATGCCTCATTAAAATCGTCCCACAATGGCAAACGACAATCTAAGATTCGTCTAAACGCTATCAACATATCTACGCCATCACGAACAGAATCTCGAGGACTATACTGCATATCTTACCGCGCTCATGTGCGGAGAAAACCTGTACCAATACCAAACTAAAACTCGATGATTGGTCAAAGTCTGGAAGACTTTTTCGACTTAATAAAACGATTTTCGTATAAAAGTAAAAAATTGTACGAGAAATCTTTAAGCACCAAAGCATTGCTTCAAAGTCCGTTGAACATAGTGAGTCACGGAAAAGCATCGAAAAATCGTTATCACGACTAGATCATAACAAAATAACCTTCCGTGAAACTCCATGAGTGATTCCAAGGAAATCTCGCAAAAGATCAAAATCAAAGCAGAAACGCTTCTCGTGCAATCCGTGGAAACATCGCAACTTTGGAATTTTTAATTTCATGTCTTCGTAAAATTGGTCACCATCAATTTTCGTATAACCAAAACGTTTTATACAAAACAGCCTACAGGAAAACAAGACCGGTGTTACTACCAAACAACTCCGCAAATTTCGCGAACGATTTACAAAAAACACTCTCTAGTTACTTCTGTGAGAAGCCCCTCTTACAATATCTTCACGAAAAATCCTCCGTACAGACGAATTAAGTCATACGAAGCAACTTTCGGAAATAAACACAAAGGGCCTTACGGAGATCTGCCATAGATAATTTTTCGTATAATGAAAACGAAGCTCCATGAAGATTGCTGACTTCTACCTCTCACTTCCCTCGGTTACATCCGAGCAGGAAATCATCTCGCAACCAAATCCGCAAGGGTTCTGCGTCAAGCCTCTTAAAATTCGTCTTCCTTGGATATAAAGAAAACAATTTTATACGACTAAAGGAAACAGTATACGAAACATTCATCGTATAACTTAACCCAAAGTGGAAACTAGTTTTTAATAACCATCAGCCATAACACGGAAAACTCCGCTGTACTTGGCCTATCAGTCTCGGTAGACTCTCTTTTGCCCTCAACCAACTACTCCTCCCCGTAAAGCCCGAACCAGAATTCGGCGTCTTTTTGAGGACAATCGGAAAACAAAAGTTCCATGGTCTGGTCCTTTACCAACAGCGTCCTTGGCTGTATGGCTGAACACGACCTTCACCCCAAGGAATCAATCGACCACCGCTCCAATCACTTAAACGGCTAAAAAACGATCCACGACTTGTCGGAAAATGCCAGGTGACGATTACACAGATTATTTGTCGTATAAACCCGAGAGGAAATTATAAAATATATTTTTCAGAACAAAATTCAGTCCTAGCAACCAAACGGTTAACGGAAAAATTTAACTTGTCAATAATCGACCAAGTTCCACACAGTTCACTTAAAGCCCGCAACATTTAACGCGGCATGAAAGGAAACACTCGTAACAAATCTCCTAGAGTTATACGAGTCATCCTTAACAAATCCCAGAAGGCCAATACTTCACGAAGCATAGTGGAGGACAACGCTTCTTCCCAGGGACAAATCTACGCGACCCCTTGGTCCTAGTCCCTCTATCATAAATCAATGTACTTAACATCGAAACTGGAACAACAATTTTTGCTGCGAACATCCGCATACAAACCAAGACATTTCTCCAACACAGGGTTAAGACTAAACCCTTGCAACACAGAAACTCTTCAAGCCCGCAAACATTTCAAGCACGAAAAGCGGCAAACGAAATAATAACAAATCTTCTGCATCGCGAGACATCGCAAACACCCGGAGATTTTTTTTTCGATAAAATCACCTTCCTCGATAAAAACACCTTGTTGGAAGACCAGACAGTCATATGCTCTAACATCATCTTAAACACGTATCCTTCGCGAAGAAACAAAACGGTAATATCTACCGATAAGTTTGTTGCTGATCACAACAAACTCTTAACATCTAAACAGACTAAGCCATCTCATAGAGTTAGCTCTCGTACACCCTACACAAGGGTAATAGCGCTATAAAAGAAATCTGAAATTTTGGCCAGCACTTTCGGGAGACTTAAAAGTTGTCCCAGAAGAGATGCTCGATTCCTACCACACAAGTCGTATAAGCCGAGAACATATCGCAGACTTTAAAGCGGGACAGAATCAGGTCGAAAACGATACGGGAAACGTAAGTCGAAGTAGTCATCGCACCCCCTAAAGCCGTGATTAGACCTAGGTCTTACCCTAAACCCAGCACAGTGGTCTCTAACATCTCTAGGCATAGTATCAAACACCGTGATACGAGATCCCAAAATTTGTCTCTTGGCTATTATTCGCGCATCTCCAGAAATCCCGCAAGCTTGCATGCTGCGGAAAACTCTCGAAACAGGTCAGTAATTATAGCAGTTCACCCAGAGTTAGATTACGAGATGACAACTCGTACTCTTCCCTCTACATTCACACGAATACAAATATGCTCATAAAACGCGAAACACAATTCATTTCAAAAGTCGCAAAGCAGCTGGGATTCAGAGACACACGCTGTCAGTCCGGAGAACATAAATTCGGCCACATTTGGCCGAAGCAAACAGCCTACGAGGCTAGTCTCGAGGCTGATAAAAGTCCAATAACATTCCCGATAATCTCTACATAACACACAACTAGACCGTAAAGGTCTCGCTGGAAAACAGGTTGAAAGAATCTTAACTCCAAGATGAACTACGAAAGGCTTGATCCCTCCATAAAGGGTACGTAGGCAGCTGTCATAAGGCGCAGCCCCAATCTTTTCGCCTTCCATTCTAAGGAGAGCGAAAGACCCTTTACGACGGACTTTTTCAACCATTAATTCCGCCTAACTTATCTAACTTGCCTAATTTTCCAAGCCACTGGCGAAAACCTCACGCTAGAAGCTCGCGGTTCTAAATCGGTCACGACGGAATCAACACCTGAAAGTCCCCGGAAAATATTTCTCGCAATATAACCTTTGTATAATTTTTATTAAAAAGATTATACGACGAGTTCTGGCGAAATCAAACGTCAGAAACCTCTCAGAAAAAAGTCCTCTTTGGAAAAAGAGAGGTAGAATGAGCGCGAAAAACCTAAATTGAGTTTCAAGTCAATTCCGAAAAGGAATCAGAAAATAAGAAATCTCGAGAAAGACTACTCTAAGCCTCGGACAACGAGACGATTACGAAAATTCGATTATCCGAACATACAAATAAACCCACCGAACAAACGAATCAAACCAAGCAAAGCAACCAACTCGCCAAAATGGTGAGTTGGATTCGAAAACAAGACCAACTCGCCAAATTGGCGAGTTGGACCAAGGACGATGGTTTTCATGCAGAACTCCACAGATGCGTCAGATGTTTGGACATGGATAGAGACCTTTCCTTGGTGCGATTGAGCTGATGTTTTGTCACAAACTAGAGCTTTGAGTTAGTTTTCCAATGCCACCAGTTTGGAGGCAATCCAATAGTTAGATCAGAAGTTATGCCCATTTTACTGAAGAGTGGTCAATCTGCCTCGCGAGAGGAAGCAACTTTGGCGAGTTACACCTCACCAACTCGCCAATTTTGCAAGTTTCTCCCCACCAACTCGCCAATTTGGCAAGTTGCTCCTCACCAACTCGCCAATTTGGCGAGTTGCATCTCCCAACTCGCCAATTTGGAGAGTTGGAGCTCCCGGAGCATCACCAACTCACCAAATTGGCGAGTTTTACCTCAACAACTCGCCAAATTGGCGAGTTTCACCTCAACAACTCGTCAAATTGGCGAGTTGCACCTCAACAACTCGCCAAATTGGCGAGTTGCACCTCAACAACTCGCCAAATAGGCGAGTTGCACCTCAACAACTCGCCAAATTGGCGAGTTGCACCTCAACAACTCGCCAAATTGGCGAGTTGCACCATTCCAACTCGTCGAAGTGGCAAGTTGGAACTCCCGAAGGCTTCCAATTCACCATCTTGGTGACTTTGACCAGTCAAACTCGCCAAAATGGCGAGTTAGTTCGAATCATGTGCTTTCCGTTGGACTTCGACATGATCAGTCTCTTGTTTCGTCTCGATCGGAGTTACGTTGGAATCTTACGACAAAAACTGTCAAGGTCCATACGCCTAAAATGAAGTTCATAGTTTTCATAAAAAGGCGACGGTTAACTAAACACGATGCTCGTCCAAACTACATGGGAAGTATGAACTTCCTCGTCAAAACATAAAAGTGAGTTCACAAAGAACTCGTAAAATGTTCAAGTCAGAAGACGGCCCAAAAAGGCTTAGAACACGGCCCAAAACCACTTACGGTTCCATTTGAGATGAAGCCCAGCAATGTTATGACGGTTTATCTTACTTGCAGGATAGGGTCAAATCTCACGAAATCGGAAATATAAATGTCAAGTTTCAAGATAATGACGAGGATCGAGATAAGAAAAAAGAAAACTTCCGAGAAACGTCCATACCGACCTAGTAGGCATATATAAAGGGAGCTGAAGCAAAAGACAAGGAGAGACAACTTAACTTAGACTCTAGAACTCTGCACTTAGAAACCCTAGGCATTATCCTCGACATGCTTGTTTCTATGACTTGCGCTCATACTAGACGAACTCGCCCAGGCAGTTCAACTCTTGTTCAATTCTTTCTAACTGAACTACGTGCGGCTTGATCCTCGAAAGGGGTACGTAGACAGCCTTTCATAAAGTCTAGTTTGAAATCTTTAAAACCTTTTCGATATCTTTTTCGTCTTTGTTATCGAGCTGCGTCTCAACTAGGTCTAGGGTTTCAGGTGGCTTTAACTGGCCGAAATCTCTTGCGGCCATAGTTTTCATAACCTTTTGTAATGATCGCAACGCTCTTACGCGGATTCGAAATAAGATCTATTTTTTCTATAAATTCGTTTTGTTATCTCTTCGTATTTTCGCATTTGTTTGGTCACTTGTCGTTGGCTTTCGCAGAGAATCTGGGACCTCAGGGAAAGTTAGGGTTTCTTGACTTTCTTTAATTTACGAAAATTGACGGTGTGAATTTTGGTTCTCCATATTGGCATGGTTGGTGGTTCATCTAGGTTATATAGGATAGTTTGAACTGCAAGTATGAACCCTTGTTTAAGTCTTCTCTCCTTGAAACGTGTCATCGGTCCTTCTGTGACCTTGGAAATGATTATGGGATCATGGTTCTGGTCGGTGGCCTCATAAATTACCCAGATCACTTTAAACTTGAGTAATAGAATATTCGTATGTTGTAAAAAAAAGTTATATATATATAATAGTATCATAAAGGTTATTATGTGGTATATAATTTATTTATTTCGAAATAATAAAGATATATAAAGAATATATATATATATATATGTATATATATATATTATTCTATTTTTGTTATTAAAAATATTGAATTATATATAATTATATAAATTAAACTATATTTTAAACTAGTGGTAGCGCCGGGTTCGTATGTTTTTTTATATGAACTTACAATTCATTTTATGGTTTTAGTAAATAAAATATGTTCAAATATATGAAAATGAAAAATTGTTGAAAAATATGATATTTTGTTCTTCATTTGATAGTGGTTAACGCTATGTATTACTTAGTTTTGAAGTTGTTTAGTTCAAAGTAGAATAGCATAAGTGGTTGTGATTAATCGATTCAATAAAAGTAGAATAAAAAATTCATAGTTGTAACAAAATTAATTTAGCTAGAATTTAAACATAAAGTAAAGTTGATGTATTATTTAGAGAACATACTTATAATATTAAGTACCATGTGTTTAGTATATAGAAGAAACAACATTTGAAATTTTATTTTTAAACTAATCTGAATTTTGACGTATGTAATGAAGTTTTGTTAATGTGGATTTGTAAGAAAGCATCAAAATATATATTCTTTCTATTGACGTTACATTTTATTAATAATATAAGTATTATTTAAAATTTATTCTTGATTCTTATCTCTTAATCTAGCAACAATATACTTATTATTTAGTTTAAAGTTTTCTTAGCCTAATTTTTAAACCAATTGGATTTACCTTTGATTGGGTTGTGTTTGAAAAAATTTAGTTCATGTTTTGTTATCTTGGTATTGCGTGTTTTTTGTTTCTGGGATTGTCTTGTCCTTTGGTGTTTGTGTAATTGGTATATTTTTTATTAATAGTGAATGCTTCATATTTGATGCAACAGTCTCAAGTTTATTTGGAATTTATAGTGATAGATTAACATATTATGGACAAGATTAATTAGTGGAATGAGCGTTTGTAAAAGAAGTAGAGTTGCTACAAAAGAGTTTGGTTGAGGAGTAAAACTTTAAACTCCCAATCATATGGGAAAGAGTTCAGAGTCATTAAAACATTGCGTAAGGTTAAAGAAACCAAACACTTCCTATGATTTATGTGTGGTTATATTTATATTGTTAAGTTGCCAACCCCTTCATGTTTCACTTCTGTAAATTTGATTTAATCTACTACAAAAGCAGACAGCCTTCTGATGGATCTATAAAATTGTACACTTAAATATATAAACGCTGGTGGAATGTGTTACTGAATACATGGTAGGCTTAAAAGGTAAAAATTTGGAATTATTCTTAAATTAGTAGTGCAAAGAACTCAACCAACATACGTAATAGTTTGAAAATGGCAAAACGCCAGAGCATTATTTGCTTTAAAAATCAACAGCAAAATGATAAAATAAGGTTTCCATATTCATTTATTCCGTACGGGCCTTCTTAACAGAAGGCTCAATTGTCTTGAGCTTTGGATTCTCGGATACGAAGCTATTCACTTCAAGGAGGTTCCCCAGTGCAGAGTCTATATCTCTCCATGCATGTCTCCTGAGGCAAGTGAGCTGGCTCCAGAGATATTGTCTTTGGGCCCATCATCTCCTCCATGCTAAAGAGATTTGCAAACACTTAGTCAGTGAACGAATTAGTGTACTTTCCAATTAGGAAAAATTTACATCAACACCACAATAGGAGTTAGGGACTGTTGAAGCTAAGGCCTCATGCTTCAATGTAAAATTAAAATCAGACAACTTAAGCTGAAAAGTGTAAGTATTCTCTACTATCTCAGTGATTAAGGTGGGAACTCCTTATCCTGCTGCTCAGCAAAACCTCCACCCTAAACATGGGAAATAATGTTACCATCGGAATAGATGAAATTTGTTAACTTTATAGTAGGGTTAGTTTTAATCAAACAATGAGTTGCCCAACTTCAGAAGCGCGGACGTTAGTCAGCTTGATCATCTCGGAATCAAAAGCTACGAAAACAGCCTCGGTTTCATCTGAAATGGTCAACTCCACACGGTACTTGACAACAATTACCATGAGACATGGAATAGCAAGAAAGTTCACTGTCCAGGCTGGTGTAGAGAATGGTTACTGTTTGTTAAGCCATATGTTCGTTTTACAGTTTATTAAGCCAAACGTTGGTTACCTGAGGGAAGCAGCAACATTTGGGTTAGCACACACAGTGCATGTGAATGAAGATTCACCCCGCAGAAGCTTCTTAGAGCACTTAGAGAAACCAATGTAACACCAGCCTTTGTCAGTCGGATCATGAAACTTTGCCGATACAAAGAAAGTCGATTGCCTAGACACACATCACAACAACAAAATATGATCAAGGACCAAGCATGTGTTGCAGTAAGTTAATAAACAGAGTAGTATGACACTTGAGGTAATTTTGCTGAGGTTGTTGGCGCTGCTGAGCCATCAGTAGCCAATCTAATGAGTTTCATAGCGTTTAGTAAGCATACTAATAATTACAGGGAATAATTATAGACAGTATAATAATCAAATTAAATGTTGGAGATAACTTACCTCTCATATTAACACTATCCCAGCTGTTTCTGAGTCGAAGTAGAAATGAGTCCCAGATGTTGAATTTGCAAATAACCGGCCTGAGAAAAAAACTGCATATGCAGATGATGGGGCTCAACTGTGTATCCATTATACCAACCTATACATGCCTATTGTTTCCTTAAACAATAGATAAAGCTTCAATTTTTTTTTTAAAAAAAAAACAACGTCCAACCATTTTAGGATTAACACATATAGCTACAACGACCCTTGGTTCAGTACGAAAACTTGTAAATTTTTTTTTATGAAATTCGTAGGCTAAGCTATCAAATAAACCTAGGCAGATAGAGACATCCCTGGAAAATACAAAGTGGGTGACTGGAAACACGGTGCACCAATTCTTATTTCACAAGAACTAAAATCACCCTTCCATCTAAACTGTTGCCATAAAACGTTGATTGCCTTGCAAGTCGTCATTAAAAGTAACTCCAATAATGTCTACGGAAATTCAAGTTGACGACATTCCGATATTGAAAAAATTACAGTTAGTCTATATAGGTAAAAATCAATAAACAAACCTGAGAGGAGAGTGCTCGCGTTAGACAATGGCAATGCTAATAGTTTGCCATACTTGAAAAAACTAAACATTTCATCAGGTATAGGATTAACTGAATACGTCAACCGATCAAACGACGTGAGATAGTTGAATCGGTTAGCAAGGGGGGAGTCAGAGATTTTGAAGTTGTTGTTACTCCGTCAAACCCACTCATCGAATTGAGTGAACCTTCACTGAACCGGTCTCTGAACTTCTTCAGTCGGTAGATGAGCCTAGATTGTCAAAGTATCAATTCTATCATTAGTAAACCTAGGGTTATAAAAAATAATTGTTGCTACTCGTTACCTTCTCGTAGACGAAGAGCATGTCAACCCCATAAGTTCTCCTACTTCTTAACAATAAGTGTTTCCCAGAATAGGAGTAGATGCATCACCACTTTGTTAGAACAATTGAGTGCTTTTCAAATCAGTTTTAAGGATGCCTCAGATGGCATCGGAGATAGGTAAGCTTCAAATCGCAAGTATGAAAGGTTTTATTGGGAGAGACAATTGCTATGTCCTGCATCTGGCAGTATCTATAGCCCTAGGTTTGAGATGTTACCATGGAAGGCTGTATGAAGCAATCAATGCAGAGGAGTGAAGAGAGTGGGTCAATGATTGTTATTGCGATCATAACAGGGGTTATTGAATGTTAAGAGAAGGCGTTACTCGCCATTGTTAATCGAAAGAGAGAAAATTCAATCGTCGATGTGTTGTTGTTCTTTTCTGGAGAGAGCAGAGAGGTTTAAGGAAAAAGAGGGCCAGAGAAGCTTGATGGGTCTTAGTGAACCAGTACGAGCTTAGAGAAGAAGATGAAAATGGAAGAAATGTTTTTCTGTTATTGATTCTGTTACAATCGAGTTACATTTATAGTATCGGTTTATACTTTTACCGGATACATTTTACATAATCGAACTGAACCAATATAAACCAACTCTACACATATTAATCTTCCCCCTCAAGACGGCGCGTAAATGGAATGTAGCGACATCTTGCCAATGAGAGAAGAAAACAGAGTAGGGTAGAGAGGTTTTGTGAGAGCATCAGCAATCTGAGTACTGGTTCCAACATGAAGCGTCTTGATCAACCCACTCTTGATACGATCACGAACTTGATGATAATCCGATTCAACATGTTTAGTCCTTTCATGAAAAACCAGATTGTTAGCAATGTGAATTCCAGCCGTGGAGTCACAAAAGAACGCAACAGCTTTTGATTGAGGTGCCTGAAGCTCGCCAAGAAGATTCACAAGCCAGATAACCTCCTTTACCGCAACTGACATGGCCCTGTATTCCGATTCGGCCGAAGAGTGAGACACAACATCTTGTTTCTTTGACTTCCACACAATGAGTGAAGAGCCAAGAAACATACAAAATCCAGAAGTAGAACGTCTTGTATCAAGGCAAGAGTTCCAATCCGCATCTGTATAACTCTTGAGAACCAAATCAGAAGTAGCAGAGTAGAAAAGACCCAGACCAATTGTTCCTTTGAGATAGTGTAACACCTTGTACGCAGCTTGTAAGTGAACGCTCTGAGGAGTGGAAGCAAACTGGCAAAGCTTGTTGACACTGTATGTGATGTCTGGACATGTTATCGTGAGATAAATTAGTCGTCCAATTAATCGACGATAAAAAGTGGGACCATCAATAAGCGGAGCCTTCGGATCATAGAGAAGTTTAACACTCGGATCCATTGGTATAGATGATGGTTTGCAGGCCATTTTTCCAGTCTCCTCAAGAAGTTCAAGTACATACTTGCGTTGACAGATAGTGATCCTTTTCTGAGAACGTGCAATCTCCAACCCCAAAATGTACTTAAGCGGACCAAGATCTCTTAACTTGAAAACTCCACGTAGATCACTCTTGAGCTGATCAACTTCTTTATCATCATTACTTGCAATGATAATGTCGTCAACATATACAAGAACTGCAATGTACTTCCCACCAGAATTCTTGATAAACAGAGTGTGATCATTGTGAGATTCCGTAAAACTCATGGAGAGAAGAGTAGAGCTAAATTTAAGAAACCATTGCCTTGAAGCCTGTTTCAAACCGTAAATTGATTTCTTCAGTTTGCAGACAGCATTTGGAGGCAATGTTTCCCCCCCTCTTGGTGTATATCCCGGAGGAAGGTTCATATAAATTTTCTCTTGAAGATCACCATTAAGGAACGCATTGGAGATGTCAAGCTGCGTCAAACTCCAGTTCTTTGCAGCTGAGACAGCAATTAAGTTCTTGACGGTGGTCATCTTAGCAACAGGCGAGAAAGTATCAACAAAATCAACGCCTTCCTGTTGCGTATACCCTTTAGCAACTAGTCGAGCCTTATAGCGTTCCAAGGTACCATCAGCATTGAGCTTCACCTTATACACCCATTTGCATCCGATAGCATGCTTACCAGGAGGTAAAGAGCACACTGACCATGTCTCACTGCGTTCAAGAGCTATGAGTTCTTCATTCATTTCCTTAAGCCATTCATGAAATCGTTTGGCTTGAGTGAAAGAAGTAGGTTCAATGTGTTGAGCCAGAGCACAAATGTAACCTTCATATACTTCAGAAAGACGTGCATAAGAGACATGAGCAGCCAGAGGATAAGGAATATCAGTGTCTGTGAGGTTGCAGAGATAATCACTGAGATATTCAGGAGGTTTAGATACTCGTTTAGAATTTTTTGTACGCACTGAGCTCGAAGAAGAAGCATTTTCATTAGGCTGTGGAGGAGGAGAAGATGATGAGGGTCTCATAGCCATCCAATCAGCCGAAAGAAACTCATCAGAATATACAGGTTTATCCTCTGCAAACGGAAAAATATCTTCATGAAACGTGACGTTTCGAGAGATATGAATCTTGTTTGTTTCAAGATCCAAAAGCTTGTATCCTTTGTAACGAGAAGGATATCCAAGAAAAGCACAGGCTCTGGATCGTGGTTGAAACTTGTGCCTATTCTTAGAAGAAGTAGACATGTAAGCCAAGCATCCAAACACACGCAGGCCAGTGTAATCAACACGTTTGTATGTAAGTAATTCAAAAGGGGTCTTGTTGTTCAAACGAGGAGAGGGAAGACGGTTGATAAGGAAAACCGCAGTTAAGACACAGTCTCCCCAATAATCCAAGGGAACCTGAGCTTGAAACATAAGGGACCGAGCCACATTGAGAATGTGTTGATGCTTCCTCTCAACAACAGAATTTTGCTCAGGTGTCTCTGGACAGAAGTGATACGGAATGATTCCTTTTCGTTTGAACAGCTCTGTAAACCGAAGTTCTGGAGCATTGTCTGATCGAACACCTTTCACCACAGCTTTATATTGCGTCTCAATCATCTGCAAGAACTCAGGAAAGACAGTTAAGACTTCATCTTTGCTTCTGAGTAAATAAAGCCAGGTGACTCGCGTGTGATCATCAACAATCGTCAGAAAATATTTGTATCCATCAAGCGTCGGCACTGAGAAGGGTCCCCAGATGTCGATATTAAGCATATCAAAAGCAGAGTCACAAATATTATTGTGAGAAATATATGTGAGATGCTTTTGTTTGGCAAGATGGCAAATAGAGCAATGATGATTTTTATTCTTCGGTGTAAAACCAAGTACATTACTTAAAGAATCAGTCTTTATCATAGACGGATGTCCAAGTCTACTATGCCATAGAGCAGAGTCAGCTATTACATTTGAGCAAAACATCATAGCAGAATCAGCAGGCTCTTTATTCGAAAGTGCATTCGAAAGTGCAGGAAGAGAAGTAGTGTCCAAGACATACAAATTCGCAATCTCTTCACCCTGTCCAATCATCAGCCCCTTGATATCATCCTATATCATACAAGACGATCCATCAAACATAATCCGGTAGCCCAAATCTTTGGTTACCTGACTCACACTCATCAAACTCAGTCGAAACTCTGGTATGTAAAGAACATTATTGAGAACCAGATGATCACTCAATCTGATGCAACCAACTCCTTCAATAGTCACACCAATACCATTAGGTAAAGTGACTGAAGCATTTTGTGTAGCTGATAGAGATTCAAAACGAGTTTTATCACATTTAACGTGATGAGTTGCACCGCTGTCGACAATCCAAGATGTAGAACCCAATACACTTCTAGTAGCTTGCAATATAGCAATAAATCTCAAAGAAGAGGATGAATATGCCATACTAGGTAAAGCAGTGATTGTGGCTCCTGAAGATGATCCAACATGCGAGGAACTCAAAGGTTGAAGTTTGGAGTTGAAATAAGCAATAACTCCTTGAATCTGATCTTTGGATAGACTATTAACCATTGTAGAGATATCTTGTCCACTGATTTCATTATCGCCAAGAGTAAGTTGAGCAACAACAGGCTTAGTGTAGCTGGAAGGCTTGGCCGTGTTGTAGCTTTTCTCAGACTTATTCTTGTTTTAATGCTTGAAGTCAACTGGATATCCATGAATCTTGTAGCAAGTGTCAGTAGTGTGACCAGTATACCCACAATGAGTGCAAATGGGCTTCTGCTTGTAATTAGACTTAGACGCATTGATCACTGCAGAAGGCTGAACAGTTGCTTCCACTTGAAATGTCGAAGCAGGAGTCAACGAGATGAGATTCCTTTGGTTAAAGTCTTGATCCAAGAGGTTGTAGATCTCTGATAAATCTGGAACATTTTTCTTCATTATGATTTGGCTCCTGATGGTCGCGTAAGACTCATTCAAGCCTGCCAAAAAACTTAACGATCTTTGATTGCTCAACTTGTTTGTTCATCGATTAGCAACAATCACATCGATGACAAGTTTCAACACAAGTAGCTCCATCAAGTTCATCCCATAAAGTCTTCAAGGTTGTATAGTAGGATGATAAATCCATAGAACCTTGTTGCAGAGACCAAATTTGCTGGGAGATCTGATACGAGCGAGGGAGATTCGTGATGTGAAATCGAGCAGAAAGATCATTCCAGATTTCAAATGCATCGTTGAATCGCAAGATACTTTTGTAAATCTGTTTTGAAACAGAGTTCATTATCCAAGATTTAACCATCGAGTTACATCGTGACCAGATCCTGAAGCTAGCATGAGAATCACTTGGCTTAACTAATGATCCATCGATAAATGCAGATTTGTTCTTCGCATCAAAGGCTATGGACATCGCTATAACCAATTATCGTAATTCGTACCATCTAGAACTTCAGTGATGATTTTGAGACCTGATTATCGCTGCCGGTGAGATAGAACGGAGAGGGAATGTTATCGTATGAGTCCGTCGGTGCGATCGGAGATCGCGGTGGTGAATCTTCGGTGATTGAAATTCGTCTTGCCAAAGACGTAGCTCTTTCGATCCGTCGCGCAACTCTCTTTCCGATCACCATGGAGATGATCGCAATCGAAGCGAGGAAACGAATCGAGTGAGGTTTCGAGCCTCACCGCTTTGATACCATATTAGTGAACCAGTACGAGCTCAGAGAAGAAGATGAAAATGGAAGAAATGTTTTTCTGTTATTGATTCTGTTACAATCGAGTTACATTTATAGTATCGGTTTATACTTGTACCGGATACATTTTACATAACCGAATTGAACCAATATAAACCAACTCTATACATATTAATGATGGGCTTTCAAAAGAAACAAATGTTAAACTTAAGGTAGAATGATGACACGTGATAGTGATACCTTGCATATTTACATGTTTTTAGCATTCATATCTCATGCATTTTGATCATATAAGTTAGGCATTAGGCATCTTTAGGTCCATTTTGCATTCATTTGTCCTTATCAGGTGTTGGAGTATGCTTTGGTGTGATTTGAGGTGTTTGGAAGCCTTATGGCCCAAAAAGAGGTGAAGAATCAAGTTTGGCCATGAAAAGAGAAGTCAATCCATGATCTGGTCAAGACAAAGATGAGCATGGAAGGAGACCTTAGAGATGTCTTCTGATACTAAGATTTTGTGGAGACACAGAAAATTGAGTTAGCTTTCCAATGGAAGTGGTTTCAAGTCAGTTGGAGCTGTATTGGAGGAGTTATGATCAGTTCACTTGAAGCATATCAAGCTGGCCGGGTAGATCAGTCCGGGTTTGAGCACCCGGTCGGAACGCTGGACGACCAGGCTGGGGAGGCAGGACCGAGTAGGCTGGTCCGGGATGAGCTACCCGGTCGGGAGAAGCTTGAGATGGACAAGGCAGGACCGGGTAGGCTAGTCCGGGATGAGCTACCCGGTCGGGATGGCTGGACGGCCAGAACCAAGCTGGTCCGGGTTGGGCCATTTGCTCAACCCCTGACCGAAAATCACCCTCTCTTCCTATTGGTTGAAGCCTAATTGACCCCAGGGACCATTTAGTATTTTTCTATGATGTTTTTAGGGCTTCTAAGCCTTGTATAAATACACTTATATCTCCTAAAGTGGGAGTATCTCATTTTCTCTCAAGACTTTGCCTCATATTGTAAAAGCTTGAATCTTTTTATCATTTTAAGGAAGTTCTTCATCTTATATCTTGTTTCTCTTGATCATTAATATGATTAGCCTTAAATCTCACATAGATTTAAGGTTTCTCATGAAGATTAGAGAGTAGACACACTTTGGATTCATGGGCTAGGGTGATTAAAGGTGATTAGTGAAGATCTAGGGTGTTTAGTGTTAGATCTACTTGTTGCCTTGCTTGTTGAGGGTTCTTAATGCTATTTTGGTCTTGATCATATCAAAATAGATCTATAGACATTTCCGCCCGGAAGGTGTTATGAAATGCATGAACCATCTCTTCAATGCTTTTAGCTTGCTTTATCTAAGGGATTAGTTGTTAAAGAAGTTATTGCTATTAGACTTGTTCTCCATGCTTGCTTTAGTCATTACAGTCAAAGTGATTTGATGTATTGGGTGATCATTGCAAAAGAGCATTCATCTAGGGATAGAGCTTGCTTAGTTTTGTTGTTTAGGCATAAGGAGAGTGTTTGATTGATTGCTTGCCACCCTTAGATTGGATCTTAATCACCTAAAGTCAAGTCCCTAGTCCCATGGATCCTACTTTAGCATTTGATTGAGTTCTTGCACTTATTTCTTGATTGGATTTGAGATCACCTTGTTTATATTTTTAGGAACTTAGCTTGTTGCCTTCATCCATCTTCTTGTTTGCTTAGATTAAGGAAGCTTGTGTATTCTTGGTGCTATAGATCACTAGTTCTATGTGGTTCAACAACCTTTCTATACTGTCATTTGACTTGGGAGCCTTGAAAACTTTCACTATCAGATAGCAGCCCAAAGCGATAAATCAGCATAACAAACACGGACGCGCGAGGAAAACAAAACGCGTGAGAAACACCAATGCCATAGCGAATCGACACGTGTCGAGAAAGCCCCCACCCTCCAGAGGGATGTGGCAGCGGGAAAAAGCAGATTTCCTTACTTTATAGATAGATAGATAGATAGATAGATAGATAGATAGATAGATAGATAGATAGATAGATAGATAGATAGATAGATAGATAGATAGATAGATAGATAGATAGATAGATAGATAGATAGATGAGATAGATAGATAGATAGATAGATAGATAGATAGATGATAGATGATAGATAGATAGATAGATAGATAGATAGATAGATAGATAGATAGATGATAGATAGATGATAGATAGATAGATAGATAGATAGATAGATAGATAGATAGATAGATAGATGATGATAGATAGATAGATAGATAGATAGATAGATAGATAGATAGATAGATGATAGATAGATAGATAGATAGATAGATAGATAGATAGATAGATAGATAGATAGATAGATAGATAGATAGATGAGATAGATAGATAGATAGATAGATAGATAGATAGATGATAGATAGATGATAGATAGATAGATAGATAGATAGATAGATAGATAGATAGATAGATAGATAGATAGATAGATAGATAGATAGATAGATAGATAGATAGATAGATAGATAGATAGATAGATAGATAGATAGATAGATAGATAGATAGATAGATAGATAGATAGATAGATAGATAGATAGATAGATAGATAGATAGATAGATAGATAGATAGATAGATAGATAGATAGATAGATAGATAGATAGATAGATAGATAGATAGATAGATAGATAGATAGATAGATAGATCCAAAAACGTGGTCATATGACCTAAAGATAAGTGTGTCATGATCCAAAAACGTGGTTAAGGGAATCAGACAGCTGAGACTTAACCAAAATAGGATGGAGACAAGCTTAAAGGAGTTGGTCGAGTGTTTGGTAGCTGGGCAGTGCAGGTGAAACTTCGATCAGCTAGGTGAAGCTGTGATGTGGTGCATGATCAGAATGGATCATGGGAGAACTAAGTCTAGGTCTAGAAATAGACCAAGGGACTTAGAGGGATTGAATAAGATAAAGATATCAAGCTGAACGAAGTGTATCACAGCTGGGTGATGTGAGCAAGAAGCTCGACCAGCTGGACGGAGCTCACTTGGAGCTCAAGTAGAGTGCGTCAGCTCCCTGAGCTGGATGGACTAGCTCACTCAGCTGGGTCATCTGGGGATCAGCACAACTCAGCTTGACTGAGTGTTCGGGTCTCGGGCAGTTGGGCCGGGTCCGGCAGTGCTGGAAGCCATACTGGCGATCATGTGAGGCAATGGGCCGGTGGGCTCTTGGGATTGAGCCAGTGGCTTGGCATTCGGTTTGGGCTTGTATTGGAGATGTCCAGGAGTGCTTTATACAAGCCCAGGACATCCTGGTAACTGCCATAGGCGAATGGGTGTGATCTGGACCATTGATGAAATCAATGGCCAGAAATGAAACCGAAAGGATGCAATGGTTAGAAGTAACCATTCCTTCTTCTATAAAAATAGGGCAAGTCCGTGCCTTTGCAGGCACGCCAGGGATCCTTCTTCCTCCCCGAAACACGAAGAAAAACAGAGAGAAAAGGTTAAGAGGTCGGATTAAACAATCCAAACCAGAGAGAGATGTGAAGGCAGCAAAGGGTCTGGTTTGAGGGAAATCAAGAGGGGAGTTGAGAACGACCCTCTGGTGAGTTTTGATTATTGTTTACCACGCCCTGGGATTCCTCTACATCCATAGAAGACACGCAAATAGTCTGGAAAGAAGAGGGATGGCCGGATTCCATTTCCAAGGGCAGAGACAGCCCTAAAGGCAGATGTGTGTGGAAAGGCAGCTTCATGGGAAACAAAGGGGGAAGTGATGAACGACTTTTGGATGGGTTTTGATCATGGAAGATCATTCCCTGGGCTTCCTCTATAGCCTGGGAACACACACAGATGGTTAAGAAAAAAAGGGAGAAGGCCAGACTCCACTCTGAAAGGCATGAACAGCCATGAAAGTGGATGCAGTGCAGAAACTGGTTTCATGGAAGTTCCATGGATGGGTAGTTTGGTACGACCCTTGATTGGATCTTACCAATACTGGATATATGTGATAAGACTTGATGGAGGCATGCTTTGGAGAAGCATGATCGTCCATGACAAGGGATGACACAAGGTCTACAATCACATCATTGATGAGGTAACATGTTTATGATTACTTTCTGGTTTATACTTCTGTCTCTTGTGGTGCTGTTAAGCCAAGGTAAGGCACGTCCCTTGAAGACCATATATTGTGATGTAAACTAAGGATCCAGGACCCTGAGAGGAGGGGCGGATCATTGTTGATCTACTTCATCCATGTGGGGTGATAGTTAGATGTTATTCATTGGATAGTGATCCATGGCTTGATGTTGGGTTTGATCATGGTGTGAACCATGGATCCGACCCATTGATGAGACACATGGGGGTCCTAGTATCAGAGGAACCATGTGGAGTGCAAGGTCCAATTCGTTTGGATCCAACAGCAAGCAAAGGAGAGGAGTAAGGCTAGTACTTGTTGGTATGGACCACAAGTATTATCTGGTGTGTTTATACAAGGAAGGCCGTGTGTGATCTGATCATGGGCAAGATGGACGACCTGATCCATGGATGGTGGATCAAGGTGTCTGATTTGATTGATCAAAGGATGCACCGGTGGTAAAAGCAACACTAATCAGGTTCAGTGGAACATGGTTCCATGGCCGGTTAGGAAGTGTGAAGACTCATCAGTTCTGAGTCCTGTGGGGTGGTTGGTTGATTGACTTAGAATCTGATGGGCCTTGTTAGTCCATGAAAGGACTGTGTTCCAGGGGAGCACACGCCTGAGACATGGTGGTACTAAACCAGGCCTTGGCCGGTTCAGGTATGAAGTCCTTGGCCATCGGCCGGACTGGTCATGGTCGAGATCTATATGATCCAGAGGGATTCATTGAGATCTGACCATGGATTATTCGTAGTGGTGATTTATAATGAATTGTCATGAATTTTAATTGAGTTTTAGGGATTGATTTGATGCAGTCACCCTATGGCCGGTTTGACTGATTTTGGTCGAGATTTATATGATCGAGACCGGTTCTGAGAATTATGATTATGGGAATCTCTTAGTTGGGATTTATCATGAGTTTTAATGTATTTTAATTAATTTTTGGAGCATGTTTGCTTGAGGTCGTTTTTGTAGCTGAAATCTTCCCAAAGGTACTTAGTCTGTGGGGATGGTTGGCTGAATGACTAAGTACCAAGGGGAAGGGTTTATACAGGTATATGGAGAGTTGGACGAGTGGACGGAGAGCTGGGCAAAGCTACCTCACTGCTCGATCAGCTGGAAGAGAGTGGGGAACCTCAGGAGAAGTGGGTCAGCTCAGCTAGCTGGGTGAGCTAGCTAAACAGCTAAGTCAGCTGAGACCATGAGCTATCAAGCTCCGTGGATGTAGAAAAGGTATGATCTATCAACGATGCTTAGATCTAGATAGAATGGCTTAGGGGAATGGAACCTCTGATTGTATGACTTGGTCTACGTTCATGATCGACCTTGGAGCTAGCTGGCAGTTGTGTTTACTGACCAGTAGCTGAGGTGATCTGACCAGACAAGTGTTAGTTTGTTTTTTTAGACCAATGGTTGGTAGATAATATTCCGCTGCGTATGAACTGATTGATCCAAAGCTAGGAAATGACTAAGGCAGTCTTGAGCTAAGATCTGAGTTAGCCCTCGCCTATGGGGGATGTTTTAAATAAAGGGCGAAATTTTTAGAGGTTCGGTCAGGGTATGGACCGAGCGGCGTGAGGCATCGACCGCCCGAGAGGCCGGTCGGGTCTTACAAGTTGGTATCAGAGCATGCTTGATTCTAGGATTGTTGGGTTGTGGTTGTTCACCCACACATCCGGACAAGTTGATGCTGATGAGATACTCTGCCAGTTTTGTTGCCGACTCAGCTGGAGAAGGTTAACAATGAAGCTGGATTGCCTGTAGGTCAGCTCAATCCTACAGAGGCTTGGATGGGATGAGCTGAGTTGCAGCTGGAAAGTGGACTACCTCAGTGTGCTGGAGCACATAGCTCAGATGAGAAGTAAGCATCTCTCAGGTAGTGTGTACTTTGTTGAGGCAGGTGAGTGGAGGAGCTGGTTGGTTCACAACTCAGCCCAACTCACTGCTCAGAGATAGTAGGTTCAAACCGAAATTATTTTTGAAAACTGAGATGACTTGGAACCTTAGCTGTGGTGAGCCAAGTGGGAGTTTAGGTTAGGTTAGGTTTCATGCTTGTGAACGGATAAGTTCCAAGATGAGCTGGCTTAGCCAAGATGCACTCTCCAAGGGAAAGACCCTGGAAACAGAAAGGTTAGTTATCTAGTTATTTGGAAGTAATAGACAGATTGGATGATGGACGCAATGCAAGATCTTTGTATGGATGACCTGGACCAGGGAAGTAACATGGACCAGAGGGTGGCTTAGGTTGAAAGAAACGTGCAGCACTCTTGTAGGGGTTAGTGTTATTCCTTGGTGGCCGTTCAAAACAAGTGAGCATATGCAGTGTTCATGTCGGTCTAAGGGAGACGTTACCTGGCTAGTACATGAGTGGGCTTGTGATCAGATGGATCAGCTTGGGCTCAGTGTAAGTCAATGTAGGATTCCTTAAGATTGAGTGAATGGGAATGGATCAATTCCAAGAGGAATTAGAAACACGATGTTAAGTATCTTAGTATGATGAGGATTGAGGTATACTATAAACACTTTTGTGAATGGTATGGGATGTTCACAGAAGTGTGATGCTTTAGAGAATGGTATGGGACATTTTCCAAATGTGTGATCAATCCGAGATCCAACTCATCTAAGTACTTAGTGATCGGAAAAGGGTTGTTCGAGATGGGAACGGTGGGTTGTCCTTGCATAGTGAACGCGGCCGGTGGGCAGAGAATGAGTTCACTAGGATTAGTGAAGGACATCCCTGTGATGATCACAGTCAGGGTAATGCCTGCGGATCTGAGTATTGATCACAGTCAGAGTAATTCCTGCGGATCTGAGTATTGATCACAGACAGGGTAATGCCTGCGGATCAGAGTATTGATCACAGTCAGGGTAATGCTTGCGAATCTGAGTATTAATCCTGGACAGGGTTATGCTTGTGGATCTGGTTGTTGTCCGCCTAAAAAATCACGAGGTGATATTAGGTATGGACTGGCTTGGAAAGTATCGGGCCACTCTGGACTGTCACCGGGAGCGCGTGCAGTTTGAGAGTTGGTGTGAGTTCCCCATCAGGTTCCAAGGTATATGTCCGATCTCTGGATGCTCGGTGGTGTCAGCAATCCATGTGGAATGGATGCTGAGGAAGGGTTGTGAAGCTTATTTGGCCACAAACGCCACTAAGGAGGTCGTAGGGAGTGATGACCCGGATGGGATTCCGCTGGTTCGAGAGTCCATGATGTGTTTCGGGCACTACAGGGCATTCCCCCTGGTAGGACTGACCCGTTCATAGTAGATCTGGACCAGGGACGGCCCCAAAGGTCCAAAATTTCCTTGTGTATAGCTCTTGCCGAGATGGCCGAGCTGAAGTCGACCCCGTCCGGGAAGGAACCTGGGTCGCATTACAACCAAGTCTGAGATTGACTTAGGGTTGGCATAAAGACGATCAATTCCAGTGAGGGATGAAGATCGCATTACAACCAAGTCTGAGATTGACTTAGGGTTGGGATAAAGACGATCAATTCCAGTGAGGGATGAAGATCGCATTACAACCAAGTCGGAGATTGACCTAGGTTTCGGATATAGTCGATCAAGTCCAGTGATGGATGAGGGTCGCAGTACAACCGAGTCGGAGATGGACCTATGGTTGGGATAAGACGGTTGAGTCCCGGAATGGACTAGAACCGGAATATGATCAAGTCCATGAGTGGACTAGGATTGAATTATGACAATGTCCGGTGACGGTCAGAAGTCAAGCATATGGCGGTTTAATCTAGTATGGACTAAGATCTGAAATAGAATAAAGTCTAAGGAGAGACATAGACTTGGTGTCTATTAGGATCACAACCTAGAAAGTTGGGCCAGTGGCACAAGTTGTGTCTTTGTATGGGTGATTGATGGACCCTCGACTCTGGTCGAAGTAGCCAAGAAAGGGTGCCATAATCAAAAACCAGATGGACCACTTGATAAGATTTTGGGATTAAATCTCTATGAAGTGGGGGAGACTGGTTTATATCATGATCAAGACGTGATCAGTGAGAAGGAACAAGGAGGGAGATGCAACGGATTGGTTAGAAAGAACCAATCGAGCATGCTCCATGTTCCGGATGCAAAGAGATCAGTTGGAATATTTTGTCAATGAGACAAGATGTCAGCACCACTGGATTCGAGGATGAATCCTTATCAAGTGGGGGAGACTTGTCATGTCCCCGATCCTGGGTAGGATCGTCCATATGAACCATTGTGTGTGGAGACGCACCAGACAGGTCATATGACCTAAAGATAAGTGTGTCATGATCCAAAAATGTGGTTAAGGGAATCAGACAGCTGAGACTTAACCAAAATAGGATGGAGACAAGCTTAAACGAGTTGGTCGAGTGTTTCGGTAGCTGGACGAGGTCTGGGTGAAACTCGATCAGCTAGGTGAAGCTGTGATGTGGTGCATGACAGAATGGATCATGGGAGAACTAAGTCTAGGTCTAGAAATAGACCAAGGGACTTAGAGGGATTGAATAAGATAAAGATATCAAGCTGAACGAAGTGTATCACAGCTGGGTGATGTGAGCAAGAAGCTCGACCAGGCTGGGCCGGAGCTCACTTGGAGCTCAAGTAGAGTCGTCAGCTCCCTGAGCTGGATGGACTAGCTCACTCAGCTGGGTCATCTGGGGATCAGCTCAACTCAGCTTGACTGAGTGTTCGGGTCTCGGGCAGTTGGGCCGGGTCCGGCCAGTGGCCGGGCCATACGGGCAGTCATGTGAGGCAATGGGCCGGTGGGCTCTTGTGATTGAGCCAGTGGCTTGGCATTCGGTTTGGGCTTGTATTGGAGATGTCCAGGAGTGCTTTATACAAGCCCAGGACATCCTGGTAACTGCCATAGGCGAATGGGTGTGATCTGGACCATTGATGAAATCAATGGCCAGAAATGAAACCGAAAGGATGCAATGGTTAGAAGTAACCATTCCTTCTTCTATAAAAATAGGGCAAGTCCGTGCCTTTGCAGGCACGCCAGGGATCCTTCTTCCTCCCAGAAACACGAAGAAAAACAGAGAGAAAAGGTTAAGAGGTCCGATTAAACAATCCAAACCAGAGAGAGATGTGAAGGCAGCAAAGGGTCTGGTTTGAGGGCAATCAAGAGGGGAGTTGAGAACGACCCTCTGGTGAGTTTTGATTATTGTTTGCCACGCCCTGGGATTCCTCTACATCCATAGAACACACGCAAATAGTCTGGAAAGAAGAGGGATGGCCGGATTCCATTTTCAAGGGCAGAGACAGCCCTGAAGGCAGATGTGTGTGGAAAGGCAGCTTCATGGGAAACAAAGGGGGAAGTGATGAACGACTTTTGGATGGGTTTTGATCATGGAAGATCATTCCCTGGGCTTCCTCTATAGCCTGGGAACACACACAGATGGTTAAGAGAAAAGGGAGAAGGCCAGACTCTACTCTGAAAGGCATGAACAGCCTTGAAAGTGGATGCAGTGCAGAAACTGGTTTCATGGAAGTTCCATGGATGGGTAGTTTGGTACGACCCTTGATTGGATCTTACCAATACTGGAGATATGTGATAAGACTTGATGGAGGCATGCTTTGGAGAAGCATGATCGTCCATGACAAGGGATGACACAAGATCTACAATCATATCATTGATGAGGTAATATGTTTATGATTACTTTCTCGTTTATACTTCTGTCTCTTGTGGTGCTGTTAAGCCAAGGTAAGGCACGCCCCTTGAAGACCATATATTGTGATGAAACTAAGGATCCAGGACCCTGAGAGGAGGGGCGGATCATTGTTGATCTACTTCATCCATGTGGGGTGATAGTTAGATGCTGTTCATTGGATAGTGATCCATGGCTTGATGTTGGGTTTGATCATGGTGTGAACCATGGATCCGACCCATTGATGAGACACATGGGGGTCCTAGTATCAGAGGAACCATGTGGAGTGCAAGGTCCAATTCTTTTGGATCCAACAGCAAGCAAAGGAGAGGAGTAAGGCTAGTACTTGTTGGTATGGACCACAAGCATTGTGCTGGTGTGTTTATACAAGGAAGGCCTTGTGTGATCTGATCATGGGCAAGAAGGACGACCTGATCCATGGATGGTGGATCAAGGTGTCTGATTTTATTGATCAAAGGATGCACCGGTGGTAAGAGCAACACTAATCAGGTTCAGTGGGACATGGTTTCATGGCCGATTAGGAAGTGTGAAGACTCATCAGTTCTGAGTCATGTGGGGTGGTTGGTTGATTGACTTAGAATCTGATGAGCCTTGTTAGTCCATGAAAGGACTTGGTTCCAGGGGAGCACACGCCTGAGACATGGTGGTACAAAACCAGGCCTTGGCCGGTTCAGGTATGAAGTCCTTGGCCATCGGCCGGACTGGTCATGGTCGAGATTTTTATGATCCAGAGGGATTCATTGAGATCTGATCATGGATTATTCTTAGTGGTGATTTATCATGAATTGACATGAATTTAATTGAGTTTTAGGGATTGATTTGATGCAGTCACCCTATGGTCGGTTTGACTTATTTTGGTCGAGATCTATATGATCGAGACCGGTTCTGAGAATTCTGATTATGGGAATCTCTTAGTTGGGATTTATCATGAGTTTTAATGTATTTTAATTAATTTTTGGAGCATGTTTGCTTGAGGTCGTTTTGTAGCTGAAGACTTCCCAAAGGTACTTAGTCTGTGGGGATGGTTGGCTGAATGACTAAGTACCAAGGAGAAGGGTTTTTACAGGTATATGGAGAGTTGGACGAGTGGACGGGGAGCTGGGCAAAGCTACCTCACCGCTCGATCAGCTGGAAGAGAGTGGGGAACCTCAGGAGAAGTGGGTCAGCTCAGCTAGTTGGGTGAGCTAGCTAAACAGCTAAGTCAGCTGAGACAATGAGCTATCAAGCTCTGTGGATGTGGCAAAGGTATGATCTAGCAATGATGCTTAGATCTAGATATAATGGCTTAGGGTAATGGAACCTCTGATTGTATGACTTGGTCTAGGTTCAGGATCGACCTTGGAGCTAGCTGGCAGTTGTGTTTACTGACCAGTAGCTGAGGTGATCTGATCAGACAAGTGTTAGTTTGGTTTTTAGACCAATGGTTGGTAGATAATATTCCGCTGTGTATGAACTGATTGATCCAAAGCTAGGAAATGACTAAGGTAGTCTTGAGCTAAGATCTGAGTTAGCCCTCGCCTATGGGCGATGTTTGAAATAAAGGGCGAAATTTTTAGAGGTTCGGTCAGGGTATGGACCGAGCGACGTGAGGCATCGACCACGGCCTGAGAGGCCGGGTCGGGGTCTTACATAATCTCTCCTTTACCGAGATACATCCTGACACTATTTGCCAAAGGAAGTGTTTCATCTTAGATGGACATCGTATCTTCCAACAATGAGCTTTCAGAGCAGTCATATCCGGCCCATAAGACTGCAGCGTCCTCTGTACATCCGGATACACTCTCTCCACTTGATAACCCGATTTAACTGTATATTTTCCATTGTTGGTGAAGTGCCAACCATCCCTGTCTGGTAACAGATTGCGACTCAGGGAAAAACTTTCTATGATTAAAGCATCCTATGGGGTCACCATTTCTCAAATCACTTGTGAATTCCATGTCCGTGAAGTGGTATTGATGAGAGAGTCCACTGTGAGATGAGGATTAGAAATTTGTTGGTTACTATTTGCTGGTCTCGGGCGAGTGGTTGGGAGCCAAGGATCGTTCCATACTGATATGGACGTTCCTGTTCCCACCCTTTTGATTAGTCCTTCGCTAACCAGAGATCTAGCTGAGACAATACTTCGCCAGCCATAGGATGGTGAGTACGATCTGATCGGTTCCAGAGGTGATGCATTTCTGAAGTATCGTCCTTTAAAAATTCTAGCAAATAATGAGGATGGTTTCTCAATGAGTCGCCAAAGTTGCTTTCCTAGCATTACCATATTAAAATCCGTCATGTCTTTAAAACCCAAACCCCCTTCCTCCTTCGGTAGGCACACTTTGTCCCATGATTTCCAGTGCATGCCTCTACTATTTCCCCCTGAGCTCCACCAAAATCTTGCCACCGCACTTGTCAGTTTTCATCACTGATTTTGGAATGCGGTAGCAAGCCATAACATGATTTGGTAAAGCCGTAACCACCGATTTGATAATTACCTCTTTACCACCTTTTGAGAAGAACTTAAAAGTCCAACCATTCACCCTGTTATTTAGACGATCAAGTACAAAACCAAAAACTTGAATCTTTGATCCCCCCATATTCTCTGGTAATCCTAAATATGTTCCCATTCCTCCTAAATTATGTATTCCTAAAATATCATGTAATTCCTGTCTTGAAGAATCCTCCACTTTGTGACCAAATTGTATAGAAGATTTTTGAAAATTGATTAACTGGCCTGATACCATCTCATACTCCTTCAAAATCCTAAGAATAGTTTGACATTCTTCTTTTTGTGCCTTGCAGAAAAAAAGACTGTCATCCGCAAAAAGAAGATGGAAAATTGACGGACTTGCTCTTGCAACCTTTAATCCTGACAACTGCTTTAAACATTCCGCTTTCTTAATATTGACTATTAATGCTTCCACACACAGAATGAATGTGTATGGGGGAAAGTGGATCACCCTGTCTTAACCCTCGCTGTGGAATGATGAGACCCTTTGGGTGACCATTTAAAAGAACCCTTTATTGTACAGAAGAAATACATTCCATCATCAATTGTATCCATTGGGCATCAAAACTCATCTTCTGGAGTAAAGCTTAAATGAAAGCCCACTCCACCCTATCATACGCTTTACTCATATCCGTCTTGATTGCCATAAACTTGGACTGGCATGCTTTGTTGGTTCTCAGCCCATGGAACATCTCCAGCGCAATAAGGATATTGTCCGATATCAATCGTCCTAGTACGAAAGCCGACTGAATTTCCGAGATTAGAGAGTGAAGACAACCCTTGAGTCGCTGGCATAAGACCTTGGAAATAATTTTGTATCCTACATTACAAAGACTGATCGGCCTCAACTCAGTCATTCTCGTAGGTCTTTCCGTTTTTGGAATTAAACAGATATTGGTGATGTTCAGCCTAGCATTCCCCCGATTGTAAAAAATTGTTCACCAACTCCAAAATATCATTTTTACTAATAGGTCAGGAATGTTGAAAGAGTAAAGCTGTCATTCCATCTGCAACCTGGTGCCTTCTCCGGATGCATCATAAAGAGAGCCTGCCTAACCTCATCTTCCGTCGCAATTCTGAGCAATCTCTGGTTCATCTGATGTGTAATCCTAACTGGTACCTTCTCCAGAAAGTCGTCAAACTCTAATGGTGAAGTGGTTTTAAATAAACCGTCAAAATAACCCACTGCTATTTGTTCAATACCATTTTCATCAGAGATCCAATTTCCGTCTTCATCATGTAAACCTACAATTCTATTCCTTGCCCTCCTTTGTTTAGTTAAAGCATGATAAAACTTGGTATTCAGGTCTCCTGCAGTATTCCACAAATTCCGACTTTTTTGTTGCCAATAGTTCTCTTCATCTTTATACGCCTCTTGTAATTTCTTTGAGACCTCCACTATTTCCTCCTGTGTTCTTATGTCATCTGTCTGAACCTCTTCCAGTGCTTTTTGAAGTTCACTAATCTTTTCCTTCCCGTAAGAAGGGTTATTTTTCTTCCACCTCGCTATCTCGTGTCTGCAATTTGTAAGCTTAGTAACAAAGTCCAAATTATCTCCTCCCCATCCTTTACCTATAGAATCCATTAAACCTTCTGGACCAATCCATCTCTTATCGAATTTAAATTGTCCTCTCCTTTTTTGTACCTTGTTCTCCAAAAATGCAACCACAGGTCTATGGTCATAACCTATCATTCCAAGATATTATGTACACGAACATGGAAATAATGTATGCCAGTCTTCATTCGCCAACACACGGTCTAATCGGCATCTAACCATAACTTTATTTCGTCTTCCTTGCCAAGACATTTGATTCCCCCGCGCTGGAAATTCCAATAAACCACAATCCCTGATCATATTATTAAAAGTTAAGAAAGATCCTGGGAGCCGAAGAGTACCCCCTTGCTTCTCATGATTCCCCGTAATCTCATTTAGATCTTCAATAAGAAACCATGGTTCCGTTCTCGATATGCCATATCGTGTTAGTCTTTCCCAAACTTGTTCTCGTAACTTTTGAACCGGATCTCCATATGCAAAAGTTAAGAATACTTTCTGTCCCATTATTACCGCCTCCACATCTATCATATGGTTGCTTGTATATAAAATATTAACTTGGTAATCAATATTGTAAAAAAAGAGCTAAACCTCCACTCCTCCCCATGGGTCCACTGTAATCAGCTTGTCGTAACCAAAATGAAGCTGAAACCCTTGTACGAACTCAAAGTCTTGTTTCGTCTCCGATAAAAATAAAAAGTCCGGTTTATGTTGATACCATATTTCCCTAAGATAACTGATGGTCGACTTGCTACCCATACCTCTACAGTTCCAGCTTAGAATTCTCATAAACAATATTTTGTGTATTGCTCCAAAGAGTTGTGTTGATGGATGTGACGAAATCCACCAAAAGCCGTAAATCTTTTAAGTAAATAATTTACCCACCCCATCAACCTGTATTCCCTTATCTGAGTCTTGCAAAATACCATGGAATCCAAGACATTAAAACCGATAAGGATCATTGTCCATACGTTGTTACCCACTGCCATTTTATGAAACATCCAACCTTGATACCAGCTTTTGTTTGTAAAAGAGGATATTCTGTGCATATTTGCCTTCTGCTCAGCCATGATATTAACCACTCCAGTGCCATACGAATTGATAAAACCTTGACCTAATAAAATCACCTTAGTATGATAACTATGTCGTCCCACGTTCCACTGTTTATCACAAAGATACTTGTACTCGTGAAACCCGAAAAAATGACGACTCTCTATCAACGGATGTGAAGAATCCGAGATACCGATAGCTTAAAGAGGCGCTTTTGAGGCATTTTCCAAACTCACCCTCCTGAACCAAGATAAACACTAACACCAGATGCCTTATACCTTTCTGTATAATTGCGTGAGAAACACTCCATAACCACAAACCTAACAATCTTTGATAGAACTCCATTAAGACTAAAGAGTCAACAAACCAAAAAAAGACCACAGGCACCAGTATTATTCCATAATGCGCTTACACTCAGCAAGCTAATCGCATACATTAAAAAGTGAAACAGCAAATACCAACTAAAAGAAAACAAACGGACCCGAAGGTTGCTTATCAAGGTTATTTGAAACTGAAAAAGAAAAAAAAACAGAACAAAAGCACCACCCGCTTCTCAGACCTTCTTCATCGTACTCAATCATAAATCTGCTTACTTTGTAGAACTTGGCTTGGAGTTTAAGGAACCCTTCTCTTCCAACGTCTTATTGCCCTCCTCCTGACGAGAGGATGCCTTACCCAAACCGCGCTTACCCTGTGTTAACATAGCATTCACGAATCTCTTCTTGGTGGTACCACCTTCACCAACAATCCCTGCCTTATAAAACTTCTTCTTGGCTCCATGCTTCTTCACCACTTCACCCTCAGTAATATCTCTCTCCACCTCGCCTTCCACCTCGCCTTCCTCCTTGCTCTCTTCCTCCCCTGCTCTTTCGACAGTAACATCAGAAGCTGGATTTATATCACCTTTGACCCCACTTTCTTCATCAGTAAGATCTTGGAACTCCTCATCTGTACCAGTAACCTTCCCTGCCGCATCATTAGGTACAGTTTTCTCATCCACCTCCATTCCTTCATCTCCCTCAGAGGATATTCATAGCTTCAAGGATTTCATTGGCCAAATCTAGACTATCCTCAACTGGCACCAACTCCTCTTTTTCCTCTTTCTTATGTGAAACATTGTCACTACGTATCTCCAGATTGACCACCTTCTCACCATGCTCCAGGGTCCTGGTCTGACCTACAGTTCCTTCTCTCCCGTTCCTACTCGGTTCTGAACGACGAACAGCTCCCCTTTACCGGTAACGGAAAGTCTCCCTAGGGCTTCTTTCTCTCTCTCTTCTCACTCCATGCGATGACTGATTGAAAGAAGGATCTTCCTGATAACCTATCCTAGTTTGTTCCCGGTAAGAGCTTCGGTAGTGTGTAGCTCTTTCTTCTCCCCTGAATCGTCCTCTGCTGGAGTTGTTTCTCCCTTGTTTCTGCTCCGATACATTGATCCATTTGGAGTCCTCTTCTTCGTGCATAATACCTTTCCCCTTTCCGAGATAATCCTCCTTATTATTTCCTTTCTAGTCCTCCATATCCTTAATTACCACACCTTTGTAACTTGCACAACGATCGCCTTGCTTATCAGCCGACTCCACTTGGTACTCCCCCCCCCCTCTTTTCAGGAACCTCTGTGCTTAATGGGCACTTATGGATGTCATGACATAGAATGAAGCAAGCTCTATAGTATCCGAAAAGCTTCTCGTATCTTAGTGAAATCTGCAATTCATTTCCCTCATAGTGCTCACCACCGTTAAAATCCACCTCAGTCTCGAAGACCAAGTTCTTGTACCCATCAACAACCACCATTACTCTTCCATAATCAACATCCACCTCAATCACCTTCCCAATGGCACCTCCTATGATTTCAAACGTTTGAGCTGCCCAAAGTTGTAATGGTACTCCCAGCACTCGAACCCAAAATGTGATCTCATAAGGATAATTCCTCTCCACTCTTGGTTGCCATCTCACCAACGATAGCATCCAATAATCAAAATGAAAAGGCTGCATCTTCAGAACCTGTTCGATATCCTCCTCTTGGTCAAAATCGAACTGGAACCGGCCAAGTCCCAGATCAGCTCCCACCACTCTGTCCTCCACCTTCCAGATCTTTGGAAGCATCGTTAGCAGCAGCTTGACATCCTATTTGCTTGGATTCATACACCGGCCAATCAGAGTTCTGGAGTAACCTTTGATAAGTGCTGAATTATCAAAGTGAGGGACCGATATCTTCAGCTTTTTGATGATATTCTCTGTGCCATTCTTACTCCCCGACTTTCCCACAATTTGTCCCTGAGACATGATAGACAAACGAAAAAGAGAGCCGCTATGAGCTATAATAGAAAAAGAAAGATAGTTGTTTGAAATTCGATGCTTTGAATCCTCAGACCCGGAGCCTTCTTAGACTCCTCTCCCTTCCAAAAGTATTGATGCAATGATTCCTTGAAATCCCAATCAAATATTATTTGATTGATCCAAAGTATCCAAAAGATTGTGATCCAGAGCCAAAATTGAAACAATGTAATCTTTTTGAATTCCTTTTGTGTATCACCACATAAACGCCAATCAATCCTTTCCTTTGCCACAGGATCTAAAGGATTCAAATCTTCATATGTATAGAAAAAAGGCCTACCTTTGATTTTCCAATCCCGGAAAGAATATTCCGCAAATCTCCATAAAAGACTTCGATCCATCGTATCTTCTCCTATCAGAGATCCTATCACTTGCCCAATGTTCCATGAAAAAAACAGATCTACCCGATATAGCTCTGCTTTCCCCTTTGTTGTTCCCCGATTTTCTCAATCTGATGAATAACAACCTCATTCCCGATGACCCCCGTTTCGTGTAACCCTTGATTTCTCCGGTTAATTGATTTGAAGACCATCGAATCCCAAAACTCGTACCTTGTCGCCGTCACTATTATTTTTGTAATTTAAATATATTTTAATTGCAAATTTTATTTTTAAATATAAATTTAATTTTTTGGATAAAAACAGATTTTTGATATTATTAAACAAAAATAGTTAATTATATATAAATTATTTCTAAAAATTTTATATATTTTCTATGCAAATTGCTGTACCAAAAATTTCATTTGAGAGCATTGAGCAAATAGCGTTTGGAGAGCATTATCATCTTGTAATGTTTTTATAAAAAAATTTGATTGGATAATAGAAAGCATAATGCTTTATCAATTAAGGCCAAAACTTAAGTTTAGATTAATTAATCTTTTGGTGAAAAGAAAATTTAAAAGATTATCTTAGGAAATTTCTATTTTGCTAATGGTAGCTATAAAAAAAAGCCGGCTCGTTTCATGCCGCCTTGTTGCTATAGGAATCTGATTCTCATTTCTCATACCCACAGAGTCTTTAGCATTCCTTTATTCCGCGGCCTTTCACTTGTTGTCTCTCTCATCGTCTGCAAGCAGTAAATCATGTCCGGCGAAGGAGACACCACCCTCAAGTCTATATGCTACAAGCCTGGCTCTCTCCAGTTACTCGATCAGGTTCCTCTAATAGCCCTTTGAAATTTCTATATAAATTTCACAAATGTAATCTAACCTATCATCTGAACTCGGAGCAGAGGAAGCTCCCTTTGGAGACTACTTACTTAGAGATCCGCGATGCTGCTGATGGATGGTAAAAAAAAAAAAAAAAACAACAACTAAAAATCAAATCTTTTGATTGATTAGATTCGCGAATGTTTTAATAGTTTCAATGGTTCATTAGGAGTGCGATACAGGAGATGGTGGTACGTGGTGCTCCTGCGATAGCTATTGCTGCAGCTCTCTCTTTAGCTGTTGAAGTTTCCAACTTTAGTGGTTTCGATGGCTCATCGGCAGAAGCTGTTGCTTTTCTTGAAAAGAAGTTGGATTATTTGGTTTCAAGGTACTGAATTTAGATCAAAGTTTGCATCTTGGTTCTTGGTGATGATTCTAAAGTCCTTTGCTTTGTGTATGTTTTTCTTCTTCAGCCGGCCAACAGCCGTTAATCTTGCAGATGCTGCTTTGAAGCTTAAACAAGTTATAGCAAATGGCTTGGCTACTTGTGCCGTCGAACCTAACTCCATTTTCAAGGTAAAACAATATTTCGTAAGAGGCAAAGTTTTTCTTCAAATTGGACTTAGGAATTGTTGCTTTGTCTTGGATGATAGCTTCCTCTTTTAATAGCTTAGTGAACTTGATTTGGAATGAGAATGATAGCTGTATCTTTGCATATATATTTTTGGCTTCTATCTGTATCATTTATCTGCACAGAGCTGAGCCTTTTTGCTTTTGTAAGTTCACTTCACTACCTATGCCTTGTTTTCCTCAGGCATATATTGAAGCTGCTGAGAATATGCTCGAAGATGATGTCACTTCAAACAAAGCAATAGGGACCTTTGGTTCAAGCTTACTTAGACAGCAAGCCAAAAATCCTGACAAGCTTTCTGTTCTGACCCATTGCAACACCGGCAGGTATGATTTTAGATAGATTCTGAAACTCACTGATGTTAGCAACAAGCCTGTGGATCCAACCAAATAGAGTTTGTGCATGTTCATCACTTAACTGACAACTCCCTTTTGTTCGTAGCCTTGCTACTGCAGGATATGGAACTGCCCTGGGTGTAATCCGTGCACTCCACACTCAAGGAGTCTTAGAAAGAGCATACTGTACAGAAACTCGTCCATTCAATCAAGTGATACTCCTAAATATTACTTCTTCTATTTAAGTATTTGTAAGAACCTATAGAATACGACAAGTTGTTTGAGACCATAGTTTGACATCTGTATTTGTCAATAAGATGGTAAAGCAAAGTAGGACAGATGAATTCTTGAATATTTGCCTCCATTGCTTAAACAGTTGTTAAATGACAATTGACAGGGATCGAGGCTTACAGCGTTTGAGTTGGTGCATGAAAAGATCCCTGCAACTCTCATTGCAGACTCAGCTGCAGCTGCCCTCATGAAAGATGGTCGTGTAGATGGTGTCATTGTTGGAGCAGACCGTGTGGCTTCAAATGGTGCACTCACCCCACCTTAAGAATCTGATTTTCTCTTCATAGATCTGAAGCACTTCCTAAACCAATTATATTTCCAGGTGATACTGCTAACAAGATTGGGACTTACAGTCTCGCCCTGTGCGCAAAACATCACGGGATACCGTTTTATGTTGCTGCACCTCTCACCTCAGTTGATCTTTCTCTTTCGTCCGGGAAAGAAATAGTGATAGAAGAAAGAACAGCAAAGGAGTTGCTGAACACACATGGAGGGCTTGGTGAACGCATTGCAGCACCAGGAATCTCGGTTTGGAACCCAGCTTTTGATGTGGCTCCAGCTGAGCTGATTACAGGAATCATAACCGAGAAGGTTTGTGTCTCCAAAGGTTATACTTGTTCCGGGTTTATTCAAGATTTTTCATATAACAAAGAATGTTTGTGCAGGGGGTCATAACAAAGAATGACAATGATGCATTTGACATAAGCAGCTTTGCCAAGAAGGTGACAGGAAAGTGAAGTTGTGTAGTCAGCTTTTCGATTCGCAGATGTGTCCATCTCTATGTTTATTGCAACAAAGCACAATAAGCTTTATAATGTTTTAAACTACTGAATTTGTAACGATAATACGGGATAAATAATCAACTTGAGTGCTTTTTGTTTTCTGATGAGCAAAATGAAAAGTAGAATGGTGCATTTGACATATTCAGCTTTGCCCAGAAGATGCAGGAAAGTGATGTTTCCCCTCGATCTCTATATAGATGTAACACAGCGCGCTAACGAATACATATGCTGTAAAGATTGTCTTGATAATACATTTTTACAGACGTTGGGTAAATTGGAGTATGTATTAACTAAAGAATAAGAGCCTTGTTAAAAATAAAATATTATTATTGTAAAAGGGAACAAATGCTGGAACAACCACATTGGCATCAAAAATTCTGAAGACCCTTGATATTTTAATTTTTTATTTGGGATAATTTGAAAATTACCCTCTTTATTATTTAAATTTTGAAAATTACACCTATTTTTTTCTTTTTTTTGAAAACTACACTTTCTAATATGTGAAAAGATATTTTTATCCTGCTTCTGATTAATTAAATTTGACATAATTATTATTTATATTTGAAACAAAACATTAATATTTTAATATAAAAAATAGAGAAATTCGGAAATATATAAGATTTATCTATATCTTTTAATTTTACGAATTTTATGTGAACAAAACATTTATACAACAGTGTTGCAAACAAATTTCTATTCTCCTAATACGATCTTGTGAGCATTATTTATTAGGTCAGTATTTTATAATTTAGTTTTGTATAACAATTAAGTTTGAAACTCTTTGCTATTAAGGATGATCCATATTTTGATTTTTAAGAACTCTTTTACAGTTATTTTTCTATCTTTATTTGTTATACCTAGTTTTTTTTAAATATGAAAAAAGTTAGAATGAAGATAAGTGCTATACCTAGATTTAGACTTTGAAAAACCTTGTTATTTAGAGGAATTCACAAGATTAATACTTTTTTATTTTTCTTTGCTATTCTTTCATTCTCTATTGTAATTGTTGTTATTTGGTTAGTTTAAAATTTAGGACTAGATGATAATTGAAGCAAACATTGATTTTTTTTTCTGAGAAAAGGAGTGAAATAGGCCATGGCAAATAGAGGGAAAAGGAAAGAAAGAGACCATGACAAACTAAAATCATAAGAAAATGAACTTAAAAAATGAAATGAAAGAATCATAGAAGTTAAAGAGAAACAATATCGACGAGAATAAAAACAAGAATTCACAAAATTATTACGCTAAAATATACAGCGGTAAAGATATAATACCAGACTTGTAAACAATTCAAAATGGAGATCAAGAGCAAAGACATATATGTTCTGTGAATTGCAAAATAAAAATAAAGAACAGAAAAATGAGTGGTGTTGGCATTTTTTCCGGTAGAGATATTATAGTATTATTATTTTTAAATGTAGTGAAACTCTTATTGTTGTTGACTTGTTTCTAGAACAATTTTTAAAGGAATATTTCAAAAAATATTTTGTTTAAGTAAAAATATTAATTTAGTTATTCAAATTAGATAGTATTGTCATTTTACTTATAGATAAGTGTACTTTTCAAAAACAATAAAATGTGGTGTACTTTTCAAAATGTAATCTTAATGAAAGTTATTTTTCTAAATTTTTTCTTTTTATTTTAAATTAATTTTATAGAAAAATTGGTAAAAATTCCTAGAAACCTAATAACTTATATTTATTTACTAACTCAACCACTACCTATCCAAACTCACTTATCGGACCCAACCCAATTCGGATCCCTAAATCTCCAAATCTCTCCTTCTTCTCAAACATCATTCTTACGCTCTTCATCACCATTTTTCATCATTAATTCTCAAAAAAAACAAATTCAAATTCAAATTTAAGTGTCCATTCATCTAACCCCTTCAATTTTTCTCAGTTTTCATCTACTTCATCCTGATTCACAAAATTTTAGATTTTTCATTTTCATCAAAATTTCTCCATCTCATAATCGAAATCGAAATCAAAGAAAAATCTTCAAACCTTACAATATTTCGTTCTTATCCCAAATTGATCAATTCCTCATCATTCTCAATCAATTTTCTCTCATATAAAATCGAAACTCGTCTTCAATGTACAAAATTTCCGACAATGACAACAGAATATTACTAGTACAACTAAAACTAATATAACTGATACAACTACAACGTGTATAACTAGTACAACTGCAACAAATATAACTAGTATAACTAGTATAATTAGAATGTGTATAACTAGAAAAACTCCAAATTAATATGGTTATATTAGGTTTTTGTTTTGTAGTGTGTGAATGATGTCATAGAAGAGGATGATGTAGAAGTTGGTATAATCTTCCACTGTATGAATTTGTCAAAATATGTTAAAATTTTATTAATATTTATTTGGATAATTATTTGTTTACCGAATTTACTTGTTGTACTAATTGTAATATTTACGAAAAAAATATCTTCATCTTTTTTGCTCTTGAAGCCAAAGAAGGCAACTGCCGAACCGGAAAAGGTTGTAGTATAAGAGGGTTGGAAGGGTATACCCCAAAAGATGATAAAAAGGCCATCATGAGTTCAAAAGAATACATAAGCATTCATGTTTGGTGTTTGAACTACGATAATAATAGTCCAACTGGTTTAAATGTAGACACATTGAGCTGGCTTGGCTAGTACATCAAGCATATCGGCATCTTGCTTGCTCGGTGAGTTGTGTTGTTTTAGCATTGAGTGGTAGGCTTCCGACTCAAAGTCTTTTTTCTTCACATGGAAATAAAAATAAGATGAGAGTTAGACAAATTGTAAACACATATACAAATATAACCTGATGCAACTTGTAAACACATATACAAAAATAATCTTATGCCTTTTTGAAATGAAAAGGTGGCATGTCAATGATTTTGTTGTATTTTCATATATGATTTAAAATATCTTTTTATTCTTATATTTCTTTTTAAAATTAACAATGTCCACTCAGTATATCATAATAATTTTGTTTAAAAGAATATTTGCATAAACAAATAATGACAAGTGATAATGATATATATGAATGGTACAACTAGTACAACTACTCGATGTTAATGTTTAACCACAATTTTTAAAACATGATACACATTTAAAACGTGATACACATTTAAAACAATACTAAATAAAATAATAAGTAGTTGTACAAATTTTCTAGTATACCGACGATACATAGTATACTAGTTTTTCAGTTGTACCAGTTTGTGCATAGTTGTACTTTGGCAGTGAAATCTAAAAATATTAGTTGTACCAAATAATAAATTCAATTACCTTAGTTGTACCACTTATTTATGTTTACATGCCCTGTTACAATGAAATCATCAATTTCGTAAAAATACATTTCATGTGCGTTTTCCAAAAATTATGTGGACAAATAAGTTAACAAACCTGAAAAATATAAGGTGGATCACGTAAGATTATGGAATTGTGTAATAAATTTTTTTTCAAAACTTCAAAATAATTAAGAGAATCTCTTTTTCCAGTACATACCAATTGGGATATGTGATTGTTTTTCTCATATGGAATACCAAATTGATTTTATCAATTTCTGAAATATCAAAATTGTACCACTTGTACCAGTAATACTCGTCTAATATATAATAAAACAATTATATCAATTGTTTATATGTCTAGTTTTAGGGGTTTTACCAATATTTTCACATCATAACTTTGTAAAAATATGTTTGATGTTTGTTTACACATCATACATTTGTACCAGTTATACCAGCATACCATGTATGATTTGATTTATAATTGTACTAGTTGTATCAATATTTTCATATCATAACTTTGTAAAATTATGTTTAATATTTTATTTTCATAATAATATGAATAATCTAGTTAACAAACCTTAAAATATAAGGTACATAATGTAAAATTAATGGTATAATAGAATAATTTAACCAAATATTAAAAATCCTCAAATAAAATAGATGAAATTTTGTCACCATAAATCAACTAAGATATTTTTTGTTTATTTCATATGGAAAACGTGATTTATTATTCGTGTGAGTTCCAACAGTTGTATATTATGCATGAATTATATAATTTATATACCAATTATATCAGTTATAATAGTTATCACTTATTAACATATTTAGTTGTACAAGTCATACTGGTTATACACATCTAAATGAGAGAAGAGAGATCGTGTGGCCGTGATTGAAGATGAGAAAAATGATACTACGATTGAAAAAAGAAGAGGTGGATCCCAACTGAAAGAGAGAAGGAGAGGAGAAAGATCGTGTGGTTCATATTAAAAAAGAGGTTAAATGATCTAGTGGTTGAGAGTGCACTTTCATTAAGGGCAACATTGTCATTTACACTTACTTGATCCATGTATAATTATTTTGGCTGTGTGAGATTTTTTTGAGTCTATTTAAGAAAATTTTGTCCTTGTAAAATGGGCAAATCCAATAATCTTCCAGATTCAACTTTAAATTTTTCTTTTACATAGACAGAGACTAGAGCTTGTTGACTTGCGTCCTCTTCTCTTTCCTTTTGCACATGTAGAACTAGAGCTTCTTTGTCTTCTCTTTCCTTCTGACTCTGTGCAATTTCGTTTGATTTGCACTAAACTTGGAACATAAGAGCTGGAGCACAGATCCAGTGAATGATCAGTTTCTACAAGATGCATTGTCTTCAATATTTCGTTCTCTCCGATGATGTCATAATAGCCTGGACTGAAAAGCACAGACCGTTTCTTCTCGTTATCAATGAAAAAACTGTAAGCTGTAATATAATAATCACGAGGATAGCCTTGTAAACTAAGAGAAAATGTATTGGATTGAACTATATGGTTCTTCTATATTCAAGTCGCGTACATATATTCTCGTTACACAAAAATACTCACAACAAGAACTCCTAACAAATGTCATCTACCAACGCTTATCGGAACAATCTTGAGAGCTTATCTAGACTGACTTCATCCTTATCGCTCGACACTTCTATACTTGAACCGAACCAAACGACTCTTAACCATTTTCAACATTTTCCTTAAAGTTGGAGCGTGTAAGTTGCAAACTCCCAACTTACTGAGAAGATAGTGAAATTGTGAGCTCCCCAACGCCTTGGACCTTGGTCATGATGTCTGCCAATGCTAAGATAGAAACTAAAAACACCAAATCAATAAATAAAATCCAAAGATTCCAATAGCAAAACACCAACTGAAAATACCAAATGAAAACACCAAATTCAAAAGCAAATGAAAACTCTAGTCAGATTCATAACCATTCTCCTCATACTTCAAATCTTTCTCATAGCCAAGCCCTTCCTCTCCTTCAACGTCATCATCTTCATCAACCAATTCCAAATGAGAAGGTGATGGACCATAGCGCTTGCTCTGAGTTGAAGAACTAGCCATTCCTTTCCCTTTATTGTCCTTAATCGAGCTATGAGTTTTTGCTTCTTTAGTAGTGTATTTTGGTTCTTCAGCTCCTACTGCTTCGCTCACCACACTCCATGTCAAGTCTGCATCATCATGGACAAAATCATCATCTTCATCATTGGAAGACTTCCCATCCATATTCCTTATTAGCTATTCATTGTTGTCATCTATCTCATCCAACATAATTGGATATTTTGCATCATTTCTCTTTATCTTACGCTGCAAAGCACGATTATAATTGAACACCATGTCATTCAATCGGCTTTGAGCTAATATGTTCCTTCTCTTGGTATGTAGATGTGTTTTATCAAATTTCAGTCATGTATACGTTCATGTAAACTGAATGTAAATATAGAAATTCTGAAAAACTTAGAAGCTGAAAGACTTCCCAGTTTCTTTCACAGCCACTTGCACTGCATTTAGTATTTAGCACCTAAATCTCTGAGATTTGAAGCTGATGATCCGTATGTTAACCACCAGTCAGCTGTAAAACATACAAATTTCTGTACTAAGTTTAATAATACAAACGTGCAGTGCTTAAAACAATTCTTTCATACCTGAGGACTTCATCTCCTTTTGCCTAATAGCAATGGGAGGACCAAAGAACCCACTTGCATTCTTAAAAACTTCAAGCTCCACCATGATCATGTCTTGAACAACACTACCTCGAACCAGCCTTGTGATGAAGTTGTACAACTTAGTCTCCACTTCCTCACAACAAACATCAGTACAATTTGCATAGTGAACAGCTGGATTGAGGAAATAACCTGCTGTGTGAAGTGGTTGATGTAGCTGATAGTCCCAACGCTTGTTTATCATCTCAAAGACCTTCTCATACTTCTCTTTCTTCCATTTGAAACTCTTAGCCATAACTTATTTTCCTTATCCATTGCAACATAGATGTATCCCCTTGCTGGTTTCTCTCACCATCAACCATCCAGAGCACCTTCACCAAGGGACAAGTTAGCTTCAGAGCATAAGCTATATTCCTCTAGAAGCTCTCTTGAAGAATATACTGCTTCAGCTTCCTTGCTCCTGCTTCCTTAGGCCATTTAGACTTGTTCCATTCCTCTGAGGTCACCATCTTCTTCAAATTGGCTTGCTGAAGGTGAAACTGAGTCATGGTGATAAAGGAAGTGGCAAATCGAGTTACAGCAGGCCTATGCAAGTTATTCTGATATGTGAACCTTCTCATCATGTTGACTAGAGGAACATGGTAGTAGATGTAGGCATTGACAAACAAACACTTCTTCATTACGTTCTTCATAGCCTGTATCTTTCCAATGTCCTTCAACATCAGATCAATACGATGGGCAGCACAAGGAGTCAAAAAAGATGTGGACGTTTAGCTTCAAGCAGCTTCCCAAACTTCACATAGTTGAAAGCATGGTCAGTTACAACTTGTATCACATTCTTCTCGCCAACTTCCTCAACCATATCATCCAGCAACTTAAACAATATTGTAGTCATCTTTCACAACCTTGTGTACTTCTTTTGACCTGATGAAAACCGAGCTCTAATGTGAGTTAACCAGGAAGTTAACTATGTCCTTCTGTACCACAGAATCACGCCATCCATCAGACATGATTGGGTATCCTTTCACTGCCCACTCCTCCTTGTGACCAACTAGCTGAACATAAATGTTTGCTACTTCCTTCTGAAGTAAATTGAATTGGAGCTCGTACATTGAAGGAGGCTTTAATCCCATACCATACTGCCCAGTCAACTCTATCATTTCCTTGAAACTGTCGTGTGTAGCAGCACTAAAATAATCCCAACATCATAAAACCACCTTGATATGCCTCCACACACTTTTTCTCTTAGCTCATTATCACAAGCTCCAAAGTCTCCAGTCATATCCTTTCTACCTTTCGTGATGTCTGGAGGTAGTGACATCACAAACTTATCCAGAGGTCCACGGTTCTTCCTCTTGCAAGTCTTTCATCTTGGCTGATCAGCATCCAACTCCTCCACATTATCTTCATGCATAGCAGGTTGATACTGAATTGATAGAGCCGCTTTTTCCAGCTTTTCTAACCATTTAGTTCTGCAATTCAACTCTGACATGTTCTTATGTTCTGGACAGCACTTCTTTGCATTCTTGAACCCTTCAACAAGATTTTTTTTAAGGTGATATCTTGCATATTTCCATTATTTTATCCATTCATACATGTGCATTTTGATCATATAGACTAGGATTTAGCCATGTCTAGGTTGCATTTTGCATACATAAATCTTTATTAGGTATTGGAGTACCACATGGAGTTCTTGGAGATGTTTGGGTGCATTTGAGGCTCAAAAGAGGAGTTAAAGGTGATCATTGGACGAGCAGGGCGTGGAGCGACCTCCAGAGCGACCCCATGGCGTCGCTCCCGAACCAAAGCGAGACTCCCAAGTCGTTCGGCCTTTTGTCACTTTGTCGCACGAAAAAACCCTAGAGCTACGTCCTGCAGCGACGCACTGAGGTCACTCCCAAGCCAGAGCTACTTCCCAGAGCGACACCACGAGGTCTCTGCGCGTCATTTACACAGTCGAAACTTATGTTTTTCCAGGGGCCTTTTGGCAATTTATCTGGACGTTTTACACTTTGAAAACCTAAGTTTAAGTGCCTTTTGTAAGCCATCAGAGGCAGATTATCTTTTATCTTTGAGAAAACCACCAAAAACCTCTTGGAAAGTTCATCTCTTGGAATCATTTGATCATTTGTTCTTGTTATCCTGTTGATTTCCATTCTATTATTTGTCTCTCTACATGATTAATCTAAAATCCAATATGGGTTTAAGAGGAATCATGGAGATTAGTGAGTAATTCTCCTTTAAATTCATGGGTTAGGGAGATTAAGGGTGATTATGCTAGATTTGGGATGTTTTAATGTAGATCATTCTTATTCCTTGCTAGTAGAGTATTCATAATGCATCTTCTGAGTTGGCCTCTCAAAAGTTGATCTTTAGGCACTTCCCACCCACAAGGTGTTCAATGAAATGCCTGAGATAACTCTCCTAAGCTTTTAACATACTTTACCAAAGACATTTGTTAAAGGTGTTAAGATAGCCAATAGACTTGTTAGTAATGATTGCTTTCATATTATTCAACCAAAGATATTTGATGTTTGAAATGTGTTAGTAAATGAACATTCATCTAGACATAGAGTTTGTTTAAGATTGTGTCTAAGCTTAAGGTTGATAGTTTGATTGATCATTTGCCATCTTTAGTTCGAAACTTGATCATCCAAGGTCTAAATCCCTATACTCATGAGTTTTCTTTTGTCATAATCAAAGGAAGTTACTTCGTTTATTGTCTTATTATTCTGCTATTGTATTCCAGTTTTAGAAGTAGTTTAAAATCATCTCAATTATCGGTTGCACTTAGATTAAGTTGGTACTTGCATTCTCAGTGCTTTGAATCCCTTAGAATTGGTTCAACATTCTCTCATACTGCAACATTTATCTTAGGAAAATTTCCAGTTACTATGAGCTTTTTACAGAACTTCCTCCATTCTCCTTATCGTTCAGATAAAGCTCTCTTTGAGAGAACACGACAATCTCCATGATCTCAGAAAACTTGTAGCCTTTTGCCCACGCTGACACCACCTCCATTATGTCCTGTCTGAATGAATGCACAAAATTCTATGTCGATATCGACCTGTCGAATTATCACAGAAAACAAAAAAAAAAACTATGAATCCAAATCTTGAAGTGGTTATGGATGAACATGGGAAAAGAGTGTTAGTGAATACCTAAGACTAGACAACAAAGCTGGCAAATGAAGAGATCGAGAACTTGAACGCTATCACGAACCAGATGCAGGTAGCTATTGGCTCACTTCTCAAGGTGTATTTTTTGCTCTTTCATTATAAGGCCTCTTAATTTTGTTCGTATCTTAACTGTGTATCATTCTGTATCAAGGATTATGGCATTCTGGTTATTCCAACAATGCCATTTGTTCCTCCAAAATTTGAAAGAGATCATGTCCGAAGAACACATGAACAGATGGAAACATTATCAACAAACAAAATCTAAATCTAAATCATCTTCCATAAGCGAAACCTTTTGAAGTAAAATTTTTGTAAATCAATATATAAACAATTTGAAACAAAATGAACAAACATGTTCGTAAATCGAATCATCTCTAGTAGTTTATGAAATAAAGTTTCTCCCACAAATGGGACCTTTAAAATTAAAGAATTTGATAATATAAGAACCAACAAATTGAAACAAAATCAACAAACAAATCAAAATCTAAATCATAACCCATAAATAAAACCTTTTGAATAATTGTTTTTTGACAATCAATACATAAACAATGTAAATAAAATTAACAAACAAAACCTAAGTGAAAATCATTTCCCAGAAACGGAAAGATGTTGCAAAAAGTTTGAAAATGTTGAGTTTTAGGCCATAATTACCTTAGCTCTAGGAGGAGCATGTCTACACCCATAAACTCGCTGCCATGCTTGTCATTTCTTGTTTTCTGAAACCTAAGCAGGCTGATCTACACGGTGGAGGTACAATGCCAACTTTCAAATCGGCGAGGAGGACAAAGGATTTAGCTATTTTTTTGTCCATAGATTTTTTAGAAGGCTTATGGTTCAGAAGCTTGAACTAATTCTGAACTAATGTATAACATGGGATATAACATACCATTTTAAGATTCTGGGATAAAAAGTAAAGGGGGTGCATTCACGGATAGATCGTGTGAGGAGTAAAGAACAATAGTTAATAAATGATAAGTGCTTCGAAGACGATGCTTGCTTCAGTGTAACTCTCATAATATTTTCAGATTGTTTGAGTCCGGAAGATGAAGAGGAACATAATTTAAGGTTTTTGAAGTCTTCACAGAGACAGTGTAGTGATGAAGATCATGGGCCACCAATAATAAATAACAAAACTCATTAACAAATTAACATTTACGAAGTATATTACCGAAGCCCACCGCATAACCAAACTTACGAACTCTCAATAAAGTACACGTACTAGGATGAGAAAATTCTAATTATCTATGTAGAGCTCTCAGAAGTGAATGAACTCTACTTTATATAGTAAAATTAACATATAACTCATATTTTTATCAAAATATATTAGAATAGGGGAATGTTGGCATACAATTTATACAACACTAAATATTTTTATTACTAATTTTCCATGTATAGTTTTATAAACGAATTCATATTTTCTGATATGCATACATATTTTATATATCATATAAATTATAGAATATATATGTATATAATTTTATAAATTATAAAATGACACACATATGTAGGAGTCCACATGTATTTTTATTTTTTCTACATTTTTTATATGAAAGTTTGTTAAAAGATGAGATTGTTATGATAAAAATGAGTTATCAATTTGACAAATCAGTGCCAAAAATGTAATTAGCTTTTTTCCAAGGGTAGTTTCGGAAATTGAAAACCTCGGCTATACATATTTCTGTCTTGAAGGCAAAGTTTTCTTCTATTCCTCTTCGTCTTTTTAATAGATCGCAGAACAACAAGGAAGGAGGAAAGGGTTTATTAGTGAATCTAAAAGGTCGAGAGAAAAAGATGAGCAGAGGAAGCGGCGCAGGATACGATCGTCACATCACAATCTTCTCTCCGGAAGGTCGTCTCTTCCAAGTCGAATATGCATTCAAAGCCGTCAAAGCAGCTGGAATCACTTCCATCGGTGTTCGAGGAAAAGATTCTGTTTGCGTCGTTACCCAGAAGAAAGTTCCCGTAAGTTCCCTTTCTTTGTTTTCTTTGAAACTGCGAAAAGCTTGCTTCTTGTATTAGGTTTTTGTAGATCTATTATTTTGGGGATCTTATAGATTTGAGATTTTGACATCAACTCAAAGTTTGGATTTGTGTTTGTTTGCAAATTGGGCAGGACAAGCTTCTAGATCAGTCAAGCGTATCTCACCTTTTCCCTGTGACTAAGTACCTTGGCTTGTTAGCCACTGGCATGACAGGTTTGCAGTTCTATCTATCTCTACACTTAACCGTCGAGTTTTTCTTTGACTGTTTTGTCTTAAATCTGTAACTATTAATGGAATGTTACACAGCTGATTCAAGGTCCTTGGTCACACAAGCTAGGAATGAGGCGGCTGAGTTTAGGTTCCAATACGGGTACGAGATGCCTGCCGACATCCTTGCTAAATGGTATTACTCTATCTTCCTCTACGCTGATGAAGTGCTTGAAAGTTACTAACCATGAACGATTGTGCTGACAGGATTGCAGACAAGTCACAGGTCTACACTCAACATGCTTACATGAGACCTCTTGGTGTAGGCAAGTTTCCAATCTCTTTCTTGCCTAACGCATATCTAACTAGAGATTAGGACTCATTCTTGTTTTCCTTTGTCTTTCTTTAGTTGCCATGGTGCTGGGTATGGACGAAGAGAGAGGACCCCTGCTTTACAAGTGTGACCCAGCTGGTCACTTTTACGGTCACAAGGTAATTAATACCACTCTACTTGTTATGGTTAAACAAACCTAGGAGGCTACAATGTCAAATGTTTTTATTCAGTGTGAAAGAGGCTTCTTCTATTACTCAGTCAACTAATAAGTAAGCAAACATATGATGCAGGCAACTAGTGCAGGTATGAAAGAGCAAGAAGCAATCAATTTCCTGGAGAAGAAAATGAAGGAAAACCCTGCCTTCACTTATGATGAAACAGTGCAGGTAAAAGTCACTGCTGATCTGATCCTCCTCTTTTTAGAGTTGTAGATCTGTCTATCTATCCGGTGATCATTTGCTATCAAAATTTGGTTCATTTTTCCTGATTTTCGTATTATCCTCAATACTTTTGTAGACTGCCATATCCGCTCTGCAATCTGTTCTTCAAGAAGACTTCAAGGCAACTGAGATTGAGGTATCAGTTCTCACTCCTTTTTGTATTCATTAGGAATATAAGAAGCTGCATCATGTCAAAGATTTTTTTTTTTTTTTGTTAAAGCTTTGTGAAAGTAATGTTCCTGGCCTTATTTTTGGTTTCGCAGGTTGGAGTTGTGAGAGCTGATAACCCGATCTTCCGTTCCCTTGAAACCGAGGAGATCGAGGAGCATTTGACTGCCATTAGCGAACGCGACTGATCTCACTTTGAATCAGACTTTGCCTTCTCTTCCTTTTGCTTTCATATCTTTCTAAGAACATTCACTTCTCAGAGAAACTTGTTTCCATCTGTGTTATGAATCTTGTGGTTTCCATTTGAATCTCTGCTTTCTCGGATCTGCTTTATATTATTTGGCATGTAAGATTGTCAAATTAAGTTCCAATGACCAAACCACAGCGCTAGGAGTAAAAAGTTTAATTATAACAATCTATAACACCTTAACAATGATTTTTGAACTATTACAAAACAGAAGAGTCAGGTGTTGTGCTAGCATACGTCGAATTATATGTAGAAATATTTACAGAGTCGAGTAATTATTAAATGAAAAAGACATAGTTTTCAAACCGACATTGAACAACATACACAGATTCTGAGTCTAGGAAAGAGTAAGTTGAAGATATATAGTCAGAAAGTGATGAATCGATTAACAACTTGTCGATTCGCCATAGATATAGTCAAGAACCGCGATTACTCCGAAAACAAAAGCTTTATCGACATTTGCTTTTATCACCACCGAGTATATATCTTTGCTGCCACTCCATTCTTTTACCTTAGCGATGCTATTTCCCGTTGAATCCACGATGCTACAATCCCTATCCGGGAAATACCCTCTCACATCAAAGTAGCAGTTCCCTGGTTGGACCGAGATGCGGATGGAACCGGTTATGGAGAAACAAGATTGCTTAGGATCTCTCAGTGTAAAAACCGGTTTAGGGCTACCTTGATAGTCGTAACTATAGCCTCGCCACTTGTTATGAATGCTTAGAGCCTTCACCATTCCTCCCTACACCACTCAAACACATGAGGCTTGTAATAAACAAAGTACACAAGATTCCACAACACAACTCCAAATCAACTTTTTTTCTTTGATGGAATATCTATATAGAAAGTACGTAGCTTTAACTTGACGCACTACTTCTTTAATATACCAGCTTGTGCATATCTATTAAGTATTAATGGGCATGTTTTTTCTTTTTTTTTTTTGGTCAAACTAAGAGGCATGTTTCAAAGGCGCTCCTAGAAGCTCTTTGATAATTGATACTCCCTTGGTGATATACAACTTTTGGGTTGCATGTTTTTCGAATTTCATGCAGTATATTGTAGGGGCGGGCACCAGTTGAATATTCATTAGAAGTATTCATGATATGATCCATTTTGTCCGAATAATCAGTTATTTAGTTCAATTCGTTCCACAGCTTTCAAAATCTTATTATCTACTCGATAAATATATCATGAAATTTACTTGACGATATAAATTAATCATTTGGTTGGTCTATAGTCGAGATTTCCATGGGAAGAAGTTGAAATTTTAGCATTAAAAATTTTGCATAATAATAAAAAGGTACCTTTTTGTGGATGAGAAGCAAATCATTACCATCACCATCTCTAAGAACTAACTCTCCTTTGGTGCCAAGAACTCCACAACCGTCAATCTTGAAAATATTTTTCTCTCTACAATCTGTAACCACGAAGCCACCGCCGTTAACCACGTGTGGCCTCCGTCTCACCACCATCACCTCCTCCGTCGAAGAAAAATGCAATTTACTCACCACAGCTTTCATTTTCCTTAATAATTTTACTAACAAACTAAAGTTTTGGATTTTCTATCATATATATAGTCGCATATCACGCATGGGTTACCTTTCTCATTTACTTTCTTGACACTAAAGAAAGAAGAAAGAAAAGAAAAGAAATGGTCCACAAATTGTCAGTTTTTCAAATGTTTAGCGACGTACGCTTTGACTTCTAAGCACTACGTCTCAACATAATACTTTTTTGTTGGTATTGTCTCAAAATATTCTTTATAGTGGAGTATAATATATATTACTAATGTGTAAGTTCGTCAAAATAGCAAATATTCTTATTATTATCCAGTAAATACTAGACGCGTGGGGGAACTGAATAATAAATAATAGAATGTTTCTTGAGACAAAAACTCAAAACCTAAAATTTGAAATACGTTTTTTGGATAAAATGAAAAGTCGGTAATAAATGGAATATACGAGAAGTTTAGTAACATGCAAATTCGTGTGGGAGATTGATTTCTTATTAAATCGGAGGACCGTTGTGTACAAGTCAATACCCTTATTTTCATCTTTTTATATTCTCTCTTACCCGTATCCTTTTCTCTTCTTTTTTGTGAAAAAGCTGACTTCCCTTAATTAGTAAGGAACCTCTAGTTTTCTTTCACTAAATAATTGTTCATGACGGTATATAAAAACGTTTAAATGTTCTATTTTGCAACTAGAAACTATATATGGGAATCATGTATGCATGATGGCGATGCATATACATTTTTACTACTCAATGTATGTATTTTTTTAATAACCTGGTGTATCCTGGCATCCACCATGGTGGATCCAAATTAGCGGCGAATGCCTTTTACAGCTTACGTTATCGGTCGGAGTATATCTCGGTCACCGGACGCTGGAAAAGCCCAGATGATAATTGGTCGGATTTGATTGTTTGGATCAGAATCTTATACCATGTTAAGTTAGATGAACTTCCAACCTAAAACTAATTGGTAAAAGTTTGAGTAACGAAAATGAATTAACCAGATTTTAGTTCAGCTCAGAATCATTCTGAGCCAGATCTGACTCTTATATCAGAACCAATGTTCCACCATCTTACTGTCCCAGCTAAGGTCGACAGAATTGGCTAATATTCTCTTATATGCATGGATGCTATGTTTACCTTTAGTTAAAACGTTAATGATTTGTTTAAGTGATTCACATCAAGAACTAATTAATTATCGTTAATGATCTGTTTAATGTTAATGTTTGAGTAAAAGAGAGATATTTAGTCTGAATAATCTTTTCTCATTAAGTTTCACGAAAGGATTACATCATCTACTTATAGTAGTCCTAGGAACAATCTAGACTGATGCCAGCTACCCCTGACAGCTCATACTCTCAAGCTGTAAAGGTTCACACTTCTTCTCCAAGAGATAAGAGAGTATCAAAGCTGTTACTCAGCTCTACGGTCTTTGTCTCTATTGCAGGTACAGATGAGATTAAAGACAACCGTTGGAGACTTGAGTTTTTGGGCTTAGACTGGTCATGGGCTTCCGTCAAGGATTGTTGGGCCACATCTTTATTCACACTTACAGAGTTGTTTTGGCTGAAGCGGGGAAAGATTTTGTTGAAGTGCTATGTGGCCTTTTAACACTTCCAATGGGTACCATTGTAAGGTTGCTAGAGAAGCATAAGAATCCACAGTCTTTAAACGTTGGTTTTTTTCATAATCTTCACAGAAGTGTTTCTATCATGGAGGACGATAACTTCGAGACTCAAGCTTGTAAGAATCTCCTGCTGCATCCCAAGAGCGTGAAGGAAGCTCAATGCAGAGGGCTTAAGTTGAATATAGAAGATGATGATGCTGAGAAGACAAAGTTCTTTGTTTGCCCACATTTTATGTATGATGAGTCTTGCTGTAAGGCATACAGCAATATCCGTACCTCGACGTGTAGCTGTGGAAGAACGATGGGACACTATATACATGTTGAAGAAGGAGAGGAAGATAATGACTGCTTGGGGAACAAAGGTGAGGGGGTTTTCCTTAGTTGCAGAACTTCATTTATCATCACCGATGATATGAAGGTGGCACTGAACTCTATGGGTCTTGTCCTAAATATTCTCAGTGACCGTGGTTATTCTGGTTTCGATAAGCTGCGAGAAATGGTTCTTGATGTTGGTTTCGAAGAGGTACTCTTCTTGAAATTATTTTTATATGATTTGCTTTATTGCTTTTGATAATTAATCGGTTTTTGTTTTCTTTTTCATAGGTGATTACTTTGCTAGGGTGTTTGTTCACTTCTGAAGCTCCTTTGACAGATACATTTCTGTGAAAACATTTTGTCATGACAAGGAAACGTAAAGTGTTGACTCCACTTGTGCAAGAAACTAGAGTTGCTGGAGAAGATGAATGCTTAACCTTAAAAGTTTTGATTAGAAAACTTGACAAGGAGATTCTTTATGCTGAGTGCAGAGAAGATTTTGTTGATTTTCTTTTCAGTTTTCTTGCCATCCCGCTTGAGTTTGCGTGGGAACTCTCTATTCACGATGCCAACCTTGGAATGCGTTGGGATTTTGTGCAGAAGCGTTAAAGAGCTGAGCTTCGATAAGCAAAAAGAAGAAACAATTTCCAAATGCGTACTACTTATTGCTACAGCTTCCATGCACAACTTCTCGACGTTGTTATCCAGGAAAAACCAGAGTACGAATGCTTGTTCTCTCGTCATGGTTATACTGATAATACGCTCCGTAAGAAGATTAAGACTGTACGAGAAGACGGTTTAAAAGTTGTCAAGGTATCTCCAGTTTCTGCTAGTGTTGGACACGTGAAGGGAGAAACAAACTTCATATTGTCAGATGATCTGGTTGTCACTCCTATGAACTCATCTTCAACCATTTCTTTATTAAACAAGTTGCAACTGAGCATTGGTGATATTGAGGAGCACGTAATTAGCATTGGCAAAAATGAGGTTTGTTGCACACATCTTTCTACTCGTTTTGATTAAGAAAAACCATTTCTTATTTTTGTTTTGTATCTACTTGTGTTGCAGGCAACCAGCATACTTAGAGCTTCCTTGATTGCAACCTCTGCTTTAACCAATGGTCTCTCAAACTTCCTATCTAAGATGAAGCCAGAAGAAGCAAATCAGCCAACTAAAAAGGATAGAAAAGTCTGAAGAATCCTCCTTGGGTGTTTCATTTACTTAATTGTTATCCTTTATTTAGTTGTTGGTTGCAATTACTCATCAAAATAAGATATTGGAGACTATATTATAAAAAGGTTGACCTTGATGGTAATTTTACTCTAACAATTCCGTCATCATTGAAGCTTCCACCGTTAGAAGACTTTATAATACACATCAGCATTACATTAACATGTTTGCTTCATGTGATCATTTATTGAACGCATGTTCTCCACTTTTGTCTCGAGTGATGATGATGTCACAGTCACACTACTTTTCTTGTTGCTTGACACGTCAGAATAGTTGAATTGAAAACTCCAAACAATAGGGGTGGGACGAATCCGGATATCCGGGATATTCGGGATACCCGGATCCGGATCCGGATCCGGATCCGTCGGATCCGTGATTTTAGGATCCGGATCAGGATCCTGTCTTCCGGATATCAAGTGCAGAGTATCACCGTCCCAGATATCATGATATCCGGTATCCAAATTGGATCCGGATCCGTCAAAATAGTTTAAAAAATAAAAATATTTTTAAAATACAAAAAAACCTATTAATATTACATAAATTAAATATTTTTACAAAATTTATAAACATATTTATACATATAATATTATTAAAATTAAAATATAATATTATAAGACTAATTTTATGTATAAATATTAATAAATGAACTATAATTATTAATAATATTTTAAATTTAATATATTTAAAAACAACGGATCCGGATCCGGATCCGGATCCGGATCGAATCTCGGATCGGATCGGATCCGGATCCGGATCCGGATCCGGATCCGTCGGATCCGTGATTTTAGGATCCGGATCAGGATCCTCGTCTTCCTGATATCCAGATCAGATAATTGCCTAGATATCATGATATCCGGTATCCAAATTGGATCCGGATCCGTCAAAATAGTTTAAAAAATAAAAATATTTTTAAAATACAAAAACCTATTAATATTACATAAATTAAATATTTTTACAAAATTTATAAACATATTTATACATATAATATTATTAAAATTAAAATATAATATTATAAGACTAATTTTATGTATAAATATTAATAAATGAACTATAATTATTAATAATATTTTAAATTTAATATATTTAAAAACAACGGATCCGGATCCGGATCCGGATCCGGATCGAATCTCGGATCGGATCCGGATCCGGATCCGGATCCGGATCCGGATCCGTCGGATCCGTGATTTTAGGATCCGGATCCGGATCCGGATCCGGATATCCTATTTTGAACGGATCCGGATCGAATCTCGGATCGGATCCGGATCTTGGATAATAATTCCAGCCCTACCAAACAATAATAACATATAACACTAACATTCTTTTCCTTCACAACATTTTCTACCCATCCAACAGTACACTCAAAAACAAACATTGCTACTTTTCTTGTTGCTTGACACGTCAGAATAGTTGAATTGAAAACTCCAAACAATAATAACATATAACATTAACGTTCTTTCCTTGACAACATTTTCTTCTACCCATCCAACAGTACACTCAAACACAAACATTGCTTATGGCTCAGGATAAGTTTTTGTTTATCGTAAACCACAGTCACTTTAGGAACTGAAATCTTTCCAAACAGTAAATAAACTTAAGACAGAAAACATCACTAGGGATGTTAGATTTCTGTGTTTGTAATCTTAAAACCGGTTCCATGAGAATGCCACGGGACTTCTTACTTGGTGTTGCGGATTGCTCCAAGTGATAGATCCATACTCAGCCTTGTTCGTCAAACTAACTCCCTTTTTGCTTACAAACGTGACAGTGTACCTCTTCTTCTCTCCCACTCTTCTGAACGCAAGCTTCGATGGTTTAACCGATATCCCAACACTAGGTGCTCCACCAACCACCACTGTATAAACCGAGTTCGCTGCACCTACGTTGGTGACCTCCCTGGTGTACCGCACAACCCTTTTGCCACCAAACAAAACCGAGAAACTTGGGTAATTGAGCTGCCCAGGATTAGAGAACTTCTTCGAGCAGTTAACGCTTGGTCGCTTCACAATCGCCACAATGTGATCTACTGTGTAGTCGAGAGAGCACAAGAACCTGACGTATTCCTCAGTCGAGATGTCGTAGACAAGACCCGGTGAGAGAGCCTTTTGAGGATCCACGTGGCCCGAGCCGTGAGCGTGTGGGTTGGAGAGGCTGTTATCTGCAGCATCACGGAGAGGAGAGTTGGTGTTGTCAAGATTGTAAGCTGTGGTCATGAGCGCTGATTTGATGGCGCTTGGACTCCACTCAGGGTGAGCTGCTTTCAAAAGACCGGCTAAACCACTGATGTGTGGGCATGACATGGACGTACCTAACAAAAATCAAAATAAATTACCCAAATCACCTCTTGATAACCAGAGATAATCAATAAATAAAATGTTAGGAAAAATCATGTATGATCATTTATTGAACGCATGTTCTCCACTTTTGTCTCGAGTGATGATGATGTCACAGTCACACTACTTTTCTTGTTGCTTGACACGTCAGAATAGTTGAATTGAAAACTCCAAACAATAGGGTGGGACGAATCCGATATCCGATTCGGATCCGGATCCGGATCCGGATCCGGATCCGGATCCGGATCCGGATCCGGATCCGGATCCGGATCCGGATCCGGATCCGGATCCGGATCCGGATCCGGATCCGGATCCGGATCCGGATCCGGATCCGGATCCGGATCCGGATCCGGATCCGGATCCGTCAAAATAGTTTAAAAAATAAAAATATTTTTAAAATACAAAAACCTATTAATATTACATAAATTAAATATTTTTACAAAATTTATAAACATATTTATACATATAATATTATTAAAATTAAAATATAATATTATAAGACTAATTTTATGTATAAATATTAATAAATGAACTATAATTATTAATAATATTTTAAATTTAATATATTTAAAAACAACGGATCCGGATCGAATCTCGGATCGGATCCGGATCCGTCAAAATAGTTTAAAAAATAAAAATATTTTTAAAATACAAAAACCTATTAATATTACATAAATTAAATATTTTTACAAAATTTATAAACATATTTATACATATAATATTATTAAAATTAAAATATAATATTATAAGACTAATTTTATGTATAAATATTAATAAATGAACTATAATTATTAATAATATTTTAAATTTAATATATTTAAAAACAACGGATCCGGATCGAATCTCGGATCGGATCCGGATCGAATCTCGGATCGGATCCGGATCCGGATCCGGATCCGGATCCGGATCCGGATCCGGATCCGGATCCGGATCCGGATCCGGATCCGGATCCGGATCCGGATCCGGATCCGGATCCGGATCCGGATCCGGATCCGGATCCGGATCCGGATCCGTCAAAATAGTTTAAAAAATAAAAATATTTTTAAAATACAAAAACCTATTAATATTACATAAATTAAATATTTTTACAAAATTTATAAACATATTTATACATATAATATTATTAAAATTAAAATATAATATTATAAGACTAATTTTATGTATAAATATTAATAAATGAACTATAATTATTAATAATATTTTAAATTTAATATATTTAAAAAACAACGGATCCGGATCCGGATATCCGGATCTAAAAATCCAGATATCCGGATTCGGATCCGAATTCGGCGGATCCGACATTTTACTATCCGGATTCGGATCCGGGCGCCCCGGATATCCTATTTTCGGAACGGATCCGGATCGAATCTCGGATCGGATCCGGATCTTGGATAATAATTCCAGCCCTACCAAACAATAATAACATATAACACTAACATTCTTTTCCTTCACAACATTTTCTACCCATCCAACAGTACACTCAAAAACAAACATTGCTACTTTTCTTGTTGCTTGACACGTCAGAATAGTTGAATTGAAAACTCCAAACAATAATAACATATAACATTAACGTTCTTTCCTTGACAACATTTTCTTCTACCCATCCAACAGTACACTCAAACACAAACATTGCTTATGGCTCAGGATAAGTTTTTGTTTATCGTAAACCACAGTCACTTTAGGAACTGAAATCTTTCCAAACAGTAAATAAACTTAAGACAGAAAACATCACTAGGGATGTTAGATTTCTGTGTTTGTAATCTTAAAACCGGTTCCATGAGAATGCCACGGGACTTCTTACTTGGTGTTGCGGATTGCTCCAAGTGATAGATCCATACTCAGCCTTGTTCGTCAAACTAACTCCCTTTTTGCTTACAAACGTGACAGTGTACCTCTTCTTCTCTCCCACTCTTCTGAACGCAAGCTTCGATGGTTTAACCGATATCCCAACACTAGGTGCTCCACCAACCACCACTGTATAAACCGAGTTCGCTGCACCTACGTTGGTGACCTCCCTGGTGTACCGCACAACCCTTTTGCCACCAAACAAAACCGAGAAACTTGGGTAATTGAGCTGCCCAGGATTAGAGAACTTCTTCGAGCAGTTAACGCTTGGTCGCTTCACAATCGCCACAATGTGATCTACTGTGTAGTCGAGAGAGCACAAGAACCTGACGTATTCCTCAGTCGAGATGTCGTAGACAAGACCCGGTGAGAGAGCCTTTTGAGGATCCACGTGGCCCGAGCCGTGAGCGTGTGGGTTGGAGAGGCTGTTATCTGCAGCATCACGGAGAGGAGAGTTGGTGTTGTCAAGATTGTAAGCTGTGGTCATGAGCGCTGATTTGATGGCGCTTGGACTCCACTCAGGGTGAGCTGCTTTCAAAAGACCGGCTAAACCACTGATGTGTGGGCATGACATGGACGTACCTAACAAAAATCAAAATAAATTACCCAAATCACCTCTTGATAACCAGAGATAATCAATAAATAAAAATGTTAGGAAAAAATCATGTATGATCTTTTCTTTGGAATACTAATGTTGTCCAAATATTAAAAAAAAAAAGTACCTATTCTGCAATTGAAACTTCATGACCATAGAGATAATCAACAATGGAAACACAAAGACCGTGAAGTACCTGACATGATGTTGAATTGGGTCCTCCTTGAGTCCTTGTCAAGACCAGTAGGACCAATAGCGTCAGACCAACCAGCCAAAATGTTAACTCCAGGACCAATGACGTCAGGTTTCAAGATCTCAGGAGTAACAGTGTTTGGACCTCTAGAGCTAAAGGCAGCAACCACAGGAGAAGGACGAACATCAAGAACCGTTCCTTTAAATACAAGAACAGCGGTTGGATTCGAATCGGATTTGATGTATTCTCTAAGGAGATCACCTGTCTTCTTCCCCACAGCAATCGCCGGAAGCAAATGACTATCGGCCACAAGCTCCTCACCACTCGCGGCCGTGTTGGCCATAATCATCCCTAAACCTCCAGCGTCTCTCACCACAGCTCCTTTCTCAACACGAGCGTTCACTCCTCTGTCACAGACCACGATTTTGGCACGCACCGTGGTGGGATCGAGGGAGCCAGGGAGGCAGAGGTTACTTGAGCTGCTGTTCCCTTTGTTGTAAACCAATTCGAGCGGTTTCGTCCCCATTCCTTCTCCGCTGTAAAGCGAAACTCCGACGAGGCGTTTCCCGTTCCCGAGATTCGCGTAAGCAGGGAAATCACGATCTAGAGTTCCGGCTCCGACAGTCATGACCCACGGCGCGACGTTCGCGACTGAAGATCTAGTGGGACCGCTGTTTCCGGCAGAGCAAGAGACGAAGACGCCTTTCTCCATAGCCGAAAAGGATCCAATCGCGATGGTGTCACGGTAGTAAGGAGCTGATCCGCCGCCGAGGGAGAGAGAAAGCACATCGACGCCGTCTAAAATCGCTCGATCTATTGCGGCGAGGATATCAGATCCGAAACATCCGGAACTCCAACACACCTTGTAAGTCGCCACACGAGCACCCGTCGCCATCCCTCTCGCCGTACCGGCGGCGTAACCGAGAAAACTTGCGTTTGTAACGGCGGATCCAGCGGCGGTACTGGAAGTATGAGTTCCATGTCCGTCGACGTCACGGGGAGAAACAGACTCACGTTTGGTCGAGAAACCACCGCCAGAAGACATCTGAAAGCCTTTAGAGAAGCTTCTAGCTCCGATCAGCTTCTTGTTACACAACTTGGAATCGAAATCGGGTCCAGATTCACACTCTCCTTTCCACTTTGACGGAATCTCTGGCATACCGTAGTCATCGTAACTCTTGGATTCTGGCCACACACCAGTATCTAACACTCCTATTATCACTCCGTTTGAGGCGTGGCCACTGTACCCTGAAGCAACACCAAACTCTGAATTGAGACCCAGGAACTCCGGAGTTCGTGTCGTGTGAAGCGTGTACACAGGATCTTCGAAGACATCCAGGATTGAGTCGGAGCTGAGGAGGGATTCCGCTTCGTTGGCGTCTAGGGAAGCCGAGAAGCCATGGAAGGAGGTTGTGTACGTGTAGAGAAGAGGCGATTCAGATTCCGATTCCGATTGTGACAGTGGATCGGTTGAGATAGACTGGAGTTGCCAAGTGTACCAATCGTGGTGAGTTGAGAAAGATTCCGGTTTATCCGAGTGTTTAACCCGGACGATGTAGGTGCGTTTGCCTTCTGTTGAATAAAGGAGGAAGAGGAAGATGAGTGTGATGGTGATGGGAGAAGCCATGACTGTATACAGAAAGAGAGTGAAGAGAGAAGAGAATGAAAATATAACAAGGCGAAGGGAGTGTTTGGGTATTTTCAAAAATATTGGAAAAAGCGAGCCACGTTGGGGTCGTGTGACCGTTAGAATAATAACGGAAATGCCATCGTCGGTGCGTTTTTCGAAAGAGTGTGGGGGAACAGCTGGAGACACGATACGTGTTAAAGGGGACTCATTGCCTCTGTTTTTATTGGGCCCATCCTTTCTTTATTGGTCTTCCCAACGTTCTTTTCCTTTCTTTTTCTTCTATTATATTTTTCTTTAAATTAGCATCTTAATACCACAATTTACTGGCTTCCAGTTTTCTTTTTTTTTCTAATGAGTTTTAGGTTCACATTTTTACATGAACTTTTCTTTGGATCATTTAAATCACCAATTAGTTTGAATAACAATTTTAAATCTCAATTTAATTTAACTAAACCAAATTAAACATGACGTTGACTCATGTAACAGATTGATTAGACGGAGCTAATCACTATCTCTAATCTCCGTTAAATCCAAACGACGTCGTTTTAATTTTTTTTTAAATCTCATTTTATTTTAACTAAACCAAATTAAACACGATGTTAACTCGAGTAATAGATTAATTAGACGGAGTTAATCACCATCTCTAATCTTCGTTAAGTCCAAACGACGTCGTTTTAATTTTTTTTTTAAAATCGAATCAAAAGGGCATCGAACCCATGACCAAAGGACACGCACATTGCAAGACCAAACCATTTAGAGTAGACATCAAAATAATTCTTAAGATAATTTTTGATTTTATTTTTACTGAATTTTAATTTTTATTTATAAATATGATTTCTTTATTTTTTTTAATAGATTAAAAACAATGTATTCATTTAGTTAGTTAAACATTTTATGTTGTTTATCTGAAAATATCATATGAAGTACATTCTAAGAAAATGCTAAAATTGGTTTAAATCGTAGAGATTTCTCGCGCTACACCCAACTGCTAAAATTGACTTAAATTGTAGAAAAGAGGAGCATCGTATACGTCGGCTACGGTTTAATAAATTAATAATTAAAGTTTGTTTTCATTTTTTTCCAAAGGAATATGACATGGCAATTTGAAAATATATGGTTGGCTGATTTGAAAATATATGGTTGGCTGATTTTCTTTGCTGAGGTGGACAATCTCTCATTTCAAGTTATTCTCCTTTTAGTATAGTATATATAGATTATTGAGTATTTAATTATTAAGTATTTATTAATTATTGAATAAATAATTAATTATTTATTTATTAAGTACTATTGAATATTTAATTATTAAATTATTATAAGTTTTAATATTTATAAAATCATTTAGGGATTTAGGGTGGGAGAAGATGATTTGAGGTTTCATAATAATATCTATTAGTATTCATTATTGTTAAGAAAATTGCAAGTAGTCTAATGGTTCAGCCTTGCAATAAGTGTGTCTTTGGTCATGGGTTCGATTCCCTTCAGATGCAATTTAAAAAAAAAAATGATGTCGTTTGGACTTAACGGAGATAAGAGATGGCGATTAACCCCGTCTAATCAATCTATTACCCGAGTTGATGTCGTGTTTAATTTGGTTTAGTCAAACTAAATTGAAGTTTAAAATGACTATTCAAACTAAGTTGTTGCTTTAAATAGTCCAAGAGAAAGTCCAAGAGAAATTTTTCCATTAAATTTTTGTCAACACAAAATTTTCAAAAAAAATACAAAAACAGATCAACCATTTGACAGAAATTTAAGCCGATGCCACAAATTTTTTTTTCCTTTCAGAACTCTAAAAATGAGAAACTTGATAAAACATAACAAAATCGCAAAAGTATGGTCGAATGATAAGATAGGATTCACACGGTGTTAAGCATTCTACCATCCCAGATATATCTGTTTTTTTTTTGCGATCAGACAATATGGATCTTTAATTTCCATTGCGAGTAACCGAATATATCTATCATTACTGGACAGACCCATAAGAAAATAGTTGGTTGGACTTCAGCCCACCAGATACTTCAAAATTATTTTTTTCTTAAACAAAAGAAAACAATCTTAAGACCAAGTAACTAAAAAAAAAAAACAGATTTGTCATGATATCTATAATAAATAATAAAGATTAATTCAAAGGTTTTTCACCTTGTTCACTAAGGGTGGGCGATCGAATACCAGTTCGGATTCGGATTGGGTATTTCAGATTTTTTTTGATATATAGTGTGATAAGAAGGGAATTCAAAACCTAATTTAATTGAGGATAATCATGGAATCAATTCTAATATCTATGGTATTGCAGTGTAGCTATCATGCACCTAAGAATGCGATTCCTCTCTTTACCTTGTGTACATTGTGTAGAATTTGTTATGTTATTTGGACTGCCTTCTTGCCATCCTTTCTCTGTTCAGTTTCTCAGGTTGAGGCGTCTTTACTTCTTTTGCTACTTTTTCAGAGTTTTTAGCTAGACTCCAAGCAACAACGGTTGGTTCTTCTATTACTTAATTCACATTCATTAGTTCTTTCTTCAAATCATGTTATTTGAAGTTTATGGTATTGATTCTCTAGCACCGTCACGAAATGAACAAGGGGTTCAGCACAAGTACAGAAAAGTCAACTATTTAGGGAAAGTAGACAAAAGCTGTGGACTCGGTAGATGAGTTGGTGAGTTGAAGAAGAATATTTTGATTCTTTTAGAATATTTACAAATAAGAAGTTCTTTAGTATAAGTAATAAGAGTGCTGATAGGATTAAGATTGAGAATTGTAATCAGAAGAAAAAATGAGTGAGACTTAGGTCTTGAGGCGATCAAGAATGGCAAGTGAGAGTTAAGCCTATTTTGTCTGAGTAATCTGAAATTCTAGAGTTTTGGTTCATATTCTACTTATATACTTTGATTTTATATTATAAGTCACTTTTTACATTGAATAAGAAGTTTCAAAGATTCGAAAGTAAGACTAAGAGCTATTATTCAGATTTTATAGGTTTAATCTTTTCAAAATATTTTGTAACTGTTTGGCAAAAATGTTTATGGATATATAAAGGAATGTGCAACATAGGGCCATCCCTTTCTTAAGCCAGATAAAGCAAATGATTTAGGCCACAAATTTGGATTAGTTTTTAAGAGCCACATCTTCAATGCTTTTTTTAGTAAAATCGGCTATGTAGGTTTTAATTGCTTAGATGTCTTAAATTCCATTCTTTTAATTTCCATCATTTTCAAAAACAAATCCTTTGTTTTTGGTAAACCTTTTTGCATTCTGTTATCGTGAGTTGAACACAATTTATTGATTTAAATATATGTTTCGTATTTCAAAATACTTCGTTAAGATGTTTATAATTTATTTACATAAAGTTGTTTTGCTTTAGACTACCAAAATTATTGAGACTACGCTGGTGTATTAGATTGCATGGGTCATGCAAACTATAAGAGATAATGCAATGAATATGTCGATCATAGGATAACCTCCCCACTTATAAATTATTCGATGAGACATGAGTATCAAACTTATAAACTATTTGCATGAGTCTCGAACTTACCAGAAGTTTAAAGCAAATGAAAATTTGTGGTCTATATACTAAGTGGAACAAGTTTATTTATACAAGTTGTTAATTATCTATGATTAGTCTTTCTATTTATACAAGTTGTTAGCTATTAAGTATCTATTTTTAATCTTTATATTTATACAAAAAATTTATAACTGATTAAATAACTTAGTTTAATACTTTTATATCTTTTCGTTAAGTTTAAATTGTGTTAAAAAAATTTAAATTGTGTTACGCCATATGACAAACATTTGAAAAATATCATTGGTGTTTATATTGTTTTTGGTTCGGATCTTAAATTAGATCACCTTTGTCCTTATATAGTTTTTGATTCGGATCCCTTGGTATAAATGAGGTTTGCAACCTAATAATCCATTATAACCTAATACAAGAGCATATTTTCATTGTGAAACTGAGAAACATGCATTTTAACATGTAATTTTCAAGCCAAAGAAATATCAAAACACTCATAGATCACGTTATTTAAAGGAAAAAAGTTTCCTAGCTACACGAAGTTTACGGTAATATGGTGGAAACCATCCAATGTATGAAAATGTGTCAACAACTACACGAAGTTTATGTTAATACATGCCACATGTACGAAGTAAATGATAATATGGTGGCAACATCACAATCGGGTTTAATTGATCTTAAGTTAAGTTAATGGGATTAATCCGTAATTTATGAAACTTAATAAAGTTAATTGATTTTATTAATAAACTTAATAATTAATAAACTTAATAAAATTAATAATTTATTAAACTTAATAAACTGAATAAACATAATAATTTTTAAACTTAATTACTTATTAAACATAATAAACTTATTAAACCTATTAAACTTAATAAATTTAATTGATTTTATTAATAAAATTAATAATTATTAAACGATGAAAAAAAATTATTTAAACTTTATAAAATTAATAATTTATTAAACTTAATAAACTTAAGTATTAAACTTAATAAATTTAATAAATTTATTAAACTTATTAAAGTTGATAAATTTATTAAACTATTATGTTTATTAAGTTTAGGATTAAGTTTATAAAGTTTAATAAATTATTCATTTTATTAAATTTAATAATTGTTAAGTGTATCAATAAAATCAATTAATTTTAATAATTTTATTAAGTTTTAAAAATTATTTTGTTTATTAAGTTTATTAAGTTTAATAAATAATTTTATTATTTTGTTTAATAATTTTATTAAGTTTATTAAGTTTAGGATTACATTTATGAATTTTAATAAATTATTCACTTTATTAAGTTTATTAATAAAATCAATTAAGTTTATTAAGTTTCATAAATTACAGATTGACCCCATTAACTTAGTTTAAGATCAATTAAACCCGATTGTGATGTTGCCACCATATTATCATTTACTTCGTACATGTGGCATGTATTAACATAAACTTCGTGTAGTTGTTGACACATTTTTATACATTGGATGGTTTCCACCATATTACCGTAAACTTCGGTGTAGCTAAGAAACTTTTTTCCTTATTTAAAATATGACTTCAGTTGAACATTTAGAGTAAAGACCATAAGAATCACATAATCAAAAAATTTAGTAAAGAATGTATTGTTTGTTTTTCTTTTAATGAAATTAAGGCCTTGTTAAGTGTCGGCAAATTTCATGTACCACTGTTGTGACACTTGTTTGAGTCCATATAGCAACTTTTCTAATTTACAGACTGCAATTTGTGTGATATCTTTGTGTCAAGATGTATAATCGGGAGGTAACTTCAAGTATATCTCCTCTGATAAATATCCATTAAGAAATGAATTTGATGAATCTAGCTGAGATATGACCATCCTAAAATAGTATATGCTCAAGGAATAATTTCATTGAAGTGAGTTTTGCAACCAAAGCATATGCATCCACAAAATCCAAACTTGGCTGTTGAGTGTAGCCTTTATTTATCAACCGAGCTTTATGTCTCTCTAAACTACCATTTAAACTATATCTTACATTATAGCCTCATTTGCAACAAATGCTATGTTTGTCTATTGTAATTGAAAAATATTCAAAGTATTATTTTCTTCTAGAGCAACGATCTCATGATCCATGTACCATTCCACACACCAAACCATTTAGCCTTAATATATGTAATTGACTCATATTCTTTTAAGATAGACATTATGAATGAGAGAAATAGGTTTGACACTTTTCCATATGAGATGAAATTATATATCGGGTATGGAATCTTTGTGCTTATATTGTAGTAGTGATAGTTTTGAAGATATTTCAGCTTCTATATGTTTTGATATTATTTCAGATTATAACTTTAATGTCTTGATCATCATCCAAAAATTCCGTGATTATATTATCTTCACTTTCAATATCAATTTTGTCATAGGTAATAATATTATTTCATTTATCAAAAAGGATTGATATTGGCAACATCATTATCTACTGAGTCATTAGTTATCGAAGGAATATGAAATATATCCTTTAACTACTCAGAAACTGGATATGTTGCAAAAAAAAATAGTTGTTCATGAAACCCAAAATATAAAGACATCATTTTTTTCAAAATCTAGTAATTTTGTATCCTTTAGTTACATGTTGGGTAACCCAAGAAAGGGTGAGATTTTGCTCTTGGTGAGAACTTATATCGAAGATGATTTGATGTCAGCGCATACGTAGAACAACCAAATGTATAAAGAGACTTATAATCATGATCCTATTGCATCAAAAATGTATAAGGTGTTTGATTGTCAAGTTATTTTGCATAGAGATGATTTATAAGAAAAGTTGCAGTCAAGGATGCAATCACTCCAAAAATGTAGAGGCATATGAGATTGGAACATTAAGGCTCAAGCTACATTCAAGAGGTATTGATGCTTCCTTTCCACATAAATTTTTTGTTACAATATCTCTGGACATTAATAAAAGACTAAGATCCGCTTTTCTTGGCAACTCTATGAAATTCAGTTCTAGAGCATTGTTAGAACATACATCTTTGAAGTCGTATTAAACTGATTTTCAATTAGATGAGAAAAACTGGAATATAACCATGATAACATATAAATTGTGTTTGAAGAGATAAAACCAAGTAGCTCGAGAATTATCATCAACAATCATTAAGAAGAAACGATAACCATCATAAATGTTTTTAAAAAGGGTCCTCAAGTATCAATATGAATCAAGTCAAAAGAAGTCTTGTCTTATTATTTAAGGTATGAAAGGCAGATGGATCTGTATTCCAAAATGACAGACCTTACAATGAATATGACTGAAATTTTTTATTCTTTGAAATAGAGACTGGCAGAATTTTTGACATAATAACTAATACGTGATAAAAAGGGTGACCTAGACATTGATACCAAATGTTTAAGGTTTTGTTGATGTTCATACAAACTGCTTCAATTGATTCATGAATGTGATAATCCTCTAAATCCAAGAACTATAGATTGTTGATCAGTTTATACTTACCAATCGTCAATGCCCTTGTGTGATAATAAATTTTACAACCAAATTCATCAAGACAAGTACCACATTTTCTATGCTTTTTCAAAGCACGGACACTTTACAAGTGAAATTTGAATAGAGAAATGAATATTCCATCATGAAGAACGATCATGATATTTAGTTTGATCATTCTCAACCCAATGATCTTCGTAGATAATCCATAAGGAAAATTCACGTTAGTGTCATTGAGATATGTGGAGTTTTGAAATAAACTTCTGTCAAAAGAAACATGATGATTAGTTCCTGAGATCAATGAATGTGGACCTCATTTTTGGTGTCGTGAGGATTGTTTAGAAGTATAGCCACTGTCAAAATCTTAACTTAAGCATGAGCATCACCTGTGGGTTCTAACAATACAATGTTCTTTTGTCAGACATTTATAATTTTTTCAGTTAATGTTATTTCATATCTCACGGTTCAACTTCATTTCTACAGTGACATATTTAAAAGAGAGCTCGAAGCTAAGTGTACGACACGATTGTGAATCTATTATGATGACATGATGGGTCTGAGGCAAGTAGATCTTGGTTTTGGGTCAAACATATTGAGTAGTTTGACATTACCATCGGATGTGCAACAACCTTGTACTTGTTATGGGTTCACCAAGCTCTGCCTATTTTTGCTACACAATGATTCAAATTTAGAGAATTTTTTTCTGTCCAAATGGAACTTGGTGCAACACATATTTACAATAAACAAGACGAGATTGTGGAGGTTTTTATATTTTCTTATTCTATTATTTTATGTTTGGGCTTTTAGTCATTATTTTTTTTAATGTTAGGGTTTTTGTTAGTTATGTATGCTATATGGTTATTTTGAGAGGCAGTTTTGATATTTTAATTTACTAGAGATTTCTGTTAAACTCTTGTTTTTGTTTCAATCCAGTTCATCAAAACTTGAAGCTCATCTCAAGCGATTCTTTGAATCTCTTGTTGAGTGAAACACGTCTCAAAGAATATCAGCGAATCCCTTTGTGGAGTAGACTATCTAGTTTGTATGTTGGGCCATGTATGGTTCTGGTAGCCTGCCAAAATTGTATATTTAAAAGTTTTGTTGACGCTTTTGAATTCATTTACCTTACACTTTCTTTTCTCCAATAATAACTCAGAATTTTAATAATCCTAAATGTCTTTCTAGAATTTTAATCTCTTCAAAATCTTTCTAGATTTCAAAAATCTTTAGATCTCAAATTTCACATTTTTAGTTATGAAATCTAACATCTCATACACCAATTAAAACATGGTTTCTTGGTGTCATAAAATCTAATTATTTAATATATTGATCTTGAAAATCAATAACATATACCCTTATTATTATCAATAACGATTCAGAATCTTTTCTATATTTACGTTTACTATGTCATCTTGTCTATAAGATCACTCTTTTTTCATGACTATTGCCTGAATTTTTTTTAATAACCTCTAAGAATGATGGAAGCAACCAAAATTAATTTTAGAGTAAAGATGACATATTATATAGTTAATAGTATCATGTTATCAAGATGGATTTTTTTGGAAGAAATCTCCAAGAATTTTGTTATCTAATTACATTTATTGTATGTTTCTAATTCCATTCTACATTGTTTACTGTCAAAATATTTTTCAAATCAAGACTAATGATATAAATATAGCAGAAAAACTTGTATGGATTTAATGTATGCCCAAAAGATATAGATTCAAAATAACCAAAAGATGAACAAAGTGTATCACATGAATTTCATAAGATTCATGATAACTGTTAAAACTTGTTGGTGCCAATTTAGACAAAGAAATAAAAGAACAGCCATGCACAAAGCTTTGATTAAAAGATTTTTGTTTTTAACCTCATGGTACACAAAAAAGGCCCTAACAGATAACTATTTCAAAAATGAAAAAATACAAAAATAAAATTAATTAAATGAAAACATAAAATTTGATAACTAGTTAAAATTAAAATAATTTAGATAAGAGAAATGCAAGAAGTTAGGTAAATAAAAGTTTGCTTACTATTTGTAATGACTATTTGTCCAGAAAAAATGTTTTATTTTCTTAACAATTTTAATATTATTAGTTTTATTTATTTAAATTTATATAAAAATATTGATTGAGATTTTTAAAAATCAATATACTTTACCACTAGATATATCCACTACCATGAGAATTTTGATCTTTTAGTCAACTATTGCATCCAGAGTTATTTTTCTTAAGCCTCATAAATATCTTAGGAGTATCAATATATGTAATATCTATATGAATTTATTATGAATAAATTATAAAAAAATTAAAGGGAAGAAAAGAAAAAAAAAGAAAAAAGAGTTTTGTTTCTTATTTGAAAAACTTAGGTATATTATGATTTTTTCATAGTATTCGTCGTTTTTAATATCAATGCAAAACCACATATAAATTATTTATTCTATTAAAACTGAAGTACTTTTTAGAATTAATCCTTATTTCATCTTAAAAATTACAACTTATACCACTGAATTAATAAATAAAACTAACCTTCCTAATTTGAATTCCTTTTTTTATTTATGATAAATTTATTATTATGAAAAGCGGTATTCTCAATTTTATCTTCCCTACAATCATGCATGATTTATTTGAAATCTAACTTTCTTAATTATAATTATATTACGTTTTTGTCTGTATATATCGATATATCTTTTTCTCACAATATATCCTTTTTATTGTTAATACATCGTGACAAGTTTCTATGTTAATTATACGTACATAACAACACCAATCAAAATTCACACAACAATTAGTTCAATGTAGCACCAATTATTCGGATCACATGCACTCTCGCCTTCCACTAAACCTTATTTTAAAGCAAATGCATATTATGATTATATCTAAACCTTATCAAATTTGTTGTTCGGTAAACAGTTTACATAAACCACTGAAAATAATATACCGTTAATATATTTTATTTGAGAAAATTGACTTCTTCCAAATGCAAAAAAATTCTAAATATCCCTCAATCATTTTTATAATTTCGAATGAATATTTAAACTGAACCTGCAATTATCCAAACTGAACATGAACCAAAAATTTATAAATATTCGAATGGGGTTTAAATTTCTAGCCATGTTACATTGTTGTGTAAGTGCAACCATTACATTGTTGTGATTTGAAATGTCTATATATTTATTTTAAAATGAACATCCGCACAGACATGTGGGTCAAGATTATCTTTTAAATATTATAATTCATGATTGCCTTTTAAATATTAAAAACTCCAAAATTTTGTAAAATATAATAATAATGATCTAAGTTTCTTTAAATGACGCAAACTAAGAAGAACATAAACATATTTTAGTAATTTAAACCACTGAAGAAATAAGTATTTATCCAAGAATTCCAAAAATCTTAAGAAGATCAAAAACCCAGAACTTAATTTTTATTCATCATAGACTAGATAATAGTATTAATGGATGGACTTTAAAATTATTATCAAAAGATGGGAAAGAATTATTAATAATGTTGGGGTCAAAATCTGTCACGACAGAATCAACGTCAGAAACTTCCCGGAAAATTTCCTCTTAAAAAAAAGAGAGATAAGAGCGCGAGAAACCAAAATCGAGTTTCGTATCAATTCCGAAAAGGGATTAGATGATAAATCCTCGAGAAAAGTTACTCTAGGTCTTGAACAAATGAATCCCAAACAAAACAACACAAGGCTCGAACGTCCGAACACACAATCCAACTCGCCGAACGGGCGAGTTGGACCACACACGATGGCCAACTCGCCCATTCGGCGAGTTGGATTAACCAATCTGTCTTCTACCCGTCTTTGAAAGCTCCCTCCTTCGAGGACAGATCTAACTTGCGCTCATTTCATTTCGACTGTAGTCACCGTTGGAACTTTACGATTTATAAACCGCGAGAACTCGTTTCCTCGTATGGAATTTGAATCGATCGTATAATACGGCAGCGGCTAACTAAACACCTTTAACTGCCTCCACTATACGAGGAATTTGAACCTTCTTCGGAATTTGAACTTTACGTTTTCATCGTAAAAACGCTTAAGTCGGGAAAACAGCTCGAAAGGGTCCATAACACGGCTAAAAAGCTCACTTACGATTATATACGAAATCAAGACCAAAAAATATGACGGTTTATCTTTTATTTTGCAGGAGAAGGTAAATGTCAATTTCAGAGGTAAATGTCAAGTTTCCGAAGATAAATACGAAGATCAGACGAAAATGGAATATTTCTGCGAAGCAATAAACTCGACTAGGGGCAAAAAAGGAAGGAGAAAACCACCTTAAGGAGAGGTATATAAGGACGTCGAGGTCGAAGATGGAGAGGACATCCTTTTTTCTCACACACAGAGCAAATTTAACACTTAGAGCAATTTAGGCAACTTTCCATTTTTGTTATCGAGCTGCGACACAACTAGGTTTTCATAGTCTTTGGTTGATAGATCTAAGGAAATAGCCGACAGCTCTTTTGGAAAAGGCTTACACTTGTTGTTCACGCTCAAACACAGATTCAGAAAAAGACCATCTTTTGCTCTCTTTGTTCTTTTCGATACATTACTTTGCTTGTCTTTGTATTCTGATCACACTTTCTGCGTGGCCCTATAGATAGCCGGGACCTTCAGGGGAAGCTAGGTTTACTTGGCTTTCCTCCGATTAACAAAACTCGAAGGTGTGAATTTCGGTTCTCACAAACACAGAGAATTTAGGTTGGTAGGAAAACAAGGATGGTATTTGCTCGGTTAGGTTTATTATAAGATACTGATTTTTATATCATTTGTAAACCAGTGTAAGGTGTCATAGAATTAAATATGAATGTCTATAATTTGTAGGTTAAATGACAAGATGAATGAATAGGATTGAGCCAACATAGAATTTTCAGATACCAAAAAGAGATTTTGGATATAATAGTTATGATATAAGGTTTGAATTTCCATGTTTATGTCATGTTTGTATAGGAAATGAAAAATAAAATAACATCTAATCATCAAATGAAAAACATACAAGTGATATCAAGATAAACAAAAAGCACTCGAAAATTAAACTTAAAGTGAAACAATCAAAAACAAACCAGATTAAGAAAAACTACCAATCATCTACTTTCACGAAAAGAAAATTTTCAAGAATAATCCTCTTTTAATCCAAAAATCAATTTTTATCAGAAGAAACATACAAATCAACTAAACGTGTTTTTAAGCATCACCAAAGTCACTAGACCGAAAACATGACAAAATCTATCATTTCCATCGACTAGTAAACAAAGATTTCTGTTCAATTTCCTGCCTTAAAACATTATATAAGATAAGCTAAAACCACTAAAATCTTGTCGGATAAGCTAAAATAAGTTATGCCATTCTTTATTCTCCCAAAACAAGAAAGGGCTTGCTAAGGTTTGTCTTCTGAAGTTTAAAAGATTATCATAATACCACTATGTCTCCTCATATTGCATTGAAGGTAGATATTTATAAAGCCTTCAACTTTATCCACTGGTATTTTATCCTATGCACTCTGAAAGCCTATTATTTCCCAGAAATTTTTATTTCATGTGTGATGGCTTGCATTTGCTCTCCATCATTTCTTATTAGTATCAATGGCATGACCTATGGGTTGTAAGGGCAGGAAAAATCTTTAGCACTGTGATGTGCTATCTCTTTCTTTATCCATTATGGTAATGAATGTCTTGTCAATTATGTTGAATAAAGAGGTGGACAATGGTATCATTAATTAACATCTTGATTGTGAAGGTCAACATCTTGATTGTGAAGGTCAACATCTTACCCACTTTGCATTCGCTGACGATTTACTCATATTTCGTTATGGTACAATGGAATTAGTTGCATGGGTTTCAGTGAGGCCTTGGATAGGAAGACCTTGTCACAGTCTCACCTGAAGGTATGATGGGTAGAACATAGAGTTTATTATCTCTTGAAATGTGGATGATCTTCACAATAGGGCTGCGGTATACCCTAAAGTTGTTTGAGTTCAAGCACCTATGAGTTCACCTCGCTTACCAGGTCTTGATAACACCTAAAGATTTCTCTTATGTATTTAGGTATTTTTCATAAAGAAAAAGGACACAAGTTTCTTAAAAGAGATGATTTTGATGCCTTAAAGGTTTATTTTTACTAAAAGAATGGTTTACTCTTGCATGGTACTCATGAGTAACTTAAATAAGAAAGACAAAACAAAATCCTAAGCTAGAAAACCCTAATCCTAAACCATATTGGTTTGTGATAACTAAATCCTAGTTTTACTTGGTTTAGAATGCCTTATTCCTAGATCTAATTGGTTTATAAACACAAAATTATTTCTATTTAGTTTAACATTACAAGAAAACCAAATACACTTAACAAACAAGTCGGCCAAGGTTGAACCAAGCTGGCCGATCTTCCTTCTTTTTCGGCTTGTAAGGACCTTGTTTGACCTTCTCCATATTGGGCTCGGTCATCACTAGCCCCAGCATGTCCATTATGGTTTCCTGGTCGTAGGATAAGAACAAAAACCCTATACCTTCAAATGGCTCTAATACCACTGGTGCGGCCTTGGATAGGAAGATCTCTTCCCAATATCACATGAATGTATGATGGGTGGATCCAAGAGCGTATTGGCTCTTGAATGGTGGATGTTATTAACAATAAGGCTACAAAATACCCTAAATTTGTTCGAGCCAAGCACCTACGAGTGCCCCTCACTTAGCAGGTCTTGACACCTATGAACATTCCTCTTCTGTGTTTAGGTTTTGTTCATAAAGAAGTAAAAGAACAAGAATACAAGTCTCTTAAAAGAGACACAATTTTAAAGCTCTAAAGCTTTGTTTTTACTAAAACAGTGGTTAAATTTTACATGGTGGCTCGTATATAACTTAAAAAAAAAGAAAGCCAAACCGAAATCTTCAGCTAAAACTATAGTCCTAAACAATCTTGTTTTGTGAGAACCAAATCCTAATTCCACTCGGTTTATAAAACCTTTATTCCTAGTTCTAATTGGTTTATAAACACCAAACCCATTTCTAGTTAGTTTAATATCATAATAAAATCAAATGCACTTAATATAAACCAGCCGGACAAGGTTGAACCAAGCTGGACGATCTTTCTTCTTTTTGGGCTGTAAAGCCATTGTTTGGTCTTATCCGTATTGGGCTAGATTACTAACTCCAGAATGTCTATTATGTTTTCGAAATTCATTTGATCGATGGAAAAGTCCTCCTTGGCCCAAACTAATCTCTGATCCATTGAATTCTTTGGTAAGCTCAATCTCCGACCAAACTCTTTTTTTTGCTTGCTAGCTAATCTTTTATCATGGTCAAGCATCTCCAAGGCCGCATCAAGAGTTCACACTCTCTCTCGATGCAACACTTCATGGATCAGGTCAAGAAGCTCTTCAAAAGGTCCACTAAGCTGCTCCATGATCAGTAGCCTAGCGGGTCCATACATTGGCTTCCAACACTTGAGTTTGAAATTTATCCAGGTCGCACCAGGTTTTTTCTATTCTTTCTCAGTTGAAGAAACTCTCTGAAATGGCAGTCAAAATCATCATGACTTCTATGTTCACTTATGTAATTTCAGTGGATACTTTGGATCGTATCAAGTGATGGTTTGACCAAAATATCATCTCCCTATCCCTCTATCTAGGTATTATTTCTATACTTCTAAGATGAGCATAAAATAATTACAGCCTGCTTCTGAGCCAGGTTTGTCATAAGCTAATAGTTGCATCATCACTTAAGTTTGGCAGGCCGCCTGAATTTGATTTTCTCGGTGATCCCTTGCTTGGTTTGGTTTTTGGCCTCAAATTTTGTTATCCCTAAGCGGGTGTTCAAAATGATTAACATTCTAAGGAGCTCGTTTCTTTGGCATAGTTGTATTGATTTGGGGCTAAGATAGCTCGAGAAAAGTTGTGTTATCCCAAGTTTAGTGGATTCCTCTTGTTTTCCATCCTTCATTGTCTTCTTTGGGTTTTTCTAGACATGGACCAAATCCTTTGAAATTATAGCGATTTGGTAAGCGCTAGTAAATAAAGTTAGGAAGAAGATAATTAACGGATTTTATGAGGGTTTTTCTTGTACCTCATGTCTTGGTCTACGAAACTATGGCTCGAATTTGGGAAAACATTTAACTTCTCTTCTAGTCAGGGATTTGAAATCCAGTTTATGTTCGTCTTGTTCGCTCATTTAATCATCGATCTTTCATCATGATGTGACTATTCCATTGTTATTGTCTCTTTTCTTTTCCTCTTTTTTTTTATTTTTTTATTTTTACACATTTTTGTACTGTACTTTAGTTTTTAATATGAAAACTTTTAATATATATATGTATATATACTTCCTAAATTATTGCATAATCATGAAAATAATTGTAATTGTATCATAAAAATTGTTGAATATTATGTTGAATAAATCTTTAAAAAAATTGTATGTGAATTCTACTAAAAAGTCATTATCGGCATTTTTTCCTAAAATATAAAATTTTAAGTTTAATATATTTAACTTTGTGTGTTTTCAACATATTTAGATTGTGGATCTATCAGGTGAATTTTATTTGTTTAAAGACTAACTTTTTAGGAACTGTACCAATATCTCACATAATTATTTGATTCAAATATTAACAAAAGAAGAGATAACAAGCATAATTTAATTTTTTTAACTTACGTAAAAAGTGGGTAAAATTTTATCTTAAGAAAGATAAGCTAAAAAAAAACATAAAAAGCCGAAAATACCATAAATTTAACCTAGATGAAATATAAATAATTAGAATAGCTAACATAGTGAGAGTAATAAGAGTTCATAAATTTAGCAGTATCGTATTTATATGTGGATAGAGAGAAGTGAGTTGTTGACAAAAGAAAGAAGAAAAAAGTGAGTTCGAATCAACCCGGGGTTAGCCTAGTGGGTTCGCATAAGTTTAGGTCCTTAGATTCGATTCTTGTTGAGAGGGGATTAAGCATTTGGTTTTTGTTCTTAGTCTCCAAAATTAGTCGGATTTTTACCATCCGGAAGACCTGGATCATAAGAAAAAAAAAGAAAGATTCAAGAAACTGCATAAAGAAATGATAATATTTTAGTATTATAGCAATATTGCTAACAATACCCTGACTCTTTGGTCGCACGGGTATTAAGAGGGAGATATTTCAAGCTGAGTTCGCCTTTGAGGATAAACACAACAAATAATCCATCATATGTGTGGACCAGCATTTCTACAGCTAGGAAGCTCTTGCTTCTGGGGATTAGGCAAAAAGTTCACTCTGGTTTTGAAATTAAGGTGTGGGAAGACCCGTGGATCCCAACAATTCCAGCGAGACCAGCACGGCCTATAGCTCCAGTTTTACATCCTAACATGAGAGTAAGCGATCTCATTAACGGAGTATCAAAAGAATGGGATGTAGGATTATTGGAGAGCTATATAGAGCACGAAGACATACCCACAATTATGAGCACGGCAACTAGTACCTCTCATAGACGAGACACATTCGTTGGGACTATACAAAGAATGGACAATATCTTGTTAAATCAGGATATTGGGTGGCTAGAAATTTATTGAGGAGGATGAAGATAGAGAACTTTTGGAGCCTAGCATAACGAAGCTACAAGCCTTCGCTTGGAAAATAAAGGCGCCTCAAAAGATCTGTCATCTTATATGGCAGTTGATAACAGGACAAGTAGCAGTTACAAGAAACCTCATACGTCGGAATATGAGATGTGATAACTATTGCCCACGATGTGGTGAAGAAGAAGAGTCAGTGACACCGCTATCTTTGAATGTCCGCCACTTTACAAGCATGGTACTGTCAAAAACTCCAACAAGTCCAAATATTTTCCCACGGCCTAGTCTATACGCAAATATGGATTATCTTTTTTGGAGGAAGAATGTCATCGTTGAGCCTGAATTAGATCGGGATCCTTATCCTTGGATAATTTGGTATATTTGGAAGGCAAGAAATGATAAGCTATTTAGAGGGATTGACAGAGACCCAATGGAGCTAGTTCGGTATGCAGAGAGTGAATGTCAGGCCTGGTTCAAAGCAAATGAAAGGATCCCGTCGGCTCCGAGTGATCCGGGTATAGTGGAACCTCAAGTCTTAAGCTTGAGGAATATATGTCTGTTGGATGGATCATGGATAGAGATGACACGATTCAGTGGAAGCGGCTGGGTTTGGTTAGATAGGCTCGGAAAGGTTCAACTAATGGGAACGCGAAATTACATTCGAAAGGAATCTGCTCTTCATTCTGAACTAGAAGCATTGAGGTGGGAGATGGAGAGCATGCTCCAGCACTCGACGTGCCAGAATTTTGGAACAGACTGCAAGGATTTGATTGCGATGATGAGGGAGCCCCATGCTTGGCCAAAGTTTGCAACAGAGCTGGAGAGGATAGAAACCCTGAAGATTTGCTTCCCAGACTTCAAACTCACTTATGTTCCTCGGGATCAAAATCGGATATCGGACTCTTTAGCTAGAACTGCAAGATCTTTTCATAGAGCTCTCTTTTTTATTGGTTGTTCTATTCCGGTCTGGTTACCCAGACCACCTCTAGTTTGAGTAATAGAATGGCCGTTTGATTTGATGTCAAAAAAAAAAAAAAAAAAAAGCAATATTGCTAACAATTTGATCAGCCAGTACGCATTATAAATTAAAGTAGGTCCAACCCATGATTTTGGCGAGCCAAATCTCAATGAACGAAGATAAATATATATAAAAAATTGTAAATGCGTAATATCTTTAATTACTGTTAATCTAGTAATTCTTTCCAAACAACTAAGACTTATTTTGTTCAAACATAAAGGAGAAATAGAATAGTAATTATCATTCAAATATTCAATATAACATCTCAGTTTATAGTACATAATGAAAAAATTCATACAATTGATTTGATTACTTATATTATCAAGGTGTGCATATCATTTCGAGCAAGCATCCAGAAAGAACTATAGAGTCAAACATGCTTAAAATAAAATGTTAAAAGAATGGGTGACCTATGGAAAAATGATTCGCGATACTGTGAGAGTGAAGTCAAAATAAAAGGAAAGATCATGTGGTATTGAAGGGTCAATAAACAACTATTCCGAACATCTAAAAACTAATGCATCTCCCATCACACAAAATGGAGTCCACAAGCTGAGTGAGCGGATATGGAAGGTTCATTAGCCATAGATGGTTAAGACATTATGAGTGTAACACCCATCTCATCCTGATGAATCCTTGATCTGGATGAGTCCTTGGTGCTCTTGAGGATCAGTTGTTTGGATCAATTCTGCAGGCTACTAGCACTGAACAAAAGGTGAAGGAATGGTCAAAGGTTTGAGATGATCTTCGGTGCAAGATCTATGGAATGATCAAACACTTGTTTGGTGTCTAGGATCGTGACAAGCGGCCCCACATTGTTGATTTTAGATGAATTGCTTATGGAGATTGCTCCTAAGCAGTCGATGTTCATAGATGAACAAAGGAATCAAAGTTTTTCAGAGAATTTTTTAACAAAAAGGTGATTGATTTTATTCAGAAACGTACAAGAGTTTATGTAGAAAGAAAGATTGCAAACACACTTACAAATTGTGTAACTAGGAAAATACTTAACTAAAAACTAGGTGACCTTGAAGACTGAACAATTGAAGAGAAAATCTGGCTGTTTGTCTTGACCAAGGACTTCCTCTTTACTTGAATCAAATCGAACCAAGTAAACAATTTCTTCTTTAATTTTCTTGGACTTTGATCTCGTGATTATCTCATTAGAAAGAGAGAACGGGTCTTCAGATTGAGTAATGAACTTCTTTTGGGTGAAAAAGTCTTCACTTGTCTAAAATCTAAACCAGCCTTAACTACATCCTTTCGAGCAACTTTGACATGTTCTTCAGAATCACTTAGAGTGAGAAATAAGTTCATCATGCTCCATTCTAGTCTCTGGATCATATTTTCCTTCTTCAAGCTCTCCATTCACCCTCTCGATTTCATCTATGTCTTATGGTTCAACCATGATTGCATCACATTCTCTCTCGAGAAGGACATTACGTATACTAAAATATCGCATGAAACCGAATTATTCAAAACCTAAATTAAATATCAACGTATTTAATAAAATAAAAATGGGATAAAACATTTTTAAAATTTTACAACCAAAATAAACTCATGTAAAATTCATGTAAAACTAAAAAGGACAATTATTCCAAGATACCAAACAATTCAGATATCTAACTACTCGTCATGTTCACTGCAAGAGGAAAAAGTGGGTAAATAACATGGGAGTCATTCAGTTTGGATGGAACGCTAAATATGCAAGTCCAACCCATATAGCTCTGAAACCCGATAATGTAATCACGATAAGATAAAACCCGGCGTCTAATGCGCCACACAAAACAATAAATGTGGTGATAGTACACAATGGCTATGAATGGTGACCAAGGAATGAAAAGGAATAATGCATTCCTTAATATTTCTAATAAATTTTACCATTCATAAGGAATAGTTATTCCTTTTTATTCCTTCTCATTCTTTTTATTGTAGAGAATTGAAGAACAAATTTGTTCCTCACTAAATATGATATGGAATAACTATTCCTCATCATTTCCATAAATTTATTCCCACCAATTTTTTTCCTATTTGTTCCTAGTGTTCCCGCAATAGTTACCAGTTAGACCCAATATATTCTATGCACTCATCATTCTTTTTATACATCTATAAAAAAAGTTATTTATATATAAAATAGGGTATCTCTCAGTCAGCCCATGTGCCTTATTCGACGCTTCTCTCCCAACAATACAGGGTGTGCCTTAGTCTTCGTCTCACCCAACAACATAGGGTGCCTCTGTCAGAACATCTCACCCAATGTGCCTCAGTCGGCATCTCACCCAACAACACATGGTGTACCTCAGTCAATGCGTCATCCAACAACACATGGTGTGCCTCAGTCGGTGTCTCACTCTACACAGAGCAGAGAGAGGCTAGAAGGGCGACGAGTCCAAGTTATAAGATAGACGAGACCAAGCTAGAAGGGTGACAAGGAGTAGAGAGAGGCTAGAAGGGCGACGAAGCCAAGCTAGAAAGGCGACGAGGCCAAGCTAGAAGGGCGACGAGGAACCTTGATAGGAGACAAGGAAGAGTGAGGAAGCTTGAAGGGCGATGAGTCAAGAAGAGGAGAGAGGGAAGTGGGTCCCATGAGTAGAGAGGGCGTTATCATGTTCTCATTTCCTCCAATGATTGCTTCGTATATTTTCGGGACTATTTCATTCGTTTTACGCAACTTTTTTTGCAAAGATTTTTCAAAAGTTATTTTGCGAAAGATTATCTCTTAAATTTTCTTATAAAGTTCTTCCGCGAAAACTTTCCAACTTACATTTTATATAAGATTGTTTCTTAAAACCTGTCATTTCTCGCAAAAACCTTCTGCAAGAACGTGTTTCTGTCTTTTCATGTTTGGATAGAAACTCTATTCTTGTCCATGATGAAATATACGAAGTTTGTTCTTGTATTCTTATTTAAGCATGCTCGGCTTAGCAGTGTAATTTCTTTGACATTTCCGGCTCATATTTTCTGAAAGCATAATTTCTCGGAAAATTTTAGCTATTGATTTCATTGTGATCGATTTTGACCCCAACATAGAAGTAAGAGAATAAACAGAGAGAGAGAGCTTTCATTATGTGTGCTTTTGTTGTTGAGAATTGACGTACAGTGTGATGTAGTGTTTGACAAAGTGTGCCTTTGTTCAGAGCTTGTGTTGATCAAGCGTGTTATGAAGTTAGTTTTGATGTTGTGTGTGGTGGATCTGTCCATTGTGGTTATAAATCGTGGCCTTTTTTGGACGTACCTGTTGGTATAATTGGTGTGTATTAGGTGTAAATATACTCTGTGTTGGAGCATGAATTATCATATAAATTCGGCATAGTAAAGGCCTAATCAAAACGGAAAAGAATGGCACTAAAGACATGATCCATCGGTGAAGTCCATCTATTCTGGCCAAAAGGGCTACCTTGAAGCCCGAGGTAGCATGTTCCGATTCTACGAATAATAACTAAGACCCGGTCACCTTGCGGTCAATGGGTTGATTAACAGACAGAGATCTCTGGAGCAAGGCACAGAACGAATAAAAGATCAAGATCTTCTAGATACGCGGAGTAGTTGGAACGAGCTGAGGAGTATAAAAGACAAGGCCAATATCATTATTGATAGTCTCTTTTTGACTTACTCGCCTTAGACCTATATTACTCTCTTCCGAGTTGTGTTATCTTGTGCTTTGTTCTTTGTATTCATCATATTCATTGTCAATAAAATTAAGTCCAGTTCGAGAAAACTATATTAGAGATCTACTCATAGAGACGTTTCTCACCGTTTCCCTAAACTTTATTCTATTCATATTAAAGTTCTGATTGCAAGTCTTAGCTCCCACAATTTGGTGTCGTCTGTGGGGAGAATATAAAAAGCCATATCTAACTCAAGAGTCTGATCAATGATCAGCCAGACCAAAATGAACCCCATAACCAGTGAATCCAACAAAAACGACGCACCAGTCCAAATCGAAAATGTCCTCCCGGCTCAGTAAAGCAACAGCCACCGGGGAAACCAGAAACACTTCAGAGAACTCGTCGGCGTTGAGTGAGATAAATCTACCCGCAATCCCTTCGAGAAGCATTCCCACCAAATGAACTAGCTCATGGGTATGAATCCGGAGGAACACATTGTCTGTTTCCGGAGCCAGGATGAGTCAACGACAAATTTCTTTGTACCGCCATTAACGAAGAATCTAACTGAAATTCAAAGGATGCTCTCCACACTTGTGGATCAAACACTTCGGATCAAGGCAACTGACCAAGCTCTTGAGTGTTGCCTCGAGAGACAAGAGCATCTCCTAGATGCCTCACAGCATCAGAGTGAGATAGTTAATGAAGCAAGTCGACTGGCTGACCCTAATCCGCCGTTAGACAACACCTTGACTTCTCATCCCCAACACTGCAACCAAGATGTAATGTTGCTGCATCCGAAGCGATTGCATCCTACATCAGTAGACTTTGTAGACCTCCCTCCATTTGTGACTCCCACGCGGACCATCCTGGCATTCATATTCGTTAATCACAACGAGCGATCTCCACCTCCACCACCGGGTTGCAAACCGACGAGACGACAATGATTCTAAGCATCAGAATTCGCGTTAAAATCACATTTTTCGTGACCAAACCGAGCTCGAGCATTCAATGCTTACGATGATCACCTTTAAGTAAATCACAAGGATACAAAAAACATAGCTCCACTCAACGTCCGAGAACTTCCAAATCCATTGCCACATATTAATGAACATGGATCAATCAACCTTGAGTCTTTTCAGAGATATGTCGAGCAAACCTACATGAATTTAATACAGCTGAATTTGAGGGTCCATATGACCACTAGTAAAGCATCCGACATAGATAGTGTATGGAAAGGACGTGTCGAACTCCATTTACAAATCAGATTGCCAAATCACGCCTCAGAAACATTGGAAAAATCAAATTTCCAGAATTTTAAAGGAGATCTGAACCTAATACTCATATACGTGCCTTAGGCTCGCGGTAGCCCAATCTCGCCTCAACGACTGGTAAAAGGAAGTAGGTTACAATAGAATTTTTGAATAAAATCTCACAGGATCCGCACTCGAATGATTCGCACGATTCGAAGGAAATTTCATAGAAAATTTCACTTGCTAGCAATTGCCTTCCTGACACAGTACTATGTCTTCATAGGAGAGAAAGTGTCGGAAGGAGCTCGTTTCTCACTAAAACAAGGGAAAAATAGGACACTTCGATCCTACATGGACAAGTTCAAAGAAGTAAAATATCGAATCATGAAGCTAAACGATTTTACGTCCCTAACAGCTAAGCAAAAGGTGTGATTATTTTTCAGAGAGTGGGCTGATGGACCTTGCCGCCACGTCCACCGCGTCCAATGACCACGCCAAGCTCGTCACCACCGTTAACCGCCCTAGGTAACCGCCGGACACCACATGCATTTTAAGTTTAGTTTCGGCAATTTAGTAAATCTACCATAACTATCTAACCGTTGTGAATCTCATGCATTCAAGGCCGACATTGTGTTCCTCTCGTCGAGACAAAGCCGTAGCCGTCAACCGTGCGTAATCGGAGTCTGGAAGAAGCCGCACGCGCCTCCAAAAGTTTTGTCGTCTTCGCGCATGTCGTTCACGCACCGCCGTCAGAAATCGTCTCTGCCACCGTCCTCTGCCGCAGCGCCGCCGTCCTCTGCCGTCGCCACCGGTGACTTTCCTGGTAAGCCGCCACCGGTGACTTTCCTGGTAAGCCGCCACCGGTGACGTTGTTGGTGACTGTGCCAACTCGGTGACTCGGTCAACTGGTTAGATTGATTGGTTTGACTGGTTTAAATAAATTACGATTCGGGTAGGGTGAACCGGTTGGTTAGAATTGATTAGATTATTGTTAGGTTAAACCGGTTGATTTAATTAATTTAATTTTGGTTAGGGTAAACCGGTTGGTTAAGTCAAAATGATTTCTGGTCAAGGTTTGACCGGGTTGACCTTTGACCAGCGGGTTAACTTTTCCGTAGACTTTGACTAGACCCGTTTTTAGCCGTACGAAGGGTGTTCTGACTCAGATTTTCGTCTTGATTTCAGATTTGGAGTCTATTGAGCATCTGGAGTTCATAGACATTACTTTTCCATATTGCTAAGTTGAGGGCTACTCCGTTTAAATCCCAAATTAGTTTAGTTTTGCTATTATGGAAAGTTTAGTTTCGAAACATGTTCAGTCTCTTTGAATCGAGTCTGTTTGAGAGTTTTATTTTTTTTTATTTTTTTATTGACTGTTTAACCGGAAATAGGATAATAGAGGATTCAACGGTTGATTGAAATGATTTATGTAAAGAATTGTTATATATATATATATATATATATATATATATGTGAGTCCATGTGTGCGGTTTGCGGGGGTACAGAGACATTTGTACTGTCGACGCCTTGTTGTGGAGATTGCAGGTGTACATGACTATAGAGTTATATATGTATATCATTATGAGGAGAATGCGGGGTGCAGATAGAGTATCTGTGTACTATCATCTCATTGGTTGTAGTTGTCTAGTGCACTAGACATATATTGATTGTTGTGTGTGGTGTAATAGACACAATGTTTGTTTCATGCTAGAGCTAGGCCTACATAGCCGTAGTACTTTGTACTGATTCTGTGGTTTGTGGATTAGCATTACATACCTCACTGAGCGACTCCCATGTTGGTAACCCCTCCTTTTTCCCTCATTCAGGTGAGACCGACGAGGAGGAGTGATCATATCGGACCGGTGTTGCCATTTGGGATTTTATGCTTATAGGCCTTTGGGCCTTTTATCGTTTATGTTATTTCCTATTTTCAGACTTTTGGTTTATGTTGTTATGGATATTTGCGGATTTGACTTTATGGTATTGTATTTGGCTTTTATGATATGATGTGGAGTTTATTATTTCAATTATTATTTTATTTTGAATTATTTTTATTATGTTTCGAAAGTGTGGGTGCCACAACAAGCAAGACCCGTCGGTATCCAGCCCTCGTAAACGCATTACTAGGTTGAACAGTCCATCATCCAGTGAACAAAATTACGCCATTGATGGCTCACGCGACCCAAGGAGTGAGAATTTCATTCCGGAAAAGTTTTGAAAATTCCATAAGAAGAAGGGGCTTTCTAAAAGAGAATATTGAACTCGGCTATTAGCGAAGCAAGCATAGGATCAAAAATCTGGGAAGTGCAAAGAATAGAAATTTCTCCCCCTCCAAAGGAGAATGCCAAAGCAAACTCCTCGAATAAATAATGATCAGAAGAAGAAGAGTCCCCCGGTGCCTAGAGTACCATTAGGAGGTATACCCTTACTTGAGAAGATCGAGTACCGACTGCAGTTTATCGGTGATTCCTTCATCGGATTAGGCCACACGCCACTCAAATCAAACTACTAGAAGACTACATGCCTTCAAGGCCCTGCGCCAAGAATCTGATCTCGTCATTTACTGAAATGCGAGAATAGGATCATGAATCCTTTGAGATCAATTGTTCTCATTAGGCTCCGAATCCAGAAACGCTTGTAAAACAGCAACCATGCTTCGACTAGTTATGACTAGATCTTTACTTCCGGGTTCATAGGCGGTCCAGGACAGAACACCCGGGAAAAGCACTAAAGAAGCGATGTATTCGCTCATTGATAGACTTGCTAAGAAAGAACGACTCTAGTCGACCGAAGTGCACAAATTACATCCCAAATTCACCCATGATATCGAAAGATAAGGGGCAAACTGTTGACAGTAAATAATCCAGGAATATATTACTCCTGCTTTTGAGCAAGAAGCCGACCTTCAATCCCTGCGTAGAGAAATCCTAGCTTAGACCCGGCTACATCCATGTCTCCGGATAAAATGGAAAACTTTTATTAAAAGGGGATTCTTCCATTTTTTTAATATGAAAGTCTTTGACCTAGTTTTCAACTATGAACGACCTAATATAAAGGGGACCCAAATCCTAAAACAAGAGATCGACTATTCTATACTATAAACTAGAGTTAGGCGATCAGAACTAGAGTTCATACACCAAGTGTTGTAGTTATGGTTCTAAAGATCAATAAAACACTACTTTTGATCTCTCTTCATAGTTTTTATTTGCCTACTTCAAGTTTCCCTAATACCAACAAAATACCTGCATGACATTACCCTAACACCAAGCATGAGGGAAATGGAAGAGATAGATCAACCATTTTAGTATCAATAGTTTCCTTCACCATCGAGGAAGCAGTATCCCGAGAAATAATACGTCGGGGTAGACGGAGAACCAATAGCAACAGTTGACAAAGGAAAGAAGTTATCAAGCTCTAGAGATGGATCTAGAGGGTTCGGCAGCAGAGCCAAAGGGCGAAACAAACTTCCAGTAATAGGCAGAGGCGGACCTAGCTAGGGAATAGTGTGTCACATAACACATGTTAAATATATATCTCTGGTGTTTTAGCTATATACTGTGTTGATTCGGTAGTTCGGTTGGTTAGTTTCCTCTCCTATTGACCCACATTTTCTCTGGTTCAAATCTTTTAAACACCATTTTTTGACTATTTTTTAAGTATACTTTAGAAGTGGACCAAAGCCCAATTTCTGACCCTCCTAAAATTTGAAGCTGATTCTGCCACTGAGTAATGGTGATTGATGGTGAAGAGAGGAAATCACCTTCTAAAAATCACTTGTAAGTTTTCATTGGAAACTGTAGCAGAGAGAAATTTCCAAGAATTCTTAGTAAAAACAGATTTGCAGCATAAAAAGAAGAAGATACAGAGCAACAGCCGCTAGTCGTACGGCAAGAAAGTTTACAGAGAACTGACGTGGTGATATTACTCGCTGCCTTATGCAATTTAACTTTCAACACAGACAAAAATTGTTCTACCGCATAACACCATTGATCAGCTCCACCTCACCGCAGTGAATCTCAGAAAAAAGTTTTCTCATTTGTCTATTCAGCCAGGCGAGCGAGTTTAGAATAAAAGAAGTATCTAAGCCAGTTCGGATCCCTCAATACGGGACAACTTAATTAGAATCCTTCATTTGTGCACATGCATATATTGTTTCATTTTTTTTCTTACATTAGTCTTTAGCTGTATTGCTACGATTTTGCACATTATTATCGTAATTTTAAATTAGCAATTGGGCATAGTGGGAGATTGGTAGGTGATTTGCAGGAAGTTAAGAGTCTTTACATGGTAAATCGTTAGCTTATCTGTCATTTGACTCTTACAAACAAGATCGATTTGGTCTCAGATATATGTCTGCCAATTTTATAAATATATATAATATACAGTTACTCATACATGCACGCCTAGTTTACATATAAGAAAACCAAATGCGCAAGCTGTATCCAAATGATTCAAACTAGGTGACAATATAATATATCCCTAAATCATCAATATTACTAGTGCATATATACGTACACGTCAATCGAGCAAATCGCAAATCAAACATGCTAGATTTGTGAAAACCAAAATATTGTGGCCGGATATATATAAAAATTCATGTAAATCCATGCCATTAAGCTTGATCCTATATGATTTGGGGTTGATAAAAAAAAAGGTTTGGGGTCTTTTCACGTCCACGGCAGATAATTAGTCGTCTTCATGATCTATAAAACAATTCAGCTATGATGCAAAAGTTGGAGAAAACTTTTCTTTTCTTTTTTTTTTTAAAGTTGGAGAAAACTTAATGTCCACCACAGGAATGTCCAAATATTTTAGACGTTATTTACACATATTATATGAGATTGATCTAACTAAGTGGTTAGAAAAAAAAACCAAAAAAAAAAAATAATAAACTTTCGCTAGCAAAACTTTGAATACTAAGAACTTCCGTTGATTTTTTTTTCAGACGGAAGTTAACAGTTGATTCCTATGATGCTTAATTAGTTTCAGCGAATCGAATTGAATCATATATCCATTTATCATTTTATAAAGAGTATATATCCACATTATATAATTAAGAAATTATGAAATCAAAAATATTTATGTATTGTATTTTTTGTGATCATGGATGTATCGTCGTGGTAGTTATAAATTTTCAACGAAAGAAAGTTATCATTATGATAGTTTTTCAAAGAAAATGCACCAAAAGCTATTAAAACGGTTTCAGTAATAATAAAATAAGGTTTTTGGTTGGAAAATATTTGTCGTTGCGGTGAAGAGTTTATCATTCCTATTGTTGTCAATCAATAAAATGGTAAACCAAAATCAGAACGGGAACAAAACAGTGCAAAACGATGCTTTGAAGTTGTACTGACACCATCATTGTTATCTGTTACTACTTTTTTTTTTTTTTGTAACGTATCTGTTACTACTTTCTCTTAGTTCATTTAACTATTTGCAATGGGATCAAGAATTTTCCTTAAAATCAGAGTATTGCCCTTTAAGGAGGAAGTGCATAAAAGGTGGCGAACGACAAAAAAGAAGCAAAACGGTGAATAACGCGTCTTCTATATAGACCAGATGTTCATATAGAATGTCATCATGTTTGGACCACTCTGCTTACTTTGATTTGATCAAACAAAACAAACGACAAAATATATAAATCAAATTGATCCCCAACGAAAAGATCATCTAACATTTTTCACCAAAAGATATATATTTTTGTTCTCAGAGATGAAAAAACAACAAACTATTTAATTATTTACATTAGATTTTTTTTATAATAATAATTTGAAGAGTAGGTGAGACCAGAAAACTTAGTACCGTTCGCCACCAGCCTCACTTCTCATAGGCGAGTTCAATCCGTTTCTCAAAGTTGTCCGGTGGTTTCCTCCGCCGGGAGACTTAGCTGTTGGAGACTTAGTCCTCGGAGAGTTAGCCGTTGGCGATGATCGATGATGATTACTTTCTCGATGATGATGACTCTTACGAGGCTTATTATTTTCCCTAACACGACCTTCGTCTTCTCTATTATCGGAAACTGACTTCTCGGGAGTGTTCGGCACCGTGTAAGTGAATGTCCCCATGGGAATATCATTATAGTCCTTAAGATCGTTGAGGATAGAGACGACTGTGCTCATACAAGGCCGGTTCTTGGGTCGATGGCTTAAGCATAGGTAAGCCAAAGCTGCTGCTTTCTTTGCACCTGTCTCTGAGTATTGTCCTTCAAGCCTCGGGTCCATGATCCTATCAAGTTTTCGAGCGTCCTTGAGCATTGGACGAGCCCAGTCCACGAGGTTTTGTTCCCTTGAAGATCTTTTCTTGTCTACTGATCTCCTTCCGGTCAAAAGCTCGAGTAACACAACTCCGAAGCTGTACACGTCACTCCTCGCTGTTAGATGACCGGTCATGATGTATTCAGGTGCTGCGTAGCCTTGCGTGCCCATCACGCGCGTTGAAACGTGCGTGTCGTCTCCTTCTGGTCCGTCTTTGGCTAATCCAAAGTCAGAGAGTTTAGCTGTGTAATCCTGAAAATAAAAACGATTTGAGATTAGAAAGAGTTTGAAACTCAGAAGTTATAAAACTTATTGCTTACCGAATCTAATAAGATATTGGAAGCTTTGAAATCCCGATATATTACAGGATTTTCTGCTTCGTGAAGAAACTGAAGACCCGTTGCAGCTCCATGAGCGATCTTCATCCTCGTTGACCATGGAAGCGACGCTGAATATCCTGTAAATTTGGATTTAAAATATCATCTCAGTTTAGAAACTTTCTTGTCTGAATTTGGTCGTAGTTAATAAACAAGAAACATAGAGAAAGAAACTTACTTCTGAAAAGTTGATTCTCTAAGCTTCCACGAGGCATAAACTCGTAAACAAGAGTCCTATGTTCTTCCTCGCAGCAATAGCCAATCAGTTTCACAAGATTTTTGTGTTTTAGTTGTCCGAGAAACATGACTTCTGTCTGAAAACCATCAAAACAAAAAAAAGATTAAAAGCCAGAACGAGTTAAGAAGGTTAATTAATTAGGGGAAACTGAAATGGAATGAAATTACGAACCAGCCATTCACGGTGACCTTGAAGACCTTCAAGATCGAGCAATTTAACAGCGACAGGCTGAGCTTTAAGACCAGGACGAAGCTTATCATCGACAAATCCTTTATGAACAGGACCAAACCCTCCTTCACCGAGGAAGTTGGTTGAGGAAAAACATTGTGTAATGACTTTTAGCTCGCTGAGCGTGAATTTGTGAAGATCTGATCCAGCGAGAGATATCGATAGGTCTTCTGATAAAGTGTTGGAACTCGGGTTGCTCAAATCAAGAACCGATAGTCTCTGAAACGAGCTCTGTTTCTTGATGACGTCATCTTTTCTCTTGGGTTTCTCTGGAGGATCCATTGTGATATCTGGATCTCCTAAACAGCTAGCGACTAATGATCTCCAAGAGATTTTCTTCTTCACCGCCATTTTTGATTGTTTTGTTTTTCTTTCGTGTGGTCTGTCTTCTGTCTTGTTTTGGGTTTGGAATATTGGAGGAGGCTTTTAAAGGTCACGAGGAGAGAGAAAAAGAAAGACTTTTGGTTAATTATCGGATTAAAATGTTCAATTCAAATCCATCAACAACTACTACTACTCTTTTTCAATTTTTAGGGGTCGCTTTATATTTACTAACCGCGGTTTGACATTGTATACGCTGTCAAAAAACAAAACTTCATTACTTACGCGCAAGTGTTCTTACGCGCAAGTGTTCCTTTTATAATTTCTTGTTTTATAAATCATGAAAAACAATGTATCTTTTCTGATGGTTGATGTCTGAGTTTAATAACCTTAAATAATTACTTTCAAACCCCACAAAGTCACAATTTTTTGCCAGCTAAAAAATTACATACGAAACCTTTTTTTCTAAAGCTGAATAATTATATAATATTACAAACTTTACAATCGACAATTCTACACATTTTATGAAAATTCACTTATGATTGCACTACCATAAGTCATTCTAGAGAATCCATATTTGACAATATTCCTTGCACCATGCTGAAAATCTTTCGTAAACATTATTTACATTTAATTCGCATAATTCATTTTCTCTAGAAATTGAAACCTAAAACCTCCTCTTATAAAATCATAAATGAATTTTTAGTAAAACCATTAGATTAAAAAACTTTCACACATAGAAAACTTAGAACAAGAAATTTCTTTAGCTAAGTTATTTGTTACTAATTTTAAATAAATTTATTTTATTTAAAATAGTTTAATACCATTACAGCACAAAAATATTCAAAAGATAAGAAAAAACAGTACCATGACAATTTTATTTCAATCTGAGATAAATAACTAGATGTTTCCATATTTACACTAACAAGTGGACTTCTAATACATTTTGCGATGACAATTACTATTTGATAATTTAGATAGATTTTCTTCTTTGATTGCACTTTCAAGTTGGTTCAATGTTACCTTCGGTGAAACCACAATAAATAAATTGAAGCAAAAATAAATCATATAGATCCAAAACCCTAAACGGATTAATAGGAAGAAATAGAAAAACCAAAAAAAAAACAAAAATCCCAAAAAAAACTCAATCTAAAACTAAAGAGAAAAACACATGACTAAAAACGAAAACCTTATGTATTCATTGTCAAAAATTGTTGTTGCATCTGATCCGCCGATATTAATCAAAAGACCAAGTTCTGACTCATTGCATTCCATCTCTATGCCTTCCAATAAAGAAGATCCCTAAGTATACCTACATTAAAGAACACCAAACTATCGCAGACCAGCAACCACAACCAACTAAAGATATACTAAAATTAGAGTCAAATCAATAAATAAAGCTTCATCATCACATTGTGTAGATTTTAAAAATCTTATAATAGATTCTTTCGAAAGATAGTAAAAACAAATAAAAGGTACAACACTGAAGTATAAAAGCCATCAAGTATTTTGAGAAAGGAGACGGCTGCGTAAGAAACTAAACTATTTAGACATTGATTACATTCATTCTTACCAAATGTAAACTTGATTGAATAAACATATTTAGCATTGTGGAATGATGTTTATGCAGCACTGGCACCATAGATTATTTCTTACTTGAATCAAAATGCAGATGACAATCATATTATGTCACCGTACATATATTGCGTAACGAGATGACCAGCAACATATGTGGGTCTCTATGTTCTATCGATCATTAGAATCTACTCTCATTTAACGTCGGATGTGTTATTTGGAAATGCTTGAAATACTTATTTAATGACTCTGCAAACATAAAATAGTTGTTTTTTGTGTGTTTATCCTCAGTCACGACTTACTGAAATGACCAAATCAGTCGTTCTTTGATTGTTCAGTTCAAACATACTTATCTGAAGTTTTCTCCAGATATGTAACAAAAGGATTAGTTCACTTTGTGTTATAGGTAACTAAATCAATTATTTTACTCTTTCACCAATAATACTACTATGATTGAATATTATACTCACTCTACTAACATAGTGCAATGTCCTTGTTACACATATGAACTATCAACCTCAATGGTGTTATTCTACTCAACTCCGCCTCATCTGAGTTTTCTCTAATATAACTTATAACGCTCAACCTGCCAATGTTCATGGGCTCACGCCCTCTTTCGACATGTAAGCCCCACCATTGTTTGCGTCCAATACAATATTTTAAAATATTTGAAAATCTTGTTCCCTTGGCCTATGTGCTCCATGTAACATCTCAACACAAAAATCTTTGAAAATCACATTCAAAATTCTAAATAAAAGTCAGACCAATTTTTATCAGATAAGTATAAAGAAATATGTAACTTTATTAATAAATTTTGAGACTATTACTGAAAATTTTGTAGGTTACAATAATAGTGTCTTTACAAAACTATCCAACATTATCCAAGGTTAAAACCTCAATTCTTGATAGTCTTTATTGCATTGCGCTCCGGTCCATACAATAAAACCTAACATGCATCACAACATAAGGCATGAGCATACAAAAATACATAGTGCGAACGCTCAATACCTCCTATATGTAATTCGACAATCATTGCATTCGACTTTAGACATTCAAGTAAACAATTTAACAATCTGTTTTCTCATCATTTCTTACTTAGTCATTTTTCTTACTACTTAGTTGTTTTCTTATTACATAACCATTTTCCTTATCACTAAACCCTTTACACACCTAGAGCCAAAGATCCACCAATCTGAAAGCCCTTCAATTTAAGGTCCACCAATTCAACGATCCACGCGACCCAAAGGTCTATCCTACCAAATGTATATATACTCAATGGCTCTTACGATAGAAGGTTCACTGATCATATGATCCACATAACCAAATGTCAATCCTAGTGACAGTCCAATAACTCAAAGGTTCTTATTATTGAAGGTCTGCCGAACTGACAATCTAAGAATCCCAAAGGTCCATCACCACCCATACCACCATGCCCAAATCAAATATACGACCCAAAGGTCCATCATGGCAGAAGCCAACATACACCCAAAGGTCGATCACGACTGAAGCCAACATACTGCCCCAAGCTGAAACATAACTTCTTATTTGATTTCATTAGTTTATTCTTTTATTTTCTTTAATTAATCTTATTCTTAATATGTTTCCTTAACATTTTTCACTTATTGTGCCAATAAGATGAGTTCTACGTTTTTCACATAGACATGACAATTTAAATATAACATCATCACACACAATGTAACATGATAATAACTAAAATTGCAAAGAACGTTCTTTGATCCCTGAAGTATCACTTCAAAGAATGACGAACAAACTTTCCATAAAATAATTTACTCATTCGCATAATCTTGAACATATGAATGAGAATCGCTAAAACATAAACTAATGGATTTCCGTGAATCAAGTCTTCACCTTAGATGAATCTCCATGATTCAAAGACTCTGGATTTCCTAGCATTTTCTGACAAATAACTTGCTTTCTCCTCCTCTTTTGATCCTTCTTCTCAAATTTTTTTCTCTAGAACTCCATTCTTGTTCTATTCTCTCTACAAACCCTTTAAGAGTCCTACCAGATTTGCAACCCGAGACCCCTTTTTATTGGATTCTTGGACTTTGCTCACTAATTCGGACAATTAATGTTGGATTTCTATTTTTTCTTGGTCAAACCTCACCAGTGGCATGACTCATTTTCTATGATATTTTACTTAAGTTATTCATGTAAATTCGACATTTATTTTATATAATCTCGTAATGATAACTAGTCAAACTCACCTTACTTAAAACCGCATCGTTCCATGATCATTTTACCTTTACTCATCTTAAGGAAATGTTGTTTCAAGCGCTCAAGGAATAACCAACACTTAGTCAAAATTCAGCATCGTCACTGCAAAAGTTTTACGAAAAAGTATTGCAACACTAGAGAAATAATTTCATTTGTAGAAAAATCTCTCATGATCTATTTTCTTTGAAATTAAAAAAAATACTCTGGGAGCGGATCGCTACTCTCTATCTCGTTTGAAGTCCAATGATTTAATTATAATTTCTCAAAAGACTTGTTATTGGCCCTGTATAAACACTACATTACTGTTTTCTGTGTTGGTCTTCACTCACACGGTACCGAAAATGACCAACTTATTGATAGATAAATTATAATTTAATTGATCTAACCAAATAACGCTTAAGTATTTAATTCTCTTAAGATGTGATTAAAAACCTAAGTTCACCTTAAGTATTAGGTAGCCAAATGGATTTTGTTACCCTTTCACCTATATTACCACCACAAATCAGGGATATTATATAGTCTACTGTAACAAAATTTTCACTACAAATTCTGTAAGTTTTAGACAAAAGTTTTCTAGTAAATGTGAGCCTACCTAATTAAAAAAAAAGCAAACAAATTCATAGTCTCGTGATATACCATGGATTTTACCCACTTTTAGCCATGGTATATAGGTGTTTTAGGATAGATTTATTATGTTTTGGAGTCTATTTAGTGTATTTACAGGTTCAGGTGCGTTTTGGAGAACGTTGGTGGTTTTGGAGCCTTTTGGAGCTTTTTGAGTGCAGAACTGCAAAGACGCGTCAGATGTTTATCTATGGATGTAGATCCTCCAGTAGAGATATTGAGTGGATATTTTAACACAATATGGAGCATTGAGTTAGATTTCCAATGCCGCCGGTTTCAGGTCAATCCAACGGTTAGATCTAAAGTTATGCTTATTTTACTAAAGAGTAGTATGTCTGCCTCGCGAGAGGAAGCTGTCGAGGAGATAAAGGAAAATCGATAGATGGTGCACGCTTGGCATAGATCGACGGTGATTCCAGAACGCGGGCTGAGTATATTTTATGACTGATTTAGGCCCATGAGTTACCAGCAATTACCATAATGCCCCTGCACGACCAGAAACTCTATTTTACTGTTTTCTAAGTCATTGTTGACGGCTATGCTTCATACTATTCTATATAGAAAAAGCTTAGGATTGAAGAGAGAGATCTGAACACCTTGAGAGAGGGAAGATCTTGAACTCTCTTTGTTTTCCTTACTTTATTTTGTTCTTCTATTATTTATTCTTTTGCGGTATTATTCAGACCATCATAATGTTTCTTATGAATATGTCTGAGTAGTTCTCTTGTTAGATTTAGGTTTTCAAAGGTTGAATTATGGTTTGCTGAACATGTTGTTAGGGTGATTTAATTAGTTCTTCATATAGTTTTTCTTACTACTAAAATTAGGATTGAAAACCCTAAACTTAGATCTTAGGTTTTATTGATGCAAGTGAGAGTTTAGTCTATTGGCTGAATTGAAACTAGTTGATCTTATTATCTAGATACATACGAGATTTGATCTAGGTGGTTATATATCAAACATGTTCGTAAAGCTTGCTGGAAGGAACATCGATCGAAGGAACAATAGTTGCATCGATCGATATTCTGAAAGGTGTATATCGATGTTCATATAGAACCATCGATCGACACTTTCTCATGATCAATAAACGAGATGTGAGATCAGAGATCCAGTCATTAGATAATCTACACAACAAAAATTGATAGATTATACTTAAGTTTGATTTAGAGAACAATTAATATTATTGAATCCCTGATAACCGAATTAGTTTGCATACTTATCATACCTGAGAATTTACCTGAATCTAGCCATTTTCCTAAATTGCTACAACCTCAAATAAATCAAATGAACAACTACCTTGTTCACTCTGCTATTACTGTCTAAATCATATCTGTCTAGCTTTAATTCAAAAACTACAAATCTATTGTGTAATCCTAGAGTCTCTGTGGATTTAATCCCTAAGTACTACAACTGAACCTCTTATTTGAGAGAGTAAGTTGCTCTAGGGTTAATTTGAGCATATAATTTTGGTTCTAATTTACCAACTATTTGATATTCGTTAGGATCCATTTCAACTCATACAATTTGAACGAGTGACATCACTAAGAATCATGTATGCTGACCTATTTTACTGAAGCATGCACACCATTAATGTTCCAGGAAAGCATGCGACACCTTATCGGACACTCCTACAAGGTGACTCTTCATAAATTAATGTGTTAGCTCTCCTACGAGGTGATTCTTAATATTGAAAAGATGAATTTCTATTCTACATTTTCTTGATATTCTGGCCAAAAACATATATCTTTTAATGTAACTTCTCAAAATCCAAGTCCAAATTTTCCTTTTATTTTGAAGCGAGTCTCTCTATGACTTATTTGAATTAAACACAGAATGTTCTTATCTTTTTCCTACGAAAAAGGATCTTCCCTTCATTAATTTCTCATTAGAAAAAAACCTAACAAAATCTTGTAGAAAACTTGAGCCGTCAAGTACCCGATCCCGAGCCATAACCGCTGATCGCCCCCGTCTCAGATCTGCCGCCGGCGCATGACGCAGATACCGAACACTCCTTGGTCATTGTCCGTTGTTTTTCATCTCGCTCTTTATATATGTTCTCTAGATCTACATGTCCTACAGATCTAAATCTTGTTCATCTTTGATCCAGGTGAGGCAGATTTAAAAGGATGTTCTCTTCTCTTTTTCTATATTGCTTTATGTTAGATTATGATTGGTTACTTTGTTGATTGATGTTAGGTAGTTAGATCAGTGTTGAAAGATGGCTAAGAACATTTGTATTATTTTTTTTTGTCACGAAAGAACATTTGTATTGTTAAAAAATTTAAATGGACTGATTTGTGTTAATGTGATGGATTGCTTGATAATAAAGAATTGTGATCATGAAAAAACTATGATTGATAGATGAATGGTATGAACTGAGTAATGATAATGATTGTTGTTAAGCATGAAACTATGTGTTGTATCTGATTAGTGAGGTCGGGAGATCACAATGAGATGCAGAATCGGGGCATAAGTGACTACGAGCTATATGATAAAGCCAAATGGCCACGAGCGAGTGGTCATGTAAGAAACTGCATGGTGGTCAGTTCCGGTTGGGCCGTAGGGCCATGCGCAAAAATTTCAGACATATGTAGTTGTACAAATGTTTAGTGATAATGTGTAATGACGTGATGATGTCATGGAATGATGAATCGTTATTGAACTGTTTTATTAAATAGTTAGTTCTCATTCTGCATTGAGTCGTGTAGTGGTTCATGTAGGAAGATGGTTTAGAACTGTTTCACTGGATATCTAATTACTTATCTTCTCTTTTCTCTTTATTTTACTTGATTATATAGCATTTTTTGTCATCAACATAAACAGACTTAATTAAGACTCTACAAACCAAACTGATAACTCTTCATCCATATGAATGACGAAAGACGATTTCCTGGCACTTCGCGCAAGACTGTCCACCCTTGTATTATGCATTCAGGGTATATGAATGAGCTCTCAATAATGAAAACTCCCTTGTAGAATCTTGATGTCTTCCAAATAGTTTACAAAACCAGGCCATTTGTCTGGTTCTGAAATCATCTTCACCAATTCAGTCCCTCATACATTTCATTGCCCATATGAGGGCTTCTATCTCCGAGTGTAAAGGTGAAAAACTTGCACTTGTATTTCTTGCTTCCATCAGTCCCTCGAAGCCTTCCAGTGTGCTATACCTACCCTTGGCCGAGTAATTATCTTGATATTTCTATCATCCATCCATAAAAGACCAGCGAACCGAAACTGAAGGTAAACTTGCTCTTTCCGTCTCCCTAGATTGGGTGATTCCTTGTGTGACTGAAGCATGTGCCTCTGTCCAAAGTAATGATTCAGTCTCTGCCAAATTTAAAGTATCTCTAGGCTCTACATTTATATTACTGAAAATCTTGTTATTCCGTCCTTTCCAGATATACCATAAAATATATGCGAATTGATGATCTTTCATGTGCTGGGAAGCCCTCAATACAGATAATCCATATTTGCAAAGAGAAGATGAGAAGGAAAAGTGTCTGGATTTGATGGAATCTTAGAGAGAGTCAAACTTGAACCGTCAGAGGACATTCAAAGAACACATGGTTAATTGATTCCTTGTTGGCTCCACATCTTACACACTAAAATATCACCTTGTATACTTCTCGCACGCAAATGTTTCTTTACCAATATGCATTATGACATTAACTGCCATAAAAATGTTTTATTTTCGGTGGACATCGAATTTTTCAAGAATAAGCCCACTGCCATAAAAATGTTTTATTTTCGGTGGACATTGAATTTTTCAAGAATAAGCCTTTAAGGAAGTGACAGTGGGACTATACACCGATAGCGTTTTTTTTTTCTGTCTGAATATACATTTTCCACCTGATAACCAGATTTCACCATATATTTTTCATTGTTGGTAAAATGCCATCCATCTTTATTAACCATCCGAATTCGACTTAATGGTATACTTTCTATCATCTTCACATTTCTAGATCCACCAAAAACCGAATTACCTGAGAGTTCTATGTTCGTGATGTTATATTGACGAGAGAAATCTTCAAACTAATGAAAAGATATAATGGTTTTTCAGCGTAGATATGTGTGTTTAGTATTCTGTTTACCAGTTTGTCGGAGAAGCTGATGTTACACTTAACTTACCCAGAAATTATCTTCTTTTTTTTTGTGCGAACAGACTTTCATTAAATTGGGTTACATGGCCCAAAGGACTTGTTTTGCAGTTTCGTCGGTCCAAACATTTGCCGATCGTGGGATGAAATTGAAATCAATAACATTAAACGCAGTAGATACATGGTAGATATCATTCAATGCATCGAAGATTTCCAAATTCATCTCTTTCTTGTTGATGATGTTGATGAGCTTTTTAGAATCTGAATGAATCGAGACACAATCGATACCGATGGAGAGGACAAAGGTTATGGCGGATCGAATCGCCAAAGTTTCTGCCATTAAAGGCGATGAGACTGAGGTCTCTGTCGCTGCGTGTGGTGTGGAGGATACCAAATCATCAATGATCCAACCAAGTCCTGCGTTTCCCGTCGAAGGGTTCCACGCCGCATCTGTGAAGATGCTGCATAGATCGGGGTTTCTAGGGCTTGGTTCGGTTCTGATCATCGGTATCATAGATTGCTGGTGTGTAGATGGTTGAGCTAGGATCCATTCCCCAGCTTCAGAGATGGCTTTGAGGACCGTTTCTTCTGGGGTGAAGCTTCGTTTCTCAAAAACCAAGAGATTCCTCGATTTCCAGAAATTATCTATCAAGATATACGAATAAAGTGTTCCAAAATGCTACTGCTTTTTAAGTTTTCAACTTTCGGAGGTTGCTGTAATATTTTTTCCTTTGAGCAAATGTTGCTGTATATTTCTAACCCAACTTTGACATTGTAAATGTTAATTACACATGCACGCGTTCCCTGCGTGTGTCCTTACTTCGTTTAGTTTAAATTATGTTTTCTACAAAATCCAGCAACAAGTTGATCAGTCAGTAGTGGGTGCTTCCAATTCTAGTCTTCTAGATGATGATAGGTTTTGCCCTTTTCTCTAACTAAATTACATATACGTGTTATCATAATTTCTTCCGTTGGACCCCAACAGCTTTAAAACATGTGATTCACAAAATATGACGGCAAAAAATGCTAGAAACAATGATAATTCGGAAAATTGTAGATATTTTGGAAGATTAAGTATAAATTCAAAACACCAAAATAAAGGTACTTTAACTTATTTCTGTTATCGCGACAATGTTACCGGGGTCATCTTTGTGTACTGCGGGGTATGTATTCCAAAGTTGTATCTCTCCTATGTATCCTATAATATTGAAAATTTAATTGTTCCATTAAACATTTAATGATACTTGTTAAAATTTAACTAAGTTGTTTTATCTAGATCTCAATAAAGATAAGTATTTAATGTAAAAGAAATCAAAATATAATAAATCAAAATATATATATTTTTCTCTATGTTCTACGTACATGTAGTAACGTTTGTTCTATGATCTACCTACAACTGGAATATGTCTGCATTCTAATTTTTCTTCTATGATCTTACCTCAGTTAAGTATTGTAACTTTTGTTCTATGTTCTACTTGTCACCGGACTACACTTGCTTTGCTTCTATCCTATCTTTTGCTATATCATCTACTTTGGTTAAAGTATGTGTTTTGCATTGTTCTAACCGTTCCTATATGTTCTATCAAGTTTACATTGATGTTTTCACCTATTTATATACTTTCTGAAACTCCATCTTATTTCTACGTTTTTTTAATAACTGTTCATGTTTAGTTATATATTCTCTTTCCAAACTAGCCTTTAAAATAGCCGTTTGAATTAAAGACTATTTGTTTGTTTGTTTTAGTGTTTCTTCTCACTTTTAAAGTAGGCATAGGGAGTAGGCATGACTATAATGTGCTCATATATGGCTTTAATTTTAATGAAGTCATAATCAGTGGTTAAAATACAATTCAGCAAATCACTCGAAAATTGAAATACAAACAAATAACAATCAAAACATTTGTCGATCTCTATTCTATGAGGTCATGCCAACTGATCCCATCTTTATGAATGATATTCATTTTGACTTTTATTTTTATAATAAACTAAATAAAAAACTTTTACCAAAATTATCCTTATTTAGTAAATATATGTTGCGATAAAAGAAATAACTTCTAGAAAGATGGGATCGTTTATAAACTTATAAGCAGATTCGACATTTTATAGAAGAAATTATCACATTAGTATCAATAAGTTGACTATGGTTCGGTCAAAATTACCAAATGGTTTGGTAATTTAAAACGATTCTAGAAGAATGACACTCACTCTTCTCCTTCTTCTCCAAGCAACATAGTCAACAAATCGTTTGGTCAAAACTACCAAAACAAATGAGAAAACTAGAAATAACATTTCAACAAACACCCAAAAACAAAGATGAAAAAGAGTTGGTTATAAAAAAAAACGATGATAAAGAGAGTTTGGTAGAAATGCAATATAGTATAGATAATAGAGGTTAGACAAATGCGTCTAGCTTCTAGAACACATCATATTTAGATTCCAATAATAATCAGACGAAGAAAAATTAATGGGAACAAGGTGAAGAAGATCTGAACCGCGTTGTCTGAAGACGGCGACTTATTCGTCTCTGAACTAAAATTATATATTTTGAGAGATTCGCTTTGTTTCTGTTTGAGTTGACATTTACTTAGTCCCATAGAGTGGGTCCCGCTTAATTATCTTTGAATTACTCAATTTTAATTTTAACTGGACCTTGATTGCGCGGATGTTTATTTTCAGATGTTTGTTTTCAGTTATATATATATATATTTATTTATTTTAGATCATATATTTTTTAAATGTTAATCATATTTTTAAATGTATAATTCTATAGTTTACGTGTTGTGATTAATCAATTGTTTAAAAATGTCATATAAACTGTCATATATATATTTGTCGCTTCTTATTAAATTTTTTTCATATTGTATTTGTATTCTTTTATTGAACAAATTAATATATGCATTAAAAATATATTAAAAATTATTTTATATTAAATATATGCTCAATTTTAATCCGTCGCCTTCAAAACCGAAATTTCTATTAGCAATATTTTTTACGTTTTTTCATTTCAGATAATATATTATTTTATATACGAAAGTCTAAGATACGTTAATTTTTATACATGTATTATATAGTTTGTGAATGTTAAGTCGTTATGTCATCGTATTATATTTTTAGCATAAATATTTTATATTTAAAGATTTTTTATAAATTTATAAATTTAATGTAACGTTATCATATTTAGTTTAATATAATAATTTCAGTTAATATGAATTATTATTATTATTATAAAATAGATAAAATAAGATAAAACTTTTATTCTTTATTTATAAATGATAAGTGAATATATATTAATGCATAATAATATTTCATAGCTAATTAATTTGAATATTAACATAAAAATTTTGAAAATTAAAAAATTGTAAAAATATTTTTCAACAGATTTGTTAAAAATTATATATATATATATATTATATTAAAATGAAACGTTATCATGATTAAAAGATTTTATATTATTAGCTTTAATGAAATACATGTTAATTATCTTACATGTATTATATAGTTTACTAATGTTAACACGTGTTACCTACATATTATATTTTGAACATAAATAATTAAAAAAATAAATTATACAAATTTAACAATTTAATATAATTTTATTATATGTAGCTCAATATAATAATTTTAAATTAAAATGATTGATTATGATTATATAATAGATAAAATAGGATAGAGTTTATATTTTTAATTTTATAAATATATAATAATATTTCATAACTAATTTCAAAATTAGTGAAGATATTTACATATAATTTTTGAAAATTAAGATCTTGTTAAAATCCTTTAAACAGATTTGTTTGAATTTTTCAAAATGTAGACTATAATTAGAAAGTTTATGAAAACAATATACAAATTTTATTTTTATTTTGTAATAAAACCTTAATTAACATTAATTTATATTACTAATTACAAAATTAATTAATGCATCATTTTATAAAAATATTTAAAAAATTTAATAAGATTTGGTTAGATTTTTTTGTCAACAGAATTAAAAAATAAAAACAATTTTATAGGTGAATTTTTTATATATGTCAATTATTTAAGATGTGATATGCCAAAATATTAGTTAGAAATAAATGAAATAAGATTTTCTAAGAAAAATCCATTTTTTAAAATACCACACATGAATTAAGGTTGTAACTTCTCTTTTAATATATAAGATGTTCTATCATTATTAGTTTTGTAACAACTCGGTTTGATTTTTTTATTTCTTTTAATTATAATCTTGATCTAAACCGGTTTGGTCTAATTTAATTAATAACCATCTTGGACCAACTCAATCGCTTCATCCTTCTTTATTAAATGCAGCCGTAGTATGTATGTATCGATATGTTTATATAATATCTTCCTCATAACTTAAAGAGAAAGGTGTAAACAGCAGCCGCCTCTTCTCCCATTGCTATCCACGATCACCATCTCCATACCTTCTTCTGTTATGCTTGTCCTCGTGTTCATGTAATCATTTTTTTTGCTAAACATGTTCATGTAATCATTGGAGAAGACGAGACGAGATGCAACGTTCACCACCACTCGTGTCCTTTCCTCATTCCTATACTCTTTCTTTTATAATCACTTGTTAGCCTTCATTTTATTGGGTATGTATATTCTGGTGTGTGAAGGAGAAGAGCTTCACCAAGCCATCATACTCATCACTTTCGCTCAACGTATGGGAGGAGCCTTGCCATGCCGTAGTTAATGAAGATCCACCGGAGACGCCGTGTTCACCGGCCATGAAGGCACTGACACAATCCCTTGGTCGTAGGAGATAAGACGTGTTGTTTGAAGGGCCATAGCTTCAGCCTCGTGATGTTACGTACGAGACTGGGTGGTGTTGAGAACGTGATCAAAACACGAGAAGGTTTAGTGTGTTATTATTAATTTCTTATTTTGCAAGGTACTTAACTGAACCCTAGGTTAATTATATTTTAATAATGTCTCGTTGTGTTGACTCTATTCCCTCTCGGTATGGTGTGTTGTTGGTGAGATCGAGATTCATGGTGGAGCCTTAGTTTTCTTGGTGATCAATTATTCCGATCCGTTCCTGATTCTTTGCAAAGGTGAGGGCTATTCTGTTCTGTTTAATCTCGTACTACTTTAGTACTACTAATATGAAACGTTTAGTTTCAAAACATGTTCAGTTTCTGTGAATCGAGTCTCCTTGAGAGTCTTGCATGTTATTTTTTTATGCTTGTTAAACCGGAAATAGAGCGTTAGAAGATTCAACTGTTGATTGAGCTGAGTGATATTAAATGGCGATATATATATGTATGTATTTATAAGTATATGGACTATGTGGAGATTGCGGGGGCCAGAGACGTCTGAGCTAGCGACGCAGGTGTTTCAGTGAATGCGGGGTGCAAAGACGTTTGCATCAACACAGGGTGATGATTGCGGGGTGCAGAGACGTCTGAAGACTTGTCTCACACCAGTTTACATATTGGTCATGAAAATCAACCGGCGGGTCATGTGGAACGTTTGGCGTGTGTGTAGATTGCCCCGCGTGTGTCCTTATCCTTCCCAGCATGGATCTGCACGACCTGAATGAACCTGGACAGTATATGAAGGGTCCTCCTTGACCAGATCGAGAACCGAAGATTCTTTGACTCACTTTATTATTTTCTAGTCAAATTTATCATTTTCTATGCCTTGTTTTCTTCATTTCTCTTTATTGTCTTTGACTACAAATCCTACAAGTATGTAATTTGGACCATGAAGTAAGAACATATTGTTTTCCCCTTTTTTATGAGTTTATCTCTTTGTTCTTTATTTAGAACACTTCTTAGTTTCTTGGTGTGGTTATCTCGAAGTTTCGAATCTTCTTTTGTTGGACTGGTGCGTCACATCTGACAATGATCAAAGTCTGGTAGTATCATTGGGCCATCTGCAACTCTTTGTGTCACCGTTCATCCCATCAGTTCTCTTTCTTTACGGATTGAGTTCATATCATTCCAATCCAGTTGAGTGTTCGTTCCTTAGGACTCTTCAAACACTACAAGAAAACACAAGATTAACGACGGCTGAATTCCTCGTGAATTCGTCGTTAATGAGGCATTACGAGGCAATGGCGAGGAAAAACGTTTGGTCGTTAAACGTTCGTCGTAACGCGTATTTCCTCGCCAATTCCACGTCAGTTAGCGAGGAACAGTTTTCGTCGTAATGACCAAGTACAATAATTCGTCGTAAAGATCACGTAAACTTTCCACGTAAGGAACTCGCTATGTTTCCTCGTAAAGACCACGGAAATTTTCCTCGTCAATATCACGTAAATATTTTATCGTTAATTACACATAAAAATCACGAAAACATTTCCTCGTAAATTCCACGTTAATTTTCCTCGTCATTTCCACGTAAACTTTTCACGTGAAAGACACGTAATGTACTCGAAAGGTAATCCTCGTAAATACCACGTTAGACTTACCAAGTTATTTCCTCGTGAGTTTTAACGAGGAATTTACTTCGATTTTTATATACATAATTAAAAAAATATATAATTAGAAAAATATTTATAATTTTAATTATAATTATAAAATTTGAATTAAGAATACACAACCAATAAAAAGAAAAATATATTTATTCATAAATATTTAGAATTTATATTTACAACGAATAAAAAGGAAATATAAAACTAAGGCTCGTTCATCGCCCAGTAGAACTCATCACTCCTCCTCTCTACATCCGCCTCGTTATGGGCCTCGCTTGTCGACTCGCCTTGAATTGGATTTTATCGTCGCAAGTTCCTCAACAAGGACTCTTATTCCAGATTTGTGGCCGCTATGACGTCCAAGAAGCCCTCGACTACACCCTGTCGAGCTTTGAACGCAGATTTTGTCGTGGCCAACTCGTTACGCAGCTCAGTGACCTCGTCTTCCCGTCTTTGACCATAAGCCGATGTCGCTCTCGGAACATCGTTGACGGAACCAATCCCCAACGTACGTCCCTTTTTCTTAGGGACAACCTTAAAAACCAAAAAAAATTATTGTTAGTAAAAATTTAAAGTTAAATTAAATGAATGATTTAAAAATTATAATTTTTTAAAATTTACCTCCTCGTAAATCCTATCCACTTCAACTGTGGATAAGGTGACGGGTAGTCCGTCGGTAGACTGCTGTGTCAGCTGGGTCTGACGCTCTTGAACCCGGTCAGCAACTTCATTGAAGATTTGCTTGGACCTAGGATCTACGAATCGACCCGACTTGTTCTTGTGGGTCTTCTCATAAAGTTCCATAAGAGTCGGGAGCTGTCCCGTCTCTTTGGCCTACAAAACATTTTAGAGAGTTAGTATATATAAATATATTATATAAAAGAAATTAATTAAATTCAATATTTAATTACGTACCATCTCCAAACGGATAGCGGCGTGGAGTTTTTGGCCCGTAGAGTGAAGCATCGGCCCGTGGCCGTACTCATCTACCGTTTTACGGGAGGCAGAGCAAGCCTGGGCGATTCTTATGGCGTCAGGAGTTTGCCAATAATGGTTGAGGCCATCCCACACCTCCGTGGTGAGCTCAGCGGGTTTACCACGGTCATATCCCTTCACGATCCACTCCCCCTTCCGGTTGGAGACCGTGTCCAACAGGCGAGCTTTCACCTTACCGTTGAACGCTTTCCCCACCTTCTCATTGACCCCCAAGGACCAATGATACTTTTGCTGTAACAGAAAAAAAGTTAATAATTAGTATTAAAAAAATTTGAAATATAAATTAAAAAATAATAGTATATATATATATAAATTTATAGTAACTTACAGCGAAAATCTTGAACCACGTCTTTCTGATGTAGACGGGCGTCTTCTTCCAGTTCGGATGTGGCATGGAGAAGTAACCCTTCATCGTGTCGGTTACGTCTGATGCGAGACATCCGTCAACCCTAAACCTAAAAAATAACAAATTTAAAGTATAAATTAGATACTAATGTTATTAAAAATTTTTAAAAGAATCTAAAAAAATGTAACATACCGCAAAGTTCCGTCCGGTCGGTCGGGGTCTATGACTGGTAAACCTTCTCTGCCTGGCTGAGCAAGAATGTCCTCGACAGTGTACTGCGAGTAAGGAGCACTCGGCGGCACCATCAGATCGGGATGAATCTGAGCCGGCATCTCCGCAGCCATCGGTGGAGGCACATGAGGTGGCACAGGAGGTGGCACCTTTGGGACATGATGATCATGAGGAGCCGGTGGTGCAACCGATTGTACACCAGAAGGAGAGACTCTCTGAGAAGACTGAGTCTCTGGGACGCTATCCGGACCCAAAGAACTAGGTGCTGTAGAAGAAGAACCGGGCTGTAAACAACTACCCGGCTCACTGAACATCTGTTTGTAGTGGGCACTAAGTTTGTTCTTTTGTACCTATTAAAAAAAACATTCAAAATTAGCACTCAAACTTCAATTTTTTATAGACTAAATTCCTAATTAATCACCTAATCAACACTAATTAACCTAAAATCCATAAACCTATCTAAATTCCATACACTAACCACCTAAACTACCCTAAACTAATCAAAGGAAAGAGAGAGGACTTACCATGTTTTTAGAGAGGAAGTGGAGAGGAAATGAGAAAGTGAGAGAGTTCGTGGGTATATATATATGATAGATTACCACGTAAAAACCACGTAAGTTAACGAGGAAATCGCGAGGCCCGTGTTTTCCTTTACGAGGAAATCGCGAGGCCCGTGTTTTCCTTTACGTGGAAATCGCGAGTCCCGTGTTTCTCAGTAACGAGGAACTAACGAGGATCTTTCTTAAATCCCTAAAATCCAAAACCCTAAACCCCAAATTATAATTTTAAGATTTATGTAATTGCTGGAATCGTAAGTGGGAAGAGCCCGTGTCTTTCCACTCGTGATTCCAAATATTTCTTCTATTTTTAAAAAATTCTTCAAAGAAAGAGAAGAAAGATACTGGAATTACAAGTGGGAAGAGACCGTGTCTTCGCACTCGTGATTCCAGACCTTTCTTCTCTTTTTTTAAGAATCTTTCTTCTTTTTAATATTTATGAATTCTTAATTGTGACAAAATGATCTTGGTATATGTAGATGTAGTTTTCCTCGTTAATTCCTCGTGAGTTAACGAGGAAATGACTAGGCTAATCTCTTCGTTTCCCGTATTCCTCGTCAGTTCCACGTGAAGTCACGTGGAAATCGCGAGGCCCGTGCTTATTTCCACGAGGAAATAACGAGGATTTGTTCTAAATCCTTACAACCCAAAACCCCAAACCCCTTTTTCTTATAACTTTATAACTTCAACCTCTACTTCTTATAACTTCAACCTCTACTTCTTATACAACCCATCAATCTCTAAGGAAGATAGGGTTTAGGATTTTGGTTTAGAATTTGGGTTTGGAATATATGAAGTAGAAGATAAGGAAGATAGGGTTTAGGGTTTAGGATTTTAGGTATTTAAACATAAACCTCGTTATTTCCACGTAAGCTAACGTGGTCTTTACGACGATTTGTGCTTACGTGGAATTAAGGTGTTTTTTTTTTAATAATTAAATGTTTCTCGTTATTTCCACGTAAGCTTACGAGATCTTTACGACGAATTCTGCTTACGTGGAAATCGCGAGGCCCATGTTTTTTATTATCATTTTCGTCGTAAAGACCACGTTATATTACGTGGAAATAACGAGGTTTATGTTTAAATCCCTAAAATCCAAAACCTAAACCCCAAACCCCATCTTCCTTATCTTCTACTTTATATATTCCAAACCCCAACCACAATTCAATCTTTTTATTCCATTCCACAATTCGAAAACCACAATTCCTTAAGTCTCCACCTCAATCATACACTTAAAAGAAATACATCAATACAAATACATCAATCAGATACATCGACATTCTCGTCATCACTAGAAACATCATCATTTTCATTGAACTCGTCTTCAACAGCTTCGTCTGTCGCATCGTCGGTAAGATCTTCGTACTCATGATTATGCGGATCAATGAGAAGTATGTCGTCTGTGGCAGCTTCAGGTTCCTCGACTACATTTATCTGTTCTTCTTGCAATGGTGGTTCTTCTCCACTTATAATTCGTCCACGAGGTGTAACTTTGATCACGGATAACCAATTTATTCCTGATTCTCTCATCCGAGGGTATGGAAGGAAGCTAACTTGGTCTGCTTGTGAAGCTAAGATGAAAGGCTCAAATTTGTTGTACCTTCGTCCACCATTGACATCAACTACACCAAATTTGTTAAACCGAACACCTCTGTTGACGACAGGGTCGAACCATTCACATTTGAAGAGGACGCATTTCAGCTTCAATATCCCTGGGAATTCGACTTCAATAATCTCCGTCAAGATCCCGTAGAAATCTGTTTTCCCTTTCACACATATTCCATAGTTATTGGTCACCCGCTGTCTACCATACTCATATGTGTGAAAAGTATAGCCTCGTGTGAAATACATCTGTGATGTGGTGACCTTTACATGTGGAGATTGAATTACTCCGTGTAACCACTTAGGATAATCTGCGTCGTCCTCATAATCAACCTTAAAAAAAAAGAGAACGTTGAAATATTAGTACATATAATGTATGAAAAAATAATTTGATCGAGCTGTAAAAATTAATACCTGATTCTTCAACCACTTAATAAAGTGTTGATCTTTCCTTTTGTCTACGTCACTTGTGGATATACCTGGGAATGTTTCTTCGAATTGAGAAGCAAATAAGCTGTAAAATCACATTTTATATCAATTAATCTTAATTTCACAATTATATAATTTATATTTATTATGTGTGTTTAGAAGTGTCCATATGTACCTTTCAAAATAACGCATCAATGAATCCTCACAATTGAGTAGAATATAGGTGTGTGCACTATGGGCGTCTTCTTCACTCGACCACCAAACCTATTTTGATTTCCCACCGAGTCGCCCAATCTGGCTAAAGATGTCGGAACACCAGCAACTGCATATGTTGGCGACACCACCATCATCATATCTTCTACGAGCTCTTTTCCGGGTACGTACTTTTGACCCAAAGTAGTACGATGTGAGTGAGAAGTTTATTCCGTCAAACTTCCAGCAATTATAGAACCTTCAACTTTTGCGAGTTTTTGGCTTTTCCCTTCAAATATTTCATGACTCGCTCATACTGATACATCCATCCGTAATGTACAGGTCCACGAAGCAATGCCTCATATGGGAGGTGGATAGCTAGATGCTCCATGACATCAAAAAATCCCGGAGGAAATGTTTTCTCCAAGTTGCACAATAAGATGGGAATGTTTTCCTGAAGCTGTTCCACAACTTCTTCTTTAAGAGTGCGTGTGCTCAGATCCCTGAAAAATGCTCCGATGCCTAATTCCAAAAAAAATAAACACATTAGTCATATATTATTGCAAACTAAACCATTATAAAATTACTGGGTTATAATTTATTACTTGCAAGTGCTTCATGTACGTTTGTTGGAAGTAGCTCCGCAAATGCAAAGGAAAGTAGTCGTTGCCTAAATACATGACAATCATGACTCTTCATCCCAGAGAACTTTTGACCCTTTTCAACACATCTAGAGAGATTTGAAACATACCCATCGGGGAACTTCACCTCTGATGCCACCCAGTTGAACAACACCGACTTTTTTTTTCTGAAGACAATCTGAATATCGGAACGGGAACTTTTCCATTGTTTTTTATATGTAACTCACTTCTAGAGCAAATATCCGGCAAGTCCATCCTCGATTTTATGTTGTCTTTTGTCTTCCCTGGGACATTCAATATTGTATTCATGATGTTCTCAAAGAAATTCTTCTCTATATGCATCACATCGAGGTTGTGGTGCAAAAGAAGATCCTTCCAATATGACCACTCCAATAATATACTCTTCTTGTGCCAATTGTGCTGAACATCGTAAAAATCAGGCATATTACCGGGGACATGCCAATTACCACCACGAGGAACTGTTTCCAGAGCTCCATAGTAATCGAGTTGCGCTTCAATTTGTTGTCTAGTTAAATATGGAGGATGAGTGTCTCTCACAACTCTTTTGTGCCTAAACAATTTCTTGTTTCTTCGGTATGGATGGCCAATGGGAAGAAATCGGCGGTGACAATCGAACCAACTTGTCTTCCTACCATTCTTCGCTTGAAACGATCTGTCGCTCCATTACAATATGGACAAGCTAATCTCCCATGTGTAGTCCATCCAGACAACATCCCATAGGCAGGAAAGTCACTTATGGTCCACAAAAGCATCGCTCACATCGTAAAATTTGTCTTCGTTGAGCAGTCATACGTCCTCTTCCCTGTTGACCACAAATCCTTCAACTCTTTTATCGGTGGTTGTAGGAAAACATCCGAGACCTTTTGGATGGTTCGACCAGGTATTAATATGGTCAAGAATAGCAACTCCCGTTGCATGCACATCTCTGGTGGCAGGTTGTGTGGCGTAAGAAAGACTGGCCACAACGAATATTGTCTCCCTGACATTCCGAATGGACTAAATCCATGTGTGCATAATTCGAGATACACATTCTGGCTATTGCTAGCGAATTCTGGATGTACTTTGTTGAAATGTTTCCAGGCTCTTGCATCTGATGGATGAGTCATCTCACCATCCGTCTGAGTGTGCTCGGCATGCCATCTCATCTTCCCAGCAGTCTGCTCTGATTGGTATAATATTTTCAATCTGTCTGTAATTGGTAGGTACCACATCCTTTGGTACGGTACCCTATTACGTCCCCGTCCTTGCGGCTTGAATCGTGGCTTCTTGCAGAATCGACATTCTTCTAACTTCTCATCCTCTCCCCAGTAGATCATGCAATTGTCAATGCAAACATCTATTATCTCCGAAGGCAAGCCAAGACTATAAACCAGTTTCTGAATCTCATAATAAGAATCAGCAGACACATTGTCTTCCGGCAAATACTCTTTAAACAAGTCTGCCCATTCATTCATGCAACTTTCAGGTAGATTGTGATCAGTTTTAATATTCATCATTCTAGCTGCCAACGACAATTTAGAGAGACCTTCTCTACAACCAATGTAAAGTGGCTGATTCACAGCATCTAACATTTCATAAAACGTTTTTGCATCTATATTAGGTTCTTCATCTTCATCATGAGCTACGAATGCATCAGCTACCATATCATGAACCCTATTCAAATCTACCATCTGCTCTTCTTGATGGTAACTATGTTCATTATGCAAATGATGATGATCAACCGGTTGTTCTTCCTGAAAATTGCTATTACTACTACTAGCTTCATGATTCTCATCATAATTATAACCTTCTCCATGTTGAAACCAGATATAGTAATTTGGCGTGAAACCTCTATTTATTAAATGCTTCCAAACATTTTCACGATTTGCCAATTTCGAATTGTTGCATTTCCGACAAGGACAGAACATCTTACCGCTTTCTTGGGCCAGCGGTGAGGAATCTGCCTGATGCATAAATGTCTCCAGCCCCGCAAGGTATTCTTTCGTCACTCTCCCGTTAGCATCTCTATGCATATACATCCACCTCCGCAACTCGAAAATATTCCCTGAGCCCGACATTTTTTTTCTTTCACGTTTTTATTTTTTTTCTTCTTGGTGTGTTTAAAATGATCTTCAAAGGTTCATATTTATAGGAAATTTTCGAATCTGGTAGTTGAGATTTTACTAGGAAATAACCACGAAATTTTGTTAGGTAGCCGAAAAAAAAACGTGTTACACCTACAAAGTTGGTAGACTCGAAATTTAGTCATTATTTATACGCAAAGGTTTTCTTCGTAAAGGACACGCTAAATTTACGTCGACATTACGAGAAACATTATTTTCCTCGTAAGAACCACATTATCTTACGTCTTTTTTTATGTGGAAATGATTTCCTCGTTAATTTACGACGAACTGACGTTGCTTTTTATTTTCCTCGTAAGTAACTCGTAAAGGCGACGTTATTTTACGAGGTTTTATTTTCTTCGTTAATCTTCGTCGCTAAAGCTGTGTTTTCTTGTAGTGAAATGGTATCAGAGCCACTCAACCGGTACTATCTTTCCATCTTTCTCATCTTCCATAAAACACTTCTTCTTCTTCTTTCTATCTCAAATCCGGGCCACCTTCTTACCTAGGCCATTTATAAAAAAAATAAAACCGAAAAGAAAAGAAAAAGATTAAAAAAAAGATTCAATTTTGGTTAGGTGGTGGAAGAGTAATCCTGCTGGCTGAAGAGAATCTAGTCTTGGGGTGGTTAAAGTGGATTCTCGGATTCCACAAAAAAAGTTATTTTTTCTTTCTATCTATCTCTTGCCATCGTTGCTTGGAAGATTTCATTGGGTTACTAGATTTGTTCTCTTAGAACCTTGAGAGAAGACTTGTAGAGTGACCATCCAAATTCCGAGAGAAACACTTGAGTGGGCGAGATTAAACACTTGAGAGAGTGAGGATTTTTATCTGCTAACCTTTTGTGTTGAGAATTTTCAGGTTATGATGTTTGGACTTCACAAAAAGGGTAGCCAAGAGAAATTCCAACGACAGGCTATTTATCATTCTTCATCTCAAAACTTGTTGAATGTTTTTGATGATTTTTTTCCTGTGCAGGAGAGGCTAAGAAAACCACATGAGAGGCCAAACCAAAGATGTAGACCATCTAGTGATGTGGCTGATCAAAGGAGGCGTTTTCTTAAGTTTGATGTCCAAGAGTTTTGTGACAATCTTGTGGAGGGAGTGGTGAAAACACTCAAGGACGTCAGCAAGAGCCACAAGAAGAGCACAACCACACATGCACCTGTAGCTGAACCATCATTATTCATCAGTGAAAAACCCAAAAGTAAATCTGAAAACAACCTTGAAGATCTAAAAGATTTTTCAGATTATTTACCAATTTTTGATGGATATAATGAATAGCTGATGGAAAGTTTGATCACTTGTGAGGATGAATGTGATCTTCCTTCTCCAAAACCTGATCTTATGATTGATATTGATAATGAAGAGACTAGTGGATTAACATGTTTTGAACCAGAGAATCCGAGTAGTCTTGTTCTAGTTTCACAGGTTTTTGAGGAAGAGCCATTGGACTACCCACAGAAAGGACCACGTCTTGACACTAGGAGACCCTTAACGATGGTATAGGTCCCATATTTGATGAGGAAGACGAACTTGGTCCAACCTTTGATGAAAAAGCATCAAGCATCACATCCTCAACATGGAGAATCATCTTTGCTTTGATCCCGGCACAACTCCTGCCCCTTTGTCTCCTAATCCACAAGAGCACCGTGAGAAACTTGATTTTCTTAATTCTCTGCCTGTAATGTTTGTTAAGATCAGTTCTCAAGATGTGAAACGTTTTGGTTTTGACCAAGTTAAAGAATTTCATGTTTCAGATTCTGTTTTTGAGAACATATTTAATCCTTTTAAAGTGTTTGAACCTGATGAACTTTTTGATCAAAATGTCTCCAAAATGGCAATGACATCCATTCTGATCTTTTTTTGAGTTTTGATCAGTTTTTTGAAACATAGTAAAGGGTTTGATCATCTTGAAAAGTCATTAGAGCTTGATTTGCAACAAACTGATTTCTGTGCTAGAAAATCATTTGATTCATTTGTTTTCAATGAAAAAGGCTTTAATCTGAGTTTTTATTAGCCTGAACTGATCATTGGTGATTTGTTTGCATCCACATGTGCTTTGGACGAATTCATATTTAGGAAATTGCTGGAACATAAATCACATAGAGCTAAAACCGATTTTATTTGTGATTTTGTTTTGAAGCTTGATACCTTGTGTGGTTAAACTGATAGGCCTTGGCATTTGCTGAGATCATTGCTTAAGAATTATGTTTTTTTGAGCTTTGATGATATTTTACTTTACAACACCTTTTTTGAAAGTAATTCTAAACCTGTGAGACATGTTGTGCTAACTGATTTTGAATCTGCTCTTGAACTTAGACTTGTGTTCTGATTCTGATCATGTTAGGCACGTTTTGGAGATTTTCTATGGTATTTCATGTCTTGATACCATTCTTGTCTGTAATTCTTACTTTGATGTGGATTTTGAAAGGCTGAAACATGTGCTACATGTTCTTGGGAAAGAGAATTTGTTTTCTAATTTGAACAAGTACATATCTTGCACATATGATCCTGGTATTTTAATGTTTGTTTTGAGTTTACAGGAAAAAAAGGTTCAGTCTCAAAGAAGTGTCAGGAACAGAAGCATAGACTTTTCTCATCAGTCCGAGATTTGGAGATGCATTGTTGTCCGAACCGGCTACCTTGGAGATGCCAGCGACAGAGGTTCAGTCCCAAGATAATATCTCGGGATCCAGAACCTCTCTTTTGTCATAAATTCAGTTTTCCTGGAAGGTCAACTCATCAAGGATTCACTGAGGGAAAAGCTTCAGGGAGAAAGAAGTTATGAATTTTCCAAACCAGAGGTTCTCCAGTCCGTCTATCTGCGAGCATCAGACTTCTAAAGGAGATTCAAGCCCAAGAAAGAAGCGTCCCGAGCCAAAGCCGATCATAGGATTCAAGATGGATCTCTGATATTTCCATAAAGACCGAAATTAGGAGAAATGGCCATGGAATTATGAAGTTATGATCCATCCTCCAAAACCGGCCAAACCAGTTCTATAGTGGCCTCAATTGGAAGCTAACCGATCTAATCAGCTTCAAACCCGACATTGGCGACCAGGAGATCAATCTACACATTCAGGAAGTAACTTTCCAAAATGTTCCTTCATTGAATTTTCATTGATTTTAAATTTCATTTTGTCTGATATATTTTCTTTTGATTCAGGTAAAATGGATTTGAGGTCAAATCCTTTTGAAGAGGAAGGGAATGATGTGCCCCGGTTCGAGCACCAACCTGCTTGGATCATGGACACGGTCCAAGGTGGCGATCTTGACGTCCAGCTCGTTCCAACCGAGGTTTTCCCATCAGATTGTGCTGATCATACCGTTCATACTGTCTCATCCGATCACACCGACTGTACCGCACGTGCTGTCCACTGTATCGACCCATGGACGTTCGTATTGGAGCTCAGTCTGGAACCACGACCTAGAGATGGAATTGATCGACCCATATCACTTATTTCCCAACCAATTCAAAATTTTAAGACTGATAGTCAATCCAGAATCAACTTGGGACGAGAAGAATCCAGAGATGTTCACAGATAATTTTCCCTTATGGCCCTTTTGGTGCGTACCGCGTGTCCCGAAGACTGTCCTGACGTCCTTTGTTCAGTGACTGACCCTATGATGGATTTATCTCTTCCATATTTCACTAAGGCATGAAACTCAGCTGTCTGAAGACTTGTCTCACACCAGTTCACATATTGGTCATGAAAATCAACCGGTAGGTCATGTGGAACGTTCGGCGTGTGTGTGGATTGTTCCGCGTGTGTCCTTATCCTTCCCAGCATGGACCTGCACGACCATAATGAACCTGGACAGTATATGAAGGGTCCTCCTTGACCAGATCGAGAACCGAAGATTCTTTGACTCACTTTATTATTTTCTAGTCAAATTTATTATTTTCTATGTCTTGTTTTCTTCATTTCTCTTTATTGTCTTTGACTACAAATCCTATAAGTATGTAATTTCGACCATGAAGTAAGAACAGATTGTTTTCCCCTTTTTTATAAGTTTATCTCTTTGTTCTTTGTTTAGAACATTTCTTAGTTTCTTGGTGAGTTTATCTCCAAGTTTCGAACCTTCTTTTGTTAGACCGGTGCGTCACATCCGGGAACGATCGAAGTCTGGTAGTATCATTGGGCCATCCGCAACCCTTTGTGTCACCGTTCAACCCATCAGTTCTCTTTCTTACGGATCAAGTTCATATCATTCCAATCCGGTTGAGTGTTCGTTCCTTAGGACTCTTCATGTATTATCGACGCAGTTTATGTATATCCGTACGACGGGGGTGTATGGACTAGCTATATGCTATCATTGCATTGTTTGTTTTGTGTGATGCATTAGGCATCTTGTGTGTTCATGCTAGAGCTATGCCCACTTGGTCGTAGTGCTATGTACTGAGTCAGTGATTTATGGTTCAGCATTCTACACCTCACTGAGTTGCTCACCTCTCTTTCTTCCCATTGCAGCTTAGCAGGATGAGTAGTCGCATATCTGGACGGATTGGTGTCTTTGGGATGACTGTGATTTAATTTTCGTTTACTTTTTTATGAAATTTATTTTATAATTTATTTTAAAAGTGTTTTCTTTTGGATTTATTTTATTAAAATATTTCAATATTTTATCCAGTTTTGAATAACTCGGTTTGATTCGATATTTTTTAGTTAAGTAGCATGCTGTTCTCAAGAGAGGAGGAGGCGGGTGTTACAAGTTTATTTCAAAGTAATGCTTCTTCTGTGTATTCGCCATCGACAAGGAGACAAACATATGTACAACCTCCCTCTTTGTTAAATGTGGAAGAAACTAGCTTATAGGTAGATTCTTCCCGACCTAATTTTCTTTCTTTAGGAGATTTCTATATCTTATTTTTGTTTGATGGTGATTGGAATGACACAATTCGATAACAACCACATCTGCAACCAAGAACATCTCCAATATATTACTTCATTTGTTACTCTAAAATGTAGTTGAGTTTTGTTCCAATGTATTACACCATTTTCTACTCTGAAAAATAATACTCCAAAATGATTTCATTTTATGTAATTAATAATAGTTAGCAATATTTTCTACGGGAAAATTGCATAAAAACCTTCAGATTGACATTCATTTACACATTAAACCCTGAAGTTATTAACTAGCATATCAAACATTCAAATTGGCTTTTGTATCATTAAAAACCTTCAATGTGGCTTACTTGTTCATCAAGCCGAAAATGTGACATGTTTACCTGTTAAAATAGTGACGTGTTAGTTTTATACTTTTTCAATTAATATTTACTTATATTTAATTATAATCCATCTAAATCATAATTATTTAGTTAATATAAATAATTAACAAAAATTAAAAATTTAAAAATTGATAAAAATCAGAAAATTATTTGTTTAAGTCGAAATATTTTCTTAAAAATGAAAAGAGTTTTATTTTTCTAAAATTTAATTTCTTTTTATTTATTTTTATTTATTTTTAAGTCAAAAAGGTTCTAAAATTTTATAAACAGTTAAGTGATGCCAATTTTAATTTATATTTTAATTTTGTTTTCTTGAAATTATTTATTAATTCTAATTTTCAGGAACTTTTATTTTGAAAAATATATCAAAAATTATTTTCTGATTATTTTCTATTTAAATTATTTTTAATTACTTATATTAACTAAATATTTATGATTTATACGGTTATGATTAAATATAAATAAATATTAATAAAAAATAAGAAAACTGACATGTCACCATGTTAATAGGTCAACAAATCACATTTTCGTCTTGATGAACAAGTAAGCCACGTTGAAGGTTTATAGTGATATAAAAGCCAACTTGATGTTTAATATACTAGTTAAACAATTTCAGGGTTTAAAGTGTAAGTGAATTCCACTTTGAAAGGTTTTTATGCGATTTTCCCTACTTTCTACATATAACCCCAACTGTTTTTGATATTTAAAAAATTTCCATAAAATATAATTTCTTTGAATAAAACATTTATTATTAAAATATTTAAACAGTTAAAACCATTTTTTGGAACATTTAAGGGAGACAAATGCAAAAAAAAAAAATGCACCATTTGAAGATTCAAAAATAAAGTTTTGCTATGAAAGAATATATAAAAAAAGAAAACAAAGTTTGTTTTGTAATTTGAATTCCATAGAAGATCCGAATGTAAGTGTATATATTCATGCTCAACAAGTATAAATATTATCAAAATGAAATGTTGAACCATATGATAAACAAGGTCCTTCTCAATGTATACCGTTTAGGCAATATCGATCGTAGCGATTCCAAAAGTGATTTGCAAAATTATTAAATTATTTATTTTATGTTATATTTATTTTATATTATTTATGTTTAGTTTTGATATTTTTTATAAATATATGCATTTTATGTAAAATTATTATATAATATATGTGGAATATCATGTTTCTTTTCATATATTGTCATATCATTTTTAAATATTATTTAAGTATGAAATAAAAACATTTAAGATTTAAAAGATCATTTTATAAATAAAAAAAGTTCAACTCCGAAATGGAATAATAAGTAAGATTACTTCATAAATAGAGTAACCTCAGCTATTACTCTATTTTAGAGTTGAAAATGGAGTGGAATTGGAGTAGATTTTACTCCAAAATAAAATTTGGTGTGAAATATAGAGTAGGATTGGAGATGTCCTAATACATCAAGAATTCATAATTATGAAAAAAATTTCCTTTCTCAAAAAAGATATTATTTCATAAATTTCTTCCATTTGTAAAACGAAATTAACATTATTTCTTAAAGCACTAAATTTAAATAGATGTATTTATCCTTTCTGATACATAAATCTCCAACTTTTTTAGTATTAGAAAAGTGTCAAAACTCAAATTATTACAAAAATAAATTTATTTATGTGTTAATAATTTTCAAAATTGAAAAAATCATATACAAAAGATAGATGTATAAACGCAAAATGTAAACAGCACAACTATATAACGTGGTTTACCAACTAAACTACGTTGACATGCAAAGATAATGCGATTTGGATCAACCTCAATTTTAGAGATTTGAAGGCCACATGTGGACCAACTAGGTCATTACTTAATGTATGGTTTCACAGGCCATTCACAGAGCTGATAGGTCTGATCCACGAGGTATTGAACTAAGAGAAGAAGAATGATTTTGAAATGGCATTGGAACAACCTGAACCAGCCAAAAACATCACATTTCAACAAGAACATGAACCAAAGATGACCAGGAGTAACTTGTATCATGCCCTTGTGCAAGTTGGACAACCAACTTACCATATGGATGAACAAGCGAAAGTAACACTATAAGAAAAATTGGCATTGATAGCACATTATGATAGCATTGTTTTCGGAACTGCTATTAAAGATCAATTTCTGATTCTGATTTATATTGATAGCAGTTAACTAACACTATTGTGAAAGTTAATGAGCGGGAGAAAAAAAACACTACTACCGCCAATACTTAGGTGAAAATTAGACAAGCGCCAAAACATAATTTTTTTTTTCTTCTCGATAGCACATTATGATAGCTTTGTTTTAAGAACTGTTATGAAAAATCAATTTCTAATTTTTGAAACTCTAAACCCTAAACATATTTTAAACCCTAAACTCTAAAGATAAACCTCAAAATTCTAATTTTTCCTACTATAAATTGAAATTGTAAACTTAATCTCAAAATTATTCCTTTTAATCTTAATCTATAATTTCCAAAACACAAACTTTAAATTTTTAGTCAAACTCTATACCTTAAACATACATTTAATATAAACTTTATACTTAAATCTTATACTCCAAATTATAAATATAAACACTAACATACTATATTCAACACACCTAGTGTTCATACTTTAGTTCCAAATATTAAAACAAAACTCAAAATATAGTTATTTTCAAAATTTAATTTCAAATCTTAAAACTAGCCCTAAACATTACACTTCAAACCTTAAACTCTACATATAAACCTCAAATCTAATATTCTCTACTTAAATCCAAAATCTTAAAAAATAGCTCTACACTCAATTTTTCAAAAGTAATACAAATCTTAGACCAAACCTCAATTTTTTACTCAAAACACTCTATCATAAATACTAATCTTAAAATTTTAATCAATAATCTAAGGGCTATTTGCAATTTTGACTCAAAACTCAAAGTCAAACACAAAAGTAACCTCTGTTTTTTTTTGGAAATTTTTTTGCCCTATTCACCCCAAAGTTCACATTATTCACGAAAATACCACTGATTTTTTTCTTTCCGAAAATGGCTTTTTAATCTCTCAACCTCATCTTCTTCAAGTATTTACAAGATTGCCATTACAATCAATTCACCAACCACCATGAACAACCAATTTGAAGCTCTTAGTGCACCTAAATCGAAACTTAACTCATTCTTTCTCCATTCTTATCAACTAAAAACAACTTCTCTTTCACTTACTCTCCATATTCATCCATAAAAACCCAAGATTTTGATTCTAAAATATTTATGGCTCATAGAGCCATTGAAGCTTACGATTCTTGGTGGGTCACATTCGTTTGAGCTTCTGTGTTCTTGGTGAAGACTTCTGGGAGCTAAAGAAGTTATGTCCCTAGTTTAAGGTATGAAATCGAGTTTTTTTTTTCCAGATTTATTCGTCCAGACGACTTCCGGGTAAGTCGTCTGGATCTAGACGACTTCCATGGAAGTTTTCTGGTCAAAGCAGAGGTTAATTTTGCAATTGACTTTTAAAATTTGTTTTGTTAGACGACTAACATGTAAGTCGTCCGACTTTCTTTGTTAAAAATAAAATTCGAGACGACTTCCATGGAAGTCGTCTAAGATAAACGGGTTAGTTTTGCATTTGACCGGATAGTGTCAGAAATTTGACTTTTCCTGGACGACTTACATGTAAGTCGTCCAGTAAAAAACCAAAAATCAATATTTTATTATAAATAGAAGACTTCCATGTAAGTCGTTTCAGGTTAGTTTTGCAAATGAAAAATAAAACTTAAATATTTAATTTACTCTCGACGACTAACACGGAAGTCGTCCAGTCGACGACTTACACGGAAGTTGTCCAAGATTTTATTCCGAGATTCGGGTCAAACCTTGGTTATCTTGGACGACTGAAGTGTAAGTCATCGACTGGACGACTTCCGTGTTAGTCGTCTAGAAAAAAAGTTTTTTTTTTTGTTTTATATTTCAATTGCAAAACTAACCTGAGACGACTTACAAGTCGTCTAGTTTTAATAAAATATTGATTTTTGGTTTTCTACTAGACGACTTACATGGAAGTCGTCTGGAAAAAAATTAAATTTCTGACACAATCCGGTCAAATGCAAAACTAACCTCTTTATCTTAGACGACTTACATGGAAGTCGTCGAAGGTCATCTGGTGATTTTTCTTTTACAAAGGACGACTTCCAGAGAAGTCTGATGTTGAGACGACTTCTACGGAAGTCGTCTTTGTAAAAATTTAATTGCAAAAATGACCTAAATGGCGACCTTTCTGGACGTCGTCCAGACGAATTCCGTAGATGTCGTCTGCGTCAATGCTGGAATCCCTGATGTTGCTGAAGCGGTTGATGATGCTGAGGAATACTGAGTATGGAAAGGTTAAAGATGAGGATGAGGAAGATGATATCTATTTTGAAGATATCAAAGGGACATATGGTGGTGAAGGAGGAAGATCGAATGCTAGCAATATCTATGTCAACCAGAGTTTTGCTAGAAAGGATGCACTGGTTTCAGAGGTTCGGTTGACATTGGTGAGGCATAGGTTCTCCTTCAGAATATACAAGTCAACGTAAACTCTCCTCTTGGCAACATGTCGTGTTAATGGTTGTGGATGGAGGATCAGAGCGAGTGTGAAACATGGGACAAACATGTTTTAAGTAACCAAGTATGTTGAAACTCATACACGTTCTATGGCAGACAGAATCGCTCTACGGAAACATTCTACTCCAAAGTATATTGGTAGGGTTTTCATTGATCGTGTTGGAATCATTGATGGGTTGAATCCGCAGCATATCACATATGCAATGAAGAACATGTTTGGCATGACACTTTATTACACCACTTCATACAGAGCACTGTTATATGCGCAAAAGTTGGTGAGAGGATCAGCGGAAGATGGGTATGAGCGACTGCCTTCATATTTGGAGCAAATCTCCTTAGCAAATCCGGGTTCGATCACTGGTCTAGAACTTGATTCTCAGAATATATTTAAGTACCTATTTCTCTCTTTTGGAGCTTCTATCAGAGTTTTCAGTATCAGAGAAGGCTCATTGTGGTGGATGGGACTCACCTAAATGGGAAGTATGAAGGTGTTATGTTAGTTGCAGCCGCACAAAATGGTAATTTTCAGATATTTCCATTGGTTTTTCGGATTGTAGATGGTGAAAATGATGAGTCTTGGGAATGGTTTTTCACAAAATTGGCTAGTTGTGTATCTGATGAGTATCCTTTGGTGATAGTCTCCGACCGGCACACAGCCATTAAAAAAGCGTGTGATAAGGTGTTTCCTTGGGCTACCGGAGGAATATGTTATTATCACCTTCAACAGAACATTGTCCAAAAGTATAAAGGGAAGCATCTTTTGTACTTGGTGAAAGGTGCTGCTTATGGTCATAGAGTTCTCGATTTTAACCGGTACATGGGTGAGATAAGGAGTGCAAACCCGGAACTTGCAACCTATTTGGAGAATGCCGACATGACCCTATGGTCAAGGGTTGTGAGGGAGATAGGTACAACATCAAAACGAGCAACATCACTGAATCTATTAATTCCGCACTGAAACGAGCTAGAGGATTTCCGATTCAATTCCTGTTGGATTTCATAAGGGACAAGCTATCAAGGTGGTTTTGGAGAAGGAGAGAAGATGCTTTGAGCCTCACAACTCAACATAGTCGGGGGGTTGAATACTTGCTTTCTGTTCGATCGGAGTTAGCGGATACGATGTCTGTCCAGCAAATTGATGGATGGTGATTCTTTGTGAAATGTGGCAAAATGGACTGTGTTGTTGATTTGGAGCTTCAAAAGTGTGATTGTGGTGTCTATTCAGTCGAGAAGATATCTTGTTCTCATGCTATAGCAGCTGGATCATTTGCTGGTTTGCATATCTCCACACTTGTATGTTCTGTCTACTCAAAGGATACTTTGTTTGCAGGATATTCAGATAATATATATCCTTGTGTTGGACATGTTGAGGCACGCACATGCTTTCCTCCGGAAGTAAAGCGTGGTCCGGGGAGACAGATGAAATCAAGATGGCAATCTTGGTTGGAGCTATCGAGGATAAGAGGACGCACACCCCGGAAGCAACACATGGTTTATAGGTGCTCAGTCTGCAAAAAAAAACTGGCCATACGCGTCCACAATGTAAGAACTGACGTAGACGACCTTCGGAGTAGTTGTCCAGACGACCTTCTGTTTATTCGTCCATCCAGACGACCTCCAGACGACCTTTTGGTTAGTCGTCCAGTGTCTTCTTCGAATGTATCTATCTGCTTGTCTGTTATGGCTTTATGTTTTAAACTCTTCTGGTCGTCTAGACGACCTATGAACTTTTCTATATGTTATGAATTTATGTGTTATGTGTGCTTTGTGTTATGCTATGAACTTATGTTATGACTTTGTGTTATGTGTAAAAATTGCAATTTAAAAAGGCAAGTACAGAAAAGACACAATTAGATTATATTATCCAAAAGGTTACTGCACAACCAAACTAATTTCATACGAAATGATAGTTTGGTAGGAGGATAGGTTACAAAAAACTACATCCTATCCTGACCATGTTAGGTTACCTAATCTATCATACAAAAGCACACAAATTCATCATCAACCACGTTCTTCATACGTTGCTAAGTTCTCATCATTGTCTTGGTTCTCTTGACCATGGACGTCAGGAATCTCCTTAAATATCTCCACCACCATCTTCTCCCTGATAGCCTTTGAGTTCTTATTACACAAGATTGTTGCAGGAAATGACAACCCAAGAGCATGACATTCAATATACTTCAGAGTGAACAAGCCACAATCACCAGATCGGCACTGAGGTACTCCAACAGTTGGCCTCTCATATTTGTATGGCTCTAGAGTGTGTTTAACACGTTCTTCATCAGAGCCAGTGCACTCAACAAGCAGATAAGGGATCATTGTGACAAAAGGCTCCATTAGCTCATCGAGTCTTTCAGGGGAGATATGTGAATGAATGCTGTCCCAGATGACTATGTGCCTCCTAGGGATCGATACCCATATAGCAAACCAATGCTCGTTCCGGAAGTTGACTGGCGCATAAATATCATCCACATCCACCCCCCAAACCTTCTCTGATTTGCAAAATGATGGTACCAGGCCTGCATGCAATTCCACGCTCCACCAAGAAGTCTTCTTGCTAAACCGTTCTTATCGGGCTCGGAAGCCTTAAAATCCGGGTAGTGGTATGACCACTGCTGAGAAAATACATGATCAAGAAAGCACATTATATCGCTCCTGAAATGTGATGGATTTTGTTGGTACTGTTGCCTCAGTAAATTAATAAAAGCATCCATATGCTGCATATAAAACAATAAAATTCAGAAGACTTAACAGACGACTTACTGGTAAGTAAATAGCAGAAGACTTACTCCGTTGTTCAGCCATGCTAAGGAGGTTCGGAGGTTGTGATAAAACCGACTTGGACATCCACGTGGTTTTTTTTCCATAGGTGTTTTGAAATAACTACAAAGACAAAATGTAGATAAGAAATCATTTTTGGTTTTATGGAATAAAGCAAGCTATTATGGGACATTCTCTCACTTACGGATCAAGTTTCACCCAGTCATTGAGCAACTTTGACATCTTCTTGTCCACCCAGACAAAAGGATCATAGCCTTGGCCAACCTTTTTGTTTGGAATGATCTGTTTGGCAGTGCTGTTTCCCTTAAAAGGAGATTGCTGTGAAGCAGCATGTTTCCTGTCTCGCTTACTCTTTCCACGGACTTGTGCCATAACAATATCCTTCTTTGTCTGCCTTCTAGTTTCACCCTTCTGTATATCTGAAGCAGTGGGTACTCGTTTGTCCAATACAAGAGCGCTAGGTTCACCACTCGGTTCTGGAGCTTTCAGCTTTGGTGCTTTCGCCTCTGCTATCACAAGACTCAGCTCTTTCGAGGAACTCGGTTCTGAGGACCCACTCGGTTCTTGGGCCTCATTCTGTCCTGCTTTCGCTCCTGCTTTCGCCTCATTCACACTTTCACTCTGAAATTTCGATGTACAAGATGAATTTATAAAATATTAACCAAAGATCCCATTCACACATCAAACAAAATCCATACACAAGCAAAGAACCAAGCACACTAGAAACAAAGCAAACATGTTCTAACATACAATGGTTCATTCAAGCACACACAACAAACAAAGCAACATCAGTTCTTATTCCTAACACTTTCCCTAGTCAGTCTCTTCTCTGTGATTTTGGGAGAGGTTTTGGTACTTATCCCGTGTTCGTGCACAGGTGCTTTTAGCGGACTTGAAGTTGTGATTTGCAAATCATTACATGCAGTCCCTTTTTTGGTGACTCCCACCTTCTTCTCCACAGCTTCCATCCTATCCCCCAGCAACTTAATCTCCTTAAGGCACATCCCAAACCCTTCCCTCATAGTATCAGCTATGTCCTTGAAGCTTTGTTCAATCTGCTCTTTGGTCATCCCACCAACAACCGTAGAAGCCTCTGAACGAGCCTGTGTTGAAGGCACTTTACTTGCATCTGCACGTTCCTCAACAGAAGGCTCTTCACGAGCCTCTTTAGGAGCCTCCTTACGAGCTTTCTTCCGAGGTCTTCCGCTTTCTTTCTTCACACCACTCTCTGTCTCTGCTGCACTCACTTTCTTCTTCACTTCCTTCTTCTGTTTGGTACCAATGAGTTCCCAGCAATCCATGGTCCACTTCCATTTAGGATTTGCATTAAACATGACTTTGATTATGTTCTCCCGGGCGAGTCCTCTACATCAAAGTCCTATCGTGGAAACATTTCACCAAAGTCCTTCTCAACATAGTTGATCACGGTAGTCTACAGTCAATAAAAGATATCAACTTAGATATTTGACAGATTAACAAAGACTCAATAGAAAAAACTTCGCAGATGACTTAAATTTAAGTCGTGTGGAAAGTCGTCCAGAAAAAACTTCGTAGATGACTTAAATTTAAGTCGTCTGGAAAGTCGTCCAGAAAAGACTTCGTAGAAGACTTAAACTTAAGTCGTTCGGAAAGTCGTCTAGAAAAGACTTCACAGAAGACTTAAATTTAAGTCATCTGGAAAGTCTGGACGACTTAACCATAAGTCTCCTGCGAAGTCTTTTCTGGACGACTTTCCGGACGACTTAACTTAAAGTCTTCTGCGAAGTCTTTTCTGGACGACTTTCCAGACGACTTAACTTTAAGTCTTCTGCGAAGTCTTAGAAAGTGAAGTTTAAAAACTTGTCTGCAGATGGCGTCTTTAAAACATCTGCGTCCTTTGCCATCCTTGTAAGCCAGCAACGGTGGAGACGGTCTGTTTGGTATGGGATTCCCTAAAGTAGCACCCAATTCTGGCAGACAGTAGTACACCCACACCTGGAGAACTTGAATAAATCCATCCACAGTGTATGAATTTGATTCCAAATCTTTTCCCTTCAGAGACTCCATCAGCACCTTAAACGCCACTCTCCCCCAAGGATAATTCTCAATTTTTTTCTAAATCCATCACTAGCCTTGCAAGACTAGACCGTGTAGCGGTTGAGAACTTTCTCCCTACAATGAATCCAGTTAAGATGGCAAGGTATCCGAGCCATATGCGATCATCCCGAGACCACTCTTTGCTTCTCTTAAATGCTGCTATTATCTGTTCAGTAGTTGGCCCAGCATCGACAACAACACCCATCCTCTCCCAGAAAATAGCCATCTCCTTCGTAACCTCACACCTTGGATTTTCCAGGTCCTTGATGTAATCGCAGTTCAGACCAGTGAGGTGTTCAAACTCTATCAGTGAAAACCTCATCGGTCGTGGACCAGCGAGAGACCAGAGCTCATACTTCTTCTTGATGTTAAGCTGGAAACCGAGTATATAATGAACCAGTCTTGAATCCCAAGAAAAATTCAGCTCCTTGAACTTGATGAACACTCCCAACTTTGAGTCCTTCAGCTCCTCACATTCTTCAACTTCTAGAGCTTGCGTTAGAGCAGTAAACAACTTCGAGTCATCAGTATGATACGAAATGCTCTTGTTTTCATCGGGCTCTTCCCCTAATGTATATAGCCTCCGCAGGAGTTCTGGTAAATCCATTTTCCCGTCTACAAAACAATCAAAAACAAGCATCTCTAACACATAACATGCGCACTATTCCAAATACTGGAAGACTTGCATGTAAATTTTAATGTGTACTCAGACGACTTCCAAGAAGTCTTCTACGAAGTCTTAAGTCGTCTGGAAGACTTCCTGGTCTTAAGTCCTCTCGAAGACTTCCGGGAAGTCTTCTACGAAGTCTTAAGTCGTCTAGAAGACTTCCTGGTCTTAAGTCCTCTCGAAGACTTCCAGGAAATCTTCTACGAAGTCTTAAGTCCTCTGGAAGACTTCTAAGAAGTCTTCTACGAAGTCTTCAGTCTCCTGGAAGACTTCGTGGAAGTCTTCTGAGTACTCTTTCAGTATTACACTACAAAATCTTAAGTCTACAGACCTCAAAGTCTTTTAAGCATGGATGACTTACGGTCGGAGAAGATATAGTCTTCAACGACACCAGCGGTTACAGATCTACAAAAATCAACGGGAAAAGAAGAATCAAGACTACAATTATTAGGGTTTTACGGTTGCTAAACGCCTTAAGAGAAGAGAAATAACTTACCGGCGGCGGAGTTCAACGAGACGCGATGTCAGATCTGAAAAAAGGAAGCGGATAGTCAATTTAAACTACTAAAAAACTCTACGGCATGAAGGAGAAACAAGATTCGTCGTAATAGGAGAGATTACCGGCGATGAGAACGACGGAATAAGAGAACAGCGGAAGAAATCACAGCGTCACCTTCGTAATCGCCCCTTGGAGAGAAACGGCGCTAGGGTTTCGAAAAATTGTGAAAAGGTGAAAAAATTGTATTTATGTGTCCGGTAAATGATCCGGTTAGGTTTAAAAGTAAACCGGTAAAATTAAAGGTTCGGTCCGGTATTATTCAACAGACGGCTTACAAGTAAGTCGTCTATACCCTAAACATAACCCCTGAACTAAATTAACTAACTAAACAATTCATAAAATCAAATTAAACTTAAAAAGTGTTTACTATACACTGAAATAAACACATATAGGTAAAAATTTACTTTTTCCAAAAGAACATTCAAGCTTTCCAAAATCTAACCCTACAAATACATACAATACTACAACATATGTTGTCAAACCCTAAAACCAAAGAATATCATGATTATCTACTTCCACTCATCTATGTTGATAATTATTCAATTTTATTATATCTTAATTTACATCATTTAAAACTGTTTATAATTACATGATATTAATTTTTCACTTGTCAAAATAAATATATTTTTAATTTATTTTTAAGATCAGCTACTTAGTGGGGCTATTTTCGTAAAAATGACTTCTATTTTTTTGTTTGGTCACAAGGGGCTGGCTGTAATTTCACAAGGCTTTTAGGTTACTTTTGCATTTGGTTCAAGTTAGGGTATAGGTTTGGGGTTAAAATCAAGTTCTAGGTCATATTTGGTAATTTCTCCATAATCTAATTACTTTATATGTATTTACAATTTATCATAATTTAACTACAAGTATATTTTCTAATTTTAGTCCCAATTTTAAAATTTCAAAACTTAAAATTTAAATGATAAATTACAAAATATAAATTTTGAATAAAACATAACTTAAAAATGACAAACAAACAAAAATCATCAAATAATGAAAAACACTATAAAACAAAAAAGAAGAAGATAAAGTTTCTTTGGCCAGTTGGATTCATATAAACCAAAAAACAAAACATTACTATTAAATATACTAAACATCTAAACTATATAAAAGTTATAAACTAAATTCAGATGGAAATTAATCAAGAGAAAGATAAAACCTCCTGACCAATCAGAAGAAGATACAAGGATAACCTTGTGAGTTGTTGGATTAACCGAAATCTAATGGTGTAGATTTTTATCTCTCTCTCTATTCTTCTCTGTCGAGAGGTCTTCCTCATTCACTTTTTTTTTTTTGGTATGAATCCTATTTTCTCTTCCTCTTCTTCCTTATGTTTTATTTTTCATACTTGGTCAACAGCGAACATATGAAGATGATAATGGAGTTGAAGAAGACGAAGACTCACTGGTGATAAAGCTCCGAATGCTCACCGGAGACGAACCCACGGCAGAGCTCAAGGTCACCATCGCACCATCATCTCACATGTGATCAAGCTCAATGTCACACAATCTTCTCATTCTCGCCGTTGCGCCATCTGCTCAAGCTCGCCGTCAATCTAGCTTAACAGAGAGGAGAAAGACTCTTCCCAAATCTCCATTTTTCTTTTTCATTTCTTGCTCCTTTAATCTGCCGACTCATGGATCTGATGTGTTGTCATGGTGAGATTTAATGTTCTCCTTCTGTTCTACTATGTTTTTAGATTTATTAATGTTTATTTTTTGTTTCCAGATCTGAGAAGGTGGTGGTGCTATAATCAAAGGTGGTGATGTGACGAGTCGCTGGTGGTGGCGTGACGAACCAGTAGTCTCCTCGTCTGTGGTGGAGAATGGAGGAGCGGTGGCAGAGCATGGAGGAGGAGGCAGAAACGCTATGCCTCTGGTTCAGACCAGTCTTCATTCTGGTGGTGAAGGCATTGTAGGAGTCCAGTGTCCGTTCCGGTCATCGTCACAGCTGGAACGGTGGTGGTCTCAGTCGCTATCAGTGAGTTAGGAAGAAGAAGAAGAAGCTCTGTTGGAGAAGAAATTATCATTCCCCACAAGGCCCGTCGAACAACAGGATTCAGCCCGTTAGTGTCAGACGACCAATCGAGATCAGCTCGGCTAAGCTGATCGATCGGCTTGAGGACCCATTCGAGCGGCTAAGATGGAGCGAATGATCGATCTACTGGCTCAATATCTGTCCAACAAGTCTTCGTCCGACCGAAAGGACCATCAAGCGTAAGCTTAAGCCCAGGCCCTTAAGACAAATTAGCGCTAGGGCGAACGAAGGAGACAAAGGACAGACCTATAAAAGGAAGGGAGATAGGAAAAGAAAGGGGATCCAAAAACTGAGACAAAAGCATTAACGGCAAGATCTAGGGTTTATCAACCGATCAAAATTCTTTGTACTCTCGTCGGCGCTTTTCAACAAAGCTCCGACCTTCTTTTCTATACTTAACCTCCTTGTAGTCTTGTTCGTTATCACATACTGATCAATAAAACGTCTTTGAAAGATCCACAATCGAGTTTAGTTTCCTTTCATTAGACTTAACCAAACTCAGATTCAACATTTGGCGCCGCCGTGGGGCTCCCCCCGGTCGGACGATGGCGACCGATCGCCAGTAGACGAGGACTCACCCTCCGACGAGCAAAAGTCTAAATCTCGCCGAAAGATCTTCACAATCCAAACCACGCCACCCCATGCTCTATTCGCGATAGAAAAGCCAACGGAAGACCTGTGACATTCGCTCAACCAAAGATCGGTACAGACGAGCGAAAGCCTCACTTCCACCGTCAGCACACATATGGAAGTCGATGGTGCACCAACCAGGGTCGGTTGCTCTGTAGGAAAGCTCAATGATTTCGACGCTCGACACGTCCTGGATGCCAAAGAAAGGAGTCTTCCCACAACTAGGACGAGCTTAAATGGGAATGTGGTCAAACAATCAGTCTGACGAGGCGGAGACGACTGATCTTTGAGTTAGGCTTAACTCGAAGATCCTAGATACTCACGAGAAGCTCAAACAACGCAAGACCAACCGTCCCATAGGAGAACCAGAGCCGATCATTCCGTATCAACGCAAGACCCCAGACTTGCGTACAATGCTCAATTCTCTCAGAGCCGAGCGAACGACGCAGCAAGAAAGCGGACATCAACAACGGCCGCATCGTTTGAACGTTATCATGGAAGGATCCCCTCCTTGCAACGATTCCGTCAGATCTGTAAAAGAGTTCCGTCGGAAGGCAGTCACAGCTAAGCGCTGGCCCACCATCCCTGAGGCTAGCCCCCAAATCACCTTTTCCGCCGAAGACGCAGTGGGCGTCCACATGGTGCACAACGATTCACACCTCATCGACATTGGAATTATCGACTGCACGGTGGCCAACGTTCGAGCTCCATATAACGCAATCTGATATACCATGGATTTTATCCGTTTTTACCCATGGTATATGAGTGTTTTTACTACTATTATCTATGTTTTGGAGTCTATTAGGTGTGTTTTCAGGTTCAGAAGCATTTTGGAGAAAAGTGATGTTTTAGGTGCCTTTTGGAGCTTAAAGAAGAGTTCACCCGTGATCAAGACCGCAGGTCGACACCGAGTTACACATCGATCGATGCACACTCGCAATCGATCGACACACATAGCGAAGGGCGATACATCGAGACTATAATCGATCGATGTACACCCTGTACTATCGATCGATACCGAGGCGTAAAGAAAAGTTGGACCTGGGCGAACTTGAAGCCCAAGATATCATATTTTACAAGAATGCCCCTGACGAGTTTTTTAACCTAATGAACTCATATATTTATATGCCTAAGTGTTTTGACAAGATATACATGCTTTTACATACAAGATATACAAGTTCTAAGTTTTAAGTTTTATTCAAGTTTCTTCTACTTCTACTTATTTCTTTTTAGTTCTTTATATGTTAACAAAGGTTATAGAATTCTAGACCTAGAGGAGAGATCCAAAGATATTTGTGATTGGAACCTAAGTGTTCATCCTCTAATAGGTCTATGAACTTCTATTATTACCTGATGTCTTGCATATTTTCATTGTTTTAGCCTTCCATTTTGTGCATTTTATCCCTTCTAGTTTAGGCATTAGGCATATTTAGGTTCATTTTGCATTCATAAGTCTTTATCAGGTCTTGGAGTGTACTTTGGAGAATTTGAAGGTGTTTGAGGGTACTTTGTTACAAAAAGGAAGGGTGAAAGATGGATTTGGACGATGGCCATAAAGAAGTCTTTCTGTGATAAGATTTGGTGGGGAGATAGTATCTTGAGTTAGCTTTCCATTGGGAGTGATTTCAAGCCATTTGAAGCAATATTGGAGGAGTTATGGTTATTTGAGTGAAGGCATGTCAGTGCATCCGGGTCAGCACACTCAGCCTGACCAGCCCGCGACAGACGAAGGAATGATGCCAGACGATGCAGCACCGGACGGACATGCTCGGCCAAGATCTCAGCGCATGAGGACCCGCGAACATACGGACGCACGGCCTGATCTGCACGGGACCAACTACCAGCGGTACAGATCACACCGCACGACAAGCTGAAGCAAGGCCATGCGCCGCCTAATCTGCTCGGGTTACCTTACCAGCGGGACAGGACATACCATACGGGTGGACTAAAGCATCCGGACATGCGCCTGAGTCGAAGCTGCCGGTACCGCTGGGACGAGACGAACAAGAGCGTCCGGATGCGCTGCCTGAGCTGAGCGGTACGCGGTACCGCTGACGACGAACAAGAGCGTCCGGATGCGCTGCCTGAGCTGAGCGGTACGCGGTACCAGCGGGGACGACGAACAAGAGCGTCCGGATGCGCTGCCTGAGCTGAGCAGACGTGGTGTACCAAGGCTGACGACCAGACGGAGTTGTACAAACGCTGCTGGACGGACGACCATGCCAGCTTACCGCTGACGAAAGCAACGGCCAGACAAGAACTGCGCTGCCAAGCATGCGCTGCCCGGACCGTCCAGCCCGTCCACGGCGTTTTCATGCTGACTTCCCATTGGTCGAGACCTATTGCTTCTAGGGACTTTTTAGTAATTTTATTCTATGTTTCTAGGGCTTTTAAGCCTAACTATAAGTACCCTTGTTATCCCTATGATGGGACTTATGTTATTTATGATCTAAGAACAAAACCTTTGAGTAAAGCTTCATCTTTGATTTATTAATCTCATCTCATCTTGTGTTCTTGATTGTTTATCTCATCTCCTTTCTTTCTATATATGTTTATGCTTGAATCTTTCATGGGTTCAAGAATAAGCATGTGGATTAGTGAGTAGATTCTTCTGAGATCCATGGGTTAGGGTGATAGAGAGTGATTAAGTTAGATCCAAGGTGTCTAGTATTAGATCTATCATTTCCTTGCATAGATTTGGTGTTTTAAAGCTATATTTGAGTTGGCCTCTCAAACATAGAGCTATAGGCATTTCATGCCCTAAGGTGTTCTATGAAATGCCTGAACCAACTCATCTATGCTTTTAGCTTTCTTTGCCTAAGGGATTAGTTGTCTTAGAGGCTAGGATTGCTATTAGACTCATTCTCATTGTTTGCTTTGATCATTACAGCCAAAGGGATTTGGTGTACTTGGGTGATCATAGCAAAAGAGCATTCATCTAGGATAGAGCTTGCTTAGTTTAGTTGTCTAGGCATAAGGATTAGATTGATTGAAAAGTTAGCATCTTGGATTGAAGCTTAATCATTTGATATCAAGTCCCTACACCCATGGGTCTCACTCTCCTCATAAGAAAGAAAGCTTGCTTTTTGTTGTGTTTTACTTATTGTTCTAGTTTAATCATCATTCTCTCTAATGGTTGCATTTAGATTGAGCATAGGCTTGCATTCCCTCTGTTTCATTGTCACTTAGGACTGGTTTGACAATCTTATATACTACATCATTTGATTAGAATCTGAAAAGTTCTATCATCAAATTGGCGCTAAGCAAATTCTAAGTTGATTGTGACATTGGGATTTAGTCACTTGCTTGAGACTAAATCATTTTTCTTTTCTTGTGATATTGATTCTCCTTTTGCATTTTCCTTTGATTTTCAGGTGTATGAACACAAGAAGCAGGTGCAACTAACCTGGTTCCCACTGTTGAAGCAATATTGGAGGAGTTATGGTTATTTGAGTGAAGGCATGTCAGTGCATCCGGGTCAGCACACTCAGCCGACCAGCCCGCCGCGGAGACGAAGGAATGATGCCAGACGATGCAGCACCGGACGGACATGCTCGGCCAAGATCTCCAGCGCATGAGGACCCTTGAACATCTGGACACGGCCTGATCTGCACGGGACCAACTACTGTACGATCACCCATGCGGACAAGCTGAAGCAAGGCCATGCGCGGCCTAATCTGCTCGGGTTACCTTACCAGCGGGACAGGACATACCATACTGGTGGACTAAAGCATCGGACATGCGGCCTGAGTCGGCGATCAGCGGTACCAGCGGGACAGGCGAACAAAGCGTCCGGACCAGCGGCGAGCTGGCGATGCGTGGTACCAGCGGGCCAGGCGAACAAAAGCCGGGCCAGCGGCCTGAACTGGCGATGCGTGGTACCAGCGTGGGGCGGAGCGAACAAAATCGGATCGCGGCCTGAGCTGGCGGTGCGTGGTACCAGCGGGGCCGAGACGAGGAGTTATACAAGCGGCGGGGCGGAGCGACCATGCCAGCTTACCAGCGGGGAGACGAGCAGCGGCCAGACAAGAATGCGCTGACCAAGCATCGCGCTGACCGGACCGTCAGCCGTCCACTGGCGTTTTTCATGCTGACTTCCCATTGGTGAGACCTCTTGCAGGGACTTTTGTAATTTTATTCTATGTTTCTAGGGCTTTTAAGCCTAACTATAAGTACCCTTGTTATCCCTATGATGGGACTTATGTTATTTATGATCTAGAACAAAACCTTTGAGTAAAGCTTCATCTTTGATTTATTAATCTCATCTCATCTTGTGTTCTTGATTGTTTATCTCATCTCCTTTCTTTCTATATATGTTTATGCTTGAATCTTTCATGGGTTCAAGAATAAGCATGTGGATTATGAGTAGATTCTAGATCCATGGGTTAGGGTGATAGAGAGTGATTAAGTTAGATCCAAGGTGTCTAGTATTAGATCTATCATTTCCTTGCATAGATTTGGTGTTTTAAAGCTATATTTGAGTTGGCCTCTCAAACATAGAGCTATAGGCATTTCATGCCGGAAGGTGTTCTATGAAATGCCTGAACCAACTCATCTATGCTTTTAGCTTTTTTGCCTAAGGGATTAGTTGTCTTAGAGGCTAGGATTGCTATTAGACTCATTCTCATTGTTTGCTTTGATCATTACAGCCAAAGGTTTGGTGTACTTGGGTGATCATAGCAAAAGAGCATTCATCTAGGGATAGAGCTTGCTTAGTTTAGTTGTCTAGGCATAAGGATTAGATTGATTGAAAAGTTAGCATCTTGGATTGAAGCTTAATCATTTGATATCAAGTCCCTACACCCATGGGTCTCCTCTCCTCATAAGAAAAAGCTTGCTTTTGTTGTGTTTTACTTATTGTTCTAGTTTAATCATCATTCTCTCTAATGGTTGCATTTAGATTGAGCATAGGCTTGCATTCCCTCTGTTTCATTGTCACTTAGGACTGGTTTGACAATCTTATATACTACATCATTTGATTAGAATCTGAAAAGTTCTATCATCAAATTGGCGCCGTTAAATTCTAAGTTGATTGTGACATTGGGATTTAGTCACTTGCTTGAGACTAAATCATTTTTTTTCTTGTGATATTGATTCTCCTTTTGCATTTTCCTTTGATTTTCAGGTGTATGAACACAAGAAGCAGGGTGCAACTAACCTGTTCCCACGTTGAAGAGATAGCTACACTTGAGGGAAATAGCGAAGGAGAAGAGAACAGGGCTCACATTCAGAGATTGGGGTTTGAGATGGATGATCATCAACCCCAAGAGGCAATGGTCAAGGAGCTGACAACCCTAGACCACAGCGCCAGCAACAACAACACCCACCGGCCAGCTAGAGCCATTGGCACATATGACCGTCCTCACATTCATGGCAGGGGGCCGGGCATCCGCACCAGGCTGTGGAAGCTAATAACTTTGAGATCAAGTCAGGCTTGTTGAATGTGATTGAGAACAACAAGTACCATGGCTTGGCTGTAGAAGACCCATTTGATCACTTGGACAAGTTTGATAGCTATTGTGGCTTGTCCAAGACCAATGGTGTGTCAAGATGCCTTCAAGCTCAAGTTGTTTCTATTCTCTCTAGGAGACAAGGCACGCCAATGGGAGAAATCTCTACCTAGTGACTCCATCACTACTTGGGATGATTGTAAGAAGGCCTTCTTGGAGAAATTTTTCTCCACATCAAGGACAGCCAAGCTGAGGAATGAGATCTCTAGTTTCCAGCAGGAGAACTTGGAAAGCTTTAGTGAAGCATGGGAAAGGTTCAAGGGATATCAAGCTAAGTGCCCACACCATGGCTTCTCAAAGGAGAGTTTACTGAGCACATTCTATAGAGGTGCCCTTCCTGAGTTTAGAGGAAGATTGGATACAGCAAGCAATGGTTTCTTCCTGGGCAGGTCTGAAGAAGATGCTGAGGAGCTGGTGGACAACATGGTCAAGAGTGATTCAGTCTACAGTGGAGAACATGACAGGGCTGATAGAACAACCAGAGCTGATGACAACCAGACCAAGAAGGAAATAAAATCCTTGCAAGAGAAGATAGACTTGCTGATTGCTAACCAAGCCAAGCAGGAGCAGATTCACTTTGTGGGTGGTCCAAATCAAGAAACTCCTCCTAAGGTTAATGAAGTTGAAGGGTTAGAAGGGCAAGAAGAGCTTTGCTTCATCAACAACAATGGTTCTTGGTACAGGAAGGAGCCTAACTTTCAGTACAACAATTACCAGCAAAGGTCTTACCCCAACAACCAGCAAGGAGCTTACCCAAACAACCAGCAAGGAGGTTATCAACCAAAGCAAAACACTCAACAAGGGAGCTACCAGCCTAGGCAGAATCCTCCTCCTGGTTTTGCAAACCATGGCAATCAATCTACTCAAGCTCAAGGTAGCTCCTCCCAAGCTAAAGCTCCAGATTCATCTATGGAAGCTATGTTCAAACAATTGTTGGAAGGTCAAGCTAGAGCAGCCAAAGACATTGGCCATGAGTTCAAGACTGTTCACCCAAGATAGACAGCAGCTACACTGAGCTAAACAACAAGAGTAGAGCTTTGGAGAATCAATTTGCTTCTATGAACTCTCAGCCAAGTCGCCAACAAGGAACATTACCAGGAAAGCCAGAGAAAAACCCCAAAGAACCAATGAAGGCAATCACTTTGAGAAGTGGTAGAGAGCTACCTCCAAGAACTCTCCCCAAGGATGGTGAGAAACTAAGTGGGGGGTGGCTATCAACATTGATGATGATGTTGTGATTGTGGATGAGAAAGTTGATGAGGAGATTTTAGAAAAAATTGTTGAAGCTAAGGGAAAAGGAAAGGTTGGAGAAGAGAAGCAAACACCAAAGCATGGTGAAGTTACTACTCCAACAAAGGAGTCTTCTTTGTTCCTCCTCCCTATGAACCTAAGCTGCCATTTCCTGGAAGATTCAAGAGGCAACTTTTGGAGAAGTACAAAACACTCTTTGAGAAGCAATTGAGTGAAGTTCAAGTTACAATGCCAATCATTGATGCCTTCATGCTTGTTCCTCAATACAGCAAGTTCTTGAAAGATGCTGTGGCTGCCAAGAAGAAGGAAATGGAAGGCATGATGGTTCTTACTCATGAGTGCAGTGCCATCATCCAGAGATTGATAATCCCTAAGAAGCTAGAGGATCCAGGCTGCTTTACTCTACCTTGTGCCATTGGTCCTTTAATGTTTGAGAGATGTCTATGTGATTTGGGAGCTAGTGTCAGTCTCATGCCTCTATCTGTTGCCAAGAAGCTCGGGTTTAGTCAATACAAGAAGTGCAAACTCTCTTTGGTGCTTGCTGACCGCTCAGTAAAATTCCCCATTGGTATCCTTGAAGACCTCCCTGTAATGGTGGGAAATTGTGAAATCCCCACTGATTTTGTTGTTCTTGAGATGGATGAAGAAGCTAGAGACCCCTTGATCCTTGGAAGACCATTCTTAGCCACAGCAGGAGCCCTTATCAATGTGAAGGAAGGCAAGATTGATCTTCATTTGGGGAAAGAGCACACTCTCCATTTTGATGTCAACGAGGTAATGAAGAGGTCAACTGTGCAAGGCCAAGTGTTCTACATAGAGGAGATGGAAGCTCTTGCTGATGAGCTCCTTGAGGAATTGGCACGTGGAGAGTTGACAATAGAAGACCCTTTGCAGCATGCTTTGACAGTGGATAAAGAGGTCCAAGTGGTTGAGAACAAGGAGAGCGAGGCTATTGCAGCCATGCTGGATTCTCGAAAGAAGATTGCTGATAGAGGCCAGTATGAGGAGCTTAAACAAGAGGCATGTCAAGCTGTTTCAGCCACTCAACAAGAGAACACCAAACAAGATGATTGGAGTGAGCTCAAGGCACCAAAAGTGGAGCTAAAACCTCTTCCCCATGGTGTAAGGTACGCATTTCTAGGCCCTAATGAGACATATCCTGTCATTGTGAGTAGTGAACTTACTGAACTTGAGCTTTCTCAACTTTTAAATGCACTTAAAAGGTTTAGAAAAGCCATTGGATACTCACTAGATGATATTAAGGGGATATCACCTTCTTTGTGCATGCATAGGATACATCTAGAGGATGAATCAATGATTTCTATAGAACATCAAAGGAGGTTGAATCCTAACCTTAAAGATGTTGTAAAGAAGGAGATTCTCAAGCTCTTAGATGCTGGTGTTATCTACCCTATTTCAGATTCTAAATGGGTATCTCCTGTGCATGTAGTTCCAAAGAAGGGTGGTATCACTGTGGTTAAAAATGACAAGGATGAATTGATACCAACTAGAACCATAACTGGCCATAGGATGTGTATTGATTATAGAAAGCTCAACTCAACATCTAGAAAAGATCACTTTCCATTGCCATTCATTGATCAAATCTTGAGAGACTTGCAAACCATCCTTTCTATTGTTTTCTTGATGGGTATTCAGGGTTCTTCCAAATCCCCATACATCCCAATGATCAAGAGAAGACAACATTCACATGCCCCTATGGCACCTTTGCTTATCGAAGGATGCCATTTGGGTTATGTAATGCTCCAGCAACCTTTCAAAGGTGCATGATGTCTATCTTCTCGGATCTCATTGAGGATATAGTGGAGGTATTCATGGATGATTTCTCTGTCTACGGATCTTCGTTTTCTGCTTGTTTGTCCAACTTGTGCAGGGTCCTACAGAGATGTGAAGACACCAACCTAGTGCTGAATTGGGAGAAGTGTCATTTCATGGTCAAAGAGGGGATTGTGCTGGGACACAAGATTTCAGAAAAGGGTATTGAAGTGGACAAAGCTAAGATTGAGGTGATGGTTAGCTTTCCCCCACCAAAGACAGTGAAAGACATCAGGAGCTTCCTGGGCCATGCTGGATTCTATAGAAGATTCATCAAGGACTTCTCAAAGATTGCTAGACCAATGACCAAGTTGCTGTGCAAGGAGGCTGCTTTCAGCTTTGATGAAGATTGTCTTGAGGCTTTCAAGAAGATAAAGGGTGACCTTGTTAGTGCTCCCATTGTTCAGCCACCGATTGGGACCTCCCCTTTGAGATAATGTGTGATGCTAGTGATTTTGCTGTTGGGGCTGTCCTGGGGCAGAAGAAGGATGGCAAAACTCATGTCATTTATTATGCTAGCCAAACATTGAATGATGCACGATGAGGTATGCCACAACAGAGAAGGAGATGCTGGCCATTGTCTTCTTTGAGAAATTCAGAAGCTACCTGGTGGGTTCTAAGGTCATTGTGTATACTGACCATGCAGCTTTGAGACATCTCTAGCAAAGAAGGATGCCAAGCCAAGACTACTAAGGTGGATCCTTTTGCTTCAAGAGTTTGACTTGGAGATTAGAGACAAGCCAGGGATTGAGAATGGAGTTGCTGATCACTTGTCCAGGTTGAGAATTGAAGGTGGAATCCCTATTGATGAGGGCCTCAGAGAAGAGCATGTCCTAGCCATCATGTCAGTGGTAGCAACCATTGAGACTGGAAAAAAGATTGAAGAGGTTAAGGCAGCTGAAGAGAACGGACCTTGGTATGCTGATTTGGTTAACTACTTAGCCACTGGAAAAGAACCATTGGGACTTGCAGGGTATGAGAAGAAGAAGTTCTACAAAGATGTGAAGAGATACTATTGGGATGAACCATACCTCTACACCCTATGCAAGGATCAGATTTATAGAAGAGTGGTAGCTGAAGAAGAAGTTGAAGGAATCCTCTCACATTGCCATGGATCTTCCTATGGAGGCCATTTTGCTCCATTCAAGACTGTCTCTAAGGTGTTACAAGCTGGATTTTGGTGGCCACACATGTTCAGGGACTCACAAGACTTCATTTCAAAATGTGACTCTTGCCAAAGGAGTGGGAATATTACTAAAAGAAATGAGATGCCTCAAAACCCAATCCTTGAAGTGGAAGTGTTTGATGTTTGGGGGATTGATTTCATGGGACCCTTCCCCTCTTCCTATGGAAACAAATACATTTTGGTGGCTGTAGACTATGTATCAAAGTGGGTGGAAGCAATAGCAAGTCCTACAAATGATTCAAGAGTAGTGGTCAAAATGTTCAAGAGCACTATTTTCCCAAGATTTGGAGTTCCAAGAGTGGTCATAAGTGATGGAGGTTCACACTTCATCAACAAGGTATTTGAGAGTCTTGTCAAGAGGAATGGAGTAAAGCACAAGGTTGCAACGCCTTATCATCCTCAAACAAGTGGCCAAGTGGAAGTCTCCAACAAGCAAATCAAGGGAATCTTGGAAAGGTTGTAGGAACCAAGAGGAAGGATTGGTCAGCCAAGCTTGATGATGCTCTTTGGGCATATAGAACAGCATTCAAGACTCCTCAGGCACCACCCCTTCAACATTGTCTATGGAAAGTCTTGCCACCTACCAGTTGAGCTTGAATACAAGGCATTGTGGGCTGTGAAGCTTTTAAACTTTGACATCAAGTGTGCAAAGGAGAAGAGACTTCTTCAACTCAATGAGCTGGATGAGATAAGGATGGATGCTTTTGAGAACTCAAGGATCTACAAGGAAAAGACAAAGGCTTTCCATGACAGGCACATCCTCAAGAGAGAGTTCAAGGCAGGAGATCAAGTGCTTTCTACAACTCTGACAAGCTGTTTCCGGAAAGCTAAAGTCAAGGTGGTCTGGTCCATTTGTGATCAAAGAAGTGAGACCCTATGGAGCCATTGTGCTTTGGAACAAGGATGGTGGAGACTTCAGTGAATGGCCAAAGACTCAAGGAATACATGGCCTCGGTACCAAAGGAGGATGGGACATCAACCCCACTCTCTGATGCTCCCATTGCCTAACCTCAAAGGAGGCAAAGTCAAGCTAGTGACTTTAAACAAGCTCACTTGGGAGGAAGTCCCATGGTTATCCTTGTAAATATTGCATTAGGATTTATTTTTCAAGCTTTTGGACGATGGGAGATGGGATGCAGATGGTGTGCATGAGTGGGAAGAATAATAAAAAAAGGAGGTCGGTTAGAGAACCGACTGCCTTAGTTCTGAAACGCCCGGTCTGTTACGCAAGCCGCGCTACTTCCGGACGGCCGGACCAATCAGAATGTGAGACGCTCGTCTGAGATGCACGAGACGCGGTTACCCGCCGACGGCCGGACCAACCGACAGGGGATGCGCCAGTAGTATATGCTGATGGATGCACGCTGTAAGTCCGGACGGACGTAGCTGCGGATGATCCGAACGCTGCAATGAATGCGCTGACGGATGCACCGCTGGGTAGGTGCGGACGGATCGAAGGTCGGATGATCCGGAACGCTGCAATGTAATGCTGACGGATGCACCGCTGGTACGGAAGGCTGGACGGACACAGGACGGACGCTGGCAAGATCACGCTGGTCACTCTCTCCACTCACTCAACTCGCCGCGACGCACTGGCCCCAACCCGGGGTACGACCCGCCGACCCAGGTAAGTTTTTTCTTTATTCCGACCCAAACCCGCATGCACCCGCCAGAACCCTTTTACCCCACCCAAACACACTTTAAAACCCTAAGCCACCCTCTCTTTCCTCATTTCTTCTTCTTCCTCACATCAAAATCCTCTCTAGCCTCCAAGAACACAAATTCACATAACTTTGCCAAATCTCAACCAAATCATAAATTTCCTTTTCCCACATCAAGACCTTCTTCCCTAGACCTAATTCCTTGAACCTTTTCATCTTTATCCTTCATCCAAAGCAAGGTATGGTATCTCTAAGTTCAAATTCGTAACCCTCATGAACCCTAAAATTTGAACTTGAAATTTGAGCCTTTTCTTGCTAGATTCTTGTAATTTAGACTAGGAAAGCTTATATATCATGCTGGGTAGTTGATTTCATGGTGGAATTAAGATTAATTTGAACTTTGGCAAATTAGGGTTCATGAGATTTGGGGTTTTTCAATTCTAGCTTACTTAGGGTTGTTATTGAGCTAGATGGGTGAAATAATTGGTGTTGAAGGTTGATTTGGTCCCAATTTCAAGCTGAACTCTGGTTAATTTGATTTTGGCTAGTTTGAAGTTCTTGTGCTCTATAAAAAAAAAAAATATTTATTTTGAGCATGAGAGCTTCCTTCTTAGCTATTGCTTGCCTTGCTTGTCTTCATGATTGAGATTGATGATCTTGCTTCATTATTCTAGTTCCTATTGAGATTGATTATCTTGCTAGAGCTAGATTGTGTTTGTGATTGATTGTCTCTTTCTTGTGCTCACCCTATTTCCAAGGATTGAATTTTCAGGAACAATGGGGAGAAATAACGGCTCAAATAGCGGAAGAGAAAGAGCAGGCTGAAAGGAGGGTGACTGCTCGATTAGGAAAGAACTTGGCTCCATGCCTGAATCAAGAGGAGCGAGGGTAGCAAACTTTGGCCATGCTAAGAAAGAAAGCACAGGCCAAGAGAGATGGAAAAAGAGTTATGGTTGAGGAGAGTGTGGCTGACATTGCTCACAAGCAAGCCCCTCCAAAGAGAGCAAGAGCCAGAGCACCAAGTTGAGAGCTTTGGTTTTGGAGAAAGGCACCAAAGATGGTGCAAATGAACCAGCTCCCACCATAAGAGCCAAGGCGCCAAGAAAGACTATAGAACCTCCTCCCATAGAGCAAGAAGGTGCAAATGCTGAAGAGGAGCATTCTGAGGGTGACAGTGAGGCTGAGTATGACCCTAACTCAACAGAGTCCTTCAATGATAAAAGGGACAGGCAGAAGACACCCACTGAAGAGGAGCTGTTAGAGCAATGAGGAAAGGTGTCTCTTGGCCACCAACCAGATTCGCTGATAAACAAACCCTCAAGGAGTTGTCAATTGAAGATGATATCAAGGAGATGCTAGGCATGAGTATGAGCAGTTTTACACTATGGCCTATCCAACTTATAAAGAAGTCTCTTGCCAATTCATGTCATCACTTCAAGCCACCTTTCACACCTCCAAGAATGTGGAGCAAGGATGGGGTATGATACACTTCAAGATTGATGGGAGAGCCTACTCAATGTCATTCAAGGAAATTGAGGAAGTGCTTGGGTTTCAAGACCAGAAAAATCCTTCTTTTCCCAAGCTTGCTAGGGTCAAAAGAGAGATGAACATCACACACCTGACTTGGAGGTTGTTAACAGGCAAGACAAGGAGTTCTAACCACACAAGGATGCCTCCATCCGACACCCTTCAGCGATATCTCCACAGATTGCTTGTGCATACATTGTTCCCGTGAAGGAAGTGGGAACAGTCTTTGGAGATGAAGTGAAATTTCTGCACCAAGCTGTCCAACTATGCATTACAGCCTCATCTCCCTTTGGTTCCTAGTGATTTCTACAAGGATTTTGGCATGGTGGGATTCTTTGTGAGCGCCTCATGTATTACAAGAGTTGGAGCTGGACAAACAGAGACCCCGGAGCTCAGATTGAATTGGTGGCTTGATAACACCATTGCTTGCTTACCAAGGGATTAGCTTGGGAAATGATGCAGCTGGCCCCAATTTTTGGATCTCCAATACCTGAAGTCAGCTCATTTTCTCCGGAAGGTTTAATGGGCTGTGTGTTTATTCATATTTGAGAGGTACCACAAAGGTTGAGCTGCTCCTACCCGACTATCCCCTCACTACCTTGACCACTCCAGGAGCCATAAGATTTGACATTAGTGAGGCACTTGCTTGGACCTCATGGCTTTAGGCCCCATGGCTCTTCCAAGAGGTGAAAAGGCAGCACTAAGGTGGAACAATATGATCGGGGACACTCCAGCAGAGCCATCGCACATCTTTTGGTCCTCCTCGCTACAAGTTTGACCAATGCACCGGTGCTTTACCTCTTGGTCCTATTCGCAAGCTCATGACCAGATCAGTACCCTTCAGAGGTGGAACAGAGCTCAAGATAGGACTATCTTCAAGCTCACCAACAAGTGCAAAGAGCTGAGAAGAGCTCGCTGCAAGCTGCAGCTTCGGCTCACTTCATGAAGCAAGTGGCTGATGTTCTAGCCAGGGAGCTGTAGCTGGCTGTAGAGCTGAGGATTTTGATCTTGATGCTTTCACTGCCCGCCTCCTCAGCCACTTCATGACCCTTCGAGCCACGGACACGAAACAAGCTCTCCTTTTGAGGAACCCCTACATCGCCCCATCCGCCGAAACAAGTCACCAAGCCTAAGCACCACTGATGATGAAAATGACTGAGGGTGAGGCATCCCTCATCCCATGCTCCATGAGGTACTCCACTTCGACCATCTGTATATACCACTCATCATTTCATTTAGTTTTCATTTTACATTCTTTCTTAAGACCCTTCTCCACATTTAACAAACACAGACTGTGTGAATTAAGTGGGGAGGTGTCAAGTTGCTGATCATCTTGTGTTTTATGTCATAAGCATGCATTTGTAGATAGTTATTGCATAGAAAAGCCATAAAAATTTGAAAAATTTGAAAAGCACAAAAGAATCATGTAGTTGCAGAGGATTGAGTCTAGATCATTCACTTGCATAAAAAAAAAAAAAAAATCATCATATAGGTTGCATCATGCATAAGGGGACAAGGATGATAGTTGCCTTGAAAAGATGCTCATGCTAAGTTCTTAAAGTGATACCCTTCATAAGCATAGTAAGTAGCTTCGAGCAATCTTAGGATGGCTTGTAAACTTTTGCCTTGAAATCTCTTTCTAAAGCTTATTTGATTGATTGATGCTATCTCTTTGAAGTTTGCTCCTGTCATATTTAGACTCTAGTCTCTTGCTCATGGTCCCTTGTGTACTAAGTCATGGATAGAACACTTGAGCTGTCCCTCCCATTCTTTGCCTATCTTTTGGACAAGCTCAAGTGGCACTCCACTTAAACCCTTACCTCTTTTCAAGCTTTCATTATTTGTTGAGTGAGGCCTTCTTTGGAAAGCTTTACATGTGCATAATGTTGAGAGTATTGGGAAGCGACAATGCTTGATCTCCATTTTAGCTAGATTAGACACTCATTAATGTCTAGCTTCTAGGATGGGGGTGAGTGTTGTATTGTATGATCTTGGGGAAATAAAGGTTTGTGAAAGAAAAGGTTGACTCATGAGACTCTATTGTTATAAGTGATTAAGTAGAAGGGATAAGAGGAATGAAAATTGTAAGCTCCAAGTTGTTTAAAAGTCTTGGCCCCATAAAAAAAAGAACAAAAAAAAGAAAAAAGAAAAAAAAAACAATAATGAAAGGGGGCTAGCAATATCTAGAAAGAGCTGAAAAGAGTTTGAAATGTGTAAATTCCCTTGTAGACTTCATTAAGAAAGAGTTTCAAATGAGAAAATATCTTGAACAACTGGGAGAAATCTTGGGTGAGAGATGTGAGTGGCATTTTGGCATTGGGAATAAAGATGTGATCTATGTATTTTGGGAAAGGGTAGAACAATGGAGATTGAGCATTGTAAGCATGAGTTGATCCCTATCTTAGATATATTATGTACAATGTCAAGGCTACTTGTTTTGAGAGTGAACCATCCCTTGAAAGATCCCTTTTGAACCCCTTGTTTCACTTGAGTAAAACCTTCTACCACCAAACCAAATGACCTGGACCATTTGACCATTTGCAAGAAGTCTTTTGAGTTTGATTAATGATTGTTAGAGGGCAAATGGAATTGTGGGTTGTGGATTCATGATGAGTAAGTATAGGGATTAAAGGAGTTAAGATAGGCCTTGATAAGTTAGAGTTGGATTGAGTTTTGCTCCGCTACTTGGTATGTTTGTGCAAGGTTATCAAGTTGAGAACTAAGAAGAGCATTCTTTTGGCTATGAGTCCCCTCCTTCAAACCTCTCCTCCTTAGTCCTTGCAAGTTTACTTGTGGACAAGTAAAGGACTAGTGTGGGGGAGTTGATGTCTTGCATATTTTCATTGTTTTAGCCTTCCATTTTGTGCATTTTATCCCTTCTAGTTTAGGCATTAGGCATATTTAGGTTCATTTTGCATTCATAAGTCTTTATCAGGTCTTGGAGTGTACTTTGGAGAATTTGAAGGTGTTTGAGGGTACTTTGTTACAAAAGGAAGGGTGAAAGATGGATTTGGACGATGGCCATAAAGAAGTCTTTCTGTGATAAGATTTGGTGGGGAGATAGTATCTTGAGTTAGCTTTCCATTGGGAGTGATTTCAAGCCATTTGAAGCAATATTGGAGGAGTTATGGTTATTTGAGTGAAGGCATGTCAGTGCATCCGGGTCAGCACACTCAGCCTGACCAGCCCGCACAGGACGAAGGAATGATGCCGGACGATGCAGCACCGGACGGACATGCTCGCCAAGATCTCCGCGATGAGGACCCGCGAACATACGGACGCGACGGCCTGATCTGCAGGACCAACCACACAAGGGTACAGATCACACCGCACGGACAAGCTGAAGCAAGGCCATGCGCGGCCTAATCTGTTTCGGGTTACCCACCCGGGCGGACGACATACCATACGGTGGACTAAAGCATCCGGACATGCGGCCTGAGTCGAGCAGTACGCGGTACCGGGCGACGCAGACGAACAAGAGCGGCCCGGACGCTGCCTGAGCTGGAGCGGACGTGGTACCAGCGGACGAGACGAACAAGCGTCCGGACGCTGCGGCCTGAGCTGGCGTATCGTGGTACCAGCGGGACGAGACGAACAAGAGTGTCCGAATCGCGCGGCCTGAGCTGGCGGTACGTGGTACCCGCTGGGACAGACCCGACGGAGTTGTACAAACGCCGGACGGACGGCGACCATGCCAGCTTACCCGCTGACGCAGCAACGCCAGACAAGAACTGCGCGCCAAGCATGCGCGCCGGACCGGTCCAGCCACGCCCCCGGCGTTTTTCATGCTGACTTCCCATTGGTGAGACCTATTTCTTCTAAGGACTTTTAGTAATTTTATTCTATGTTTCTAGGGCTTTTAAGCCTAACTATAAGTACCCTTGTTATCCCTATGATGGGACTTATGTTATTTATGATCTAAGAACAAAAACCTTTGAGTAAAGCTTCATCTTTGATTTATTAATCTCATCTCATCTTGTGTTCTTGATTGTTTATCTCATCTCCTTTCTTTCTATATATGTTTATGCTTGAATCTCTCATGGGTTTAAGAATAAGCATGTGGATTAGTGAGTAGATTCTTAAGATCCATGGGTTAGGGTGATAGAGAGTGATTAAGTTAGATCCAAGGTGTCTAGTATTAGATCTATCATTTCCTTGCATAGATTTGGTGTTTTAAAGCTATATTTGAGTTGGCCTCTCAAACATAGAGCTATAGGCATTTCATGCCCGGAAGGTGTTCTATGAAATGCCTGAACCAACTCATCTATGCTTTTAGCTTTCTTTGCCTAAGGGATTAGTTGTCTTAGAGGCTAGGATTGCTATTAGACTCATTCTCATTGTTTGCTTTGATCATTACAGCCAAAGGGATTTGGTGTACTTGGGTGATCATAGCAAAAGAGCATTCATCTAGGGATAGAGCTTGATTAGTTTAGTTGTCTAGGCATAAGGATTAGATTGATTGAAAAGTTAGCATCTTGGATTGAAGCTTAATCATTTGATATCAAGTCCCTACACCCATGGGTCTCCTCTCCTCATAAGAAGAAAGCTTGCTTTTGTTGTGTTTTACTTATTGTTCTAGTTTAATCATCATTCTCTCTAATGGTTGCATTTAGATTGAGCATAGGCTTGCATTCCCTCTGTTTCATTGTCACTTAGGACTGGTTTGACAATCTTATATACTACATCATTTGATTAGAATCTGAAAAGTTCTATCATCATTACCTTGTTGCTATGAACTACTTAGCCATGTCTGAATAGATTCATTTGTTAGATTTAGGGTTTAAATAGGATATGAGGTATTAGCCCCAACCTATAATTGCTATAGTTGTGATATTTATTGTTAGGATTGTTCACTAATGCTTTTTCTAGCTTAGCTACCTAGAACATGAACTTGGATTGCATTGTTTATTACATGCAATACCTGACAACATCCTAAACATGCTATGACCCTCTTGAGATATGCGAAAGCTGATCTAAGATCATGGTGAGCATTGTATCAACTCGCGCATAAAGCTTGCTTAGAGCCGTATCGATCGATACTCCTATAGAGTAATCGATCGGCGTAATAGAGGTGTATCGGTCGATATTCCTATCGAACCATCGATCGATACCATCGGCAGAGTAGCCGACCGCAACACCATTTAGCATCTAAGTAATAGATGGTCTAAATAATGCGAGAGCTGATGAATTCATTTAATAAGTGTTGAGCTCTGACATATCATGCAAGCAACTTGTTAGCCTTTATAGTATTTATAATCCTGAATTCTGAATACTTACCCGAATCTAACTACTTTTTCTTGTTTCAAAACCAAATCCTTTCAACTGAGTAATCTTATCCTTACTCAGCAAACCTGCACTTTACTTTAAACTATTTTCAACCTATCATAGTCATTAAGATTACATCTTATTTGTACACTACCTCTCTGTGGATTCGATCCCTAAGTACTACAACTGAACCTCTTATTTGAGAGTAAAGTCACTCCTTAGGGTAATTTGAGTGATATCAAATTTGGCCGTTCTTGGGAGAGCTTTGATACAATAGGATCTAATCTGATTAGGTCTAGGTTATTTCTATTTTTATTTTTATTTTAATTTGTTTTCTGACACAAATTTTTTTTCTTGTCTTTTCAGGTACATGCCCAGCAGCACCAGAAGCAACAAGGAATCCCAACTTTTGTTCTCAGAAGACCCTGCTAGCTTGAAACGTTCCATCCACAAGGAAATCCGTTCCGCATCGATCGACGCCATCAACTGCCTGTCGACCGATACTGACGCACCCCTGCCGACCGAGACACCGTCTTCGTCGATCGACACTCGCACCTTCACGTCGACCGACACTACTTCACCGTCGACCGACATCTTTCATCCAACATCGATCGATACTCCTAACCGTATATCGATCGATACTACTCCGCGAGTCATGGTTGCGCCTATTATTCTCACACGAGATGAGAATGGAGACTTGCGTGACCAAGAAAGTCACCTTCGTAATGAAGCAGGTCAGAAACTCAACGCTCATAATGAAGTAATCCCTGAGCCAGAAACTGCACCTACAGGAGCTGTTCAACCTGTAGAAGAGGCTGCTCGAACACTAGCTGACTACAACCGTCCAGATCAGTTCTACACCAACAGATCAGCCATTCGTCCCCCTGCTATTCAGAGAGGCGATTTCGAGCTCAAGCCGCAGTACTACACCCTTGTGGGACAGATACCTTACTATGGGCTGTCCAGTGAGCATCCCATGGACCATCTGGAGAGGTTCGAGGATCTTATATCTTCTATCAAAGCCAATGGAGTCCTGTGGACTACCTTCTCTGTAAGCTCTTCAAACACTCTTTATCCGGAGGAGCTTTACAAAGGCTTAAGCAGCTACCACCAGGATCTCTTACATCCTTGAGCGACATCAAAACGATTTTGCATAACTTCTTTGATGATGCTGAAGACTTAAGGAGGAAAATTGCCACATTTAATCAGGAGCCTGGAGAGTCATTCAAGGATACGGATCAGATTCAAGTCTTACCAGCGAGACTGCCCACACCATGGATTCAACAAAGTGCAGCTGCTCTGCACTTTCTTCGAGGCATCGCGACTGAAATATCAGATGGCTCTAGACACCGCGAGTGAAGGAAACTTCACCACAAGGAATCTGAAGATGCTGTGAAGCTAATAGACAACCTAGCATCCAGCAACAGCACAAAGAACATTGTAAGAGCAAGATCTGCGGCGTTCCTTGGAAAGGAACAGATAAATGAGGTACAAGCTACACTTGACAATGTTGAAACTGCTAAACAAGCAAATCTGCTCAGTTGAGGATGCGAAGCTGATGAAGAAGATGACTACATAGAAGCGAAGTCAAGCGGATCAGTGGAACCGGATTTCGAGATCCGAAACCAAGGAAACGAAACCAGCGGGACAAAGAGGAAACTTCAACAGCAGCAACCCCAACAACAACATGAGTTATGGAAACTCATCTTACATGAAGCCACCCACACCAACCCCAGAAGGAAAGCTAGAAGACTTGCTCAGCAAAGTTCTTGAAAGCCAGCAGCAGTTAGAGGTGAACTTCAATGGAAAGATCGACGCTGTCTACACCACTTTGAACACAAAGCTTGATGCTTTGAGTACCCATGTGAAGAAACTAGAGACTCAAGTGATTCAGACAGAGAAGCTGTTAAGAAGCGGAAGCTTTAGGAAAAGGGACTGGAGAAGAAACAACAGGCCACAACGCCGCTATCATAGAGGATGATTTTTGGAGAGTGGTAAAGCAAGAGAAGCTGCAAGAGGGAGACTTCCAGATCGAGAGTATTGGCGGCGACCACTGGAATCGATCGATGTCAGGATCACCACATCGATCGGTGGAACAAGACAAGCATCGACCGATGGATCTTGAAAGATCTACCAACGAGTGCAACACCGTGAAGATACTTACTCACGAGGAATTCGCAGCAAAGCACCCACATCCGCCCAGCCCTTCCCACATCGACCGACAGGACATACGTCCCATCGATCGATCGAATGATAAAGAAATCGATCGACACACTCCAGAAGCTGTCGATCGAATTTCAGTTATCACACGCCGAGTGCAACCTCCCAAGATAGATGTTGCACGACTTAATGCACTCCGGGAGCAATCTAAGCCTTCCAGAAACCCACCAACCGCCATAATGAAGAAACCCACGGATATTATAGATCCAATGGAGATAGAAAAGGAAAAAGATGGCAGAGTTCTCAGAAAAAGGAAAGAGAAGGTTTCTAAACACCTTAAAAGAGGAGTTAATGAGAAAGAGTTGGCAAGTTTCAGAAAGAGAGTTCTAAGGATACCTACAGAGAAACCCTTTGAAGAAGCCTACTTTTCACACAGATTGTGGATGTTTTTCAGAGAAACTAAGGAGATAGAAGAAGACATCAAGAGGATTTTTAACCAAGTCAGAGGAAGTATGAAGAGGAGGATCAAACTAGAGAAGAAGGAGGATCCAGGAAAGTTTGTTGTTCCTTGCTCAGTACAGGGGATCAACTTCCCACGTGCCCTATGTGACACAGGATCTGGAGTTAGCATCTTACAAGGTGATAGCAGACCATCTAGGTCGAAGATAGAGCCCTCTTGAAGAATCGTTCATCTTTGTGGATTGTTCTCAGAGAACTCTGGAGGAATTGTGAGAAACCTTGAGGTTACCATAGAAGAAGCCCTAATTCCAGTAGACTTCCATGTCTTGGACGTCAAGATAACCCTACCCACTTCTTTGCTACTTGGAAGAGCCTTCCTAGCCACAGTTGGAGCAGTCTGCAACCTTCAGACAAAAACACTGTGCCTAACCCTAATCAACCCTACGGTCTACTATGATCGGTCACGAGTCATCAAGGTCCCTAAGAAGATCCAAGGCGGCTCAGACCTTGTAGTTGTTTGCTATTGTGGAGATGAATATGACTCACAAGGCGAATACGAGACAGAGACCGCAGAATCGATCGATAGTAGCACTGTCTCATCGATTGTCTCTGGTGAACCGACATCGATCGACAGCCACACATGGTCATCGATCGATTCACTATTCAATCAGATCGAGGAGAAGTTTCCAGAAGGTGATTTGAAATAAACCGTGGGAGAGCGACTACTACATCCCACCATGCTGCAAATACTACTCATATTGAGGAGTATACTGATGATTACGAGGATGAGAGAGCTATAGAGTGTCACAACCTTCGAGAAGATGAAGATCGACTTCTCCACCACAACCTCAGAATCACGACATCGATCGGCAGGGCCTTCTCCCCATCGATCGATACTACTAGCCTCGCATCATTCAACAACACAGTCAACAACACGCAAGACGAGACTACTCAATTGGGAGCTGGGCAGCGACTACCAGTCTGAAGCCGGCGGTCGAGACCGCCACACCAACATACATCACCCAACCGAAGAAGTCTCATCGATCGACATGGCACCAGTACAATCGACCGATAGGCCTGAACAACCATCGACCGATTCAGAACCTGTGCCATCGACCGATACATACCAACCATCCCAGGTAACAAATTCAAATATACTTAATTTGGTAATCTAATCCCGGATGAGTTTGGTATTTTCCGCGGATTCACAAGGCTTTGCAGCTCAATGGATGGGCGAACACTCCACATATCGAGAAGACATTGCAGATGTCCTACAGTTAGCCAGTGAATCCCACAACCTATTCCAGCAACAACGCTACGAACCAGACCACCATTATCAGCACCAGGAGGCAGACACAACAACTGAGCAAAAGGAAGCTGAGGATAACCATCTCAACAGGAAGGATCCATATCTTCAGCAATCGTCGATCTGAGTGTGTTGCATCGATCGATAAGTGTCCCGATTGAAAGAGAGCCTTTCGATATGGAGTTCGAAAATTCTTTTGGGAGCAGAGAGATGAGTATGGGGTCTACAGAGACGAGAATAGCTTTGCTAGAGGAATAGATGGTGATGTCATCAGTATTTCTAAAGACGACATCAAGAAACTGCTCCGAAGAACTTCAATGAACGAGTGCTCCTACATCTGTCTACCAGAGCACGCTAGTTCATTTACAAGAAGAGAATTGGTGAAAGAAACCTACACCAAAGACGAGATCAATGAGTGTTTCCTTTGGCTTTGTTCCCATCCTTGCACCCATCCCCCTTGTGTTTAAAAAGTTTACTTGAGAACAAGCAAAGGTCTAGTGTGGGGGAGTTGATGTCTTGCATATTTACATGTTTTTAGCTATCATATCTTGTGCATTTTTACTCATTTAGATTAGGAATTAGGCATCTTTAGGCTCATTTTGCATTCATAAGTCCCTATTAGGAGTTGGAGCACACTTTGGAGATATTGAAGATGTTTGGGAGTTTTGTGATGAAAAGAGGGTTTAAAGATGAACATGAACGGAGGCCTTAGAAATATCTTCTGATTCTAAGATTTTGTGGAGACACAGAAAATTGAGTTAGCTTTCCAATGGAAGTGGTTTCAAGTCATTTGGACCTGTATTGGAGAAGTTATAATCAATTCACTTTAAGCATGTCAGGTTGGCCGGACGCGGCCTGGACTGCTCGGGTGAGAGTACCCGGGATACACCAGGGACAGGCAAGAACGGACCATGATGCGCGACCAGACTGCTCGGGACACATGACCCGCGGGACGGCAGCCAATACATGGGCGGTCTGTGACCTAGCGTCTTGTGAGGCAAGATACCCGCACGGCCTGAAGGAACGGAACCACAGTTCATCGCAGCGGCCTGGAGTCGCGGGACAGGACAGGCTCGGACAAGCCCGGCAGGAACAGAAATGCGCTGGTCGGACGCTGACAGTGCACCAGCGGCTGGCCGGTTTGGACAGGGACTTTTCTGCTCGGGTCGATGCTCGGGTTGGATCCGGACTTTGCCCCGGCGCTTTTATCATGTTTGATCGAGATTTAATGACCCCAGGGCCATTTTAGTCATTTCTTTTATGTTTTAAGGGCTTTCAAGCCTCTTATAAATACTTATGTAATTTCTTTTGGAGATCTAACTTCTTTTCTCTAAAACATAATAAGATCTTGAAGAAAGTTTGGATCTTTGATCCTTTTACATCATTTCTTGTGTGTTTAATAGATTATCTTCTTCTCTAATCATGTTTAGCCTTGAATCATCATTGATTTTGAGGTTTTCCATGGGTATTAGTGAGTAGATCTATCTAGGGTTCATGGGCTTGGGAGACTAAGGGTGATTAGGTGTAGATCCAAGGTGTTTAGTGTTAGATCTATCATCTCCTTGCATTGATTTGGTGTTCTTCTTGCTATATTTGGGTTGGCCTCTCAAACATAGAGCCATAGGCATTTCATTCCTAAAGGTGTTCTATGAAATGCCTGAACCAACTCATCTATGCTTTTAGCTTGCTTTGCCTAAGAGATTAGTTGTCAAAGGAGCTAGGATTGCTATTAGATTCATTCTCCATGCTTGCTTTGATCATTACAGCCAAAGGGATTTGGTGTACTTGGGTGATCATTGCAAAGGAGCATCCATCTAGAGATAGAGCTTGCTTAGTTTTGTTGTCTAGGCATAAGGAATTAGATTGATTGAAAAGTTAGCATCTTGGATTGAATCTTGATCACCCAAAGTCAGTTCCCTTGTCCCAAGAACCCCCTTGCCTCATTGAGAAAGAAAGTTCAATCTTTTATTGCATTTTTAATATTATCTTAGTTTCATAATCATCCTCTCATCTTGATTGGACTTAGATTAAGCATGAACTTGCATTCCCTTTGCATTAGAATCTCTTAGAATTGGATTGACATCTTGTATTCTACAACATTTGATTAGGACCTTAGAAAAGTCCTATCATCAAATTGGCTGCCAAGTTCTAAGTTGATTTTGACATTGGGATTTAGTCATTTGCTTGAGACTAAGTCATTTTATTTTATTTTTTATCTTGTGATATTGGTTCTTGCCTTTTCTATCTTTGACTTTCAGGTGTATGATCACAAGAAGCAGAGGGCATCCAACTTGGTTCCTACTGTTGAAGAGATTGCTGCACTTGAAAGGGAGATAGCTAGACAAAGAAGAGAAGTAGAGCAACAAGCTCATCTTCAAAGGTTGGGGTTTGAGATGGAGAATCTGCCTCAAGATGGTGATGTCCTAGGGGACAATGGTCCAAGAGCTGACAATCCTAGACCACCACGCCAGCCACATCACCAACCACGCCAAGCAAGAGCCATTGGAGCCTATAATCAGCCACACATTCATGGTCATAGGTTGGGGATAAGGGCACCAGCTGTGGAGAACAACAAATTTGAGATCAAATCAGGGCTGCTGCATTTGATTGAGAACAACAAGTTTCATGGCCTTGCTGTGGAGGATCCCCTTGATCACTTGGACACATTTGATAGCTACTGTAGCTTGTCCAAGATTAATGGAGTCTCTGAAGATGCTTTCAAGCTGAGGTTGTTTCCCTTCTCTTTGGGAGACAAGGCACATCTATGGGAGAAGGCTCTTCCAAGTGACTCTATCACAACTTGGAATGAGTGCAAGAGGGCATTCCTAGAGAAATTCTTCTCTACCTCAAGAACAGCCAAGATCAGAGATGAGATCTCTAGCTTCAGCAGAAGAACCTTGAGAGCTTTAGTGAAGCATGGGAGAGGTTCAAGGGCTATTGGTCTCAATGGCCACATCATGGTTTCACCAAGGAGAGTTTGCTTAGTACCTTCTACAGAGGTGCTCTACTAGAGTTCAGGAGCAGATTGGACACAGCCAGCAATGGGTTCTTCTTGGGCAGAACTGAGCAGGATGCTGAGGAGCTGGTGGAGAACATGGCCAAGAGTGATTCAGTCTACAGTGAGGAGCATGATAGGGCCAACAGATGCACTGATGAAGATGATCTGCACACAAGAAAGGCCCTGAAATCTCTCCAAGAAAAGTTGGACAAGCTTCTTGTAGAGAAGGCTAAGCAAGAGCAGCTTAACTCCATTGGGAACCAGCAACAGAAACAGCCTGCTAGGACTACTGAAGTTCATGGTGTAGAAGGTCAAGAGGAGCTGTGCTTCATCAATTCTAATGGCACATGGTATAGGAAAGAGCCCAACTTCCAATACCAAAACAACTACCAGCAAAGACCTTACTACAACAATCAACAAGGAGGTTACCAAGCAAACCAGCCTACTCAGCCCCAAGGAAGCTCTTCTCAAGCTCAGGCTCCAAGTTCAAACTTGGAGTCCATGTTCAAAAAACTCTTAGAAGCTCAAGAGAAGAATGCTAGGAGCATTGGAGATGAGTTCAAGAACATCCATACTAAGATTGATGGCACCTATTCTGACCTCAACAACAAGTACATGCAACTTGCCTCTCACCTCAAAGCTTTGGAGAGCCAAGTTGCATCCATGTCTTCATCCTCCAAGAATCCAATGGGATCTCTACCAGGGAAACCAGAGAAGAACCCTAAGGAGACTTGCAATGTCATCCTCTCAACTTCTTCAAGGATTGCATTGAGTGATCATAAGAATGATGTTGATGAGATTGAGAGGCTAGTGTTTGGACATCAGATTGAAAATGATAAGAGACTGGTTGTGGCCACAGCTGAAGCTAGAGTTGTGAAGAGAACTGATACGAAGGTACAAGGAAAGATTCTGAAGATTGATGAGCCTAAGGTTGAGACACAAGTGGAGAAGAGTGCTACCCTCAAGCTGAAAGAAGTGAAGGAAGAGGACAATGAGATTGAGCTATCACCCCATGATAAGCTCCTTTCCTCAAAGGTTCCTCACCAAAGCTCAGAAAAAGTGGTCTCCAAATTCAGAAAAGACCTCAGTAATATTGGAGTCAAGCTTCCAGAGATCACCAATATGCAGGCTGCCCATGTCCAAATGATGCTCATAAAGGACATCCTCACCCACCAAGCTGAAGTGGCTGAACTTTTGGACATCTCACTTCTGAAGATTGATCCACCAAGCCCTCCCAAGTCCCTCCCTAAGCTTGAATCTCAAGGGAAGTTCAACTTGTCTTGCTCTCTTGGTAAACTAACTATGGATGATGCTCTTGTTGATAGTGGAGCTAGTGTGAATGTCATCTCCTTGGATATGGTGCAGAGTATTGGGATTGAAAGCATGGAAACAGATACTCCTTCTCTCACCTTTGGGGATTCCTCTTCTACAACCCCCCTTGGCATAATCAAGGACTTTCCCTTGAAGATTGGATCATGCACCATACCTATTGACCTCACTGTTTTGAAGATGGCATCTGAAGAAAGAGTCCCTTTGATCCTTGGCACTCCTTTCCTCACAACTGTTGGAGCTTGCATTGACTTTCCCAACAAGAAGGTCACCCTCATGCATGTCAACAAAGCTGTCTCCTATCCTCTCCAACCTCCATTGGACTCAGATTATTGTGGGACAATCATTTGTGATGCACAAGCTGTTGAGAAGCCCAAAGATGACGAGGTTGTTGGTAAGAAAGAAGGTCTTGAAGGAGAGTCTTCAAAAGAGTTGTGTGATGAGCACTTGGAAAGTGCTAAACAAGAGGGATGAGTGGAGCCTCAAGGGCCACTCATGGCAAGAAGAAGATGGTGAAAGAGCCTCATCCTCCACCTCTTGATTTGCTCTCACAAACTCTCACTCTCCATCCAAAGAAGCTAAGAGATGGTGTCTTGGAGTACAAGATCAAGCATAAGGGAAGGTCCACACAATTCTCAAGTGCTAGAGCCATCATCACTCCTCAGCTCCAAGATGACCCAATCAAGCTTCAAGAGCTTCTCTCCCAGGTCCTCACCATCACTCTTGAAGGTGGGAAGGACCCTGCTTCTCACTAGTCCAAGAGAAAAGGTAGTCAAGCTAGTGACTCAAAACAAGCTCACTTGGGAGGAAATCCCATGGTTATCCTTGTATATAGCTTTGCAATTTCGAATTTCCTTTTTAGTTTTTAATAAAAGTGGTCAAGATTTTCAGGTTGAGCAAAGCACTAGAGGAGAGAAGAATGGTGGTGAACCACTTAAGCCCCATGATCCATGTAGCAGCCTCCTCTAGTTGCTATGAACCAAGCCAGCTTCTAGTCATGACACAAGCACCATGCCCAAATCTCCTTGTGTGGTATTACTCCAACCCTTCTTGTATATACATTTGATTTTGCCTTGTTGAGGTATCTCTTACTCTCTTACTCACACAGGAGACTGTGTGATTTAAGTGTGGGGGAGGTACCGGATATTTGATCATGTTTGCTTTGTGATTTTGAGTCTCATGCATTGCATTGTACATTCATAAGTGCATAGAAAATCCAAAAAATTTTAAATTTTTGAACCATGTAGATTGCATCACTTGCATCCTTAAGATTGAGTCTAGAGCATATAGGATGCATTCATTTGCATATGGAGCATTGCCTTGTAAGAACACTCGTTTGCGCTGAATTTGACACCCTAGTTAAACATATCAAGTAGCTTGAGCACCTTTTGAAAAAGCTTGCATGCTTTGAGCCTTGAAAACCCTTCTTGAAACTTGCTTGCTTGCTTGATATTGGCATTGTTCTTAAGACCATCTCCATCCTGAACTTGGACTTGAATGAACTGAATCTCTCTTGCATATGGGCATTTGCATACTTGATCATGGATCTCATACACATTTGGGTTATCTTTTTCCATTGTACCACCCTTTGTTAACCCAAATGGCAATCCCTTACCCTTGAACCCTATCCATTCTTTGAAGCCTACATTGATTTGCTTGAGTGAGGCCTCTTTGATAGCTTGTCATGTGCAAAATCTTGAGAGTATTGGGAGCTTACATGGATTTGTTCTCATCTCTTGCTAGCATAGGGTCATCATTTGAACTAGCTTCTAGGATGGTGAGTGAAGTGTTTGTTACCTAATGGTTTACATTTTGGGTTTGGGGATATGACAATGTTGGGATTGATGAACAAAGAAAGTTTTGAGAAGGAAAATCCCTAGGGACCTAGAAATGAAAAATGAAAAGCTCTTGATTGAAGTTTTTGACCTTCCCCCTCATGTATATATAAAAAAAAAAAAAAAAAAAAAAAAAAAAAAAAAGAAAAGAAAAGAAAGATTCAATAAGATAGTGGGGAAGGAAAAACTTAAGAGTTAGAGTTTAGAATGTGAATAGAGGTCCTTAGAGGTTGAATCATGAGAAAGAAAATGTTCATTGGGTGAGTGATGTGAGTATGTCTTCATTTTGGGTTATGGGATGAATAAAAAGGGTGTAGATCTTGTAATCACTTAGGAATTGGGTAGAATGATGAGGATGGATCCATGTATGCATGAATTGCTCCTAGTCTTAGATAAATTTTGCATAATGATCAAGCTCCTTGATTTTTGAGTGATTGCCACCTTGAAATGATGCATTGAACCCTCCTTTTCATCCTTATTAGACCATTTGATCACCTAGCCAAATGATTGAGATCATGTGCCTATTTGTGAGACTTCACCTTGTGTGTGTGTGTGAATCAATGTGAGGGCTGGTTAAGAGAACATGTTGGTTGATAGGCATTGCACCTTGTGTAGAGACATAAAAGTAATTGATAGGCCTTGTGAAGCTAGAGCATAATAAGAGAGTTTGCTCATGCTATTTTCTATGTTTCTTTAGGATGTCAGGTTGAGTGCTATGAGTGTTTCCTTTGGCTTTGTTCCCATCCTTGCATCCATCCCCCTTGTGTTTAAAAAGTTTACTTGAGAACAAGCAAAGGTCTAGTGTGGGGGAGTTGATGTCTTGCATATTTACATGTTTTAGCTATCATATCTTGTGCATTTTGCTCATTTAGATTAGGCATTAGGCATCTTTAGGCTCATTTTGCATTCATAAGTCCCTATTAGGTGTTGGAGCACACTTTGGAGATATTGAAGATGTTTGGGAGTTTTGTGATGAAAAAGAGGGGTTTAAAGATGAACATGAACGGAGGCCTTAGAAATATCTTCTGATGCTAAGATTTTGTGGAGACACAGAAAATTGAGTTAGCTTTCCAATGGAAGTGGTTTCAAGTCATTTGGACCTGTATTGGAGAAGTTATGATCAATTCACTTGAAGCATGTCAGGTTTGCCGGACGCTGGCCTGGACTGCTCGGGTGAGAGTACCCGCCGGGATACACCAGGGACAGGCAAGAACGGACCATGATGCGCGGCCAGACTGCTCGGGACACATGACCCGCGCGGGACGGCAGCCAAGACATGGGCCGGTGCGCGGCCTAGCGTGCGCGGGGCAAGATACCCGCGCGGCCTGAAGGGAACGGACACAGTTCATGCGCGGCCTGGAGTGCGCGGGACAGGACAGGCTCGGACAAGCCCGGGCAGGAACAGAAATGCGCTGGTCGGACGCCGACAGTGCACTCGCGGCTGGCCGGTTTGGACAGGAACTTTTCTGCTCGGGTCAGGATGCTCGGGTTGATCCGGACTTTGCCCTGAGCGCTTTTATCATGTCTGGCGAGATTTAATGACCCCAGGGCCATTTTAGTCATTTCTTTTATGTTTTAAGGGCTTTCAAGCCTCTTATAAATACTTATGTAATCTCTTTTGGAGATCTAACTTCTTTCTCTCTAAAACATAATAAGATCTTGAAGAAAGTTTGGATCTTTGATCCTTTTACATCATTTCTTGTGTGTTTAATAGATTATCTTCTTCTCTAATCATGTTTAGCCTTGAATCATCACTGATTTTGAGGTTTTCCATGGGTAATAGTGAGTAGATCTATCTAGGGTTCATGGGCTAGGGAGACTAAGGGTGATTAAGTGTAGATCCAAGGTGCTTAGTGTTAGATCTATCATCTCCTTGCATTGATTTGGTGTTCTTCTTGCTATATTTGGGTTGGCCTCTCAAACATAGAGCCATAGGCATTTCATGCCCGAAAGGTGTTCTATGAAATGCCTGAACCAACTCATCTATGCTTTTAGCTTGCTTTGCCTAAGAGATTAGTTGTCAAAGGTGCTAGGATTGCTATTAGACTCATTCTCCATGCTTGCTTTGATCATTACAGCCAAAGAGATTTGGTGTACTTGGGTGATCATTGCAAAGGAGCATCCATCTAGAGATAGAGCTTGCTTAGTTTTGTTGTCTAGGCATAAGGAAATAGATTGATTGAAAAGTTAGCATCTTGGATTGAATCTTGATCACCCAAAGTCAGTTCCCTTGTCCCAAGAACCCCCTTGCCTCATTGAGAAACAAAGTTCACTCTTTTATTGCATTTTTAATATTGTCTTAGTTTCATAATCATCCTCTCATCTTGATTGCACTTAGATTAAGCATGAACTTGCATTCCCTTTGCATTAGAATCTATTATAATTGGATTGACATCTTGTATTCTACAACATTTGATTAGGATCTTAGAAAAGTCCTTTCATCAAACATCCACATCGATCGATACGGAGCCCACACCATCGACCACTTACTCAAAACATGAGGTTGATGAGTCTCCTGGAGATATCTGGAAAGAATTGAAGAAAGCAGAAGCTCGTCTCAGCAGCAAACTCAACAAAACTTGCAAACCTATCTTCCACAACCTAGGAGATCTAAGCATCTGCACAGAAGAGATAAAGAGATCTATCCGCCTTATCAATGAAGCACATGCAGATATGAACCCCGCTGCACCTTGCAATCCTTTTGGACGATTGACTCGTCTGAAAGCAGTTGAGAGGAAAATTGCTGATATACACTTCTTAGTAGACAAAGAAGTGGAGGAACTCGCACTACGAATAGATACTATGCAGCAGGAGGCTGAGAAGTTCCAACGTCAACTCGATTATCAGGCTGCATCGATTGCATCGATCGACGAGCTCAACCTTACATCGATCGATAGGCGATTGACTGAAATTGACGGCCAGATGAAGCTCTTTGCAGAGAAGCTTCACGAGAATCTGCAGACGCAAAAATCGACCGATGAGCAACCTATTGCATCGATCGATATACAGACTTCAGAGATCTGTACCAGAGCCGATTTGGATAAATTAGCTGATGAAGTCTACACAGCAATAACAAGCGTGGATGATTCAAAAGATAGACGTCTAGACCAAACGTATTTCCCGCTTGTTAACGAGGTTGGAAGAATGGAATCTAGCATAGAAGGGATGCAGAAAGCAATTAAAGCCATTCAGAGGCAGCTTACGAGCAGACCTGCACCCTTAGAATCGATCGACAGAAGGCCCAGCGCATCGATCGATGGACTTCAACAGCCATCGACCAACATTTCAACAAAGGAATCGATCGATACCAGCTCCATCTCCACGACAAAATGATCCAACACCTTGATTCAATGCAAGCGAGCTCGCTGATCTTTCGTAACATGCCTACGTGAAGTTAGGATGGCACGAGTTCAGCATTGAAGGTCATCAAGAAAGGATTCAAAGGATCACTGATGAGTTGATTGAGATAAAGAAGAAACGAACCAGAGAATATGAAGCCACAAGAAGCCTATTTGACGCATGGTTCGGCAAGAAGAAAGATACAGAGGATACTTGTTTCTCAACAAGTACCTGGACTTCATCTCAGTAGCTCATTCCATCCAAAGTCAAGCTAGATGACTATAATCAAAGCGCTGAGTGGGAGGCAACCCACTGTTAGGTAGTTTTTCATTTTATTTTATCTTTAGGATTTTATTTTTCGTATTTGTTTTTCTTTGTAGTTACAACTAGACGATTGCCATTGAAATCGTCCGACATGACACACGTCGATATCGACGACATGAACCAAACAAGCGTCGGCGAATGCGACTCAACATCGATCGACACGCATCACGGTCAGGTATATCGCTCTAATTTTTTGATATCAGTGTACTTTATTATTGCCTATGCCTTCCTTGGACTGGTTATACAGCGGGAATGTATTATTTAAGTCCGGGGATGATTATTGATGCTGTTTACCTTTTGATTTCATCCAAAAATGTTTTCAAAATGGTTTTTATTGAGTCAAGAAAGGGATAATGATAATTTAAATTTTCACTTTTTATCTAACCAATATTTTAGGCACCATTCTTAGATTTGTTGATGCAGAATGTACTATAGATGCTAAAGTTGATCACCTGTCAGCTATGACAACACTTTCATTGATTGTTTGGAGGAACCAAAGCTGATTTCCAACCTAACCTGACAATTCTTTGCTTGTCTTGGGGCTTGGTATACATGGGATCGGATGCTTCAAACAAGTCTGGAAGGTAAAAGCCTTGTGTAGATAGTTTTATCACCCTCTCTCTTTCATTTTCGAAATTAGATTTAATTTTCACAAGTTTTCTATAAAAAAAAAAATCGAAAATTATCTTAAATTTATGTTCTAGGATTAGTTAGTTATTAACTAGGAAGAAATTCGAACAGGGCTTGGCGGTTACCCCCCTCAAGACTTGATTCATAAGAGTTCTATAGGTAAAGGGTTCGAACAAGGCTTGGAGGTTACCCCCTTCAAGACTTGCTTCGCAATGAATCCTAGGATATAAGTCAAAAAGAAGTGAACAGGACTTGGTGGCTGCAACCATTAAGGATTGATTCATGGGAGCCTGTCCAATCTTGGTCAATGTCTTTCAAATGAAGCAGACTTGACTAGGAGAGAAATAGTAGAGAGAGAGGATAGAAACAAATTTTTACCTGCAGGTCCAGATACTTGTTTAAGCAACCTTGCATCCTGTGATCGATACTCCCAAGGTAAAGCCTGCACTTTTATTTTTATGTACAGAAATGAAATCAGTAGAGGGATTAGTCAGACATGATCGCTACGTTGTTGGCTAGATGATCAAGGTTGTTTAATTAGGATATTGCATAATGTGCTTCTATGATTGACAGACTCTTAGATATGGTTTGCAACAAAGTAGATGTTATGATTCTAAGTTTGAATTTGATTTAGTCCCTGCTTTTCAAAACCTCTTTCATAAAGACTGCCTGTGTGTTTGCTTGAGGACAAGCAAAAGGTTAAGTCTGGGGGAGTTGATATACCATGGATTTTACCCGTTTTTACCCATGGTATATGAGTGTTCTTACTACTATTATCTATGTTTTAGAGTCTATTAGGTATGTTTTCAGGTTCAGAAGCATTTTGGAGAAAAGTGATGTTTTAGGTGCCTTTTTGGAGCTTAAAGAGGAGTTCACCCGTGATCAAGACCAGAGGTCGACACCAGAGTTACACATCGATCGATGCACACTCTGTGCAATCGATCGACACACATTAGCCAAAGGACGATACATCGAGACTATAATCGATCGATGTACACCCTGTACTATCGATCGATACCGAAGGCGCAGACAAGTTGGACCTGGCCGAACTTGAAGCCCAAGATATCACATTTTACAAGAATGCCCCTGACGAGTTTTTTAACCTAATGAACTCATATATTTATATGCCTAAGTGTTTTGACAAGATATACAAGCTTTTACATACAAGATATACAAGTTCTAAGTTTTAAGTTTTATTCAAGTTTCTTCTACTTCTACTTATTTCTTTTTAGTTCTTTATTTGTTAACAAAGGTTATAGAATTCTAGACCTAGAGGAGAGATCCAAAGATATTTGTGATTGGAACCTAAGTGTTCACCCTCTAATAGGTCTATGAACTTCTATTATTACCTTGTTGCTAAGAACTACTTAGCCATGTCTGAGTAGATTCATTTGTTAGATTTAGGGTTTAAATAGGATATGAGGGATTAGCCCCAACCTATAATTGCTATAGTTGTGATATTTATTGTTAGGATTGTTCACTAATGCTTTTTCTAGCTTAGCTACCTAGAACATGAACTTGGATTGCATTGTTTATTTCATGCAATACCTGACAACATCCTAAACATGCTATGACCCTCTTGAGATATGCGAAAGCTGATCTAAGATCATGGTGAGCATTGTATCAACTCGCGCATAAAGCTTGCTTAGAGCCGTATCGATCGATACTCCTATAGAGTAATCGATCGACGTAGCTAGAGGTGTATCGGTCGATATTCCTATCGAACCATCAATTGATACCATCGGCAGAGTAGTCGACCGCAACACCATTTAGCATCTAAGTAATAGATGGTCTAAATAATGCAAGAGCTGATGGATTCATTTAATAAGTGTTGAGCTCTGACATATCATGCAAGCAACTTGTTAGCCTTTATAGTATTTATAACTCAATTCCGAATACTTACCCTGAATCTAACTACTTTTCTTTACTGTTTCAAAACCAAATCCTTTCAACTGAGTAATCTTATCCTTACTCAGCAAACCATTACTCAGCAAACCTGCACATTACTTTAAACTATTTTCAACCTAGCATAGTCATTAAGATTGCATCTTATTTGTACACTAGCTCTCTGTGGATTCGATCCTTAAGTACTACAACTGAACCTCTTATTTGAGAGAGTAAAGTCACTCCTTATGGTAATTTGAGTGATATCACAATCCTAGGCACACCATGGATCCATGCGATGAAGTATATCCCTTCCACCTATCACCAGTGAATTAAATTGCCTGGTAACGACGGTCGAATCATTACTCTTTGGGGGGGGGGATCAAGTAGCTGCTCGCGGTCTCTTCGTCGCTGAGGTAAAAAACCAAAGGGTGAATTCCCAAGTCAACACAGTCGGTAAACCAATCCAAAAGATCTATCCTTTGAAGGAGGAGATAATCGAGGTAGCCATCGACGACAATGACCAAGCCAAAACAGTCCGCATCGGCGCCCATCTTCCTGACCAAGCCAAAACAGTCCACTTTCGCTTAGTCCACCGCCGACATGAAAGGGATCGACCCCAGCGTCACCACACACGAGCTCAACGTCGACCCAACATTCAAACCGGTTCGCCAAAAAAAGCCTCAAGCTCGGCCCTAAAAGATCGAAGGCCGTCAATGAAGAGGTCGACTGATTGCTAGACGCATGGCCATCACGGAAGTGAAGTATCCCGAATGGCTGGCAAACCCAGTTGTCGTAAAGAAGAAGAATGGCAAATGGAGGGTCTGCGTCGACTTCACCGACCTCAATAAAGCTTGTCCTAAAGACAGCTTCCCCCTCCCTCACATCGATCGACTCGTCGAATCAACAGCCGGCAATGAGCTGCTGACATTTATGGATGCCTTCTCTGGTTATAACCAGATAATGATGCACCCAGATGATCGAGAGAAAAAGGCCTTCATCACTGACTACGGGATATATTGCTACAAAGTAATACCTTTCGGTCTCAAGAACGCCGGCGCGACATACCGACGACTCGTCAACAAGATGTTTGCCGAGCGATTAGGAGTCACAATGGAAGTATACATTGACGAAATGTTGGTGAAATCCCAAAAGGCAGCCGATCATCTCGATCACCTCAAAGACTGCTTCTTCATCTTGAACAAGTATGGCATGATGCTCAATCCAACAAAGTGCACTTTCGTTGTTATGTTTGGCGAATTCCTTGGCTACATAGTCACTCAAAGGGGGATCAAGGCGAATCCAAAGCAGATAACTGCCATCCTGGATCTCCCCAGCCCCAAAAACAGTCGCGAGGTTCAACGATTGACCGGCCGCATCGCCGTCCTCAATCGATTTATCTCACGATCGACTGATAAATGCCTCCCTTTTTATGATCTGCTGCGCGGCAACAAGAAATTCATTTAGGACGAACGCTGCGATAAAGCATTCACACAGCTCAAACGATATCTAACAACACCACCCGTGTTGGCTAAGCCAGACAAAGGTGACACATTATACCTTTACATTGCAGTTTCCGTAGCGGCTGTGAGTAGTGTGCTCGTCAAAGACGATCGAGGCCAGCAGCGTCCAATATTCTATACTAGCCAACACATGATCGACGCAGAAACACGGTACTCGACCCTCGAAAAGATGGAACTGGAAGTTATGACTTCGGCAATGAAGCTTCGGCCTTATTTCCAGTCTCATTCGATCGTTATCCTGACAAACCTACCTCTGCGAACAACCATGCAAAACTCCAATCACTCGGGCAGACGTTCGAAGTGGGCCATAGAGCTCGGCGAGTGCGACGTCACATTTCAGAGAAAACCAGCTGTGAAATCTCAAGTACTGGCCAACTTTCTCATTGAGCTAATGCCAGAACTCGAGCAAGATCTACAGCTACCGACCGCTACCGACCGCTACCGACCGCTACCTGGATTCTGCATGTCGATGGATCGTCCTCCAAGAAAAGTTCTGGGAACGGCATCCACCCCCAATCCCCAACCAGGGAATTGCTCCAACAATCTTTCCGAGTCAGTTTCAAAGCATCTAACAATGAAGCTGAGTATGAGTCCCTCATTCGCTGGACTACACCTTGTGCAAGCAGTTCAAGCGAAGCGCATTCATGCGTACTGCGACTCTTAATTGGTCGCTAACCAGTTCAGCGGGGGTTACGACACCAAGAACGAACGAATGGATGCTTACCTTAAAGTCGTGCAAGTCCTGGCCAAAGAGTTCGAGTCTTTCCAGACGCTCTGGCGGCACTCCCATAGCAGTCCGAGAGATCAAGTGAATCGGACCATTCCGATTCAAATGATTGACAAACGAAGCATCACCATATCACACGATGAGAGCGAACACGTAGCAGCGGTCGACGCAACAGACGCGATGGATACAAGTGAATCGAGTGATCGACCTGATGACGCGCCGGCCGACTGGCGAATCCTGTTTGTCCAGTTCCTCTCCAACGGGTCACTTCCACAAAACAAATGGGAAGCCTGTCGATTGAAGACCAAAAGCGCAAACTACGTTCTCATTGATGGGAGGCTACATTGTTGGACCTCTGCTAAAGTACTTTTGACGTGCCTCGGTATGGAAGAAGCATCATTGGCCATGGCCGAAACTCACGAAGGAGCAGCGGGGAACCATTCAGGCAGCCGAGCATTGGCTCTCAAGGTGAAAAGTCTTGGTTTCTACTGGCCAACTATGATCGCCGATTGTGAGACGTATGCACGTAGGTGCGACAAGTGCCAACGGCATGCGTCGAACATACACAGTCGACCGAAATTCTACGCACCATGATGGCTCCTTACCTGTTCATGCGTTGGGCGATGGATCTCATCGGACCAAATGCAGAGTTCCCGACAACACAAATACGCCCTGATCATGACAGACTACTTCACCAAGTGGGTCGAAGCAAAAGCGATCGTCCACATCACCGACCAAGAAGTCCAGAATTTTGTTTGGAAGAAAATTATATGCAGGCACAGCCTTCCCTACAAAATCATCACGGACAACGGTTCTCAGTTCATTTCGAACGATTTTCGTGGTTTCTTGGAACGAAAGGGAATTCGTTTGAACACTGTGACGCCTCGCTATCCACAATGCAATGGTCAAGCAAAAGCCACAAACAAGACGATCATTGATTACATCAAGAAACGCCTCGACCTCAAGAAAGGTCATTGGACCGATGAGTTGGATGGAGTACTCTGGTCGCACCGAGCAACTCTGCGTAGTGCGACCGGTAAAACACCATTCTCTTTGGCATATGGAGTCAAAGCTATGGCACCAGCAGAAGTCAACATCATGAGCCTTCGCCGAGCAAAGATGCCACAAAATGAAGAACTCAACATAGAGATGCTGCTGGATGCATTGGACGCAATCGAAGAGCGAAGATATCAGGCGCGCTCCTTCGAAGCCAGAACTACCAACACCTCGCCAAATCTTACTACAACAAGAAGGTGCGCGCTCGACCGTTGGAACTCAACGATCAAGTTCTCCGCAAAGCGTTTGAAAACACAAAGGAGTGGAAGGCCGGCAAGTTGGGGACGAATTGGGAAGGACCCTACAAGATAGTCGAGGTCGTCAAGCCCGGTGCTTATCGATTTGAGACTTCAATCGGCGAACCAATACCAAGAGCGTGGAATGCCGCCAACCTTCGGAAATACTATACTTAACTAGGTGGCATCGGTCAGCACTAAAAAAAATAACCTACCCGTCACTTTCACTCAGCGCTGAACAAATGACGAGACGTCACTTTCGTCCAGTCTAAGGCAGATGACACCACGTCACTTCTGCCCAAATACAGAATGCGCACGTTCATGTCACTTTTGCCTTGATCACAGCAAATGACTAAACCACTGTTCGGTCAAATCGAACTACGTTTGGCTTGATCCTCCTTACAGAGGTACGTAAGCAGCCTGTCACCAGGTTCAGTCATACTCCAATATATATATATATATATATGCCGCTTATGTGGTATGGACGCTCTAGAAGGCACCATGCGAACGCTTGCACGTCACTTTCGCTCTGTCCGAATGAATGCACATCGTGTAGCCTAGACACGAGAGAGTATATTGATGTCTTGCATATTTACATGTTTTTAGCATCCATATCTTGTGCATTTTGATCATATAAATTAGGCATTAGGCATCATTAGGATCCATTTTGCATTCATTTGTCCTTATCAGGTTTTGGAGCATGCTTTGGTGTGATTTGAGGTGTTTGGGAGTCTTATGGCCCAAAAAGAGGTGAAGAATCAAGTTTGGCCATGAAAAGAGAAGTCAATCCATGATCTGGTTGAGACAAAGATGAGCATGGACGGAGGCGTTAGAGATTTCTTCTGTTGCTAAGATTTTGTGGAGACACAGCAACTCGAATTAGCTTTCTAATGGAAATGGTTTCAAGTCATTTGGAGCTGTATTGGAGGAGTTATGATCAGTTTACTAGAAGCACATCAAGCTGGCCGGGAAGACTGGTCCGGGTACAGCCATCCGGTCGGAAGAGACACTGCTGGACGAGGCCAGGCCGGGGAAGCTCGACCGGGATGAGCTACCCGGTCGGAAGAAGGACATTTGGACCGGGGAGAGGTACCCGGTCGGGAGAGAAGCGCTGGACGAGACCAGGCCGGGAAGACTAGGCCGGGTTGGGCGGTTTGGCTCGACCCAGACCGTTTTTCACTCTCTTTTCCTATTGGTTGAAGCCTAATTTCCCCAGGGACCTTTTTGTATTTTTCTATGATGTTTTTAGGGCTTCTAAGCCTTGTATAAATACTCTTATATCTCCCAATTTGGGACTTATCTTATTTTCTCTCAAGACTTTGCCTCATATTATAAAAGCTTGAATCTTTTTATCAATCTAAGGAAGCTCCTCATCTTATATCTTGTTTCTCCTTCTCACAAACATTATTAGCCTTGAATCTCACATAGATTTAAGGTTTTTCATGGAGATTAGTGAGTAGACACACTTTGGATTCATGGGCTAGGATGATTAAAGGTGATTAGTGAAGATCTAGGGTGTTTAGTGTTAGATCTACTTGTTTCCTTGCTTGTTGAGGGTTCTTAGGCCTCGATTGGTACAACAGATGAAGAAGCAGTAGTAGTATGCTGTAAAAGTAGTATGCTCCAGAAGCAGTATGCTCTCATTAAAATTTTCAATAAAGTGGTTGGTAGAGCAGTAGTAGTATACAATTTTAAAATTATCATAAAAGTTAGTATATAATATATTTATTTTAAAATAATATATATTAAATTATAATATATATTAATAATATATGTTTTATTAAAAAATAATGAGTCTTATTTAATTATAAAATTAAATTAAATTTTAGATATAAATATTATTATTAAAAAAATAAATGTAAATATTATTTTAAAATATAAATTTATTTTTGGATATAAAAATAATTTTGATATTATTAAATAAAATAAACTAATTATATATATAATTTATATATAAATTATCATTATTTATCTATTGGTAGAGCAGTAAATGATTCATATAATATTATCAGAAAAATTAATATATGACATAGAATTTATTTTTTATAAATAATATAGATATGTTTAATTTCTAATATATAATATATAGATATATATTATTTTATTTATTTATTAAAAATAATGAATGATATGTGTAATTATATAAGTTATATTATATTTCAAATGTGAAATATTATTCTTCTTAAAAAGTTAAAATAATTAATCACAACTTTTATTTTTTAAAATATAAATTTAGTTTTTTATTATGAACATAATTTTTTATATTATTAAATAAAATATATTAATTATATATAATTATTTTTAAATTTTTATATATTCTAACTGCAAATGCTCTACCAAAAGCTCCATATGAGAGCATTGAGTAAAAAGCATTTGGAGAGCATTAGCATCTTGTAAATGTTCTTGTAAATGCTTTTGTGATAAATGTTGATTGGATAATGACGAGCATAATTTATGCTAATGCTCTGCCAATCATACCCTTAATTCTATTTTGGTCTTGATCATATCAAAATAGATCTATAGGCATTTCCGCCCGGAAGGTGTTCGATGAAATGCCTGAACCATCTCTTCAATGCTTTTAGCTTGCTTTACCTAAGGCTTTAGTTGTTAAAGGAGCTAAGATTGCTATTAGACTTGTTCTCCATGCTTGCTTTAGTCATTACAGTCAAAGGGATTTGATGTATTGGGTGATCATTGCAAAAGAGCATTCATCTAGGGATAGAGCTTGCTTAGTTTTGTTGTTTAGGCATAAGGAGAGTTTTTGATTGATTGCCTGTCACCCTTAGATTGGATCTTAATCACCTAAAGTCAAGTCCCTAGTCCCATGGATCCTACCTTAGCATTTGATTGAGTTCTTGCAAATATTTCTTGATTGGATTTGAGATCACCTTGTTTATATTTTTAGGATCTTAGCTTGTTACCTTCATCCATCTTCTTGTTTGCTTAGATTAAGGAAGTTTGTGTATTCTTGGTGCTATAAATCTCTAGTTCTCTGTGGGTTCGACAATCTTTTATACTATACTGATTTGATCTTGGACCCTTGAAAAGTCTTTTATCAAATTTGGCGCCGTCGCCGGGGAACTAGTAGATTTATTATTAGGATTTCAATATTTCTTAAGACTAAGCTTTATTTTCTTGCTTTGTTTTGCTTTTGTAAAGTTACTAACTTTCTATTCTATAATTTCTGTTTTGTAGTGATGGCTTCAAGCTACCTTGAAAAGCCACAAGAAGAGGAAGATCACATTGAAGATGAGCCATATGTCTATGTGGAACCACCACCCTTTGATATACGCATACTCACACCAGACCAAAGGGTGGAGTTGCATCGTGCTTCAGAGAATGGAAGAGAATTGGGGCAAGCCAATGAGATCCCTGGCACGAATGATCCGGGTACACCTCATTAGGGATCGAGCAGAGTTTGAAGAAAGGGAGGTTACACAACATGATTTTGATGTTGCTTATGACCTTAAAGAGGTAATGTATTGGGTTCCACCACTCCAGCTGGAAGGTACAAGCATTTCCACTTTAGAACTTTAACTTGAGGAAATTTGCTTGCCTTCTGGTGAGAATATTGCCCATGATCTTGATTCTCTTGAGCTCATCAATGAATGTCTAGATCTGATATGTGAAACTAGGAAACTAGATGGGTTGAGAATAGAAAAGCTTGTTAGAGATCATATTGAAGTTTGTTTTGACAAGAGTTATCTATGTGTTTCATTTGATCTTGAATCTGAGTTTTTCATTCTTAATGAACCTAGACCCCTTCTTGCACTTGCTGATCTAGGGGATGAACTTGATGTGGATAAGCTCTTGCTTGAGATAGAAACCCCATATTCTGAAAATTATCATAGAATGTGAACATTGTGTTTTATTTAGTTGATGGAGATAGAGTTGACTACTTTGTTAAAACTACGTTTGCACCTGTAGTTGATTTTATGTTTCCACCAAATGCTTTTGATTCTCATGACCATTTGAACCTCAAAGAACATCTCATGATTCATGATACATCTTTAGTGAAGCTCTTTGATGAAAAATCTGTCTATTTTCTATGGACAGTAGTGTGCTCCTTTGCATACTTGGTTCCTTGTTCTCATAGGAGAAGGACCAAAGGTGCAGCATTGGCTCAGCCTTTTGATACTTATGATTAGCAAGCACACAAAGTCAGGCTAGAGACTTAAAACAAGCGCTTGGGAGGCATTCCCATGTTTATCCATTTTATATATTTATTTATCTTTCTTTCTTTTGAAGCTTTTTAATAAAGATAGTTGAGGTTTTTCAGGTTGGGTCTAAGGCTAGACAAAAGATGAAAGGCGGCCAAGCATTGCAACTTTAGACACCCGCCTTCACTTATCCGCTTCAGCCTATCTCTCCCTGTGGCACAAATCCGAGGCCAAGGGTCCTCTACCATCCAATTCAGCCAATAAATCCAAGTATGTGTCACTCTAACCTTGTACATATTTAGTTATCATGTTTATTTCTTTTCCTTAGATCTCTTCTTTGAGCTTACTCTCACACAAGGGACTGTGTGAAGTAAGTTTGGGGGAGAGTCTACTATCTCACACCATTTTCTGTTTTGTTTACTTGTCATGAGTCTCATGCATAGCATACTTTTTTGCATAGAAAATCCACAAAATTTTTGAAAAAGGCATTTAGTTGCATCATTTGCATCTTTAGGATTGAGTCTAGAAGCGTATAGATTGCATTCATGCATTGGGAGAAAGACTTGTAAAGAACTCATGCTAAGTACTCAATATGATACCCTTTGTAATCATGGCAAGTAGCTTGAGCATTCTTTTGAAAACTTGTAGACTTCGAGCCTTGAAAACTCTTCTTGAAACTCATTGATTGCTGAAACTTACTCTTTGATGCCAACTATAATCTTATTCGAACTGAATGAACTTAATGCTTCTTGCTTATGGTCCTTTGTGTGCTGAGTCATGGCTATACACATTTGAATTGTCTCTCCTATTTTGCCAATCTTTCTGACAAACTCAAGTGGTACTCCATTCCCTTAGACCCTTTCCTCCTTTCAAGCCTTCATTGATTGTTGAGTGAGGCCTCTTTGGAAAGCTTTACATATGCATAATGTTGAGAGTATTGAGAACGACAATGCTTGGTCTCCATTCTTGCTAGATTACACACTCTATTGTCTAGCTTCTAGGATAGGGGTGAGTGTTGTAATGTGTGGTTTTGGGAATGTGAAAAAAGAGAGGAAAGAAAAGGTTGACTCAAGGAACTCTAAGGTTATAAGTGATTTAGTCTAGAAGGGATAAGAGAAATGAAAAGTTCTAAAGCTCTAGTTTATAAAGAAAGTCTTGGCCCCAATTTTAAAAAAAAAAATAATGAAAAGGGGGCTAGCAATGTTCAGTAAGAGCTAAGAATTGTTTAAAAATGTGAAAATCCCTTGTAGACTTCAAAAGTGAAAGAGTTCTAAGTGAGAAAGTATCTTTGAGTGTTTTGGGGAAGTCTTTGGGTGAGAAATGTGAGTGGGGTTTGGCATTGAGATTAAGAGTGTAACTTGTATATTTGGGAAAAGGGTAGAACAATGGAGATTGAGTATTGTATGCATGAATTGATCTCTTTCTTAGATATATTATGTGCAATGTCAAAGCTACTTTGTTTTGAGAGTAAACCACCTTGAAAGAGCATCTTCAACCTCTTGATTCACTTTGCACTAAGACCTTTTCTTACCAAACCAAATGATTTGGACCATTTGACCATTTGCAAGAATTCACTTAGTATTTTGCTTAATGAATGTGAGAGTTGGCTGATTTCAGTTTGTGGATTCTTGATGATGAGTGTAGAGATCAAAGAGTTAAGATAGGCCAAGAGAAGTTAAAGATGGATAAAGTTTTTGCTCTTGCTATTTGGTATGATTATACAAGGATGTCATGTTGAGGACTAAGAAGAGTTTCTTTTGGTGATGAGTTCCCACTTTCAAACTCCATTCCCTTGATTGGTTTTGAAATTTACTTGTGGACAAGTAAAGGACTAGTGTGGGGAGTTGATGTCTTGCATATTTACATATTTTTAGCATCCATATCTTGTGCATTTTGATCATATAAGTTAGGCATTAGGCATCATTAGGATCCATTTTGTAGTCATTTGTCCTTATCAGGTGTTAGAGCATGCTTTGGTGTGATTTGAGGTGTTTGGGAGTCTTATGGCCCAAAAAGAGGTGAAGAATCAAGTTTGGCCATGAAAAGAGAAGTCAATCCATGATCTGGTCAAGACAAAGATTAGCATAGACGGAGGCCTTAGATATGTCTTCTGTTGCTAAGATTTTGTGGAGACACATAAAATCGAGTTAGCTTTCCAATGGAAGTGGTTTCAAGTCATTTGGAGCTGTATTGGAGGAGATGATCAGTTTACTAGAAGCACATCAAGCTGGCCGGGAAGACTGGTCCGGGTACAGCCACCCGGTCGGAAGAGACACTGCTGGACGAGGCCAGGCCGGGGAAGCTCGACCGGGATGAGCTACCCGGTAGGAAGAAGCACATTTTGACCGGGGAGAGTGGACCGGGGAGAGGTACCCGGTCGGGAGAGAAGCGCTGGACGAGACCAGGCCGGGAAGACTAGGCCGGGTTGGGCGGTTTGGCTCGACCCAGACCGTTTTTCACTCTCTTTTCCTATTGGTTGAAGCCTAATTGACGCCAGGGACCTTTTAGTATTTTTCTATGATGTTTTTAGGGCTTCTAAGCCTTGTATAAATACTCTTATATCCCCCAATTTGGGACTTATCTCATTTTCTCTCAAGACTTTGCCTCATATATTGTAAAAGCTTGAATCATTTTATCAATCTAAGGAAGCTATTCATCTTATATCTTGTTTCTCCTTCTCACAAACATGATAAGCCCTGAATCTCACATAGATTTAAGGTTTTTCATGGAGATTAGTGAGTAGACACACTTTGGATTCATGGGCTAGGGTGATTAAAGGTGATTAGTGAAGATCTAGGGTGTTTAGTGTTAGATCTACTTGTTTCCTTGCTTGTTGAGGGTTCTTAATGCTATTTTGGTCTTGATCATATCAAAATAGATCTATAGGAATTTCCGCCCTGAAGGTGTTCGATGAAATGCCTGAACTATCTCTTCAATGCTTTTAGCTTGCTTTACCTAAGGGATTAGTTGTTAAAGGAGCTAAGATTGCTATTAGACTTGTTCTCCGTGCTTGCTTTAGTCATTACAGTCAAAGGGATTTGATGTATTGGGTGATCATTGCAAAAGAGCTATCATCTAGGGATAGAGCTTGCTTAGTTTTGTTGTTTAGGCATAAGGAGAGTGTTTGATTGATTGCTTGCCACCCTTAGATTGGATCTTAATCACCTAAAGTCAAGTCCTTAGTCCCATGGATCCTACCTTATCATTTGATTGAGTTCTTGCACTTATTTCTTGATTGGATTTGAGATCACCTTGTTTATATTTTTAGGACCTTAGCTTGTTACCTTCATCCATCTTCTTGTTTGCTTAGATTAAGGAAGTTTGTACATTCTTGGTGCTATAAATCTCTAGTTCTATGTGGGTTCGACAATCTTTTATACTACATTGATTTGATCTTGGACCCTTGAAAAGTCATGTATCATATATCACTCTCGTTCAACCCGAAAGGAGTTCTATATGGTGAATTGGTGACCGATTGGCGCAAATTTGCTCGTCAGGCAAGCACATATCAAACGGGCGATCGATCGCTCGACTACGAGTGATGAATCTGATGACAGTCGTTGAGCTCTCTCCAGCGTCTTAGTGTCAGAAGCAGTGCAACCTCTAATTGATGCAGCCAAGCAGTTTCTTGCCTCGCGCTTCAGGGATATCACCAAGTTCCAGGAGGAGGTCATAGCCTTACCGCTGGCTGGAATCAGAGGGATAGCATCAGGCGATGATCTCCTAACGAGTTTATCTTCACGAGATCACTATGTGAGACAGCTCACTGCATCCGTTCGAAGCTCGTCGGCAACCCGCATCGGTACACAACTTATTGCTTCCTGTAATTCAGCGATCATCTTAGAGTTTGATACCACCACCATTATACAAGACATCATCACTAACTCTAAAGCCAGGAACAAGAGCTCTCACGTTCTCTTTGATGTATCAATGAAACCTTATCGTAGCCTGACGGACACACAAACCAGACGAGCGATCGATCGCTCGACTATGAGGTTCTTCTTATCGGATCTCAGCTGCATGATTTTACCAGACAGGCGATTGATCGATGGCAAAGACTCACTTGACAAGCAAGCGAATGTCCAACACGTGATCGGTCAATTGACTTCGAGACTCTGCTTATCTAACCTCAGCTGCAGTCCTTAGAAATAAGCAATAGATTGATCGCAAACAAAAATTTTTATCAGACAAGCAAGTGTCAAACGAGTAGATTGACCGCGAAGCCCGGCCTATCAAACATAAAAATCGAAGGAGGGAAGCAAAACATTTCTTAAAAAGTCAAAACTCAACGCAAAAAGAAACAAAGTTTAAATGTTACAACAAAGGTTCAAGACCAAGGACAACATCGAATGGTCGACCAAACAACAAGCAATCAATCGGGCAAAAGCATCAGAAGAGATCAAGAAACGTAGCTTAGAAGATAAGTAGTTAAACAACAGCAGCTCGACCGGTCCCCAGAGACTAGTTTTCAGCAACTGGACCCGGAGCGGCAGCGCCTGTCACCCCTGCGACCCCCGTTCCCTCTTAATCCGCAACTGTAGTCTCCTGATTTTCGATCGGAGTTCCTTGAGTAGAAGCCTCATGAGCAGAACCTAAAGGCTTATCCACACGATCTTCAGACGCAATAGGCTTCAATCTGTCGGCGACACTCGAGTCTGACGCAGTCACAAGATGCTCACTATCTGGAGCAGGAGATCGAAGAGCAGACGCGGCAGTTGGAACGACGACTTCCAGATTCGAGCCAAACTGGTCCAAACCCCGAAATGGCTCAAGGCCGGGGAACCTGGGGAGAACGAGGTCTTGCTCCGTAATATCTATGACAATGACTTCCTCCATCTCTCTCATGAACTTTGCCTCGCTAGCAGCCAAGGTGTCCTTCAACTTCTTTGGAACACGCATACCCAGCTCTTCCAACGTACCCATCAATTCCAACGTCACGAAAGCCTCACTGTCAAGGAGAAGTATCTCCTCACGCTTATCCCGATCAGCCATGTACCTCCTAAATTTCTCGAAGCGCTCTGTCGCCGCAGCCGTAATACAACTCTTTGCGGACGTAAGCTCGCGGCGGTGCATTTGCCTCACACGAGCCATCACCTTTTTTGCCCTTCCAGCCTCTTCGGTCTTCTCCGCCTCAAATTAAGCAACCTTGCTTCGAGCAGTCTCCAGCTCGTTCACAAGACTATCGGCTCTCTTAGCAGCTCGCTTGCACTTGCGATAGTAACGGCTTCGCTCGGCGTCTATTTCCTTAGCCTTATCATGAGCATCTCTCTTGTACTTCTCATTCTCCGCATCCTTGGTATAGATCACCACCTCGGCCTCAGAGAGATCTGAAGCCACCTTCCGCAGTGCCAGCTCGTAATCAGCTGGTTTTTACGAACAACAGCCTAAAAACAAAAAAAAAGGAGAAGAAGAAACGGTTAACGAAAGGCGAAGAGGAGACAGCGATCGGTCGCACATATAAGGGCTACTCTGACAATAGTGAAGTACTCTTAGTAATTGGAAACTTACTTCAATGTCAGCTCGATCCGATTCACCGAACCTATCCAGAAAAGTGAGCTGGAGACCTCCCGCATCAGGTGCGTCCCGCTTCGGATCCGACGTACCAGCTCAGCACAAGCACTAAGGTCGCTAAGGAACGGTGCATCTTTGTTGTAGCGAAAAGTCAAATGCTCAGATGAAGCTAGCAGAGTCCCCTTGAAAGGAGGATCCGATCCACCCCAAGGCTGGAGGTGGTGCAAGACTGGCGGAACCGCATCTTGAGGAGGAAGAGATAATAGATTATCCCCGTCTTTCGGTCCCTCCTCACCAAAGTCGCGCGAGTCTCGGTCAATCGGCCTCTTTCTCTTTATTCCCGAAGATGCAACCTTCCCAGCTAAATCTTTAGGACTACTTGCCGCCGCCCCCCCCCCCCCATGAAAATTCATTCGCTTTTGTCGGCCGAGCCGTCGTCGGCCAATCGATCGATCGTCGTCCCGTTTTCAGAATCAGTCTTAGCTCTTTTAGAGGATTTGATCTTCTTCTTCTTCTTTGACTAATGAGCATTGGCGGCTATCTCAACCAAACCCTCCACTAAAACGCTATACAGTGCAGCGTTCGGCTTATCACTCGAGCGATCCAAAGTTTTGTCGTCCTGTTTCTCTGACTCGACCATGGCAGCAATACTCTCACCACCTAGTTGAGCCCGGAGAATCACGCTATAACTCGGATACGCTTTCGGAATCTGCCCCATGATAGGAAGTTTCAATCTTTTTCCTTTGGTCTCCTCACAAGTTAGGTTCGACGGCCAAGCGGCTGCAAAGAAAAATGAAGACGATTGACGTAAGGCAAAGAAGAGGTCGATCAATCAATCTTTCAAAAAGTTGCGATGATCGACCCGAAATAAAGAGAAAAAGAGCGTACCTTTAGCTAATCTATTTCGTTGGCGACGACTTCTTTTACGGTCAAAACTCCCCCACTCTAGCTGGCTAAGTACAACGATCTTCGGAACGTCCCTCCAGAAAGTGTCTAAAGGTCCAATGGTGTTTGGATGAGCAACTGCAAAGCCATAAACGGGAGAATAAGAATCAATAAGATAGGCCAAGAAATCGCTCGGCATAAACTATCTACCACAATGATGGCCCCATAAAACTCGAAAGCTATCGCATGGCATCTCCTCAAAGGCAAACTCATCCGCCTTAACATAAAAGTACGAGCGTTGCCAATCTTTCTTGGTTCGTGCAGGGTGGCCTGTCAGGATATGGAGACCGGATCGCATCTGCACCGTGTAGAGACCATTCGGCTTAGGTTGAGTCTGCGTTAGCTCTTCGAAGACACGGGACGTCGGGACATCGATCTCCGCCGCCATCACCATTAACGCTACAACGATCCTGATCGCTCCAATCATTAGCTGAGTGAGCGCAACACCTCGGCGCGAGCAGTAAGAAGTGATCAAATAAGGGATCGGAAACCACAACTTTGAGTCTTCCTCAAAGAAAGACTCGTAGACACAATAATAGCAGATTGGAGCAGACCAGGGGCGTTGATCAGCCCTAGGAACCATGAAAGTCACACCGTGAGCTTTACATCCCCTCAACAACAATGACACAGACTGCAACGAGGAGCATGTCGGCGAAACATCTTCCTAATCCTGTCCCGCAACGACCGAAGAGCGAGAGCTTCCTAGAGGAAGGTCTAGAAGCTGTTCTATCGATCCGTCGTTGCTAAGATGAAACGGAGTCAATCGCCGACGACCCTTCTCGGCGAACTCGGGTACGACGGAGCGCTCCTTGTTCTCCTCCGCGATCGCGGTAGGTACGCTCTCCCCGTCGCCCGTGACACTGAAAGACTCCCCGCAGGCCCGATCTTGCTAAAGCGTTGCTCATCTATCTCGACCCCCTCTGACAATCGATTGACGCTGTTCTCTTCGACTCCACCGCCCTCGTCATTTGAGCTTCATTCAGCAGATCCGGATCTATCCGAACGTTGCTCGACGGATCTAGACTCATTCGAACGTCGTGAGGTTTTCCTCTCCGACACAGAACCGTCGTCTAGCTTGTCCTCCATCGCGAGACCTTCCTCGACCAAATATCACACGTCCACGTCTCTTTGCAATTCCCCCACACATTCACGAGCCCGATCGAAGATCAGACGAACCGCTTCAGTCGGAATATCGAGGCACACCTCGATCGCGACACCTAGAAGTTTCGAGCCGACCGACAGCCTTTCTGGAGGACTCGAGGCAGTCTGAACGCTTTTCCTTTTTTCTGAATCAGAGAAGATTTTCCGGGAAGATAACATCGATCGCTCGACACCGGCGGCGAAATAAGATCGGAAAGTCTCAATGAAATGGCGACTATTACCGAAGAAAATGAGGAAAAAGTAAAAAAGAAAGAGAGAGAAAAGAGAGATAAAATACCTTTTAACCCTAGAAGAAGTGAGGAAGTGAGGAAGTGAGGAATGAAGTCCCTATTTATAGTAAAGAGGCACGGGCTTCGAGAATAATGCCATCATTAGGCTTATTAGCCCCATATCGGTGCCTCGTTTTCCGAGTCACTAAGGACATCACTCCCATCCTCCGCAACAAACTTCGCAGATCAATCCGTGCCGAAGGAAGAATCACATTAGTATGAGCGATCAGCAGTCAGTGAGTTTCTTGTCGATCGGATATCACTGTCACCTTCGGGAAAACGATCAAAATAGGCCATCGTTGGTCGGTCAATCGATCCTCAAAGTATGCAGACGTCTCACAATCTTCCGCAGTCAGTCAACAAATATATTCGCCGCACATACGATTTTCAGTCAATCGATCGACCTGTCACCAGGCCGAACCCGCTATTCTCGGAACAACTCTTGCTACTCCATTGCGAGAAACAGCGATTTTTCATAATTGGACTGGGGGGGGCTTACTGTTGGAGAGAAAATTAGCATTCCCCCACAAGGCCCGTCGAACAACAGGATTCGGCCCGTTAGTGTCAGACGACCAATCGAGATCAGCTCGGCTAAGCTGATCGATCGGCTTGAGGACCTATTCGAGCGGCTAAGATGGAGCGAACGATCGATCTAGCGGCTCAATATCATTCCAACAAGTCTTCGTCCGACTGAAAGGCCCATCAAGCGTAAGTTTAAGCCTAGGCCTTAAGACGAATTAGCGCTAGGGTGAACGAGTCCTAGGGCGAACGAAGGAGACAGGGGATAGACCTATAAAAGGAAGGGAGATGGGAAAAGAAAGGGGATCCGAAAAATGAGACAAAAGCATTGATGGCAAGATCTAGGGTTTATCAACCGACCGAACCTCTTTGTACTCTCTTTGGCGCTTTTCAACAAAGCTCTGACCTTCTTTTCTTTACTTAACCTCCTTGTAATCTCGTTCGTTATCACATACTGATCAATAAAACGTCTTTGAGAGGCCCACAATCAAGTTTAGTTTTCTTTCATTGGACTTAACCAAACTCATATTCAACAAGCTCGAAGGTGGAGGAGGCAAACCAGCCGTTTAGGGTTAGTTTTTTTTTTAAGATTTGGTTTAGTGTAAACCGATTTGGAACATATGTGGTTTGACTTTATTTTTTAAGTGTTGTTTAGTTTTGTTAAACCTAATTTTTTTTGTAAACCAATTATAGATTAGAAATAAAATTAATTTTATTTTAATTATAAATTAATTTAATTTATTTTTAATTATTAATTATTTATTTTTAATTATAATATTCAGTCAATAATAATAAACGCTATAATATAGTTCAAAGACAATAGCATCATAAAACAGCTATAACAGATGGTAGACCTCTTATAGCTGGGACATACATAACAGTTTTAATAAGGCTATCAATGATGTAGTTTTTTTCATACGTTAAGAAAATCCTCTTTTTCTTGTAGTGTAAATGGTCTACAATGGATCAAAACCTTGTTTGGAGCAGGCATCATGTAACACAAGACCTAATGGACCAACAGAGCATATTGAAGACACCATATGGTACTTGGGCCGTGTTCATTTGTGTGTTGGTTGAGAAAGGCTCTATCCAGCCATAAGGAAGAAAGATCAACCACCTTTGGTTTTATTTGACGAACAGTAAGATTTAGTGTATTTGAGCTTTTATTTAGTTTGTAAACCTATTAGGCTTAGGTTTGGTGTTTGATATACCTTGGTTTTAATTTATTGATTTTAACCATGGTATACTTTCATTTTTAAAGTTTGTTATCTATGTTTAGAGTCTGTTTTAGGATCTTTCCTGGTTTAGGTATGTTTTGGAGCATTATAGAGATCATGGAGCTATTTAGAGCACTTGGTGAAGTTGTGCAGAAAAGCTAAAGTCTGAGTCGATATTTGGAGGTAGTGTCGATTGGCATTACATTGGTGTTGATCGACACTCATCCGGTTTGGCGAGACTCGACTCAAGTTTCAAAAATTGCAGTTTGACCCATAAGTTTTTGTATTTGCAAAGAGATCCCTATATATGTTTAACTTATATTTATCTACTTTTAACCATTGTTTAGGTAAACCTTTATTTTAGATTTGGAGAGACAAATTAGAACTCCTTCAAAGATTAATCTTAAACTCATGAGTTTAGGATCAATCCTAGAACTCAAATGAAAGTATAAGATATCCAGCTCTCACTGTGATTCTACATGTTTAAATATGTAATCATACTCTTGTTTTCAATATGGAACGAGTATCGACCGATACACTTGTAGAGTGTCGATCAACACGTCTTTTAAACAGGCTTTAACGTTCCGATCGATAAGTTCACTAGGTCAATTAAACTAGCTATAGCTTGTATCCAACAACTTAGCTCAGCATAATTATTATCAGGTATGAACCTACTCTCGCAGTTATTAATAACATAAGTTCAGGATTCTAGTTAGCTACTCTAGAATGCAAGTAGTAAGATCAATTCTATGAAGGATTCTAGATAATCACCTTAGCATCTCTATAATCAATAATTCATCATCACCATTATAAATCATAAGTCTAAGAAGGTAAACTACTCAGTCATAATCAAGGAAGGCATAAAGATAAACATAATGAATTGCATAATTAGATTAGAGATAGAAAAACCGGTGTTCCTAGGGCTGGACAAAAAATCCGAATCCGAAAAACCGAACCGAATCCGATCCGAAAAAGTAGGACCGAACCCAAGCCGAAATTCATTAAATATCCGAACGGGTTCAAAATTTTGGTATTCTTAGAACCGAAACCGAACCCGACCCGAACCGAAGTATTTCGGGTACCCGAATGTATCCGAAATAGATTTATATATCTAAATATTCCACAGTATATCAACAGTGAATCATTTTCCGATATGTCACCTATCCTTCCACTACTCTAGCTCAACCACACTTGAATCTAGAGTTTTTTTTCTGGATGTATGACCAAAAAGATAAGTGCACTTAGGTGACTGATAGAGAGACGGAATCGAAGTAACAAAACCAAACTCAAACTCTCGAGGAGAAATCTAATTCAAGCTCAGATTTTTATCTCGGCAAAGCAGTCGACGAAATCCAAAGGGTTAAGAGTTCTCCTTTTTAAGGTAAGAAATCTCAATTTTCTAAAGCAATGTATTAATATTCAACATAAGCAATAAAAAAGCTCTTAGGTCGAATATATACATGAATCCCAACCAACTAGATAACTCTAATGTTAATAAGATGTCATTATCTGCTATATAAAATAAAGCTTCAAATAAAACTTAGCTTTGATCAATACATATGGCCCCAAGAGCTAGTGAGTCTTCAACGTTCATAGATGCCACTGCATAAGGTCTCCCTGGTGAGGAAAGGTTCATCCCAGAATCTAACGACTCGTTATCGCCATGGAAACACCATCGATGCTTAACATTAAATACATCGTGAGTCCTGAGATGAGAAGGAAGACGAACCGGATAAGCATTTGGGTTAATAAACTCCACAATCTCGACTGGACCTATATTTTGAGAGCGAAACTATGTCTAACGAGGTAAACTACTCAGACATAATCAAGGAAGACATCAAGATAAACATAATGAATTGTTGCATAATTAGATTAAAGATAGAAAAATTGGAGTTCCAATACAATACTCTGAAGGAGTCTTGGATCTTTGCTCCTAACCTTAAGAAGCTTCTAACAATAATAATATCAAATCTGTTTCACCCTTTTGCTTAAACACTGGCATAAATACATATATATATATATATATATATATATATAAATCTTAGGTCTAAACTCGTAAGGGGCAATCTTGTAATTCTGTGGAAACTTATGGGCCCTATTCTTGAACTTGAGTCGGCAAGGCCTTACACGCTCGAGTGTCTATCGACACCAAGGATGAGTGTCGACCGACACTTCCTCTGTGCATCGACTCTGTCTCCTCTTCATTCGCTTAGCTACAGGTTTTCTTCCCTTTAAGCTCCATTTAACTCCATAAACTCCACAATGCTCCAAAACATACATAAATCTGAAAAGACTCTAAAATAGACTCCAGAAATAATATAAAGACTCTAAATAGAACATATACTATGGCATAAAAAGTTGTAAAAAATCCATAGTATATCAACCGCAAATCATTTTCTGATAGTCACCCATCCGTCACCATTCTAGCTCAACCACGCTTAACTCTAGAGTTTATTCTGGATGTATGACCAAAAAGGTAAGTGCACTTTGGTGACTGATAAAGAGGCAGAATAAAAGTAACGAAACCAAACTCAAACTCTCCAAGAGAAATCGAATTCAAGCTCGGATCTTGATCTCGGCAAAGCAGTCAACGAAATCAAAAGGCTTAAGAGTTATCCAAGAAATCGCAATTTGCTAAAGCAATGTATTAATATTCAACGTAAGCAATAAACAAGGTCTTAGGTCGAATTTATACATGAATCCCAACTAACTAAATAACTCTAATGTAAATAAGATGTCATTTTCTGCTACATAAAATAAAGCTTTTAATAAAACCAATAAAATATAGCCTTATCCACACGTATGGCCCCAACGGCTAGTGAGTCTTCAACGTTCATAGATGCCACTGCATAAGGTCTCTCTGGTGAGGAAAGCTTTGTCCCAGAAGCTAACGACTTGTTATCGCCATGGAAACACGATAGATGCTTAAAATTAAATACATCGTGAGTCCTGAGATGAGAAGGAAGACAAACCAGATAAGAATATGTGCTGATCAATCCTAGAACTCGAATGCAAGTGTAAGATATCCATCTCTCGCTGTGAGTCTTGTGAGGTCTAGAATTAGCAATTTTATATACTAGTAAAGAAGTTTATGGAGTCACACATTCATTATGATTGTCTTCCTTTGAAGGTTGTGGTGGATCAAAACCTTTTATGAAAGTGTTTTGAGAAAGTTGATCGATTGTTTTTCTTGAGAAGTCTTGAATATTCAATTAAAGCACAATATCAGGTGTTTGTGAAACCTTGAGGTCTCGAAATTAGTCATTTCTTCATGATAGTTGAAACCATAGTCATTAGAATAAACATTATATGACCTTACAAACAACATATTTAACACGCGCTCCAATGACATCATCTTGTATTACAAGCTGACTTAACTGTGTCAATCTATTACAAACTTTAAAAACTTAAACATAGCCTTATATTTCAAATAATCCTAACCGTCAATAAATTACACACTTAAAACTACAATATGACCTTATTTTACAAACAACCTTAACCTTCAACAAATTACACACTTAAACAACTACAATGTGACCTTATATTACAAACTTACTCTAAAAAAAATCAACTCCAACTCTCCAAAATACTGACATTATTTAAAGAATTATTTTCTTCTACTCACCTTTTCCCTAGAACTCGTTGGTTCCTTGATTGTGGATGACTGTATGTTGCCCTTCTGCATCGAATCTTGAGTAGTTTAACTCACTTTCAAATTTCTTCTCCATCTTTCCATCTAGGGCATAGAATGAAGTTTTAACTTCACTCTCTATTTTCTTCCCCATCTGTACTATTACATCATTGAATGAAGCGTGAATCAAGCCTTCGAAAACTCTTCATACATTCATTAAAAGGTTCTTTTGTTTCTGCTGCCCTTCTGATATACCATGGATTTTACCAGTTTTCAGCCATGTTATATAAGTGTTTTAGAGTCTATTTACTTTGTTTTGGAATCCTTTAGAGTATTTACAGGTTCAGACAAGTTTTGGAGCAATGTGGTGATTTTGGAGCATTTTAGAGATAAAGATAGAAGAAACTCGTAACTGGCCATCAAACCAGCCAGAAGTCGACATTAAGAGTCAAACGTCAATCGACAAACACCACTTGTCACTGATCAACAGGGAAGCGCGCCCGAATTTGTTCCCAGCCGACTTAAAGCCCAATTCTCACATAATTACAGAAATATCCCTGGCCAACTTTAATTTTAACCTAATATTTATGTGCTCTGCCATTGTATTAAGCAACACATGCTTTTCCATACTTTCTTATTCTTTACACAGCAAACAGTTTAGGATTTTTAGTAGTTTGGAGAGAAGATCCAAGACTCTTTCAGAGCTTTGTATTGGAACTCCAGTTTTCTACCTTATTATATTCTATGCAGTTTATTCAGAATATTGCTATGCTTTGCTTTGTTATGCTTTGCTTTGCTATGTCTTAGTAATTCACTTGTTAGATTTAGGGTTTAATTAGGGTTATGAAGGACTAGCCAAAACTATAGAATTGCTAAGGTGATAGATATCCTTCACGGAATTGCTAGGGTGATAGATATCCTTCAAGGAATTGCTTGTAATGCTTGTGTTCTAGAGTAGCTAACTAGAACCTGATTTTAGGATTGTGGACGACTACGGCGGTAGGTTCTGCACCAGAATAGATTCCCTTGAGCTAGGATTGCTAGAAACAAGCAAGAGCTGATTTAGTCAATACTAGTGAACCTATCGATCAGTTCGCTAACGCTTGCCTAAGAAAACAGCGATCGACGCTAACTCAATAGCATCGATCGACATTCAACCCGTATCAACAAGCGACAGCTGAGATATTGGACTTAGTCAATAGGATTGATTCACAGTGGAATCTGGAATACTTTCTCATAAGAATTCGAGTTCTAGGATTGACAACCTAAGTATTCTATATCACTATAATCCTTATTATCTGAACTCTAGATTTAACGCTTTCTTATTATTGTTTACAACCTCAATCAATCAACTGAACAACTACCTTGTTCGCTCTACTTTATTTACTGATTTCATACTATTTACCTAGCTTAATCACCACTGATTAGGATCAATTGTGTGCCCTCACTCCTTATAGATTCAATCCCTAAGTCTTACAACTGAACCTCTTATTAGAGAGAGTAAAGTCACTCTTTAGGGTAATTTGAGTGATATCACCTTCTACACAATTGCTTCGTCTTCCGTGTTTCTGCGCTGTGGTCAGCTATCTTAATTGTAACTCACTTTGAACCAGTAACTGAGCTGTCCCCACCAGCTGGATTTCTGACTGCATCAATAGCATCATCAAAATCAAAATCCTCATCGTTCAGCTCAGTATCAATATCACCACTCTCTTCAATAAAAGTCACTACAGATTCATCGAACTCCCATGCTCCAGCCATGGCATTTTTTTACCAATCAAGCATATGATCAACCCTCTCATCTTTCACTTCACCTTCCCTCACGAACTTTAAAGACATAAGCACACCATGATCTATAGAAGCGGAGATGCGTGGTTACAAATCACAATACAAAATAAATAGAGACTTGGTTAGTATATAATCATTTTTTTTGAATGACGGTTAGTATAAATCAAAAAACCAAAAAACAGTAATCAACATACAAATTAAAATTAAAAACTTATTGGAGATTCAAATAAAAATTCAAGCTTAACGATGACTTTCTACGATATCTTTGCATATCCTCCTAAATTTCCACATCCACGACCAATAAACTCTGAATTTGTTTTCTCACCCAACATTACCCTAAAGTCTGGAAGAACTTCCATGATCCATATCTTAAAGGCATACTACAACAAAATCGAGTATTGATTGCTCCGAGAAAACGCTATCTAACTCTACCATAGCGGTATTAGTTACGCTGTATCATCAGCCGTGATAATAGGTTTGTCACTTAACATAGTGCTTTTTGCTTCTGCTATTTCCGCTTTTTGCTTCTGCTATTGTATGTTTTAATTAGATAGTTATTTCCGTTTTGTTATATAATATTTTAATATAGCATTTGATTTCAAATATTGAATTCAGTTCTATTTTTTTTTTACATTTAAATTACTTCTTTTAAAAATTATTTATTTTAGTTAATTATAGAAAAATAGCAACAGAAAAAAAAATTAAACTAGTTTATATATTTAAATTTTTTTATTATTTAAATTGATTTATAACTGAACTGGTTAAAAAAATATGATTTACAATTAAAAATAGATTTAATTAGTCTAAAAAAATATTAAACCAAAAACCTAAACCAAGGTTTAACCTAAATCTATTCACTAACTAAACCTAATAGCAAAACCACGCCGCCTTCAAGCTTCTTAACTCCATCAACGGCGGACTAAGCCAAGGCACGATGAAACCACCTCCATCAACGACGAACTAAGCCATAGAGCATGCTAAGCTAGCAAAGATTGGGACCGAGAGAGCTCGATTTCGCAGAGTACCGGAAGATGGGATGCTCCTCCTCTGTCGTTGTCTCGTTACCTCCATCGTCATTGTTTCGTTTCCTCCATCGTCATCTCATCTCAAAAACAAGACGAAGCCCCATGACCATCACTCTGCTCGGTACCACCAGCTTCTCCGTCGCCTCCTCGCTGCAAGCCCGATGACCAACTCTGCTCATGACCACCAGCTTCTCCATCTCCTCTGAACCGCAAACTCAATGACCACCACATCTGCTAAAAATAACAACATATGATCATGATCCACTACTTTTAAAAAGAAAAAATCATATTTAAAAGAGAGAGAAAGAGAGTGAGAGAGAGAGAGGTGACCAGTGCTGGTGAGAGAAGATGGTGGCGAATGGGAGAGATGGTGGTGGTCCATCATCTTCAGATCTGGGGTTGCTGGGCTCGGCTCCACCTTCAGATTCGTGTGTGTGTGTGTGTGAGAGGAGAGCTGAGGAGAGTGATACAGAGAAAGGAGATATGTGTGTTGCATGAATCGTGTGTGTGTGTGTGTTTGAGACAGTGAGAGATATGAGGAGAGTGATACATAGAAAGGAGATGTGTGTGTTACATGAGTCGTATGTGTGTGTGTGTGTGTGTGTGTGTGTGTGTGTGTGTGTGTGTGTGTGTGTGTGTGTGTGTGTGTGTGTGTGTGTGTGTGTGTGTGTGTGTGTGTGTGTGTGTGTGTGTGTGTGTGTGTGTGTGTGTGTGTGTGTGTGTGTGTGTGTGTGTGTGTGTGTGTGTGTGTGTGTGTGTGTGTGTGTGTGTGTGTGTGTGTGTGTGTGTGTGTGTGTGTTAGAGAGATGAGGAGAATGATACTGAGGAAGAGATCGATAAGTGTTAGAGAAATGAAAAGATAGATTCTTGGCCATTGAATTACAAGCAATCAATGGTTAGAAATATTAATCCAAATTTTGAAGAATAGACCAATACGAAAGAAGCTAAATGACCATAAGAGAGTGATTTTGAGTCTTTGGATGAAAATTAATAAAAGGCCCAAAATAAAACTAATAAAAATTATTTTTTCATTTATCTATAATCTTTTTTTTTGTTTTTTATTAGTTAGTGGTTTATTTTTATTTTTGAAATGTATAATGTAGATTTGAAATTTTGTATATAGTTTGAGATATACGTTATATTTTTATTAAAATTTGATGTTTAATGTTCTATGATATATGTTATAGTATGTGGTGTAGGGTTTATGGTTAAAATTTGAAATACGTATATGCTTGAGATTAAGTTTTGAAAATATTTAAGTTTATAATTTAAATTTAATATTTGGAGTTTAAGTTTTTAATTATCATAAAATTTATTAGTGTATTAGATTTTAAGGTTTGTGTTTATAGTTTAGGGTTTAAGAACTTGTTTAGGGTTTAGGGATTCAAAAGACAAACATAAAATTTTTAATACTGTTTTGGTATTAATCATAAGTGTTATGAGTATAAAATAGAGGTTTGAGTATAGGGTTAAGGGTTTAGGGTATTGAGATTTGAGATTAATTTTTGAAAAATAAATAATTTTGAGTTTATTTTTAATATTTTAGATTAAATTTAATTTTTTTGTTGTTAAAATATTAGAGTTTGAAGTTTGTGTTTAGAGTTTAGGGGTATTGATTTAAGATTTGAGATTAATTTTTGAAAAGATTAGTTTGAGTTTATATTTAAGATTTGAAGTTAAATTTAAAGTTTGATGTTAAAATATTAGAGTTTAAAGTTTAGTGGCTCTGATTAAAATTTTGGTTTTAGGATTTAGGGTTTAGGGTTAGAGATTAGGATTTTTAGAGGCAAATAAAATGGAGTGAGAGGAAAAGTGAAACAAGGGTGAGAAGGAAAATCAATTATTTCCCGCTTTAATTATGCATAGCGTTTCAAAACTAAAGTGCTAAGTATACTATGTTTCGAAAAAATGTGTGCAGAATTAAAATCGGATCAACTAAACATAGCGTTTGTATTTTCGAAAACACTATTTAAAAGTAAGTGGTATGTCAATCATGACACAATCGGAAAAAAAACGCTATCCTATTCTGCTTAAACCCCAGATTTCTTGTATGTAAATCCATCCAATATAGCTCTTCTTGTTCTTCATTCTCTTCCGCGATGTGCTGATTATTGACTTCTAAATATCCATCACCAGCTTTATGTACTTCTATGAAATGTAAACCTTCTCATCCATTGTAATCAACACACTAGCTATTACAGAGAAATAAATCAATCTGATCATGTCCACATGACTCCGCTTATGATAATGTTGAAAACAAAATAAAAGAAGGTGCATTTACATGGAACTATGAATCACTTAATGTCTAACCTCATAGTGAGAAACCAAAATGAAACCACATGACCTAAGTGATAACGAAGTGGTAAACACTTATCATTAACCATAAAAACAAGAACATAAAAGCAAGACAATACCAGTCGACATATTTGGTCACAACAACAATCCATATGACTCAAGTTGTGAAATAACAGACCTAGATCGATTAAGGCCATAAAGTCAAGAAAAACTGACACCATTTCAGAACATGACAAACCTAAATCAAAATAGGAAGACAAACATATGAGCTTACTATAAGCGTTTCCAAGAAGGAAAATGAAGACAAACATATGAGCTTCCAAACAAAAGGTGACAGAGTAGATACAAAGATGAGATACTGGTGATGAGCACACAGCGGCGGAGAGAGTATCCGGCGACTGAGATAGTAAAGAAAAGGAAGAGGAATGAGGATGAGAGTCGAGAACTGGTATGAAACGGGGGTGAGAGCAGACACAAACAACTGGCTAGAGATTAATTGCAGGAAATAAAGTCAGAGGCGAGATATTCATCACTTGAAAAGGATATCAACGCGATAAGGAGTTTCGTAAAAGTGAAAAAAGATTTAAGGATCAAGGTATTTTGTCTATTTTTTATTATTTACTTTAATAACTAAATAGTAATTTAACTAAATATTCTTATAACATATTTGTAAAATAGATCAAAGTCTAAAGAGGTATTAATTGAAAATAAAATAGTTTTAAAACCTTTGAAAATTAAAATATTAGAAGGACGAGAGTGTAACGTCCCGACCACAGCTAACGTACCACCATGCCCGCTGAATCGGTATGTGGGTCCTATTCCATGCAACGAGCGATGCGTAAATTCTTCTAAAGCTCGATGATTTGTTTTACTGACCCATGATTTGTTTTACTGACCCTGCAATCACTACATGACTTTTCTTCGTGCATTGGCCTCACTCGCACGATCCCACGAATAACTTCCCAACTGGTCACCCATCCTTCAACTACTCCATCTCAAGCATGCTTAACTTAGGATTTCTTTAAAAATGTATAACCGAAATGGTAAGTGCACTTTATGACCATGGTAACCAAATCAATCCTTTTAAACATTTCCATATACCACAAACCTGGCCCTTCTCAAAGAACAAAATATTCTCGTTGCGTCCAAGATCGTTACCCATGTAATAGTATGAGCCCACACAAGTGTTCCACACTCGTTTGGGTTTGACTCTGACACCACTTGTAATGCCTTGACCGCCTACGCAAAATGGGCTACCCCCACGCCCGCTCACTCGACTCGTGGACCCCATTCCATGGAACGACAGGTGAATTAATTTTTCGAAGGCTTGATAGACTTAATTTACTTACCCTGCAATCACCACGCACTACAAGAAAACAGGGGGATTCTGATGGCCGAAATCGTCAGAAATTCGTCGAATCGGACAATACCGGCAATTTCGGCGAACAGGTCCGTCGGTATTTACCGAGGAACTTTGTCCGTCGGTATTTACCGAGGAACTTTGTCCGTCGGTATTTACCGAGGAACTTTGTCCGTCGGTATTTACCGAGGAACTTTGTCCGTCGGTATTTACCGAGGAACTTTGTCCGTCGGTATTTACCGAGGAACTTTGTCCGTCGGTATTTACCGAGGAACTTTGTCCGTCGGTATTTACCGAGGAACTTTGTCCGTCGGTATTTACCGAGGAACTTTGTCCGTCGGTATTTACCGAGGAACTTTGTCCGTCGGTATTTACCGAGGAACTTTGTCCGTCGGTATTTACCGAGGAACTTTGTCCGTCGGTATTTACCGAGGAACTTTGTCCGTCGGTATTTACCGAGGAACTTTGTCCGTCGGTATTTACCGAGGAACTTTGTCCGTCGGTATTTACCGAGGAACTTTGTCCGTCGGTATTTACCGAGGAACTTTGTCCGTCGGTATTTACCGAGGAACTTTGTCCGTCGGTATTTACCGAGGAACTTTGTCCGTCGGTATTTACCGAGGAACTTTGTCCGTCGGTATTTACCGAGGAACTTTGTCCGTCGGTATTTACCGAGGAACTTTGTCCGTCGGTATTTACCGAGGAACTTTGTCCGTCGGTATTTACCGAGGAACTTTGTCCGTCGGTATTTACCGAGGAACTTTGTCCGTCGGTATTTACCGAGGAACTTTGTCCGTCGGTATTTACCGAGGAACTTTGTCCGTCGGTATTTACCGAGGAACTTTGTCCGTCGGTATTTACCGAGGAACTTTGTCCGTCGGTATTTACCGAGGAACTTTGTCCGTCGGTATTTACCGAGGAACTTTGTCCGTCGGTATTTACCGAGGAACTTTGTCCGTCGGTATTTACCGAGGAACTTTGTCCGTCGGTATTTACCGAGGAACTTTGTCCGTCGGTATTTACCGAGGAACTTTGTCCGTCGGTATTTACCGAGGAACTTTGTCCGTCGGTATTTACCGAGGAACTTTGTCCGTCGGTATTTACCGAGGAACTTTGTCCGTCGGTATTTACCGAGGAACTTTGTCCGTCGGTATTTACCGAGGAACTTTGTCCGTCGGTATTTACCGAGGAACTTTGTCCGTCGGTATTTACCGAGGAACTTTGTCCGTCGGTATTTACCGAGGAACTTTGTCCGTCGGTATTTACCGAGGAACTTTGTCCGTCGGTATTTACCGAGGAACTTTGTCCGTCGGTATTTACCGAGGAACTTTGTCCGTCGGTATTTACCGAGGAACTTTGTCCGTCGGTATTTACCGAGGAACTTTGTCCGTCGGTATTTACCGAGGAACTTTGTCCGTCGGTATTTACCGAGGAACTTTGTCCGTCGGTATTTACCGAGGAACTTTGTCCGTCGGTATTTACCGAGGAACTTTGTCCGTCGGTATTTACCGAGGAACTTTGTCCGTCGGTATTTACCGAGGAACTTTGTCCGTCGGTATTTACCGAGGAACTTTGTCCGTCGGTATTTACCGAGGAACTTTGTCCGTCGGTATTTACCGAGGAACTTTGTCCGTCGGTATTTACCGAGGAACTTTGTCCGTCGGTATTTACCGAGGAACTTTGTCCGTCGGTATTTACCGAGGAACTTTGTCCGTCGGTATTTACCGAGGAACTTTGTCCGTCGGTATTTACCGAGGAACTTTGTCCGTCGGTATTTACCGAGGAACTTTGTCCGTCGGTATTTACCGAGGAACTTTGTCCGTCGGTATTTACCGAGGAACTTTGTCCGTCGGTATTTACCGAGGAACTTTGTCCGTCGGTATTTACCGAGGAACTTTGTCCGTCGGTATTTACCGAGGAACTTTGTCCGTCGGTATTTACCGAGGAACTTTGTCCGTCGGTATTTACCGAGGAACTTTGTCCGTCGGTATTTACCGAGGAACTTTGTCCGTCGGTATTTACCGAGGAACTTTGTCCGTCGGTATTTACCGAGGAACTTTGTCCGTCGGTATTTACCGAGGAACTTTGTCCGTCGGTATTTACCGAGGAACTTTGTCCGTCGGTATTTACCGAGGAACTTTGTCCGTCGGTATTTACCGAGGAACTTTGTCCGTCGGTATATACCGACGCCCAATGTTCGTCGGAATTAAGGGTTTTTATACAAATTAATATTGCTTTTATATATTATTTTTAAATTTTAAAATTAATTAATTAATAAATAAAATCTGAAATTTAAAACTAATAATATTATAGAATTTAAATTCATACAAACCGAAATAGAAAAAAACATTCAGAAAGTTTACAAACCGAAATAAAAATAAAAATATTCATAAAGTTTTAAAATGCCGAAGAAAAACTAAGAAGTCGAGGTCGAAGCCATCAACTGGTTCAGCTTCTGCATTATCTCCTCGTTGAACTTCTTTTGAGTTGCGAGCTCGGCAAGGATTGTGGCATTCTCCGAACGGATAGTGGCATTCTCAGAAATGATAGTGGAGTTTTGCTCCTCCAATACCCCAATCCGTTCATCTTTGTCATGTAGCTCCTCGATGATCATGGGATCGGCATACGGAGCTTGCGAAGAAGATGTCGGATATGAAGAAGCACGGCGGGCCAACCCAACTAAACGGCCTCCTTTCATTTTAGGAACCGCCTACAAAATATTTAAAGTTAGTAAATAGTAAAATTACTAATGACATTATAATAAAAAAATTTTGAATTAGAAAATTACCTTTTCGACCATCTCATTTATTTGCATTTGGGACAGGTTTGTTGAAGCTCCCGTAGAATCGCCGCCGTCATCAGATTGAGAAACCATTTCAGTTTGCACCAAATCAACGACTTCTCTGATCACGGCGTCCTGAATCTGGCCCGTCTTCTTGTTAGTGTGAGCCGCCTTAATGAGTTGGAGACAATCAACGGGATTACCGTCATTTGCTTCGACCTGAAAAACCACCAATATTAATTAGACAAGAATATATAAATATTTATTTAAATAAATATAAAGATAAATAATTAAAAAAAAAACTTACAAGATCATCCTCCTTAGTAGACATGGACCAGGCGCCGAGGTTATGCACATACATACCTTTCCGCCACGATCGCTCCTCCGGTTCTTGGAGTTCCTAGTAGACGTCTCGGCAGTTTCCTCCTTCTCCCAATGAGCTATCAGCTGGTCCCACACCGTCCCGTTGAGGTACCGTGGCCTCTTGTTCTTCTGCCAAACTGTCTTCCACGCGTTAATCTGCTTCGTATAAGAGTCCATGGCCTTCTCGTTGAATTTCTTACGGACTGTTTCCGTAAGATCGGGATGTCAGTTGAACTCTTGGTACAAAAACATAACATTTAATAAGTAGATATTTTTAAAAATCAAAAACGTTTTAAAAATCAAAAACGTTTTAAAAATCAAAAACGTTTTAAAAATCAAAAACGTTTATAAAATCATAAAAACGTTTTAAAAATCAAAAACGTTTTAAAAATCAAAAACGTTTTAAAAATCAAAAACGTTTTAAAAATCAAAAACGTTTATAAAATCATAAAAACGTTTTAAAAATCAAAAACGTTTTAAAAATCATCAAAACGTTTTAAAAATCAAAAACGTTTATAAAATCATAAAAACGTTTTAAAACTTGAAAACGTTTTGAAAAATCATAAAAACGTTTTAAAAATCAAAAACGTTTTAAAAATCAAAAACGTTTTAAAACTTGAAAACGTTTTGAAAAATCATAAAAACGTTTTAAAAATCAAAAACGTTTTAAAAATCAAAAACGTTTATAAAATCATAAAAACGTTTTAAAAATCAAAAACGTTTTAAAAATCAAAAACGTTTTAAAACTTGAAAACGTTTTGAAAAATCATAAAAACGTTTTAAAACTTGAAAACGTTTTGAAAAATCATAAAAACGTTTTAAAAATCAAAAACGTTTTAAAACTTGAAAACGTTTTGAAAAATCATAAAAACGTTTTAAAACTTGAAAACGTTTTGAAAAATCATAAAAACGTTTTAAAACTTGAAAACGTTTTGAAAAATCATAAAAACGTTTTAAAAATCAAAAACGTTTATAAAATCATAAAAACGTTTTAAAAATCAAAAACGTTTATAAAATCATAAAAACGTTTTAAAACTTGAAAACGTTTTGAAAAATCATAAAAACGTTTTAAAAATCAAAAACGTTTATAAAATCATAAAAACGTTTTAAAAATCAAAAACGTTTATAAAATCATAAAAACGTTTTAAAAATCAAAAACGTTTTAAAAATCAAAAACGTTTATAAAAACGGAACGGAACGGAACGGAACGGAACGGAACGGAACGGAACGGAACGGAACGGAACGGAACGGAACGGAACGGAACGGAACGGAACGGAACGGAACGGAACGGAACGGAACGGAACGGAACGGAACGGAACGGAACGGAACGGAACGGAACGGAACGGAACGGAACGGAACGGAACGGAACGGAACGGAACGGAACGGAACGGAACGGAACGGAACGGAACGGAACGGAACGGAACGGAACGGAACGGAACGGAACGGAACGGAACGGAACGGAACGGAACGGAACGGAACGGAACGGAACGGAACGGAACGGAACGGAACGGAACGGAACGGAACGGAACGGAACGGAACGGAACGGAACGGAACGGAACGGAACGGAACGGAACGGAACGGAACGGAACGGAACGGAACGGAACGGAACGGAACGGAACGGAACGGAACGGAACGGAACGGAACGGAACGGAACGGAACGGAACGGAACGGAACGGAACGGAACGGAACGGAACGGAACGGAACGGAACGGAACGGAACGGAACGGAACGGAACGGAACGGAACGGAACGGAACGGAACGGAACGGAACGGAACGGAACGGAACGGAACGGAACGGAACGGAACGGAACGGAACGGAACGGAACGGAACGGAACGGAACGGAACGGAACGGAACGGAACGGAACGGAACGGAACGGAACGGAACGGAACGGAACGGAACGGAACGGAACGGAACGGAACGGAACGGAACGGAACGGAACGGAACGGAACGGAACGGAACGGAACGGAACGGAACGGAACGGAACGGAACGGAACGGAACGGAACGGAACGGAACGGAACGGAACGGAACGGAACGGAACGGAACGGAACGGAACGGAACGGAACGGAACGGAACGGAACGGAACGGAACGGAACGGAACGGAACGGAACGGAACGGAACGGAACGGAACGGAACGGAACGGAACGGAACGGAACGGAACGGAACGGAACGGAACGGAACGGAACGGAACGGAACGGAACGGAACGGAACGGAACGGAACGGAACGGAACGGAACGGAACGGAACGGAACGGAACGGAACGGAACGGAACGGAACGGAACGGAACGGAACGGAACGGAGCTGGAGCGGGAATATAGGCAGGTACGGAGTTTTGTTCTGGGGCGATACCGATCCACGGGATACACGGAATTGCTCCGGAACTCCGTCATAAGCGAGTAAGGCGGGGACATCGTCCGACCTAAAAAAATAAAAACGCTTTTATTATACATAATTTATAGAAACGCTTTTAAAAATAAAAATGTTTATAAAATCATAAAAACGTTTTAAAAATCAAAAACGTTTTAAAAATCATCAAAACATTTTAAAATTCATAAAAACGTTTTAAAAATCAAAAATGTTTTAAAAATCAAAAACGTTTTAAAACTTGAAAACGTTTTGAAAAATCATAAAAACGTTTTAAAAATCAAAAACGTTTATAAAATCATAAAAACGTTTTAAAAATCAAAAACGTTTATAAAATCATAAAAACGTTTTAAAAATCAAAAACGTTTATAAAATCATAAAAACGTTTTAAAAATCAAAAACGTTTTAAAAATCATAAAAACGTTTTAAAAATCATCAAAACGTTTTAAAATTCATAGAAACGTTTATAAAATTCATAAAAACGTTTTAAAAATCATAAAAACGTTTTAAAACTTGAAAACGTTTTGAATTTCAACAAAACACAAAACCCAAACAATAATCCTAACTTATTCATCCTAAACTATCCAAATCAACCTAAAATCATAGATCTAACTTCCAAAACCCTAGAAAATTGAGATAGAACAAGGAGGAGGTTGAATCTTACATGATTTGGAAAGGAGAGAGAGAGAGGGGCGGTGAGAGAGAGAGAGAGAGAGAGAGAGAGAGAGAGAGAGAGAGAGAGAGAGGGGCGGTGAGAGAGAGAGAGAGAGAGAGAGAGAGAGAGAGAGAGAGAGAGAGAGAGAGGGGCGGTGAGAGAGAGAGAGAAACGAGAGAGAGAGAGAAACGAGAGAGAGAGAGAGAAACGAGAGAGAGAGAGAAACGAGAGAGAGAGAGAGAACGCGGATACCACGAAGAAGTAGGGTTGTACTTAATTTAACGACTCACCTAACTGGTTCGCCACTATTCGCCGAATCCATAAATATAAACCGAATAGCGGTTTGCGAAAAATTTCAAGCGGTTTGGTTTTCCCGGGTAAATTAGATATTCGGACGGAACATGGGTCCGTCAGAAATTTCCGACGGAATATTGACGGAATATTGTGACGAATTCGACGATTTAGTGTTTAGGGTTGATTACAAATTTCTAAATGCAAAATCCAAATATTTGATAATATATATAGTATTTGCATAAAGATTTAACAAAAAATGTTTTCATACCACATTTTTATACAAAAACATTTTTGTAGTGTAAGATTATATGAATATGATTGTATAAATATATGATGTTAAGATGAGATGTTATGAAAACAATGATATGCATACATAAATGTTTTAATGAGTTGTTATATTTGAGCGGTTATGATCTAATATTATACTAAACACTAATTATGTGTTATTTTTATGATCTAATATCTAAATTTATAGATTTTGATGTTTGATATTTTGTTAGAAATATATGTCGTCGGTAATTGTCGGAAAAACCGGCGACATTCAACTTGGATGGTTCGTCGAATCTCGCCGGTTTTTCCGACGAAGTTATCGACGACATATTTACTTCATTGAAACCTTATGTCGCCGGTATTCGTCGGAAAAACCGGCGACATTCCGACGAACTTGGATGGTTCGTCGGAATGTCGTCGGTTTTTTCCGACGAATTACCGACGACCTTACGAAACTTCATTGAAACCTTATGTCGTCGGTATGTCGTCAGAAATTTGTGAGGGAATTCCGACGGACAAGAAAAAAAAAAAACTAATCAGAATCTTCTGAGTCTTCATCAAACTCCCCAACTTCAGCTTCTGGCTCCGAATGTACAACTGCATCAAGTCCAAACTCAGATAAATTCTCAACGAAGTTCAACTTCGCCAAATCTTCAACTGCTCGGCGTTGCTGGTAGACTCTGGTTGCATTGGTTCATCATCATCAACAGTTCCATCGACTCGTCCTCTTGGGTTGATTTGCGTTACAGTGACCCATGGATCGTCTCTGTACGTCACCCGAGTGTAACTGATGTAGCACACCTATACATATCAATTATAATTATGCAAGTTTTAGTACGTAAAAAAATATATATATAACATTAATTAATTATATTATGAATAGATATCATACCTGATCAGCTTGAACCAAGAATGAAGGGATCATAATATTGAAGTTTCCGCTAATGAACCGATGTAACACCAAACGCATCAATCTTCACTCCTCTATCTGGGGTGGTGTCATACCAATCACAATAGAATACTACACAACGCAGTTAACCATTCCAGAAATTGAATTTCCAATATTTCTTTTATGTTGCCGTAGTAGACATCGCCACCGAAGAAGATGAAACACCAGCATCATATGTTGTCGTAGAATGATCTTTCCTTGTGAATGCATATCCTCGCATACAAAATTTTGGATATGATTTGACCACATAGTTTGGTCCTGCACAAATTCGTATCCAATCATCGAACACGAAACCTCGGCCAAACCATCATTCACCTGTAAATTAGAATTAAACATATATATATGAGTGAAAAGTTAATTAGTTTATATTAAACGATATATGACTTACATAACTTCTGAAGCCACGCAGCAAATCCGTTATCTCTAAGTTGTTGAAGCTCATCTTACATGCATGCACGTGAGTCATCACTAACTCCGCCATATATACACTATATACAAAAAATTATCAATATGAAATAAATTTATTGAATATTATAATCTAACAATGTAAACGAATAAATATTTTTACCTCTCATATTGTAGAACATCTTCACGGTTGGTGAGCAAATATGTTTGCAAATGGCGTGCTTTCGGTGTCTGTAAGTCTCCGCTTCGTGAATTTTCCACTAAGTCGCCCTATTTCCGTGAACATGCTTGGGACAGTAACATGATATGTTGCTCTCTCCCCTCTGTCATCATGCCGAGCAGGTCTTCGTGTTTTGTATGCACTTCGGTGGAAAATAATTTTCAGCAAAGATTGCGGTTTCTTCATTGATCACTGTGCCACTATAGATCCTTCCACCCTGCTTTGATTTTTGACCATCTTCTTCGATGATACATATAACGCCAAAAATATACATCCATCTGTACTGCACAGGACCACCAAGTTCCAATTCTCTTGAGATGAATAGCAAGATGTTCCATTACATCAAAGAATGATGGAGGGAATATCTTCGAGGTTGCACATGCTGACTGGTGCTTTTCTCTTCAAATTATCAATACCCTCTTCAGTCAATACTCTGCTGCACAAGTCGCGAAGAAAACACTTATCCCTACATAGATAAAAGACAAAATTTTCATAAGTATTAAGTTTATATAAGCATAATTGTTAAATATAAAAATAAATTAAATTATAAAAATATAAGATACCGCAATTGCTTCATGAACATTACGTGGCAATAATGCTGAAAAGCAAACGGAAGGAGGCGTTGCATAATTACATGACAATCATGACTCTTCAATCCAAGAACTTTCCTTCGCTTCTATCGACGCAGTTCCCCAAATTTGATGCATATCCGCCGAAAATTTTACTTTATCTGTAATCCAATCAAAGAACTCTTCTTTGCCCGCACCATCCAACCGATAAATGGGAAAAGGGCCGCACCGTTCTCATCAACATGAAGTTCAGAACGATCACAGATATCGACTAAATCCAACCTTGACTTCAAATTATCCTTTGTTTTACCTTGGATGTTAAGGACTGTGTTCATCAGATTGTCGAAGAAGTTCTTCTCAATATGCATGACATCTAAATTATGCCGCAATAGATGACTCTTCCAATATGGCAGATCCCAGAAAATACTCTTTTGTGCCGTTATGTAGCTCTCCAACCGCATTAACTCAATGTTTTCATGTCCACCTACATCTGCCGTCCTTTCGCACCAAAATCCCTAAACTGTTTCAACAAATATTTCCCACTAACTTCCTCGGTGGACCATCAAACACCTGCTTGTTCTTCCTAAACGAAGTCTTACTCTGCGGTATGGATGATCGGTGGTAGAAATCGTCTGTGGCAGTCAAACCAACACGTTTTCCTTCCGTTCTTTAGTTGGAAAGCATCTGTGTCATCTTGACAATATGGACATGATAGCCTCCCATGTGTTGTCCATCCAGATAACATACCATATGCTGGAAAGTCACTTATTGTCCACATAAGTACTGCCCAGATCGAAAGTTTTCTTTGCACGAAACATCGTATGTCTCAAAACCATGTGCCCATAGTTGTTGCAACTCATATATCAGTGGTTGAAGAAACACATCTAGTGATCTTCTAGGATGATCGGCCCGGGACGAATTGAGAGGAACAAAACTCTCGTCGCATGCACAAGCTCGGCGTAAGTTGTACGGTGTCACAATAACGGCCATAGAGAATACTGTCTTCCATGCTTTCCAAATGGGCTGAAACCATCAGTAGATAATCCAAGATAAACATTTCTTCTCTCTTCCGCAAATTCGGATATGTTGACTGGAAATGTTTCCAAGCCTTCGCATCTGAAGGATGTCTAATCTCACCATTTGTGGAATGCTCTGCATGCCACCTCATTGCTTTTGCTGTGCGCTCACACTGATACAACCTCTTCAATCTTTCCGTCAAAGGCAAATACCACATTCTTTTGAACGGGATCGGAACTCTTCCCCTCGTCTCCTGATAACGAGGTTTACCACAAAATCTGCATACATTTCGTGTCTCATCCTCTTTCCAGTAGATCATGCAGTTGTCAATACATACATCTATCGCCGTGCGGTAGTTGAAGACCGCAACAAGTTTCAACCTCGTAGTATGAACCGGTGCAAGATTATCCTCAGGTAGAATACCTTTGACAAAATCAGTAATCGTGATCCATACATTCTTCAGCCAAATTATAGTCTGTCTTAATACCCATTAATCTTGTTGCAGATGATAAGACTGAATGACCATCTCTACAATTTGGATACAAAGGCTGTTTTCCTGCATCCAACATGTCAAAAAATCTCCTAGATTCGGGATTTGGTTCTTCCCCTCTATAATGATCATGTACCATCTGCTCAGTACCTACACCATAATCTATATCCATTCTAGATTCTTCTAACCTAATATCAGGCTGAGGTTCGCTAACAGGCTGAGGTTCGCTAGTACTACCATATTCATAACCAGTTTCTCCATGAAGGTACCAAACTTTATAATTACGTGAAAACCCTTTCATATACAAATGAGTCCAAACATCAAATTCTTTTATAACCTTATTATTATTGCAAGTAGAGCAGGGACATCTTAACATACCACTTTTTGCATCCGGTTGCTGTTGAACAAGCCTCATGAATTCTCCAATCCCTTGAAAGTATTCATCCGTAAGCAAATTGGTGTTGGGATCCAAATGAGGTTTATCCATCCACGAACGATAATAAGCTCTTGAAGACATGATTATTACGAATTGTTATGATTAAAGAGAATAAGGAGAGAATGAGGAGTGAATGAGTTGAATGAGGAGGGGTTGCTTTTATAGGAAATTGCTTACGGCTTTCCGACGACTTTCTGACGGAATTCCGACGGACATAATGTTGATCGTCGGAATTCCGTCGGTATTTTCCAATCTCAAACGGCTATAAAAAACGGTCACAAGGTTCGTCGGAATTTCGTCGGAATATTCCGACGGAATACCGACGACCCTAACGGTTATATTTTTCATCGGAATATCGTCGAATATTCCGACGAATACCGACGACCCTAACGGTTATATTTTTCATCGAATATCGTCGAATATTCCGACGAATACCGACGACCCTAACGGTTATATTTTTCATCGAATATCGTCGAAAGTCGCCGAATATTCGACGAACCACGCTTTGTCGAAATCCGTCGAATATTCGACGAATTCGACGACAGCAATATTTTCTGTTTCGTCGGAAATTGGTCGGAAATCCGTCACAAATTTCCGACGACCTTTGCTTCCGTCGGAACCTCCGTCGGAAATCGGCGTGTTTTCTTGTAGTGACGTGATATTTCCACGTGATTTTGCCTCACTCGCACAATACCGCTGATGCATCTCAAATTAACCCTTGAGCCAACTCTCTTAAATAAGAGATCAATTGTAGTACTTAGAAAGCAGAGGCACACAATGGATTAGATTATATGTAATATTAAGCTAGGTTAATAAGAATTAAAGTAATAAATAACTAATAAAGCATGAAACAAGATATATGTGGTTTGATAAACAGATAAGATAGAAGCTAGAATTTAGGTTTCAAGTAATCCAAATTATGATATATATATGCTAAGAAAATGTGATGATCAATCCTAGAACCCGAATGCAAGTCTAACGATATAGATGCTTATATTATATGTATAGGTAAAAAAGTATAAAAGTAGTAAATAACTATTAAAGCAGTAAATAAGATACTCGTGGTTTGATAAACAGATAAGATAGAAGCTAAACTTGAGGTTTCAGGTAATCCAAATTATGATATATATATGCTAAGAATATGTGATGATCAATCCTAAAACTTGAATGCAAGTCTAAGATATCCAGCTCTCGCTGTGAGTTTAGATGTTTAAATATGTATTCATACTCTCGTATTCAATATGGAACGAGTATCGATACATACACTTATAGAGGGACGATAGACACATCTCTTAAACAGAGTTTAACTTTCCGATCGATAAGTTCACTAGGCCAATTAAACTAGATTTACTTGTATCTAACAACTTAGCTCAGCATAATTATTATCAGGTATGAACGTACTTTCGAAGTTATCAATAACATAAGTTCAAGAATCTAGTTAGCTACTCTAGAATGCAAGTAGTAAGATCAATTCTATGAAGGATTCTAGATAATCACCTTAGCAGCTCTATAATCAATAATTCATCAAAACTATTATAAATCATAAGTCTAGGAAGGTAAACTACTCAGTTATAATCAAGGAAGACATAAAAATAAACAGAATGAATTGCATAAATAGATTAGAGATAGAAAAACCGGAGTTCTAATACAATATCCTGAAGGAGTCTTGGATATTTGCTCCAAACCTTAAAAAGCTTCTAACAATAATAATATCAAATCGGTTTCACCCTTTTCCCTAAACACTGGCATAAATATATATATATATCTTAGGTATAAACTCACTAGGTACAATCTTGTAATTTTGTGGAAACTATGGGCCCAATTCTTGAAATTAAGTCGGCATGGCCTTACTCGCCCGAGTGTCTATCGACACCAAGGATGAGTGTCGACCGACACTTCTTCTATGCATTGACTCTGTCTCCTCTTCATTTACTTAGTTACGGATTTTCTTCCCTTAAAGCTTTGTTTAGCTCCATAAACTCCACAATGCTCCAAAAAGTACATAAATCTGAAAAGACTCTAAATTAGACTCAAGAAATAATATAAAGACTCTAAATAAAACATATACTATGACATAAAAAATGGTAAAATCCACAGTATATCAACAGCGAATCATTTTCCGATTTGTCACCCATCCTTCCACTACTCTAGCTCAACCACACTTAACTTTAGAGTTTTTTTTTCTGGATGTATGACCAAAAAGATAAGTGCACTTTGGTGACTGATAGAGAGGCGGAATGAAAGTAACATAACAAACTCAAACTCTCCAGGAGAAATTGAATTCAAGCTCAGATCTTTATCTAGGCAAAGCAGTCGACGAAATCCGAAGGGTTAAGAGTTCTCCTTTTTAAGGTAAGAAATCTCAAATTGCTAAAGCAATGTATTAATATTCAACATAAGCAATAAACAAGCTCTTAGGTCGAATATATACATGAATCCCAACTAACTAGATAACTCTAATGTAAATAAGATGTCATTATCTGCTACATAAAATAAAGCTTTTAATAAAACTAACAAAACGTAGCTTTGATCCATACATATGGCCCCAAGAGCTAGTGAGTCTTCAACGTTCATAGATGCCACTGCATAAGGTCTCCCTGGTGAGGAAAGGTTCATCCCAGAAGCTAACGGCTCGTTATCGCCATGGAAACATGATCTATGCTTAACATTAAATACATTGTGAGTCTTGAGATGAGAAGGAAGACGAACCGGATAAGCATTTGGGTTAATACACTCCACAATCTCGACTGGACCTATATTTTGGGAGCGCAACTTGTTAAACTCATGTGAAGGCAGTCTGTCTATAGTGAGAAAAACCCAACCCAAGTCACCTACTTTGAAAAGAACCTCTCACTGCTTAACATCAGCAGCTTCCTTGTTCTTGGCTGTTGTATGTTCCAAATTCCCTTTTGCACACCAATGTACAGAATCTAGCTTGTTGATAAAATCAATGGCTTCACCATGATGTCGAGACTTATCAGAAAGTAATGCCAAGTCCAATGGGCAATGTAGAACTATACCATAAACCACCTGAGAAGGGCTATAACCCAAAGATTAATTGACTGCGTGGTTATGGGTGAACTCTTCTTTACACAGCTTTGAATCCCAAGGCAACGATTGAGGTCACATAAAGCTCGGTTTGTAACCTTTATCTCGCTGTATAAGGATGATAAGCTGTGCTCACATCTAGACTAGCATCAAGTAGCTTCGACAAATATCACCAAAAATGGTCAAAAAATGAGCATCTCTATCAGAAACGATGGAAGAAGGAAGGCCGTGTAACCTGTATATCTCTCTAGAAAACAAAATGGCAATATTGACAGCATCTAGGGTCTTTTTGCAAAGACAAAATGGGCAATTTTCAAAAATCAATTGACGACAATGAAGATTGAATCAAACCTCGCTGTGTACGCGGCAATCTGGGAACAAAATCTATACTCACATCAGTCCAAAGTTGTGTGGGAATAGGAAATGGGAAGTACATACCTTCATTAGTTGCTTTCCCTTTGGCTTGTTTACACAATTGAGGATGCGCCACAAAGCGTTATACTTCGCGACAAAAGGTAAGCCAAGAATAAGAATGTGTGACTAACTGTAGAGTACAATTTCTCCCGACATGGCCGTCGTTGTGAAGCTCACTGATAATTTATTGTTGCAAGTTACACTCCAGTACACAAATACGAAGATCCTTGAACAAAAATCCATCATCCATAGTATAATGAGACGAGATCCCCATGTAAATGTCAGCAAGGATACATGCAAAGAAAGAGTATGTTTCATATAAATCATTATGCAAATCCGACTACTCAAGTGTGCATAGTCGACAATAGAGCATGTTGGCGGCTTAATGCATCGGCTACATGATTAAACTTCACCAGTTGGTGACAAATGGAAAAGGTGAATTGCTGTAAATAAGTTGTCCAAGATGCATGTCACAAAGATACTTTTGCTTGGCTAGATGGTGAAGAGCATCATAATCTCTAAACAATATACACTCTCGGTGAACCAAATAGTGGAAAAAATGTTTGATGGCCTGGACTATTGCATAGAAATCGATGTTCTACGTAAAGTGACGACCACACGCACCATCCAGCTTCTCGCTATAGTAAGCGACAGGATGACCTTTTTGGATCAATACTGCCTCGATTCCAATCTTTGACACATCACAGAGAATCTCAAATGTAGTCTCAAATTCAGGTAGAACTAATATTGGTGTGGTTGTGAGCTTCTCTTTGATTAATTCAAAAGCTACAGAAGCCTCACGTGCCCAATTAAATGCACCATCACGCATACAGCTTGTTATCGGTGCCATGATCGTGCTAAAATGACTTTCGAAGCGCCTGTAAAAGGATGATAAACCATGTAAGTTCTATACCTCCAAAACTGTTTTCAGAATTGACCAAAAACGGACAGTCTCTATCATAGATGAGTCAACATACAGAACTTGGAAGTAACTACATAACCCAAAATTTGTACCTCATTGACGCCAAACTCACACTTGGGGCAAGCAGGAAAAAACTTTTCTTTCCGTAAAACCAAATGCACTTTCGATGTGAAACAAAGCTGAGGCACTAAAAATCAGAATGTCGTCAAAGTAGAAGACCACAGTCTTCTCGATAAAAGGACTAAGAGCCTGATTCATTATTTTCATAAATTTGCTAGGGCATTGGACAACCAAAAATTCATAACAACCCACTCGAATAATCCTTCTATGGTTTTAAGTGATGTCTTTCATTCATCACCATGTCTGATTTGAATTTGATGACAACCAATTTTTAAATCAATCTTCGAAAAGATGGTAGCTGAACCAATTCGATCAACTTGATGTTTCTGGAGACGACCAACTTGATGATGAACAATGTGCTTGCTATTTAAAAGAGGCATCACAACTTGAGCTTCCACAATTGTTACGAGGTTGAACTGAGTTCTACAGTTGAGTCTGTAGTCCCCAATGAATCACGAAACTAGCTGATCTCCACCTGTCATAGATCTCTGCTCTTGTCAATAAGAGAAAATTCTTCAGCATACTCTTCCACTGATCGTGAACCCTATTTCAAATTATGAAGTTTGTTGTAAGTTAAATGATCATAGTCATGGAACAAAAGGTGGCTCGGAGATGCTTTTAAGCTTTTCCTAAGTTGGAATTGGAGATCGCTCTGTTCTGGCTCGTGTAACCTTCAATTGTTTCCACCATGATGCCGCATCACCACAATTATCGCATAGCTACCAAGGTACTATTCAGTCCTCGGAACCTGTTTGAAATCCAGGATTTCTTCCACCAAGACCATCCAGTCCGAAGTGTGTCACCACAAAATCCTCATGAAACTCGGGAATTCCAACTTTGAAGCTTGATTCCCATCGATGTTCTACGTAAAGTGGCGACCACACGCACCATCCAGCTTCTCGCTATAGTAGCGACAGGATGACCTTTTGGATCAATACTGCCTCGATTCCAATCTTTGACACATCACGAGAATCTCAAATGTAGTCTCAAATTCAGGTAGAACTAATATTGGTGTGGTTGTGAGCTTCTCTTTGATTAATTCAAAAGCTACAGAAGCCTCACGTGCCCAATTAAATGCACCATCACGCATACAGCTTGTTATCGGTGCCATGATCGTGCTAAAATGACTTTCGAAGCGCCTGTAAAAGGATGATAAACCATGTAAGTTCTATACCTCCAAAACTGTTTTCAGAATTGACCAAAAACGGACAGTCTCTATCATAGATGAGTCAACATACAGAACTTGGAAGTAACTACATAACCCAAAATTTGTACCTCATTGACGCCAAACTCACACTTGGGGCAAGCAGGAAAAAACTTTTCTTTCCGTAAAACCAAATGCACTTTCGATGTGAAACAAAGCTGAGGCACTAAAAATCAGAATGTCGTCAAAGTAGAAGACCACAGTCTTCTCGATAAAAGGACTAAGAGCCTGATTCATTATTTTCATAAATTTGCTAGGGGCATTGGACAACCAAAAATTCATAACAACCCACTCGAATAATCCTTCTATGGTTTTAAGTGATGTCTTTCATTCATCACCATGTCTGATTTGAATTTGATGACAACCAATTTTTAAATCAATCTTCGAAAAGATGGTAGCTGAACCAATTCGATCAACTTGATGTTTCTGGAGACGACCAACTTGATGATGAACAATGTGCTTGCTATTTAAAAGAGGCATCACAACTTGAGCTTCCACAATTGTTACGAGGTTGAACTGAGTTCTACAGTTGAGTCTGTAGTCCCCCAATGAATCACGAAACTAGCTGATCTCCACTGTCATAGATCTCTGCTCTTGTCAATAAGAGAGAAAATTCTTCAGCATACTCTTCCACTGATCGTGAACCCTATTTCAAATTATGAAGTTTGTTGTAAGTTAAATGATCATAGTCATGGAACAAAAAGGTGGCTCGGAGATGCTTTTTAAGCTTTTCCTAAGTTGGAATTGGAGATCGTTCTGTTCTGGCTCGTGTAACCTTCAATTGTTTCCACCATGATGCCGCATCACCACAATTATCGCATAGCTACCAAGGTACTATTCAGTCCTCGGGAACCTGTTTGAAATCCAGGATTTCTTCCACCAAGACCATCCAGTCCAGAAGTGTGTCACCACAAAATCCTCATGAAACTCAGGAATTCCAACTTTGAAGCTTGATTCCCATCGTTGATCTCGTTGACGTCCACAATCGATGACCTCAGCAGGTTGCTGTTATGTCGGCGAACGGATTGACCAGCGAATCTTTGTATGACCATATCTCCCATTTGCATCATCGCAACATGTATAGTGGTTTGAATGCTTTCTTGCATTGCCATAAGTGTTTGACAAAGTTCCGTCCAATCCATTATGTCATGGTAGTGTTAGGAGCGTCATTTTGTTTCTTTGAAGGCATTGTTGCATGATGAAGTTGATTTCCAAAACGTGTTGTATCTGATTCTGGCTGATAAAGAGGCGGAAGCTAAGTAACAAAATCAAACTCAGGCTTTTCAGGAGAATTCGAATTCAAGCTCGGATCTTGATCTCAACAAAGCAGCAAAGAATCAAAGAGATTTAAGAGTTCTCCTCTCTAAGCCAAGAAAACTCAATTTGCTAAAACAATGTATTAAAATTCAACGTAAGCAAGACACAAGATCCTAGGTCGAATATATATATGAATCTAAACTAATTAGATAATTCCTGATAGTTATTGTAAATAAGATGTCATTATCTATTATACAAAATAAATCTTTTAATAAAAATAATGAAACATAACCTTGATTCACATTTAAGACTCCAATGACTAGTCAGTTTTCGACGTTCATAGATACCGTTATGTTATGGACATAGATACTAGGGGTATTCAATCCGGACTTCGGTTCGGTTTCGGTTCGGTTTTTTCGGTTTCGTATTTTAATTAGTAAAATACAACTACCATTCTAAATCCATATTTACTTCGGTTCGGTTATATACTGTCGGTTTCTGGTTTATTCGCTTTTATACCAAAAACATAATTATTTAGTTTGAGATCATTTTGTACGGATTTTAGAGTCATATTCTCAACATAGTGATTTATTAAAAATATATTATACGTTCAAATAAAAGAACAAAAAAATAAAAACGCTTTTACCATCAAATAAAATAATCAAATCTAGAAATAAAATCAAAACTCGAAATTTTGAAAAAAAAAACAAAAAAAAACATAAGCATGAAAGAAAAGATTTTTCATTCGTTCATAATTAGTGTTCATAAAAGTCATGCTTCTTCAATTTAACACAAAACTCTGTTTGTTTATAAATAAAAAAAAAATTGTGAAGAATTTCCACTAATTGTTGTCTACCAAATTTATAATATTCATTTCGATTTAGTCAATACTAAAAGAAAACAAAAAGATGAAAAAAAGAAGAGTAAGAACATAAGAAACCTCGTTACGATGAATTGTTTTTAATTAGTTCAAGTGTTTTTCATTAGGACTTCTTATTACTATAGAAAAATATGGTAATAGTTATTAGCCAAAAATAACTAATATAACAAATATATTTCCATGTGTAGTTATAAATTATATATATGTTTACATATTTTTACTTTTGATCGGTTTATTTGGATTAATCGGTTATAAACCAAACTATATCCAAATTCTACGGTTTTTTATAAAATCATATTCATTCGGTTTATATGGTATATACCAAAACCAAACTATATTATCTATTTTGGTATGGTTCGGTTTTATCATATTGAACAGGTGTAATAGATATTCAAATCAATTTTCTTAAACATTTTGATATATTACAAACCAGAATATTATAAAAAAAATCCCATCCAAATTGATAATTTTTCGAGAATTAAACCTTAAATTCCGGTTTTGAACGAAACCGATTGGTCTTTCTAAAGAGATGAAAAGTTGTCACTTAACTTGGGCAGACACCTCGATCTCATCGAATCTCCTCTTACATATCACTTCACAGCTCACACCAAACAAACCTACTCCCCTTTTTTTTTCTCTCTCTCTCTAGGCTCTCTCAGGTATCTCTCTCTCTCTCGCTCTTTGGTTCTCGGTCTGTTTGATGAGTTTCTTTGGGCAAAATGTAGGTGCGTTTTAGGTTTTTGAGGAGGTTTATAATATATCTATCGATTGGGTCTTCTCTTACATTAGGCTGGGAATAATCTGAACTTGTTCGTCTTCGTGTATGTCTTCTGCGGACTCATCTGATTCCTTATTCTTTTAAACTATTTGAAAAAATGTGAGATTGTTTTGGGTATAAGAAATCAAATCATTTGAAAAATGCAGATGGGCTTTTCGGTTTTGTTGATTGAGATTTATCGAATGTTCGTTTCTCATAAATTGTGTTGAATTCGAAAACAAAACATTAGAAAGAAAGCTCATTGGTCTTCTTTACGACACATTTGCACAGAAAACATTAGAAAGGTCGTGAGAATGGCGGCGACAGCAGCTTCAAGCTTGCAATTTGCTACAATAAGGCCAAGCATCTCTATCAAAGTTCTTAAAGCAGGGACGTACATTGTCGGTGCCAATCCCAGGAACGCATCATGGGACAAACTTGCCTGCACTCGCCATCTATCGAACCTCGGGTGTTTGAGAAACAACAGTTCTCTTCCAAGTTCTAAAAAGAGTTTTTCCTTTTCAACAAAGGCCATGTCTGAATCCAGCGAGAACAAGGGTTCTTCTGGACTTCCTATTGATTTGAGAGGTTGCCTTATCTTCCTTTGCAGCCATATCGTAATCATTTACTAAGAATGCTGTTAGAAGACGTTAGCTGTTTGAATTAAATCAACTGTGTTAATTGGTTACAGGGAAAAGGGCTTTCATAGCTGGTATTGCTGATGATAATGGATATGGTTGGGCCATAGCCAAATCTCTTGCTGCTGCTGGTGCTGAAATATTGGTTGGGACATGGGTTCCTGTAAGTAAAGTCTTTTATCTTGATTTAGTTTTGTCGTTCCTCATATGTACTGAGTCTACTGACCTTTGAGTGGGCTACTAGGCTCTTAACATTTTTGAGACGAGCCTGAGACGTGGAAAATTTGACCAGTCACGCGTGTAAGGACTTACAAAACTTATGAAGGCTCGTTTCTTTATCTGATCATGAATGTCTCTTATTATGGGACCTTAATTTTCCATCCATCTATCTATATTCAGGCTGCCTGACGGGTCATTGATGGAGATTAAAAAGGTTTATCCTTTGGATGCTGTGTTTGACAATCCTGAAGATGTTCCTGAAGATGTAAGGATATTTAAGCGTCTAGCTTTCTCAGCATATCCAAATTACTTTCTCAACTATGATACATTTTTCAGGTGAAAGCGAATAAGCGATATGCTGGATCATCAAACTGGACAGTACAGGTATATATAGTCATATAGATGAAAGAGATGTTCTATATTTTGAAATGTGTGATAACATGTAAAGCAAGAGAAGTGTGTGTGTGTGTGTTTCTGCTTGATGATTGCGACTTTCTTAACTCATCTGTTTTTTTTTTTTGATTAAATCAGGAAGCTGCTGAATGTGTGAGAAAAGATTTTGGAACCATTGACATTCTTGTCCACTCGCTTGCAAATGGACCAGAGGTAGAGAACTCATAGCGTTCTTATCTTACATACTGTTTACAAATTACAACTACAAGTTTTTGGCCTAATAATTGCACCTGAGGTTTTAGGTTAGCAAACCTCTTCTGGAGACATCAAGAAAAGGCTACCTCGCTGCTATCTCTGCTTCAAGTTACTCTTTTGTTTCCCTCCTCAGGCATTTCCTGCCAATTATGAATCCAGGCATGTAACAAAACTCACTTGTATCTTATTAATTATGAATTATATTTTCCTAATTTGTTTCTCTATAATAAAATTTCAGGAGGTGCTTCTATATCTCTTACTTACATTGCTTCTGAAAGGATCATTCCTGGGTAAATGTTATACTGGCTTTACTGCTTATGCACATTGCGATCTCGTGTAGACAGAGTTTTGTTTCTCAGTAGATTATAATCATCTCTTTCTCTCTGTGCAGGTATGGTGGAGGTATGAGTTCTGCCAAAGCCGCACTAGAGAGTGATACACGGGTGCTTGCATTTGAAGCTGGAAGGAAACAAAACATTAGGGTCAACACCATATCTGCAGGTGATTCATCTATCGCTCTTACGACCCTACTACCAAAGGCTTTTTGATGATAAAAGAGTACTTACTGTTTTGGTTTTTAGGTCCTTTGGGAAGCCGAGCAGCAAAAGCAATTGGGTTCATAGACACCATGATTGAGTATTCATACAACAATGCACCTGTTCAGAAAACATTGACCGCAGGTTCGTTTTCCTTGCTAAAAATCTATGTATTGTGCTTTTAAGATTTGTTTGTGTTTTCTTGGAATCTTACGGTTTATGGAAAATGGAAACGACGCAGATGAAGTTGGGAATGCAGCAGCCTTCTTGGTGTCTCCATTGGCCTCTGCCATAACTGGTGCAACCATCTATGTTGACAATGGCTTGAATTCAATGGGTGTTGCCATCGACAGTCCAGTTTTCAAAGACCTCAAATAGAGACTTTTAAGTAACTGTGGAAACTCTTTTTCTTGTGTTGCATTTTTTTTTCAAGCGAGTGGATGTTTTTTCAAGCAACTTTGTTTCGAGAAGAAAATAGAATATTTAAAACAATCAGAATAAGTTCCAGTCAAAAAGCAGAATACAATATATATATATATAATATGATTTTGAAGTTGGATTTGTTGTAAGAAAAATATTCTTTAGAGCAAGTCCATTGGTTAGAGATCCTTATGGGTTCTAATGAATAAATTAGTAGTTAATTTTGTGATTTGAAAAGTTTAAAACTCTTATTAGTCTAATTAGTGTTCTCATTGTCCGATGGGAGAATCTCATTGAGGTTCTTAATTTTTTTTAAAAAAAATTGAATGATTAGGTTTTATAACATGAAAAAGCATACATAAAAAATTAATTTAGAAGCTGAATTATTAAATTTTAATTTTACAACACTTATAAATTATTGGATTTCATAAAATTTAAACAAAAATGACATAAAAAATACATTAAAAATCGAAATACAAATTTATAATTAAAAATTTTAAACAAACATGAAGGAAAAGCATAAATCTAGTTGCTATTTGGAAAGTCATATACCTCCAGCTCCCAAACGTTATCTTAAATGGGGTTGATCAGATTGTTCATTAAATGATCGTTAAGGGTTTGTTTGTAATCTGAGAATTTAATGTTTATCACCTGTTTGATGAATTGCTTCTCAAGAAAATGGATCACCTTTTGATCTGTTTATGTATTCATTTTTTTTTGTAGGAAGAGCTTTGGAGGAACTCAGAAGCTCTTTATACAATTAGCTCAGAACATCAGAAGGAGCTAAACGGCAACAACAGAGATTTTGTGCCCTGTTGTTGCTATGTCTTTTAATTTCGTTATTGCTGTTGGCATCATCCTCACCAATAAACTTGTAAACCACACTCTTCTTTCAAATCTCATATTCTCCTGTCTCTCTCTCTATCTCTCTGTTATTAAACTTTGTTTTTGCAGGTGATGGGAAGAGTTGGATTCAACTTTCCAATCTTTCTAACGCTGATTCACTATGCCGTTGTTTGGATTCTTCTAGCTTTCTTCAAATCTCTCTCGTTGCTTCCTATGTCTCCTCCGTGAAAGACCACACCTTTCTCCTCTCTTTTCTCTCTTGGAGCTGTCATGGCCTTTGCTTCTGGTCTTGCCAATACCAGCATCAAACACAACAGGTTCATACCTCAATCTTGCATCAGTATTCATAGCTCAAGACTTGATCTTTTGGTGGATCTAAAGAGAATGTACTCTGTTTTTGTTTTTGTCCAGTGTTGGATTCTACCAGATGGCTAAGATCGCTGTGACACCAACCATTGTCCTTGCAGAATTTGTTCTCTTCAAGGAAACCATTTCTTCAGATTATAAAATCCATTTCTTCATTTATCCTTGCTTGTTGAACTTGTTCTTTCTTATATTTTTTCCTCATCAAAATCTGGTTTTGATGAGACAATAGCGTTAGACTATTTGTAAAGTTTGTCTTTGTATGGGTTTGCTATTGTATCTCTGTTCTGTTCTTTTGAATTCGTTGCTTTTCATATCAAAAAAAAATTTGTTCGTCTTTGGAGCAGAGAAAAAAGAATTGTATACGAACAGATACTGTTTTATACTATTGATATTCCTTTGAATGTCTTGTAAGAAATTACGTAAAAGTTCAACCAGATGGAAACAGATGACTGTTTACACTGAATGAGGCAAATTCTGTACGCGACCAGAAATATGGTGTAATGACCTTGTTCCCATATGAGACGTTTTGTTTGGTTTTATTAGGCTGATAAGCTTTTCTTGGTTGGTACATTATGGTTCCAGTTCAACATTAAACACTTTACTCATGTACCATGTGTCTGTTAGGAGGCAAATTTTGTTCCTTATTTTGAAGAGACTGATAACTAGAGACTTGATGTTAACAAAGAATACAGTGAGTAGAACTCTTAATGCAGAAGCTTCTTTATTGATTAAGACACATGGTTAATGGCAATGATGATCATTAACCCCATAAACCCAACTGGTTAGTGTCTCAGTGAAGCTAACTTAAGAGAGATATTATAGTTCTGTTATGACAAGAGATTGGTTTTTCTTGGAGACGAGGTGACTAATTTCATGATTTTGTTTCTTCTTCTTGTAATTGAATATGGTTAGATTAAATGTCTTTGATATCATTTTTTCATTTAGATATCAAAATTTATTTGATGCTTTACCACACGTTACTAGTGAAAATTGCAATTTGTTTTGGCCTAGTAATTATTAAGCTTTATGTATTACTAGGGCAAACCCGCCCGTAGGGCGGGCAGATAAATAAATTAATATTATAATTTTATTACTTATCTGCTGACTATTTATTTGATTTTGAAACTGCTGTTAATTTGTGTTTGTTATTTGTAGTTTTGTTATATTATTTTTACTGGTTATATAGTATATTTTTATATTTGAAACCACGTGCTATTTCCATATGGAAAATATTAGACTAATTAAAGGGCTATAAATAACTTTTTCCAAATTTCTGATCTGAGTGATGATTTATGTTTGATTAGTAAAAGTAAGGTCGTAAATAAAAGAAAAACCATTACAAATATATCAGTGAAACCATTGTGACACTCTTCGTATTCCGCTATCCCGTAGTTCGATCTGATGGATTTCTTCATCATCATTTTTTTTTTGAAAAGGAAATCATCATCATTTTTTTTCTAATGGATTTCTTTCTCTCAGATCTTTTTCTTAAGATTAAGTCCTCTTCTTCAACACCTGGAATGTTCTTCTGAGTAAAAGAGCATATATCTCTTTAAAATTTGATGAGCATTTGGAAAAATTAAGTTTATTTAATTAATATTAACTTTTACTATTTATTTTTAACATTATTTTTCACTATTTCTTAATAATTTTTTTTTATAGATCATATACTTTGTCCCAGCCATAATCCTTTTTTTTTGAAAACGTTTTTTCACTTTTAAAACGTTTTTCTTAGTTTGACAATGATAATAAGTAAAATGAAGTTTTTGTTTCCGTAATTCAAAGTGTTTTCCTATTTTATATATTTTCTTAATATTGTTGATTTAGACAATACGAAAAATAATCAATTCATTGTAATAGATAAAATATTCTTAGTTAGGTATTTCATCATGAACATCTAATACTGATAATTGCTGTTTAAAAAATATAAATTTTTTGTTTGCATCTAGGCAGGTATGTACTTGAAAAATAATTATGATCAACCAAAAAACTCTTCTAGTGAATCATATATTAAGGCCTCGATTAGTGCAATGAGATGAAGAAGCGATGCGGTATGCTCAGAAGCGTTATCTTGCGAAGGCTGTATGCTCTCATTAAATTTTTTAATAAAGTGATTGGTAGAGCAGTAGCATTATACAATTTTAAAATTATCATAAAAGTTAGTATATAATATATTTATTTTAAAATAATATATATATTAAATTATAATATATATTAATAATATATGTTTTATTAAAAAATAATGAATCTTATTTAATTATAAAATTAAATTAAATTTTAAATATAAAATATTATTATTTAAAAAATAAATGTAAATATTATTTTAAAATATAAATTTATTTTTGGATAAAAAATAAATTTGATATTATTAAATAAAATAAACTAATTATATATAAATTATCATTATTTGTCTATTGGTAGAACAGTAAATGATTCATATAATATTATCAGAAAAATTAATATATGACATATAATTTATTTTTTATAAATAATATAGATATGTTTAATTTCTAATATATAATATATAGATATATATTATTTTATTTTATTTATTAAAAATAATGAATGATATGTGTAATTATATAAGTTATATTATATTTCAAATGTGAAATATTGTTCTTTTTAAAAAGTTAAAATAATTAATCACAACTTTTATTTTTTTAAATGTAATTTTTTTATTTATTATGAACATAATTTTTTATATTATTAAATATAATATATTAATTATATATAATTTTTTTAAAATTTTTATATATTCTAACTGCAAATGCTCTACCAAAAGCTCCATATGAGAGCATTGAGTAAAGAGCATTTGGAGAGCATTAGCATCTTGTAAATGCTCTTGTAAATGCTTTTGTGATAAATGTTGATTGGATAATGACGAGCATAATGCTTATGCTAATGCTCTGCCAATCATACCCTAAGTAATAAACCCAGCAATATAAGACTACTGCTGCCTTTTAAGTTCGATTGGCTTGAAACCCAGCAAGTGGTAGACAACAATATAAGGAAATGCAGTTCCAAATGTTAATAGCCCTTTATAACAACACCTGCAGGATGAAATATAAATGCATTTTGAGATGCTCAAATTCCTGTATTGGCACTGTATCACATATACCAATCGCTACATACTTTTTGAATTCATGAATATATTTCTTGGGAATGCTATGTATAGTCTCTGTGTCCCTTTTCTGACTTTTGAGTGAGAGTTAAATCATTTTTGTTCTTCCGATTTCACATGGAAACTGCAAAATCTCAGAGTTAGTTCAATGTAAAACAAAAAGTTAGTAAAATAAATTTAAAGAACAATAATAATGAAGATAACACTTTCACTAATCTCATCTATAGTTTTTTTGTTTTAATCAATATATGCAAGATTGCTGGAGCATGTTCATAACACGATGCTTCGATCACTCCTTGACATTAACTTCTCCTGGAGAATCTTGTTAAGTAAATCAGGGTTTGCTTTACCTTTTGACATTGTCATAACCTTGAGCAAAAAGCAACACATGAATTAAACTGATTCAGGGGTTAGAAGTTTTCAAGCAAAAGGATCGTCGTATCTGCCATATTTGGCCGGAAAAAAAGCCTTGGAGATTGGTTTTCCCACTTCAGTACTGCTCAAGCTGCTTTGAAGATTCAAAGAGCACTTTCATACCATTTTTCTCAATCTCTATACGATTGTTATATGTAGAACGCTACACAGAATCAAAAATTACTTCACAGTAGGGTAAGATTGAAATATATTCTCAATGAAGCTTTAAAATGTGCCTCACGATCCTTTGCAACTCACCTGTGTATTCGGCAGCTTCGATCCCACTTCTTATATCAGGGTCAAAGACAATCTCGAGCAAAGGATCACCTTTTTTGTTTACATATACCTGCACCATAAGAGAAACCAAACATTAAGAAGCAGATATATATTTGCAGGGTTTTAAACCCCTAAAAAACTAAGAATCTGATTTCATAGTGTCTTTGCTTGATCATTGGTTATACGGATAACACATAATATATATTATCAAATCTGGTGATCTGAAGCCTCACATGTAAGTAAAATGATGTTTTCGTAATTATAATGAATCAACAACATGTGACCAAAAAAAATATGAATGAACAACTTGTCTGTGTTCCTGACTGATATTGCTGCAAAAAAATATATATATTCAAACATTACAATAGACGTCTTACATGTATCCTTGCAAATCTTCTACTTACAACCGTAAACCTTTCTAGGAATATTATCATGGTAAACAATAAACTAATCTGAAATGTGGTGGAGCCATTGATGAGAAATACGGGAGATTTCGTTTCAATTTATAAGAACTTTTTTTGACAGAGTAACAATGGGAGATTTAATGAGACATAGTGGGAGATTCTTAATTACATATATTTAAGAATTAAGAGTTTAGACGTTACTTGTTCGGTGATTGGAAACGGTGAAATCAGGGTAATGGAAGAAGTGGAAGTGGAAGCGGAGATGTGAGAAAGAAGATGGCTTTTAAGACTAATTTTTAGGTTTTCAATATGACTAACAGGATAGGGGAACGTTTCAGAAATTTATATCAGAAACCATGGAAACTGAATGTGGAGGAAGCTGAACATCTACCTTGACTACGGAGAGGCTAACACAAACCTAAAACACATGCGGGCTGAGATTTGAATAAAGATGGGCTCAAACAAATAGACGATCAAAGCCCATACCCAACGCGTTTAAATGAAACGGGGAGCTCAGGCCATCTGTGACACGTGTCAGCGCGGCAGAGCTCGAATTATCTAGGTGGAATCTTACGTGTCTTGCTGAGAAGAGAATAAATGAGTTTTATATAAATAGATGTTGCATTTGACTTTTTGTTTTGCTGATTTTGGAAGACTTTGTTCAAATTTTGGATAGCCATCCTGAACAATGATTGCCTTAAAATTGCCTTAAATACTTCAAATTAGTGGGAAATATAAATTGTTACATTTCTTTCTAAAATTCTACATCACAATTTGAAATCCTTAGTTTTTTAATATCATTTCATGTCTAGTTTAAACTTTGCTAGATAGAAACATACTAATATATTATTTCTGGAAGCCCATCCAAATATTGTCAAATGCTTTCCAACTTTATAATATACAATTTAGGTTTAAATAAATGTATGTGTTTGATTAAAACATATCCTTAGCCTAACGGCTAAAACACTACTTTTACTAAACCTGAAAGTCACTTACCCGGTTTGATTCCCCACTGAATCCGAACGTCTCATGTTTTTTAAAAAAAAAAATTGAATAAAAAGCTTTTGATTATATTGTTTTACTTACATCGATAAACAGTTTTAACATCCTTGATCTAGTGGCCGCCCATTATAATGCCCTTTCCTAGAGTTCTCGGGTTTGACTGGTGGGAGATTTAAATATTTTTTCTTTTTTTTTTCTCAAAATTCTTCATCACAAATTTGAAATCCTTAGTTTTTGATATCATTCTTGACTAGTTTAAAATTTTATAGCTAGGAACACAATAATATATTATTTCTGGAAACTCATTCAAATATTGTCAAATGCTTTCCAACTTTATAATATATAATTTAGGTTTAAATAAATTTATATGATGTAAATTATTTCCTTTTTTTTTTTTCTAAAAATTCTACATCACAATTTGAAATCCTTATTTTTCATATCATTTCATGTCTAGTTTAAACTTTTCTAAATATGAACACACTAATATATTATTCCTGGAAGCGCATCCAGATATTGTCAAATGTTTTCCAACTTTATAATATATAATTTAGGTTTAAATAATCATGTGTTTGATTAAAACAGATGATTCTCCTCAGCCTAACGGCTAAACCACTACTTTTACTAAACCTCGAAAGTCACTTGGCCCCGCGTTCGATTCCCCACTGAATCCGAATGTCTCATGTTTTTAATTGAATAAAAGCTGTTGGTTATATTGTTTTACTTACATCAACAAACAGTTATAACACCTTTGGTCTAGTGGCCGCCTACTATAACGCCCTTTCCTAGAGTTCTCAGATTCGACTAGTTAGAGATTTAATTTTTTTTCTTTTTTTCTCAAAATTCTACATCAATTTAAAATTAACTTACCAAAAATGTAGATATCAAATTCTTAGTTTTTGATATCATTTCATTTCTAGTTTAAATGATGATAGATAGAAACACACTAATATATTATTTCTTGAAGCCCATCCAAAATTTTTCAAATGCTTTCCAACTTCTATAACATTTTCTATTTTTTGGTTTTGTTAAGTCATCCATAATATGTATAATGCTTTCTTGTTACATTCAGAAATCTGAAAATTTTCAATAAGAAACATAAATCTCCAACACCCTTGGTCGAGTGGACACCCTTGGTTTAGTTACGTGATTTGTAATATATATTTATATATGAAAATGTTAATTTTAGTTTACAATAATTATGTATTAATAAATTTAGAAAAATATTAGCTTTATTTTTGGTTACATTAAAATGCGTTAGCATTGTATCTTTTTCATACTCCCTCTGTTTCAGAATGATCAATGTTTTAGAAAAAAAATTGTTTCTAAAATATTCATATTTTACATTTTTAGCGGTATTTTAAAAATGATGAAGACAGTGTCAAATATATAAGACCAAGATTGGTACAGGTGATGAAGAAGCAGTAGCAGTATGCTGTACAAACAGTATACTGCAGAAGTTGCATGCCCTCATTAAAGTTTTTAAAAAGTGATTGGTGGAGCAGTAGCAGTATACAATTTTAAAATTTCATAAAAGTTGGTATATAATACAGTCGCACACTAATACAATCATGGATCTTACAAGGTACATAGAGGTTTATGTTATTCGTCTTGAACAAAAGACATAGAAGTAGCTTTAACTCTAGTGTACATATGTTATTTAGGCAAAGTGTTAGTGGATGGGAAAAGACCTAGTAAAGCTGGAATGCATGTACCCAATGGTGTCTCTATTAAGATTACAGCTGAGGTTCCCAAATATGTATATAGGTTATGATTCTTACCCTGTCTTTACATGGTTTCCTTAGTGCTTTGAGATTTTTTTTTTTTGTCAACTTTCCTCTCTCTGTTGTCTTCAACTTGCAGAGGTTGGCTTAAGCTGGAAGCTGCAATAGAGAAGCTAGATGTTGATGTTTCTGAGAAAGTAGTTCTTGATTCTGGACTTTCTACTGGAGGGTTTACAGATTGTTTGCTTCGTTATGGTGCAGCTCATGTGTATGGTGTTGATGTTGGTTATGGTCAGCTGCTAACTCTTTTTCTATTTTTTTTGGTTTTGTAAAGTCATCCAGAATATATACAGTGATTTCTTGTTACATTTAGAAATTTGAAAAATTTCAATAATCAACATAAAGCTCCAACTGTTTTGCCTTGGCTCTGAACCAGTCTGATACTTCAGCTGAGGTAGTGTTTTTCTGAGAGGTAATAAAACTCCCATCGTATTACTATCCAGCGTAACCGAATAAAAAATATTTCAAAAATTTTTAACACCGAATTTTCTGGAAAGCTTTCCTGAAACTATACAAATCCTTCCTGAAAAAAAACACAGTTTCACAGGCACAAGCAATCGTCTAGAAATGTCATAAGAAAATTCACGATCCTACCAAAAATATCAGTATGCGTAAGCCAAACAAGTAACCAATCAAAAGGTTTTTTAAATTTGTCAAAATTGAATTTTCTGGAAAGCTTTCGTGAAACCACATAAATCATTCAAGAAATTTAAAAATCACTACACAATTTCACAAGCACAAGAAAGAAACTAACAATGTCATAAGCAAATTCACGAGCCTACCAAAGATATCAACATGCGTAAGCCAAACAATAAGACACAAAGCAAAAAAATTCAAATTTATTAACATCGAATTTTCTGGAAAGCTTTCCTGAAACTACACAAATCCTTCCAAAATTAGTTGAATATACAAAGAGAGGAAAAACAATATGTTAATGCTTTTCACTTGATATAAACATAGGTTAAGGGTTACGCTGATCTCCATGGTTAAGATTTAACTACTTGCACATTTTTCAAGTTTTCTGGAAACTCATCCTAAATATTTTATATGCTATCATGAATAGGTGATATGTACTTTTGTAAATGTATACATGTAAATGTATCATGAAAAGTATGGTTGAAGTTGTTCCTCCAATCTCCATAGGAAACACTCATAAAGTAAGAAGTTTCTTCGGCATGATTGAAGGATTTGATGGAATCTGTCGTTGTGTGTAAATATTTGTTGTTTTATATCAACTAATATTCATGATAGCTTTCCTAATTATGTATTAAACCTTCCAAAACTAAACTGTACATCACAATCTGAAACTTACCAACAATGTAGATATCAAATCCTTAGTTTTTGATATCATTTCATTTCTTGTTTAGATTATGCTAGATAGAAACACAGTAATATATTATTTATGAAACTCATCCAAACTTTTTCAAATGCTTTCCAACGTCTATAACATTTTTCTATTTTTCGGTTTTGTGAATTCATCCATAATATGTATAATGCTTTCTTCTTACATTCAGAAATCTGAAAATTTTCAATAAGAAACATAAATCTCCAACACCCTTTGGTCTAGTGGACGGACATTATGATGTCCTTTCCTAGAGTTCTCGGGTTCGACAGGTGGGAGATGTAAATTGTTTTCTTATCTTTTTTTTTCCCCAAAATTCTACATTACAATTTGAAATCTTAAGTTTTTTTTTATCTCATTTCATTTTTTATTTTAAACATTTCTAGATAGAAAACACTATTATATTATTTCTGAAAACTCATCCAAAAATTGTCAAAAACTTTCAAATTTTATTATATATAAATTCAGTTTAGATATATTTCTGTGTTTGATTATAACATATATTCTCCTCAGCCTTGCGGCTAAACCATTACTCTTACTAAACCTGAAAGTCACATGCCCCCCCTCCCCGGTGTTCGATTCCCCACGGAATCCGAACGTATTGAATAGAAAGCTATTGGTTATATTGTTTTACTTACATCAAACAAACACCTGTAACACCTTTTGACCTAGTGGCCGCACACTATGATGCCATTTCCTAGAGTTATTGGGTTCGACTGGTGGAAGATGTAAAATTGTTTCCTTATCTTTTTTTCTCACAATTCTACATCACAATTTGAAATCCTTAGTTTTTGATACCGTTTTATTTCTAGTTTAAACTTTTCTAGGTAGAAACACACTAAAATAATACTTCTGGAAACCCAGCCAAAAATTGCATAATGCTTTCCGACTTTATAAGATATAATTTAGGTTTAAATAAAGTTATGTGTTTGATTACTACAGATGATTCTCCCCAGCCTAGCGGCTAAACCACTACTTTTACTAAACCTGAAAGTCACATGCACTCGTGTTTGATTCCCAATGGAATCCAAACGTTTAATGTTTTTAATAAAATAAAATGTTGTTCGTTATATTGTTTTACTTACATCAACAAACAATTATAACGCTCTTGGCCTAGTGGCCGCACAATATGTTGTCATTTCTTTGAGTTCGGGTGGTTCGATTGATGGGAATGTAAATTTTTTCCGATTTTTTTTTCCTCAGACATCACAATTTGAAACTTACCAAATATGCAAAAATAAAATCCTTAGTTATGATCTCATTTCATTTTTTAGTTTTAACGTTGCTAGATAGAAACTCACTAATATATTATTTCTGGAAACCCTTCCAAATATTATCAAATGCTTTCAACGTCCAATATTTTTTCTATTTTTTTTTGGTTTTGTAATTTTATCGAGAATGTGTAAAATGCTTTCTTTTTACATTCACAAATCTGAAATTTTCAATAAACAGCATAATCTCTAACTGTTTTGCCCTTGCTCTGACCCAATCTGACACTTCAGCTCAGGCAGTGCTAGTCTGAGAGGTAATGAATCTTCCATCGTGTTACTATCCTGCGTAACCAAGTTAAAAAAAATTCAAAATTTGTTAACATCGAATTATCTGGAAAGCTTTTCTGAAACTATACAAATCCCTCCTGACAATAAAAAAAAGACACAAAGTTTCACAGACACAAGCAATCTTGTAAAAATGTCATAAGCAAATTCAAGAGCCTACTAAAGATATAAATATGCGTAAGCCAAACAAGTAACCAAGAAAAAAAGGTTTTCAAATTTGGTAACATAAGATTTTCTGGAAAGCTTTCCTGAAATTACACAAATCCTTCCTGAAACTACACAAATCCTTCCCGAAACTACACAAATCGTTCCTTAAATTAACAAAACCACACAGTTTCACAAGCACAAGCAAGCGACTAACAATGTCATAAGCAAATTCACAAAGCCTACCAATGATATCAATATGGCAAACCAAACAAGTAACCAAGAAAAAAATATTTCCCTAATTACTAAATTGTTTGATGAACCCTTGTTTGATTAACATACTTCTTTACCTCAGTATTCTGTTTTTCTTCCCTGATTAATGGAGATTAATTTGACTACACAGTCAGCTCATGTTTCACACTCTATGCAGTCATATTGCGGTTTTCACATATTTGGCTACACAATCGGCGCATTATAACTTAATCATTGCTTCTCCTTCGACTTCTCTCTCGTGGCTCTTCTTTTCTCTTCCCTGCAAATAGGTTTATTCAAACATGATCAATCAGACAATGTAAGGCTGCCAAAAGAGTTTTAACAAGAGCTAAAAAATCTATTTTACCTAGCTTAAGCAATTTCCTTCTTCCAATCTGATCTCTTCTTCTTTGGCTTCCTCTCAACAGTTTTAGATTTTGATTTCCCATCTTTTTTGCCTTTCTTCTTCTCCTTTGATTTTGCAAGTCTCTCCTTGTTGTTCTCTTTAGTTTCCTTGGGTTGCTTACTGGGAACAGAAAGCTCCTCTATCTCTCCCATCGCCTCATCTTCATCATCATCATCACTGGACACATCAGCTTTTTCTACAGTTCCAACAGCCTCGTCATCATCCTCTGACGATTGTTTCATGTTGCTCCTTTTCTTCAGCTATATAAAGAAGAATGATCCATTCCCCAGTTTCGTTCACTAGATGCATCGTCATCACCTGCAAAACATTTTTAATAACATTTTAGAGCCCAAAACACTCAAGAGAAGCTTGAATGCAATCAAGTACCTGATAGAGCCTCTTCCAACATTGCTTCTCCTTCATCGTCACCACCAGGACAATCATCCATAACAGGTTGGTTGTCATCGGTTATAATCTGCTCTTCAGGACATGCCACACTATCTGAAACACCAACCGTAACAGGAAAATGCAAAAGACATATTATTGATTACGAAATTATTCAATCGATTCATTCTTTCTAATAAAAGGTGAAAACTTTTTATGTACCACCGCCATTGTTATGCTTCTTGTGATCCTCTCTTCTACTCTTGCGATGACGAGCCCAATCGGCGATACTCGTGCAACAACCACCTTCACCGTTGGACGGCCCGCCCAGGATGTCGATTCGGAGCACAAGGTCGGAGAAGTTGCTGTCGTTGAATCAGCGCCTGGGGACGAGTCGCGGCGAGAGAAACACATATACACGTACCCTCCTCATCCCTCCGGCACCAGATTAAAGTCTGCAAAATGCGGTTTCCCCTTAAGCTCCACGGATCTCACTTTCGGGAACCTCCCTATCACCTTCGCGGGGCTGACGGTGTAGCAGTTCCCGATGAAGACTCTCCTCCTGCACCACCGCTCGATCTCGTACCACGACTTGCACACGAGAGACTCCATCTCATCGAGCTTCCTCAGATCATCATCGCTCTCTCCACACACTGTGTCGTCTCCAAACGAGAGCTTCGACGCCTTACGTGTTCTTTGCCGGAGATGGTAGCAGCAAATTTTTTTTTCAGTTGTTTTACCAAATATAAAACAAGGGCACTATAGACATTTTGTCTATTAATGAAGGTTATTTCTGTGACTTTTCTCTTTCAGTGCTATTTTGGAGATAAAAACTTCAAAAGTGCTATTATGGAGAATTACCCAGCTGTTAATTCGATTTTTAAATTAGTTAATCTTCGAATCAATCTCTAAATTGGTCTTTATTCCCCTTTACACGAACGAGATCATTTTCGATTCGACATACAACTTTCAAATTGTTATGGTTTTCCTGTAGATAAAATTATGCAGCGCATCTTCACATTATCAATCACAATCGCAACTTCATAGGCATTGTGTTCGACTTCTATATTTACTTCTCGTTTTCTTTAACATTAAAGGATTCACTCAATGATTTAAACAGAGTGAAACACAGGGTGGGATACAAACCTAGAGTTATAAGAATTCCAAGACCAAAGCCACCAGGAACATTTTTGGAAATTTATTTTTTTTTAAATTAATGTGATTATAAAAAAAAATTTTTTTGGAAATTTTGACATTTTTAAATTCATGTGTTTATGGTTTATTTTATTTATAAATTTTTTTTTTTGGAAATTTTGACATTTTTAAATTCATGTGTTCAGATACATATAAAACAATTGGCCCATTGATAATAATATGCATAAAGAAAGTGAGTAAAAAGTTTATTTAGGAAGAGGAACTAAGAAATTAGGAGAAATCATGCTCATTCTTTGAATTGCAAGTGAACATATATTATGTTATTACTATTGGCGAAACCATTAGCTTCACCAGTTGGATAGTTAAAATTTTCATTGTTATGAGAACCCAACATTCTGAGGGCATCTATATAAATATGTATATCATAGAACCTTATGATAAAATCATATATTTTTATATGGACAGAAACAAAGCTCATAGCATACATTCTTCGGTTATTCTAAATTTTTGCCTCTCAATATCATGCCCATCATTGTCTGCATATAGGAAAGCTATATGCTAAGTGAATTAAATTAAGAACTTGTGAGAAGTCGCCTTGTAGCTTGTTTTGTTTTTGATGACCAAGAAGTTTTTAATCTTGCCTCGTAAAATCCTATTGATTAGATGGTATGATTGTATGGATTGTTGTTGCTGCCCGTAAAAGTTTGTGTTAAACATAATACATAGGGCTTCATAAACATATAGATTGGTAATGACTAAATAAACTTATGACTTTTGATCAATAAGAAGCAACTCAAATCCATAAGTAAACATAATACTTTTGATGTTATGTATGATATGGACGGTGTTGATTCTATATCCGGTCACTGATGTTGTATAATAAAAAGATGTAAAGGGGTGGAGATTTTTGTATCAATAATCGAGAATAACAAAATTTCGGTTAATTACAAGAACTAAAGATGCTCGTCTAAACAGTTTGTCAGAACAAGTATCTTTCTATTTTTGGTCTGAGATGTGAGAAGTCTGGGCCGAACTTGTTTTGGGGCTGAGGTCGTCCAGAATTTGGTCTGTGATGAAGAGGCGATGCTCTTCTTTTGCTCTATACTTTTCTGTACATTTCTGACTGTCCTTTTCAATGAATCTGACATTCTCTATTTATAGCAAAGTACATTTTGTCTTTTAGTGAAGCCACCAATTTGTTGTTTGACGGGCCAGGCCTGGTTTTGGGCCTTGATTCTTAACGGGCCTGTGCTAAATCTACATTTAAATAGTAGAATTCTTTTTGTCTTCTAGTGAATTTCACCAATTGTTGCCTAAAGGACCGGGCCTGATTTTGGGTTTAGCTCTTAGTGGACCTCGTGCTAAGCCCATCTCCAACAATAGCCCCCCACAGTTCGCCAAGTGTCAAGCCTTGGTGAATTTTTCTGGAATCTTTTGTCTCGAGAAAATCAGGTCGGATTAGGGTTCGGGAACCGTCGGGAAACATGATGACACTTTTCTTTCTCTATATAAATGGTGGTAGGGTCTTTTTTATTTGTTGTCTACTTTGTGGAAGCGAGGTAAAAATTTGTCTCTTTCATCATTTATATATATATATATATTTTTGGTGTGGTCCTTTCTCTTACTTCCTTATCTCTTTGTTATTATTTTTTGTGTGGTTCTTCTCCCTTCCTCCCCCTTTCACGACACACACACTTTTTAAATAAAAAAAACAAAAGGGTTGAGCTTGTTGGTGGTGTGGCTGAGATGGAGGCTTGAGTTTTTTTGTTGGCGGAGCTCGTAATGGTGAGGGATGAGATGAAGTTGCCCTTGGTCTGAGGTCGTCGAAATTGGTCACCAGTTTTGTTAATGGAGATCCCGAGCTCGTCCATGGAGATTACAAGCTCGCCGCCTGTTACTCTGAGCTCTGCTGGTCTCATCCCGAGCTCGCCGTCGGCGTTGGAGGGTTGTTTTAAGATCCAGAATTTGAGCTCTTTAAAGGTAGTTTCGAGCTTGTCTGCTGTTATAACGACCTTGTCCACTGTTCCGTCAAGTTTGTTGATGTCGATTGAGCATCCTGGTGGTGAGGCTCGAGGTGGGACTCATCCTGGTCTGAGGTCGTCGGAGTTGTCTCGAGCTGATGGTGTCGTTCATATGGTGGCTTCCAGCTCTGCTGTTGTGGTTCCGAGTTTGATTAGGACGGTTTCGACTTTGTCTGTTGTTGCGTCAAGCCCATTGACGGTGATGGAGCGTTCCCGAGATGATGTGCAAAGTGGAGGTGGTTCTGGTCTGAGATCGTCAATGGTGTGTTTGAGTTCGTCTGCGTCGGCTCCAAGTCCGTTTGCGATGGTTTTGAGCTCGTCTGCGACGGTCTTGAGTTTGTCTGCGACGGTCTTGATTTCGTCTACGACAGTCTTGAGTTCGTCTGAGCTGGGGTCGTTGATGGTTTCTTCTGTTGTTAATTCAAGCTCGGTAAGTCAAGGTGTGAGTTCTTTGATGGTGGGTGCGAGCTTGTCGACGGCGACGGTTTCTGTTCGTTCTTGCTCTATTGGAGTGTCTTCTGTGTTGAGACTAGGAGTCTGCAAATAAATGTGTTCGACGTTGTTTCGTGGTTGCACAAGTCATAAGGTGTTATGATGTGGTGTCATCTGATTGGTTGGAAATATTAATTACGATTTGGAAAGAGATAATGATTGCAGCTTAAAGATAAGGATGAATCAAGAGATTTAGAGTTATCAAGATTAAAACGAAGATTGGTTTGATGGGTTAAAGGGATCAAGCTTTGCGAGTTTGTCTTCTGCAGTTTTGGAGTGCAGAGAGAAAACAGTGTTGTGTCAAAGTTTACCAAGGTTTTGGGTATTGAACAAGTCGGGAGACTTGGCTGTTAAAGTAAGGTTGAGTAGATTAGAAATTGGTCAGTGTCGACTTACAGGTGTGAAGTCGAGTAAACCTGATTAAACAAAGAGTGTAATTTGTTTAAGAGATTTCTAATAAAAGACAACCTTGTTTGGAGAATCATGTTCATTAGTATTATGTGTTTCTGTGTTCTTAGTTCTTACAAGTGGTATCAAAGCAGGTCACCTACCTAGATCTAGATATCTATAACAGGTTGAGTTCCCACGGCGAACATGGAAACAACAGAGTGTGTGGCGGCTCATAAATCACTCATGCTAGATGAAAACAACTTTGGGCACTGGAAGGTACGCATGAAACAACAACTCAAAGGGATTGAGGAAGACGTCTGGACAGCGGTTGAAACATGATGGACAGATGTTACAGGCTGAGGTTCAGACTGAACGGCTGGCCGGACTGGAAGTGTCTTCTGGCTGATTTGATGCTGGCCGGCTGGAACTGTCCTAGTGTCCAAAGATGGCCGATTGGTTCATGATGCAAAGACAATATTTTTTATGAGTTTTTATTGATTTTTATATGATGCAAACAAGCAAAGAAATATGAAATGGAGATGAACAAATATGCAAGATGATTCTAAAACTATATGGCCGGTTGATGGGATGATGATGGATAATAAGAAAATGAATTCAAAAACAAAGAAACAAAGAGATAGAAATGAAGAATGGGATCTGTAGCTGGATGTGTATCACTCTCAGCAGATCAGTGGATGGAAGATGGATAGATGATGGGATTGGCCTTGCTGGATGTGTATCTCTCTCAAGGAAAATCGTTGGATGGATGGATGGAGTGAAGAATCGTTGCTTATAGTGGGGATTAAATACCCTGCAGCTATGCCCTTCTAGGGGACTTGAAGCAAAGCAACATGGACTCACTTGGACTGCTAAAAACTCGAAGGCCTACGACAAAGTGGGCCGACTCAAACTGGGACTCTAAGCAAGGCTAAACAAAGGCCTGAATTATTGACTCAAAGCAAAATAAAAAGGCTTGACAATTTGCCCATAAGTTTATTAAACCAAAAATAAAAATAAACCAGCCACAAATCAAAAACAATAAACTGGTTAGAAATCAAATTGAAATCTTACCTGCTTACCTTTTCTGGATTGGCGCCACTTAAATTGAACTGGATGGAATTGAAGCTGAGGGTGGAACAAGATCACTTATGGAGATGGTCTGGCCGGTTTGGTTCTGGCTGAGCAATTGGAACTGGATTGGACCGGACAGATCTTGAACCACTTTTGGACCGGCTGTGTCTTGAATCTTCAATTGGACCATCTCTTCAATCAGCAATTGGTTCTGGTCGGTTCCACCATGTTGATCAAGGATTTCTTGGACAGCCTTGGAAAATCCTTCTCTTAAGACCCTGGCTCCACTCCTTGTGGTCGGACCTCTCCTAACTATGGGAACCTCAACTTGGATGGCCTCATCATTCCCTCCCCCTTGAAAAGGTTCTGGCCTCAGAACGTCATCATCTGCAATAAATGGAGATAAATCTGACACATTGAAAGAGTTAGAAATCTTAAACTCGGCTGGAAGGTCGAGCTTGTAAGCATCGTCATTGATCTTCTCTAGGACTCGGAATGGGCCTGTCCCGCGGGGTGATAGCTTGGACTTCCTCTCTTCGGGGAACCTTTCTGGACGCATGTGCAACCACACCAAGTCACCTGGCTTGAACAACACCTCCTTTTTTTTTCAAGTCAAGCCGTGCCTTCACCTTGGCCGCCTTGGCTTCTAGCCTCTCTCTGACCGCCTTGTGCATGTTCTTAATGAACTCAGCTTTAGTTGCACCATCTCGACTGCGGTATAGGGCTGTGGGTATATCAGAAAGGTCCAATGGAGTTTCTGGATTAAAACCATAGACAATCTCAAAGGGAGAAAGGTTAGTAGTCGAGTGCCTTGCATGGTTATAAGCAAATTCAATAAATGGCAAAGAAGACAACCAGTTCCTTAAGTTCTTAACGACCGTAGCTCTCAATAGCTGGGAGAGAGTACGGTTCACTACCTCGGTCTGTCCGTCGGTTTGGGGATGGCATGTGGTAGAGAACAGCAACTTAGTGCCAAGCTTTCCCCATAGTGTCCTCCAGAAATGGCTTAGAAACTTGGTGTCTCGGTCGGACACAATGGTTCTGGGTACTCCATGTAGACGGACCACTTCTTTAAAGAACAGCTTGACCACTTTGGTGGCATCATTGGTCTTGTTACATGCAATGAAGTGAGCCATCTTGGAAAACCTGTCCACCACTACAAAAATGGAGTCTTTGTGGTCTATCTTGGGCAAGCCCAGCACAAAGTCCATAGAAATATCTACCCAAGGGTGGTTAGGAATGGGTAAAGGCATGTGTAAACCATAGGGATGTGACCTGGATTTTGTCTGAAGGCAAATGGTGCATTTGGCGCATAGATTCTCAACATCTTTCTTCATGTTCGGCCAAAAGAAGTGCTCGGCTAGGACACTGAGATTTTTATCTCGGCCAAAGTGTCCCATGAGGCCGCCACCATGGGCCTCCCGAACCAGCAGCTCCCTCATTGACCCTTGAGGTATGCACAACTTCTTTTCTTTGAACAAGAACCCATCATGCTGGTAGTAAGGGCCGGATGCTGCCTTGACAGTGTTCCTGAAAATTTCTTGAAAATCAAGGTCAGTAGCATAAGAAGTTTTAAGAAGTTTAAAGCCCAAAACTTTAGCTTCCATGGTTGAGATAAGTGTGTGGCACCTAGATAGTGCATCGGCCACCACATTCTCCTTGCCCTTCTTGTACTTAATCACATAGGGAAAGGTCTCCACAAACTCTAACCACCTGGCATGTCTTCTCTTGAGGTTGGCCTGACCTCTCAAGTGCTTAAGTTTCTCATGATCTGTATGAATAACAAACTCTTTAGACAATAAATAATGTTGCCAATTTTCGAGAGACCTCACTAAAGCATAAAGCTCCTTGTCATAGGTAGGATAATTGAGGGCAGCTCCACTCAATTTCTCACTAAAGAAGGCAACTGGTCGGCCTCCTTGGGTAAGCCCAGTTCCTATTCCTGCCCCTGATGCATCACACTCAATCTCAGATTTTTTTATCAAAGTTAGGAAGTGTAAGGACTGGTGCATGAGTCAAACTATATTTAAGTTTGTTAAAAGACTCTTCTTGAGCTGGTCCCCAAACAAAGGATACATTCTTCTTGATCACCGAGGTCATTGGGGCCGCAATGGTACGAAATCCCGGACAAACCGCCTGTAGAAGCTGGCCAGTCCATGGAAACTGCGACATGTCCTATCATGGTCGGTGTGGGCCAGTCTTGGATCGCCTTGATCTTCTCCTCGTCGACCTTTAGACCCTGTGAACTCACAACAAAACCTAAAAAGACCAATTGATCAGTGCAAAACACACACTTTTTAAGGTTAGCATAAAGTCCTTCCTGCCTCAAAGCTTTCAGCACCTGTTCCAAATGCTCAACATGATCGGATAAGCACTGACTGTAAATCAATATGTCATCAAAATAGACAACAACAAATTTACTGATGTAAGGCCTTAGAACCTGGTTCATAAGCCTCGTGAAAGTGCTAGGAGCATTGGTGAGGCCAAATGGCATGACAAGCCACTCATACAAGCCTTGCTTGGTTTTGAAGGCTGTCTTCCATTCATCTCCTTCTTTCATCTGAACCTGGTGGTATCCACTCCTGAGATCTATCTTGGAGAACACAGCAGATCCACTCAGCTCGTCCAACATATCATCTAGCCGGGGTATGGGATACCTATACTTGATGGTGATGTTGTTTATGGCCCGGCAGTCTACACACATGCGCCATGAACCATCTTTCTTTGGCACTAGTAGGACTGGTACTACACAGGGACTGAGACTCTCCCGGATATAGCCTTTGTCCTTGAGGTCCTGGACTTGTCTTTCCAACTCCTTGGCTTCTTCTAGGTTGACCCGGTAGGCGGCTCGGTTAGGTAGAGGAGCGCCTGGTACAAGGTCGATCTGATGCTCAATGCCTCGGATGGGTGGTAGACCGGCTGGTATCTCATCTGGGAAGACTTCCTTGTACTTGTCCATGAGGTCTTGTACCTCAGCTGGAAGCTCCTGTCCTTCAAATCCTGCAAAACAACCTTCCTTGAAGACCATTAGTAGCACCTGTGTCTCATGTTGTAAGGATTTAAGAACTTGACCAGAGTTAATATAAAGGTTAGTCTTACTTACCTTGTTGGCCTGGTCCATTGCCTTTTGCATGTCATGGACTTCTTGTGGGCTTAGAGGGGCCAGGCTGTGCTTCTTATTGTTGTGGTTGAAGCTGTAGACATTGGTCCGCCCATGATGGATGGTGTCTTTGTCAAATTGCCACGGCCTCCCTAGGAGTATATGGCCGGCTTGCATGGGAACCACATCACACTTGACCTGGTCATGGTATTTACCAATGCTGAATGGAACCACAACTTGTTCAGCTATTCTAAGCTCGGTCTCATCATTGAGCCATTTGAGGCGGTATGGGCGTGGATGAGGCGTCTTGACCATCCCTAGCTTATCAACAAGGTACTTGCTTGCAACATTAGTACATGAACCTCCATCAATAACTAAGCTACATACCTTGCTCTCAATGCTACATCTTGTATGAAAGATGTTTTCCCTTTGGACGGTTTCTGGATCAAAGAGAGCACTAAGAGATCGCCTGGTCACCAAGAGCTCACCAGTTTCAGCATAATCAACCACCTCTTCATCTGAAGCCATGGGTTCTGCCTCGGCCTCATCTTGGGATTCATACTAACCATCGGCCTTAATGATCATCACCCGTTTGTTTGGACAGTCTCTAGCATAGTGTCCCTTTCCCTGACACTTAAAACTAGTAATGTCACGAGATCTCAAGTTTTGAGCTTGGGTTCTACCTTGTTCGGATTGGCCAGTCTTGGCCGGCTCTCCTTGGTTCTTCTTGAACCGGTTCTCCAAAAAATGGGAGCACTATCAGGTAAGGACGATTCCGGCGAATAGATTCTTCAGATTCCCGTTGAAGTAAGCCGACAAGGGCACGAGTAAGCCAGCGATAAAGAAGGGTTTTTTAGGCAACTCCTCTGATGCCCTCAAATATGAAAAAGTCAATCACCGAAGGACCCACTATTAAACAGAAAGAAAAATGAATTATTTTTAATTCGTTTAATTAGAAAAAACCCAAACCCTTTAGAAATTGTAGATGTTACAACTTGTACCTGGATTTTATTCACCCATTCCGACCCGACCCGCATTTGATTGCAAATCGATTAAACCGAAATCATCAAACCGCCTAGATTTGCCCTTATCAACACCTTTGGAAGCAGATTGTGTCCAGGGAGTCTTACTCCTAGCAGCTGACACGTTCTTCCTCTTGATGTGTTGCTCGGCCTGGATAGCATAGTGGAGAATGTCATTGAAGTTCTCAAACGGCTGCCTCTCCACCTTGCGGGCAATGCGGTCTTGAAGTCCATCCAAGAATTGATCCATCAGAGACTCTTGGGTCTCACGGGTGTTGAGCTTGTTTTTGAGGGACTCAAACTCTTCAAAGTAGTCCGCCACACTCTTAGTTCCCTGAGAACACTTTCTAAAACGTTTTTGTAAGTCCCTTTGGTAATAGGATGGAACATACCTCACGCGGAGCTTGGACCGCATCTCTTCCCAAGTCTGGACCCTATGGATCCTTCCTGCGTCCGCAACTTCCCTATCCCACCAGGTTAGGGCATTGTCGGTCAGTTGAGCAGCAGCTAAGGCAATCTTCCTAGCCTCGGAGTAGTTGTAGTAATCAAAGATGTACTCCATGAGCCTCTCCCATTCAATATAGGCGTCCGGATCAACCTTGCCCGCAAAGGTAGGCGGTTGAAGCTTTAAGTCTTTGCCTCCTTGCCAAGGAACCTCGTCCTCCCAACCTCTCCCTCTCCTCCGGATCGGACTGCCGTCTCCTTGAGCCCTGAACTCGCGCCTGCCTCCCTCGGCCCGGCCGCGTCCGTTACCTCCATGATCGGGTGGTTCGGGGTCAGAACTGTCTCCCTCGGATTGAGACTACGGATCCTCCAAGTACGGATGGTTCCTCCCAAAAGGCTGTTTCTCTTGGCCTTGGCTCCTCCGTTCCAGGCGAATCAGTTGCTCGGTTATAGCAGCCATGGTTGAGTTGAGTTGGGCCTGGCCGGCTATCAACTGAGCATTGATTTCAGCTTGATTGGATGTCTGACCTAAGTCTCCCATTTTTTTCCTGAAACACTTAGAAGAAAGTGATCAAGTGCAAAGGAACTAGAAGAAGAAAGAAATGAGAGAAAAGAAACTTGAAACTAAGAAATGAGGCAAATAAGAAAAAATGAAATCAAACCTTAAATGTAAATGAAATGATCGAAGAAAATATATATTTTTTTTTATTTATGAAATTAAATTTCGAAATTAGGTTGAAAAGGAAAGTTGAAATCTTTTTTTTTTAAAGGTTGAAAATATAAATCAAATCAATCTGAAAAAGAAAAGGAAAGTTTTAAAATAAATGCAAATCAAATTTAACAGCTAATTGAAATCTTTTTTTTAATGATGATTGATGATTGACAAATAAATATGGATGCAACTAATCAAGGCAAATTAGAATAAATGCAAATGGAATCAATCTAAGTAAATGATGCAACTATCAATCAAACTTATTGTAAATTGATCAACCAAGTTCCAGTTATGGAAAGTTCGGCCAATCAATCTCAACAACAGATCGAAAATTCTTCCTCCCTGCAAGAAAAGATCTAGAAAATTCTATGATGAACAACAGCAAGAACAGCAAGAACAATTTTTTTTTTTTAAATGCAGAATGCAAGAACACTAAGAAACAAAATGCAAGGAAACTAAAAGGAAGAGATTTGACCAATTCTTTTGGAGCCTTTGGCTCTGATACCAAATGTTACAGGCCGAGGTTCAGACTGAACGGCTGGCCGGACTGGAAGTGTCTTCTGGCCGATTTGATGCTGGCCGGCTGGAACTGTCCTAGTGTCCAAAGATGGCCGATTGGTTCATGATGCAAAAGACAAGATTTTTTATGAGTTTTTATTGATTTTTATATGATGCAAACAAGCAAAGAAATATGAAATGGAGATGAACAAATATGCAAGATGGTTCTAAAACTATATGGCCGGTTGATGGGATGATGATGGATAATAAGAAAATGAATTCAAAAACAAAGAAACAAAGAGATAGAGATGGAGAATGGGATCTGTTGCTGGATGTGTATCACTCTCGACAGATCAGTGTATGGAAGATGGATAGATGATGGGATTGGCCTTGCTGGATGTGTATCTCTCTCAAGGCAAATCGTTGGATGGATGGATGGAGTGAAGAATCGCCACAAGCTGGATGGTTTAAGCTTGATAAGATTCAAGAAATGCTTCTGGCCGAATCTCTCAACTAGAAGGCTTTAGGTTTCTTTGCTTTGGGGGCAAACTGACTCATATATTTCATAAGACTAAAAATAAATACAAGGCTGCTTATAGTGGGGATTAAATACCCTGCAGCTATGCCCTTCTAGGGGACTTGAAGCAAAGCAACATGGACTCACTTGGACTGCTAAAAACGTGAAGGCCTAAGACAAAGTGGGCCGACTCAAACTGGGACTCTAAGCAAGGCTAAACAAAGGCCTAAATTATTGACTCAAAGAAAATAAAAAGGCTTGACAATTTGCCCATAAGTTTATTAAACCAAAAATAAAAATAAACCAGCCACAAATCAAAAACAATAAACTGGTTAGAAATCAAATTGAAATCTTACCTGCTTACCTTTTCTGGATTGGCGCCACTTAAATTGAACCGGATGGAATTGAAGCTGAGGGTGGACCGAGATCACTTATGGAGATGGTCTGGCCGGTTTGGTTCTGGCCGAACAATTGGAACTGGATTGGACCGGACAGATCTTGAACCACTTTTGGACTGGCTGTGTCTTGAATCTTCAATTGGACCATCTCTTCAATCAGCAATTGGTTCTGGTCGGTTCCACCATCTTGATCAAGGATTTCTTGGACAGCCTTGGAAAATCCTTCTCTTAAGACCCTGGCTCCACTCCTTGTGGTCGGACCTTTCCTAACTATGGGAACCTCAACTTGGATGTCCTCATCAACAGATCCAACAGTCTTTACTGAAGAGGATGAGGAGATACTTAAACCTAAAAATAAGTGGACAAAGACAGAAAAGACTGCATCAAGACTCAATGCGAAGGCTCTATCAGAGATCTTCAATGCAATTAGTTCTGATCAGTTTAAATTTGTGCAAGGATGTTTTTCAGCCGAACATGCATGGGACACGCTTGTGTAGTACTATGAGGGAACGTCCACTGTTAAAAGAGCAAGACTAGAATATTTGGCCTCTCAGTTTGAGAACTTAAGAATGGCGGAAGAAGAATCTATCACGAGCTTTAGCTCAAAGCTGTGTTCTATTGCAAACAAAGCAATTGTTCTTGGTAAGAACTTTAAAGATAAGAAACTAGTCAAAAGCTGATAAGATGCCTTCCAGAGAAGTTTGCATCCTATAAGGCGTTGTTCAAGGTTTGTACGAATACAGATGAGATGAAATTTTCACAATTGGTTGGGATTCTTAAAGTTGAAGAGATGGAAGCAACTACTTGTCCAACCAAGATAGGAAAAGAAACAGTTCTTGTTGCTGAGAAGGAAACTGATAGATTTCAGTCACTCCATGAAAGTCTAAATCAAAAATTAGACGAGTGTGTTGGATTACTGACACAAAACTTCAAGGAGGCTTTAAAGCAATTTGAGAAAGAGCAGAGAAGGAACTCTAACTCACGTGAGGGTTGTGCCAGTAAAGGTTGTCAAACATGTGATTGTCACTGCCATGATGTGTGCAAGAGACAATTTGAGGTTGAACGTAATCAGCAGAAGAGAGGTGATGAAAAGCTTAGTCTTGTAGCTCTTGTTGGAAAAGAAAGTGATGAAGAACTTGAGCTGGATTCTGATTCAGATAGACGGAGAGTTAGATGTGAAAGTTGAATATCGTAAGCTCTATGATAGTTGGGTTGAATTGAGCAGTGAGAATCTGAACCTACTCAAGAATAAGGCGCTACTAGAAGCTCAGATTAATATAATAGAGATGGAAAAGCCTACGACATTGATGCTGGAGACGTCAACATGTTGAAAGAAGGATAACGGGTTGCCCAAGCAGACAGAAGCTGAACAGGAAAATACATGTGTATTGAAATCAAAGATAAATAGGTTATCAAACCTTTTGTCGGAAGAAAAGGAGAAAAGCAGAAATCTTGAGCATAATCTGAATGAAAACAACAAGAAGATCAGGATGTTAAGCAAAGGAACAAAGGATTTGGATACTCTTCTTGCCATGGGACAGCCTGCAAAACTGATATACCATGGATTTTATCCGTTTTTACCCATGGTATATGAGTGTTTTTACTACTATTATATATGTTTTGGAGTCTATTAGGTATGTTTTCAGGTCCAGAAGCATTTTGGAGAAAAGTGATGTTTTAGGTGCCTTTTTGGAGCTTAAAGAAGAGTTCACCCGTGATCAAGACCAGAGGTCGACACCAGAGTTACACATCAATCGATGCACACTCTGTGCAATCGATCGACACACATTAGCCGAAGGACACATCGAGACAATAATCGATCGATGTACACCCTGTACTATCGATCTATACTGAGGCGGCAGAAAGACAAGTTGGACTTGGCCGAACTTGAAGCCCAATATATCACATTTTACAAGAATGCCCCTAACGATTTTTTTAACCTAATGAACTCAATATTTATATATGCATAAGTGTTTTGGCAAAAGAGACACAAACAGAAAGATAGAATAATAAAAGTTACAATAAGTTTTTATAAGTTTTCTAAGAGTTTCTCCTTCTTCTACTTATTTCTTTTTAGTTCTTTATTTGTTAACATAGGTTATAGAATTCTAGACCTAGAGGATAGATCCAAAGATATTTGTGATTGGAACCTAAGTGTTCACCCTCTAATAGGTCTATGAATTTCTATTATTACCTTGTTTCTATGAACTACTTAGCCATGTCTGAGTAGATTCATTTGTTATATTTAGGGTTTAAATAGGATATGAGGGATTAGCCCCAACCTATAATTGCTATAGTTGTGATATTTATTGTTAGAATTGTTCACTAATGCTTTTTCTATCTTAATTAGCTACCTAGAACATGAACTTGGATTGCATTGTTTATTACATGTAATACGACAACATCCTAAACATGCTATGACCCTCTTGAGATACGCCGACCGACACTACTTCACCGTCGACCGACACTACTTCACCGTCGACCGACACTACTTCACCGTCGACCGACACTACTTCACCGTCGACCGACACTACTTCACCGTCGACCGACACTACTTCACCGTCGACCGACACTACTTCACCGTCGACCGACACTACTTCACCGTCGACCGACACTACTTCACCGTCGACCGACACTACTTCACCGTCGACCGACACTACTTCACCGTCGACCGACACTACTTCACCGTCGACCGACACTACTTCACCGTCGACCGACACTACTTCACCGTCGACCGACACTACTTCACCGTCGACCGACACTACTTCACCGTCGACCGACACTACTTCACCGTCGACCGACACTACTTCACCGTCGACCGACACTACTTCACCGTCGACCGACACTACTTCACCGTCGACCGACACTACTTCACCGTCGACCGACACTACTTCACCGTCGACCGACACTACTTCACCGTCGACCGACACTACTTCACCGTCGACCGACACTACTTCACCGTCGACCGACACTACTTCACCGTCGACCGACACTACTTCACCGTCGACCGACACTACTTCACCGTCGACCGACACTACTTCACCGTCGACCGACACTACTTCACCGTCGACCGACACTACTTCACCGTCGACCGACACTACTTCACCGTCGACCGACACTACTTCACCGTCGACCGACACTACTTCACCGTCGACCGACACTACTTCACCGTCGACCGACACTACTTCACCGTCGACCGACACTACTTCACCGTCGACCGACACTACTTCACCGTCGACCGACACTACTTCACCGTCGACCGACACTACTTCACCGTCGACCGACACTACTTCACCGTCGACCGACACTACTTCACCGTCGACCGACACTACTTCACCGTCGACCGACACTACTTCACCGTCGACCGACACTACTTCACCGTCGACCGACACTACTTCACCGTCGACCGACACTACTTCACCGTCGACCGACACTACTTCACCGTCGACCGACACTACTTCACCGTCGACCGACACTACTTCACCGTCGACCGACACTACTTCACCGTCGACCGACACTACTTCACCGTCGACCGACACTACTTCACCGTCGACCGACACTACTTCACCGTCGACCGACACTACTTCACCGTCGACCGACACTACTTCACCGTCGACCGACACTACTTCACCGTCGACCGACACTACTTCACCGTCGACCGACACTACTTCACCGTCGACCGACACTACTTCACCGTCGACCGACACTACTTCACCGTCGACCGACACTACTTCACCGTCGACCGACACTACTTCACCGTCGACCGACACTACTTCACCGTCGACCGACACTACTTCACCGTCGACCGACACTACTTCACCGTCGACCGACACTACTTCACCGTCGACCGACACTACTTCACCGTCGACCGACACTACTTCACCGTCGACCGACACTACTTCACCGTCGACCGACACTACTTCACCGTCGACCGACACTACTTCACCGTCGACCGACACTACTTCACCGTCGACCGACACTACTTCACCGTCGACCGACACTACTTCACCGTCGACCGACACTACTTCACCGTCGACCGACACTACTTCACCGTCGACCGACACTACTTCACCGTCGACCGACACTACTTCACCGTCGACCGACACTACTTCACCGTCGACCGACACTACTTCACCGTCGACCGACACTACTTCACCGTCGACCGACACTACTTCACCGTCGACCGACACTACTTCACCGTCGACCGACACTACTTCACCGTCGACCGACACTACTTCACCGTCGACCGACACTACTTCACCGTCGACCGACACTACTTCACCGTCGACCGACACTACTTCACCGTCGACCGACACTACTTCACCGTCGACCGACACTACTTCACCGTCGACCGACACTACTTCACCGTCGACCGACACTACTTCACCGTCGACCGACACTACTTCACCGTCGACCGACACTACTTCACCGTCGACCGACACTACTTCACCGTCGACCGACACTACTTCACCGTCGACCGACACTACTTCACCGTCGACCGACACTACTTCACCGTCGACCGACACTACTTCACCGTCGACCGACACTACTTCACCGTCGACCGACACTACTTCACCGTCGACCGACACTACTTCACCGTCGACCGACACTACTTCACCGTCGACCGACACTACTTCACCGTCGACCGACACTACTTCACCGTCGACCGACACTACTTCACCGTCGACCGACACTACTTCACCGTCGACCGACACTACTTCACCGTCGACCGACACTACTTCACCGTCGACCGACACTACTTCACCGTCGACCGACACTACTTCACCGTCGACCGACACTACTTCACCGTCGACCGACACTACTTCACCGTCGACCGACACTACTTCACCGTCGACCGACACTACTTCACCGTCGACCGACACTACTTCACCGTCGACCGACACTACTTCACCGTCGACCGACACTACTTCACCGTCGACCGACACTACTTCACCGTCGACCGACACTACTTCACCGTCGACCGACACTACTTCACCGTCGACCGACACTACTTCACCGTCGACCGACACTACTTCACCGTCGACCGACACTACTTCACCGTCGACCGACACTACTTCACCGTCGACCGACACTACTTCACCGTCGACCGACACTACTTCACCGTCGACCGACACTACTTCACCGTCGACCGACACTACTTCACCGTCGACCGACACTACTTCACCGTCGACCGACACTACTTCACCGTCGACCGACACTACTTCACCGTCGACCGACACTACTTCACCGTCGACCGACACTACTTCACCGTCGACCGACACTACTTCACCGTCGACCGACACTACTTCACCGTCGACCGACACTACTTCACCGTCGACCGACACTACTTCACCGTCGACCGACACTACTTCACCGTCGACCGACACTACTTCACCGTCGACCGACACTACTTCACCGTCGACCGACACTACTTCACCGTCGACCGACACTACTTCACCGTCGACCGACACTACTTCACCGTCGACCGACACTACTTCACCGTCGACCGACACTACTTCACCGTCGACCGACACTACTTCACCGTCGACCGACACTACTTCACCGTCGACCGACACTACTTCACCGTCGACCGACACTACTTCACCGTCGACCGACACTACTTCACCGTCGACCGACACTACTTCACCGTCGACCGACACTACTTCACCGTCGACCGACACTACTTCACCGTCGACCGACACTACTTCACCGTCGACCGACACTACTTCACCGTCGACCGACACTACTTCACCGTCGACCGACATCTTTCATCCGACATCGATCGATACCCCTAACCGTATATCGTCGATACTATTCAGCGAGTCATGGTTATGCCTATTATTCTCACACGAGATGAGAATGGAGACTTGCGTGACCAAGAAGGTCACCTTCGTAATGAAGCAGGTCAGAAACTCAACGCCGTAATGAAGTAATCCTGAGCCAGAAACTGCACCTACAGGAGCTGTTCAACCTGTAGAAGAGGCTGCTCGAACACTAGCTGACTACAACCGTCCAGATCAGTTCTACACCAACAGATCAGCCATTCGTCCCCCTACTATTCAGAGAGGCGATTTCGAGCTCAAGCCGCAGTACTGCACCCTTGTGGGACAGACACCTTACTATAGGCAGTCCAGTGAGCATCCCATGGACCATCTGGAGAGGTTCGAGGATCTCATATCTGCTATCAAAGCCAATGGAGTCCCTGTGGACTACCTTTTCGTAAGCTCTTCAAACACTCTTTATCGGAGAAGCTTTACGGTGGCTTAAGCAGCTACCACCAGGATCTCTTACATCACGGAGCGACATCAAAAGCATTTTGCGTAACTTCTTTGATGATGCGTGCGCTGAAAACTTAAGGAGGAAAATTGCCACATTCAATCAGGAGCCTGGAGAGACATTCAAGGATACCTGGATCAGATTCAAGTCTTACCAGCGAGACTGCCCACACCATGGATTCAACAAAGTGCAGCTGCTCTGCACTTTCTTCAGAGGCATTGCACTAAAATATCAGATGGCTCTAGACACTGCGAGTGAAGGCAACTTCACCACAAGGAATCATGAAGATGCTGTGAAGCTAATAGACAACCTAGCATCCAGCAACACCACAACGAACATTGTAAGAGCAAGATCTGCAGCGTTCCTTGGAAAGGAACAGATAAATGAGGTACAAGCTACACTTGACAATGTTCAGAAACTGCTAAACAAGCAAATCTGCTCAGTGGAGGATGCAGAAGCTGATGAAGAAGATGACTACATAGAAGCAGAAGTCAACTGGATAAGTGGAACCGGATTTCAGAGATCTGGAAACCAAGGAAGCAGAAACTTCGCAGGACATAGAGGAAACTTCAACAGCAGCAACCCCAACAACAACAGGAGTTATGGAAACTCATCTTACATGAAGCCACCCACACCAACCCCAGAAGGAAAGCTAGAAGACATGCTCAGCAAAGTCCTTGAAAGCCAGCACCAGTTAGAGGTGAACTTCAATGGAAAGATCGACGCTGTCTACACATCTTTGAACACAAAGCTTTATGCTTTGAGTACCCATGTGAAGAAACTAGAGACTTAAGTGATTCAGACAGGAGAAGCTGTTAAGAAGCAAAAAGCTTTAGGAAAAGGGACTGGAGAAGAAACAACAGGCCACAACGTCAATTCTATCATAGAGGATGATTTTTGGAGAGTGGTAAAGCAAGAGAAGCTGCAAGAGGGAGACTTCGGATCGAAAGTATTGGCGGCAACCAGCGGAATCGATCAATGTCAGGACAACCACATCGATCGATGTACGCCAACACCAATAGATCGGTGGAACAAGACGAGCATCGACCGATGGATCTTGAAAGATCCACCAATGAGTGCAACACCGTGAAGATACTTACTCACGACGAGTTCACATCAAAGCACCCACATCCGCCCAGCCCTTACAACATCGACCGACGGGACAGACGTCCCATCGATCGACCGAATGATAAAGAAATCGATCGACACACTCCAGAAGCTGTCGATCGATATTCAGTTATCACGCCGAGTGCAACTTCCCAAGATAGATGTTGCGACTTAATGCACTCGGGGAGCAATCTAAGCCTTCCGAAACCCACCAACCGCCATAATGAAGAAACCCACGGATATTATTGATCCAATGGAGATAGAAAAGGAAAAAGATGGCGAGTTCTCGAGAAAAGGAAAGAAGGTTCCTAAACACCTTAAAAGAGGAGTTAATGAGAAAGAGTTGGCAAGTTTCGAAAGAGAATTCTAAGGATACCTCTGAGAGAATCCCTTTGAAGAAGCCTACTTTTCACACAGATTATGGATGTTTTCAGAGAAACTAAGGAGACACAAGAAGACATCAAGAGGATGTTCAACCAAGTCGAGAAAGTATGAAGAAGAGGATCAAACTAGAGGCGAAGGGTGATCCAGGAAAGTTTGTCGTTCCTTGCTCGGTCTGAGGGGATCAACTTCCCACATGCCCTATGTGACATAGGATATGGAGTTAGCATCTTACCCAAGGTGATAGCAGACCATCTAGGTCTGAAGATAGAGCCTCTTGAAGAATCATTCATCTTTGTGGATTGTTCTCAGCAGAACTCTGGAGGAATTGTGAGAAACCTTGAGGTTACCATAGGAGAAGCCCTAATTCCAGTAGACTTCTATGTCTTGGGCGTCAAGATAACCCTACCCACTTCTTTGCTACTTGGAAGAGCCTTCCTAGCCACGGTTGGAGCAGTCGCAACCTTGGACAAACAAGCGTGCTAACTAATCAACCCTACGATTACTATGATCGATGCGAGTCATCAAGATCCCTAAGAAGATCCAAGGCGGCTCATACCTTGTAGTTGTTTGCTATTGTGGAGATGAATACGACTCACAAGGCGAATCTGAGACAGAACCGCAGAATCGATCGATAGTAGCACTGTCCCATCGATCATCTCGGTGAACCGACATCGATCGACAGCCACACATGGTCATCGATCGATTCACTATTCAATCAGAGCGAGGAGGAGTTTCCAGAAGGTGATTTGAAATAAACATGTGGGAGAACGACTATTACATCCCACCACATGCTGCAAATACTACTCACATTGAGGAGTATCGCGATGATTACGAGGAGGAGAGCTATAGAGTGTCACAACCTTCCGGAAGATGAAGATCGACTTCTCCACCACAACCTCAGAATCCGACATCGATCGGCGGGACCACATCCCCATCGATCGATACTACTTGCCTCGCATCATTCGACAACACAGTCAACAACAAGCGAGGCGGAGACTACTCAATCGGGAGCTGGGCAGCGACTACCAGTCTGAGCCAGCGGTCGAGACCGTCGCACCAACATACATCACCCAACCCAAAGAAGTCTGCGTCGATCGACCGGCACCAGTACAATCGACCAATAGGCCTGAACAACCATCGACCAATTCAGAACCTGTGCCATCGACCGATACATACACCCAACCATCGGGTAACAAATTCAAATGTACTTAATTTGGTAATCTAATCCGGATGAGTTTGGTATTTTCAGGGATTCACAAGGCTTTGTACGATCAATGGATGGGCGAACACTCCACATATCGAGAAGACATTGCGGGCGTCCTACGGTTAGCCAATGGATCCCACAACCTATTCAGCAACAACGCTACGGACCAGACCACCATTATCAGCACCAGGAGGCAGACACAACAACCGAGCCAAAGGAAGCTGAGGATAACCATCTCAACAGAAAGGATCCATATTTTCAGCGAAATCGATCGTCTGAGTGTGTTGCATCGATCGATAAGTGTCCCAATTCGGAAGAGCCTTCGATATGGAGTTCGAAAATTCTTTTGGGAGCGAGAGATGAGTATGGGGTCTACAGAGGCGAAAGGTTTTGCTAGAGGAATAGATGGTGGCGTCATCGAATTTCTAAAGGCGACATCAAGAAACTGCTTCAAAGAATTTCAATGGACGAAGCCCTACATCTGTCTACCGAGCACGCTAGTTCATTTACAAGACGAGAATTGGTGCAAGAAACCTACACCAAAGGCGAGATCAGCGAGATGTTCACCGGTTTACTTGGAGAACACAAATGGGAAAAGCTCTCCATGGAAAATAATTTAGAAGAGGCCACAGACAAGCTTTGCAGTGAGATGAACTGGATGTTCGGTGCAGACCAAGGATTACTCAAGAAGGTTCAACGTCTTGAGCTGGAACTGAAGATCTTAGCGCCGAGAACCATATCCAGAAAAGATCAATATCGATCGACGGAGTAACATCCACATCGATCGATACGGAGCCCACACCATCGACCACTTACTCAAAACATGAGGTTGATGAGTCTCTTAGAGATATCTGGAAAGAATTGAAGAAAGCAGAAGCTCGTGTCAGCAGCAAACTCACCAAAACCTGTGAACCTATCTTCCACAACCTAGGGGATCTAAGCATCTGCACAGAAGAGATAAAGAGATCTATCCGCCTTATCAATGAAGCACATGCAGATATGAACTCCGCTGCACCTTGCAATCCTTTTGGAGGATTGACTCGTCTGAAAGCAGTTGAGAGGAAAATTGCTGATATACACTTCTTAGTAGACAAAGAAGTGGAGGAACTCGCACTACGAATAGATACTATGCAGCAGGAGGCTGAGAAGTTCCAACGTCAACTTGATTATCAAGCTGCATCGATTTCATTGATCAACGAGCTCAACCTCACATCGATCGATAGGCGTTTGACTGAAATCGACGGCCAGATGAAGCTCTTTGCCGAGAAGCTTCACGAGAATCTGCAGAAGCAAAAATCGACCGATGAACAACCTATTGCATCGATCGATATACAGACTTCAGAGATCTGTACCAGAGCCAATTTGGATAAATTAGCTGATGAAGTATACATGGCAATAACAAGCGTGGATGATTTACAAGATAGACGTCTAGACCAAACGTATTTCCCGCTTGTTAACGAGGTTGGAAGCATGGAATCTAGCATAGAAGGGAAGCAGAAAGAAATTAAAGCCATTCAGAGGCAGCTTGTGAGCAGACCTGCACCCTTAGAATCGATCGACAGAAGGTCCAGCGCATCGATCGATGGACTTCAACAGCCATCGACCAACAATTCATCAAAGGAATCGATCGATACCAGCTCCATCCACGACAAAATGATCCAACGCCTTGATTCAATGCAAGCAGAGCTCAGTGATCTTTCAGAACATGCCTACAGGAAATTAGGATGGCACGAGTTCAGCATTGAAGGTCATGAAGAAAGGATTCAAAGGATCACTGATGAGTTGATTGAGATAAAGAGGAAACGAACCAGAGAATATGAAGCCACAAGAAGCCTATTTGGCATGGTTCGTGAGAAGAAAGATCTGAGAGGATATTTGTTTCTCAACAAGTACCTGGACTTCATCTCAGTAGCTCATTCCATCCAAAGTCAAGCTAGATGACTATAATCAAAGCTGAGTGGGAGGCAACCCACTGTTAGGTAGTTTTCATTTTATTTTATCTTTAGGATATTATTTTTCGTATTTGTTTTCTTTGCGATTCTGACTAGGCGATTACCATTGAAATCGACCGACATGACAAAGTCGATATCGATCGGCAGGAACCACAGAAGCGTCGATGAAGGCGACTCAACATCGATCGATACGCATCGCGGTCAGGTATATCGTTCTCAATTTTTTGATATCGGTGTACTTTATTATTGCCTATGCCTTCCTTTGGACTGGTTATACACGGGGACGGTGTATGATTTAAGTCCGGGGATGATTACTGATGATGTTTACCTTTTGATTTCATCCAAAAATGTTTTCAAAATGGTTTTTATTGAGTCAAGAAAGGGATAATGATAATTTAAATTTTCACTTTTTATCTAACCAATCTTTTAGGCACCATTCTTAGATTTGTTTATGCAGAATGTACTATAGATGCTAAAGTTGATCACCTGTCAGCTATGACAACACTTTCATTGATTGTCTGGAGGAATCAAAGCTGAGTTCCAACCTAACGACAATTCTTTGCTTGTCTTGGGGCTTGATATACATGGGATCGGATGCTTCAAACAAGTCTGGAAGGTAAAAGCCTTGTGTAGATAGTTTTATCACCCTCTCTCTCTCATTTTCGAAATTAGATTTAATTTTCATAAGTTTAAAAAAAAAAAAAAAAAATTATCTTGAATTTATGTTCTAGGATTAGTTAGTTATTAACTAGGAAGGAATTCGAACAGGGCTTGGCGGTTACCCCCTCAAGACTTGATTCATAAGAATTCTATAGGTAAAGGGTTCGAACAGGGCTTGGTGGTTACCCCTTCAAGACTTGCTTCACAATGAATCTATGATATAGGTCAAAAGAAGTGAACAGGATTTGGTGGCTGCAACCATTAAGGCTTGATTCATGGAAGCCTGTCCAATCTTGGTCAATGTCTTGCAAATGAAGCAGACTTGACTAGGAGAGAAATAGTAGAGAGAGAGGATATGAACTAATTTTTACCTGCAGGTCCAGATACTTGTTTGAGCAACCTTGCATCCTGTGATCGATACTCCCAAGGTAAAGCCTGCACTTTTATTTTTATGTACAGAAATGAAATCAGTAGAGGGGTTAGTCAGACATGATTGCTAAGTTGTTGGCTAGATGATCAAGGTTGTTTAATTAGGATATTGCATAATGTGCTTCTATGATTGACAGACTCTTAGATGTGGTTTGCAACAAATTAGAGGTTATGATTCTAAGTTTGAATTTGATTTAGTCCCTGCTTTTCAAAACCTCTTTCATAAAGTCTGCCTGTGTGTTTGCTTGAGGACAAGCAAAAGGTTAAGTCTGGGGGAGTTGATATACCATGGATTTTACCCGTTTTTACCCATGGTATATGAGTGTTTTTACTACTATTATCTATGTTTTGGAGTCTATTAGGTATGTTTTCAGGTTTTGAAGCATTTTGGAGAAAAGTGATGTTTTAGATGCCTTTTTGGAGCTTAAAGAAGAGTTCACCCGTGATCAAGACCAGAGGTCGACACCAAAGTTACACATCGATCGATGCACACTCTGTGCAATCAATCGACACACATTAGCCGAAGGACGATACATCGAGACAATAATCGATCGATGTACACCCTGTACTATCGATCGATACTGAGGCGGCAGAAAGACAAGTTCGACCTGGCCAAACTTGAAGCCCAAGATATCACATTTTACAAGAATGCCCCTGACGAGTTTTTAACCTAATGAACTCATATTTATATATGCCTAAGTGTTTTGGCAAAAGAGAAACAAACAGAAAGATAGAATAATAAAAGTTACAATAAGTTTTTATAAGTTTTCTAAGAGTTTTTCCTTCTTCTACTTATTTCTTTTTGGTTCTTTATTTGTTAACAGAGGTTATAGAATTCTAGACCTAGAGGAGAGATCCAAAGATATTTGTGATTGGAACCTAAGTGTTCACCCTCTAATAGGTCTATGAATTTCTATTATTACCTTGTTTCTATGAACTACTTAGCCATGTCTGAGTAGATTCATTTGTTATATTTAGGGTTTAAATAGGATATGAGGGATTAGCCCCAACCTATAATTGCTATAGTTGTGATATTTATTGTTAGGATTGTTCACTAATGCTTTTTCTAGCTTAGCTACCTAGAACATGAACTTGGATTGCATTGTATATTACATGCAATACCTGACAACATCCTAAACATGCTATGACCCTCTTGAGATATACGAAAGCTGCTCTAAGATCATGGTGAGCATTGTATCAACTCGCGCATAAAGCTTGCTTAGAGCCGTATCGATCGATACTCCTATGGAGTAATCGATCGACGTAGCTAGAGGTGTATCGGTCGATATTCCTATCGAACCATCGATCGATACCATCGGCAGAGTAGCCGACCATAACACCATTTAGCATCTAAGTAATAGATGGTCTAAATAATCTGAGCTGATGGATTCATTTAATAAGTGTTGAGCTCTGACATATCATGCAAGCAACTTGTTAGCTTTTATAGTATTTATAATCCTGAATTTCTGAGTACTTACCCTGAATCTAACTACTTTTCTTTATTGTTTCAAAACCAAATCCTTTCAACTGAGTAATCTTATCTTTACTCAGCAAAACTGCAATTTACTTTAAAATATTTTCAACCTAGCATAGTCATTAAGATTGCATCTTATTTGTACACTAGCTCTCTGTGGATTTGATCCCTAAGTACTACAACTGAACCACTTATTTGAGAGAGTAAAGTCACTCCTTAGGGTAATTTGAGTGATATCAAAAACAAACTTGGGGTCTTGGATACATTGGCAATCGTGTGTCAAGCTCTAGCAGTGGAACAAATCAAGCATGTCTCACCAATTTTGTTCGTGTTGAACCAGTTTCTGATATTAAACCAAAGGAGGTTGAATCGCATCAAACTTGTTCAAGCCAAAACGTACACGCTGAACAGAAAAATCAGAACGTCAAACAAGGCTGCTACTTCTGTGGGAAACCTGGCCACATACAGAGATACTTTTATGCTTTGGAAAGCAAGATTAAGTCAAGGAAGGCTGGAGAACGTAGTCTCAACTATGGATGTTACTCTTGTGGGAAACTTGGGAATACTCATCCATTTTGCTATGATCGAATCAACAATATCAAGAAGGCTTGGAGTGAAAGCAAATGTTATGTTGAGCCAAAAAGCTATGGTAAGGTATGGATTGCAAAATCAGATTTGTATTCCCAATGCAAGGAGACTGTTCAAGAGCTTGTGTGCAACATAGCATGTTCAGAAAAATTGGGATGTCTGAATTTTGAGAATCATGTGTTCAATATAGTTATAATTAATTGAAAGTTTTCCTTTTTTGAATTAGTTACTATTTCCATTAGTTAATTTTATATTGTTTGATCCATATAAATGGCTAATATATTATTGTATCATACTTTCAGAAAAATATCAAAAAAAAAAATCTAAAAGTATTTGTTATACCTAAAATAAATATTTATTTTGCTAATATTACTATTTGCTTTTCATTTTCCTTTTTACTATAGTAATTAGTATTTTTAATTAAGGTGTAAAATGTTAATTTTTTAAGTTTAAGCTATATATGTAAATCAATTTCGTTTTAGATATACTTTTGAAATATTAACATTTTAAAAAATCTAAAAGTATTTGTTATACCTAAAATAAATATTTATTATGCTAATATTACTATTTTCTTTTTATTTTCCTTTTTACTGTAATAATTAGCATTTTCAAGCAAGGTGTAAAATTTTAATTTTTAAGTTTAAGCTATATATGTAAACTAATTTCATTTTTAAAAATATATTTTGGAAATATTGACATTTTAGAAAAATAATAAACTAAAAAACTGATATGTCGTATTACGATTGGTCGTTTTAAATCTTACGTGGTCGTTCTCAATGACTTATAGCCGCAACTTTTATATAGTATAGATTTAATCATCAGAGTCACTCTTGCAAGTGTTCTATAAAAATTTAAAAGATCATAATATAAATGTTTTGATAATTAATAATTTTAATTGTATATTTAAGATAATTATGTGTAAGAAATTTGTATATTTAAGATAATTATGTTTAACAAAAGTGTCTTTTATTAATTTTAATTACATTCTGGAGTGATATATTATGACTAAAAAGTTATGTTTAAATAGTATAATTTGTGATAAGATAAACCAGAAGCAAAGAGAGATATCTGTGTCCAACTAGTCAAACCTATTGCAAGAATCATGTAACATAAACCGGTTCTCAAGTAACTTCTCATTTATCCAAAAATTGTTCTTTTTCACAAGTTCGATCATCCTTTACTTCAATACTTCAACACAGCCTGATCCAGATGACGCAATTGGAAAAGAAACTCCTAGGAACAAATATGCGGATCTAAAATCTATCAAGGAATTGAATATCACGGATCTTGCAGACGAATTGTTCTGGGTACATCATCCTCAGCAGTTTACACTAAAGTGTGATCTCTGGCAGTAGAATAGCCTGAAAAAGATATTCAACTGACACAGTAAGCATCTGAACCACACAGACTGCTACTGGTTAACTAAGAGCAATGACACTCTTACTTAAGTCTTCAAAAGGGAATAAGTATCTAGTGAGTCTACCAGAGCATTAAAAGGAATGTGAACAGATGCTTACTGTGAGTTTTTGTCTGTTTTTCTTTTCGGCTTCCAGTTAGGCCTAACATGTGTACAGAATGCATGATCGTAGAAAAGGCGGCCAATGTACAGGGATACTGAATAAAAGCTTAGCAAGCAGCCAGAGTTACATTCACAGCTTTCGTCTCTTGAGGTGCTACATCATTACTTTGGCATTTTACTGCAATCTGGTTTAGTTGATAGGCCTCCTTTGCCATTCCAGCCTTAAGAAGACATGACAACAAAGAGCTCACTGTGATCTTATCCGGTGAGCAACCAATCGCCACCATTCTGTGGAAAATGCTGACTGCTTCACCCATCCTTCCTTTCATGCAATGCCCAATTATAAGAATGGTAAAAGTGATCTTATCTGGTTTGCATCTCGTCTTCTCCATCTCTGCCACAATAACATTTGCCTCGTTGACCTTTCCAGCTTTACAAAACCCATCAATGACAGGGTTGTACAGAAAAGGTTTTGAGATAACTCCCTCACAAGCTAACTGCCTCAAAAGATCACGAGCCCTGAGCAGCCTATTCTCTTTACAGAGCGCGTTGATAAGAATGGAATAGGTAAATGCGTTAGGAAACATTCTTTTGGAATTCATTTCTTCCCAAAGAATAAACCCTTTGTTGACTTGTCCTACTCTGCAGTACCCATCAATCAAAGAAGTGTAGGTCACAACATCTGGGAAACAGCCAAAAGATTCCATCTTCCCGCGAATAGCTTCAGCAGAAGACATCTCACCCACTTTGGAATAACCATCGACCAGAACATTAAAAGTTATATTATTAGGATAGATCCCCAGATCAACCATTTCATCTAACAGAAGAGACGCTTCCTTCACCTTGCCAGCTTTGCAGTACCCTGACATCATCGACGTATAAGTAACAACATCCAGAGAAGAACCCTCTCTGGATTTAACCTCGCTGAACATATCGTAGGCTTTGTTCAGCTCATTGCTATTGCAAAACCCCTTAATGAGACTATTATAGGTGACGATATCAGGTGAACAAGAAAAACTAGTCATCTCAGCCAAAAGCTCTAATGCTTTCTCAGCTTTCCCTACAGCGCACAAACCTCGAATCAGAATGTTAAACGTCCAGGTATCATTACAAGAATGAAACTTGAGATGCTTTTCGAAAAGATTCATGGCATCGTCCACACGACCCAACCTCACTAACGTGTGCAACAAACTGTTAACCACCATAGAAATTCCTTGAACCTCATAAGACTGAAGAAGCAAAGCAGTGGCGAAATGAAGGTTACCCTTTTCAGCGAAGGAAGACACCAAAAAACCTAACAACCGACTGTTGGGAGAAACACCATCCATCTTCATACACTCAAACACCTTCCCTGCCAAATCGTGCAAACCGGCTTTGCAAAGCGATCTAGTGAGCAAGTTGTAAGTCCAGAAAGAGTGGCGAATGTTGAGCTTGAATCTACTAAACTCCCAAAACCGAAACCGGATGTGAGGACTGTCAAGTTTCTTCACGACCTCGAATGCGATGAAGGGGTTTATATTCTTGCTGAGGTAGCAGAAACAGAGATCGGAATCTGGAACCCTGTAGACGAAGAGAGTGGAGAGGATTTTCACTAACCAAGCTTCGGGGCTATGGGTTACTTCTCGTGTATTGGTCTTTCGAGGACGAGCTTGAGCTCCGCCATGAGAGTGTGTGTGGAAGAGGCCAACGGTGGTGGCGAAGGATGATCGGATCATTACGGCGTGAACGAAGCGGCGACTGCGATGATTTGGGAGGAGCTAGGGCTTGTTCTGGTCAAACCCCTCATCTGTGTAAGAAACTGAATCTTTGGATCACAACCTTCTAGCCGACATAGAGGGTTCGTACACGCTTCCTTTGGTTTTCTGGTTTAGTTAATTAATCATTGAAAACCGGAATATTTTGTTTCTCGCGTCGGTTTCCTATCAAATTGGTTTTTCCTTTTTTTTTTTTTATGATGTCATCAAAATACATCGACTCCATTTAGAGAACGGCAGAAACTTTGATCGGAGATTCAGGTCGAAGATGTCAACGGAGAGACGTCCGATGACCAACGAAGAGAACGCTATGTATGTCTTTACGCTTTTCTTTTGTTAATTCTTTAACATGGGTTTCGATTTGGGCTCGTGATTCCCAGACTCGATCGACTTGTTTCCTCTTAATAATAACAATTGTCCTGTCATAAAATCTTTTGAAGGACAAAACATGCACTGTTTTCTTTTTGCCAATGTCCAAATCAAAACACCTTTTAGTCACTGTGGGACAGGATATAATTCTTTTTGAACAATACATAGTTTTAATTTTTATTGTGGTGGTGATTAGTCGATGGAACCGAATTGCCTTCTTGTAGGTTCCTCGACATATTACAAGAAGCACCTTTGTTCGGTCACAGGAAATCTAGAAGCCTTGTTGGAAGTTACCTCTATCTGATTCTATTGGCAGGCTATGCCGTTTTAGCTGCAGGAGCTCCTTGGATATTTCATCATCTCCACCATTTGACACCTTCTCTGCTCTGCTGCTGCGATGTTGCGCTTTTGATTCTCACAGGTTTTCCACTAATCTTCTCCTACCTTTTATGTTTTGTGAAAGGTTCAGGCCGTAACAAATCCTTCCTCTCTTCGTCTTCAACTCTTTCGATTACTACTATCAAGAAACACATTTCCAAAGCCTAAGAAGGCACCATTTGTTGAAGACATCTCATTAAAATCTTTAACTCGCATTCTTCTTAGCCCTATTTAACTCCGTCTAGGTTGTTAGTTAATTAAGGTCTGAGAGCCTTCTTCTCTAGTTTTTATCAGATTGACCAACTTTTTAGATTATTGAAATGTCTTTCCTGGTTTTGTTGTCGACGGAGTGATTGTCCTCTCTCAGAGTGACTGTTATAATATATGTTTATTTGTATTTGCGCCCCCAATACATGATATTGATCAGTTTTGTTGTTCGCTTGGCTCTATATTCCTTAAGTTAATTTCCATGTGTACTGTCTCAGGTATCTTTCAACAGTACTTTGTTTTTCAAGTCCAGAAAATACGTCTTCAGGTACAAAATACTCGATAGCTTTAGACAGTGATACACATAGTGTTCTTCTTCTTTTTTTTTTGGTTTCAAGGATTAGATTTTGGTAGGAAGAACAAAATTAATGTTTTTATTTTTTGACTTCCTTGCACATGGTGGCATTTATTTTAGTAATAAACTTGACTGATTAATATGAGAATCGTCTGCAGGGTTATTACAGTTTCAGTCAGAAGTTGAAGCATGTTGTTCGTCTTCCGTTTGCAATCTCTGCATATGGTATCCGTCCAAACATGTCGTTTTCTGTTGATTTTACTGGTTATGAAGTCTATGAGTTATATTAAATAACATATCCAAATATACGTTCAAAATATGAGAGGGAAAATTTTTACAACTATGATTTTTAGCCGAACTTGCTTTTTGTTTTCTTTTTTTTTTTTTGAGAGTACGTGTTATTGTGTTCGTGATGAATTTAGTACCTTCGATATATATCCAGGGACCGCTGCGATGCTTCTTGTGATAGTATGGGATCCCCAAATCAGCATTCTTTCTACTTCTGCTTTACAACGGTCTGTAGCTCGTTATCCGCTTCTTGAGTTGCAATTTGCAAATCTTAGTTGCAAATCCGTAATTATGTTGTAAAACAATTTGAAGACGCGACAATAACAAATATGAAACAAAAGCACCTAATGCTCTTTTTTTTGGATATGATCTACAGGATCATCATGATTGCTGAATCAGTGTGTGCTGGCTTCTTCATGAGTTTATATATAGGTGAGAGTGCCCTTCAGTTAAATAGTATATGTTAACGTAGTAGTTTTGTAAAACTGCTGCTCTTATTTCAGGTTATGTGCATCAATACAACTCCGTTAATTCCAGGCCAGATGTCTTGAAGTCGTTATACTCTCCTCTTCAACCTTCAAGTTCTATGGACGGCTTGAGGTATTATGAAGGCCGACTTTCTGATCAACAAACGGCATTGTTACAATATCAGCGCGAAAACCTCCATTTTCTAAGCGAGGAGGTAACCCCCTAATTGAATGATACAGATAACAAAATACTCCCCGTTTTGCATCTAACGTTTCTTGATTTTTCTGTGCCTTTTCAAAGATTCTGTCTTTGCAAGAGAAACTAAGCAAATATGAACAATCTGATGATGGAAGCACCCCTCAGGTGAAGATTTTCTCTGGCAACCTTTCCTTTACCAATGGCAGATATCTTAATAGTCCTCAATGTGAAATGCTTGGTAGGTTGATCTGGCACATCTTTTAGCTTCTCGAGATCAGGAGTTGAGGACACTTTCAGCTGAGGTAATACTTAATTCTGAAGCTCCATCTCTATTATGACGAGACCAAAACTCTATGCAAATGTGAATTGAATGTGCTTGTGAAAAACCTCTCTTGCAGATGAATCAGCTTCAGTCTGAGCTAAGGCTTGCTCGTTCTTTGATAGCAGAGAGAGATGCAGAGGTGCAGCGTGTCAACAATACCAATAGTCAGGTATTGTAGGAAAATCTTTAGATTTTATTCAAGATTCAAAGTAACCTTTGAGATGTTTGTGGGGGGGTTGGTGCAGTATATTGAAGAAAACGAAAGACTGAGGGCAATTCTGAGTGAATGGAGCATGCGGGCAGCAAATGTAATTTTTGTTATGAGAAACATCATTTTCTGATAAACACATATGATCACTGAATCGTTTGTTTATAATGTTAAAGCTTGAGAGAGCTTTGGAAGTGGAGCGTATGTCTAACTCGGAACTACAGAAGGAAGTGGCAGCTGGGCGTAGAAAGCAGATAGTAGAGACATCTGAGCAATCTCCATTGTAAAAATGACAAACAAAGCTTAGGTTCTTATCAAGGTTGGTTTTGTAACTAAAGATGATGGAGTCTCCGAAGTTCCTGCTTTTTTCATGCAATCAAAGCTGCTGCTTATAAATGCTTTCTATCTTGTACTTCTTGTAAATTACGACAGCTTTGTGTTTGCCGTTTAAATGAAGCTATTTGTCCAAATGCAATGAAGAATTAGTTTCCTTTCTTTTAATTACTTTGTTGAAAAAAAAAAACTGGATACTCATGCTCTAATACCGGAGTCCACTTCGTCCTCTCTCCTGTCTGTGCCTTCGAGAAATCGTTCACAGTCACAGGTATGAATAATCTTCATCAATTCTCTAACTTGTTTGTTTCTCTTATATGTTCCAAGTTGTTTGAGGTCTTTGAGTTTGAATCGAGAAATGTTATGTTCAATATTATTATGAAACTCTGTTTTTGATTGTTTTGAGACATAACATTTCGTATGTCAATACTTCTTCGTCTGTAATGAGACCTTCGTACGTCAGTTTATATATTTGGTATTTTCGGTTCTTTTGGTTACTTTTTTGTTCTTCTTTTTCAGAAAGAACATTCGGCATTTCTATTTTTTCAGTTTTTTTTTTTGGATTTTTGGTTTTTTCAGACTTCCGATTCGGTAACTATATTACTATCCGAATTGAAACCAAAATTATTTTGATTTTTGCTTTGTTCTCATTTTTAATATCCGAACCAATTGAAAATCAAAATAATCGATCCGAACCAAAAATAGAGTGGTTATTATATAAATTTTAAACTTTTAGAACAGAAGAATCGATATAATAGAACCGGAACCGAACTGAGAACTGAATGGCCATTGTTAGTATATACCTTTGTTTTATGTTAAAATCAATAAGCCAATGTTTTTTCTCAAAATATGAAATAAAAAAAGAATCATTTGTTGAATTGCTCTCCTTTCAAAAACTAAAGTGAGACTGGTACCCTTCCAAAGAAAAATTGTTAAAAGGGTCCACCCTCTGTCTTAAATGACCATTTAACCTCTCTACCACAATAATGCCATTACTAGTTTTATAGAAAATAAAAAAAAGAAATAAAAGACAACACTTTACGTTTAGCGGCTCTATCCCCTTTCGGATTCATTGTTATTTAGACACTTTACCTTCAACGGCTCTCACCTTCATACTTTGTTTGCTTTCAAATCTTCGTTTATATCTGATAAATTAAGTGAATTTATTGGTGGAATGCGAACAGATTACATGCGATTTGATTGACGAAACCTCGAAACCACATCTGAAAAACACCAGGTATGATAAACAGTCGATTGTTATGATTTATGAACAAAGTCCAAGTCTTTTTTAATGGTTGCCTAACAATGTTGTTCTCTTGCCACTACATTTCGTTAGTTTTTCAATGTGTCTTCGGATCTACTGATGCAAGTTTTATTATGCAGATAATGCTGCACTTAATTACTATTTATGGACAAAGGAAGATGGTAATGTTGGCGGGGAGTTCGTTCTTGATCAATGTAAGAAGGGGAATTCTTTTTTTTTTGTTGAAGACGATATCAAATATGAGGATTTTCTCCGCATGGTTTGTGAAGATTACAATATTAGTGAGATGAATGCGGTCGAGTTCTCTTATATGTTGCCTAAACGTATAATGGACCAAATGGCTAGCAAAGCCTTTCCGATTTCCTTGAACAGCGACAGACAAATAGCAAGCTTCATCACATTGCTCAAGAGGGACGTTATGTGTATTTATGTCTCATTGACTGCAAACAAAGGTCGCCGTGATGTGAACAGAAATCAAAAGCCTGCTGTCGGAGAGAATGTTGCTGCAGATTTTGGTAGTTTTGGAAATATTCAGTACGAGACTATGAAGCCATCACAGGAGACTATGAAGCCATCACTTAAGACAATGAATCCATCACAGCTGCGGAAGAGTGGAACCATTTAGAGTTGTGACATATTTAGTGGCAAGGAGGAACTAATAATGAAATTTTGCAAGCTTTCAGTGATCGATAGGTTTGATTTCATCATCAAAAAGTCTTCGAAGCGTTTATTTTACGCAAAGTGCTTCGTTCCTGGATGTTCCTGGAAGCTACGTGCTTCACTATGTTGATATCATCTCCAGAATTCCTCGTTCGTAAATACACTGATCTTCATACATGCTTTGCGGCCGTTAGGTATTCTCGTCACAGACAGGCAAATGCAAAATGTATTGGCAAGATGTATGTTTAGGGATTTAGTGGTGGTATTGATCTTAAAGGAATCCGGCCTAAACATATAATGGATTTTATGAGGGCAGTTTATCAAATTGAAATCGGTTAACGAAGGCTCATGGCGCATCGGCGTATGCACGGGATATGGTTAGAGGCTTTCATGCCAGTGGCTATCAGAACTTGCCTACGTATCTATACTAAATAAAGAAGGTCAATCCAGGTACAATAACAGAGCTTGAACTTGATACAGAAAAAAGGTTTAAGTATTTGTTCATTGCTTTTAGCGCATGTATCAAAGGCTTTCCGTTCATAAGGAGAGTTATTGTTATAGATGGAGCACATCTAAGTGGTAAGTTTGGAGCTGTTATGTTAGTGGCTGCATGTCAGAATGGAGATAGGGGTATATATCCTATAGCTTTTGGGATTGTTAATGGAGAGGATGCAGCTGCATGGGAATGGTTTTTTACTCAGCGCGTCGTGTGGTGGGTGATGGTCAAAATTTGGCTTTCGTCTCTGACCGATGCGCAGCAATAGCCAAGGCTCTTACGAATGTTTTCCCGGAAGCTGATAGGGGCATATGCTTATATCGCCTTGGACAAAACATGATCACTGGTCGCAAAAAGACCCTAATGGTAGCTTTGGCGAAAACTGCTGCTTGGGTATGTCCAGGCGGATTTTGACGCTATGTTTGAAGTCATTCGATGGTAAGACAGCGATTTACACCGATATTTGGAAACTGCGGATATTAAAACGTGGACTCGTTCACATTTTCCAGGAGACAGATATAATATCATGATGAGCAATTTTGCAGAATGCATTAATGGCATGCTTAAGGAGCAAAGAGCGTTTCTTATTGCATATTTTGAGGATTCTATTAGAAAGATGCTTTCAAGATGGTTTGCGGAAAGGCGAGAGAAAGTTGTCTCTTTGAAAACAAACTTCACAGATGCAGTTGAACTCGAACTGCATATGAGACACGCCAACATGGGTACATCAGCTGTTCAACACTGCAAACTGTTCGCATGTTACTGGTGGAGAACCTAGTTGTATTGTTGATCTAGAAAAGGTATGAGAAGATAGACTTTCACTTCTGCCATGTTCTAATTTGTCTCAGTTTTGATTCATAGACTTATTTTTTTTGCAGAAAAGTTGTACTTGTAAGCAATATGATCTCGATAAGATACCTTGTGAGCACGCAATTAAAGTGGCTCAATCTCGGAAAATTGCTGAAGCTACCCTGGTAGATCCTCTTTACACAACGGCTTACTTGGTTGCAGCGTACGCAGAACCTATTAACCCTACAGATGAAGATTTGCTCCCGCCAGCCGATGTACTTAGTCAAGTGTGTCTGCCACCCAAAATTGGCAAACAACGTGGTAGACCTAAGATGAAGAGATACTTATCTGCAATTGAAAAAGCCAAGAGATTCAAGGGTAAACTTTTAAAAAAGGTAGTCGTTCGTCACAGAAAACATCAACAAACAAAGGTAGTCGTTCTTCACAGAAAACATCAACAAACAAAACGTTATCGTAGTCAAGCTCCCAGTACGCCATTAAAACACAACCAAACCAATCCACCGCGGAGAACGCCATCAACTAATCTGTCATCAAGAAAGAAACCAAAACACTCAGGAAAGTTTACAGCACCGACTACTCCATCACCCACAGTGAAAAAAAAATACTTTTCCAAAGTATCCCAGCATCAAAGAAGCCAACTCAGTGTGCTAAAAAAACAAACTCAAAGAAAGGAACGATTTCCCAGCCAAGTCAATCAACAATGAAGGAGAAAAGGGTGTACGTGTGTACCAAATGCCACAAAGGCGGACATAATCGATCAACTTGCAAAGTTCCGACATTATTGTTTGGGTGATATATATGGGGATTCAATGAAGACACCCTTAATAGTCGGAGTATTGTTGTTTTGCGTTGAACTAAATACGGTTATGAATTATTTTTGTTTTTCCCTTGGTCTGTAAGCTGTGAACTAAATACGGTTATGATTTCATATTTGTGTTGTCAATGGGGGAACTAATCTCGAATTGGAAAGTGTGGATGGTGTTTCTATTAGATCAATAACTGGTATAATCATAAGGAATTATAGATGTTTGAAATCAAAGCTGATTGTTATTTGATTGGACGAGGAAGAAACATTTGAATCACCTGGTCTAACTATGGCATGAAAACCTTTCTGAAGTTTGTCCAAGTTTTTTTTTCTGAAGTTTGAAAAAAGTTCAACACAGTTTGTTTTTGTCAAACTTCGACAAACTTATATATCCACATTCAAACCAACCAAAGCACAAACATAACAAAGGTTTCAGGCCATAATATACTTTGACAAGTAGAAAACAAAGTTCACAGAAATTGAACAACCTAGTAAAACTTCAAATGATTTCAAATGTACAGAAGATGGTTTATGAAAACCTGATAAATCATGTATTTATTATTGATGTATTAAATACAAAATCTGTATAACAACAGGTAAATGATCATTCTTTTAACAGCAAACAGACAAAAAACAAACAAAACAAAACAACCCACTAAACAAGAAGAAAAGAAAAACTGTATAACTTAAACTACTTGGAGGAAATAGAAACTATAGGACAAAATGCAAAATATTTTCATATATAAATCCTGAGAATTTGAAAAAGAAATGATTAACCTTTTCAGAGGGGACTTTCGTTTTTTAAGTTCACTGGCTGGTCTTAAAATAAAATAAAAACTTTGGCAAGGCAATAATGTGTATCGCAATGAAACGGTCGGGTTAATTTAAGGAAAAAGCAACCGCTGGCCAAAATGCAAGGCATGGGAAACCTTCCGAAGTATTCTCAAGCTTTCCTTTCCAAAGTTTGCCAAAGTTTGACACATTTTGCTTGTGTCAAACTTCGACAAACGTAGAGATCCACAGTCAAACCAACCATAGCAAAGGTTTTAGGCCATAATACTTAGGCAACAAGACTACGAAGTTAACAGAAATAGGGTACAAATATAGCACTGATTTCTTTTACAGCATCCTACACACATTACAACAGATCCAAAAGAGCCTGCAGTTTTGGCAGGACCCTTCGATTTCGTCAGTGTAATCATGGATATAGATGCACTTTGGTGGCTGGATTACCTCATCATCCGGAAATTTGAAGGTTGGGCCGTATGAGTTCAACCATGGTGCGTGGAACAATGATAACTGCAACATGAGCTGATCTCCTATTCCAATGACTTGCTCCGACCTTAGGTTTGCGTGTTTGACTGCGAACTCTTGAAAGACTTCGCTGGCCGATATCTTTACCAAGACATACATTGAAAAGACCCTAATGGTAGCTTTGGCTTCTTTGCTTGGGTATGTCCAGCGGATTTTGACGCTATGTTTGAAGTCATTCGATGGTAAGACAGCGATTTACACCGATATTTGGAAACTGCGGATATTAAAACGTGGACTCGTTCACATTTTCCAGGGAGACAGATATAATATCATGATGAGCAATTTTGCAGAATGCATTAATGGCATGCTTAAGGAGCAAAGAGCGTTTCTTATTGCATATTTTGAGGATTCTATTAGAAAGATGCTTTCAAGATGGTTTGCGGAAAGGCGAGAGAAAGTTGTCTCTTTGAAAACAAACTTCACAGATGCAGTTGAACTCGAACTGCATATGAGACACGCCAACATGGGTACATCAGCTGTTCAACACTGCAAACTGTTCGCATGTTACTGGTGGAGAACCTAGTTGTATTGTTGATCTAGAAAGGTATGAGAAGATAGACTTTCACTTCTGCCATGTTCTAATTTGTCTCAGTTTTGATTCATAGACTTATTTTTTTTGCAGAAAAGTTGTACTTGTAAGCAATATGATCTCGATAAGATACCTTGTGAGCACGCAATTAAAGTGGCTCAATCTCGGAAAATTGCTGAAGCTACCCTGGTAGATCCTCTTTACCTAGCGGCTTACTTGGTTGCAGCGTGCAGAACCTATTAACCCTACAGATGAAGATTTGCTCCGCCAGCCGATGTACTTAGTCAAGTGTGTCTGCCACCCAAAATTGGCAAACAACGTGGTAGACCTAAGATGAAGAGATACTTATCTGCAATTGAAAAAGCCAAGAGATTCAAGGGTAAACTTTTAAAAAAGGTAGTCGTTCGTCACAGAAAACATCAACAAACAAAGGTAGTCGTTCTTCACAGAAAACATCAACAAACAAAGGTAGTCGTTCTTCACAGAAAACATCAACAAACAAAACGTTATCGTAGTCAAGCTCCCAGTACGCCATTAAAACACAACCAAACCAATCCACCGCGGAGAACGCCATCAACTAATCTGTCATCAAGAAAGAAACCAAAACACTCAGGAAAGTTTACAGCACCGACTACTCCATCACCCACAGTGAAAAAAATACTTTTCCAAAGTATCCCAGCATCAAAGAAGCCAACTCAGTGTGCTAAAAAAACAAACTCAAAGAAAGGAACGATTTCCCAGCCAAGTCAATCAACAATGAAGGAGAAAAGGGTGTACGTGTGTACCAAATGCCACAAAGGCGGACATAATCGATCAACTTGCAAAGTTCCGACATTATTGTTTGGGTGATATATATGGGGATTCAATGAAGACACCCTTAATAGTCGGATATTGTTGTTTTCGTTGAACTAAATACGGTTATGATTTCATATTTGTGTTGTCAATGGGGAACTAATCTCGAATGGAAAGTGTGGATGGTGTTTCTATTAGATCAATAACTGGTATAATCATAAGGAATTATAGATGTTTGAAATCAAAGCTGATTGTTATTTGATTGGGCGAGGAAGAAACATTTGAATCACCTGGTCTAACTATGGCATGAAAACCTTTCTGAAGTTTGTCCAAGTTTTTTTCTGAAGTTTGTCCAAGTTTTTTTCTGAAGTTTGTCCAAGTTTTTTTCTGAAGTTTGTCCAAGTTTTTTTCTGAAGTTTGTCCAAGTTTTTTTCTGAAGTTTGTCCAAGTTTTTTTCTGAAGTTTGTCCAAGTTTTTTTCTGAAGTTTGAAAAAGTTCAACACAGTTTGTTTTGTCAAACCGACAAACTTATATATCCACATTCAAACCAACCAAAGCACAAACATAACAAAGGTTTCAGGCCATAATATACTTTGACAAGTAGAAAACAAAGTTCACAGAAATTGAACAACCTAGTAAAACTTCAAATGATTTCAAATGTACAGAAGATGGTTTATGAAAACCTGATAAATCATGTATTTATTATTGATGTATTAAATACAAAATCTGTATAACAACAGGTAAATGATCATTCTTTTAACAGCAAACAGACAAAAACAAAACAAAACAAAACAACCCACTAAACAAGAAGAAAAGAAAAAGCGTATAACTTAAACTACTTGGAGGAAATAGAAACTATAGGACAAAATGCAAAATATTTTCATATATAAATCCTGAGAATTTGAAAAAGAAATGATTAACCTTTTCAGAGGGGACTTTCGTTTTTTAAGTTCACTGGCTGGTCTTAAAATAAAATAAAAACTTTGGCAAGGCAATAATGTGTATCGCAATGAAACGGTCGGGTTAATTTAAGGAAAAAGCAACCGCTGGCCAAAATGCAAGGCATGGGAAACCTTCGAAGTATTCTCAAGCTTTCCTTTCCAAAGTTTGCCAAAGTTCGACACAGCTTGCTTTTGTCAAACCGACAAAATTATATATCCACATTCAGACAAAATATAGTACAAACATAGCAAAGGTATCAGGCCATAATATATATACTTAGACAAGTAGAAAGCGAAGTTATCGAAATAGAGTGCAAACATAGCATAGGTTTCAGGCCATAATATACTTAGACAAGTAGAAAGCGAAGTTAACGAAATAGGGTACAAATATAGCGATTTCTTTTACAGCATCCTACACACATTACAACAGATCCAAAAGAGCCTGCAGTTTTGGCGGGACCCTTCGATTTCGTCGGTGTAATCATGGATATAGATGCACTTTGGTGGCTGGATTACCTCATCATCCGGAAATTTGAAGGTTGGGCCGTATGAGTTCAACCATGGTGCGTGGAACAATGATAACTGCAACATGAGCTGATCTCCTATTCCAATGACTTGCTCCGACCTTAGGTTTGCGTGTTTGACTGCGAACTCTTGAAAGACTTCGCTGGCCGATATCTTTACCAAGACATACATTGAATATACCCAAGGAAAGGGTTGACATTCCATGATTAGAACATTTGCTTCCAAGCTCAGGGCTACACTTCATGGCTAGATGGAGACTTTCATAGTACACAGCGTTTATATTTCCAACATTAACGACTTGAGGAAGAAATGCGGAACTTTCCACATGTTCGATTTTGCAGTTATCGAAGTCGAGCATAGGACTAATGTTGCACCTCTTCAAGACACAGGGTTCATGTACAAGACCGTATCCGCGCATCCCAACCCGAATCAAAGGACCAACATTCCAAAATGATTCCTCCCCAACAATTGTAATTATCTTACAAATGATTTCGTCCGGAAGATTTAGGAGGTCGAAATCTGGCATACTACTTTCGAGTTTGGGAATATAAACTTAAATAGAGGAGTAATTGTTCCACCAATATTTCTAACCTAACATCTGTGTCAAAAGAGAGTTAATGCAGCAAGCCTATGTTGATTCGTCTAGAGAAAATAGCAAAGAATTATGACAAAACGCGGTATGTCTACTCAACTGGCATTAACAAATCCAAATCAAACATTGTCACGCAATAATGTGTTCGCAAGCAACTGGTCGAGTAAAAGGCAAGTGAACAGCAACCTTTTGCCAGATGTAAAATATGCGTTGTTCAAGAAAAGGTCTCTTCATGCATTAACTATTTACCACAGTGGGTAGGTTTGAGATACTGGTGGAATAATTACTCTTGTACTCAACTCACACAATTTAATTTAGACACCCATAAATTTCACTCCTCTTTTTAAGTTTGTAACTCATTAAGGAAGCAAAATACTATCCAATCTCTAAAAAAATATGGCAGATTTAGTCCTCCCAAATCTTCCGGATGAAATCATTAGCAAAATTATAGCACTTGCTGGGGAGGAATCATTTTGGCACGTTGCATCATTCATGCATGCTGGGAAGCGTGGATACGGTCTTGTCCATGATCCCTCGGTCTTGAAGGCTTGCAACGTCAGCCCTATGCTCAACTTCGTTAATATAGAAATTGGTATATAAGGCAAGTTCAGCGATTTATTTCTCAAGTGCGTTAACAAAGTTTGGCCGTAGTTTTCGCAAGTTTTTCTTTCAAAAGTTCTCCAAAGTTCGACACAGCTTGCTTTTGTCAAACTTCGACAAAATTATATATCCACATTCAGACAAAATATAGTACAAACATAGCAAAGGTATCAGGCCATAATATATATACTTAGACAAGTAGAAAACGAAGTTATCCGAAATAGAGTGCAAACATAGCATAGGTTTTGGCACTTTGGCAAGGCAGTAATGTGTTTCACAAAGGAGCGGCGGCGTAATTGCAAGGCAAAGGCAAACCCTGCCGAAATGCAAGGCAAGGGAACCTCCGTAGTTTTCCCAAGTTTTTCTTTCGTAGTTTTCTAAAGTTCGACACAGCTTGCTTTAGTCAAACCGACAAACTTATAAATCCACATTCAAACCAAATATAGTACAAACATAGCAAAGGTATCAGGCCATAATATACTTAGACAAGTAGAAAGCGAAGTTAACCGAAATGAAGTGCAAACATAGCATAGGTCTCGGCACTAATATATATACTTAGACAAGTAGAAAGCGAAGTTAACGAAATAGGGTACAAATATAGCACTGATTTCTTTTACAGCATCCTACACACATTACAACAGATCCAAAAGAGCCTGCAGTTTTGGCAGGACCCTTCGATTTCGTCAGTGTAATCATGGATATAGATGCACTTTGGTGGCTGGATTACCTCATCATCCGGAAATTTGAAGGTTGGGCCGTATGAGTTCAACCATGGTGCGTGGAACAATGATAACTGCAACATGAGCTGATCTCCTATTCCAATGACTTGCTCCGACCTTAGGTTTGCGTGTTTGACTGCGAACTCTTGAAAGACTTCGCTGGCTTCGATATCTTTACCAAGACATACATTGAATATACCCAAGGAAAGGGTTGACATTCCATGATTAGGAACATTTGCTTCCAAGCTCAGGGCTACACTTCATGGCTAGATGGAGACTTTCATAGTACACAGCGTTTATATTTCCAACATTAACGCACTTGAGGAAGAAATTGCGGAACTTTCCACATGTTCCGATTTTGCAGTTATCGAAGTCGAGCATAGGACTAATGTTGCACCTCTTCAAGACACAGGGTTCATGTACAAGACCGTATCCGCGCATCCCAACCCGAATCAAAGGACCAACATTCCAAAATGATTCCTCCCCAACAATTGTAATTATCTTACAAATGATTTCGTCCGGAAGATTTAGGAGGTCGAAATCTGGCATACTACTTTCGAGTTTGGGAATATAAACTTAAATAGAGGAGTAATTGTTCCACCAATATTTCTAACCTAACATCTGTGTCAAAAGAGAGTTAATGCAGCAAGCCTATGTTGATTCGTCTAGAGAAAATAGCAAAGAATTATGACAAAACGCGGTATGTCTACTCAACTGGCATTAACAAATCCAAATCAAACATTGTCACGCTAATAATGTGTTCGCAAGCAACTGGTCGAGTAAAAGGCAAGTGAACAGCAACCTTTTGCCGATGTAAAATATCGTTGTTCAAGAAAAGGTCTCTTCATGCATTAACTATTTACCACAGTGGGTAGGTTTGAGATACTGGTGGAATAATTACTCTTGTACTCAACTCACACAATTTAATTTAGACACCCATAAATTTCACTCCTCTTTTTAAGTTTGTAACTCATTAAGGAAGCAAAATACTATCCAATCTCTAAAAAAATATGGCAGATTTAGTCCTCCCAAATCTTCGGATGAAATCATTAGCAAAATTATAGCACTTGCTGGGGAGGAATCATTTTGGCACGTTGCATCATTCATGCATGCTGGGAAGCGTGGATACGGTCTTGTCCATGATCCCTCGGTCTTGAAGGCTTGCAACGTCAGCCTATGCTCAACCGTTAATATAGAAATTGGTATATAAGGCAAGTTCAGCGATTTATTTCTCAAGTCGTTAACAAAGTTTGGCCGTAGTTTTCCCAAGTTTTTCTTTCTGAAGTTTTCCAAAATTCGACACAGCTTGCTTTTGTCAAACCGACAAAATTATATATCCACATTCAGACAAAATATAGTACAAACTTAGCAAATGTATCAGGCCATAATATACTTAGACAACCAACAAACGGAGTTAACGAAATGGAGTGCAAACATAGCATAGGTTTTGGCACTTTGGCAAGGCAGTAATGTGTTTCACAAAGGAGCGGCGGCGTAATTGCAAGGCAAAGGCAAACACTGCCGAAATGCAAGGCAAGGGAACCTTCCGTAATTTTTCCAAGTTTTTCTTTCTGAAGTTTTCCAAAATTCGACACAGCTTGCTTTTGTCAAACTGACAAACTTATAAATCCACATTCAAACAATATATAGTACAAACAATATATAGTACAAACATAGCAAAGGTATCAGGCCATAATATACTTAGACAAGTAGAAAACGGTTAACCGAAATGGAGTGCAAACATAGCATAGGTTTTAGGCCATAATATATATACTTAGACAACCAACAAACTTAGATAACAGAACTGGAGTACAAACATAAACATACCTAGCAAATAATCTACCAAACAAGAAGAAAAAGGAAAATGGTATAACTTAAATGTAGTTGGAGGAGTCTAAGGGCACTGCCATGCCTGAAAAACTCCCAAAACACTTTAGCAAGGCAGTAATGAGATTCCAGAACCACTAGCAGGATTATCGGCAAGGCAATATGTATATCGCAAAAGCGCCTTGCCTTGCATTTCGGCAGCATTTTCTTTTGCCTTGCAATTACGGCCGTTCCTTTGCGAAACAAATTATTGCCTTGCAGTAATGTGTTTCACAAAGGAGCGGCGGCGTAATTGCAAGGCAAAAAGGACCAAACGAAACTATGGCAAGACAGTAATGTTTTTCGCAAAGGAACAGCCGCATAATTGCAAGGCAAAGGCAAACACTGCCGAAATGCAAGGCAAGGGGAACCTTCCGTAATTTTTCCAAGTTTTTCTTTCTGAAATTTTCCAAAGTTCGACACAGCTTGCTTTAGTCAAACTTCGACAAACTTATAAATCCACAGTCAAACCAAATATACTACAAACATAGCAAAGATATCAGGCCATAATATACTTAGACAAGCAGAAAACGAAGTTAACCGAAATGGAGTGCAAACATAGCATAGGTTTCAGGCCATAATATATATACTTAGAGAACCAACAAACGGAGATAACAGAACTGGAGTACAAACATAAACATACCTAGCAAATAACCTACCAAACAATAAGAAAAGGAAAATGGTATAACTTAAATGTAGTTGGAGAAATCTAAGCGCACTGCCATGCCTGAAAAACTCCCAAAACACTTTGGCAAGGCAGTAATGAGATTCCAAAGCCACTAGCGGGTTATCGGCAAGGCAATATGTATATCGCAAAGAAACACATTGCCTTGTATTTCAGCAGCGTTTTCTTTTGCCTTGCAATTACGGCCGTTCCTTTCGCGAAACAAATTATTGCCTTGCAGTAATGTGTTTCACAAAGGAGCGGCGGCGTAATTGCAAGGCAAAGACAAACACTGAGGAAATGCAAGGCAAAGACAAACACTGAGGAAATGCAAGGCAAGGGAACCTTCCGTAATTTTTCCAAGTTTTTCTTTCTGAAGTTTTCCAAAATTCGACACAGCTTGCTTTTGTCAAACCGACAAAATTATATATCCACATTCAGACAAAATATAGTACAAACATAGCAAAGATATCAGGCCATAATATACTTAGACAAGCAGAAAACGGTTAACCGAAATGAAGTGCAAACATAGCATAGGTTTTGGCACTTTGGCAAGGCAGTAATGTGTTTCACAAAGGAGCGGCGGCGTAATTGCAAGGCAAAGGCAAACACTGCCGAAATGCAAGGCAAGGGAACCTTCCGTAATTTTTCCAAGTTTTTCTTTCGTAGTTTTCTAAAGTTCGACACAGCTTGCTTTAGTCAAACTTCGACAAACTTATAAATCCACATTCAAACCAAATATAGTACAAACATAGCAAAGGTATCAGGCCATAATATACTTAGACAAGTAGAAAACGAAGTTAACCGAAATGAAGTGCAAACATAGCATAGGTCTCGGGCACTAATATATATACTTAGACAACCAACAAACGGAGTTAACAGAAATGGAGTACAAGCATAAACATACCTAGCAAATAACCTACCAAACAAGAAGAAAAAGGAAAATGGTATAACTTAAATGTAGTTGGAGGAGTCTAAGGGCACTGCCATGCCTGAAAAACTCCCAAAACACTTTGGCAAGGCAGTAATGAGATTCCAAAGCCACTAGCCGGGTTATCGGCAAGGTAATAGCAACTCGATTACCTTTGAGACCATAATTTCCTATTTTAATCTCACTGGCAGGACAGAAAAAACCCATAAAAAACATTGCCAAGGAAATTAGGTATATCGCAAAGAAACACATTGCCTTGTATTTCAGCAGCGTTTTCTTTTGCCTTGCAATTACACGGCCGTTCCTTTGCGAAACAAATTATTGCCTTGCAGTAATGTGTTTCGCAAAGGAACGTCCGCGAACAGGTAAAAAAATGACCAAACGAAACTATGGCAAGGCAGTAATGTGTTTCGCAAAAGAAAGACCGCGTAATTGCAAGGCAAAGACAAACACTGAGGAAATGCAAGGCAAGGGGTACGTTCCGTAGTTTTTCCAAGCTTTTCTTTTAATAGTTTTTCAAAGTTCGACACAGCTTGCTTTTGTCAAACTTCGACAAACTTATAAATCCACATTCAAAACAAATATAGTACAAACTTAGCAAATGTATCAGGCCATAATATACTTAGACAAGTAGAAAACGAAGTTAACCAAAATGGAGTCCAAACATAACATAGTTTTCGGGCCATATTATATATACTTAGACAACCAACAAACAGCGTTAACAGAAATGGAGTACAAACATAAAAATACCTAGCAAATAACCTACCAAACAAGAAGAAAAGGAAAATGGTATAACTTAAATGTAGTTGGAGGAATCTAAGCGCACTGCCATGCCTGAAAAACTCCCAAAACACTTTGGCAAGACAGTAATGAGACTTCAAAGCCACTACCGGGTTATCGAAAAGGCAGTAGCAACTCGATTACCTTTGAGACCATACTTTCCTATTTTAATCTCACTAGTAGGATTGAAAAACCCTGAAAAACATTGCCAAGGAAATTAGGTATATCGCAAAGAAACACATTGCCTTGTATTTCAGCAGCGTTTTCTTTTGCCTTGCAATTACACGGCCGTTCCTTTGCGAAACAAATTATTGCCTTGCAGTAATGTGTTTCGCAAAGGAACGACCGCGTACTTGCAAGGAAAAAAAGGACCAAAATAAACTATGGCAAGGCAGTAATGTGTTTCGCAAAGGAACGGCCGCGTAATTGCAAGGCAAAGGCAAACACTGCCGAAATGCAAGGCAAGGGGAACCTTCCGTAGTTTTCCCAAGTTTTTCTTTCTGTAGTTTTCCAAAGTTCGACACAGCTTGCTTTAGTCAAACTTCGACAAACTTATAAATCCACATTCAAACCAAATATAGTACAAACATAGCAAAGGTATCAGGCCATAATATACTTAGACAAGTAGAAAACGAAGTTAACCGAAATGGAGTGCAAACATAACATAGGTTTCGGGCCATAATATATATACTTAGACAACCAACAAACGGAGTTAACAGAAATGGAGTACAAGCATAAACATACCTAGCAAATAACCTACCAAACAAGAAGAAAAGGAAAATGGTATAACTTAAATGTAGTTGGAGGAGTCTAAGCGCACTGCCATGCCTGAAAAACTCCCAAAACACTTTGGCAAGGCAGTAATGAGATTCCAAAGCCACTAGCGGGTTATCGGCAAGGTAATAGCAACTTCGATTACCTTTGAGACCATAATTTCCTATTTTAATCTCACTAGTAGGATTGAAAAACCCTGAAAAACATTGCCAAGGAAATTAGGTATATCGCAAAGAAACGCCTTGCCTTGCATTTCGGCAGCATTTTCTTTTGCCTTGCAATTACGGCCGTTCCTTTCGCGAAACAAATTATTGCCTTGCAGTAATGTGTTTCAAAAGGATACTACAAGGAAAAAAGGACCAAAATAAAATATGGCAAGACCTTAATGTGTTTCGCAAAGGAACGGCCGTATAATTGCATGGCAAAGGCAAACACTGCCGAAATGCAAGGCAAGGGGAACCTTCCGTAATTTTTCCAAGTTTTTCTTTCTGAAGTTTTCCAAAATTCGACACAGCTTGCTTTAGTCAAACTTCGACAAACTTATAAATCCACATTCAAACAATATATAGTACAAACAATATATAGTACAAACATAGCAAAGGTATCAGGCCATAATATACTTAGACAAGCAGAAAACGAAGTTAACCGAAATGGAGTGCAAACATAGCATAGGTTTTAGGCCATAATATATATACTTAGACAACCAACAAACTTAGATAACAGAACTGGAGTACAAACATAAACATACCTAGCAAATAATCTACCAAACAAGAAGAAAAGGAAAATGGTATAACTTAAATGTAGTTGGAGGAATCTAAGCGCGCTGCCATGCCTGAAAAACTCCCAAAACACATTAGCAAGGCAGTAATGAGATTCCAGAGCCACTAGCCGGATTATCGGCAAGGCAATATGTATATCGCAAAGAAACGCCTTGCCTTGCATTTCGGCAGCATTTTCTTTTGCCTTGCAATTACTAGGCCGTTCCTTTGCGAAACAAATTATTGCCTTGCAGTAATGTGTTTCGCAAAGGACCGACAGCTACTACAAGGAAAAAAGGACAAAATAAACTATGGCAAGGCAGTAATGTGTTTCGCAAAGGAACAGCCGCGTAATTGCAAGGCAAAGGCAAACACTGCCGAAATGCAAGGCAAGGGGAACCTTCCGTAGTTTTCCCAAGTTTTTCTTTCTGAAGTTTTCCAAAATTCGACACAGCTTGCTTTTGTCAAACTTCGACAAACAGAGTAAACAGAAATGGAGTACAAACATAAACATACCTAGCAAATAACCTACCAAACAAGAAGAAAAGGAAAATGGTATAACTTAAATGTAGTTTGAGGAGTCTAAGCGCACTGCCATGCCTGAAAACTCCCAAAACACTTTGGCAAGACAGTAATGAGATTCCAGAGCCACTAGCGGATTATCGGCAAGGCAATATGTATATCGCAAAGAAACGCCTTGCCTTGCATTTCGGCAGCATTTTCTTTTGCCTTGCAATTACTAGGCCGTTCCTTTGCGAAACAAATTATTGCCTTGCAGTAATGTGTTTCGCAAAGGAACGACCGCGTACTTGCAAGGCAAAAAAGGACCAAACGAAACTATGGCAAGGCAGTAATGTGTTTCGCAAAGGAACGGCCGCGTAATTGCAAGGCAAAGGCAAACACTGCCGAAATGCAAGGCAAGGGGAACCTTCCGTAATTTTTCCAAGTTTTTCTTTCTGAAATTTTCCAAAGTTCGACACAGCTTGCTTTAGTCAAACTTCGACAAACTTATAAATCCACAGTCAAACCAAATATAGTACAAACATAGCAAAGGTATCAGGCCATAATATACTTAGACAAGTAGAAAATGATGTTAACCGAAATGGAGTGCAAACATAACATAGGTTTCGGGCCATAATATATATACTTAGACAACCAACAAACAGAGTTAACAGAAATGGAGTACAAACATAAACATACCAAAAACATACCTAGCAAATAACCTACCAAACAAGAAGAAAAGGAAAATGGTATAACTTAAATGTAGTTGGAGGAATCTAAGCGCACTGCCATGCCTGAAAACTCCCAAAACACTTTGGCAAGGCAGTAATGAGATTCCAAAGCCACTAGCAGGGTTATCGGCAAGGCAATAGCAACTCGATTACCTTTGAGACCATACTTTCCTATTTTAATCTCACTAGTAGGATTGAAAAAACCCCTGAAAAAACATTGCCAAGAAAATTAGGTATATCGCAAATAAACGCATTGCCATGCATTTCGGCAGCGTTTTCTTTTGCCTTGCAAATACACGGCCGTTCCTTTTCGAAACAAATTATTACCTTGCAGTAATGTGTTTCGCAAAAGAACGGCTGCGTACAGCCAAAAAAAAAGTCCAAACGAAACATAGCAAGGCAGTAATGTGTTTCGCAAAGGAACTGCCGCGTAATTGCAAGGCAAAGGCAAATACTGCCGAAATGCAAGGCAAGGGGAACCTTCCGTAGTTTTTCTAAGTTTTTCTTTCTGTAGTTTTCCAAAGTTCGACACAGCTTGCATTTGTCAAACTTCGACAAACTTATATATCCACATCCAAACCAAATAAAGGACAAACATAGCAAAGGTATCAGGCCATAATATACTTAGACAAGTAGAAAATGATGTTAACCGAAATGGAGTGCAAACATAACATAGGTTTCGGGCCATAATATATATACTTAGACAACCAACAAACAGAGTTAACATAAATGGAGTACAAACATAAACATACCAAAAACATATCTAGCAAATAACCTACCAAACAAGAAGAAAAGGAAAATGGTATAACTTAAATGTAGTTGGAGGAGTCTAAGCGCACTGCCATGTCTGAAAAACTCCCAAAACACTTTGGCAAGACAGTAATGAGATTCCAAAGCCACTAGCAGGGTTATCGGCAAGGCAATAGCAACTCGATTACCTTTGAGACCATACTTTCCTATTTTAATCTCACTGGCAGGACTGAAAAAACCCAGAAAAAACAACATTGCCAAGGAAATTTTGTATATCGCAAAGAAACGCCTTGCCTTGCATATCGGCAGCGTTTTCTTTTGCCTTGCAATTACACGGCCATTCCTTTGCGAAACAAATTATTGTCTTGCAGTAATGTGTTCGCAAAGGAACGACCGCGTACTTGCAAGGCAAAAAATGGACCAAACAAAACTATGGCAAGGCAGTAATGTGTTTCCCCAAGGAATGGCCGCGTAATTGCAAGGCAAAGGCAAACACTGCCGAAATGCAAGGCAAGGGGAACCTTCCGTAGTTTTCCCAAGTTTTTCTTTCTGAAGCTTTCCAAAGTTCGACATAGCTTGCTTTTGTCAAACTTCAACAAACTTATAAATCCACATTCAAAACAAATGTAGTACAAACATAGCAAAGGTAGCAGACCATAATATACTTAGACAAGTAGAAAACGAAGTTAACCGAAATGGAGTGCAAACATAACATAGGTTTCGGGCCATAATATATATACTTAGACAACCAACAAAAGGCGTTAACAGAAATGGAGTACAAACATAAACATACCAAAAACATATCTAGCAAATAACCTACCAAACGAAAAAGAAAAGGAAAATGGTATAACTTAAATGTAGTTTGAGGAGTCTAAGCGCACTGCCATGCCTGAAAAACTCCCAAAACACTTTGGCAAGACAGTAATGAGATTCCAAAGCCACTAGCCGGGTTATCGGCAAGGCAATAGCAACTCGATTACCTTTGAGACCATACTTTCCTATTTTAATCTCACTGGCAGGACTGAAAAAACTCATAAAAAAACATTGCCAAGGAAATTTGGTATATCCCAAAGAAACGCCTTACCTTGTATTTCGGCAGCGTTTTCTTTTGCCTTGCAATTACACGGCCGTTCCTTTGCGAAACAAATTATTGCCTTGCAGTAATGTGTTTCCCAAAAGTATGGCAGCGTAATTGCAAGGCAAAAATGGACCAAACAAAACTATGGTAAGGCAGTAATGTGTTTCCCAAAAGTATGGCCGCGTAATTGCAAGGCAGAGGCAAACACTGCCGAAATGCAAGGCAAGGGGAACCTTCCGTAGTTTTCTCAAGTTTTTCTTTCTGAAGTTTTCCAAACTTCGACACAGCTTGCTTTTGTCAAACTTCGACAAACAGAGTAAACAGAAATGGAGTACAAACATTAACATACCTCGCAAATAACCTACCAAACAAGAAGAAAAGGAAAATGGTATAACTTAAATGTAGTTTGAGGAATCTAAACGCACTGCCATGCCTGAAAAACTCCCAAAACACTTTGGCAAGAAAGTAATGAGATTCCAAAGCCATTAGCGGATAATCGGCAAGGCAATAGGTATATCATAAAGCGCCTTGCCTTGCATTTCGGCAGCATTTTATTTTGCCTTGCAATTACGGCCGTTCCTGCGAAACAAATTATTGTCTTGCAGTAATGTGTTTCCCAAAAGTATGGCAGCGTAATTGCAAGGCAAAAATGGACCAAACAAAACTATGGCAAGGCAGTAATGTGTTTCCAAAGGAACGGCCGCATAATTACAAGGCAAAGGCAAACACTGCCGAAATGCAAGGCAAGGGAACCTTCCATAGTTTTTCCAAGTTTTTCTTTCTGAAGTTTTCCAAAGTTCGACACAGCTTGCTTTTGTCACACTTCGACAAACTTATAAATCCACATTCAAACCAAATATAGTACAAACATAGCAAAGGTATCAGGCCATAATATACTTAGACAAGTAGAAAACAAAAATAACCAAAATGGAGTGCAAACATAGCATAGGTTTCAGGCCATAATATATATATACTTAGACAACCAACAAACGGAGTTAACAGAACTGAAGTACAAACCTAAACATACCTAGCAAATAACCTACCAAACAAGAAGAAAAGGAAAATGGTATAACTTAAATGTAGTTTGAGGAATCTAAGCGCACTGCCATGCCTGAAAAACTCCCAAAACACTTTGGCAAGACAGTAATGAGATTCCAAAGCCACTAGTCGGGTTATCGGCAAGGCAATAGCAACTCGATTACCTTTGAGACCGTACTTTCTTATTTTAATCTCACTGGCAGGACTGAAAAAACCCATAAAAACATTGCCAAGGAAATTAGATATATCGCAAATAAATGCATTGCCTTGCATTTCGGCAGCGTTTTCTTTTGCCTTGCAATTACACGGCCGTTCCTTTGCGAAACAAATTATTGCCTTGCAGTAATGTGTTCGCAAAGGAACGGCCGCGTACTTGCAAGGGAAAAAATGGACCGAACAAAACTATGGTAAGGCAGTAATGTGTTTCCCAAAAGTATGGCCGCGTAATTGCAAGGCAGAGGCAAACACTGCCGAAATGCAAGGCAAGGGGAACCTTCCATAGTTTTTCCAAGTTTTTCTTTCTGAAGTTTTCCAAACCGACACAGCTTGCTTTTGTCAAACTTCGACAAACAGAGTAAACAGAAATGGAGTACAAACATTAACATACCTCGCAAATAACCTACCAAACAAGAAGAAAAGGAAAATGGTATAACTTAAATGTAGTTTGAGGAGTCTAAGCGACTGCCATGCCTGAAAAACTCCCAAAACACTTTGGCAAGAAAGTAATGAGATTCCAAAGCCATTAGCCGGATAATCGGCAAGGCAATAGGTATATCGCAAAGAAACGCCTTGCCTTGCATTTCGGCAGCATTTTATTTTGCCTTGCAATTACGGCCGTTCCTTTCGCGAAACAAATTATTGTCTTGCAGTAATGTGTTCGCAAAGGAACGACCGCGTACTTGCAAGGCAAAAATGGACCAAACAAAACTATGGCAAGGCAGTAATGTGTTTCAAAGGAACGGCCGCATAATTACAAGGCAAAGGCAAACACTGCCGAAATGCAAGGCAAGGGAACCTTCCATAGTTTTTCCAAGTTTTTCTTTCTGAAGTTTTCCAAACCGACACAGCTTGCTTTTGTCAAACCGACAAACAGAGTAAACAGAAATGGAGTACAAACATTAACATACCTCGCAAATAACCTACCAAACAAGAAGAAAAGGAAAATGGTATAACTTAAATGTAGTTTGAGGAATCTAAACGCACTGCCATGCCTGAAAAACTCCCAAAACACTTTGGCAAGAAAGTAATGAGATTCCAAAGCCATTAGCCGGATAATCGGCAAGGCAATAGGTATATCGCAAAGAAACGCCTTGCCTTGCATTTCGGCAGCATTTTATTTTGCCTTGCAATTACACGGCCGTTCCTTTGCGAAACAAATTATTGTCTTGCAGTAATGTGTTTCGCAAAGGAAAAGCCGCGTACTTGCAAGGCAAAACAAGGACCAAAAGAAACTATGGCAAGGCAGTAATGTGTTTCCAAAGGAACGGCCGCATAATTACAAGGCAAAGGCAAACACTGCCGAAATGCAAGGCAAGGGGAACCTTCCATAGTTTTTCCAAGTTTTTCTTTCTGAAGTTTTCCAAAGTTCGACACAGCTTGCTTTTGTCACACTTCGACAAACTTATAAATCCACATTCAAACCAAATATAGTACAAACATAGCAAAGGTATCAGGCCATAATATACTTAGACAAGTAGAAAACAAAAATAACCAAAATGGAGTGCAAACATAGCATAGGTTTCAGGCCATAATATATATATACTTAGACAACCAACAAACGGAGTTAACAGAACTGAAGTACAAACCTAAACATACCTAGCAAATAACCTACCAAACAAGAAGAAAAGGAAAATGGTATAACTTAAATGTAGTTGGAGAAATCTAAGCGCACTGCCATGCCTGAAAAACTCCCAAAACACTTTGGCAAGACAGTAATGAGATTCCAAAGCCACTAGTCGGGTTATCGGCAAGGCAGTAGCAACTCGATTACCTTTGAGACCGTACTTTCTTATTTTAATCTCACTGGCAGGACTGAAAAAACCCATAAAAAACATTGCCAAGGAAATTAGATATATCGCAAATAAATGCATTGCCTTGCATTTCGGCAGCATTTTCTTTTGCCTTGCAATTACAACCGTTCCTTTTGAAACAAATTATTGCCTTGCAGTAATGTGTTTCCAAAGGAACGGCCAGACTTGCAAAGAAATAAAGGACCAAACGAAACTATGGCAAGGCAGTAATGTGTTTACATGAAAGGAGCGACCGGCGTAATTGCAAGGTAAAGGCAAACACTGCCGAAATGCAAGGAAAGGGAAACCTTCCGTAATTTTTCCAAGTTTTTCTTTCTGTAGTTTTCCAAAGTTCGACAAACCTCACTTTTGTCAAACTTCGACAAACTTATAAATCCACATCAAAACCAAATAAAGGACAAACATAGCAATGATATCAGGCCATAATATACTTACACAAGTAGAAAACGAAGTTAACCGAAATGGAGTGCAAACATAACATAGGTTTCGGGCCATAATATATATACTTAGACAACCAACAAACGGAGTTAACAGAAATGGAGTACAAACATAAACATACCAAAAACATATCTAGCAAATAACCTACCAAACAAGAAGAAAAGGAAAATGGTATAACTTAAATGTAGTTGGAGGAGTCTAAGCGCACTGCCATGCCTGAAAAACTCCCAAAACTCTTTGGCAAGACAGTAATGAGATTCCAAAGCCACTAGCGGGTTATCAACAAGGCAATAGCAACTCGATTACCTTTGAGACCATACTTAACTATTTTAATCTCACTGGCAGGACTGAAAAAACCCATAAAAAACATTGCCAAGGAAATTAGATATATCGCAAATAAATGCATTGCCTTGCATTTAGGCAGCGTTTTCTTTTTCCTTGCAATTACACGGCCGTTCCTTTTCGAAACAAATTATTGCCTTGCAGTAATGTGTTTCACAAAAGAACGGCCGCGAACAGGCAAAAAAAAGACCAAACGTAACTATCGCAAGGCAGTAATGTGTTTCGCAAAGGAACGACCGCGTAATTGCAAGGTAAAGGCAAACACTGCCGAAATGCAAGGAAAGGGAAACCTTCCGTAATTTTTCCAAGTTTTTCTTTCTGTAGTTTTCCAAAGTTCGACAAACCTCACTTTTGTCAAACTTCGACAAACTTATAAATCCACATCAAAACCAAATAAAGGACAAACATAGCAATGATATCAGGCCATAATATACTTACACAAGTAGAAAACGAAGTTAACCGAAATGGAGTGCAAACATAACATAGGTTTCGGGCCATAATATATATACTTAGACAACCAACAAACGGAGTTAACAGAAATGGAGTACAAACATAAACATACCAAAAACATATCTAGCAAATAACCTACCAAACAAGAAGAAAAGGAAAATGGTATAACTTAAATGTAGTTGGAGGAGTCTAAGCGCACTGCCATGCCTGAAAAACTCCCAAAACTCTTTGGCAAGACAGTAATGAGATTCCAAAGCCACTAGCCGGGTTATCAACAAGGCAATAGCAACTCGATTACCTTTGAGACCATACTTAACTATTTTAATCTCACTGGCAGGACTGAAAAAACCCAAAAAAAAACGTTGCCAAGGAAATTAGGTATATCGCAAAGAAACGCCTTGCCTTGCATTTCGGCAGCATTTTCTTTTGCCTTGCAATTACACGGCCGTTCCTTTGCGAAACAAATTATTGCCTTGCAGTAATGTGTTTCATGAAAGGCTGGCTGCATACTACAAAGAAATAAAGGACCAAACGAAACTATGGCAAGGCAGTAATGTGTTTCGCAAAGGAACGGCCGCGTAATTACAAGGCAAAGGCAAGCACTGCCGAAATACAAGGCAAGGGGAACATTCCGTAGTTATCCTAAGTTTTCTTTATGAAGTTTTCCAAAGTTCGACACAGCTTTCTTTTTTCAAAATTCGACAAACTTTTAAATCAACATTCAAACCAAGTATAGTACAAACATAGCAAATGTATCAGGCCATATTATAATTAGACAAGTAGAAAACAAAGTTAACCGAAATGGAGTGCAAACATAGCATAGGTTTCGGGCCATAATATATATACTTAGACAACCAACAAACGGAGTTAACAGAAATGGAGTAGAAACATAAACATACCAAAAACATACCTAGCAAATAACCTAACAAACAAGAAGAAAAGGAAAATGGTATAACTTAGTTTTCCCAAGTTTTCCCAAGGTTGGAAACCTTCCGTAGTTTTCCAAAGTTCGACACAGCCTATCTTCACCCTTACAGCTCTTATCTCTCCGTATCAAATTCTCTATCGCGTCTGTGAACGAAACTGGCTTCCAGGTCCAAACACTGATGCGATGATCAAGTAACGCATCAGACTGATCTATGCTCTTATAAACCGCCGCGAGATCAACTTTGGTGAGATGGTCTATTATCAGGTTCTGGCGATGGCGCGACAGTTTGATGAGGAGAAGAAAATCATCTTTCCAAATCTGATCTACCAAGTGCTGCAGTTTCAGAAAGAGCTGCACGTGCTTCCCGGGGATGAAGCACCCCATTGGAAAAGGGGTCAACATCCGGAGTGGGCCGGAAGACTCGCCTACTCTCAACAATCGCGGACCGCGAGGGAGTAGAAGGATCGATGGGTGAGGTTTTTGTCTGATCGCTCATTCATTCAGGGGGAGATCATGCGCGTTGTTTCCAGTTCGTCTCTCCTAAGAAACTTTTATCGGTTTAATGGTTCACATTTTCAGTTGTTGTTGAACCCTTTGTTTTTTTTATGTTTTGAACTCTTTCACTCAGTTTTTAATAACGCTTGAACTTTGTCGCATGCATGTGTTTTCTTAAAATATTAATGTGTGATATCATGTGCTGGTCGAACTACGTTATGTCAATAATATATAAATAAACGTATTTTAAATTAAATTAAATTAAATATATTTAAAAGAAAATTGCATTAATATTTAAAGTAAATTGTAATATCATGATTTTTGTAATGTAATCATCTTATTAAATATTTAATATAATGGTTTTTTAATTACATATTTTGTGACGAAATGATTAAAATATTTTTAGAAGTAAAGATAATAAGAAAAACAAAGGTAAAAATAAAAAATAGTTTAGGTGGCGTAAAAATGAAGGGAAGAATATTTTGTGACAAAGTGACAAAAATGTTTTATTTTGTCTAATTATTAAAAACAAACTCAATAAAATAGTTTAGGTATCACAAAATCAAAGGTAAAAAGGAAATTCTTTTGTGAGACTGATTAAAAGTGTTTAAAAATAGAAAGATAAAGAGCGCAGTAGGTGAGCTTCGAACTGGGTAAGGGTAGGGCACTTAACCATCTAATATAGATTTTACACTGTTGCACAACTACAAAAGGAAAACTCTACCAGAGTTTGACCTATCTAGACTATTTATACCAAAACTAGTTTCAAGTTTTCCGATATTTTACGTAGTCGGACAGTTACCAAAGTTTAGAAAATCAGGTTGAAGACAATTTAGCACAACAATTGCAATCTAACAAGCTTCAGCAACATTAATACATAAGATAAGACCTTACAAAGGTCCCATAGCCTCGTGCCTCCAAACATAAGGGTCACTGTTATTAAGCGATTTACTTTAAGAGACCTTACTTTAACCTTCAAAGTTTTACGTTCGTGTTTTTTTTTTCAAATTCTTAGTTTTACTGCACATAGTTGAATAATTCTATGGTTACACCAAATAGATTGTGTTTCCTATATAAATTACTTGTGTTGCTATATATAAATATCATTAATTCCATGACCTATAAAAGTTTTCTAAACCCACAAGTTAAATTTTAGGAAAACAATTAAGGGAGTAATGTGTTTACTTCCCGATGAATAAGAATATGTAACCATGTGTTCCAAAATTTTCTACCCTTTAAGGTATATTGTGATAAAGTATCTCGATCCAAATTTTTACTATGTTTACTCAATAAAAACATATGAAAGTGATAAACGAATTTACCACTTCAAACAACTTGGTACAAAATGGTACAACCTAGTAAACGTTAAGGCAACTTCAAAAAACTTAGACAACCAAAATTGTAAACCAGTAAAAGTTAAGGAAACTTCAAAAACTTAGACAACCAAAATTGTAAACCAGTAAAAGTTAAGGCAACTTCAAAAACTTAGACAACCAAAATTGTAAACCAGTAAAAGTTAAGGCAACTTCAAAAACTTAGACAACCAAAATTGTAAACCAGTAAAAGTTAAGGCAACTTCAAAAACTTAGACAACCAAAATTGTAAACCAGTAAAAGTTAAGGCAACTTCAAAAACTTAGACAACCAAAATTGTAAACCAGTAAAAGTTAAGGCAACTTCAAAAACTTAGACAACCAAAATTGTAAACCAGTAAAAGTTAAGGCAACTTCAAAAACTTAGACAACCAAAATTGTAAACCAGTAAAAGTTAAGGCAACTTCAAAAACTTAGACAACCAAAATTGTAAACCAGTAAAAGTTAAGGCAACTTCAAAAACTTAGACAACCAAAATTGTAAACCAGTAAAAGTTAAGGCAACTTCAAAAACTTAGACAACCAAAATTGTAAACCAGTAAAAGTTAAGGCAACTTCAAAAACTTAGACAACCAAAATTGTAAACCAGTAAAAGTTAAGGCAACTTCAAAAACTTAGACAACCAAAATTGTAAACCAGTAAAAGTTAAGGCAACTTCAAAAACTTAGACAACCAAAATTGTAAACCAGTAAAAGTTAAGGCAACTTCAAAAACTTAGACAACCAAAATTGTAAACCAGTAAAAGTTAAGGCAACTTCAAAAACTTAGACAACCAAAATTGTAAACCAGTAAAAGTTAAGGCAACTTCAAAAACTTAGACAACCAAAATTGTAAACCAGTAAAAGTTAAGGCGACTTCATACAACGTGAACTGTGACAGGTACCTTTCAGCGAGGAGTTGTGAATGACCTAAGAATGTATAAAAAAGCTGTGGATTAGACCTCTGCCGTTGTAAGAAAGATATAAATGAAATAGAAGTAAAGGAACTCATCTTGCATCTGCAACTCGTGGCTTCTCTCTGCTTCTTATCCAGCGTTATTCTACAACTTGTTCAATGTCTTATAATATAATAAAACGAAGCAATCCAGAAACAGATCACAGATATAATAGGTCACCCAAATATATCAGCAAAATGAACTTATTATATTATCCGGTTTGAAACCGGTAACGTCAATGATTTCAGGTTCTGAAAGTAGAAATAAAGACATAAATATTAAAGAGTTTTGATCAAGGAGGAAGGGACACTCAAGGCTTGGCCATCCAGGACTCCCCCAACTTGTACCAGTCTACATGCGGGACATCGATTGCACTCCACTTCTCTTCCGCAAGGTGGAGCTCCTCCTCGAGCCGTTCCTTCTCTTCCTTGATGTTGAAGTAAGATACCCCCTTCTGCATCATCACATCAAGCAACTCCATTTGATCCGAAATAGAGTACTTTTCGAGCTCTGCTTGGTGCTTTTTCTCAATATCTTCATTCTGAGCCTTCACCTTCAGAAGGATGCCCCTGTGTTTTTTAGTGGCTGATTTTTTCCCCAGCTTGTGAAAACCTTTTGCTGTGCCAGACATCTTTACCTGAAACTAACAACAATTGAAATATATCGGATACGATATGAGAAAGAGAGAGATGAAACACAGAGATGAAACACTTGTAAACACTTACTTGTGAGGATATTTATTCTCGAGTTGTTTCTACTAGTGATGAGAAGGGTGATTATATAGAGGTGATGTGAATACAATTAAATCATTTACTCAAGGACATTCAATTCAATTCAACAGTTCACACGCAACCAGTTCAAACTTGCCTCATTAACTCGGTAATACCAACACCTACTCAAACTTTGACTGATTGATTGATGTAAGAGTTATGCAAGTAAAACTTTGACCAACTTCCTCCATTTCAAAATAATGTATTTAGCTATTTCCTATGATTTCTAACCAATCAAAATCCAGTAAACACAATTAATGTTTTTGAAGTAACAAGTTTCTTTTATTGAAAATGGAAAAAATTGATCTTTTATGAGCAGATTTTTTTCTTAAACATGGATCATTCTGAAACTAAGGGAGAAAAGAATAAAATTAAATCAGTCTTGAGAATGAAACATATAAGATCCAAATCAGTGTGTTTTCAACACTTATTACGAAAACACGTAAAATTTTGGATATAAATGTATTATTTTCTGTGCAGCTATTTCATATGATTTTTAACCAATCAAAATCCAGTAAATAAGATTAATGTTTTTGAAGTTTACAAGTTTCTTTTATTTTCTGTGTTCATTGACTTATTTAGACTATTTATAGAAACACTCTTTTTACGTTTTCCGATATTTTACGGAATAAATCTGAATATAACGGAATAACAATAACTAATTTAAAAATAAAAAATTATGAAAGTGAAACTTTGAAGATGTAAGTAAAACTGCAAACTTAGTGAAACTACGCGAACTGAAGTTTTACAACATCTAACAGTTTTAGTGTCAAACTTAGAAAAAATATTATATCCACTGCTTGCCATTATTGTCCAATTCAATGAAAGGGACCTTCATAATCCTCGGATGTTGTGAAGAAAAGACTAGCAAACAGTTTGTAATACTAAAACCAAAGTTTCATCAGAAGCATTCAATTTTAAGATGTTTGTTGCATTTAGGAAGTTCCATCAGTTTGGCCACAGAGGCTTCCGCATTGAACTTCTTCGTCGGAGGAAACAAAGAAGTCTCGATCATCATCTTTATCACCCTCTCATGCATCACCAAATGTGAAAAAACGCAAATTCTTCCTCTTTCGAACCATCGAAATTGTATAACCGCACATTATAAATGCATAAACCAGTTTTAGGGAACGGTTTTTCATGTGTTCTATTGCTAGTAGAAGTTTCACCTTTTTCTCTAGTAGCTTTATTTTTCTGCAACAAAAATATGAAAATATGAGAGAAGCGGCCAAGTTCTATTCAACAATGAGATTATGAGAACTTAACCCAGTCACCAATGTACTTTAAAAAAGATCTCAAGCTCCATCACAAGTTTGGTCTAATACCTAAGCAAAACTTCCTTTAGTATCTCCATTTCTTTCGGATCAGTTATATCTACACTCACTGATAAACAGTCAGACCGTCTCATATCATCAAAGTTGTTCTCTAAAAGCTCATGACAAATGTTTTTTTCCTCCTAATTAAGATTTAGTATACATCAAACATGTCAATAAAACTTAAATACATAAAAACCGGTTCAAAACCGGAAACTTCGTTGTTCAAAGTTATAGAAAACAGGAAACTTCATGCCAAATGTTTTTTTATTGTGTATCATGTAATATTAGTTTCGTCACAAAGGTCCATCACAATAGTCATGGTCCTTTTCACTTTCGGTAACGACATCTGGTATATATATGTATTATTTTCAAATTAACCAAAATGATTGTGTTAGTTAAGTTTGTACATGAGCGGGATTTGATGATACATTGTAGTAGAGGTGAGGACAATCAATGTGATCCAACCAAGCATTTTTGTTAACCTGGATATTGGGAGCAACGAGGATGAAGTTGTCTCTCATAGCGTTGATAAACCTGCTGTCTATGTCTAGAACATATAGACAAGTTGCATAAACTTCCATCCTATCAATATCGTTAGGGGAAGACAATTGCAAGAACTTCAAGCTGTTGTTCTCGATCTTCAACACACCATGTGGGGTTAGGAAATTGACATTCAATAGAATCACCTCGAGGAAGGGGAAAGCTGCTAAAAATCCACTGAGGACACTAGCTTGCGAGATGAATATGTTTATAAGCTTGAGGGTCTTGAGATTCTTGCACTTGCTGAAGGCATGTGGACCTATTAGGGTGTATCCACAAAGTGATAGTGAACTAAGGCTATGATGTGAAAATGTATCTGGGAGCAGGCTGAGAAAATAAGCTTCGTTGTAACGCCTTGTAGCAGGGATATAGTTTATAAGTGCAAGATCCTTTGTGTGTTTCAACCTAGTCAATGAGTAGATCCATTTTTGGAGCGTACCATTTTTAAGTTGGGAAACGTAATGATGAACAATGCAGCTCTCTAGGTGGCCACGGTAATCATTTATAACCTACGTACAGAACACAAAATGATTAGACGTTTTTTTCATAAAGAGAGAGACAAACCTTCGTAAATAAAATGATTATATTGAAAACTAAGAGAGAAGAGAATTGACGAATCTTGGTCATTGACCTAGCCAACCGAACAGAAAGTCGGTGCAAATGCTTATGTTCTTCGAGGGTTGTGTCTAAGAGCCCTCTCGTGTCAAGGACGAGATGAGACATACATTTCCACACATCCACCCATCGTTAGGATAAAACACTTGTTCTTACGGCTTCATCGGGGGACAATTTTGAGACTATCATTTGCAATAACACGTCTGGGAGTTTGCTTATACGATCATGGTCGTCGATATGATATTGGAGCATTCTAGGTGAAGATTTTGTTAATGAGCCTGTCGTCATGGCTATTGGAGCAAAGAAGATTGAAAGGAAGTAAAGACATAAAGAAGATAAAGAATGCACTTATGATATGAAAATGCAAATGAAAATGGAAGATGTGTTTTTTTTTTATTGTTTATGAAAGATGTGGACGATTATTAGAGCATGCACATTGGTTCATTTTTTACAGTTTCTCATCATTTAAAATAAAAGAAATAAATGAAAAATAAATGCAAAAGGAAGAGAGAGACATGAATCGATTGGTTACAAAGAAACTCAAGTCTCTCAATGAGAGATTTTTTCTCCACGTGTTAACCTCTAATTACTCTAATTATGTAAAAGATAAATAAATAAAATTATATAGTTAAATCATAATATTTTATCTTTGTTGAGAGACTCAGGTATCATACACTATCATACACCAATGATGTATATATTTCAGTTGCAGATATCTTTTTACCAACTCTTAAATCTTTACCATTTATGATTTTGAATTTTAAATGTGTTCAAACTTGCCGCATTAACTCGGTAATACCAACACCAACTCAAACTTCGACTGATTGATTGATATAAGAGTTATGTAAAAACACGTAAAATTGTGGCAATTAATGTATTATTTTATGTTCTAAGAATGAAACAGATAAGATTCAAATCCGTGTTTTTAATACCTGACCGGCTAGCGGACCGGAAATATTTTGGGTCATTGGGGTTCACGAACCATATAAGTTTTGTAATATGGTTTTTGTTATGTAATCATCTAATTAAATATTTAATGTTTTTGTTGTTTAATTACATCTAATGTATAAAATATAATTATTTAATACAAACACTAGTTTCAAATTTTCCGATTTTTTTCCCAGTCGGACAGTTACCAAAGTTTAGAAAACCAGTTTTAAGACAAATTTGCACAACCATTGCATTATAACAAGTTTCAGCAACATTAATATAACAAGTTTCAGCAACATTAATACATTAGATAAAACCTTACAAAGGCCCCATAGCCCCGTGCCTCCGAACATAAGTATCATTGTTATTGAGTTCATGCCTATACTCCTCAACCTCCTCCAAACGCGGATTGAACAAGAAGTCAGATAATCCACCATCGGTCTCAAGCCATTCTTCAGAATCAACAAAATAACCTGTATAAATGAGGTTAGCAAACGTTTTTGTCAACTAGCTAATTTTAAACTAAACACATTGTAAATTAAAGACATAATATAATACACTTACTGAAAGACCTATGGATCCTCCACAGCTTAAGGACCACAATAACCTCTCCACGACCCCTCATAATTTCAAATCCATCCCGGAAGGCATAGGCATGAGCGTAAGTTTCCACACATTTTATCTCACTCTCACTATTATGAATAAAACAAGAAAACATAAACAATGTGTATCAATTACACTAGTTTAAGCATTAGCCTCTGATAATATATTTCTTTGTACTTACATGTTGTCCCTAATGTAAAACACCATCTTTGGCACTTCAGGGTCATCAAAATGGGTTTCCGTGTTGAATACCACTCCCATTATATCTACCACATAAGTGTTTTCGATTCTATTACTTACATCTACATATCCGGAATATATTATAGTGGTTAGCATTCATACCTATGGGATAGTTTCTGTTCCTGCTGCTGATATGAGGGATTTCATGGATTTTCTTGAATTCCATGTAATGCCGATTGTTCAGAGGATCGATGATGCGAACTTGTGTATTCGACAGCAGTTATTCTATATGGAGAGTTCGTTGCGTTGAAACCTCCAAAGGCATGGTCAACTTTTACCCGAAATATTTCCACCCACTGTCCCTCTTGTTTCTCTAGGCCTTCAAATGTCTCTGCTGCAGTTAGTTCACTAATGGTAATCTCCATCTTGTCTCCCTGCATAATAAAGTTTTAGTATCAAGGTTTTATTTTGCATTTCTTCATGTTATTAGATATATGAGAGATGATGTTCATTCGGTTTTTATACTTACATGTTCATCTGCTACGACATAAACCCAGTGGGGACCGCTACCAGTAACATAGGAATAGTAATGGTGGATCCTGAGTATTTTCACTCTGAAACGCCAGGCCGTGATACTCTCGTTATCAACTCCACCAAGCGTATTCTAGTGATGTGCCATATTTCAGAGAATATGAGTGTTTTCTTTTTTTTTCTTTTTGGTGATATTTGCAGAGAAATGGAGATGGGAGAGAAGTAGAGATTTCGAGAAGGATACGATTTAGTGGGATTTATATTTAATGCAATTAGCAGAAGAGAGAAATTCAATACAAATGATGATTATCCCCGAGAGAGGCAATTGTTGCAGTTCCAACTCGTGTCTTTTCATCAAATCACAATTAAATGGAGGATAAGTTACTTGTTGTTGTTAGAGAGTATCATTAAATTTTACCCTTCTAATAATTACCATTTTCGTTTATTTTCTTCGACTAGTATCCCGTTTTATTTTATCTCTTCATTATATATACTGTAATTTAAGTTTCACTTATTAGTTGATCAAAGTCGATATATAGTTATACAATATTAATCAGATAACACTATAAGTCTTCAGTTGCGTACCAAAGGCGATGGTTATAGTTAATACTTGTATCTTTAAACTCAAGGGTATATAACCATCTCCAGGGCGTCCATAAATTAACACTTAAATGAAGTAGATAATAATTTTAGTTGGGCAAAAGGACCATCAAACTCAAGGGTATATAACCATCTCCAATTAAGTTTCACCAACTTGTTGAAAGTTATACGATTCAAATTCAATATTATATCTTCGCTACTGTGGATGTTAATACTTTGATGAGTTACTACTTGTAGTTGGAGATTAGTTGTGCGTGTTATTACATGTAATATATATATATATATATATATATATATATATATATATATATATATATATATATATATATATATGTCTACATTTACTAAGTTTTTGTAATGTAAATTACATTTCACATTATGCACTGTCTCTTATTTGCTCTATGAACTAACCCTTTTTTATAACTTCACTGAATACATCAATAACAACACTGTATCGTAAAAGTAGGTGAAATTTACAACGGTTACACTTTGTGATTCCGCAAGTAGGTGAAACTTTCATAAGGTTTCACTTTGTAACTGAACAACTACATAATACTTCGTAAACTTGTAATAGATTGACTACGTGAAACTTGTAATAGATTAACTTGAAGAACATAAGATAGAAGGCCAGAATTCATGAGGATTCAAAGTCAGGTTGTTGAGTTACAATCATAAACCGACGAAATGAGTTGCAACAAAGTTTAAGAGTAGCGACAAGATTACAAAGAGATGACTCGTCTCATGGACGGGTAAGCTTATCCTTAAGTTCAGCAATCTCTGCAGCCATCTCCTCCTCGACACGCTTAATTAACTTTTCGACCTCTTGCTGGACACCAAAGACCCATGGTTGACGGAAATGGAGGCCATCATTCTGCATATACAACCGGAAAATATCAAAATCTGGACATTAACCCCGAAAGCATCCATTGATTACCTCATATTTTACGCAAGTGAAGTATTTTCTCCCTGGAAAAGTATCAAAATCCGTGGGATACTTCGGTTCAGGAGACACCTCGTTGATGATTCTCCCACCACAAAGGCAGCTGGCCGGAATCCCGTACTCGGCATCTGCACGAACCCAAGCATGTCGTAGTGTCTCTTTAAAGCCTTCATGTCCCTGTCCTCCTCGTATGGATGAGTCAAGATTCCGATTTAACAAGAGAGAAAGTTGAATGAAAATTAGAGATAGAAAATTATAGATAGAGAGAGATGTGAATGAGATAAATGACGACACCCCAAAATGATTGGGTTTCGCATCGATTTTGGCGAGAGGGAAAATTCGATAATCTGGGCGGGAAAAGTTTTAAACGATTTCCGTGTTTGAAGTTCCACACAGTTTGTAGTTTTACAAAAACCTTTAAAGTTTTACTTTCGTGTTTTTTGTGAAATTCTTAGTTTTACTGCACATAGATAAATAATACTATGGTTATACCGAATATATTGTGTTTTCTATATGAATTTATTATGTTGCTATATATAAATATCGTTGATTCCATGACTCATAAAAGTTTTCTAAACCCGCAAGGTGAAGTTTGGAAAACAACTATATAAAGAGTAATGTGTGTTCCTTACCGTTAATAAGAACCCAATTTGTAATGTGTTCCAAATTTCTACACCATATTTTGTAAAAAAAAAACATCTTTATATATATAGTTTTAAATGATTAATAAAAGTGTTTAGAAGTAAAATGTGAGTTAATTTATCTTCCAATATTTTTAAATGAGTTAAAGTTCTTAAAATAAATATTCTCATTAACATTCTAATGTTTCTATATAAATATCTAAATATCTGCAAAGAATAGTCGAAATTTTGAAATTGATTGGATAATATTAATGTATATAATTCATTTCGGCATAAGATAAGAATAAATAAAATTAAAGGACCAAATTGTAATTTAGAAAGTGCTGCTTCTAAAAATGAAGCAATGAACTTCGTTTTGAAGTAGGAAGCAGCATTGGAGATGGTCAATCAATATACGATCTGTCGGGTCCTGAGCATATACAAACCAAGTTCAATGTAAAATGTTGGGAAGGCTACATGGTGGTTTCAATTAGTCAATTGTTCAACTTCGTAAAAATTAGTCAATCCTTTTTATAGATCAAAATTCTTAATTGTCCAAATATTAGGATAAACTAATAAATAAACCAGAAAGTTTAAATATGCCATTAACTTTAGGAATTACTTGAACATCTAAATTCCCAGAACTACACCGATAGTAATAATAAAACAACCTCCTAATATCATTATCGTAGGCCTTATTTTGGGACCTTCAATACTTAGTGTTGGTTTGAGCAATTGAACTTCTTCTGCTAGCATTCGAACTTGGCACTCCAACTTTTGTACATCTTCAGTGAAAGCTTCATCCACCCATTTGAAGACGTGATTGTCGTTCTCGAGCTATAACATTTTTGTTCAGAAAATGTAAACATACATCGTAACAGGACTGAGATGACTAAGACTAAACGGATATACGTTCTTCTTTGCCGCATAAAAACACCTATAATACCAGCGATATGGGTTTGGATTGGATCTGGAAATGAGCTCGGTGATGCTCTCGCCGCACCAACACTTACTTGTGATTCCCGGAGTTCTTGCTCGTTTCCGACCTTTGGTTGTGGTAGAGAAACCGGACATATTGCTCTTTCGGTTGCTGAGAGTGAATGTTGTTGAGAGAGAGATGGGGAAGAGAGAGAATGGGGAAGTCAGAGAATTGGGGAAAACAAAACAAAAAAGGTTTTAGTAATTTGCTTCGATGATTTTGGGGTTTGTGAAAATTTAGCAATTTTGGAGGGATATTTCTAATAGATGGGAGGGAAAATTCAAATGATTTTTGTGGTCTAAGTTTATCCGAGTTTGAAGTTTTACAGAAAACCTATAAGTTTTACCCTTTTATTTTTTCCATTTATTTTAGTTTTACTCTTCTTTAATGTTGGATTTTATGGTTATACAAGTTATATAATGTTATCTAAATTCATTCTCCATGTGAAATTGTAATTATATATATATATTAATTATATGTATACATTTTGTAATGTAACAAGGCAAATATTGAATAAAAAGCTACAAGAACACAATGAATTTCCTATATGATGAGATGATAATTTAAATAATTTTAACTATATCATAAGTAACACAAGACATGTATTAAACTCATTATTCTGGTTTTCACCAACTCTCAACACACCCCTATCAAGTGTTTAACTCTTTGTTCTAAACTTATACTCCCTCGGTTTCTAACTGTAAGTAGTTTTGGCTAAAAGCACTAATATTAAGAAAGTGGTTATGTGTTTAAAAATATCATTTAATATATAACTTCAACCAATTATAAGATAGTTATAAATTTATTGGTCACACACTATTTAATAAACACAAAAGTTGCATTGGAATGTTAAAACTACTTACAATAAGAAACAGAGGGAGTATATTCTTATGTTTATTTCGCTTAGTTCTTAAGTTCTACCAGTAGTACACCTTCAAAGAAGAAGAAACACCAGAGCTAGTTTTATACATCAACCAACAACAAGCAACACAACTCCAAACATATAACAACATCAAGATAGTCATAGCAGTACGGAGACTTTTTCACCATAGCTTCATCAACCAAATAAAACCAAGTTTACAACCCGAATACAAAGATCTCATTTGCTTCTTAGACTTAGTCACAGTCCTGCTTAGGTTGTCATCCAGCATGTGCACACTCCTTTTAACACCCTTTCCCTTGTTCTCCTCCCTCTTCACATCCTCATCTGCGTCTTCACATACTATCTCGAGATAAGCTTCCAACGCAGAGACTCTCATGTCTAACTGCTCCATCTTGTTCACGTCTGGGTTTTCTTCCAATCCAGTGACTCTCATGTCTAACGCGTTCATCTTGTTCATGACTGCATCTTGTATGCAGCGACTCTCATGTCTAACGCCCCCATTTGCTTCGTCCACTCTTCCATGGCATTAGCGAGATCTTCCAAATCATTTAACGAGATATCCAACCTATTTAGCGGAGGATTGAAATCCTGCAACAACCATACAATGGGAACAATGTATACATCAGACAAGTTTTAGTCTAACTACCAACTAAACAGCATCCACTACCATTTCTTACAATCAAAAACTGTAGTGGTCTCCTTCTTACAGTCACCATAATTATACAAATATCTTTCACAAACAAGGATATTGACATAGAATTACCAACCCTCGTGTTTCCTCAGTTCCTTAATGTTTGGCTGCTATTTCCCTCGTGTTAATGTAAGATAAGCGAGCTACACAAACTAGAACACACAGTAGCACATGGTTAAATCTTTCCAAGAAATACGACTAGATTGATCCTTTTTAAAAGTACAGACAAGTTCTTTCTAAAAGCGATCTTTCAATCAAGCTCAAGACAAACCTTGACTTGTTGACTAGCCTTACACGTTCACAGACCTAAGATAGCATCTGAATCACTTAAGCTCTTAACCCTTAGATGCTTTGTCTCTCCTTCTTCGGACTCACAAAACCTCTCTTGCTAAAAGCTCTCTCTGTGTGTTACTCGGCAACACACTGCCAAGACCTCTTTATATATTGTAGAGGAAACCCTAGACCTATTGATCTATTTGAATGGAAACTTTCAATTCTTCTTTTCTTCAACGAATAAGCCAATCTTCCTTTTATCTTTTTGGTTGATTGCTTCTTCTTCAAGTCTTCCTTTTATATGACTCTTTATTGCTTCTTCTTCAAATCTTCCTTTAAAGTGTCTTCCTTGACACTTGATTCTCACGACTCAAGTATATCTTGTCGTAGTTCATGTCGCACTTCATGAACTATTTCTGCTCTGTTACAACACCGTCTTGACCATGCATCTTCAATCTCCCCCTTTTTAATTCGTCGTCTCACAAGTACCTGAGATGAAAGATAGAGGCAAATTAACCAACCAACACAACCACAATATCTGCACTAATATATATATATATTCGGACCAGATCTAAGCAACCAAAAAAAACTTATAGTATCCTAAACTTGGGTTCATGCATTTAGTACATCTTAATCAAAAAGATAGCAAAACAAATGCTCCCCATAAACCGAGATTGTCTGAAAATAAGGATAATGAAACATAAATTGCAGCAAGTGGTGCAATCAAAATAACATAAGAAACAAAGAACAACATGGTTGCTCCCCCACAAACTAAGCCCTTCTTCATCTCATTCCTCATCTTCTCCCCCTGCTTGTGAGCACAAGGATTAAAAATCACAAAGAAATAATTATCGATATGTTTATGATAGAAGAAAACTTACTAACCTGTCACCGAGTTGTGAAGCTCTTGAACTACCTCAGCCAAGGCTTGAAGAGCCCGATCGTGTCCTGCAGAGCTACTTGTAGATCTACCTTGGTGAGCGGACCCTGAGGAACAGCAACTGACCCAAGCTTGTAGACAGAAACTCTGCGTGGTCCAGTTCTGGAGCCTGGTGTAGGAGTCTCTGAGGTAGGAGATGGCATACCAGAAATACTCTTACGCTGCTCATAGATTTCTCCCACACGTTTATCCTTCTTGTAGGCGCTAGGACAAACAACCTTATCACTAGTGTGAGTAGGAACTGGATGCTGCTGCTGAAGAAGCCCCATGATTAGTCGAGGGAAGATCAGCCAACGAGAGTTCGTCCTCTATATTACACCAAGATTCATGATCTGCTTGAAGGTCATATTCCCCATATCTACCCGAACTCCATGAGCCATTTTGTAGATCAGTTTTTCTCGGTCAAGAGATATATGCGTCTTGTGCGTAGAGGGAATCCAATTGTGAGCAGCAATGATCATGAGAGCTCCATAGCACGGTGAGAGATCAGCTGTAGTGAGATGATCCCACTCAAAATAGTCGCATCAGTAAGAAACTCAACCAACTCCGTTGTAGTTGATTCATCCATAGTTGTGTCCTCATTCTCTTCCTCTTCAGTGAGTGCCGCAGAATCAAGAACTTCATTTATCACTGATGGAGAGAACTTGTACAAATGACCTTGAACCATGACAGTGACTTCTTCTGTGTCTGCTTCAGTCTTAGTACTTGGTAGCCCAGCATAGAACTCAGCCACAACCTGCTCAACATACACTCCATGAGAAGAGACAGTAGATTCCATTGATCTCTTCTTGATCACTTCTAGATAACCCCACTGATCTGTCTCCTTCATATCCACATTCGCTGCAATTATCCCACACTTGAAAAAGATCATACCTTTTCTTAATCGCAGCAGGAACTGAATCAGCACTAGGTTCATTAGCTTTCCTCGATCGCATTCGTGCTGAATCAGTTGATTCCTTAGCCAAGAATGGAGACTTGGCTGCATCTTCCGGTGAAAGAAAGTGAGATTGGTTTGGTGTGCTTGAATCACCAGTCTTTTGTTGCTTTGAAGAACGCAACCCTCGTCGCTTCAGTATACACTTTTTCTTCCTTTTTGACAGTAGTATCTTCAGATGAAGATCCTAAGGAAACGACTTCCTCGTCTTTATTCTCCGCATCCTCCTTTTTAGCTGATTCAGACTCAGTTTCACTCAGATTCTTGTCCTCAACAGCATCTTTTTCCGCGACTACCAGAACCATAGGCAGCGGAGACTCATCCTTCTCATCCTGACTCGTAGCTAGAGTTGAGGCATCAGGCTTGGTAACATCTATGGGTTCCTTCGGTTGATTCAGATCCTCGATTGGTGGAACATCTGGTGTCGCAGTTACCTCTTTAGGTGGATTTGCCTCAGGAACAGAGGTTCCTTGATACTCATCACTCTCTTCCGAAGGAGCCTTTTCCGGAGCAGTATTGAAGGACCCGATCTCTTCAGTGACCTCCGGTAGAGTTGCTGATAGTGGTTGATCGTTTCTTGGAGGTGGTGTCTCAGATTCACCGTTGGAAAGTTTCCTTCTACTTGTCTTAGGCTCTGCATGCTTTTCGATGTTGGTGGATTGACCTCCTTGAGCAGTGTTCTCATCTCGAATGCGGTTTCTTTGCTTGTTAGATAGCGAAAGACAAAAGAGGCTGCAAAATTGAACTTTTAAAACACGATGGCGAGCTTTTAGGGTTTGTGACCCACTACTTTCCTTAACTGAAGAACTTCGATCAAACTTTTCTGAAATATTGCACTTCCAGTCCCTGTCCTTTTAATCCTCTCCTTTGTACACCTATAACCTTTGATTTCTCTCATCCAAACCCATTAGCATTAGGCACATTCGTGAATTAATATTATATCATTAGCCTTTAAGGATAGTAATATAACACGAATTACAACTTACAATTGGCTGATTAAAATTTAAAAAAAAAACAAAGTATTGGTTTAGTTCATTTACCATTTACGTGTTGTACTGCATGAGATGACTCAGCGCTTGATTCAGGTTGCACATATAACTCTTGTAGATTCCACACTCTGGTGCACCCAATTGTCTTTTATGGCTAGCTTTCACATTGTCATGCCTTCATCAATACTGCTGGTTTTCAACCTTTATTCACGCGCTGTGAAACCCCTGTTTTTCCCATCTTATCTTTCAAAAAAAAAAATTCTTTGAATGAGCATCTTTCTAAAATATTGCTGGCACTTTTTGTTTGAGAGGGGCCACAGATTGACGTGAAACCTGTACCTTCACAGTATTGACGGCACACCAAGCAGCTTTTTTCCACAGCGTTCTCAGGTTCCAAACATAATCTGAATTATATGTACATCCCGAATCAGCACCTCTACTAATCTCTGCACAACTCAACTTTAAAAGTCAAGGTTACATACTCCAATTGCATTTCTCAATTTGATAAAACGATTATATTCAAGAGATGTAGTGAATATATCAGCCAATTGCAAGTCAGTAACTACATGTTCGATTACTACATGATTATCTTCAACTAATTCTCGATGAAGTGGTGCCTGATGTCTATGTGTTTCGTCCTTGAATGTTGAACCGGATTCCTTGAGATATCAATTGCACTTTTGTTGTCACAGTACACAAGAAAGGGACCAGAGCGCATTCCATAATCAGCCGACATTTGTTTCATCCAGAGAAGTTGTGAGCAACAGCTACCCATGGCAATGTATTCAGCTTCTGCCGTAGAAAGTGAGATAGAATTTTGTTTCTTGCTCAGCCAAGAAATTAGGTTGTTCTCAAGAAAGAAACATCCCCCACTGGTGCTCTTCCTGTAATCATCACATCCTGCCCAATCCGCATCGCAATATCCCACCAAGTTCTCGTTTGAATTCTTTGAGTCACTCCTAGGCTCTCAGTTCCTTTGATGTATTTGATGATTCGCTTAACTGCATTCAAATGAGATACCTTAGGCTTGGCTTGATAGCTAGCACATACTCCAACGCTGAATGAGAGATCAGGTCGGCTGGCAATTAGATACAACAGACTCTAATCATCCCTCGATACAGCTTTGCATCAACATCTTCTCCAGCTTTATCTCTTGCAAGCTTCAATGAAGTGCTCATCGGTGTCTTAGATACTTTGCTGTTCTCGAGACCAAAATGTTTCACCAAGCTGTGAGCATAGGCACTCTGTGAGATAAATACGCCCCTATCTGTCTGAGTAATCTGTAATCCAAGAAAGTACTTCAGCTCACCACACATGCTCATCTCAAATTCCTGAGTCATACTCTGAACAAATTCATCAACCATCTTCGAGATGTTCCTCCAAAGATGATATCATCCACATAGATTTGGACAATAATAATATTCTTTTCGACCTCCATAACTAATAGAGTCTTGTCTACACTTCCTCTGGTGTAACCAGCATCCAATAGAAAACCTTTCATACCATGCACGTGGAGCTTGCTTCAATCCATATACTACTTTCTTCAGTCGATAAACATAGTCTTGATGAATTGAATCCTCGAAACCTTTTGGCTGCTCAACATATACTTCCTCCTGGAGTACACCATTTAAGAATGCACTCTTCACATCCATTTGGAAAACTTTGAAGTTTAGAATACACGCCATTCCTAAAAAATCGTATGGACTCTATTCTTGCAACTGGGGCAAAGGTTTCTTCAAAGTTAACTCCTTCAATTTGAGAGTAACCTTGAGCGACAAGTCTTGCCTTATTGCGAACCACATCTCCGTGCTCATCAGTCTTGTTCTTGAAGATCCATTTTGTGCCAACTACATTTACTCCATCAGGACGAGCAACCAGTTCCCACACATCTTTCCTAGAGAACTGCTCAAGTTCCTCTTGCATAGCAACAATCCAATATTCATCACCAAGTGCCTCAGTATGTGTCTTAGGTTCAATGATTGACACAAAGCACGCAAACTGTACCATCTCTTTGAAGTCAATAACTTTTCCTCGTGTCTTTCTCCCTTTTCTATGCCTCCAATGACATCTGACACCGAGTGATTCCTGTGAACTTGCCGAATTGGTAACGGAGGTGAAACTTCTTCTGCTGGACCTTCTTGAAGTGGTTCTTTTTCTTTTCTAGTCTGTGTGTCTTCACCTTCTTCATCTGTGAAGGTCAATTGTGGTTACTGACAGATCATCGAAGACCACATTGACTGACTCCATGATTATCTCAGATCGCTTATTGTAGACCTGGTAGGCTGAGCTAGATTTTCCATATCCCAAGAAGAACCCTTCATCACTTCTTGAATCAAATTTTCCGAGATAGTCATTGTCATTCAGAATATAAGGACTATCTCTGATGAACCGGATCCAAGTGAATGTTGTAAAATCATCAACAAGCACAAATACATATCTCTTTCCTCCAATACTTTCAGTCTGCATTAGACCCATGAGATCCATGTGTACTAGATCCAATGATACTGATGCTTGTACGTCAGGTACCTCCTTGTGTTGCACCTTTACCTGCTTCCATTGATTACATGCACCACACACCGACGTTTCATCAATCTTGAGCTTGGGCACTCCTCGGACCATGTCTTTGTGCACCAAGTTGGTTAGGTTTCTGACATTCATATAACCCAACCTTCGATGCCACCGCTCAGTATTGCCTTGTGCTGACATGCACCCTTCTTTTCCCACAAGTAGCATCCGGATCGGATTCCCTGAAGCATTGTTACTCCATACTGATTAATAGCTCTACAATCTATTTCTGAGAACACCACTGTGAGTCATTCATCGCATAATTGACTTACACTAATCAGATTTTCCTTTAGTCCCTTGACGAAATATACATTGCCCAATCTGGGTGACTCAGAGCTGCATGTAGTACCCTTGCCTTTGATCACTCCATATCCACCATCTCCGAAGGTGACTTTACCTCCCTTCACCTTTGAAATTTTGTCTAAATATTCGGCATTCCCAGTCATGTGCCTGGAGCATCCACTATCAAAGTACCATGGCTCATCCGAATTCGTATCTTCTAAGACCATTGCCATGTTACACTGGAAGTTACTTCTTGCACCAGACGTTGTGTGTGTGTATAGATCAGACTTCCTCACCCATCCTTGAGATGTTTTGCCAACTATCCAAACCTTGTGTTGTCTCCAAGCTTGTTTGATATTCTCTAGATACTTGTAGCAGTACCTCTTGTAGTGACCGTACTTTCCACAGTAGAAGCAACCCGTAAACTGGCTTGAGGTAACTTGTGTCTTACTTTCTTCAGTTTGAGCAAATCCTCCGACACGAATTGCCTTGTGCTGACATGCACTTGACCTTCTTTTCCCACAAATAGCAATTGTTGCCGGATCGGATTCCCTGAAGTATTGTTACTCCATACTGATTAATAGCTCTACAATCTATTGCTGAGAACACCATTGTGAGTCCTTTATCGCATAACTGACTTACACTAATCAGATTTGCCTTTAGTCCCTTGATGAAATACACATTGCCCAGTTTGGGTGACTTAGAGATGCATGTAGTACCCTTGCCTTTGATCACTCCATATCCACCATCTCCGAAGGTGACTTTACCTCCCTTCACCTTTGAAACCTTGTCTAAATATTCGGCATTCCCAGTCATGTGCCTGGAGCATCCACTATCAGAGTACCATGGCTCATCCGAATCCGTATCTTCTGAGACCATTGCCATGTTACACTGGAAGTTACTTCTTGCACCAGACGTTGTGTGTGTGTATAGATCAGACTTCCTCACCTATCCTTGAGATGTTTTGCCAACTCTCCAAACCTTGTGTTGTCTCCAAGCTTGCTTGATCTTCTCTAGATACTTGTAGCAGTACCTCTTGTAGTGACCGTACTTTCCACAGTAGAAGCAACCCGTAAACTGGCTTGAGGTAACTTGTGTCTTACTTTCTTCAGTTTGAGCAAATCCTCCTGACACGAATTGAGTTGTGCCTGTTCCACCACTTGGTCTTCCAGTATAACCTAGTCCCATGTGAGAATGTTCGGTTCTGCCACTGCTCAGAATCTTGTATAGTTGTTTGGTTCCAGTGAGCATTTTAATCTTCTTGTATTGTTGATCCAGTTCCGCGGAGATCCGCAGCTTTCTTCTTCTCATCAAGTACTTCTCCTCTGAGTTCTTCAGCTTGTTTGGCTAGAATCAATTTCTCTCTGATTATGTTCACACTTTTCTTGACTAACTCAGCTTCTTTCTGCAGTTCATCACGCAAAATTACAATCTCACTCTCAAGCTGAGCTTTCTCCTTAGCCAATACAAGATTTTCCATGCCCAATTTGACCAATGTCTCACGTACTTCCTTGTAACTCTCATCTAGCTCATTATCTGGTTCCGCATCACTCTCTGAGCCTGATTTACATTCTACTATTCCAAGGAAAACCACAAAGTTGTTCACCTCTTCTTCACTCTTGCTGTCTGAGTCACTTTCATTGATTCCTATCATGGACTTGTCTTGTTTCCTTCTTCCATCAGATTCGCACTCAGCTTGAGTGTGACCATACCACTTGCACCCATGACACTGAAACTCTCTTCTCTTCACGGTTGGACATTCAGTCCTGAAGTGACCAAATTCTTTGCACTCGTAGCACTTGGCATCGTTCTTCCTCGGATTCTTGTCTGATTCTGGGGTCTTTCTTCCAGGAACAAACTTCTTCTGTCCTTGTTCTACCTTCCGCAACGCTCTGTCGAACCTTCTGACCAAGAGACTCACTGGATCAACATCTTCCATTTGTTCCTTCTCAACTGAAGCTAGAGCAATTCCCTTTCGTTCCTTCTTCCCACCAGACACTTCCATCTCATGCACTTGAAGCATTCCAACTACTTCATCGAATGTCATCTCGTCAGTGTTTAAGGACACGCTCATGGCTGCTTTGTAAGCCATGAACCTCGCTGGCAAGCACCTCGAGAACTTCTTCACCAGTTTCTTTTCTTTATACTTTTTACCAAGGGTGAGAGCTTCTTGTGCCAGTGAGCTGAGTTTGGAACTAATGTCTCCAATTGATTCATGTTCTTCCATCTTTAGTTCTTCAAACCGAGTTGCAAGCATGTCCTTCCTTGAGCTTTGAACTTTCAGAATTCCTTCAAAGTGCCTCTGCAGAATGTCCCAAGCATCTTTCGCTGTCTGACATGCACTTGACCTTCTTTTCCCACAAATAGCAATTGTTGCCGGATCGATTCCCCAAGTATTGTTACTCCATACTGATTAATAGCTCTACAATCTATTGCTGAGAACACCATTGTGAGTCCTTTATCGCATAACTGACTTACACTAATCAGATTTGCCTTTAGTCCCTTGATGAAATACACATTGCCCGTTTGGGTGACTTAGAGATGCATGTAGTACCCTTGCCTTTGATCACTCCATATCCACCATCTCCGAAGGTGACTTTACCTCCCTTCACCTTTGAAACCTTGTCTAAATATTCGCATTCCCAGTCATGTGCCTGGAGCATCCACTATCGAGTACCATGGCTCATCCGAATCGTATCTTCGAGACCATTGCCATGTTACACCGGAAGTTACTTCTTGCACCGGCCTTTGTGTGTGTGTATAGATCAGACTTCCTCACCTATCCTTGAGATGTTTTGCCAACTATCCAAACCTTGTGTTGTCTCCAAGCTTGTTTGATATTCTCTAGATACTTGTAGCAGTACCTCTTGTAGTGACCGTACTTTCCACAAGAGAAGCAACCCGTAAACTGGCTTGAGGTAACTTGTGTCTTACTTTCTTCAGTTTGAGCAAATCCTCCGACACGAATTGAGTTGTGCCTGTTCCACCACTTGGTCTTCCAGTATAACCTAGTCCCATGTGAGAATGTTCGGTTCTGCCACTGCTCAGAATCTTGTATAGTTGTTTGGTTCCAGTGAGCATTTTAATCTTCTTGTATTGTTGATCCAGTTCCGCGGAGATCCGCAGCTTTCTTCTTCTCATCAAGTACTTCTCCTCCGAGTTCTTCAGCTTGTTTGGCCAGAATCACTTTCGAGTTCTTTACCAACTCTTGATAGCTCTCCATCTTACTCTGTAGGATCCTACCTGTTTAAAAACAAAGCACATATACCTGTTCTGAACTAATTGTTAATGTAAGATAAGCGAGCTACACAAACTAGAACACACAGTAGCACAAGGTTAAATCTTTCCAAGAAATACGACTAGATTAATCCTTTTAAAGGTACACACAAGTTCTTTCTAAAAGCGATCTTTCAATCAAGCTCAAGACAAACCTTGACTTGTTGACTAGCCTTACATGTTCACAGACCTAAGATAGCCTCTGAACCACTTAAGCTCTTAACCCCTAGATGCTTTGTCTCTTCTTATTTGGACTCACAAAACCTCTCTTGCTAAAAGCTCTCTCTGTGTGTTACTCGGCAACACACTACCAAGACCTCTTTATATATTGTAGAGGAAACCCTAGACCTATTAATCTATCTAATGGAAACTTTCCATTTTTCTTTTCTTCAACGAATAAGCCAATCTTCCTTTTATCTTTTTGGTCGATTGTTTCTTTTTCAAGTCTTCCTTTTATATGATTTTCTATTGCTTCTTCTTCAAATCTTCCTTTAAAGTGTCTTCCTTGACACTTAATTTTCACGACTCAAATATTTCTTGTCGTAGTTCATGTCGCACTTCATGAACTATTTCTGCTCTGTTACAACACCGTCTTGACCATGCATCTTCAGTATCTACTTAATTAGTTTGTTTTTATCAGGAGCGAACCGGAGCAATCGATAAACCGGTCACACTTTTGTTTCTTTGTGGTTAACATTTAAATGCACCGATTTGCACTCTATCTAAATTCAAAACCAAACGAAAGTCACTCCACGGTTCTAATCCCTCCAGAATCGGGCCAATTGGTAGAGTTAACTCATTGCAATAATTTTGGATCCACACATCCGAGTAGCACAAACAAATGAGAACAAAACAAGGAATTATATAAGAAGCGAAAGTGACGTAGAAAGGGAGAGAGGGCCAGGGAGAGGAGAAGAGGGATCAAGTGGGGTTTAAAATGGTAAAATATGTGTTTATCGCCAAACTACACTGTCCCTCTTGCCCTTCACTCTCTGTCAGCTTCACCATTGCATCCCCACGTTACATGCATTACCTCCTTGTCTCTTTTTAATCACTATTCTCTCTTCTCTTCACGGTTGGGCATTCAGTCCTGAAGTGACCAAATCCTTTGCACTCGTATCACTTGGCATCGTTCTTCCTCGGATTCTTGTCTGATTCTGGGGTCTTTCTTCCAGGAACAAACTTCTTCTGTCCTTGTTCTACCTTCCGCAACGCTCTGTCGAACCTTCTGACCAAGAGACTCACTGGATCATCATCTTCCATATGTTCCTTCTCAACTGAAGCTATATCAATTCCCTTTTGTTCCTTCTTCTCACCGGACACTTCCATCTCATGCGCTTGAAGCATTCCAACTACTTCATCGAATGTCATCTCGTCAGTGTTTAAGGACACGCTCATGGCTGTTTTGTAAGCCATGAACCTCGCTGGCAAGCACCTCAAGAACTTCTTCACCAGTTTCTTTTCCTTATACTTTTTGCCAAGGGTGAGAGCTTCTTGTGCCAGTGAGCTGAGTTTGGAACTAAAGTCTCCAATTGATTCATGTTCTTCCATCTTGAGTTCATAAACCGAGTTGCAAGCATGTCCTTCCTTGAGCTTTGAACTTTCAGAGTTCCTTCAAAGTGCCTCTGCAGAATGTCCCAAGCATCTTTCGCTGCCTCACATCCCTGAATCAGTTCGAATTGTTTCCTAGCAACATTGCAGTGAATGACCGTGAGAGCTCTTGCATTGAATTTTGCCATCGTGTTTTCATCATCTGTCCAGAGCTCTTCTAACTTGGGCACATCTTTCCCATCTTCACCCTTAGCCACAGGTGACGTCCATCAAGATTTTACAGCTTTCCACGGCAATGGGTCAATACCCTTGATGGTAGCCTTCATGCGCGCCTTCCAGAATCCATAGTTTCCTACTTCCAGAATCACTTTTGAGTTCTTTACCAACTCTTGATAGCTCTCCATCTTACTCCGCAGGATCCTACCTGTTTAAAAAACAAAGCACAGATACCTGCTCTGATACCAATTGTTAATGTAAGATAAGTGAGCTACACAAACTAGAACACACAGTAGCACAGGGTTAAATCTTTCCAAGAAAATACGACTAGATTGATCCTTTTTAAAAGTACACACAAGTTCTTTCTAAAAGCTATCTTTCAATCAAGCTCAAGACAAACCTTGACTTGTTCACTAGCCTTACACATTCACAGACCTAAGATAGCCTCTGAACCACTTAAGCTCTTAACCTCTAGATGCTTTGTCTCTCCTTATTCGGACTCACAAAACCTCTCTTGCTAAAAGCTCTCTCTGTGTGTTACCCGGCAACACACTGCCAAGACCTCTTTATATATTGTAGAGGAAACCCTAAACCTATTGATCTATCTAATGGAAACTTTCCATTCTTCTTTTCTTCAATGAATAAGTCAATCTTCCTTTTATCTTTTTGGTCGATTGCTTCTTCTTCAAGTCTTCCTTTTATATGACTCTTTATTGCTTCTTCTTCAAATCTTCCTTTAAAGTGTCTTCCTTGACACTTGCTTCTCACGACTCAAGTATCTCTTGTCGTAGTTCATGTCGCACTTCATGAACTACTTCTGCTCTGTTACAGCACCGTCTTGACCATGCATCTTCACCTCGTCGTTGTCTCCGTCTTCGTCATTGGGCTGAACATCATCAACAATCGGAGTCTCGTGACTCCACCTCTCGTCAGATCCTATTTCACCGTGAAGAGTAGGTGTCTCTCCCTTTAGTTTCTTAAACATTTTTCCAAAACTGCAAATCAACAAATCAACAAGTCAGAGTTCGTATAACATGGACCAACAAACGAAATACAGGTTATAACTATTATCTTGTGAGTACCGTTGGAGACAGTCGAGAAGCTTGTCCTTTTGTGGACTTCCTTTCAAAACCCAATCACGGTTAGAACTAGGGATCTAATCGCTGTTTCTCAGGTAAAATTCGGATAAACGCGATATACGAGATTCGAGATGATTTCTGGTTTGGTTTTGCTCTTAACATATGCGATCCAAACAATCAGGTGACTTGGGCCCGTTAGAGTAATTGAGACATTAGAGGAATTGAGCTCATTCAAAAAATCATGTTACTAGTGCCAATCAGAGGGATTGAGCCCATTTAATGACATGAAGACATAATCTATCTAATAACACACGAGGACACCGTTTTACCTCCAATCTTCTTTGTTTAAATCTTCGCTTTTTTTTCTTTCTGGCTTTTAATAACCCAATGGTTTTACAATCTTGAAATAACCTTGAGACAATATTATTTATATGTGCCTACTACCAAATAACCTATAATGTCGACACAAGATTTTCCAAAATGAGACAACATGATGAATATAAAAGGATTTGTACAACGACATATGAAAGGTGTAAGAGATCAACAAGGGAGCGAAGGGTGATCTATCAGAAGAACAATTCCTTGTCATACGACGGAAGTTCTGCATCGTTGACAATATCTTGCTTTTTAATCCTATTTGAACTCTTGCCATTAACTTGCAATCTCGTATACTTGCAATTAACCTGCCATCCCATATCGTATACTTGTCATCACCTTGCCAATTATCAAGGGTAACACCGGTATATTGAAAAAAAGAGACTAGTTACTCAAATTTCCTTTTAAAGAGTATTAATCCCACATTGTACCTTAAAGTTGTGGCATATAACACAATTTTCTCGTAAAATAATAAGCCACTGTTGAGGTAAAGTTGGATTGTTTATAGAACTGAAAACAATCAACTTGTACCGGAACCGGTTTAATTGTTTAAGAAAAAGACACATGCCCTTTTTTGTTGATGTTGGGATAAAACTGAGAAAGGGTAGGAAGCATGGAGCCACCACCGAGTTCGCGACCCGAGGAACCTCAGTCATGGGACGAGCTTTACAAAATCAATCTAATGCCATCGGAGCTTTTTCTCAAGTTCCGAAAAGAGCTCCAAGGCCTTCGCGTCGGCGTCAATCTCGAGGTCCTTTTCTTTCTCTCTGTAGCGCGCTCCAATTCGCTGAACTGAAAGTGAAACTAAGTAGTCGCTTTTAAGAGATTCTTGAAAATTTATTCTGGATAATGGATGGAGCTAAGTATTCCGCTTTTAAGGCATCGAGAGAGACCTGTTCTGTGCTTGTTTGAGCCATATGACATGTTCATCATTGTTTTTATATGGAATGTTTCCAGTTGTATAACGAACCAACGAATGATTACCACGCAAAGCTTGTTCTGAAGCCATTATCACCAGAAAGGAAGTGGAAGTTTATTTATGAGCCTTTACACCAAGAAGTTCGTGTTCTTTCAAAGAAGATTCCTCTCACCAGGTTTCTCAACCTCCAGGTTCTTTTTTTTTTTTTTTGTTGGGTTTATTATTGTGCGCTCTCTTTTTCTTTTGGTCTCGTTTACATATTTTGTAAATCTGAATCTGTAGGTTGGTGTTGGGCATAACTTTCAAATGAACGCAATGGGTTGGAAATGGAAGCTTACCTCTTGTTTGGGTGGAGATGGTGTGTCTCGGATCCGAAACAAAACCACTCTTGGTTTGACTCCTGGTGTCGATCTCCGGTTTGGTTGGAGAGCTGACTTTGTACTCCCTGAAGTTACTGGGTATGTGTCAACCAGTTCTGACATCTTTAATACCAATTTCCAAATATGTGATTTCACTACGTTTTCGCTAATGATGGTCTTGATGTATGGAACAGAGCTCTTGGTACTGAAGAACCGTTATTCAACATGAGCTCGGGGCGTTTAGAGGCATCACTGGATAGAGTAGAAGCCATTTTAACACATTCCGAATATCTTTAATCAATCTGTAAACTGGAAGGCCTTGTGTGGTTTCTTTCAAAATAGTCACTATCATCTGATAAACTGTTAAGTATAACTCTTTTTTCCTTGGTTTTATATTGAGATCGTCGCCGTGTTAGGTATACCTGAAATATATTATGATTTACATATTCAGAAGTTCTTGACAATATCAGAAGGCAAACGTAAATATATTACATATTTACAAGATATTTGCTTAAAACTTGTGTTGAATACAGACACAGTTTTATGTTAGTTATGGGATTTGGTAATCACTAGTTTGCTGAAAGTTTCATGCAATGGATATAAGTACTGTATACTAGATTTTCATCATTGTTTTCAAAACGCAGATTTATTTTTAGAACAAACCAAATATATTTGACATAAATTAGCATTTTTATAATACATCTATATTTAAATGTTATAAAAACTATTATATTTGTGTAAATTATTATATGTTTAATGTTGTAACAGAAATATTTAGATTATAGAATATGTAATCAATTTTTAAGATGATAAGCAAATATAGATGAAAGGATTTCAAAATATGTAATCAGTTCTGAATAGAACCAGGGTATATGTTTTTGCATTTATTAGCATTTTGAAATATTAATGTAATTTGGTTAATAGTATCCGCAGACAAAAAAATAACCCATAACCAACTCAAAAATCAAGGTCTCGAATCCGATTTGACCCGATCTGATTTAATTAGTTTATGTATTATATTTTAAGAAATTGATAAATAAAAATATTATCGTATAAATTATTTATTTAATGTCAATTTACAATTTTAACATCTTATTAATATACAGTCTTTAATTTTATTTGAAAATTTATTTTGTTTAAATGAATGTGTTTCATAATATGAAATACAAATAGAATAATCTGTTAATCTAATTTATTTAATATTTTGATACTTAAATCTGAAAAATTCATTTTTTTATAAATTATTTGAGTGTTTTTACCAATTTTTAGTTTATTAAATAATTTCTATTAAGATTAATAAAAAAATATTGTAAAAATGAGATTTAATAAAACGACATAAATTTAGTTATTACATTATTTAAGAACATAGTTAGTAGTATAATGCTATTTTAAATAATTATATTTCAGGTATTTTTAGTTTTCTACTCCCTCTGTATCACTTTAAGTGATTTTTAAGAATTTCTATTTTGTTTCAAAATAATTGATATTTTCACTTTTCTTGACAAAATTTAATGCTACTTAAAATTTGTAACCAGTTATAAAAGAGTGTATTTTTTTATTGGTTAAACTAGTTTTACTTAATATTATTTTTATATAACCATGATAAATTACATAAAATTTGTATTCTTTTAATTCTTTTGAAAAAACCTTGAAACTTACTTAAAATGATACAGAGGAAGAGTATTAATTGCATAATCATAAATGATTAGGCTAGGTTCACACTAATGTTTCTCTTCTACTAAGATAGATAATTGAAGCTCCAACTATAGAATTTCCATCTTTAATTTCACAATGTAATTAATTCACCAATAATTTCTCTCTATCTTTCTTCTTATCAATTTTTATCTTTCTATCTCCGATTTATGTTGGTGTGTCTCTATTCTTCAAGCTCTGTGGGTTATTTTAGATCCCGTTGATTTCAAAACCTGATTCGATAGTTACTGGTTCAAGTCTTTTCCTCCTTTAATCGATTATAAATCTTACTCCTTGTCATATAGTTAGTCGTTCAGTGGGAGAGTCAAGTTTTTCGAGTAAAGGATGATTAGAGTGTTGATTTTAGTCAACCAGTCTGTCGCTGGATTGAGAAGAGTTGGGGCTTTTCTTGTGAAAAGTGTCCTAACAAAGAATCCGTACACAAATTGGTTGGTTTTCTTCGTGTGCTTATAACTGATAATTTTAAAGTCATCACGGTAGATAAAAGGAGATTTGAAGTTAACGAAATCGGGATGTTTGAGTGGTAAATAATCGATGCTCAAGTTTTGGTAAAGATCGATCCAAGATGAACTCTAAGGTGGCGAAGATCAGAATGGTGTAGAAGCGGTGAAGATCGCCATGTTTAGGGGGAAGCCGTGTAGCAATCACGTGTCGTCCAGTTGATATTATAATTGGACACATGTATAGTTCTTCCGATGGGTAGGTCTAAAATCTTATCTTTAATTTGGGTCTCATTATAAAAACCCGTTTCGTTGGACACAATTGGTCTTAGAACCTCAATGAAAAGACGACGCCAAAAAAAAAGAAGATAATTGAAGCTCTTAGCCGCACAGTCCAGTTAACAGCAGTCTCTTGAATCAAGTCAATGTTGGTTTTCAAAAAAAAAAAAAATTCCAATCAATGTTTCCCGGTTTACCACATCCCACAATATTAACCGTTGGATTCAATCCATTTCAGCAATATTCTGATTTTAGGCGCCACCCTCTTCTCGAGGTAAAATGTGGCGAGCCTCAAATGACTATTTTGTCCTTATCGTGTTTATCCTTTCATCCAATCCATTGAAAGATCAAAGACTTCTCTCGGAGGATTTGTTTTCTATTTCTTTTCAAATCCCAAGGTCAAATTGCGTGCGACACGGAGAAGATTTTTCTCGGCGGCTGCGATGTCGACGATTACGATCCATCGGACTGAGCTGCTTAGAATCACGCACAATCGCTCGCGAATATATCGGCAGCGATATAGGAGAACTATTCCTCCATGGCGGATGTGAGTCCACCACTTGTTCTTTTAAATTTTCCTTGCAAGGTTTTGATTAGTTTTGATCAACTTAGGATAATCAATTCGAGATCTTCTGATACGACTAAGAAGGACGAACTCTCTGTTAAGATTCCTCAAGTTGATCAATTAAGACCTGAGGGTTTGAGATTCGACCGCTTGCAGCCTCCCGAGCCTGACCTTTTCCAGCAAGATCGATTGGAATTTGGTAAATTCGTAGCACGAGAAGCCATTCTTGATGAAGAATACTGGGTGAGTAACACAATTCTTGATTCCGAACCCATCTTCTTCTCGAGATTGACTTGACTTGGTTCGAGTTTGTGATTAGACAGCAGCGTGGCTACGTGCAGAGAGTCACTGGGAAGATCGTGCCAATGAAAGGTTTAAGCCAAGAAATGATCTCATTATTGTTTGTAGTAATAGTTTTACATGCTTTGGCGTTGATGCTTGATTAAAACTGTTCTTTATTAACACAGGTATGTTGACAACTTCAAAAGGAAATTTGCAGAGCAGGTTATTGATTTTTTCCCCCATTTTGTCTCTCTTTTTCCTTAACTGGGAGGAGCGTTTCTTCAATCAATTAACTTTTCAGGAGTTCAATGCAATAAAAAGAAGATGTAAAGGGCCCCAAGGCCAGAAATGTTCCTGTATAGTTGCGGTATAATCTCTGTTTTCGAATTATATAGCTTTGTTTTACATATACACTATGCTAGTTTTTTTTTTTACTTCTTTTCTTTGTCAAGAGTACTTTTCATTTACCAGCAGCTGTTGTCTAGATTTCTGTTATATGTACACTATGTTTGCTTGTTTGATTTTTAGGATTATTGCTTTTCTTACCCTTTTCCCTATTGTTGTTTGTATTCATCAGGTAAAGAAGGAAGAGAAGCAAATTAAACGTTCTGTAATCAAAAGTGTGGTTGGGACGCTTGATTTGAACATTCGTTTTTTCTTGCAAGGAGAGACCTTTCCTGGGGTATATATATATCTTTCGTTTTGGTATTCAGTTCCTCGTTCTGTTCTTTGGCTACATATAAAAATCCTCCTAATAAGTTAACATTACGTGTAGGAAAAGGTGAAGTCTCAATTGTTCTGCACCATAAACCGGGAAGGATCAAATAGGTATGGTTATATTGCTAATCTATGTGTTGCCAAATCAGCACGCCGCCAGGGTATTGCTTGCAACATGTTACATTTCGCTGTCGAATCAGCCAGATTAAGTGGTAATAACAATGTTAAAACGGAAAAGATAGAAAACGCCGTTATAAAGTTTTGGAGAGAATGATTTAACCCATGTGAGGATCTATTTGGTTGTGCAGGAGTTGAACAAGTATATGTTCATGTACATAGAAACAATTTAGTTGCTCAGGAACTATACCAGAAGACTGGTTTCGAGGTAAAATAAAACATCTAATTCGTTGCTCAGAAAATGGATTTTTGGGGACTTGAGACAAAAAAAATTGTTGTGTTATGGAACCAGGTCGTTGAAATGGGACAGTCTGAATCATCAGATGATACATACTTGCTCCAGTACACAAGATAACTAGAAAGAAACGATTTGTGTTGTCTCTCTTCCCTTTCTTTACTTTTTTTATTTTGGAGAATGGGATAATAGAACCAAAACGCAGAAGAGTGATTATTAATACGTTTCTATATCATGTAATGTCTAACCAGGGGAAAACGGCCAATTCCCCTATGAATTTGTTGCTTTCTTCCTTTTTATACACAAACTTTTGGATCAAGCTAGAACCACCATGAACTAATTGAAATTTTAAATCTCACACATAAACTATTATAATGTGGTCGATTACTACATAACTGAAATCAATTTCGGTTTATTTTGCCATGTATGCTGACGTGGCTGCCACGTGGTAAATTGGTTTGGTTTGGTTTAAAATTAAACCAATTTTGTTCATTTTCAATAAAATATATATTGAAACGACGTCGTTTCCATACTTAAATTAAAATAAAAAAAATTCATCTTGAGGTGATCTGAACCCAGGGCCGGCCAATAACCAATCGCAACTTCTCTGAACCACCAAGCTGCTCTGAATTTTATTGTTTTATTGACATAACAATCAATTATATAACTAAAAATTCACGATAATAATCTTCACCACCATCCCCCACTCTCTTCTCCATCGATTATGATTCAAATCTGTGGCATTTTTCTGTGTTTTCAAAATCGGCATGTTTATATCGTGTACGGAATTTTTCGAAATATTTTCGATCTTAGATCTTTCTGCTTGCTACGAAACCCTAATTTGACACATTCCTCAATTTGATATTTTTTTTTTTGGGTTCGTCTCCTTAATTAAATTCGAAATCTAGTGTACTTGGACCAGTCAGGATCTGATTTCTTGAGGGTCGTACTTCAAACATCGAATCATAATCGATAGAGAAGAGAATGGGAATGGTGGTGAAGATTATTATTAAGCATTTTTCGTAATATTATATATTATATGTCAATCAAACATTAAAAGTCAGAACAGCTTGGTGGTTCAGATGTTGTGATTGGTCATTGGCCGGCCCTAGGTTTGAATCCCTTAAGTGTGAATTCATTATTTAATTTTAAGTATCAAAACGACGTCGTCTCGATATATTTCAATCGAAAATAAATGAAATTGGTTTAGTTTTAAACCAAACCAAACCAATTTACCACGTGGCAGGCACGTCAGCATATGTGGCAAAATAAACCGAAATTGATTTCGGTTATGTAGTAATAGACTATATTTTAATAGTTTATGTATGAAATTTAAATTTTTTATTAGTTGATGATGGTTTTAGCTTGATCCAAAAGTTTGTGTATGAAAAGGAATAAGTTCATGGGGGAATCTGCCGTTTTTCCGTGTCTAACTAGATATGTGTGCAGTAGCTCAAAGTTTCATGTACGATTGTTGTAGATAAATTTACATTAAGCTTTGGATTATGGAAGCTTTGGAATGAAACCACAAACATCTAGAAAAGGCTCTGGACTTTTACGTTCTACATTTTTTATTCAAAACAAAGCGAAATGACTCATCTGAAAAACTCAAACTCATTTGCACCTAAATTATAAAATGAGTTCGCATATTTGATTAAATATCACGAAACCAAAAGGTCCATGTTCATGCCAAATAGTAAAAACGTCTCTGCTATTCTCCTCCAAAAACAAACAACGCAGAGAGATAAGATTAGGGGCTTTTCAGCTATCTGCAAGGTTCTTTGTAAGCTGGTCCAAGAAGGGATCCATCTTCAAACCTAAGATCTTAACATTAGGGTTCGAGTGACCTCTAACGAATGCGTCCGTAATCTGCAAAAGAGAAAGAAAAGGGTTTTCTAGTCAAGGTCTGTAAGAGAAAGAAAAGGGTTTTCTAGTCAAGGTCTGTTCCTTTCTTTTTTACAAGGAAGACGGTGGGATCTTGAGGTTTTTATATTTATTTACCTGAGTGCATCCAAACACTTTTAACACTTTCAGAGATGAGCAGCTATCGACAATGTAGCCTAGTGCATTGTCGGACATATCTCTGCACCAGGAAACATCCAAAATCTGCAGCTTTTCCGAGAGTTTAGCAAGGGCTAAGGCCGTATTGTGGCCAACCTGAATACATAACACAAATGTGTTATTGCGGGTTAAGCATGACTGGATTGTTGGGCATGGATGGGACAAAGACACATTTACCTTCTTGACGTTGTTTAGTGATAGTTCCACTAGTGAACCGCCTGAGGTTTCTACAAACGCAGCAACAGCTTCATCGCTATAAAGAGAGAGAAGCATCTGGTCAACTTTGACATACAACACAGGCAAGCACACAGAATATAACAACATTACTATATGTGTATTGTTTGAAAATTGAGTAACTGATGACGTCTCCTAGAATAACATAATGCCCGAGTACTCTAACGAAGTAAACATCCCAAGTTCCTTAGACATAACAACAAAAATTAGAAAAGCCTTAGAAACCACAGGATAAAAGTTCGAATGGGACTTGCCTGAAAGAGTTGCGACAAAAAATCAGTTTTTCTAGAGCTTGGCAACCATTTGCAAGGTAACCCAGAGAACAATCCGTCAGCTTGCATACGTTAGCAAGGTCAAGCACGCTTAAATTAGGACAGTTTTCAGAGATGTCTTTTACAGAAGAGTCAGTTAATTTCCTGCACCAAACCATGTAAAAGCTGAATTCATAATGACCGAATCAAACGAGAATGGACGAGGAAATTCAATAACATACACAGAGTAGGTCAGAATTAGCTGTTTCAGGGCTTCTCCTCTAGCGGTAACAAACTCCCTCAGCAACCGACCCCTGACTGAAGGAAGATCCACAAGAGACAATACTTCCAGCTTCTCAAACTTTTTCAATGCAGTCAGAATAAGATTCAGGTCGATGCTTTGGCACTCATTGAGATATAGTTCCCTTAAAACTGACCCCAATGAATCAGATAACATGTCAATGCTAGATGATGTTAGAAGAGAGCATTGACTGAGATTGATAGATGTAATGGCAGGAGCAACGGAAACAAGTGCCCGCAGCCCCACATCGGAAAGCCGGCATGCACCACTTAAGGATAAAGAAGAGAGCATCGGCAAGTTTTTTGGTGACCTTGCCAAGGTGGAGGGTAGTACATAATCTGGCATACAACGCCCACACTGGTCGAGTTGAAGAACCTGTTTCAAAAAAGGAGGCGAATGTGGACTTTAGTTACAATGGCAATTCTTTACAGTATTATTACAGTAAGAGTGAGGTACCATCAAGTTGCTGGTGTCACAGTTGTTAAAACATTGGGTGAACTGTTCCTCGGTAAGCCATGAGCAGTCGGGAACACAGATCCCTGTTGGAGATCCACGGACAAGAAGATCAAGAAAGTGGACGTCCATCCTCCTCGAATCACAGAGCAATTGACAAAGCTTAACCCTCAGTGCGTCTGGAACATAGTCAAGCGAAGTGATGGCATCAGCGTTCTTGACAAGAACTCGCATGGATAGTTCTTGCAGAGATGGAGCTCTCGGAGGAGAGGTGAAACTGTCGCTTCTTCTGGGAGCCCAAATAATTGGCGAAGTTCTTTCTATGTCGGAGGAGAAAGGAATACCATCATGCAGGATCGTGTTCTCTTCTCTGTCCTTCATAATTTTCATGGCGGTGGAGAAAGGGCCAGGCCAATCCTCGACTTGTTGCTCAACCTCTTCATCTGACAATTCCTCTTCTTCCTCCATTTCAGCATCAAAACGAGCAAACCTGGAAGCATTTTTCTCTGCAAAGTCACGAAAGTGCTGATTTCTTGAACCATTTCCATTTTGATTCAGTGCATCATTAACTGCCGATTCTGTTACAGAGGCTTCAGGTGGGTTCTGAATGTCAATTGAGTTGTCGATTTCCATTTCTTCTACACCAACTCTGGTGATAGGAGGAGAGAGATTCACGACCTGAATACCCTTAGCCTTCTCCTCTCTTGTATATTTTCTTCTACTCACCGAGCTACTTAGCTTCTCACAACCCTCAACACATTTCATCTCCACATCTTTCACTTGGCAGGAATCTTCCACTTCATCCATCACTGTCTTTCCCTTTTCCTCATTGACAATTCTTCTAACAAGTGCATTATCTCCACTGTTGTCCAATTCCTTACTCACGATATTAGTTTCTTCTTCAACCAAATCCACACAAACTTTCTTTCCCTCACTTCCTAAATCTACATCCGACTTTCTAGTATCAATTTCACTCCCACTGGCTTCGATTCCATCACACCTCTTAGCAACTTTCTTACCGGACCGCAAACTCAAGAATCTTTCACCAACATTCGATTTTCTCTTGCTACAAACTGAGATGCTAACCTCTTTGTCAGTAAACCCATTCAGAGATTCGAGACAAGGACTTCGCCTCCGGAAAGTGTTAGTGGGTGGACTCGATCCGTCGAGTGAGTGAGCACCGGGCTCTTGTTTCCGAGCGGGAGTGGACGGCTGGATGATGTCGGAGGATTGTCGTTTAGGGCGTGGCTTGCCGGAGGCAGATGATATTTCGCGAGATCGGAGCATCGTCATGGTTGGAGGGTATCGAGAATGGAAGAGGAAAAAGGGAGAAAGAACTACCGCTTCGTTGCATAAATTAGGGTTTCTTTCTTCTCTAGTTTCGCGCCAACCGATGCAATGTGCTTTTCCGCTTTTCTTACCGGATTGAGTTAGGCATGAGATTGCACACTGGTATAGGAACGAATTAACAAAAAAAAAACAGAAAAAATCTTTTTTTTTTTCCTCAAACGGTGATCAAATTATCCTAGAAGCAATCTTACTCTCATAAAAAAAGTCAAATTGTAGTACTTAGAGAATGAATCTAAAGAGAGCTAGGACACACACTAGATCCTAATCAGTAGTAATTACGCTAGGTTAATTATTTGTAAATTAAACAACAAGATGAACAAGGTACAAGTAAGGTAATCAGGATTATAATGATATAGAGACTAATTTATGTTTGCAAGATATTATAGAACTCAATTGGAAGTACAATCTAACAATTTTTCTATGTATAAATTGTCTAATATCTAGATCTTGGAACTCAACTTTTGTTTATTGATCACAAGAAAATGTCGATCGATGATTCTATATGAATATCGATTGATACACCTTTCACAATATCGATCGATCAATCTATATAATTGTTGATCTAGCAATCCTAACTCAATAGAATTAGTTTTAGATAAAGGACAAAGCTTTCGCTTCGCTTTGTGCCTTTTTTTTTGGACAACAGCCTTCGTTTGTGCCTAATGATTCTAATATCAGGGTTCTAGTTAGCTACTTTAGAACACAAGCAATAAGAACAAACTATTGATAAATATCACAACTTAGCAATTCTATATTTGGGGCTAATCCTTCATAACCTATTTAAACCCTAAGCTTAACAGTGAATTACTCAGAAATATCTAAGCAAAACATAGAAATAAACATAAAATACTACATAGATAGATATTAGGTATAAAACTGGAGTTCCTATGACAAGCTCTGAAGGAGTCTTGGATCTTCTCTCCAAATCTATTAAAAACCCTAAAAACCTTTTGCTGTGAAAATCAGAAGAGTAAAGAAAGCGTGTGTTGCCTAATATAATGGCAGAGTACATAAATATTAGGCCTAAACTTGACCAGGGGCAATCTTGTAATTAAGTGGGACTTGGGATTTAAGTCGGTTGGGAACCAAGGCGGGCCTTACGCGCTTCGTTGTCGATCGACGGCACATAGTGTGCATCGATCGATTACTGACTCTGAATGGTCAGCTCGGGTAAATTCTCCTTTATGCTCCAAAATACTCCAAAAACACCACTTTCTTCAAAACATTCCTTAACCTGTAAATATACTAAATAGACTCCAAAACAGAACTAATATATCCCAAAACACTTATATACCATGGCTAAAAATGGATAAAATCTATGGTATATCAACTCCTCCATACTTACCCTTTTGCTTGTCCTCAAGTAAAACAAAAGTAGTCTCTCTGAAAGAGGTTTGAAAACAGTAGAGACTCACATAAATTTTAAAATTAGAATCATTACCTCTATAATGTTGCAAGCCACATCAAATATTTCCTAACTTCAGAAATACTTTATATACCATATCCTAGCTTAGCAACCAAATTCATCTAGCCAGCAACTTAGCAAAACTTGTCTGACTAACTCTTCTTCTAACCTCATTTCTTGGATAAAAATAAAAGTGTAGGTTTTACCTTGGGAGTATCAATCAAGGGACACATGAACTCAACTCAAACAAGTATTTGGACTAAGGTAGCCTTCCCTGATCTCTTTCTTCCCTCTTTCTCTCTTCTCCGAATCTTTATATTTTTTCTCTTTTTTTTTTACTTCAATGCCAATGAACAATTTTGTTCATCTTATTGATTCTTTCTTTTGACAAAGTGTAGGCAAATAATGGGGTCAAAGGCAATTTACCTATCTCTCGCTTTTATCAATGTATGATCATTCCTTTCTGAATTAGAATGCTGAGTCATAGGAGACACTCCTACCCCTCTGCATCTTCCAGAAAATCATCTTAATCTTTTACTTTTGAAGATGCTTGAAGAGATATATATATATATATATATATATATATATATATATATATATATATATATATATAGAGAGAGAGAGAGAGAGAGAGAGAGAGGAAACCAGAAACACAAGCTTTTACCTGCCAGACTTGCAGGAGGAACTCGATCCAATGTATACCAAACCCCAAGACAAGCAGTAATAGTCAAATTAGGTTGGAGGTCAGCTTCAGTTCCTTCAAACATTCTTAGAAAGTGTGGTCATAGTTGACAGGTGATCCACTTTAGTATCTCTAGTACCATCTGCAGTCAGTAAGTTTAAGAGTGGTGCTAAAGAGTGGTTAGATAACAAGTAAAAAATTGAAAAAGTTCATCATCCCCTTCTTGACTCAATAAAATCTTTTGAAAACCATTTAATAAGACTCGAAACTTAAAGTAATGTCAGTAAACCTCCCCAGGCTTAAATTATACATTGTCCTCAGTGTATATCTAGTCGGAGTTATGGTGAGAACATAAATCAAAAGTACTCAATTTAACAAGTTAGAATGATATACCTTGCCAAAGTCCGTGTCGATCGATGGCATGAAGTGTTCGTCGATCATTGAAGCTGTTGCAGTGTCAATCAATATCGACCTGGTTTCATCGGTCGATTTTCCTGGGCAATCGTTTACTCGGATTTTTTTTTGACCTGCAATAAAATTGAAAAACGAAAATTAGTAGAAGTATGAAATAAACAAAGTTAGATTACCTAATAGTGGGTTGCCTCCCACTCAGCGCTTTGTTATAGTCATTTAACTTGACTTTGGAGGTGTCCTAGCTAGTATGGATGAAAGTGACTACTTGTTGGGAAACAAGTGTCTACTTATTCTTTGCTCTTTTGGAACCATGTACCCATGAAACTTATTATGGCTTCTTCTCCTCTGGTACACTGATTCTTTAGTATATCCTTAGCAACCTCCGCTATATGCATCTTCTTCTGAAGATGTCCAATGCTGTCCTGATGTGTTCCAAGTCTGGCATATGTGTAGCTTGAGATGTCCTTCAACTCCCGGTTGAAATCATCTCTAATAAAGTCTACAGAAAAATTAATCTCATCCAGCTTATCCTGTAGTATCTTCTCGGTTATCACCTTTCCTTGGAATGATGTGGACTCATCGTCGATCGATGGTGTAGGACATCTGTCGATTGATGTTTGTCGTGCTGCTCCAATTGCAGTCAGTTTTTGAATCATCTCATCGAGCTTATCTGAATATGACTGTACCGTTCATCGAGTGATGCAAACATAGCGTCAATCGATGGTTGAGTGTTGCCTTTGATCGATTTTGATGTTCCTGTTCCGATTGCATGCTATTCCTGAATCGTGGCTATGTCCTTCCTCATCTCATCCGTGCGTGTAGTCAACCAGCCCATAATGTTGTTGAATGGATAATAGACATCATCTAGCCTCCTGGTGAGGTCATCTTCTGACGTCTCCTGAGCCCTGTAGATACCATGTACCATCTCATCAATCTCTGCTCTGGTGTAAGTGTGTGATTCTGGCCTGGACTGTGCGAATATCTCTGTATGTTCTGGAAGACGGATACAAGTGCGCTCGAACAGCATAGCTCTTTCCAGTATTTCTTTGACATCATCCTTTGTCAGTCGAATGATCCCTCCATTGACAGCTCGTGCATATACATGCTTGTTTCTATAAACACCATATTCATCTCTCCTTTCTCAGTGGAACCTCCTTTTCCCGTCCTGATCATAAGCTCTGCGTCCAAACTTGATTTGGGCATCGATCGATGGTCGATATTGCCTGTCGATCAATGGTGGAGCATCTGTTCGTTGCCGACGGAATAGGTTCTCGGCTCCATTGGCCATCACAAGAATTTCTGCAATATCTTCCCTTGAGACGTGTGGAAGTCGTCCATCTGTAGCTCGTGCTGGGCCTTCTAGATCCCTGAAAATACCAAACTCATCCGGTGTTAGATATCCATAATCTGAATGATCTTGTACTTTTACCTCGGATACTGGAGCGTGGCGAATGTCGATTGATGGCATGTTGTTGCTGTCGATCGATGGCCGTTTGTTCTCTCTGTAGACACGATTGAAAGGAGTTCCTTCTCCACAGCTAATGCAAAAAGTGAATCAGTTTCTGCTCTTGCTTGATCTACTTGATTAAGGACACGGAAGTTATGTTCGATGATTTCTTCCTTTCTTTAATCCTCATCATACTCATCATCTCGGTTCCCTGGTATTGCAGTCTCCACTGCAAAAGTTGGCTGATAGTAATCTTTCTCTCAACTGTTGATTGAATAGCTATCTTCTGGAAAATCATCTATGTCATTCGCAGGGTCAGTGTCGACCGATTCTTCTTTGTTGTTGTTGATCGCGTCTGGATGATCATGATTGATCGATGGAGGATGCTGAACATCGATCGATTCTTCAGCTTCTGAATCGCGCTGTGCTCCACAATAGCATGCTGCTATGAATTCTGGATCATCCCCAATCTCTATGTAGGGCATCTGTGTCTTGACAACTCGAACTGGATCATTGTAGACGTTTAGATTGATGAGTGTCAGGCACAACTGGTTAGTCTGCTTGTTGAGAACTGCTCCTACAGTAGCCAAGAAAGCTCTCACAAGAAGTAGAGAAGTTTTCAAGTTCAGCTTGATATCCAGAACATGAAAGTCTACTGGAACTAGCGCATTACCAATCTGTGCACCTCAAGGTCTTTGATGATTCCTCTTGAGCTCCTCTGAGAATAATTAAAAAAAGTGAATGAATCCTTTGAAGAGTCTATCTTTAGACCTAGATGGTCTGCCATCACCTTAGGTAGAATGCTGACTGAAGCTCCTATGTCGCACATCGCATGTGGAAACTCAATGACTTGTACCAAGCAGGGTACTGTAAATTTTCCAGGATCACTCCTCTTCTTCAATGTGATCCTTTGCTTCATCTTCTCTCTGACCTGATGAAACATCCTCTCAATATCTTTATCGGTCTCCTTAGTTTCTCCGAAGAACATCCACAATATTTCGATCGCTGCTCGTCGAACTCCATCGATCGATGTTCATCTCTTGGTGTCGATTGACACCAGTGTGAACTGCTGAAGCTCATGGCACTACAAGAAAAAAAGGATTTTATTAGCGGACGAAAAACGCTATCTAACGATACGATAGCGGTTTATGAATCGCTATATCATCGCCCGTCATAGTTGGTCAGACACATTAGATAGCACTTTTCTATACTGCTATCGTATTGTAATGTATTATAGCGTTTTTTGTATTTAATTAAATACTTTTTAATAACGTATTATTTTGTTATTATTTGTATTATTAAAAATATATGAAATTAAAAATATTTTTGCAAATTTAATATATCGAAATTATAAATTGTAAATTAAAATTGATTTTCATCTATTAAAATTGAATTACAAATGATTCATAAATTAAAATTGATTTACATATAAAAATTAAATCAAAACTGATTTTCAAAATAAATAACTAAAAAAGAAAACTTAAACCAAATTTTTTTAAAAAACCTAAACTAATCGACGGCGGCTGAAGAGATTGATCTGCTAATCCTTGATCGTCATGCTCTTTGCCAGATCTCATCCTCATCTGCCGTCTTCCTCCATACTCGACACTTCAGCCATGTCCTCCGTCGTCACACTTCAACCATGCCTTCAGCCTTGTACTCCATTGTTCTCCTCCCTCTTTTATCTCTGTCAATACATTAAAACAGAAATGAAACTAAATCTGTGTGAAAATATATCTTTGGAGTGATCCAATCTCAGATTCTTCTTGGAGACCTTAATGGCGAATAATCTAAGTGAGAGACAAAACGAGTATGTGAGTAGAGATCTAGAGATATGTGAACAAGAAGAATGAAGAAAGGACAGAGAGATTCATAATGAACTAAGAACAAATAATAGTTTACTGTTGATCTTTTTCTCATACAATCTGCAGAGAGAACAAAGAGAGATTATAGAAGAAGAAAGAAAGAACAAAGAGACAGAGACGTGTAGAAGAAGAGTGGAGAGAAAAAGATTCTTGGCCATTATATTACATTTAATCAATGGTCAAAAACTTGTTATCCTTGATTTAAAAGATCAACCAATGAGAAAGAAGGACGGAGATAGACAAAATAATGATTGTTAGTCACTAGATCAAATTCAATCAATGGTCCTAAAAAATAATAAAATTGTTCTTTTCATTTCCCTTTGATTGTTTTAAAATTTGCATAAATTTATAGAACCAAACATGATAATTATAATATAAAATATAATAGGGTTTGAGGATTAAATGTTTGGGGTATTAAGATTTGAGATTAATTTTTAAACTGTAATATGAAATTAGTCTAAAGGTTTAAAATAAATCTGTAAGAAAGGTTTAAAAATTAATTTTTAAACTGTAATATGGAATTAATTTTTAAACTGTAATATGAAATTAGTTTAGAGGTTGTTCCTTGTTGCTTCTGGTACTGTTGGGCATGTACCTAAAAAGACAAGACAAAATTTTGTGAGTAAATCTGTAAGAAAGATACCTAGACTCAATGGGACTAGATAAGATCTAATGGCGATCAAAGTTCCCCGGCAACGGCGCCAAATTTGATACGTGCTCCAATTACCCTAGGAGCAACTTTACTCTCATCAAAAGATGTCAAGTTATTAGTATTTAGGGATCGAATCCACAGAGAGTTAGATCACACACTAGATTCTAATCAGCAATGATTATGCTAGAGTAATTATTTGTAAATTAAACAAGGTGAACAAGGTAGTTGTTCAAGTATCTGGATTGAAGTTGTAAACAAATATGAGAAAGAGTTAGACTTAGGGTTTCTATTCAGGTAATCAAGATTATAATGATATATAAACTAGTTGTTGCTTGCAAGATATTATAGAACTCAACTGGGAGTACAATCTAACAACTTTCGTATGTATAGATTGTCTAATATCTAGATCTTGGATCGCAACTTTCGTTTATTGATCACAAGAAAGTGTCGATCGATTATTATATATGAATATCGATCGATACACCTTTCACAATATCGATTGATAAATTTATATAAATTTCGATCAATATCGCTTCTAGCGAGCTTTAAGATCGGGTTGAATGAATGTTCACTAGGCTTCGTAGATCAACTGTCGTTTGTTTCTAGCAATCCTAGCTCAATAAGATTAGTTTCTGATAAAAGACCAAGCTTTCTCTTGTGCCTAATGATTATAAGATCAGGGTTCTAGTTAGCTACTCTAGAACACAAGCAATAAGAACAACCTACTCATGAATATCACAACTTAGCAATTTTATATTTGGGGCTAATCCTTCATAACCTATTTAAACCCTAAACCTAACAGGTGAATTACTCAGACATAGCTAAGCAAAACATAGAACTCAACATAAAATACTGCATAGACAGATATTAGGTATAAAACTGGAGTTCCAATGACAAGTTCTAAAGCAGGCTTGGATCTTCTCTACAAATCTACTAAAAACTCTAAAAACCTTTTGCTGTAAAAATCAGAAGAGTAAAGAAAGCGTATGTTGCCTAATATAATGACAGAGCACATAAATTTTAAGTCTAAACTTGGCCAGGGGCAATCTTGTAATTAAGTTGGACTTGTGCTTTAAATTGGTTAGGAACCAACTCGAGCCTTGCGTGCTTCACTATCGATCGATGGCACAGAGTGTGCATCGATCGATTATTGACTCTGAATGTCGACTTCTTGTCTGGTTCGATGGTCAGCTGGGGTAAATTCTCCTTTATGCTCCAAAATGCTCTAGAAACACCATTTTCTTCCAAAACACTCCTGATCCTGTAAATATGCTAAATAGACTCCAAAACAGAACTAATATATCATAAAACACTTATACACCATGGCTAAAAATGCATAAAATCCATGATATATCAAACGGCCATTCTATTACTCAAACTTGAAGTGGTATGAGGAACCAGACCGGAACAGAACAAGTCCCTATGAAAAGATCTTGTTATTTTAGCTAGTGAATCAGAAGATACATTCTCAGAACGAGGAATAAAAACTAATGAAAACTCGTGAATCTGTTTCGTCAGCTCCTTCAGCTGAGTGGAAAAGTTGGGCCATGCTCCAGGGTCTTAAATCATCGAGACTAAATCCTTACAATCGGTGCCAAAGGATTGACAAGTCAGTAGCTGTAACATGCATTCCATCGCCCATGATAAAGCCTCGAGTTCCGAATATAGTGCTGAGATTCTTCGCCTTTGGTTTTTTTCACCCAATAACTGGATTACTCCTCTTCAGTTTGTCCTTGTCAAGCCATAACCACTAAAGAGTGCGTTATGAGTCCACGATCCATCTATCATGCATCTCGTAGAGTTTGTGGCTTGTTTTGAAACTTGTGCCTCCACTATTTCTTATTTTTTTTGATTAGTTTCAAACCAAGCATGGCATTCAGATTCATCATGATAGATGTTGGGGTCAAAATCGGTCAAAGATGCAATCGACACCCGAAAGTCCTTGGAAGGAATCAAGTGACGAATAAAACCAAGAAAAACTAGTTACTCGACGAAACGCCGGAGGTGATGATTGCATCGTAGTCCCGGACACCGCAGGAGCGACCACAGCTTAGCTCGGCGCCGGCGCAGGCACGACCGGCCTGGCCCGGGTGCCGTCGCCCGGCTTCGCCGTGCTGGCCCGGACGCCGGGCACCGGCTTCGCCGTGCTGGCCCGGACGCCGGGCACCGGCTTCGCCGTGCTGGCCCGGACGCCGGGCACCGGCTTCGCCGTGCGGTCTGGCGCCGGTAGCGGCTTCGCCGATGCTGGTCCGGGCACCGGCTTCGCCGTGCTGGTCCGGGCACCGGCTTCGCCGTGCTGGCCCGGACGCCGGGCACCGGCTTCGCCGTGCTGGCCCGGACGCCGGGCACCGGCTTCGCCGTGCTGGTCCCGGGCACCGGGCGCCAGATCGCCCGTAATGGTCGCGGGCGCCGGCGCCAGCGCCAGCATCCATGTCCAAGTCCCGGGCGCCCGCGTACGGACAACTCGACATGTGCGACCTTCTCTCCGCAAAACCGTCTCGACAACTAGTCCAACTCTGCATTTTTTATCTTTGCTCGAAGAGTCACCGTTCAACTCCTTAGAGACATGAAACCTAAGAACCCAATTTCGTTTTGGTCGAAATAAATCGGAAAGGCTTCGGAAGACCACCAAAGGTTTGGTTGACGAATGGATTTCGATTCATCGTATAAAACGATCACGGTTATTCTAAAAACACCAGTAATCTCGACTATACGAGGAGTTGGGGTTCCTTCGGAAAAACAAGTACCATAACAGGCTAGTTTCTCGTGAAATCGTAAAACGTCCACGGTCAAAACAACGGCCCAGAAGGCCCGAACACGACAAAGCGGCCCACTCACGACTTTCCAGAGGATCAAGTCGAAATGGACATGACGGCCCATGTTTATCTTTACATAAAGAGATAAATGTCAAGTTTCCCCAAGATAAATGTTAGGTTTCCTGAAGATAAATGTCAAGTTTCCCCGATAAACATGAAGAACGACGAAAATGGAAGAAGCCCGATTCGCGATAGATTCGGCCCAAAGGAGAAATAGACCGTCCTAAGAGGAGTATATAAGGAGAGCTTGGGGCGAGGAAGACAAGGGAGAACTTTTGAGAACAACATAGCACTTAGAGCAACTTAGGCACTTTTTTCCGTTTTTACTAGCGAGCTGCGACTCAACTAAGTTAGATATAGGTGGCTGGACTAGCGAACTCATCGACAGCTCTTGTAGCCGATCTCTTTCCTGTTGTTCACGCTTAAACGCAAATTTGGAAATAAGATCTTTTGCTATATCTTTTGTTCTTACGATTTTGATATTCCGATTTGTTATTTCTCCGTTATATTGATTGTGTCGTGTGTGGCCCAGCAGATAACCGGGACCTTCAGGGAAGGCTAGGTTCACTTGGCTTTCCTCCAAATCAACAAAACTTGACAGTACAAATTTCGGTTCCCGTTTGGCTAGAAGGAGAGTGCGGATCTATCTCACTCGCAACCACACACGCTCGGTCTAATATGGCGACCAACACTGACAACCCGCAAACGCACGAGGGAACTCCCGTCGATGCCAACGACACCAACACTCCAGCTGGAAACGTATCAACGGTCACCGCCGACACCACGATACTCTACCAGATGAAAGAAATGTTCGCCTCCGCTCGAAACAGGCGGACGGACAAGGAAAACTCGTGGCCTCTCTCGCAAAACAGGTGGAAAAATTAACGGTAAAGGCCAAGAGCAAGGCCCCGCGAGGGATCACAAGAGCCCGCAGCGGCAGAAGTCTCGATTTTGAGACTCCGGGCGATCGAGCTGCACGCGCGGACAAGACTTCTTCAAGCCAAAACCCTGACGAACCTCTCCAACTCGGTGCGCAACCGACAACGGAGAATCTTCCACCTCCCACTGGGGACAACGAAGAAAATGGCGTCGAATGAATCAACTTGGACATTAGCGACCGATCCGATCATTCGGACGATAGCGCTGACGTTCATCCTAGAAGGACCCGTAGTCAGACTGCCCGACAGACGGTGTCCTTCGAAAAACCCATGACAAAAGAGGAAGAAGACCTCTACTGGATAGAACAGGAGGAACTGGCGGAGGATCAAAATCGGATCCATCGTAGCCAGCACCGACAAGCTCGGAAGAACGCAGGTAGCGATAGCGAGATCCACGATCTCCGCGAAGTCTCGCAAAACAAGAGTCGAGGTAAAAGCGGAAATCACAAATTCACCAGGCAACTAGTGCCGCTCCCGAGATCGATAGACTTCTCGAGGAAGCACGAAAAACGCCGTTCACCGTTCGGATAACAGAAACACGCGTCTCGGACCCTGGGAAGATCAGAATTCCCGTCTACGACGGTACCACAGATCCAAAGGCACACTTACAGTCTTTCCAGATCGCGATGGGAAGATGCAAACTCCCGGAGCGTGAACGAGACGCCGGCCACTGCCTTCTCTTTGTCGAGATTCTCAGGGGCACCGCGCTCGAATGGTTCTCTCGGCTCAAAAGAAACTCCATCGGAAATTTCCGCCAACTAGCCTCGGCATTTCGCAAACAATATTTCATGTTTATGGATAGGGAGACTTCCGACGTGGACTTATGGAGTCTAGCTTAAAAGGAAGACAAATCACTCCACGACTTCATGAGAAGGTTCAAGCTAGTGATGGCCAGAGGGACGGGTATCAGCGACAAAGTCGCGATCGACGCCCTGAGAAAAACTCACTGGTACAAGTCGAAGTTCCGAAAGTGGATATTGCTGGAGAAACCATAGACGATCCAGGATACCCTCCACAAGGTAACGGACTTCATCGTCATGGAGGAAGAGATGAGAGTCCTATCGCAAAAGCATGGACCGGAGAAAACGTCCTCAAAGAAGAAACCCTCTCGCAACGACAAGTACGTCCATCACGAAGGGGAAGACGTCCAAGGCGAACATAACTACGCCATCAACTCGGAGCAGGGCAAAATCTCCGGAAACACCTAGACCAGGAATCAGTACAAGGATAATTCCTACTGCGAGTTCCACGACACTAGAGGTCACTCCACCGCAAACTGCAAGGTTCTCGGCGCCAGGCTTGCCGCCAAAACTCTCGCTTAACTGTCGAAGTTAAGAGTATAAAAGACTTGCTCCTGGAATCCGACCGCCCTAAAACCAACAAGACTGTCTCCGAGAACCACGCGCCTGAAAGTCAATCGGGTGAGAAGCGCGGAAGGAGACATGACGACCAAGGGAACAACAGCAGTCGCCAGAGGCTAAATATGATTATCGGAGGGTCGCAGTTCTATCAAGACTCGGTCTCGTCGATCAAAGCCTACGGGTGAAAAGCCGAGACGAGTTCCAATTGGCTTCCGGATAGCGATATTCCCAACCACGCGATCGTTTTCGAGGAACACGAAACTGTCGGAATCGACAAACCTCATTACGATCCTCTAGTTATCGACCTGGTGATCCAGGATCTCGAAGTTGGCCGCATCCTTGTGATACAGGAAGTACGGTCAACGTCATCTTCCGCGACACCCTCTATAGGATGAACATCCCACTTGGGGAAGTCATCCTAGAGCCAAAACCTTTGACTGGGTTTTCGGGCGTCACCTCCATGACCCTTGGGAGCATCAGGCTCCCGGTCATGGCTAAGGAAGTTACAAAGATCTTCGAGTTCGCAGTAGTCGATAACCCGGCCATCTACAATGCAATCATGGGAACCCCTTGGATCAACTCCATGAAGGAAGTACCGTCCACATATCACCTCGGCATTAAATTTCTGACTCTAACCGGAACCGCAGTAATCTGGGGGAGTCAGAAACAGTCGAGACTCTGCTACTTAGCCGAGTTCAAACTGCGAAAAGATCGGAACGCCCTTGCGGCTAACACGAAACGAGCAAAGGAATCACATAACATTCCCGAAAACTCGAAAAAGATGATCCAGAATCATCCGAACATGCAACGATTCAAGACAGCAACGAAGTCTCTGAGTCCATCGCCATAAAAGCAGACAACTCAACACCCGCACAGACCACCGATCCGGCTAGTACGATCGGAATGGTGACACACGGGAAGTAAAAACGTCCGCAGAAACAATCAGAACTACGAGATGGCTTGATCCTCGAAAGAGGTACGTAGGCAGCTCGTCGAAATCCGGCGAGTTCAGCTATCCGCCTCACCAAAAAAGGGGGGGGAGTGGGTACGTTTATTCCTATACTCCCACAAAGACGCGAAATACCCGCATATGTATTCAAAATTTTTGAAACTTTTTTAATAAAAATTCTTTCTATCAATCTTTCAATGCGTGCTTAATACAGTAACGCTTAAAAACTTTGGAAAAATGAAAATCATATCTTCGGGGAAACGCGAGACGTAGCAATTTCCCAAAGGTATCAAAATCGCATCATCCATCAAAACAGTCCACCTGCGTTTTCAAAAAAAAAACAAAAACAAAACGCCCGTCGATTGGCCCCGACGGACGAACACAGAAACATTTCACTAATACAAAACCGTAGTCAGACCTTTTCGCAAGAATAAGGTCCTCTTACATCCGACAAGGATATCATAGCGCGCTATACAAGAAAACTCGAAATTTTGGTTTAGCACTCCGGATAATCTCTGGAGATAGCTCGATTCTTACTACACAAGTCGCATAAGCCGGCGCCAAGTCGCGGACTTTAATCAGTAAGAATCAGGAAGAAATAACTAACTGGCAAAACGAAAGCCGATCAGTCATCGCATAGCCTTAAAGCTGAGAGTAAGCCTAGGTCTTGCCCTAAACCCAGCCTTGCTGGATCTTGACATCTCACAGAAATAGTATCAACACCAGATACGAGATCCAAAAACATGTCTCTCATCGCTAACACCTAAAACACTCGCTACAAAGTAGTACACGGACCTAGCGACAAAATAAGAGTTAGAATACGAAGTGACTACTCGAATTCTACCCTCTACACTTGGCGAAAGTATAAATCAAATCACAAGGCAAATTTCTGCAAATTCCACACATAGTATATATTCAAGCCGCGGAAACGGCAGGGATTCAAAGCTACCAACGGCCAGTCCCGAAACATACAAGGTTACGCAACCTCCTACGGTCGCAGAATATACAAATAAACGGCCACACCCGGCCAAGCATACAACCATCAAGATAAAGGGATACAATCCCAGCGATCCTCGATGTCGAGGTCAAAGTATCGGGCGTGAAGATCGAACGAAGTCACAGGCTGGTCAACTTCTTCATCTACGACTTCCGCGTTTCCGCCTGTTCCGGTCTCCACCGTGTCCTCCGAAACCTTGATAGGGGCCCAAAGTTTCCGAACGCTTCCCTCGATCAGAGGAACCAAGGATTCAGCATGAGCACATTCGCTCATGAGACCTTTCATCTCAGCGATCTCGAAGGAGAAGGAGAAGCCCGGGTTCTGCGACTTGTAAAGGTTAGCAACTGAACCCCGACACTCGCGGAAATCACCCACAAACTCTTGAGCTTCCTTCAAGCTCTCGAACTCGGTGGCAAACGATTCAGCCTCCGCGCCATCTCGGCAGCGATCGCTCTCCTTCCTCTCCTTTCCGCACGTACGAGGACTCGAGAATGAAGTTCGGCCTGCTTCCGGTTTTGTTCCTCAACCTCTTTCCGGAAACGGAAGAGTTCGCGTTCGGCTTTGAAGCGAGAGATCCTCGATCCTCGAAAGCTTCCATCGAGCGCCGTTCCGAACACCCTCATTCCCAGTATGAACTTAGGATCCGAAAAATATATATGGAGCAATAGTAATATATATGATCAAAGTTCAAAGGATAAACCTCATTGATTAGACGAGAACCCTTGGTAAACACTTTCCTCTTCGCTTCATCCTTGAGCGACTCATCGGTAGTAAACGCTGGAGGGAGACCATCGAAAAAGTTGCTAGGCAGGAGAAACTGGCTAGTTCCAGCCCCTTCCCCCGGAACAAAGCTAGGGTCTCCTCATAACAGCGAAGGATCTCCCGAGACCGTCTCGCATTCGACCTCTTTGTCTTTCCGAGACCGATGTCTCCGCCTCCGAACAGGCAAGACAGCAATCGGCTCACCATCACACGGAACATCGGAAGGCTGAAGAATGACTCGGGATTGATGGAGCTCCACCGCATTTCGAATCCGCTCAACGGAAAAGGTACTCCAGAAGAACAACCTTTCCCGAAGAAGGTCTCGCTTGACGAAAAGATCAGCATGACATGAGTGTGCGCAACGACCTTGTTCGCTGCACGATAAACAAAAGTTTTATCTTCATACATGTTCAAAGTACGAAAAGGAAAAACAGAATTAGTCGTATTACCGCGATTGAAGTTCCACTCCTGAGGGAATAGGTGAAGGCAGCTTTCCTCAACGGACTCCTCGTCTATTCGGACAAAGAAGAAGCGCTCGAACCATGATTTGGGGTTTGAAGTAGTCCCCTGAATTATGGCCATATTCTTCCTTGGGATCATGGAATACGAACCTTCGATCGAGGTTGGCTTAGAATACCAAAGTCCCTCAAAATCGCTGGGGCTAAGGTCCATGCCTAACTCGTAACTCGAGACTAGCACGCCAAGCAAACTCTCCAAGGACGGGACGGTGAGCTGACTGATCGAAAGTCCGAAACAACGAAGCGCACGGACAATGGCACCAGGGATTGGGAACCACATGCGGCAGTACACGAGAAAGGCTTCATAACAAGTAAATAAGCCCTGCGGAGGATTCCTTGCACTCTCGCCAGCGGTCGGAATCCGGAACGTAACCCCACTCGAAACTTGGTAAAAGTTTCGAAGAATCGTGAGGTACTCGGGAGAGACCATGCTTGGTGAGAAGGAAGTGCCCGGCACCCTCGGAGGTCTCCCGGGGATTGGGATGTCCCGCGGGGGTGGACACGAGCCACAGAAAGCTTTGTAGTATGCCTCCCTCGCATCTTCCTCAACTCCTTCCTCGTGCTTTGGCGCAACCACTTCGTCGACAAGAGAATCACCCGAAGATGAATGAGAAGAAGAATTCTTCTTAGAGGATCTTGATCTTGAAGACATCTTTTCTTGAGAGAGAGACTTTAGAAGGTGAAATTCTTGTGATGAAGTAAGAATGACTAAAAATTTTTACTCCATCTTTATAAAGAAGGAAAAGTTACTATTTACTTTGACTTTTGGCAAGCGATGCGTCTCCACACCTTCCTATCTAGCCATACATGAGCTAGGACCTGTTACCAAAACCACGGTCCTAGCTAGTCAGGGCTAACCGTTATCAAAATCGGTCAAAGCCTAATCGACACCGAAAGTCCTTGGAAGGAATCAAGTGACAAATAAAACCAAGAAAAACTAGTTACTCGATGAAACCGGAGGGATGATCGATCGTAGTCCGGACACCGCATAGATGGTTACGCCTGCCCTGGGCGCCGGGCGCACGATCCGGCTCTGGCCCGCACCGGTCGCCCGTGCTGGTTCCGGGGCTGGCGCTGGTTTCGCCTGCTGGCCCTGGTGCGCGCCCGGCGGTCATGATGGTCCCGGCCGCTCACTGCGCTTGCTTCCCGGCGCCGGCTTCGCCCGTGATGGTCCGGCGCCGGCTTCGCCCGTGATGGTCCGGCGCCGGCTTCGCCCGTGATGGTCCGGCGCCGGCTTCGCCCGTGATGGTCCGGCGCCGGCTTCGCCCGTGATGGTCCGGCGCCGGCTTCGCCCGTGATGGTCCGGCGCCGGCTTCGCCCGTGATGGTCCGGCGCCGGCTTCGCCCGTGATGGTCCGGCGCCGGCTTCGCCCGTGATGGTCCGGCGCCGGCTTCGCCCGTGATGGTCCGGCGCCGGCTTCGCCCGTGATGGTCCGGCGCCGGCTTCGCCCGTGATGGTCCGGCGCCGGCTTCGCCCGTGATGGTCCGGCGCCGGCTTCGCCCGTGATGGTCCGGCGCCGGCTTCGCCCGTGATGGTCCGGCGCCGGCTTCGCCCGTGATGGTCCGGCGCCGGCTTCGCCCGTGATGGTCCGGCGCCGGCTTCGCCCGTGATGGTCCGGCGCCGGCTTCGCCCGTGATGGTCCGGCGCCGGCTTCGCCCGTGATGGTCCGGCGCCGGCTTCGCCCGTGATGGTCCGGCGCCGGCTTCGCCCGTGATGGTCCGGCGCCGGCTTCGCCCGTGATGGTCCGGCGCCGGCTTCGCCCGTGATGGTCCGGCGCCGGCTTCGCCCGTGATGGTCCGGCGCCGGCTTCGCCCGTGATGGTCCGGCGCCGGCTTCGCCCGTGATGGTCCGGCGCCGGCTTCGCCCGTGATGGTCCGGCGCCGGCTTCGCCCGTGATGGTCCGGCGCCGGCTTCGCCCGTGATGGTCCGGCGCCGGCTTCCGTGCTGGTCCCAGCGCCGGGCGCCAGCTCGCCCGTACTGGTCACTGGTGCCGGCGCCAGCATCCATGTCCAAGTCCCAGGCGCCCGCGTACGGACTACTCGACATGTGCGACCTTCTCCCCGCAAAACCGTCTCGACAACTAGTCTAACTCTGCATTTTTTATCTTTGCTCGAAGACTCACTGTTTAACTCCTTGAAGACATGAAACCTAAGAACCCCATTTCATTTTGGTCGAAATAAATCGGGAAGGCTTCGGAAGACCACCAAAGGTTCAGTTGACAAATGGATTTCGATTAATCGTATTAAACGATCACGGTTATTCTAAAAACACCAGTCATCTCGACTATACGAGGAGTTGGGGTTCCTTCGGAAAAACAAGTACCATAACAGGCTAGTTTCTCGTGAAATCGTAAAACGTCCACGGTCAAAACAACGGCCCAGAAGGCCCGAACACGACAAAGCGGCCCACTCACGACTTTCCAGAGGATCAAGTCGAAATGGACATGACGGCCCATGTTTATCTTTACATAAAGAGATAAATGTCAAGTTTCCCAAAGATAAATGTTATGTTTCCTGAAGATAAATGTCAAGTTTCCCGATAAACATGAAGACCGACGAAAATGGAAGAAGCCCGATTCGCGATAGATTCGGCCCAAAGGAGAAATAGACCGTCCTAAATATAAGGAGAGCTTGGGGCGAGGACGACAAGGGAGAACTTTTGAGAGCAACATAGCACTTAGAGCAACTTAGGCACTTTTTTCCATTTTTACTAGAGAGCTGCGACTCAACTAGGTTAGATATAGGTGGCTGGACTAGCGAACTCATCGACAGTTCTTGTAGCCGATCTCTTTCCTGTTGTTCACGCTTAAACGCGAATTTGGAAATAAGATCTTTTGCTATATCTTTTGTTCTTACGATTTTGATATTCCGATTTGTTATTTCTCCGTTATATTGATTGTGTCGTGTGTGGCCCAGCAGATAACCGGGACCTTCAGGGAAGGCTAGGTTCACTTGGCTTTCCTCCTAATCAACAAAACTTGACAGTGGGAATTTCGATTCCCACAACAGACAGTTTCCAATGGTCCCTATCTATCCTTCTGAATAATTTATCGTTTCTCGCTTTCCAAATGTACCATATAGTTCAAGGATATGTATCCCTATCCAGCTCGGGGTCTTTAATATCATTCTCTCCCCAGAATAGGTAATCCATATTTGTATAGTGGCTTGCACCGGGAAACAATGCTGGTGGAGTAGGGGTTGCTGCGTGTGCCCAAGTCTGTAGCACTGGAGGGCATTCAGATATCGTATGATTTATATTTTCTTCTTCTGCACCACACCTAGGACAATGATTATCACATCTCATATGATGACGAGTCAAATTACTTGTCACAGCTAGCTGTCCAGATATCGTATGCCAAATAAGATGTCTGATCTTCGGAGGAGCTTTTATTTTCCAAGCAAATGCCTGGAGCTTCGTTATACTTGGTTCTTGTATCTCCAATGTTTCTTCCTAAGAAAGTTTTTTTTCTACTCAATAGCCAGACTTAACAGTCTACATCCCATTCTTTGTATAACTCCAGCAATATTCATCGCGATTGTAATCCTGGTTTATGGCCAACGATCGAATCAATGGGATGTTCTTGTGGTGAATATAGTTTTCCAGCATCTCCAAGTTCCACCTCTTTGGGTTCCCTTCCATTAATCTACTAGCTTGCATCATTGGGTAAACAACCTGTGCAATAGACCTAGCCGGTCTTGCCGGTATCGTTGGTATCCAAAGATCCTCCCAGATCCCAATGTAGTTTTTTTCTAATTCCCAGTGCTATTAATGGTTTAGCAGACATAGTATTCGTCCACCCATAACTTAGCCGTTTTGTTTAGTTGCAAAGGCGAACTGCATCGAAAGTATTTTCCTCTCATAACTCTAGCCAGTAAGGAGTCAGGAAATTGCACTAATCACCACAGCTGTTTACCTAGTTAGGCCAGATTAAATCCCTGGATCAACCTGAATCCAATCCCTCCCTCATCTCTTGATTTGCATAGCTTTTCCTATTTAACCCAATGAATACCTTTTTAGGCGGATTTGAGCTCCACCAGAACTTTGCAATGGCACTAGTTAAATTCTCACAAGTTTCCAGCGGTGATTGATGCTAGGAGTATTCAAGGCTCCAAATCAAATGTTGCAGTATAAGAGATTGTCGAACCAATCCTAAGTGATTATAATGCAAAGGGAATGTAAGTCTATGCTTAAGCTAAGTGCAACCATTGAGTGAAGATGATTATGAACTAAGACAATACTAAAAATGCAATAAAGAAGTGAACTTTCTTTCAATATGAGGCAAGGGGACTCATGGGACAAGGGAATTGACCTTGGGTGATCAAGTTTCAATCTAAGATGGCAGAAATACAATCAATCTATCAACCTTAGGCCTAGAACACAATACTAAACAAGCTCTATCTCTAGATGAATGTTCATTCACAAAGATAACTCAAGCATCAAATCTCTTTGGTTGAATATTATCTAAGCAATCATTAATATCAAGTCTAATAGCCATCTTAACACCTTTAACAACAAATCTCTTCGGTAAAGAATGTTAAAATCATTGGAGAGTTGGTTCAGGCATTTCATCAAACACCTTTCGGGCATGAAATGCCTATAACTCTATCATGAAGAGGCCAACTCCAAAATAGCAATAAGAACACTCTACAAGCAAGGGTTAAGAAGGATCTACCCTAAAACATCTTAGATCTACACCTAATCACCCTTAGTCTCCCAAGCCCATGATTCCTATAGATAGATCTACTCACTAATAGACATGGATAACCTTAAAACCATGGATGATTCAAGGTTAAACATGATAGTGAGCAAGATAATCCAATAAACACAAAGAGAATGAGATGAAAAAGGATTCAAGATCCAAACTTTCTTTAAGATCTAAATGTGTTCTTGAGAGAAAAAGAGTTAGATCTCACAAAAGAGATTACAAGAGTATTTATATGAGGTTTTGAGAGCCTAAAAGCATAAAGGAAAAAGTTTAGAAAGCCCTTGAGATCATTTAATCTTCGACCAATCAGAAACAAGCAAAAGGAAGAAGCTTTGGCCATGACCCGGGTAGGGGACATCTCGGCCAACCCGCGTCCCAGCATCCCGCGTCCAAGACTCGACCCATTCTTCATCCGGCTGCACGGGTCATGCGTCCCGAGTCTTCCAGCCAGCGTCCATCAGCCTTGTCCGTTTCACGTTCGGCTGTGCGGGTTGTCCATGGCACGTCTGTCCACCCGCGTCCGGTCCTTGTCTACTGCATCTTGTCCGGCCGCGCGGATGAGGTAAGTCGGGTCATCCAGGCCGCGTCCATGCCTCACGTTCAGATTGTGATCAGGCCGTGCGGGTGTTCTTATCAGAGGCCATCAACCCGCGGCTGTCTTGCTTCATCTTGGCCGCATCTTGGCCGCACGGGCAAGGTAAGCCACGTCCCATAACCCGCAGCCATCTCATCTCTTCGACCAGCTTCACTTAGGCCGCGCGGGTAAAGGAACCTGCATCCATCTCTCCGGGTCAGGCTTGTCCTGGCTCATGTGTGGCTTGCCTAAGCTCGGCCAAACTCCATTTTCACCCATTTTTGGATCACAAAGCTCCCAAACACCTCCAGTCACTCCATAGCAGACTCCAGCCCCTAATAAGGACATATGAATGCAATATGAACCTAAAGATGCCTAATGCCTAACTATATGATCAAAATGCATAAGATATGAATGCTAAAAACATGTAAATATGCAAGATATCAACTTCCCCACACTAGTCCTTTACTTGTCCTCAAGTAAAACTTTTCAAAACACAAGGAGGAGAGATATAAAGATGGGAGCAAAAGCCAAAAGAAACACCCGTAGGACTTAACTTGACATCCTAAAGAAACATAGAAAATAGCATGAGAAAAACTCTCTTATTATGCTCTAGCTTCTCAAGGCCTATCAATACTCTTATGCCTCTACACAAGATGCAATGCCTATCAACCAACATGTTCTCTTAACCAACTCTCACATTGATTCACACACACACACACAAGGTGAATTCTCACAAATGGGCAAAAGATCTCAATCATTTGGCTAGGTGATCAAATGGTCTAATATGGATGAAAGGAGGGTCAAATGCATCATTTTAAGGTGGTAATCACTCAAGAATCAAGGAGCTTGATCATTATGCAAGGGTTCAAGGGTAAGGAAGTGCCATTTGGGTTAACAAAGAGTGGTACAATGAGGAAACATAACCCAAATGTGTATGAGACCCATGATCAAGTATGCAAATGCCCATATGAAAGAGAAATTAAGTTCATTCAAGTCTAAGTTCAGGTTGGAGCTGGTTTTAAGAACAATGTCAATATCAAGCAAGCAAGCAAGTTTCAAGAAGAGTTTTCAAGGATCAAAGCATTGAAGCCTTTCAAAAGATGCGTAAGCTACTTGATATGTTTAACTAGGGTGCAAAATTCAGTGCAAACAAGTGTTCTTTACAAGGCATTATCAACAGCTGCTCCATATGCAAGTGAATGCAACCTATATGCTCTAGACTCAATCCTAAGGATGCAAGTGATGCAAGTACATGATTCTTTTTGTGCTTTTCAAAAATTTTAATTTTTTTTTGGTTTTTCTATGCATATATGTATGTACAATGCAATGCATGAGACTCACAATCCACAAAGCAAACATGATCAAATATCTGGTACCTTCCCCAAACTTAAATCACACAGTCTCTATGTGAGTAAGAGAGAAGGAGATACCCAAACAAGGCAAAAGCAAATGTATGTACAAGAAGAGTTGGAGTGATACCTCAAGAGGAGGTTTGGGCGTTGTGTTTGGTGTCTGGGGCTAGGAGTTGGCTTGAATCATAGCAACTAGAGGAGGCTGATACATGGCAATCATAAGGCTCAGGTGCTTCACCACCTTTCTTCTCTCCTCTAGTGCTAGGCTCAACCTGAAAACCTCAACCACTTTTATTAAAAACTTAAAGAAATTAAATTGCAAAGTTATGTACAAGGATAACCATGGGACTTCCTCCCAAGTGAGCTTGTTTTGAGTTACTAGCTTGACTACCTTTTCTCTTGGACTAGTGAGAAGGAGGATTCTTCCCACCTTCAAGAGTGATGGTGACGACCTGAGAGAGAATCTCTTGAAACTTGATTGGGTCATCTTGGAGCTGAGGAGTTATCATGGCTCTAGCACTTGAGAATGGCTTGGAATTGCCCTTACGCTTGATCTTGTACTCAATGACACCATCCTTGAGCTTCTTTGGATGGAGAGTGAGAGTATGTGGGAGCAGATCAAGAGGTGGAGGATGAAGTTCTTTCAACATCTTCTTCTTGCCATGAGTGGCCTTTGAGGTTCCACTCATCCCCTTCCGTTTAGCACATTCCAAGTGCTCAACACACAACTCTTTAGAAGACTCTCCATCAAGACCTTCTTTCTTACAAACAACCACTTCATCTTGGGGCTTCTCAACAGCTTGTTCACCACAAGTGATTGTCCCACAATAGCCAACATCCAATGGAGATTGGAGGGGATAGGAAACAGCTTTGTTCACATGTATGAGGGTGACCTTCTTGTTGGGAAAGTCAATGCAAGCTCCAACTGTTGTGAGGAAAGGAGTGCCAAGGATCAAAGGAACTCTCTTCTCAGTTTCCATCTTCAAAACAGTGAGGTCAATAGGTATGGTGCAGGATCCAATCTTCAAAGGGAAGTCCTTGATGATACCAATTGGGGTTGCAAAAGAAGAGTCCCCAAAGGTGAGAGAAGAAGTATATGGTTCTATGCTTTCAATCCCAAAACTCTTCACCATATCCATGGAAATCACATTCACACTTGCACCATTATCAACAAGAGCATCATCCATAGTTATCTTACCAAGAGAGCAAGACAAGGTGAACTTCCCTTGAGACTCAAGCTTAGGGAGGGACTTTGGAGGGATTGGTGGATCAATCTTCAGAATGGAGATGTCTAAAAGCTCGTCCACTTCAACTTGGTGGTCTAGAATGTCCTTAATGAGCATCATTTGGACATGATCTTCACGCATACTCGAGATCTCTGGAAGCCGTACCCCCACATCACTAAGATCTTTCCTGAACTTGGAAAGCACCTTCTTCTGAGCTTTGGTGAGAACTCTTTGGGGGAAAGGGAACTTATCATATGGTGATAGCTCGACCTCCGTGTCCTCCTGTTTCACCTCTTCAGCTTGTGGTCAGCACTCTTCTCAACTGGTGTCTCAGCCCTAGGCTCATCCCTTTTTCAGAATTTTTACTTCAACCTTCTTGGGAGCTTCCTTCACTATCTTAGCCGCAGCTGTGGCTGCAACCAATCTCAAAACATGCTCAATCTGAGTCCCAAGCACTAGCCTTTCAATCTCATTCACCTCTTTCTCATGATCACTCAGCTCAATCTCTGAAGAAGTAGTAGAGATGACAACATTGCAAGACTCTTTGGGATTCTTCTCTGGTTTTCCTGGTAAAATCCCATTGGGCTTGTGGAAGATGAAGACATAGAGGCAACCTGGCTCTCCAAAGCTTTGGGGTGAGAGGCAAGTTGCATGTACTTGTTGTTAAGGTCAGAGTAGTTCTCATCAATCTTTGCATGGATGTTCTTGAACTCATAAATCATTGTCTTCTCATTCCTTGCTTAAATTCCAAGAGTTGCTTGAACATGGAGTCCACATTTGAATCTGGAGCTTGAGCTTGAGAAGAGCTTCGTTGAGTCTGAGGAGACTGGCTGGCTTGAGGATAGTTCTGCTTGGCTTGGTAACCTCCTTGCTGAGTGCTGTAGTAAGGCCTTTGCTGATAGTTGTTTTGGTACTTAAAATTGGGCTCTTTCCTGTACCATGCGCTATTAGCATTGATGAAGCACAGTTCCTCTTGGACTTCTAAACCATCAACCTCATTAATCCCAGCAGGCTGCTCTTGTTTCTGATCTCCAATGAAATTCATCTGCTCTTTCTTAGCCTTTTCTGCTATAAGCATGTCCAACTTCTCTTGGAGAGATTTCAGCTCCTTCTTTGTGTCCTGATCGTCTCCATCAATGCCTTTGTTCCTTCTATCATGCTCCTCGCTGTATACTGAATCACTCTTGGCCATGTTCTCCACCAGCTCTTCTGCATCCTGCTCAGTTCTGTCCAAGAAGAAACCATTGCTGGCTGTGTCTAATCTGCTCCTGAACTCTGGAAGAGCACCTCTGTAGAAGGTACTAAGCAAACTCTCCTTGGTGAAGCCATGATGTGGGCATTGAGACCAATAGCCTTTGAACCTCTCCCATGCTTCACTAAAGCCCTCCTAGGTTCTTCTACTGAAAGCTAGAGATCTAATTTCTGATCTTGTCTGTCCTTGAGGTAGAGAAGAACTTCTCTAGGAATGTCCTCTTGCACTCATTCCATGTTGTGATAGAGTCACTTGGAAGAGCCTTCTCCCATTGATGTGCTTTGTCTCCCAAAGAGAGAGGGAACAGCTTTAGCTTGAATGCATCTTCAGAAACATCATTGGTCTTGGACAAGCCACAATACTTATCAAACTTGTCCAAGTGATCAAATGGATCTTCAGCAGCAAGGCCATGATACTTGTTGTTCTCTATGGTGTTGAGCAGTCCTGACTTGATTCCAAAGTTGTTGTTCTCCACAGATGGTGCTCTGATTCCCAACCTATGACCATGAATGTGAGGTTGATCATAGGCTCCAATGGCTCTAGCTTGGCGCTGTGGATGTTGTGGTTGGCGCTATAATCTAAGGTTGTCAGCTCTTGGACCATTGCCCCCTAGGGCATCACCATCTCGAGGCTGATTCTCCATATCAAACTCCAATCTCTGTAAGTGAGACTGTTGCTCTTCTTCTCTTCTTTTCTCCTTCTTGCTATCTCCCTCTCAAGTGCAACAGTCTCTTCAACAGTGAGAATCAAGTTTGATGCACCTCTGCTTCTTGTTATCATACACCTGAAATGCAAAGGGAGAAGAACAAGGAGAATCAATGACACAATAAAAGAAAAATGACTTAGTCTCAAGCAAGTGACTAACTCCCAATGTCAAACGGCGCCAATTTGATGCGAGGGGTTTTCAAGGCTCCAAATCTAATGTTGTAGTATAAGAGATTGTCGAACCAATCCAAAGTGATTCTAATGCAAAGGGAATGCAAGTCTATGCTTAAGCTAAGTGCAACCATTGAGTGAAGATGATTATGAACTAAGACAATACTTAAAATGCAATAAAGGAGTGAAGTTTCTTTCAATATGCGGCAAGGGGACTCATGGGACAAGGGAATTGACCTTAGGTGATCAAGTTTCAATCTAAGATGGCAGCAATACAATCAATCTATCAACCTTAGGCCTAGAACACAATACTAAACAAGCTCTATCTCTAGATGAATGTTCATTCACAAAGATAACTCAAGCATCAAATCTCTTTGGTTGAATATTATCTAATCAATCATTAATATCAAGTCTAATAGCCATCTTAACACCTTTAACAACAAATCTCTTTGGTAAAGAATGTTAAAAGTATTGGAGAGTTGGTTCAGACATTTCATCAAACACCTTTCGGGCATGAAATGCCTATAGCTCTATCATGAAGAGGCCAACTCCAAAATAGCAATAAGAACACTCTACAAGCAAGGATCAAGAAGGATCTACCCTAAAACATCTTAAATCTACACCTAATCACCCTTAGTCTCCCAAGCCCATGATTCCTAGATAGATCTGCTCACTAATAGACATGGATAACCCTAAAACCATGGATGATTCAAGGTTAAACATGATAGTGAGCAAGATAATCCAATAAACACAAAGAGAATGAGATGAAAAAGGATTAAAGATCTAAATTTTCTTTAAGATCCAAATGTGTTCTTGAGAGAAAAAGAGTTAGATCTCACAAAAGAGATTACAAGAGTATTTATATGAGGCTTTGAGAGCCCTAGAAACATAAAGGAAAAAGTCTAAAAAGCCCTTGAGTTCATTTTATCTTCGACCAATCAGAAACAAGCAAAAGGAAGAAGCTTTGGCCATGACCCGGGTAGGGGACATCTCGGCCAACCCGCGTCCCAGCATCCTGCGTCCAAGACTCGACCCTTTCTTCATCCGGCCGCGCGGGTCACGCGGCCCGAGTCTTCCAGCCCGCGTCCATCAGCCTTGTCCGTTCCACGTCAGGCCGCGCGGGTTGTCCATGCCGCGTCTGTCCACCCGCGTCCGGTCCTTGTCTACTTTGTCTTATCTGGCCGTGCGGATGAGGTAAGTCGGGTCGTCCAGGCCGCGTCCAAGCCTCACGTTCAAATTGTGATTAGGCCGCGCAAGTGTTCTGTCCAGAGGCCATCAATCCGCGGCTGTCTTGCTTCTTCTTGGCAACATCTTGGCCGCACGGGCAAGGTAAGCCGCGTCCCATAACCCGCGGCCATCTCATCTCTTCGACCAGCTTCACTTAGGCCGCGCGGGTAAAGGAACCCGCGGCCATCTCTCCGGGTCAGGCTTGTGCTGGCTCATGTGTGGCTTGCCTAAGCTCGGCCAAACTCCATTGTTCACCCATTTTTCACCACGAAGCTCCCAAACACCTCCAATCACTCCATAGCACACTCCAACACCTGATATAGACTTATGAATGCAATATGAACCTAAAGATGCCTAATGCCTAACCTATATGATCAAAATGCGTAAGATATGAATGCTAAAAACATGTAAATATGCAAGACATCAGTAATAGCAAAGTTGACATCACATACGTCGGCAGTGCCAGTAGTAAGGGTACTCGTTTCAGCCGCATCAGCAAAGCAGACAGACGTGCAGCAAACGAAGAGGAAAGACCACAATTGCTAGCCAGAGCTCAAAGCACATCGATCGCCAAAACTACTTCCACAACGATCGATATCAATCCTTCCACATCTACCGACATGCATCCAAACCCTAGATCCGAGGTAAGTGAAAAGAACTTTAAAGGTTATGGATGTCTAACACCGGATGAGTTTGGTATTTTCAGGGATACAAGTGGCCATGCACGAGCTAAAGATGGAAGAATTCTTCTAGTATCAAGGGAAGACATTGCAGACATCCTTCAGGTGGCCAACAAACCAGACAACCTCTTCATGCAACAACGCATTACTCCAGAACACCAGCATAGGGTTAGAGACGAGCATTATTATGCAGCTGGCAGAGTAGACGACCGTTTCGATCCATCATATTGACCGCATACTCAACCATCGATTGACAGGACGATTCCATCATCGATCGATATGGGGTTAGGAAATTCTATTGGGAACTAAAAGATGAGTATGGTGTCTACATAGATGACTCTGGAAATGCATGAGGAATAGATGGAGAGATCATCAATGTATCCAAAGCAGACATTAGAGATTTACTAAGAAGAGCTTCAATGGATGAGCACTCAAGCATATGTCTTCCAGAACATGCTCACTCATTCACAAAAACCAGCTTAGCACCAGAGATCTACACCAAGGATGAGATTAATGAGATGATAACTGTAATTTGTGGAGCCCAACGAAGAGCAGAAGATGACTTCAAGATGAAGCTAGATGGTGTCTATCAACCACTGAATTACTACATCAACTGGTTGAGTACAAGCATGGATGAGATAAAAGAAGATCTGGTCAGAATTCAGAAGAAGCACAAGGCCGATGAGACCAAGCATTCAGCCATCGATCGACGGTAACATTCAGCCATCGATCGACACCAAGCATCCAACATCGACTGATTCCACCAAAGAGGAGAACAATGGACTTAATCAATGGGAAGAAGGAGCCCTAAACATGAGATTTGGTGACATCTACCATACACTCAACAACAACATCAACTGGCTAACCAAGAGGAGTGAATTGATGCAGCAAGAACTGGCTATGCTTCGCGAGAAGAATGATTGTCGAAAGAAGGAATCCACATCGATCGATATAGAAGGTTCACCATCGATCGACGCGAGACTCACATCATTAGAGAACGCGGTGAAATCATTTGATTACAAGCTTCATGGAGTATACTATCCGCTCAATGATGACATGGATGGATTAACCAGACAACTGATCGAACTACAACAAGAAGTCGACACCATTCAGCAGCAACTAGATTTTCAAGCGGAAAGATCAAAATCGATCGATGGCACTACCAACCTATCGATCGACGCCAACAAACCACCAGCACCTACTTCTTACACCAAAGTAGAGATTGATCAGATTATAGAAGAGATGTACAAAACTCTGGGAACAACTGAGGACAGACTTGACAGAAGATGTGATGACATCTATTTTCCTTTCAACAACATCATCAATGGATTCAACTCGCAAACAGAGAGGATGCAGATGATAATCAGAGCACTTCAGAGACAGCTCGCAAGTCGTCCAGAGACATCAGCATCGATTGACAGAAGAACCTGCAAATCGATCGACGCCTATCAACCTGAACCGATCGACGTACTACCATCATCATCGATCAATACCGAGTATACATCAGAACGAGAGAAGCTGATTAAAGATAAGCAGTACCACCTAGATTCAATGCAAAAGAAGCTGAAGGAACTATCAGAATATGCATATGACAAGCTTGGAATGCATCAATTCAGCATTAAAGGCCTAGGAGAGAGGCTATAAGTGATTGAAAACACTACATCAAGGATGGATGAAAGATGGACTAGAGAAGAAGATGCCACAAGAATCTTCATTGACACTAGGTTTCATATGAGCAGATAGGACGTGGATACTTGTTTCCCAACAAATAGCTGCTTTCAACAACACTAGCCCAAATACCTCCAAAATCAAGCTAAATGACTATAACAAAGCGCTGAGTGGGAGGCAACCCACGATTAGGTAATTTTACTTAGTTTTATTCTTCATAGTTACTTATTTTTGTTTTTATTTTTATTTGCAGGTAAAATAAAAGATCCGAGTAGATAATTGCCCACAAAATCGACCGACAAAATTTGGTCGACATCGATCGACACTACCATGGTAATAATGGTCGACGGCCACTACTTGCCATCGATCGCCACGGACTTCGGTCAGGTATATCGTTCTAACTTTTTCAATTCAGTACTTCTGGTTCCCTTCTCTCTCTCTCTCTCTCTCTCTCTCTCTCTCTCTCTCTCTCTCTCTCTCTCTCTCTCTCTCTCTCTCTCTCTCTCTCGCTTACTTTCATCTACTCCAGTGACAGGAGTGAAACTAGAATCTGCTAGTGGTACATTCACGACTGTAGTAGAATCAGGATCTAAAACAGGAAATCCACTAGAAGATGTAGAAGCTTTACCCGCAGCAACTGTTTTGGTAGCTTCGAACCGCTTACTTTCATCTACTCCAGTGACAGGAGTGAAACTAGAATCTGCTAGTGGTACATTCACGACTGTAGTAGAATCAGGATCTAAAACAGGAAATCCACTAGAAGATGTAGAAGCTTTACCCGCAGCAACTGTTTTTGGTAGCTTCGAGAACCGCTTACTTTCATCTACTCCAGTGACAGGAGTGAAACTAGAATCTGCTAGTGGTACATTCACGACTGTAGAAGAATCAGAGTCTAATACAGGAAATCAACTAGGATATGCAGAAGTTCCACCCTCAGCATCTGGTTCATGCAGAGAAGTAAAGAAGTCAGTGTAAGAAGGTGACTGACTCTGAGCGTAAGGAAAGATATCCTCGTGAAAAGTGACATTTCTTGAGATATGTATCTTGTTGGTTTCAATACTCATCACTTTATAACCCTTGGAATCAGCAGGATAACCAAGAAATATGCACGGTTCAGCTCTTGGTTGAAACTTGTTTCTGTTCTTAGGAGATGTAGAACAGTATGCAAGACAACCAAACACACGAAGCCCTTTGTAATCCACTGCCTTAGAAGTCAGTATTTCAAACGGAGTTTTGTCATGAAGCCGAGGAGAAGGGAGACGGTGAATAATAAAGACCGCAGTAAGGATGCATTCTCCCCAAAACTCCAAAGGAACTTGTGATTGAAAAATTAGAGCTCTTGCAACATTTAAAATATGTTGATGCTTCCTTTCAACAACTGAATTTTGCTCAGGTGTCTCAGGGCAAGAGTGATATGAAACAATTCCTTTCTTTCTGTATAAATCTGCAAACTTCAACTCAGGAGCGTTGTCAGAGCGAACAGCTTTCACAGAACTTTATACTGATTCTCAACCATTTGAAGAAAATCCGAAACACAGTCTGAACTTCAGCTTTGTTCAAGAAGATAAACCCAAGTAACCCGACTGTGATCGCCCACAATGGTTAAGAAGTATCTATAACCCTCTGGAGTTGAGCTGAGAAGGGACCCCACACATCAATGTGAAGAAGATCAAATATTATGGCTAAACATTGTTGTTAAGGAAAAGAAGGACGCTTTTGTTTTGCAAGAGGACAAATAGAGCAATGAATGTTGGGGTCAAAATCGGTCAACGACGAAATCGCCACCGAAAGTCCTCGAAGAAAACTAAGTGACGATCAAAACCAAGAAACGGGTCGTCACTCGATGAACTCACGAGAAGGCATGAACGGACCGTGAGCCCCGGGGATCAACGAAGGCGAGCAACAGCAGGCACCGGAGGACGCTGGACACGGCACGGACGGCAGGATCGCCTGGCGCCGGGCGGTAGGCGCCTGGCGCCGGGCGGCAGGCCTGTCGTCTCGCCTGGCGCCGGGCGGCAAGGGTCCTGGCGCCCATCTGTGCAATCGCCTCGCGATCTCGGCAACGGCAACATCTTGATCCCTTAAACCCATGTTCGGATTGTTTGAGAAACACGACGATTCTTCCGCAAAGCCTTCTCGATTGTTTAACAAAGTTCATATTTTAAAATCTAAGTTCGAAGCCTCATTACTCAAACCCTCGAAGACGGAAAGTCTACGAATCCAAGTCCATCTCGATCCCGATACTCGAGAAATCTCGGAAGACCATAAAAGGTTCGAATGATGAATGGATTTCGATTCATCGTATAAAACGATCACGGTTATTCTAAACACCAAACATCTCGACTATACGAGGAATTGGGATTCCTTCGGAAATGCCGAAACCTTCAAAGACTATTCTTTCAAAACCGTAAAACGCTCTAAGTAGCCCGACATGACCAAAACGGCCCACTTACGATTTTCCGAAAAGGAAGGATAACTATGACGGTTTATCCTTATCCTCACATAAGAGATAAATGTCAAGTTTCCAGAAGATAAATGTCAAGTTTTCCGAAGATAAATGTCAAGTTTCCCGATAAACACGAAGATGGACGAAAATGGAAAAAGCCCGAGTCAGCCCAAAGGAAGATAGACCGTCTTAAGAGGAGTATATAAGGAGAGCTTTGGGCGAGGAGCAAATCATCACCAAACTTCCAGAGCACTTAGCACTTAGAGCGATTTAGCATTCTTTTCTGTTTTCACTAGCGAAGCCGCGACTCAACTAGGATAGATTTAGCGGCCGGACTAGCGGACTTTTCGACAGCTCTTGTAGCCAATTTTCTTTACCTGTTGTTCACGCTCAAACGCGAATTCAGAAATAAGATCTCTTTCGCTCTATTCTTACGATTTTTACTCTACAACTTTAATTCCCATTGATTGTGTCGTGTGTGGCCCAGCAGATATCCGGGACCTTCAAGGAAGATCGGGTTAACTCGGTTTTCCTCCACAATCGTTTATCGGAAATTGACGGTGTGAATTTCGGTTCCCACAGTTTGGCGCTAGAAGGAGGGGGTTACGGATCTATCTATCTCGCAACTGCACACGCTCGATCATGTCTACTGACGTCACCAAAGACCAGCCAACGCTAGACGGAACACCCGTCGACGCCAACGTTGAGAAGACTCCAACTGGAGATACGTCCACAGTCACTGCTGATGCAAACACTGAGGCGCTCAGACAGATGAAGGAACTGTTCACCTCCGCCCATGAACGGGCGGAACAACAGGACAAGCTGATAACCTCGCTCGCAAAACAGGTCGACACCTTAACTGCGAGGAGCAAGCTGCCGCGCGGATCCACCAAGGCACGGCGCGGCAGAAGACTCGACTTCGGATCTCCCGGAGAACGAGAAAAAGATGCCTCGAAAGAGCCCACTCCCGAGGAAACGGCTCCAAAGGACAGCAAACGACCTCGCAGAACCTTCCACCCCCGGCTACGGGAAACAAGGAAAGCGACGTCGAGCGCATCAATCTGGATATCAGCGACCAATCGGATCCTTCCGATGAAGACGCTGACATCCACCCCAGGAGGACCCGAAGCCAGTCCGCTCGGCAGACGGTATCCTTCGAGAGGCCCATGACAGAAGAGGAGGAAGAACTCTACTGGATTGAGCAGGAAGAACTCGCGGAGGATCAAGCTCGGATCCATCGCGACCAGCGCCGACAAACTCGGAGAAACGCCGGTAGCAATAACGAGATCCATGATCTCCGCGAATCTCTCAAAAAGACCGTGGCCGAGGTGAAAGCGGTGAAATCGCAAATCCACCAGGCGACCAGTTCCGCCCCCGAGATCGATAGACTTCTCGAGGAAGCACGGAAAACGCCGTTCACCGCTCGGATCACGGAAACACACATCTCAGACCCAGGGAAAATCAAAATCCCGGTCTATGACGGTACTACGGATCCTAAGGCGCACCTGCAGTCTTTCCAGATCGCAATGGGTAGATGCAAACTCCCGGAGCGCGAACGAGACGCGGGTCATTGTCTTCTCTTCGTCGAGCACCTCAAAGGCGCTGCGCTCGAATGGTTCTCCCGGCTCAAAAGGAACTCCATCGGAAGCTTCCGCCAATTGGCCTCGGCGTTTCTCAAACAATACTCCATGTTCATGGACAGAGAAACGTCCGACGTGGACCTATGGAGTCTAGCTCAGAAGGAAGACGAGTCGCTCCGCGACTTCATGCGAAGATTCAAACTGGTGATGGCCAGAGTAACAGGCATCAGCGACAATGTCGCAATCGACGCCCTGAGGAAAACTCTCTGGTACAAGTCGAAGTTCCGAAAGTGGATATTACTGGAAAAGCCGCGGACAATCCAGGATACTCTCCACAAAGCAACGGACTTCATCATCATGGAGGAAGAGATGAAACTTCTATCGCAGAAGCACGGACCACAGAAAACGTCCTCAAAGAAGAAACCCTCTCGTAACGACAAGAACGTCCATCACGGCGGAAGACGCCAAGGCGCAGCATAACTACGCCATCAACTCGAGCAAGGCAAAACCTCCGAAACACCTGGACCAGGAACCAGTACAAGGATAATTCCTACCGCGAAGTTCCACGAAACCAGAGGTCACTCCATCGCGAACTGCAAGGTTCTCGCTCGCTCGCCGCAAAGCTCCTCACCGCTAACTATCAAAGGTCAAGAGTATAAAGGACTTGCTCCTGGAGTCCGACCGCCCAAAGACCAACAAAACTGTCTCCGAGGACCGCGACCGAAAATCAATCGGGTGAAAAGCTGAAGGAGACAGACGACCAAGGAACAACAGCAGTCGCCAGAGGGTAAACATGATCATCGGAGGATCGCAGTTCTACCAAGACTCTGTCTCGTCGATAAAAGCCTACGGGCGAAAAGCCGAGACGAGTTCCAACTGGTTTCCGGATAGCGATATTCCTAACCACACGATCGCTGAGGAACAGAAACCGCCGAATCGACAAACCTCATTGCGATCCTTTGGTTATCGACCTGGTAATCCAGGATCTTGAAGTCGGCCGCATCCTCGCCGATACAGGAAGTACGGTCAACGCCATCTTCCGCGACACCTCTACAGGATGAAGATCCCACTGGGGAAGTCGCCCCGAGCCAAAACCTTTGACTGGGTTTCGGCCACTTCCATGACCCTCGAGAATTAAGCTCCCGTCATGGCGAAGGAAGTCACAAAGATCGCCGAGTTTGCAGTAGTCGACAACCCGCCATCTACAATGCCATCATGGGAACCCTTGGATCAACTCCATGAAGGCAGTACCATCCACATATCACCTCAGCATTAAATTTCCCACTTCAACCGAACCGCAGTCATCCGGGTAGTCAGAAACAATCGAGACTCTGTTACCTAGCCGAGTTCAAACTGCGAAAAGATCGGAACGCCCCAGCGGCCAACCCGAAACGAGCAAAGGAATCACACAACATTCCTGAAGACTCGAAAAAAGATGATCCAGAATCATCCGAACAGGCAACGATTCAAGACAGCGACAAAGTCTCTGAGTCCATCACCGTAAAAGCAGACAGCTCGACCCCGCGACAAACCACCGATCCGACCAGCACGATCGAACGGCAACGCGACGGGAGTAAAACGCCTGCAGCAACTATCAGAACTACGAGATGGCTTGATCCTCGAAGAGGTATCGTAGGCAGCTCGTCGAAACCCGGCGAAGTTCAGCTATCCCCTCACCAAAAGGGGAGGGTACGATACTCCTATACTCCCACAAAAAACGCGAAATATCCGCACATGTACTGAACTTTTCAAATTTTTCAATAAAATTCTATCTTTTATGCTCACTTAACGCATAAACACTTCGGAAAAACGAAAATCATATCTTCAAAAGAAACGCGAGACGTCGCAACTTCTGAAAAGATAACAAAACTCGTATCATCCGCTAAAACAGTCCACCTGCGACTTAAAAACAACTTATGCCCGTCGATTGGCCCCGACGGACGCACACAGAAACGTTTCACTCAATACAAACTCGTAGTCAGACCTACAAGGTCCTCTTACATCCGACAAGGATATCATAGCGCGCTATACAAGAAACCCAAAATTTTGGTTTAGCGTCTCGGATAAACTCCGAAGATAGCTCGATTCTTTTAACACAAGTCATATAAGCCGCCACTAGTCGCGGACTTTAAACGAAAAGAATCAGGAAGAAATCACTAACAGGCAAAACGAAAGCCGATCAGTCATCGCACAGCCTTAAAGCTGAGAGTAAGCCTAGGTCTTGCCCTAAACCCAGTCTTGCTGGATCTTGACATCTCACAGACATAGTATCGTGATAATGAGATCCCAAAACATGTCTCTTATCGCTTACACCTAAAATGCTCGCTAGAAAGTAGCATACGGACCAAGCGACAAAAAAGAGTTAGGATACGAAGTGACTACTCGCATTCTTTCCTCTACACTTGACGAAAGTATAAATCAAAACAAAAGACGAAATCTCGCAAATTTTCATATTCATAAAGGCCGCAAAGACGGCGGGATTCTAAGCCACCAACGGCCAGTCCCAAAACATAAGAATGCAACCTCCAACGGTCGCAGAATAAAACTCCTAAAAAACGGCCACACACGGCCAAAACATACGATTCACAAAAGGAAGTCAACATCGAGAAATCCAGATGCGGAAATCCCGAATGAACCTGCAGGCTGGTCCACTTCCTCGCTCACGCCTTTGAGCATTCTCGCCACCTTCAGCGTTTCATCAGCTCCGGCCTCCACCGTATCCTCGGAAACCTCGATAGGTTCCCATAGTCTCCGGACTCTTTCTTCGACTGGAGGAACCAAGGACTCAGCATGAGCACACTCGGCCATGAAGTCCTTCATCTCAGCAATCTCGGAATCAAAGGAGAAATCCGGGTTCTGAGACTTGTAAAGGTTTACGACCGAGCCCCGGCACTCGCGGAAATCGCCAACAAACTCCTGAGCTTCTTTAAAACATTGAAACTCAGCAGCAAACGATTCCGCCCGTCTCGCCACCTCAGCTGCGACCATCCTCCTTCCTCTCCTTTCCGCCCGAACAAGAGCTCGAGCATGAAGCTCAGCTTGCTTTATGCTCTGCGCCTTTACCTCTTGTCGAATCGGAAGAGCTCTCGCCAGCTTCTTTGGTCTTGAAATTAGCAATCCTAGACTTGCGGAAACTTGAGTCAAGCGCATTGCTAAACACTCTTAGTCCCTGCATAAATTCGAGATCAACAAACATACATATATACAGATTCAAAAATACGGTTAAGAAGTTCAAAGGGCAAAACCTCGTTGACCCGCTGGGAACCCTCAGCAAAAACCCGTTGCTTCTCCTCATCCTCCAGCGACTCGTCAGTAACAAACTCCGGAGGAAGGCCGTCAAAGAAATTGTTGGGGAGTGGAAAATCGCTGGCTCCGCCTTTTTCCGTTGGAACAAAACTAGGGTTTTCCCCCAACGGTGAAGGGTCTTCCGAACCTTCCCCACAGTCGATTTCTTTCCCTTTACGAGATCTCTGTTTACGCCTCCGAGTAGGGACTTCGATAACCGGTTCGCATCGCATGTCGGACAGGGTCTCGACCGTAAAGCCTTACTGCGCCTCGAATCCGCTCAAGGGTGAAGGACTTCCAGAAAACGGCCTTTGACGAAGGAGATCCCTCTTGACAAAAGATCACCATGCAAATGCGCAACAGCCCCGCTTCTACAAAGCGAAACTTTTCACTAAAACTCGCGACTTCCGAATGATGAAATAGACAACGAAGTTTTCATCAGATACCTCGGTTGAAGTTCCATGCGCGGAAATAGATGGAGGCAGCTCTCCTCGACAGACTCACCATCTATTCGGACATAGAAGAAACGCTCCTGCCACGACTTAGGGTTCGAAGTAGTCCCCTGAATTATGGCCATATCCTTCTTTGGCACCATGGAGTAGTAACCGCCGCCCCGCTGGTCGAAAGTGCTCCAAAGACCTTCAAATCATCGGACTGAGATCGATCCCGAGCTCATTACTTGTGATCAGTACGCCAAGCCAACTCTCTAAGGCAGGAACGCTGAGCTGGCTGATCGAAGTTCGGCGACGGCGCATCTAACAATGGTACCGGGATCGGGAACCACATGCAGCAATACGTAAGGAAGGCCTCGTAACATGTAAAGAAACCTTCCGGAGGATTCCTCGCACTCTCGTTACCGACAGGGATCCGGAATTTAACTCCATCAGGAATCTGGTAAAAATCCCGAAGAGTCCTGAGATATTTACGTGAAACCAAGCTCGGCGTAAAGGAAGCACCCGGCATCCTCAAAGGTCTCCTCGGAACAGGGACATCTGGCAGTGGTGGAGCCGAACCCACAAGGGCTCGGTAATACGCATTCTTCGCCTCCTCATCGACTAACTCCTCTTGCTTCACCGTCACATGGGCAGGAGAGTCATCCGAGGATGAATGGGAAGAAGAATTTCTCTTGGAGGATCTTGAAGACATTGTTCTTAAAGAGAGAGAAAGGATTCTTGAGAGAGATGAATTTTTATGATGAAGTAAGAATGAATGAGATTTCTTACTCCATCCTTATAAAGGAGGTAAAATCACTATTTACCCCGACTTTCGGCAAACGATTACGTCTCTACACCTTCCCATACGGCTATACCGCAAGCTAGGACCCGAAAGGCACTACGGTTCCTAGCTAGCTGGGGGGCTAACTGTTGGGGTCAAAATCGGTCAACGACGAAATCGTCACCCGAAAGTCCTCGAAAGAAAACTAAGTGACGATCAAAACCAAGAAACGGGTCGTCACTCGATGAACTCACGGGAAGGCATGAACGGACCGTGAGCCCCGGGATCAACGAAGGCAAGCAACAGCAGGCATCGGCGGACGCGGGACACGGCACGGGCGGCAGGCGCTTGGCGCCGGGCGGCAGGCCGACCACGCCAGCGCCTGGCGCCGGGCGGCAGGCCGACCACGCCAGCGCCTGGCGCCGGGCGGCAGGCCGACCACGCCAGCGCCTGGCGCCGGGCGGCAGGACGCTTGGCGCCGGGCGGCAGGACGCTTGGCGCCGGGCGGCAGGCCCACCACGCTGTGCCTGGCGCTGGCGGCAGGCGCTTGGCGCCGGGCGGCAGGCCGACCACGCCGCTTGGCGCCGGGCGGCAGGCCGACCACGCCGCTTGGCGCCGGGCGGCAGGTCGACCACGCCGCTTGGCGCCGGGCGGCAGGCCTGTCGCCTCCGTCTGGCGCCGTGGCAAGGGTCCTGGCGCCCATCTGTGCAATCGCCTCGCGGATCTCGCAACGGCAACATCTTGGTCCCTTAAACCCATGTCCGATTGTCCGAGAACTACAATGATTCTTCCGCAAAGCCTTCTCGATTGTTTAACAAAGTTCATATTTTAAAATCTAAGTTCAAGCCTCATTACTCAAACCCTTGAAGACGGAAAGTCTACTTAATCCAAGTCCATCTCGATCCCGATACTCGAGAAATCTCGGAAGGCCATAAAAGGTTCGAATGATGAATGGATTTCGATTCATCGTATAAAACGATCACGGTTATTCTAAACACCAAACATCTCGACTATACGAGGAATTGGGATTCCTTCGAAATGCCAAACCTTCAAAGACTATTCTTCAAAACCGTAAAACGCCTAAGTAGCCCGACATGACCAAACCGGCCCACTTACGATTTTCCGAAAAGGAAGGATAACTATGACGGTTTATCCTTATCCTCACATAAGAGATAAATGTCAAGTTTCCAGAAGATAAATGTCAAGTTTTCCAAGATAAATGTCAAGTTTCCGATAAACACGAAGATGGACGAAAATGGAAAAAGCCCGATTCAGCCCGAAGAAGATAGACCGTCTTAAGAGGAGTATATAAGGAGAGCTTTGGGCGAGGAGCAAATCATCACCAAACTTCCAGAGCACTTAGCACTTAGAGCAATTTAGCATTCTTTTCTGTTTTCACTAGCGAAGCGACTCAACTAGGATAGATTTAGGCGGCCGGACTAGCGGACTTTTCGACAGCTCTTGTAGCCGATTTTCTTTACCTGTTGTTCACGCCAAACGAATTCAGAAATAAGATCTCTTTCGCCTATTCTTACGATTTTTATTTTACAACTTTAATTCCCATTGATTGTGTCGTGTGTGGCCCATCAGACATCTTAACAAATAACATTTTGTCATGAGCAACATGATGTGTAGCTCCACTATCTATTATCCAGGATTCTGAACAAAGAGCATTATTTGTTCCTCAAACATGTCAACAAAGCACAAAGTAGAAGAAGAAAATGCCATACCCGAAGTGCAGTTATTGTGCCACCAGAAGAAGAAACAACGCAGTTATTCACTTGAGCTGTCTGAGAGTTAAGCTGTGACTTAAAGTATGCGATAACCCTTCAATCTGATCTTTAGTAAGGTTATTAACTACACTCAAGAAGAATCCGAGATAGCTAGCTGAGCAACCAGAGGTTTAGTTGAACCAACAGTGTTGTTTGGAGAGGATTGCTTCTCAGAGTGTTGTTTCGTTTTATGCTTGAAACTAGCTGGATACCCATGTATCTTATAACAAGTGTCAATTGTATGACCATTATAGCCACAGTGAGCACATACTGGGCGATCTTGTTTCGATGAAAACCTGTCTGAGCAGTATTAATTTGAGGAGATACCAAGCAGGAACATTGACTTGAAAAGCAGACGATTATGAACTGGCATAATGTTGCTGATTGTGATCCTGATCAAGGAGATTGTAAATCTCTGAAAGCTCAGGAAGAGTTTTCTTCATGATGATCTGACTCACGACAGCATAAGATTCGCTTAAACCAGCTAAGAACTTGATCACTTTAGCATCATTGATTTAGTCTCTGTGGCTTTGCAACAGTCACAGTGATGACAAGTTGTGATGCAGTTAGAACCATCCAATTCATCCCAAAGAGTCTTGAGACTAGTGTAATACGCCGCCAAATCCATATCTGTTGTGAGAGTTGATATACCATGGATTTGACCCAGTTTTACCCATGGTATATATGTGTTTTAAGATATAATTATTATGTTTTGGAGCCTATTAGATATGTTTTCAGGTTCAGGAGTGTTTTGGAACAAAGTGATGTTTTTGGAGCATTTTGGAGCACAAGAGAGATTTCATTCGAGCTGAACATCAATGTGGGAACCAAAATTCGCACTGCCGATTTTCCGTAAAATAAGGAAAGTCAAGCAACCTCGACTTTCCAAGAAGTCCTGAATTATCTGCTAAAACACACAAAAAAACGAAAGAGACAAAGATAACAGAATATCGAAAGTAAGTTGCACAGAGGCGTATTATTGATTGATAAGAACAAAGTTACATGATTTACGAGAGGCAAGACGGAAAAAGTTTTGTTAACCAAGTCAGACTCAAAACAAAGACAAAAAGAGACTAAGTAAAATCAAAACGTCTAAAATTCTAAGTTCTCCTCCGCCCTCCCCGTTCTTCTAGGTCTAGCTCTCTTTATATATGCCCTTTAGGTCGGTTTAAACGTTTCTCGGAAATTTTCCTTTTTCTTCTTGATTCTCAACATTATCTTGGAAACTTGATATTTATTTTTCGATTTCAAGAGATTTTTCCTGCAAGTAAGATAAACCGTCATAACATTGTCGGGCTTGATTTTGAACAGAATCGTAAGTGGTTTTGGGCTGTGTTCTAGGCCTCTTCGGACCATCTTCCGACTTGAACATTTTTACGATTTCTTTGAAAGTGCGCTTCTTGATACGACGTTAATTCAACGAGGAAGTTCATACTTCTCGTATAGTTTACACGTTTATGGTGTTAAGTTAACCGTCGCCATTTTTTGATAAACATGAACTTCATCCGGGAGTATGAACCTTGGCGGTTCTCATCGTAAGACTCCAATGGTAACTCCAATCAAGACGAAACGAGGGACTGACCCGTTGAGATTCAACAGAAGGCACAAGATTTGGTCCAACTCGCCGAACGGGTGAGTTGGATGGTGTGCTTGATCCCCAACTCGCCAAAATGGTGAGTTGGATGGCTTCGGGGGATCCAACTCGCCAAAATGGTGAGTTGGATGGCTTCGGAAGATCCAACTCGCCAAAATGGCAAGTTGGATGGCCTCGGGTGATCCAACTCGCCATTTTGGCGAGTTGGATGGCTTCGGGAGATCCAACTCGCCATTTCGGCGAGTGGGATGTTTCTCTCGATTCTTTTGATCGGGAACTTTTGTTGAGACTGTACGAAAATGCAATTTTTAGACGTTGATTTCGAGATAACCGTTTTTGACCCCAACAGTTAGCCCCCCAGCTCACAAGTTTCGAGCGTGATTTTGCGGGCAAGTGGTGGCGTTTAATTGGAATCCGCGATTAGAAATTGATTTTTTCTCGAGGAATTTTTCCATTATTACTTTAATGCGAAAAATTCTTTCAACTTTTTCTATAAATATACAGCTCCTCTTCTTCATTCTCTTCACATTCTCTCAACTTTCAAGTCCTTTTTGCTTTGCCTCTTAGAAATCTCTCACCATCAAGATGTCTTCTTCCAGCAACATTTAGAAGAGTTGCAAAGTCGAGACGAGCAAGGCTGCTGGCGCAAGTTCATCGGATCCACCTGCCGCGGGAGCTGTTGCCGCCCATATTGCGGAGTTCCTTTCTTTTCAGAGGGAGCTAGCTCGTAGCGAGGGTGAATAGACGGCAAATCTCACACTCGATGCCTCTCCTAGACCTGCTTTTCCAACCATCGTCCCGTCTCCTGCCGTTCCTGCCGAAGGGGTGGTCGCCATGGACACAATAGCGCCTGAGATCAATGTTCAGCCATCGGGTTCTTCTTCGACTCCGATTCATATTGTTGAAGTCGAAACGGTTCTCAAATTGATGCCTCCTCCTCATGGGACTGCCTGTCCCGAGCGTGTTCCCGGCTGTTATGCCACAGAGTCGCAAAAGGCCGTGTGCTAACCCTGACACGGCTAAGAAGAGGAGATGCACCAAGGACTTTGAGGCTATTCCCTCATCTTCAAAAGCGTGTGGGTCAGGATTGGCATCACGACAACGCACCAAGGTTTATTTTTCGTCGAAAATCTTTTTCCTTTTTTGGTGCGTGTGAACCTATCGTTTCTTTATTGGCCTTTCAATTCTCTTTCATCTCGCTGTTTGTTTCGTTGATCGATGGGATGATCAATGAATGTGGATCAGAGGTCGAACGTCTTGCTAAGGAGTTAGCAGAGTCACGAGAAAGGTCGTTGCAGCTTGACAGATAGCTGAAGGTTATCGAGGACGCTCATTCCCTTGAAGCGACTCAGTTCGAGTCTCGGATCAGTGAACTTGAGCGGGACCTCGGAAAGACCGCGAGTTCTCTGTTTAGGGCAAAAGAGGCGAAGGTGGCCAAATCCCTGCAGTTGCGTCGATTAAAGCATAAGGTCAAGAGTGGGGAGGAATCAACGGCCTGCGTGATCGAGGGGGCCAAGGAAGCTGTGCATACTGAGTTTTGGACTCATTTGGCGAGGATTTCAGATGCGCTCGACTCCCTTGCGGGCGTTCATGTCAGGGACCTGGCCTTGGCGGGCATCAAAGAAGGGATGAGCGAAGTCCAGTTGTTTCTTGGCGAAACGCCCCCATCTCCATGAGCGGAAGAGGACAAGCTTTCAGCTCGTAAAGCAGAGTTAGCGGGCGAGGAGGGCGACTTCGATCAGATCCTTGCGGGCCTGAAATCCGAGTGCATCCTTTTGCCTTGCTCAGGAGCGTCCGAGGGTCAGAATCCCATAGCTGAAGAGGGTGGTGGTAGCACGGTTCCGAACCCAGAGAGGGTGATTGGTGAAGATGAAGCTCTGTGTGCGGAGGATGATTGAGTAAGTAGTTTTTTGCGAGACTTTGTTTTTTTTTTATGTTTTTGTTTATGTTTTGCTTCTGGCCAAGTGTGGCCATGTGTTTCTTGGGACTGGCCGCTTGTGGCTTTGAATCCTTGTTGCTTCTGCGACTTTTTTTTTAAATGAACTTTGTTTCGCTTTATATAGCTTACCGAGTATTCGTTTATTTGGGTGTAGAGGGAAGATTATGTGTTGTCATCTCGTAATCTAACTCTGAGTGAACTGCTATATTTGGGACCTGTTTTGAGAGTTTTCCACAACATGCAAGGTTGCGGGATTTCTGAAGGTGCGCAAATAATAGCCAAGAGAAAAATTTTGGGATCTCGTACCAGGGTGTTTGATACTATGGCTAGGGATGTTAGAGACTAGTGTGCTGGGTTTAGGGTAAGACCTAGGTCTAATCACGGCTTTAGGGGGTGCGATGACTACTTTGAATTACGTTTCCCGTATCGTTTTCGACCTGATTCCGTCCCATTTTAAAGTCCGCGATATGTTCTTGGCTTATATGACTTGTGTGGTAGGAATCGAGCATCTATTCGGGGACAATTTTTACGTATCCCAAAAGTGTTGACCAAAATTTCGGATTTTTTTTATAGCGCTATTACCCTTGTGTCGGGTGTACGAGAGCTATCTCTATGAGGTAGCTTAGTCTGTTTAGGACGTTAAGAATTTGTTGTGATCAGCAACAAACTTACTGGTAGATTGATGTTAGGAGTTTTCAGGGCTCCTAATCAAATGATATAGTATAAGAGATTGTCAAACCAATCCTACGTGATTCTGAAGCAAAGGGAATGCAAGTCTATGCTTAATCTAAGTGCAATCAATAAAGTGGAGTGAAATGAACTAAGATGATGTCTTGCATATTTTCATGTTTTTAAGCATCCATATCTTATGCATTTTGATCATATAAGTTAGGCATTAGGGATGTTAGGGTCCATTTTGCATTCATTTGTCCTTATCAGGTGTTGGAGTATGTTTTGGTGTTATTTGAGGTGTTTGGAAGCCTTATGGCCCCAAAAGAGATGAAGAATCAAGTTTGGCCATGAAAAGAGAAGTCAAATCCATGATCTGGTCAAGACAAAGATGAGCATGGAAAGAGGGGTTAGAAATGTTTCCTGCTGCTAAGATTTTGTGGAGACACATAAAATTGAGCTAGCTTTCCAATGGAAGTGGTTTCAAGTCATTTGGACCTGTATTGGAGGAGTTATGATCAATTCACTTGAAGCATGTTAGGTTGGCCGGACGCGCGGCCTGGACTGCTCGGGTGAGAGTACCCGCGCGGGACACACCAGGGACAGGCAAGAATGGACCATGATGCGCGGCCAGACTGCTCGGGACACATGACCCGCGCGAGACGGCAGCCAGGACATGGGCCGGTGCACGGCCTAGCATGCGCGGAGCAAGATACCCGCACGGCCTGAAGGGAACGGACACAGTTCATGCGCAGCCTAGAGTGCGCGGGACAGGACAGGCTCGGACAAGCCCAGACATGAACAGAAATGCGCGGGTCGGGACACTCGGGACAGTGCACCCGTGCGGCTGGCCGGTTTGGACAGGGACTTTTCTGCTCGGGTCAGGATGCTCGGGTTGGATCCGGGACTTTGCCCTGAGCGTTTTTATCATGTCTGGCCGAGATTTAATGACCCCAGGGCCATTTTAGTCATTTCTTTTTATGTTTTTAAGGGCTTTCAACCCTCATATAAATACTTATGTAATCTCTTTTGGAGATCTAACTTCTTTTCTCTAAAAAAAACATAATAAGATCTTGAAGAAAGTTTGGATCTTTGATCCTTTTCATCTCATTTCTTTTGGGTTTAATAGATTATCTTCTTCTCTAATCATGTTTAGCCTTGAATCATCATTGATTTTGAGGTTTTCCATGGCTATTAGTGAGTAGATCTATCTAGGGTTCATGGGCTTGGGAGACTAAGGGTGATTAAGTGTAGATCCAATGTGCTTAGTGTTAGATCTATCCTTTCCTTGCATTGATTTGGTGTTCTTCGTGCTATATTTGAGTTGGCCTCTCAAACATAGAGCTATAGGCATTTCATGCCCGGAAGGTGTTCTATGAAATGCCTGAACCAACTCATCTATGCTTTTAGCTTGCTTTGCCTAAGGGATTAGTTGTCAAAGAAGCTAGGATTGCTATTAGACTCATTCTCCTTGTTTGCTTTGATCATTACAGCCAAAGGGATTTGGTGTACTTGGGTGATCATTGCAAAAGAGCATTCATCTAGGGATAGATCTTGCTTAGTTTTGTTGTCTAGGCATAAGGAATTAGATTGATTGAAAAGTTGGCATCTTGGATTGAACCTTGATCACCCAAAGTCAATTCCCTTGTCCCAAGAATCCCCTTGCCTCATTGAAAAAGAAAGTTCACTCTTTTATTGCATTTTTAATATTTTCTTAGTTTCATAATCATCTTGTTATCATGGTTGCACTTAGATTAAGCATAGGCTTGCATTCCCTTTGCATTAGAATCTCTTAGAATTGGATTGACATCTTGTATTCTACAACATTTGATTAGGACCCTAGAAAAGTCCTTTCATCATAAGACTAAACTAAAATGCAATAAAGTAATGATCTTTCTTTCAATATGAAGCAATAGGACTCATGGGGCAAGGAAATAGACCTTGGGTGATCAAGTTTCAATCTAAAGGTGGCAGCAACAATCAATCTATCAACCTTAAGCCTAGACACAATCTTAAGAAAGCTCTAGGTCTAGATGAATGCTCATTCACTAACATATTTCAAGCATCAAATGTCTTTGGTTGAATAGTATGAAAGAAATCATTAAGAACAAGTCTACTAGCTATCTTAACACCTTTAACAACTAATCCCTTAGGTAAAGGATGTTAAAAGCATTGAAGAGTTGGTTCAAGCATTGAAGAGTTGGTTCAAGCATTTCATCATACACCTTGTGGGCAGGAAATGCCTATAGCTCTATAATGAAGAGGCCAACTCCAAAACAGCAATAAGAACACTCTACAAGCAAGGATCAAGAAGGATCTACATTAATACACCCTAGATCTAGCTTAATCACCCCTAGTCTCCTAAGCCCATGAACCCTAAGATGATCTACTCTCTAATAGATATGATTTCCCTTAAACCCATGATGGATTCAAGTTTAATCATGATTAGAGAGCAACAATTTCTCAAGAACACAAGAATAAAAGAAGAAAAAGGATTCAAGAGCCAAACTTTATTCAAGATCCAAATGTGTTTTTGAGAGAAAAAGAGACAAGTCCCAAATTGGGAGATACAATAGTATTTATATGAGGCTTGGAAGCCCTTAAAAACATAAAAGAGAAAGTCTAAAAAGCCCTTGAGGTCATTTCATCTCGACCAATCAGAAACAAGCAAAAGGAAGAAGGTGGTGACCCGGATTGGAACCGGCCAGTCCTACCCGCGTCTGGCCAACCCGCGTCCATGCTCGTCTCGGTCTTGTCCTGGCTGCATGGGTAAGTGAAGCCACAGCCTCGTCCCCGCGTTCGTTCATCGTCCAAGCTCTCCTCCAGCCGCGTGGGTAAGGCATCCCAATCAACCCGTGGCCATGAATGCTTCAGCTTGGCCTTGTCCGGCCGCTCGGGTGATGCTTCCAGGGGAGTCCGTCCCGTGTCCCTTTCAAGCTTGTCCAGCATCGGCCAGGCCGCACGGGTGCATGATCCGGAGGCCATCATCCCGCGTCCAGCTTTGGTCTTGTTCCTTCCATCTCGGCCGCGCGGGTGGCTTGTGTAGAGGCCATCAACCCCGCGTCTAGATCACGCACAAGGTAAGTTCTTCATGCGCCCGGGTAGGTGATCCTGAGCCTAGCTACCTACGTCTGGGCTGTCCATCCATCTTCATGTCTTGGCCGGCCAAGGTAAGGTCTGGTCCATGGTTTGGCTTGTGCTTGCTTGGACAAACCCCATTCTTCATCTTTTTGGACCACAAAGATCCCAAACACCTCCAATCACTCTTTAGCACATTCCAACACCTGATATAGACTTATGAATGCAATATAGACCTAAAGATGCCTAATGCCTACCCTATATGATCTAAATGCACAAGATATGATAGCTAAAAACATGTAAATATGCAAGATATCAACTCCCCCACACTAGTCCTTTACTTGTCCTCAAGTAAACTTTTCAAAATACAAGGAGGAGAGATATAAAGATGAGAGCAAAGCCAAAAGAAACACCAATAGCACTTAACTTGACATCCTAAAGAAACATAGCAAATAGCATGAGCAAAACTCTTTTATTATGCTCTAGCTTCTCAAGGCATATCAATACTCTTATGCCTCTAAACAAGATGCAATGCCTATCAACCAACATGCTCTCTTAACCAAATCTCACATTGATTCACACACACACACAAGGTGAATTCTCAAAAATGGGCACCTGATCTCAATCATTTGGCTAGGTGATCAAATGGTCTAAAATGGATGAAAAGGAGGGTTCAATGCATACTTTTAGGTGGCAATCACTCAAAAATCAATGAGCTTGATCATTATGCAAAATTTATCTTAGACTAGGAGCAATTCATGCATACATGGATCCATCTTCATCATTCTACCCAATTCATAAGTGATTACAAGTTCTACACCTTTTTATTCATCCCATAACCCAAAATGAAAAACATTCTCACATCAGTCACCCAATGAACAACTCTCTTTCTTTTGATACAACCACTAAGGACCTTTTATTCACAATTCACACTTCTAGGCTCTAACACTTTTTGTTTTCCCTTCTCCACTATCTTATTGAATCTTTTTTTTTTTTTTTTTTTTTTTAAATTTTATGAATGGGGAAGGTCTCAAACATCAATCAAGAGCTTCTTATCTTTCTATTTTAGGTCCCTAGGGGTTTTCTTTATCAATACACTTTTTTGTTCATCAATCTCACCTTTGTCACTTCCCAAACCCAAAATATAACCCTTTAAGGATCAAAGACCCCACTCACCATCCTAAAAGCTAGCTCAAATGAGGAGCCTATGCTAGCAAGAGATGAGAACAAATCCATGTTGCTCTCAATACTCTCAAGATTTTGCACATGACAAACTATCAAAAGAGGCCTCACTCATGCAAATCAATGTAGGCTTCAAAGAATAGCTAGGGCTCAAGGGTATAGAAGGGCCATTTGGGTTAACAAAGAGTGGTATAATGGGGAAAGATAACCCAAATGTGTATGAGATCCATGATCAAGTATGCAAATGCCCATATGCAAGAGAAATTAAGTTCATTCAAGTCTAAGTTCAGGTTGGAGCTGGTTTCAAGAACAATGCCAATATCAAGCAAGCAAGCAAGTTTCAAGAAGAGTTTTCAAGGCTCAAAGCATGCAAGCCTTTCAAAAGATGCTTAAGCTACTTGATATGTTTAACTAGGGTGCAAAATTAAGTGCAAACAAGTGTTCTATAATAGGCAATGCTCCAAATGCAAGTGAATGAAACCTATATGCTCTAGACTCAATCTTAAAGATGCAAGTGATGCAACTACATGATTCAAAAATTTCGAATTTTTTTTTTCGATTTTCTATGCAAATATGAATGTACAATGCAATGCATGAGACTCACAATCACAGAGCAAACATGATCAAATACCTGGTACCTCCCCCACACTTAAATCACACAGTCTCTGTGTGAGTAAGAGAAAAGGAGATACCCCAACAAGAGAAAAGCAAATGTATATACAAGAAGGGTTGGAGTGATACCTCATAAGGAGAGTTAGAAGATTCAGTTGGTGCCTAGGGGAGCAATGTATGGTCGCCTGCCTCGCCTGCCCAAGGGTCTTTAAGACAAAAATCCTAGTGAAATATGTACAAAGGATAGCCATGGGACTTCCTCCCAAGTGAGCTTGTTTTGAGTCACCAGCTTGGCTTTCTTTCCTCTGGCTAGTGAAGGCTGGATGTGTCTAGGCTCTTTACCCATGTAGTGAAAGCCTTCTTGCCAAACCGGATCACCAGGATCATACTCATCATAGAACCAACCCCTAAACTCATTCATCCTGATCTTTTCAAATGGTACCTTCCTTGGATCATCAACAATGAGCTCCTTGGTAGAGAGTATACCAAAATGGTAGGCAAAGGGCTTGTCCATAGGAGAGTCTTCTTGGTGCATCTCTTTGGGGGATTCTTCAATGTGAATAACTTGATTCTCCCTAGACTCGTCACCCCTTGTTCCTTCCTTGGAAGTAAACTTCACATGTGTTTCCTCCTTGGTTGAGAACTCATCCATAACTAATGAGATCTCTCTTATCTCCTCTATGCATTCAACAACCAAACCATCATCACAAAGATCTTCAAAGACTCTTCCAACCAAGCTTACTTCTTCATCCTTGCTTCTTGTTGAACAACTCTTGAATGTTGTTGGTTCAACTTGCTCTTCATATCTTTGCCCAAGATTTTCATCTACCATGCATCCAAGGAGTAATTCAAGCTCATGTATAGAATTTTCAGCTTCTTGTTGAAATCCATCCTTGATTTGCATGTCCTCTTCAACTTCAATTTCCATATCGATGGAATATTCTTCACAAGTGTTGGTGTTGTAAAGGGGAATGATGCTTTCTTCTTGATCTTCAATGATGTGAGACAGTTTGGTGTTGATAGACTTCACATGTGTTATAGTTTCATTCAGCCTTGAGCTAAGAGACTTGCCATGAGCATCTACCTTGGTGGAAAGAGAACTCATTTTCCTTTCTATCTCAAGTCTTTCTCTTTCTTGATTCTATAATAACTTCTCAAGCATGTTGGTGATGTTTTCTTCATTGGAGGCTTGAGGGAATTTGACTTCTTGTTCTTCATACTCTAAATCCCAAGGTTGGTATCTCTCACCATATCCATATTGGCTTTCTTGACCAAGGTTTCCATGTGGTTGGTACTCCAATTGGGTGGTTGGCTCATAAGCTCTGTCACAAGAAGTGGAGATTCTAGATATCATCCTTCTTGACTCTCTAAAATAGCCTTAAACATTGATTCCAAGTCAAGAGACATGATCTTCCTCTCTTGTGAATGTACCTTGCAAAAGAACAACCACTTGAAAGGGAATTAGTAACTAGATAAAGGTAACAAGACTTAGTCTCAAGCAAGTGACTAATCCCAATGTCAAAATCAAACTAGAACTTGGTAACAGCGCCAATTTGATGTTAGGAGTTTTCAAGGGTCCTAATCAAATGAAGTAGTATACGAGATTGTCGAACCAATCCTAGGTGATTCTGAAGCAAAGGGAATGCAAGTCTATGCTTAATCTAAGTGCAATCAATAAAGTGGAGTGAAATGAACTAAGACTAAACTAAAATGCAATAAAGTAATGATATCTTGATGTCTTGCATATTTACATGTTTTTAGGATTCATATCTTATGCATTTTGATCATATAAGTTAGGCATTAGGCATCTTTAGGCTCATTATTGCATTCATAAGTCCTTATTAGGTGTTGGAGTGTACTTGGGAGTTATTGGAGGTGTTTGGGAGTATGATGATCAAAAAGGGGGTGAAAGATGAGCATGGACGGAGGCCTTAGAGATATCTTCTGATGCCAAGACTTGGTGGACACACAGAAGTCTGAGTTAACTTTCCAATGGAAGTGGTTTCAAGTCATTTGGAGCCATATTAGAGAAGTTATGACCGATTCATTGGAAGCATACCAAGACACCCGACCTAACCTACCCGTACGGGTTGGGCGAGAGATGATGGACGACGGATGTACCCGGCCAGGACTACCCGGGGACAAGGACCCGCACGACCTGATGGACGAACTGGACAGCATGATACGCGTCCTGATGATACCCGGCCAGGAAGACCCGCGTATGGGAAGCACCCGACCTCACCTACCCGACCAAACGACCCCGCACGGCTCCACCTACCCGGACAAGACCACCCGACCACCAGCACCCGCACGGGTTAGACTGATGCTTGGACGAGCATGGCACGCGGCTTGGGACGCCCGGGCAGAGACACCTGCACTGTTTGGGCGAGGATCGACATGGCCGGTACGCGGCCAGGCATACGCGGGTCGGACCTCGACCACCTGACCCGGGTGGTTCCAAAGATTCTTCCTTTTGGCTTGATTCTGATTGGCTGAAGACTTAATGACCTCAAGGGCATTTTAGTACTTTTCTCTTATGTTTCTAAGGGCTTTCAAGCCTTGTATAGATACTCTTGTAATCTCTTTTGGAGATCTAACTTCTTTTCTCTAAAAAAAAACACATCTATATCTTGAAGAAAGTTTGGATCTTTGATCCTTTTCATCTCATTTCTTTTGTGTTTAATAGATTATCTTCTTCTCTAATCATGTTTAGCCTTGAATCATCATTGATTTTGAGGTTTTCCATGGCTATTTGTGAGTAGATCTATCTAGGGTTCATGGGCTTGGGAGACTAAAGGTGATTAGGTGTAGATCTAAGATGTTCTACGGTAGATCTATTTTTTCCTTGCTTGATTGAGTGTTCTTCATGCTATTTTGGAGTTGGCCTCTTCAAAATAGAGCCATAGGCATTTTATGCCCGAAAGGTGTTCTATGAAATGCCTGAACTAACTTTTCAATGCTTTTAACATTCTTTTCCAAAGAGATTTGTTGTTAAAGGTGTTAAGATAGCTAATGGACTAGTTCTTAATGATTGCTTTCATATTATTCAACCTAAGAGATTTGATGCTTGAGATATGTTTGTGAATGAGCATTCATCTAGAGATAGAGCTTGCTTAGGATTGTGTTTAGGCTTAAGGTGTTAGATTGATTGAAAGCTTGCCATCTTAGATTGAAACTTGATCACCCAAAGTCAATTCCCTTGTCCCAAGAACCCCCTTGCCTCATTGAGAAAGAAAGTTCACTCTTTTATTGCATTTTTAGTATTGTCTTAGTTCATAATCATCTTCTTATCATGGTTGCACTTAGATTAAGCATAGGCTTGCATTCCCTTTGCATTAGAATCACTTAGAATTGGATTGACATCTTGTATTCTACAACATTTGATTGGACCCTTGAAAAGTCCTTCATCAAATTGGCGCCGTTGCCGGGGATTGAACCCGGGTCACACGCGTGACAGGCGGGAATACTTACCACTATACTACAACGACATTGGCGCCGTTGCCAAGTTCTAAGTTGATTTTGACATTGGGATTTAGTCATTTGTTTGAGACAAAGTCATTTTTTTTCTTTTATTGTGTTATTGCTTCTCCTTGCTCTTTTCCCTTTGCATTTCAGGTGTATGATAACTAGAAGCAGAGGTGCATCAAACTTGACACCCACTGTTGAAGAAATTGCTACACTTGAGAGGGAGATTGCAAGAAAGAGAAGAGAAGAAGAGCAACATGCTCACTTGCAGGGACTGGGGTTTGATATGGAGCATCAGCCTCAAGATGGTGATGCCCTAGGGGGCAATGGTCCAAGAGCTGAGAACATAAGACCACAGCGCCAGCCACAACAGCCACAGCACCAAGCTAGAGCCATTGGAGCCTATGATCAACCTCACATTCATGGTCATAGGCTGGGGATAAGAGCACCAGCTGTGGAGAACAACAACTTTGAGATCAAATCAGGGCTGCTGAATTTGATTGAGAACAACAAGTTTCATGGCCTTGCTGTGGAGGATCCCCTTGATCACTTGGAAACATTTGATAGCTACTGTAGCTTGTCCAAGACTAATGGAGTCTCTGAAGATGCTTTCAAGCTGAGGTTGTTTCCCTTCTCTTTGGGAGACAAGGCACATCTATGGGAGAAGGCTCTTCCAAGTGACTCTATCACAACTTGGAATGAGTGCACGAGGGCATTCCTAGAGAAATTCTTCTCTACCTCAAGCACAGCCAAGATCAGAAATGAGATCTCTAGCTTTCAGCAGAAGAACCTTGAGAGCTTTAGTGAAGCAAGGGAGAGGTTCAAGGGCTATTGGTCTCAATGCCCACATCATGGCTTCACCAAGGAGAGTTTGCTTAGTACCTTCTACAGAGGTGCTCTTCCAGAGTTCAGGAGCAGATTGGACACAGCCAGCAATGGGTTCTTCTTGGGCAGAACTGAGCAGGATGCTGAGGAGCTGGTGGAGAACATGGCCAAGAGTGACTCAGTCTACAGTGAGGAGCATGATAGGGTCAACAGAGGCAGTGATGAAGATGATGAGCACACAAGGAAGGCGCTGAAATCTCTCCAAGAGAAGTTGGACAAGATTATTGCAGAGAAGGCTAAGCATGAGCAGATTAACTCCATTGGGAACCAGCAACAAAAGCAGCCTGCTGGGACTAATCAGGTCAATGGTGTAGAAGGTCAAGAGGAGCTGTGCTTCATCAATACTAATGGGACATGCTACAGGAAAGAGCCCAACTTCCAGTACCAAAACAACTATCAGCAAAGACCTTACTACAACAATCCGCAAGGAGGTTACCAAGCCAACCAGCCTACTCACTCCCAAGGAAGCTCTTCTCAAGCTCAGGCTCCAAGTTCAAATTTGGAGTCCATGTTCAAGCAACTCTTAGAAGCTCAAGAAAGAAATGCTAAGAACATTGGTGATGAGTTCAAGAACATCCATGCCAAGATTGATGGAACATATTCTGACCTCAACAACTAGTACATGCAACTTGCCTCTCAGCTCAAAGCTTTGGAGAGCCAGGTTGCTTCTATGTCTTCATCCTCCAAGAGCCCAATGGGATCTCTACCAGGAAAACCAGAGAAAAATCCCAAGAAATCTTGCAATGTCATCCTCTTTACTACTTCTACAAAGATTGAGATGTGCACTCATGAGAAAGAGAAGGATGAGATTGAAATGTTTGGCACTGAGTTTGGGGATGTTGAGAGATTTGTTGTGGCCACAGCTGAAGCACATATTCTGAGGGATGCTGCCAAGAAGGCTGAGGTAAAGAGCCTGCAGCAAGCTGAGCCTGGAGCTGAGACACCAACTGTGAAAAGAGCAGACAACAAGCTGAAAGAAGTGGAGCAGGAAGACACTGAGTTTGAGCTATCACCATATGATAAGCTCCCCTTTCCCCAAAGAGTTCTCACCAAAGCTCAAAAGAAGGTGATCTCAAAGTTCAGGAAAGATCTTAGTGATGTTGGAGTCAAGCTTCCAGAGATATCAGGTATGCGTGAAGCTCATGTCCAGATGATGCTCATCAAGGACATTCTAGACCACCAGGCTGAAGTGGCTTAGCTTTTGGACATCTCCATTCTGAAGATTGATCCACCAACCCCTCCAAAGTCTCTCCCTAAGCTTGAATCTCAAGGGAAGTTCACCTTCTCTTGCTCCCTTGGTCAACTAACTATGGATGATGCTCTTGTTGATAGTGGTGCTAGTGTGAATGTCATTTCCGTGGATATGGTGAAGAGTCTTGGGATTGAAAGCATGGAACCAGATACTCCTCCTCTCACCTTTGGGGATTCTTCTTCTACAAGCCCACTTGGAATAATCAAGGACTTCCCCTTGAAGATTGGATCCTGCACCATACCTATTGACCTCACTGTTTTGAAGATGGCATCTGAAGAGAGAGTCCCTTTGATCCTAGGCACTCCTTTCCTCACAACAGTTGGAGCTTGCATTGACTTTCCCAACGAGAAGGTCACCCTCATGCATGTCAACAAAGCTGTCTCCTATCCTCTCCAACCTCCAATGGAATCAGACTATTGTGGGACAATCACTTGTGATGCACAAGCTGTTGAGAAGCCACAAGATGAATAGGTTGTTGGTAAGAAAGAAGGTCTTGATGGAGAGTCTTCAAAAGAGTTGTGTGATGAGCCCTTGGAAAGTGCTAAAACAGAGGGGATGAGTGGAGCCTCAAAGGCCACTCATGGAAAGAAGAAGATGGTGAAAGAGCCTCATCCTCCACCTCTTGATTTGCTCCGACACACCCTCACTCTCCATCCCAAGAAGCTCAAAGATGGTGTCCTTGAGTACAAGATCAAGCACAAGGGAAAATCCACACCATTCTCAAGTGCTAGAGCCATCATCACACCTCAGCTCCAAGATGACCCAATCAAGCTTCAAGAGCTTCTCTCTCAGGTCCTTACCATCACACTTGAAGGTGGGAAGTATCCTCCTTCTCATTAGTTCAAGAGACAAGGTAGTCAAGCTAAGTGACTCAAAACAAGCTCACTTGGGAGGAAGTTCCATGGTTATCCTTGTACATAGCTTTGAAAATTTCAATTTTCCTTTTAAGTTTTTTTTAATAAAAGTGGTCAAGGTTTTCAGGTTGAGCCAAGCACTAGAGGAGAGAAGAATGGCGGTGAACCACTTGAACCACACGATTGCCATGTAGCAGCCTCCTCTAGTTGCTATGAACCAAGCCAGCTCCTAGCCCCGGCACCAAACACCACGCCCAAACCTCCTTCTTAGGTATCACTCCAACCCTTCTTGTATATACATTTGCTTTTGTCTTTTGGGGTGTCTCCTTCTCTCTTACTCACACAGAGACTGTGTGATTTAAGTGTGGGGGAGGTACCAAGTATTTGATCATGTTTGCTTTGTGATTGAGAGTCTCATGCATTGCATTGTACATTCATATTTGCATAGAAAATCAAAATTTTTTTAAAATTTTTGAATCATGTATATTGCATCACTTGCATCCTTAAGATTGAGTCTAGAGCATATAGGTTGCATTCATTTGTATGTGGAGCATTGCCTTGTAAAGAACACTTGTTTGCACTGAATTTGGCACCCTAGTTAAACATATCAGGTAGCTTAAGCATATCTTGAAAAGTTGCATGCTTTGAGCCTTGAAAACTCTTCTTGAAACTTGCTGGCTTGTTTGATATTGGCATTGTTCTTAAGACCAGCTCCATCCTGAACTTAGACTTGAATGAACTTAATCTCTCTTGCATATGGGCATTTGCATACTTGATCATGGATCTCATACACATTTGGGTTATCTTTTTCCATTGTACCACCCTTTGTTAACCCAAATGGCACTTCCATACCCTTGAACCCTATCCATTCTTTGAAGCCTACATTGATTTGCTTGAGTGAGGCCTATTCTGATAGTTTGTCATGTGCAAAATCTTGAGAGTATTGGGGGCGACATGGATTTGTTCTCATCTCTTGCTAGCATAGGGTCATCATTTGAGCTAGCTTCTAGGATGGTGAGTGGGGTCTTTGTTACTTAATGGTTTATATCTTGGGTTTGGAATGTGACAATGTTGAGATTGATGAACAAAGAAAGTATTGAGAAAGAAAAACCCTAGGAACCTAGAATAGAAAGATAAGAAGCTCTTTATTGATGTTTTTGACCCCCCCCCCTCATGTATATAAAAAAAAGAAAAAAAAGAGGAAAGAAAAAGAAAAGAAAAAGAAAAGAAAAAGAAAAGAAAAAGAAAATGTTGAATCATGAGAAAGAAAATGTTCTTTGGGTGAGTGATGTGAGTATGTTTTTCATTTTGGGTTATGAGATGAATAAAAAGGTGTAGATCTTGTGATCACTTAGGAATTGGGTAGAATGATGAGGATGGATCCATGTATGCATGAATTGCTCCTAGTCTTAGATAAATTTTGCATAATGATCAAGCTCCTTGATTTTCAAGTGATTGCCACCTTGAAATGATTCATTGAAACCTCATTTTCATCCATATTAGACCATTTGATCACCTAGCCAAATGATTGAGATCATGTGCCCATTTGTGAGACTTCACCTTGTGTGTGTGTGTGTGAATCAATGTGAGGGCTGGTTAAGAGAACATGTTGGTTGATAGGCATTGCATCTTGTGTAGAGGCATAAGAGTAATTGATAGGCCTTGTGAAGCTAGAGCATAATAAGAGAGTTTTGCTCATGCTATTTACTATGTTTCTTTAGGATGTCAAGTTGAGTGCTTTGAGTGTTTCTTTTGGCTTTGCTCCCATCTTTGTATCTCTCCTCCTTGTGTTTTGAAAAGTTTACTTGAGGACAAGTAAGGTCTAGTGTGGGGGAGTTGATGTCTTGCATATTTACATGTTTTTAGCATTCATATCTTATGCATTTTGATCATATAAGTTAGGCATTAGGCATCTTTAGGCTCATTATTGCATTCATAAGTCCTTATTAGGTGTTGGAGTGTACTTGGGAGTTATTGGAGGTGTTTGGGAGTATGGTGATCAAAAAGGGGGTGAACGATGAGCATGGACGGAGGGCTTTGAGATATCTTCTGATGCTAAGATTTGGTGGAGACACAGAATTTTTAGTTAGCTTTCCAATGGAAGTGGTTTCAAGTCATTTGGAGCCATATTGGAGAAGTTATGATCGATTCATTAGAAGCATATCAAGACACCCGACCTGGAAACCCGACCTAACCTACCCGCACGGGTTGGGCGAGAGATGATGGATGATGTCTTGCATATTTTCATGTATTTAGCCTTCTTTTTATTGCATTCCCTTAGTTGTAGGCTTAAGTTTAGGCTTGTCTAGGATCATTTTGCATTCATTTGTCCCTATCAGGTGTTGGAGCATGTTTTGGTGAGATTTGTGGTGTTTGGAGACTTTGTGACCCAAAAAAAGAAGTGAAGAATCAAGAATGGCTATAAGAAGAGAAGTAAAACCAAGAGAAGAGGGTCGGACCGGGTAGCCTTGACCGCTACACATACCCGACAATGAGGGCTGCTGGATGTCCGGGAAGCACGCCCGACTACACACACCCGACGATGAAGACTGGTGGACGCCGAGAGACGCTGGCCCGGTAATGCAGCACCGGACGGGAGAACGGATGCGCCCAGACCGAGGACGACCGGGCGGCCTGTCCGCTAGGAGTACCCGGTTGTGAAGAGGGCGCTGAAGACCGGGGTGACACGGACGGGGTGAGACGGACGGCCTCGAGCCCGGACGGAGCAAAGAACACAGCCTGCTGGACGGCCGGGTAACCCTGACTGGGTTGAATGGTTCTGATTCTACCCTGACCGAAGTTTTCTACCTCATTCCTATTGGTCTAGACCTATTTGGCTTAAGGACTTTTAGTAATCTTAATTTATGTTTCTAGGGCTTTTAAGCCTAACTATAAGTACCATTGTAATCCCTAATGGGGATCTTATCTCATTTTCTATCTAAGAACACATAAACCTCTTGAGTAAAGTTTCATCTTGATTCATATTCTCATCTTGTCTTTGTGCTCTGGATTGTTTGATTTCATATCCTTTCTTTTCTATATGTTTAAGCTTGAATCTCTAATGGGTTTAAGAGTAAGCATGTGGATTAGTGAGTAGAATCCTTCTAAGATCCATGGGTTAGGTGATAGAGAGTGATTGCTAGATCCAAGGTGTCTATTGTTAGATCTATCATTTCCTTGCATAGATTTGGTGTTTTAAAGCTATATTTGAGTTGGCCTCTCAAACATAGAGCTATAGGTATTTCATGCCCGGAAGGTGTTCTATGAAATGCCTGAACCAACTCATCTATGCTTTTAGCTTGCTTTGCCTAAGGGATTAGTTGTCATAGTGGCTAGGATTGCTATTAGACTCATTCTCATAGTTTGCTTTGATCATTACAGCAAAAGGATTTGGTGTACTTGGGTGATCATTGCAAAAGAGCATTCATCTAGGATGAGCTTGCTTAGTTTTGTTGTCTAGGCATAAGGATTAGATTGATTGAAAAGTTAGCATCTTGGATTGAAGCTTAATCATTTGATATCAAATCCCTATACCCATGGGTCTCACTCTCATCAGAAAGAAAGTTTTGCTTTTGTTGCATTTTGCTTATTGTTCTAGTTTAATCATCATTCTCTAATGGTTGCATTTAGATTGAGCATAGGCTTGCATTCCCTCTGTTTCATTGTCACTTAGGATTGGTTCGACAATCTTATATACTACATCATTTGATTAGAACCTGAAAAGTTCTATCACCAAATTGCCGCTGCCAAATTCTAAGTTGATTGTGACATTGGGATTTAGTCACTTGCTTGAGACTAAATCATTTTTCTTTTCTTGTGATATTGATTCTCCTTTTGCATCTTCCTTTGATTTTCAGGTGTATGAACACAAGAAGGAGGGTGCAACTAACCTGGTTCCCACTGCTGGAAGAGATAGCTACACTTGAGAGGGAAATAGCAAGAAGGAGAAGAGAAGAAGAGCAACAGGCTCACATTCAGAGATTGGGGTTTGAGATGGATGATCATCAACCCCAAGAAGGCAATGGTCAAGGAGCTGACAACCTTAGACCACGCCAGCAACAACAACACCCACAGCGCCAGCTAGAGCCATTGGCACATATGACCGCCCTCACATTCATGGCAAAAGGACGGGCATCCGCACCAGCTGTGGAAGCTAACAACTTTGAGATCAAGTCAGGCTTGTTGAGTGTGATTGAGAACAACAAGTACCATGGCTTGGCTGTAGAAGACCCATTTGATCACTTGGACAAGTTTGATAGCTATTGTGGCTTGTCCAAGACCAATGGTGTCGAAGATGCCTTCAAGCTCAAGTTGTTTCCATTCTCTAGGAGACAAGGCACGCCAATGGGAGAAATTCTACCTAGTGACTCCATCACTACTTGGGATGATTGTAAGAAGGCCTTCGAGAAATTCTTCCACATCAAGGACAGCCAAGCCGAGGAATGAGATCTCTAGTTTCCAGCAGAAGAACTTGGAAAGCTTTAGTGAAGCATGGGAAAGGTTCAAGGATATCAAGCTGTGCCCACACCATGGCTTCTCAAAGGAGAGTTTGCTGAGCACATTCTATGAGGTGCCCTCCCTGAGTTTAGAGCAAGATTGATACAGCAAGCAATGGTTTTTCCCGGGCAGGTCAAGAAGATGCTGAGGAGCTGGTGGACAACATGGTCAAGAGTGATTCAGTTTACAGTGGAGAACATGACAGGGCTGATAGAACAACCAGAGCTGATGACAACCAGACCAAGAAGGAAATAAAATCCTTGCAAGAGAAGATAGACTTGCTGATTGCTAACCAAGCCAAGCAGGAGCAGATTCACTTTGTGGGTGGTCCAAATCAAGAAACTCCTCCTAAGGTGAATGAAGTTGAAGGGTTAGAATGGCAAGAAGAGCTTTGCTACATCAACAACAATGGTTCTTGGTACAGGAAGGAGCCTAACTTTCAGTACAACAATTACCAGCAAAGGTCTTACCCCAACAACCAGCAAGGAGGCTATTAACCAAAGCAAAACACTCAGCAAGGGAACTACCAGCCTAGGCAGAATCCTCCTCCTGGTTTTGCAAACCATGGCAATCAATCTACTCAAGCTCAAGGTAGCTCCTCCCAAGCTAAAGCTCCAGATTCATCTATGGAAGCTATGTTCAAACAACTATTGGAAGGTCAAGCTAGAGCAGCCAAAGACATTGGCCATGAGTTCAAGACTGTTCACTCCAAAATTGACAGCAGCTACACTGAGCTAAACAACAAGATTAGAGCTTTGGAGAATCAGTTTGCTTCAATGAACTCTCAGCCAAGTCACCAACAAGGAACATTACCAGGAAAGCCAGAGCAAAACCCCAAAGAACCAATGAAGGCAATCACTTTGAGAAGTGGTAGAGAGCTACCTCCAAGAACTCTCCCCAAGGATGGTGAGAAACTAAGTGGGGGTGGCTATCAACATTGATGATGATGTTGTGATTGTGGATGAGAAAGTTGATGAGGAGATTCTAGAAAAGATTGTTGAAGCTAAGGGTAAAGGAAAGGTTGGAGAAGAGAAGAAAACACCAAAACATGGTGAAGTTGCCACTCCAACAAAAGAGTCTTCTTTGTTCCTCCTCCTATGAACCTAAGCTGCCATTTCTGGAAGATTCAAGAGGCAACTTTTGGAGAAGTACAAAGCACTCTTTGAGAAGCAATTGAGTGAAGTTCAAGTTACAATGCCAATCATTGATGCCTTCATGCTTGTCCCTCAATACAGCAAGTTCTTGAAGGATGTTGTGGCTGCCAAGAAGAAGGAAATGGAAGGCATGATGGTTCTTACTCATGAGTGCAGTGCCATCATCCGAGATTGACAATCCCTAAGAAGCTAGAGGATCCAGGCTGCTTTACTCTACCTTGTGCCATTGGTCCTTTGATGTTTGAGAGATGTCTATGTGATTTGGGAGCTAGTGTCAGTCTCATGCCTCTCTCTGTTGCCAAGAAGCTTGGATTTAGCCAATACAAGAAGTGCAAACTCTCTTTGGTGCTTGCTGACCGCTCAGTCAAATTCCCCATTGGTATCCTTGAAGACCTCCCTGTGATGATTGGAAACTGTGAAATTCCCACTGATTTTGTTGTTCTTGAGATGGATGAAGAAGCTAGAGACCCCTTGATCCTTGGAAGACCATTCTTAGCCACAGCAGGAGCCCTTATCAATGTTAAGGAAGGCAAGATTGATCTTCATTTGGGGAAAGAGCACACTCTCCATTTTGATGTCAATGAGGTAATGAAGAGGTCAACTGTGCAAGGGCAAGTATTTTACATAGAGGAGATGGAAGCTCTTGCTGATGAGCTCCTTGAGGAATTGGCACTTGAGAGTTGACAATAGAGGACCCTTTGCAGCATGCTTTGACAGTGGATAAAGAGGTCCAAGTGGTTGAGAACAAAGAGAGTGAGGCTATTGCAGCCATGCTGGATTCTCGAAGAAGATTGTTGATAGAGGCCAGTATGAGGAGCTCAAACAAGAGGTGCACCAAGCTATGCCAGCCACTCATGAAGAGAACACCCAACAAGATGATTGAGTGAGCTCAAGGCACCAAAAGTGGAGCTAAAACCTCTTCCCCATGGTGTAAGGTACGCATTTCTAGGCCCTAATGAGTCATATCCTGTCATTGTGAGTAGTGAACTTACTGAACTTGAGCTTTCTCAACTTTTAAATGCACTTAAAAGGTTTAGAAAAGCAATTGGATACTCACTAGATGATATTAAGGGGTATCACCTTCTTTGTGCATGCATAGGATACATCTAGAGGATGAATCAATGACTTCTATAGAACATCAAAGGAGGTTGAATCCTAACCTTAAAGATGTTGTAAAGAAGGAGATTCTTAAGCTCTTAGATGCTGGTGTTATCTACCCTATTTCAGATTCTAAATGGGTATCTCCTGTGCATGTAGTTCCAAAGAAGGGTGGTATCACTGTGGTTAAAAATGACAAGGATGAATTGATACCAACTAGAACCATAACTGGCCATAGGATGTGTATTGATTATAGAAAGCTCAACTCAGCATCTAGAAAGGATCACTTCCCATTGCCATTCATTGATCAAATGCTTGAGAGACTTGCAAACCATCCTTTCTATTGTTTTCTTGATGGGTATTCAGGGTTCTTCCAAATCCCCATACATCCCAATGATCAAGAGAAGACAACATTCACATGCCCCTATGGCACCTTTGCTTATCGAAGGATGCCATTTGGGTTATGTAATGCTCCAGCAACCTTTCAAAGGTGCATGATGTCTATCTTCTCAGATCTCATTGAGGATATAGTGGAGGTATTCATGGATGATTTCTCTGTCTCACGGATCTTCGTTTTCTGCTTGTTTGTCCAACTTGTGCAGGGTCCTACAGAGATGTGAAGACACCAACCTAGTGCTGAATTGGGAGAAGTGTCATTTCATGGTCAAAGAGGGATTGTGCTTGGACACAAGATTTCAGAAAAGGGCATTGAAGTGGACAAGGCTAAGATTGAGGTGATGGTCAGCTTGCCACCACCAAAGACAGGAAAGACATCAGGAGCCTTGGCCATGCTGGATTCTCGAAGAAGATTGTCGATAGAGGCCAGTATGAGGAGCTCAAACAAGAGGTGCACCAAGCTATGCCAGCCACTCATGAAGAGAACACCCAACAAGATGATTGGAGTGAGCTCAAGGCACCAAAAGTGGAGCTAAAACCTCTTCCCCATGGTGTAAGGTACGCATTTCTAGGCCCTAATGAGTCATATCCTGTCATTGTGAGTAGTGAACTTACTGAACTTGAGCTTTCTCAACTTTTAAATGCACTTAAAAGGTTTAGAAAAGCAATTGGATACTCGCTAGATGATATTAAGGGGATATCACCTTCTTTGTGCATGCATAGGATACATCTAGAGTATGAATCAATGACTTCTATAGAACATCAAAGGAGGTTGAATCCTAATCTTAAAGATGTTGTAAAGAAGGAGATTCTTAAGCTCTTAGATGCTGGTGTTATCTACCCTATTTCAGATTCTAAATGGGTATCTCCTGTGCATGTAGTTCCAAAGAAGGGTGGTATCACCGTGGTTAAAAATGACAAGGATGAATTGATACCAACTAGAACCATAACTGGCCATAGGATGTGTATTGATTATAGAAAGCTCAACTCAGCATCTAGAAAGGATCACTTCCCATTGCCATTCATTGATCAAATGCTTGAGAGACTTGCAAACCATCATTTCTATTGTTTTCTTGATGGGTATTCAGGGTTCTTCCAAATCCCCATACATCCCAATGATCAAGAGAAGACAACATTCACATGCCCCTATGGCACCTTTGCTTATCGAAGGATGCCATTTGGGTTATGTAATGCTCCAGCAACCTTTCAAAGGTGCATGATGTCTATCTTCTCAGATCTCATTGAGGATATAGTGGAGGTATTCATGGATGATTTCTCTGTCTCACGGATCTTCGCTTTCTGCTTGTTTGTCCAACTTGTGCAGGGTCCTACAGAGATGTGAAGACACCAACCTAGTGCTGAATTGGGAGAAGTGTCATTTCATGGTCAAAGAGGGATTGTGCTTGGACACAAGATTTCAGAAAAGGGCATTGAAGTGGACAAGGCTAAGATTGAGGTGATGGTCAGCTTGCCACCACCAAAGACAAGGAAAGACATCGAGCTTCCTTGGCCATGCTGGGTTCTATAGAAGATTCATCAAGGACTTCTCAAAGATTGCTAGACCAATGACCAAGTTGCTGTGCAAGGAGGCTGTTTTCAGCTTTGATGAAGATTGCCTTGAGGCTTTCAAGAAGATAAAGGGTGACCTTGTTAGTGCTCCCATTGTTCAGCCACCTGATTGGGATCTCCCCTTTGAGATAATGTGTGATGCTAGTGATTTTGCTGTTGGGGCTGTCCTGGGGGCAGAAGAAGGATGGCAAAACTCATGTGATTTATTATGCTAGCCAAACCTTGAATGATGCACAGATGAAGTATGCCACAACAGAGAAAGAGATGCTGGCCATTGTCTTCGCCTTTGAGAAATTCAGAAGCTACCTGGTGGGTTCTAAGGTCATTGTGTATACTGATCATGCAGCTTTGAGACACCTCCTAGCAAAGAAGGATGCCAAGCCAAGACTACTAAGGTGGATCCTTTTGCTTCAAGAATTCGACTTGGAGATTAGAGACAAGCCAGGGATTGAGAATGGAGTTGCTGATCACTTGTCCAGGTTGAGAATTGAAGGTGGAATCCCTATTGATGAGAGCCTCAGAGAAGAGCATGTCTTAGCCATCATGTCAGTGGTAGCAGTCATTGAGACTAGAAAAAAGATTGAAGAAGTTAAGGCAGCTGAAGAGAACGGACCTTGGTATGCTGATTTGGTTAACTACTTAGCCACTGGAAAAGAACCATTGGGGCTTGCAGGGTATGAGAAGAAGAAGTTCTACAAAGATTTGAAGAGATACTATTGGGATGAACCTTACCTCTACACCCTATGCAAGGATCAGATTTATAGAAGAGTGGTGGCTGAAGAAGAAGTTGAAGGAATCCTCTCACATTGCCATGGATCTTCCTATGGAGGCCATTTTGCTCCATTCAAGACTGTCTCAAAGGTGTTACAAGCTGGATTTTGGTGGCCACACATGTTCAGGGACTCACAAGACTTCATTTCAAGATGTGACTCTTGCCAAAGGAGTGAGAACATTACTAAAAGGAATGAGATGCCTCAAAACCCAATCCTTGATGTGGAAGTGTTTGATGTTTGGGGGATTGATTTCATGGGACCCTTCCCCTCTTCCTATGGCAACAAAGACATCTTGGTGGCTGTGGACTATGTATCAAAGTGGGTGGAAGCAATAGCAAGTCCTACAAATGATTCGAGAGTAGTGGTCAAAGTGTTCAAGAGCACTATTTTCCCAAGATTTGGAGTTCCAAGAGTGGTCATAAGTGATGGAGGTTCACACTTCATCAACAAGGTATTTGAGAGTCTTCTCAAGAGGAATGGATTAAAGCACAAGGTTGCAACACCCTACCACCCTCAAACTAGTGGCCAAGTGGAAGTCTCCAACAAGCAAATCAAGGGGATCTTGGAAAAGGTTGTAGGAACCAAGAGGAAGGATTGGTCAGCCAAGCTTGATGATGCTCTTTGGACATATAGAACAGCATTCAAGACTCCTCTAGGCACCACTCCCTTCAACATTGTCTATGGAAAGTCTTGCCACCTGCCAGTTGAGCTTGAATACAAGGCATTGTGGGCTGTGAAGCTTCTAAACTTTGACATCAAGTGTGCAAAGGAGAAGAGGCTTCTTCAACTCAATGAGCTGGATGAGATAAGGATGGATGCCTTTGAGAACTCAAGGATCTACAAGGAAAAGACAAAGGCCTTCCATGACAGGCACATCCTCAAGAGAGAGTTCAAGGCAGGAGATCAAGTGCTTCTTTACAATTCTAGACTGAAGTTATTTCCAGGAAAGCTAAAGTCAAGGTGTCTGGTCCATTTGTGATCAAAGAAGTGAGACCCTATGGAGCCATTGTGCTTTGGAACAAGGATGGTGGAGACTTCACAGTGAATGGCCAAAGACTCAAGGAATACATGGCCACAGTACCAAAGGAGGATGGGACATCAACCCCACTCTCTGATGCTCCCCTTGCCTAACCTCAAAGGAGGCAAAGTCAAGCTAGGGACTTTAAACAAGCTCACTTGGGAGGAAGTCCCATGGTTATCCTTGTAAATATTGCATTAGGATTTGTTCTTTTTCAACAATAAATCATTTGGAGGATGGTAAGAGCTTGGGAATGGGTTGGATAAAGTCTTGAGATGGAGGAAGCATGCATAAAAAAAAAGAAAAGGTGGAGCAGGACCGGGGTGTTCTGTCCGGGTTGGAGCACCCGGTCGTGAAGCAGCAAGGAGGAACGGTTCGTGGAGCAGATGGACGGATGGTCTGGGGACATCCTGTCCGGGTAACAGAACCCGGACGTGAAGAAAGCAAGGCGAGATGGACTGATGGTCCGGGGACGTCCTGTCCGGGTAACAGAACCCGGACGTGAAGAAAGCAAGGCGAGATAGACGGATGGTCCGGGGACGTCCTGTCCGGGTAACAGAACCCGGACGTGAAGAAAGCAAGGCGAGATGGACTGATAGGACCGGGGACAGGCGTCCGGGTTCACTATCCCGAACGTGCAGCATGCCGACTGATCGGACCGGGGACGTCCTGTCCGGGTAACCGAACCCGGACGAGAAGAAGGCAACACGGACCGGGGACGATCGTCCGGGGTGAGCTACCCGGTCGTTCCCCGCACGCCAGGATCCGCGCCTCGACCCATGGAGCACCATACCCGTATCCGCGACCCAGGTAAGGTTTCTCTTCCTTTTCAAGCCCAAACCCGACCTACCCTGACCCGAACACCCATTAACCCGACCCAGAAACCTCTTCAAAACCCTAAGCCACCCTCTCTCTCCTCATTTCATCTTCTTCCTCACATCACAATCCTCTCTAGCCTCCAAGAACACAAATCCACTTAACTTTGCCAAATCTCAACCAAATCACAAATTTCTTTTTCCCACATCCACTCCTTCCTTCCCTAGCTCTAATTCCTTGAATCTTTTCATCTTTATCCTTCATCCAAAGCAAGGTATGGTATCTCTAAGTTCAAATTCGTAACTCTCATGAACCCTAAAATTTTGAACTTGAAATTTGAGCCTTTTCTTGCTAGATTCTTGTAAATTCGACTAGGGAATGCTCATATATCATGCTGGGTAGTTGATTTCATGGTGGAATTGAGATTAATTTGAACTTTGAAAAATTAGGGTTCATAAGATTTGGTGGTTTTTCATAAAGTGCTTGTTTAGGGTTGTTCTTGGGTTAGATTGGATGCTAGGTTGATGGAGAACTTCAATTTAGGCCATTTTAAGCTTGATTGTGCCAAATTGAGTGGTTTTGATTCTTAGAGATTCTTTTTGCTCATTAAAAAAAAAAAAAAAAAATTGAGTATGAGAATCCTCTAAGTTGTTCTAAAGCCTTTTGCTTAAAAAGTCATTTCTTATGAGCATTTGATCATTGGAGTTGTAATTCATATGCTTTTGATCATTTTCCTCATATTGAAAGCTTTTTCCTTCTCAAGCTTACTCTTTCCAAGGTCTAAAGTTTCAGGTACCAATGGGGCTTAAAGAGTGAAGCTGATCTTGAAGTTGAGAAGAAGCGTGCAGCAAGACACACTGCTCAGTTTGGGAAATCCTTGGGTTCACAGCCTGGTTCAGAGGAAGAACGCCGCCAGCAAGCCTTGGCTCTGCTAAGGAAGAAGGCACAAGCCAAGAAAGATGGGAAGAAAGTTGTGGTTGATAAGAGTGTGGCTGAAAGTGCTCACAAGCAAGCCAAGAAAGATGGGAAGAAAGTTGTTGCTGATGAGGGTGTGGCTGATGGTGCTCACAAGCAAGCAAACAGGGATGGAAAGAGATTAGCTGTTGGAGACAATGAGGCTGATGGTACTCACATGCAGGCTCCTCCAAAGAGAGCTAAGGCACCAAGAAATTCTGGTATGGGAGCTCTTGTGATTGAAAAGACAAGCAACAAGGGTGATCATACCCTTGCTCACACTATGAGGGTTATGACTTCACCTAGGAGAACACCAGACCCTGTGAAAGAAGTTGTAGAGAGCCTTAACCAGCACAACAAGGAGGAGAAGTTGGCAAGGGCTAGAGCAAAGAAGCAAGGCAAGAAACCAATGATTGCAGAAAATGAAGGTGAAGAGGATGAGATATCTTCTAGTGATGAGTCTGCTGATCCTAAATCAAAGTATGACAAGAGGGATAGGTCCAAGACACCTACTGAAGATGAGCTGCTAGACTTTTTGAGGAATGGTATTGCTTGGGTTCCCACAAGATTTGTTCATAAGATGATTTTGCGAGAGCTGTACCTTGATGAGGATGTTGAAGAAATGCTTCAGCACATGAAGGTGGGCAGCCTCTACTCAGCAGTTTACCCCACTCACAAAGAAGTCTCTTGTCAATTCTTGGCTACACTAGAAGCAACTTTTCACACTTCCAAGCATGCACAGCAAGGATGGGGAGAAATCAAATTCAAGATTGAAGGTGAGGTGTACTCCATGTATTTCAAAGAGATTAGTGAAGTTCTTGACCTTGAGGATCAGAAAAACCCTTCACTTCCAACACTCAAGACAGCCCCTAAGGAGAAGACCATTGCTGAATCAATGTGGACCTTATTGACAGGACAAGGAAAAGGGGCCAAAAGAAGGAGAAGAATGGAGCTATTAGGCATCCCACTATCGCTACCTCCACAGGTTGCTTAACCACACTCTCTTCGGAAGAAGGAAGTAGGGAATGTTTCGGAGGCGAGTTGAGATTCCTTCACCAAACCGCCCGCCACTTTGTTTCCTCTCCTCAGCTCCCTACTGTCCCGGATGATTTCTACTCAGAGTTTGGTATGGTCGGTTTCCTTGTACAGCCTCATGCACTACAAGAGCTGGGCTTGGACAAACCGTGACTCGAGCCTCAGATTGGTATTGGTGGCTGGATAACACCATTAATAGCTTACCAAGGGATTGATTTGGGTGAAGATGGAGTAAGTCCTACTTTCTTGGATGGAGCTTACCTGAGGAAGGCTCAATTTCTAAGTGGACGGTTTAATGGAAAATGTGTCTACTCTTACTCGAGGGGTGGCAAGAAGGCTGAGCTCTTGCTTCCTAGCCCACACCTCACTTCCTTGAGGCACTTCAGGAGATATCAGTTTTGACATCAGTGAGGAACACCTCCTTAGGAGTCATGGACCTCTTTGCCCAATTACCTGCCTAAGGGTGATAAAGCTGTAAGAAAGCACCATGCTTATGACGAGGAGTACACCGAAGCACCACTGCTCATATCTTTGGCCCTCCTCGGTACAAGCTTGAGCATTGCACAAGTGTCCTGCCCCTTGGACCCCTACGCCAGGCTCATGACCACATTAGAATCCTCCAGAGGTGGAACAAGGCTCAAGATAGGACCATTTTCAAGCTCACCAACAAGTGAAAGAGCTGAAAAGGACTGTGAAGAGGCAAGCTGAAGTTTCAGCCGGTTATTGAAGAAAGTGGCTAATGTTCTAGCTAGGGGGGCTGTAGCTGGCTGCAAGGCTGAGGACTTTGATCTTGATGCTCTCAATGCACCCCTTCCTCAGCCACTTATTTATCCCTCTGCACCACAATCCAGCAAGAAAGCTCTCCGCCGTTTGAGGAACCCTTACATCGCCCCATCCGAGTCCGGAAACAAGTCACCATCCCTTAGCACCACTGCTGATGAAGATGACTCTGAGGGAGGGGCATCAGCCTCATCCCATGCTCCATAGAGGTACTCCAACACCCTATCATTGTATATACCATTCATCATTTCATTTAGTTTTATTTTTCTTTCTTTGGGCCCTTCTCAACATTTAACAAACACAGAGACTGTGTGAATTAAGTGTGGGGGAGGTGCCAAGTTGCTGATCATCTTGTGTTTTATGTCATAAGCATGCATTTGTAGATAGTTATTGCATAGAAAAGCCATAAAAATTTGAAAAATTTGAAAAGCACAAAAAGGATCATGTAGTTGCATTAGGATTGAGTCTAGATCATTCACTTGCATAAAAAAAAGAAAGAAAAAATCATCATATAGGTTGCATCATGCATAAGGGGACAAGGATGATAGTTGCCTTGAAAAGATGCTGATGCTAAGTTCTTAAAGTGATACCCTTTGTAAGCATAGTAAGTAGCTTGAGCAATCTTAGGATAGCTTGTAAACTTTTTGCCTTGAAATCTCTTCCTAAAGCTTATTTGATTGATTGATGCTATCTCTTTGAAGTTTGCTCCTGTCATATTTAGACTCTAGTCTCTTGCTCATGGTCCCTTGTGTACTAAGCCATGGATAGAACACTTGAGTTGTCCCTCCCATTCTTTGCCTATCTTTTTGGACAAGCTCAAGTGGCACTCCACACCCTAAAACCCTTACCTCCTTTCAAGCTTTCATTATTTGTTGAGTGAGGCCTTCTTTGGAAAGCTTTACATGTGCATAATGTTGAGAGTATTGGGAACGACAGTGCTTGGTCTCCATTTTAGCTAGATTAGACACTCATAATGTCTAGCTTCTAGGATGGGGGTGAGTGTTGTATGGTATGATTTTGGGAAATTGAAAGGTTTATGAAAGAAAAGGTTGACTCATGAGACTCTATTGTTATAAGTGATTAAGTCTAGAAGGGATAAGAGGAATGAAAGATTATAAGCTCCAAGTTGTTAAAAGTCTTGGCCCCATAAAAAAAAAAGAAAAGAAAAAAAGAGAAGAAAAAAAAAATAATAATGAAAGGGGGCTAGCAATATCTAGAAAGAGCTGAAAAGAGTTTAAAATGTGAAAATTCCCTTGTAGACTTCATTAAGAAAGAGTTTCAAATGAGAAAATATCTTGAATATTTGGGGGAAATCCTTGGGTGAGAGATGTGAGTGGTATTTTGGCATTGGGAATAAGGATGTAATTTATGTATTTGGGGAAAGGGTAGAACAATGGAGATTGAGCATTGTATGCATGAGTTGATCCCTTTCTTAGATATATTATGTGCAATGTCAAGGCTACTTGTTTTGAGTGAACCACCCTTGAAAGATCCTTTGAACCCCTTGTTTCACTTGAATAAAACCTTCTACCACCAAACCAAATGACTTGGACCATTTGACCATTTGCAAGAAGTCTTTTGAGTTTGCTTAATGATTGTTAGAGGGCAAATGGAATTGTGGGTTGTGGATTCATGATGAGTAAGTGTAGGGATCAAAGGAGTTAAGATAGGCCTTGTTAAGTTAGAGTTGGATTGAGTTTTGCTCCTGCTGCTTGGTATGTTTATATAAGGTTATCAAGTTGAGAACTAAGAAGAGCATTCTTTTGGCTATGAGTCCCCTCCTTCAAACCTCTCCTCCTTAGTCCTTACTAGTTCACTTGTGGACAAGTAAAGGACTAGTGTGGGGGAGTTGATGTCTTGCATATTTTCATGTATTTAGCCATCTTTTTATTGCATTCCCTTAGTTGTAGGCTTAAGTTTAGGCTTGTCTAGGATCATTTTGCATTCATTTGTCCCTATCAGGTGTTGGAGCATGTTTTGGTGAGATTTGTGGTGTTTGGAGACTTTGTGACCCAAAAAAAGAAGTGAAGAATCAAGAATGGCTATAAGAAGAGAAGTAAAACCAAGAGAAGAGGGTCGGACCGGGTAGCCTTGACCGGCTACACATACCCGGACAATGAGGGCTGCTGGATGTCCGGGGAAGCACGTCCGACTACACACACCCGGACGATGAAGACTGGTGGACGCCCGGAGAGACGCGTCCGGGTACGAGCACCCGGACGGGAGAACGTGATGCGTCCAGACCGAGGACGACCGGGGTGGCCTGTCCGGCTAGGAGTACCCGATTGTGAAGAGGGCGCTGAAGACCGGGGTGACACGGCCGGGGTGAGACAGACGGCCTGGAGCCCGGACGGAGCAAAGAACACAGCCTGCTGGACGGTCGGGTAACCCTGACCGGGTTGAATGGTTCTGATTCTACCCTGACCGAGTTTTCTACCTCATTCCTATTGGTCTAGACCTATTTGGCTTAAGGACTTTTTAGTAATCTTAATCTATGTTTCTAGGGCTTTTAAGCCTAACTATAAGTACCATTGTAATCCCTAATGGGGATCTTATCTCATTTTCTATCTAAGAACACATAAACCTCTTGAGTAAAGTTTCATCTTGATTCATATTCTCATCTTGTCTTTGTGCTCTGGATTGTTTGATTTCATATCCTTTCTTTCTCTATATGTTTAAGCTTGAATCTCTAATGGGTTTAAGAGTAAGCATGTGGATTAGTGAGTAGAATCCTTCTAAGATCCATGGGTTAGGGTGATAGAGAGTGATTAAGTTAGATCCAAGGTGTCTATTGTTAGATCTATCATTTCCTTGCATAGATTTGGTGTTTTTAAAGCTATATTTGAGTTGGCCTCTCAAACATAGAGCTATAGGTATCTCATGCCCGGAAGGTGTTCTATGAAATGCCTGAACCAACTCATCTATGCTTTTAGCTTGCTTTGCCTAAGGGATTAGTTGTAATAGTGGCTAGGATTGCTATTAGACTCATTCTCATAGTTTGCTTTGATCATTACAGCCAAAGGGATTTGGTGTACTTGGGTGATCATTGCAAAAGAGCATTCATCTAGGGATAGAGCTTGCTTAGTTTTGTTGTCTAGGCATAAGGATTAGATATATTGAAAAGTTAGCATCTTGGATTGAAGCTTAATCATTTGATATCAAATCCCTATACCCATGGGTCTCACTCTCCTCATAAGAAAGAAAGTTTTGCTTTTTGTTGCATTTTGCTTATTGTTCTAGTTTAATCATCATTCTCTCTAATGGTTGCATTTAGATTGAGCATAGGCTTGCATTCCCTCTGTTTCATTGTCACTTAGGACTGGTTCGACAATCTTATATACTACATCATTTGATTAGAACCTGAAAAGTTCTATCACCAATGGACGACGGATGTACCCGGCCAGGACTACCCGGGGACATGAACCCGCACGGCCTGATGGACGAACTGGCCAGCATGATACGCGTCCTAATGATACCCGGCCAGGAAGACCCGCATATGGGAAGCAACCGACCTCACCTACCCGACCAAACGACCCCGCACGGCTCCACCTACCCGGACAAGACCACCCGACCACCAGCACCCGCACGGGTTAGACTGATGCTTGGACAAGCATGGCATGCGGCTTGGGACGCCCGGGCAGAGACACCCGCACGGGTTGGGCGAGGATCGACTGGGCCGGTACGCAGCCATGCATACGCGGGTCGGACCTCGACCACCTGACCCGGGTGGTTCCAAAGATTCTTCCTTTTGGCTTGATTCTGATTGGCTGAAGACTTAATGACCTCAAGGGCATTTTAGTACTTTTCTCTTATGTTTCTAAGGGCTTTCAAGCCTTGTATAAATACTCTTGTAATCTCTTTTGGAGATCTAATTTCTTTTCTCTAAAACAAAACACATCTAGATCTTGAAGAAAGTTTGGATCTTTGATCCTTTTCATCTAATTTCTTTTGTGTTTAATAGAATATCTTCTTCTCTAATCATATTTAGCCTTGAATCATCATTGATTTTGAGGTTTTCCATGGCTATTAGTGAGTAGATCTATCTAGGGTTCATGGGCTTGGGAGACTAAGGGTGATTAGGTGTAGATCTAAGATGTTCTATGGTATACCTATCTTTTCCTTGCTTGATTGAGTGTTCTTCATGCGATTTTGGAGTTGGCCTCTTCAAAATAGAGCCATAGGCATTTCATGCCCGAAAGGTGTTCTATGAAATGCCTGAACCAACTCTTCAATGCTTTTAACATTCTTTACCAAAGAGATTTGTTGTTAAAGGTGTTAAGATAGCTAATGGACTAGTTCTTAATGATTTCTTTCATATTATTCAACCTAAGAGATTAGATGCTTGAGATATGTTTGTGAATGAGCATTCATCTAGAGATAGAGCTTGCTTAGGATTGTGTCTAGGCTTAAGGTGTTAGATTGATTGAAAGTTTGCCATCTTAGATTGAAACTTGATCACCCAAAGTCAATTCCCTTGTCCCAAGAACCCCCTTGCCTCATTGAGAAAGAAAGTTCACTCTTTTATTGCATTTTTAGTATTGTCTTAGTTCATAATCATCTTCTTATCATGGTTGCACTTAGATTAAGCATAGGCTTGCATTCCCTTTGCATTAGAATCACTTAGAATTGGATTGACATCTTGTATTCTACAACATTTGATTGGACCCTTGAAAAGTCCTTCATCATCTCTCTTTCAATATGAAGCAATAGGACTCATGGGGCAAAAGAATAGACCTTGGGTGATCAAGTTTCAATCTAAAGGTGGCAGCAACAATCAATCTATCAACTTTGAGCCTAGACACAATCTTAAGCAAGCTCTAGGTCTAGATGAATGCTCATTCACTAACATATCTCAAGCATCAAATGTCTTTGGTTGAATAATATGAAAGCAATCATTAAGAACAAGTCTACCAGCTATCTTAACACCTTTAACAACTAATCCCTTAGGTAAAGGATGTTAAAAGCATTGGAGAGTTGGTTCAGGTAATTCATCATACACATTGTGGGCAGGAAATGCCTATAGCTCTATCATGAAGAGGCCAACTCCAAAATAGCAATAAGAACACTCTACAAGCAAGGATCAAGAAGGATCTACATTAATACACCCTAGATCTAGCTTAATCACCCTTAGTCTCCTAAGTCCATGAACCCTAAAATGATCTACTCTCTAATAGACATGATTTCCCTTAAACCCATGATGGATTCAAGTATAATCATGATTAAAGAGCAACAATTGCTCAAGAACACAAGAATAAAAGAAGAAAAAGGATTCAAGATCCAAACTTTATTCAAGATCCAAATGTGTTTTTGAGAGAAAAAGAGACATGTCCAAAATTGGGAGAAACAAGAGTATTTATATGAGGCTTGGAAGCCCTTAAAAACATAAAGGAGAAAGTCTAAAAAGCCCTTGAGGTCATTTAATCTCGACCAATCAGAAACAAGCAAAAGGAAGAAGGTGGTGACCCGGGTTTGAACTGGCCAGTCCTCCCGCGTCCGGCCAACCCGCGTCCATGCTCGTCCCAGTCTTGTCCTGGCCACAGGTGGAGCTCACCATCCCCTCAAGCCTGCTTAAGTCAGGCCCAAGCTCTCCTCCAGCCGCGTGGGTAAGGCATCCCAAGGCCATCAACCCACGGCCATGAATGCTTCAGCTTGGCTTTTCCGGCCGCGTGGGTGATGCTTCCAGGGGCGTCCGGCCGCGCGGGTGGCTTGTGTAGAAACCATCAACCCCGCGTCCAGATCACGCACAAGGTAAGTTCTTCATGCGCCCGGGTAGGTGATACTGAGCCTAGCTACCTGCGTCCGGGCTGTCCATCCATCTTCATGTCTTGGCCGGCCAAGGTGAGGTCTGGTCCATGGTTTGGCTTGTGCTTGCTTGGCCAAACCCCATTCTTCATCTTTTTGGACCACAAAGCTCCCAAACACCTCCAATCACTCTTTATCACATTCCAACACCTGATATAGACTTATGAATGCAATATGGACCTAAAGATGCCTAATGCCTACCCTATATGATCTAAATGCACAAGATATGATAGCTAAAAACATGTAAATATGCAAGATATCATAGATATTACCGTTTATTTATTCTTTGCGAAGAATACGTCTCAAAAAGGAGTGTGTGTTTTATAGTCGCAGACGAACTGTGTTTGTTTTTGACGAGAAAGGAGTCTTTTGAGCGTTTGCGACGTCTCGCCTTGCCGAAGGTTAAACCTTTACGTGGTTTTCCATGTGGTGGATTGTTATGGGAGATTTTCCGCTGTGCTAAAAAGTTTCAAAAATACCGAGCTTGGGAGCGGGTACTTTGAATATTTTGGAGATTATACGAGTATACGTATACGCACCCACTACCCCACACCCCCCGTTTTAATGAGGAGGGACAGCTGAGCTCGTCATACGACGAATTGCGTACATACCCTTTTCTGGGATCAAGCCGTCTTGTAGTTCAGTGAATGTGTAGTTTAGTGATAGTATTTCTTGAGGTGCATCACATTCCAAGTAATTGGAATTTTGACATTCTGCATGTTTGCGATTTTGTACGAGCCTGGTCGGACTACTTTTATGATTTTGTAAGGTCCTTCCCAACTTGCTCCGAGTTTTCATGTGTTCCGCTCGGTGGTGTTCTAGAAAACTTTTCGTAAGACTGTCGCCTTCTTTGTACCTGCGTCCGCGTACGTTAGCGTTGTAGTACTTTGCGGCCGCCTGCTGATAGTTCTGAATCGTATAAGGGCTTGATCCCGCCGTCCATTGATTAGATCGAGCTCGTCAAGCATCATTAGATTGTTCGAATCTTCCCGTTCTGGGAGTAATCTTCTACAAACTCCGGGAAATTCGACCTCCGCTGGGATCATACATTCTTCTCCGTATATGAGGGTGAATGGAGTTTCTCCCGTTGCGCGTCTAGGAGTAGTGCGATGTGACCATAAGACTCCTTCTAGTTCTTTGGCCCATCGACCCTTTTTGGCATCCAACAATTTTTAAGCCCATCAAGGATGGTTTTGTTGGTTGTTTCAGCTTGGCGTTGCATTGTGGGTGTCTAGGAGTTGATTTTGTCAATCATATCTTCCACTTTTCGCAGAAGGCCTCGAATCTGGTCGAACTAAACTGAGACCCGTTGTCCGTTACGATTTCGTATGGGACTCCATGTTTGCAGACGATGTTTCTCCATACGAAGCTGTTGACCTGAGAATTTTTTATGCTTGCGTAGGCTTCTGCTTCAACCCATTTTGAAAAAAAATCCATCAAAACCAACAAAAATCGTTTTTTGTTCGACCTATGCAAGGGTTCGACTATGTCCATCGACCATCGCATGAACGGATATGGTGCCGAGATTGACGAGAGAACCTCCGCCGGTTGGTGGATAGTAGGGGCGTGCCTCTGGCATTTTTTGCATTTTCGCGCATAGTTCTCGCAGTCTTTGATCATCGTTGGCCAATAATGTCCGTGGTGTTTGATTTTCATGGCGAGGGACCTTCCATCAGAGTGATTTCTGCATGATCCGGAATGGATCTCTTCCATTATCTTTCTTGCTTTTTTTTTCCTTCTACGCAGGTCATGAGCGGCCCAGAAAATCTCCACCTGTAGAGATCTCCTTCGACCAAGACATATCGTGCGGCTTAGGCTTTGATTTTTTCGGGCTGCCCATTTTTCAGCGGGGAGTTTTCCATCGGCGATGTATGCGAGGATTGTCTCTGTCCAAGGTTTGTTGAATGCGTACTCGGATTTTCCAGAATCTTGCATTGTCTTGACATCGGTTTCTTCGTCGTCGCCGTTTGGCGAGTCGATTAAGTTTATGACGACAGGGGGTCCGATGCTAGGATGCTCTATGAACTAAAGGTGAACAACCCTGCTTAGACCTGGGTCTGAGCTGGACGCCAAGGCGGCCAGAGCGTCGGCCTGGGTGTTTTCTGCGTGAGGAATCCTGGTAAGAGCGAACTTGTAAGACCCGATCCTGGCCCAAAGGATCCAACTAGGACCTGCGGCCTTACTTAGCTAATCCATGTAAGTTTTGTTCATTTTAAGGTTCAATAATTGTCTAAGTCAATTTCAAACACATGAGGTTCAGCCTAGTTCCATTCTAAGTATCAACAGATAAGAGAAAGTGTATCTTTATTAATATAGAACATGTGATCCATACATAGATTCAGTTGCACAATAGGCTATCATAAGTTCATAAGTTCATACTATCAACACTACCCATCAACCCACACATCCATCACAGCTCAGGTCTTCATGGTTCCTTAGCCTTGCAACGGCCCTGGTCTGATCCTGAAACCAACACACCACAACACACATGTATAAGTACAATCCAATACCTTAACAAACACATCTATCATTGCATGGTTCGGTTTACCTATTCTATGCTCTCTAATCTAACCAATCAGTAACAAGGCACACGGCCACCATCAGTACATCAATCAGGACATCCAGAACACATGAACAACACACGGCCTGCCTGTCCTAATGTGATCTACCCCATCAATCACACCATTCCAGACTCGGCCATGGCTGGATGCCCAAACTGACATACTCAAATAAATTCTCAAAAACTAATTAAAATTCATGAAAATTCCTTATAAATCCTAACTAAGATGAATCCATCAACAGAATCCACAGAACCGGTCTCAAGCCCATAGATCTCGGCCTCAATCAGCCAAACCGGCCATAACTGACCTTCTTCAAATCAATTAGATAAAACCCAATAAAATTCATGATAAATCATGATAAATCCCCACTAAAAGGAATCCACAATCAGATCCCAAAAATTCGTTCAGGAACTATGAGATCTGATCATACCAGCCCAACCAAGGCCATGGAGAGTTTCTCTGTTCTGGCCAAGGCCATTGCTCGGCTCTACCAAGTCTGACTCCTCAGACTTTATTATAATATAGAATAGATAATAATAATCAGTAAGTAAAACAGAGATGGATGCAACCAACACAATCACCCCATACAAACCCATCCGGATCAACCATGGGCTGGGCGATGGTCTGTGGTTAACATCACTGACCTTCGTGCGTTCCCCTGGGGCCAAGTCCTTCCCTGGTTCCTTCTCCTTCTCCTTCTGTCTGGTCTCCATCATCCTGCCTAATCTTCCCACGGCCTGAATCCCACTGGATCAGACAATCTCCAACACACACGGTTTGAATCTTCAATCCGCTGGTCTCTCTCTTTCTAATTCTCTGGCAAGATTTTGGCAGAGTTTCCCCTAAGGAATTTCATGCCATTTTCTGTGCCAGACACTCTCTATTTATAGGGAAAGGCAATGCCAACTTCCACTGGGCGAACAGGCATTTCCTGGAAGAGAGAACAGGCACAAACTGCCTCCCTTGCACCCATTCGCCTGGTAACTGTCCCAACTGCCAGTTTTGGCGTGTGGGCTATCCAAAGAAAGGCCCAATACCTCAGTCTGGGTCCCCTGTCCAGTTACCAAGCCCCACGGCCCATACCTTGACCCATGATCCCTTTGTGGATCATGCAGCACCCAACCGGACCCAACCTGTCCATGACCCGGCCACACTGGCCCAGACCATAACACTTCACTGAGCTGAGTTGAGCTGGCCACTAGGTGCTTCAGCTGAGTGAGCTAATTATCCAGCTACTGGAGCTGACCCATCCTTGTGTGAGCTGTTCTGAGCTGTCCCGATCTTGTCCCTGCTGGTCCAGCTTCTTACAATCATTGCCCAGCTCCCAATTCACTTGTCCAGCTCCTATTTCCTTGTCTCCATCCGTTCCTGGTTAAGTTTCAGCATCCGTGAAGCTCTTAACCCTCCTGTCCAGCCATGGTACGCTTGTCCTTCGGTCATATGACCCGACTGGTGCACGTTCTCGTACCATGGCCGTGCCCGAAGGCCTTATCCAGATTTGGGGATGCTACAAGTCTCCCCCACTTGAATTGGATTCGTCCTCGAATCCAGAACAAGTACTTCTCTGGTCTTATATTGCCCAAACCACTCAGGAAACTCGGCCCTCATTCTGGCTTCTGTCTCCCAAGTTGTTTCCTCACGTCCATTACATTCCCAGATTACTTTAACCATTTGGACCACCTTCTTCCTTGTTGCTTTCTCCATCCTGTCCACAATTCGAACTGGCCTTGTCTCTAAGGTCAGGTTCGTCCCGAGGTCTGCAGGAATCTGGGGAATGTAAACATCCTGGGCTGATAGACACTTCCGAAGTTGGGACACATGAAATACATTATGAAATGCATCCATGGACGATGGCAGTTCCAGTTCGTATGCCACTTCTCCAATCCTCTCACTGATTCAGAAGGGACCTAAGTACCTTGGATCCAACTTCCTCCTACCTGAGATTCTTACCCTCCCTTTGAAGGTATTCATCTTCAAGTAGACCATATCACCAATCTCAAACTCAAGATCCTTCCTACGCTCGTCAGCATAGTGTTTCTGTCGATCTTGGGCTGCCTTCATCCGTTCTTGGATGAACTTGATCTTCTCCGTAGTTTCCTCTACTATCTCCGGACCAATCATGCTGCGCTCCCCCACTTGGGTCCAGCACACTGGTGTCATGCATGGACGCCCATACAAGGCTTCATATGGTGACATCCCAATGCTCCGGTGGAAGCTGTTGTTGTAAGCGAACTCCACCAAGGGCAAATGTTTCTCCCATGAGTCACCCCAATCCAGAACACAAGCTCTAAGCATATCCTCCAATGTTCTGATGGTGCGTTCAGATTGCCCATCCGTCTGGGGATGATATGCCGTACTCATGTTCACTCTAGTTCCGGAGGCCTTTTGGAAAGCCCTCCATAACCTAGAGGTGAACCTCGGATCTCTGTCCGACAGTATGCTAGATGGAACACCATGCAACCGTACAATCTCATCCATGTACTTGTGCACAATCTGATCGACTCCCTCTCCCTTCTTTATGGCCAGAAAGTGGGCAGACTTGGTTACTCGGTCCACTATGACCCAGACCGCATCATTCTTCCTCCGGGTTGTGGGAAACCCTGTCACAAAATCCGTTGTGATGTGATCCCACTTCCACTCTGGGATGGGTAGACTTTGCAGCAGTCCACTGGGAACCTGATGCTCAGCCTTGACCAACTGACATGTTGAGCACTTGGCCACCCATTCTGCTATGTCCACCTTCATCCGTATCCAATGATAATACCTCTTCAGGTCATGGTACATCTTTGTGGCACCAGGATGTACCGAAAACTTAGATTTATGAGCCTGTCTCAAAATCTCCTCCTAAGACGTTTATCATTGGGTACACTCACTCTACCCCGTACCAGGATCGTACCATCAGCTATGGTCTGGTACTCAGTGGACTCATTGTGAGCAACCTTCTGCAGGTTCTCATCCAAGCTTTGTGCTTGTCTAATCCTGGTAAGAAGATCAGCTTGATTTACTGCCTCCAAACCCAATGGCTCGTCCTCACTGGCCAATGTGTTCAGATGCAAAGACTGACAATTCCTTCGATGCGTCTGCTTCCTTCTCAGCAGATACTCAGCTCTCCTCCGGCTCAAGGCATCAACGACCAGATTGGCCTTGCCCGGATGATAAGCTATATCCAGATCATAATCTGCCACAAACTCCATCCATCTTCTTTGTCTCAAATTCAACTCAGGTTGAGTGAATATGTACTTGAGACTCTTATGATCTGTCAGAATCTGAACCTTGGCACCATACAGGTATGATCGCCAAATCTTGAGGGCAAACACCACTGCGGCCATCTCCAGGTCGTGGGTTGGATAGTTTCCCTCATGCTTCCTCAATTTCCTAGAGGCATAAGCTATGACCTTCCCATGTTGGGTCAATACACATCCTAGTCCTGTGATCGAGGCGTCTGTGTATACCACATATGGTTGGTCAGCCTCTGGCAACACTAGTACTGGTGCACTAGTCAACATGTCCTTAAGTGCAGAGAAACATCTCTCACACTCCTCGGACCAAACAAACTTCACATCCTTCCCAGTCAGTTGTGTCATGGGTTGAGCCAAACTAGCAAACCCCTTGACAAACTTTCTGTAGTATCCGGCCAAGCCTAGAAAGCTCCGAACCTCCGTTGCATTCTTGGGTTGTGGCCACTCCTGAATACACTTGATCTTCTCTGGATCAACAGAAACCCCTTTATCAGACACTACGTGACCGAGGAACCCTATACTCCTTTGGCAGAAGCTACACTTGCTTAACTTAGCAAAGAGTTGTTGTTCCGACAGCCGTCCCAACACCAACCTGAGATGCTTCTCATGGTCTTCCTGACTTTTAGAGTATACAAGTATATCATCTATGAAGATGATTACAAATTCATCTAAAAATTCCTGGAAGATACCATTCATCATCTTCATGAAGGCTGCTGGTGCATTGGTCAGACCGAATGGCTTGACCACAAACTCGTAGTGACCATACCTTGTCCGGAATGCCGTCTTCTTCACATCATTTGGCTCGATGGGGATTTGATGATAACCCGAGGCCAAATCAATCTTAGAGAACCACTTAGCTCCCATGACTTGAACCAGTAACTCATCAATCCGGGGCAACGGGTACCTGTTCTTTATAGTCACCCGGTTCAACCCCATGTAGTCAATGCATAACCTGAAGCTACAATCCTTCTTTTTCAAAAATAGGACTGGTGCTCCCCAGGATGACACACTGGGACGTATGAAACCCTTCTCCAACAACTCCTCGAGTTGTTTCTTTAACTCAGCCATCTCGGCTGGTGCCATACGATACGGAATTTTGGACATTGGGGCCGTTCCAGGTTCGAGTTCGATCATGAACGGGTCAGCCCTATCAGGGGGCACACCCTGCAGCGCCCGAAACACATCCTTGAACTCCTGAACCAACGGTATCCCGTCCGGGCTACCACCCCCTACAACCTCCTTAGTGTTAATGGTCGCCAACCAGGCCTCACAACCACCTCCCAGCATCTTTTCCACCTAGACCGCTGAGATCACTAAGCATCCAGAGGTTGGCCGAATACCTTGGAACCGATCGGGGGTCCACACTCACTCTCAAACTGCATCCTTCCTCGGTGACAATCCAAGGTGGCCCGATTCTGTCCAAGCCAATCCATGCCTAAGATCACTTCATGATTCTTAAGGCGTACCACAATCAGATCCACGGGCATAACCCTTCCTTGGATCAACACTGGGATGTCCCTCACAAGGCCTAGTGAATGCATCACTTGGCCTCCGGCCGCACTCACTATCCCAAGAGCACCCCTTGTATCCACACAAAACAATCCCTTTCCGATCATATCTGGGTTCACAAAACTATGTGTAGCTCCAGTATCGAAAAGCACGTGTGTTTCCACACCACCAACACTCAAGGTCCCTACACAAGACCCCAATCAAGTTCCCTAACCGTTCTAAGTTTCGTACCATGCATTTCTACTGAATTAAAAGAGTAGGATTAGATCATTACCAGTAATCGCCTTGAATGGCCCTGCCTCGTCCGCATCCGTAGACAGCTCATAGATCCTTGGTGCTGAAGTCTGGCCGCGGTTCTGTTCTGGCTTGCTAGCCTCACCCCGGCTCTTCCCTTGCCCACCAGACTGGTTAGGGCAATCCTTACAGTGACCCTTCTACCACATATGTGGCAAGTCCGGGCATCACTAACATTAGGACACTCGAGCAAAGTGACCCATCTTACCACAACGAGTGCATGCACCCATGGCTCTCCAGCACTCGCCTCGTGGCTACGCCCACACTTAGGGCACTCAGGCTCACCACTTGGGGTTTTACCCCCCTCAGCCTGGTCCCTCTTTCTCTTCCGGTCACCAGTTTGCCCAGAAGATACCACCACACTCTTGAGCCTCTGCTTAGACTCCTCTGCAAGGTTGGTTTCCAGCATAGCCATCCTTTCAACCAGCTCAGACACAGTTGAGAAGGTGCGGACTGAACAGTAGGTCCGGAGTTCAGCCCTAAGGCCTCTGATGAACCGACGGTCCTGTACTGCCTCGTCCTCCAACTCCTTACCCACAAAGCATCTGAGTCGGTTGAACTCCTCCTCATACTCACGAACCGTCCTGCGTCCCTGGACCAAGTCCAAGAACTGAGCCTCTAGACGATCCCATGCCTCAGCTGGAAAGTACTTGTGGTTGAACTCAACCTCAAAGTCTGAGAATCGTTCAATGGTGCCATTGGTACGCTTGTCCAGAGTCAACCACCAGTTGTGTGCATCTCCCTCCAGGAAATGAACTGCAATGTCCTTCTGGTAATCCTTTGGACAACGGAGGGAGCTGAAATTACGGACCAACTTGCTCCTCCATTCATCAGCCTCTAGAGGATCAACACTTCCAGCAAAGTGCTTGGTCCCCATGCGGGTTATGTGCTCCAGAACCTTCAGGTAATCCACTTTCTTTGTTGCCCTAGCTGGAGGATCGACCTCAATCACCTCAGCCACTTCCTCCACCTGATTCTGAGCTGCTCGGCCAGCTGCCTGAGCTGCTACCACTGGGCCAATCTGATCATTCCCAATGGGATTGGCCGTCCTAATTGGTGCAAATGACTGGGTTAGAGCCAAGATCTGAGTCCCCATAGCCTGCATAGCCTCCAACACCTCCAACAGGGTCGGTTCAGCAGCCTGATTCACTTGGCCGGCCGTCCCAACCCTCTGGCCATCATGGTGTCCTGCGTTTGAGGACTAACCTTGGTCCTCAAGTCCATGTCCACCCAGCCGTCCAGCTCCATCAATAGGTTCCAGCTCCTGTTCCAGCTGACATTCAGCTACATCCACACGAACCTCGGTCGGGTTGATACGAGCAAGTGGCAGTCCGGTTCCCACATCAGTCCAATCCATTTGGATAGGCAGCACCACGGTTGGGTTAGCCCCATCCGCCTCAACTCGTCCGGACACACCAGCTGCTTCCTTTCCCTTCCGAGAAGCCTTAGACTTCTTTGTACCCTTAGGCGTCAAATCAAACATTCCAATGTTAGTTCCACCAACATTTATATAAACAAACACACAATCTCTAAGGTTAACAACACAATCAGTCAGACCTTACCATGAGACCCAGCCGGATGTGTGGTGATTCCCCATAACCCAAACAATCCTAGAATCAACCAGGCTCTGATACCAACTTGTAAGACCCGATCCTGGCCCAAAGGACCCAACTAGGACCTGCAGCCTTACTTAGCTAATCCATGTAAGTTTTTGTTCTTTTTAAGGTCAAATAATTGTCTAAGTCAATTTCAAACACATGAGGTTCAGCCTAGTTCCATTCTAAGTATCAACAGATAAGAGAAAGTGTATCTTTATTAATATAGAACATGTGATCCATACATAGATTCAGTTGCACAATAGGCTATCATAAGTTCATAAGTTCATACTATCAACACTACCAATCAACCCACACATCCATCACAGCTCAGGTCTTCATGGTTCCTTAGCCTTGCAACGGCCCTGGTCTGATCCTGAAACCAACACACCACAACACACATGTATAAGTACAATCCAATACCTTAACAAACACATCTATCATTGCATGGTTCGGTTTACCTATTCTATGCTCTCTAATCTAACCAATCAGTCACAAGGCACACGGCCACCATCAGTACATCAATCAGGACATCCAGAACACATGAACAACACACGGCCTGCCTGTCCTAATGTGATCTACCCCATCAATCACACCATTCCAGACTCGGCCATGGCTGGATGCCCAAACTGACATACTCAAATAAATTCTCAAAAACTAATTAAAATTCATGAAAATTCCTTATAAATCCTAACTAAGATGAATCCATCAACAGAATCCACAGAACCGGTCTCAAGCCCATAGATCTTGGCCTCTTTGGTTCATCTTCCGACTTGAACGTTTTTACTATTTCTTTGAAAGTGCGCTTCTTGGTACGACGTTAATTCAACGAGGAAGTTCATACTTCTCGTATAGTTTAGATGATTATGGTGTTAAGTTAACCGTCGCCATTTTTTGATAAACATGAATTACATTTGGGAGTATGGACCTTAGCGGTTCTCATCGTAAGACACCAATGGTAACTCCAATCGAGACGAAATGAGGGACTGGCCCGTCGAGGTTCAACGGAAGGCACAAGATTTGGTCCAACTCGCCAAACGGGCGAGTTGGACGGTGTGCTTGATCCAACTCGCCATTTTGGCGAGTTGGATGGCTTCGGGAGATCCAACTCACCATTTTGGCGAGTTGGATGGCCTTGGGTGATCCAACTCGTCAAAATGGCGAGTTGGATGGCTTCAGGAGATCCAACTCGCCAAAATGGCGAGTTGGATGGCCTCGGGTGATCCAACTCGCCATTTTGGCGAGTTGGATGGCTTCGGGAGATCCAACACGCCGAAATGGCAAGTTGGATGTTTCTCTCGATTCTTTTAATCGGGAACTTTTGTTGAGAATGTACGAAAATGCAATTTTTAGACGTTGATTTCGAGATAACCGTTTTTTACCACAATAATCAATCCAGAACAGAGGTTGATATTCAGAGTTAATAATCGATCTATGCATACTCTATGCCATCGATCAATATTGAAGAGAAGAGTCCCCAATTGAAGATAATAATTGATCGATGCACATCCTGTGACATCGATTGATGCTGAACCAAACTGAAGACAACCGACTTAAAGCCCAAAACTTTACCAAATTACAAGATTTCCCCTGACGAGTTTTTTTACCTAATATATATACAATTTTTTATGGTTTTGAGAAAAGAGAGCTTTTTGAGAGATTTTATATTCTATTGTTCTAGGGATTTTAGTTGGAGATTTGTGATTCGAGCTCCATTATCTATCTATCTATCTATCTATCTATCTATCTATCTATCTATCTATCTATCTATCTATCTATCTATCTATCTATCTATCTATCTGTCTATCATCTATCTATCTATCTATCTGTCTGTCTGTCTGTCTATCTATCTATCTGTCTATCTGTCATCTGTCATCTGTCTGTCTGTCTGTCATCATCTGTCTGTCTGTCTGTCTGTCTGTCTGTCTGTCTGTCTGTCTGTCTGTCTGTCTGTCTGTCTGTCATCTGTCTGTCTGTCTGTCTGTCTGTCTGTCTGTCTGTCTATCTGTCTGTCTGTCTGTCTGTCTGTCATCTGTCTATCTATCATCTGTCTGTCTATCGTCTGTCTGTCTATCGTCTGTCTGTCTGTCTGTCTGTCTGTCTGTCACATCTGTCTATCTGTCTATCTATCATCATCTATCTATCTGTCTGTCTGTCTGTCTGTCTGTCTGTCATCTGTCTGTCATCTGTCTGTCTGTCATCTGTCTGTCTGTCTGTCTGTCTGTCTGTCTGTCTGTCTATCTATCATCTGTCTGTCTGTCATCTGTCATCTGTCTGTCTGTCTGTCTATCTGTCTATCTGTCTGTCATCTGTCTGTCGTCTGTCTATCTGTCTGTCTGTCTGTCTGTCTGTCTGTCTGTCTGTCTGTCTGTCTGTCTGTCTGTCTGTCTGTCTGTCTGTCTGTCTGTCTGTCTGTCGTCTGTCTGTCTGTCTGTCTATCGTCTGTCTGTCTGTCTGTCTGTCTATCTGTCTGTCTATCTGTCTGTCATCTGTCTGTCTGTCTGTCTATCTGTCTGTCTGTCTGTCTGTCTGTCTATCATCTGTCTGTCATCATCTGTCTATCTGTCTATCTGTCTATCTGTCTGTCTATCATCTGTCTGTCTATCTGTCATCTGTCTGTCTATCTATCTGTCTGTCTGTCTGTCATCTGTCATCTGTCTATCTGTCTGTCTATCTATCTGTCTATCTGTCTATCTATCTATCTATCTATCTATCTATCTATCTATCTATCTATCTATCTATCTATCTATCTATCTATCTATCTATGCAGTTTTCTTATTACTTTGTTATTATGAATTGCTTGGCCATGTCTGAGTAGTTGTATTGTTAGATTTAGGGTTCAAATAGGTTATGAGGGATTAGCCCCAACTATAGTTGCTAAGTTGTGATATTCATCATTAGGATGCTCTTAATGCTTGTGTTCTTGAGTAGCTAACTAGAACCTTAACATAGGATATAAGTTATTACTTGACCTTGTCCTGAATTTATCCTAATTGAGCTAAGATTGCAAGAAAAAAACAGAAGTTGATCTAGGAACTCTTAGTGAGCATTCATTCAACCCGATCTCAAAACTTGGCTAGAGCGCTTCGATCGATACTCCTATAGAGTAATTAATCGACGGTGCCAAAGGTGTATCAATCGATATTCCTACAGAATTATCGATCGACACTTTTTAATTGAACGAACCAAAAGGAAAGATAATTAGATCTAGTCAATAGATGAATCTAGAAGGCGGAAGCTGATCAATTTGTTCTTATGAAGTTAAGCTCTACAATATCATGCATACAACTTGTTAGACATCTATAGGATTATAATCCTGATTCCCTTAATAGAAACCCTAAGTCTAGCTACTTCCTTTTAATTGTCAAAACCCTTCAATCAATCATATGAGCAATTTACTTGCTCAACAACCTTCTATTTAAGCTTTAATCATATTCAACCTAGCTTAGTCACCGTGATTAGATCTTATTGGTTCCCTAGCTCCTTGTAGATTCGATCCCTAAGTACTACAACTGAACCTCTTATTTGAGAGAGTAATTCACTCCTTAGGGTAATTTGAGTGGACATCAAACTCCTACCATGGATAAGTTCAGATCATAGACAATTTAACCAATTTAAACTGAACCCAATCCGAACTCGAAACTAAACCGATATGCCCACCTCTAGTTGAGAGTAGGCGACTGCAACAATAAGTTCTTTCACTCAAAGACAAAGCCGAGACAAAGTCATAATCACATCATTCATCTAAAGAGCGTGAGATGCCAAATCTATATAGATCATAGTAACATACACTCTCAGGTAGAGGCATACTTTCAAAATCTTTTCACCACTCGGGGGGGGGTGTGATATTATTCCACCTCTTTCGCAAGGAATCACTATAGGAAATGCGGGTATTAATAGAATCAGATTATAGCGTTAATTACAGTTATGCTATTTTATACGGACACTTGGTTTTTCTATGGTGTTTGCCATTTTGAAACTCTATATTTGTTGTCGCAAGAAAAAAAATTTGTAGCCGCGTAAATGGCGCCTTACCATTGTAAAACCATAATGAAACGCAATCGTACATGTAAAATATTATTAAAAAATACATTAAGTTAACCTTTGACCAGTCCACTCTTGACTTCTCATAAAACAAAGAAACAAAACCAAAACTTTTCTTCACTGTTTCTCAGAAAATCGAGAGAGTTCTTCACTGTTTCTTAGAAGATTACAGAAGATTTAATAGGTATTTTCACATTCAATCGTAGCTAATTCTTTGTTATATCTTATCGGTATCGTTTCTTAATTATCAACAAGGGAAGGGAAAACGATTTTGGTTTTCGATTTCGATTTTGATTTTGTGTTTCGATGTGGAAGTTTGTGATTTTCGATATCAATTTTGATTTTGGGTATCGATTCTTAGATTGTGTGAACATGCATGTGATTTTGGATTTCAATTTGTAATTTTGGTTTTGATTGAGTCTGTTTTTCGTTTTGGGTTTGATTGAATATGTTTTGGGTTTCGATTGAATATGTTTTGCGTTTCGATTGAATCTGTTTCAGATATGGCAAAGATAAGAGGAGGAGGACAAGTAGGTTCTTGTCATAGTAGACGTAATTAAGGCTTGGAGGTAGAAGATCTAACACCAGAAGTTGCGTAGACTAGCGTACTAGCTAATATGTTGTTCACGCTCAAACACGGATTCAAAATTAAGATCTTTTGTTCTCTTTTGCTCTCTATGATTTATAGCTTTATATTTTTCATCCTATTGATTTCGTTGTGCGTGGCTCAGCAGATAACCGGGACCTTCAGGGGAAGCTAGGTTAACTTGTCTTTCCTCCGATTAACAAATCTCGACGGTGTGAATTTTGGTTCCCACAGTTTGGCGCTAGAAGGAGGGGGGGGGTACGGATCTGTCTCTCTCGCAACCACGCACACACAATCAGGTATGGCCACTGACACTGACAAAGATCAGCAAACGTGCGACAAGAATCTCGTCTACGCCAGCGTTGAGAAAATTCTAGCTGGAAACACTTCGACAGTCACTGCAGACGCAAACACCGCGATGCTTAACCAGATGAAAGAACTGTTCGCCTTCCGCCCAAAATGTTGAACGAACAGGAAAAACTCATGGGATCACTCGCTAAACAGGTTGAAACCCTAACAGCAAGAGCCAAGAGCAGAATCCCGCGCGGAGCTACCAGGGCCTTTAGCGGCAGAAGGCTCGATGTCGAGACTCCAGGCAATCGAGCTGCAAGTGCTAGAAAGGATTCATCGGGACAAAATCCTGACGAAACAGTCCCTTCAGGCGCGCAACCAAACTCAGAGAATCTTCCACCTCCCATTAGGGACAACGAAGGGGACGACATCGAGCGAATTGATCTGGACATCAGCGACCTATCTGATCGCTCAGACGAAGACGCTGACGTGCATCCAAGCAGGACGCGAAGCCAGTCCGCTCGACAGGATGTGTCATTTGAGAAACCCAATACCGAGGAAGAATAAAACCCCTACTGGGTCGAGCAGGGGGAACTGGCCGAAAACCAGGCACGGATCCATCGCAGCAAATGCCGACAAGCTCGGAAAAAGACTAGAGGTGATAACGAGTGTGGGAACCGAAATTCACACCGTCGAGTTTCAGTCAATCGGAAGGACACCAAGTAAACCTAGTCTCCCTTTAAGGTCACGTCTATCTGCTGGGCCACACACAACACAATCAGTACGACAAATATATTGAGATGTAAAATCGTAAGATAAAAGAAGGGAGAACAAAAAGGGATATTATTTCCGAATTCGCGTTTGAGCGTGAACAACAGGTAAGAGCCTTGGCTATGAAACCTGTCGGCCAGTTTGCTAGTCTAGCAACCTAAGTTCTAACCTAGTTGAGTCGCAGCTCGATAGTAAAAACGGAAAAAATGCCTAATTTGCTCTAAGTGTTTGATTTGCTCTGAGAAAGCTCTCCCTTCTCTCTTCGCCCAAGTCCTCTTTATATACTCCTCCTCTTAGGTCGGTTTACCTCCTCTCGGGCCGGATTTGTCGCGGGCTTTCCCATCCTTCATGATTATTTTCGGAAATTTAACATTTATCTTCGCGGAAACTTAACATTTATCTTCGCGGAAACTTGACATTTATCTTCGCGGAAACTTGACATTTATCCCTTTCCGCGAATAAACCGTCATCCATATCTTTGGGCTCAAGTTCCTTAGGACCGTAAGTGGGCCGTTGTTGGGGTCAAAATCGGTCAATGACGAAATCGTCACCCGAAAGTCCTCGAAAGAAAACTAAGTGACGATCAAAACCTAAAAACGAGCCGTCACTCGATAAAACTCACGGGAAGGTTCATCCACTCGATGCAAGCGTAAGGGTCATAAGCCCATTAGATGCAATCGTCTCATGATCTCGAACGCGGCAGCATCTTGGTCCCTTAAACCCATGTCGGATCGTCCGAGAACTACAATGATTCTTCAGCAAAGCCTTCACGATTGTTTAGAAGATTCATCTTTTAAACGTCTAAAGTTGAAGCCTCATTGCTCAAACCCTTGAAGGCGGAAAGTCTGAAACCAAGTCCATCTCAATCCGATACTCGAGGTCGTTGGGTTAAGCGATTATCTCGAAATCTACGGCTAAATATCCTCCCAAACTCAAAGATTTCCGCACGAGCGACTGCGGGGAAAGATCAAACAACGGAAAACCCACGGGCGGCAAAGCGGCCTGGCACGGCGGCGCAGCGTCGCAGCGGCTTGACGCAAGCGCTGATGCGTGGCGGCCTGGCGCCGGCGGCACCCGGCCTGGCGGCGGCACCCGGCCTGGCGGCGGCACCGTCCGCAGCGGGCAGGCCTGGCGCCGGCGGCACCAACCTGGCGTCGGCGGCACCGTCCGCAGCGGGCAGGCCTGGCGCCGGCGGCACCGTCACACTGGCGGTCTGGCGCCGGCGGCACCGACCTGGCGCCGGTCGGCGGCCCTCGTCCTGGTCTCGGTCCCATCGTTCTCGGTCGATCCCATCTTGGCTTGTTGGATCAATCTTCGTGAGTTTGAATGCGATCCGGTTATTCTAAACACCAACATCTCGATTATACAAGGAATTGGGTTCCTTCGAAACACTGAAACCGAAGACCGTTCTTTGAAAAACGTAAAAGCGTCTAAGCGGTAGCGTGGCCAAAGCGGCCACCACGATTTTCGAAAAGGAAGGATAACTATGGCGGTTTATCCTTATCCCCACATAAGAGATAAATGTCAAGTTTCCAGAAGATAAATGTCAAGTTTCCTGAAGATAAATGTCAAGTTTTCCGAAGATAAATGTCAAGTTTCCCGATAATCCGCGAAGATGGGCGAAAATGGAAAAAGCCGATTCAGCCAGCGAGAAGATAGACCGTCTTAAGAGGAGTATATAAGGAGAGCAGTGCGAGAGGCAAATAATCACAAAACTTCCGAGCACTTAGCACTTACAGCAACTTAGGCATTATTTTCCGTTTTACTAGCGAGCTGCGACTCAACTAGGTTAGAACTTATGTTGCTAGACTAGCGAACTTGCCGACAGCTCTTGTAGCCGAGGCTCTTACCTGTTGTTCACGCTCAAAACGCAGATTCGAAATAAGATCTTTTGCTCCATTCTTTGTTCTTACAATTTTATTTTGTTTTCATATTTTCTTTGTCGCATCGATTGTGTCGCAGCGCCCAGCAGATATCCGAGACCTTCAGGAAGGCTTGGTTCACAGCTTTCCTCCAAATCAACTTAATTTGTGGTCGCGAATTTCGGTTCCCACAGTTTGGCTAGAAGGAGGGTTATGGATCTATCTATCGCCAACTACTGCGGCTTCGATCATGTCTCTGGCGTCACCAAGGATCAGCCAGCTGAAGCGGAACACCCGTCGGCCTAGCGTTGAAGACTCCAGCTGGAGATCGTCCACAGTCACTGCTGATGCAAACACTGGCTTCAGGCAAATGAAGGCTGTTTACCTCCGCCCGAGCGCAGGCGGAACAACAGACAAGCTGATAACCTCGCCGCAAAACAGGTCGACACCTTAACTGCGAGGAGCAAGTTGCAGCGCAGATCCACCAAAGGCGCCCAGGCGAAGACTTCGACCGGATCTCCGAAGCGCGAAAAGGATACCTCGAAGAGCCCACTCAGAAATGGCTCGAAAGGACAGCAAGCGACCTCGTAAAACCTTCCACCCCAGCTACGGAAACAAGGAAGCGACATCGGCGCGCTCGATCTGAACATCAGCGACCAATCGGATCCTTCCGATGAAGACACTGACATCCACCCCAAGAGGACCCGAAGCCAGTCCGCTCGGCAGACGGTATCCTTCGAAAGGCCCATGACAGAAGAGGAAGAAGAACTCTACTGGACGGAGCAGGAAGAACTCACGGAAGATCAAGCTCGGATCCATCGCGACCAGCACCGACAAACTTCGGAGAACGCCGGTAGCAATAGCGAGATCCATGATCTCCAGCGGAACTCTCAAAGACCCGTGGCGAAGTAAGCGGTGAAATCGCCAAATCCATCAGGCGACCAGTTCCGCCCGAGATCGATAGACTTCTCGAGGAAGCACGGAAAACACCGTTCACCACTCGGGATCCGGAAACCGCATCTCAGACCGGGGAAAATCAAAATCCCGGTCTATGACGGTACGACGGATCCTAAGTCGCACCTGCAGTCCTTCAGATCGCAATGGGTAGGTGCAAACTCCCGAAGCGAACAAAGGCGGTCGTTGTCTTCTCTTCGTCGAGCACCTCAAAGCGCTGCGCTCGAATGGTTCTCGGCTCGAAAGGAACTCCATCGAAGCTTCCGCCAACTGGCCTCGGCGTTTCTCAAGCAATACTCCATGTTCATGGACGAGCGTCCGGCGTTGACCTATGAGTCTAGCTTCGGAAGGAGGGCGAATGGCTCCAGCGACTTCATCGCGAAGGTTCAAACTGGTGATGGCGAGTAACAGGCATCAGCGACAATGTCGCAATCCATACGAGGAAAACTCTCTGGTACAAGTCGAAGTTCGAAAGTGGATACTACTGGAAAAGCGCGGACAATCAGGATACTCTCCACAAAGCAACGGACTTCATCATCATGGAAGAAGAGATGAAGCTTCTATCCAGAAACGGACCACGAGCGTCCTCGAAAAACCACTGCGTAGCGACAAAAGCGTCCATCCGCGAAGGAGGGCGGCAAAGCGGCATAGCTTCATCAACTTCGAGCAAGGCAGAACCTCCGGAAACACCTCTACCAGGAACCAGTAAAAGGATAATTCCTACTGCGAGTTCCACGAAACCGAGGTCACTCCACCGCTAACTGCAAGTTTCGGCCCGGCTCGCCGCAAAGCTCCTCACCGGCGAACTATCAAAGGTCAAGAGTATAAAGGAATTGCTCCTGGACTCCGACCGCCCAAAGACCAACAAAACTGTCTCCGAGGACCGCGCAACCGAAAATCAATCGGGGAAAAAACGCGGAAGGAGACAGGACGACCAAAGGAACAACAGCAGTCGCCAGAGGGTAAACATGATCATCGGAGGATCACAGTTCTACCAAGACTCTGTCTCGTTGATAAAAGCCTACGGGAGAAAAGCCGAGAAAAGTTCCAACTGGTTCCCAGACAGCTATGTTCCTAACCACACAATCGCTTTCGAGGAACAGGAAACCGTCGGAATCGACAAACCCCACTGCGATCCTTTGGTTATCGACCTGGTAATTCAGGATCTCGAAGTCGGCCGCATCCTCGTCGATACAGGAAGTACGGTCAACGTCATCTTCCGCGACACCCTCTACAGGATGAAGATCCCACTTGGGGAAGTCGTCCCTGAGCCAAAACCTTTGACTGGGTTTTCGGGCGTCACTACCATGACCCTCAGAAGAATTAAGCTCCCGGTCATGGCGAAGGAAGTCACAAAGATCGTCGAGTTTGCAGTAGTCGACAACCCGGCCATCTACAACGCCATCATGCGAACCCCTTGGATCAACTCCTTGAAGGCAGTACCATCCACATATCACCTCGGCATCAAGTTTCCGACTCCAACTGGAACCGCAGCCATCTGGGGTAGTCAGAAACAATCGAGACTCTGTTACCTAGCCGAGTTCAACCTGCGAAAAGATCGGAACGCCCCTGCAGCCAACCCAAAACGAGCAAAGGAATCACACAACATTCCTGAGGACCCGAAAAAAGATGATCCAGAATCATCCGAACAGGCAACGATTCAAGACAGCGACAAAGCCTCGAGTTCACCGCCCGTAAAAGCGGACAGCTTCGACCCCGCACAAACCACCGATCCGACCAGCCGCGATCAGAGCGGCATCGCCGCGGGGAGTAAAAGCGTCTGCGGCAACTATCAGAACTACGAGATGGCTTGATCCTCGAAAGAGGTACGTAGGCAGCTCGTCGAAACCCGGCGAGTTCAGATATCCCCCTCACCAAAAAGGGGGGGGGACTGGGTACATATACTCCTATACTCCCACAAAAACGCGAAAAATCCGCACATGTACTCGAACTTTTCGAAATTTTTAATAAAATTCTTTCTATCTTTTATGCTCATTAGCAGCATCAGCGGCGGGCGAAAATCATATCTTCGAAAGAAACGCCAGACGCCGCGAACTTCTTAGAAAGATAAAAACTTCGTATCATCCGCTAAAACAGTCCACCTGCGACTTAAAAATAACTCACTCCCGTCGATTGGCCCCGACGGACGCACTCAAGAAACGTTTCACTCAATACAAACTCGTAGTCAGACCTACAAGGTCCTCTTACATCCGACAAGGATATCATAGCTATACAAGAAACCAAAATTTTGGTTTAGCGTCTCGGATAAACTCGAAGATAGCTCGATTCTTTTAACACAAGTCATTATAAGCCGGCGACTAGTCAGCGGACTTTAAGCGAAAAGAATCAGGAAGAAATCACTAACAGCCAAAGCGAAAGCCGATCAGTCATCGCACAGCCTTAAAGCTGAGAGTAAGCCTAGGTCTTGCCTAAACCCAGTCTTGCTGGATCTTGACATCTCACAGACATAGTATCGTATCACGAGATCCCAAAACATGTCTCTTATCGCTTACACCTAAAGCGGCTTCGCTAAAAGTAGCATAGGATCAGCGACAAAAAGAGTTAGGATCTGAAGTGACTACTGCATCCTTCCCTCTACACTTGGCGAAAGTATAAATCAAAACAAAGGCGAAATCTCTAAATTTTCATATTCATAAAAGCATAAAGAAGCGGTGAGTTCTAAGCCACCAGCGGCCAGTCCCAAAACATAAGAACGCGAACCTCCAACGGTCGCAGAATAAAACTCCTAAAACGCCACACACGGCCAAAACATCACGATTCACAAAAGGAAGTCAACATTGAGAAATCCAGATGCGGAAATCCCGAATGAACTAGCAGGCTGGTCCACTTCGTTCATGCCTTGGCGTTCCCACCACCCTCGGCGTTCTCATCGGCTCCGGCCTCCACCGTATCCTCGGAAACCTCGATAGTTCCCATAGTCTCCGGACTCTTTCTTATTTGGAGGAACCAAGGACTCAGCATGAGCACACTCAGCCATAAAATCCTTCATCTCAGCAATCTCGAATCGAAGGAGAAATTAGGGTTGAGACTTGTAAAGGTTCTGACCGAACATCGGCTTTTCGAAATCACCAACAAACTCCTGAGCTTCTTTAAAACATTGAAACTCAGCAGCGAACGATTCCGCCCGTCTTGCCACCTCAGCTGCGACCATCCTCCTTCCTCTCCTTTCCGCCCGAACAAGAGCTCGAGCATGAAGCTCAGTTTGCTTCGCGTTCTGCGCCGTTACCTCTTGTCGGAACCGGAAAAGCTCCCGCTCAGCTTCTGTGGTCTTGAAGTTAGCGATCCTGGATTTTCGGAAACTCGAGTCAAGCGCCTCGCTAAACACTCTTAGTCCCTGCATAAATTCGAGATCAGCAAGCATGCATATAGACAGATTCAAACGTACGGTTAAGAAGTTCAAAGGGCCAAACCTCGTTGACACGCTGGGAGCCCTCGGCAAAAACCCGTTGCTTCTCCTCATCCTCCAGCGACTCGTCAGTAACAAACTCCGGAGGAAGGCCGTCGAAGAAATTGTTGGGGAGTGGAAAATCGCTGGCTCCGCCTTTTTCCGTTGGAACGAAACTAGGGTTTTCTCCCAACGGTGAAGGATCTTCCGAGCCTTCCCCACCATCGATTTCTTTCCCTTTACGAGATCTTTGTCTACGCCTCCGAGTAGGAGCTTCGATGACCGGTTCGGCATCATATGATGGAACAGGATCTCGGGACCGATAAAGTCTTACTGCATCTCGAATCCGTTCGAGGGTGAAAGACTTCCAGAAAAATGGCCTTTGACGAAGGAGATCTCTTTTGACGAAGAGGGCGAAACTTTTTCACTAAAAACTCGCACTTCCAAAATGGTAAAATAGATAACAGGTTTTTCGTCATATTACCTCGGTTGAAGTTCCATGCTTGCGGAAATAGATGGAGGCAGCTCTCCTCAACAGACTCACCATCTATTCGGACAAAGATGAAACGCTCACCCGCGACTTGGGGTTAGTAGTCCCTGTATCCGCGGCCATATCCTTCTTAGGCAGCATGGAGTAGTAACCGTCGCTCCCGTCGGCCGAGTGCTCAAAGACCCGAAATCATCGGGACCAAGATCAATCCAGGCTTCGTAACTGCGATCAATGCGCCAAGCCAACTCTCCAGGCAGGAACGCTGAGCTGACTGATCGAAAGTTCAAAGCGGTGAAGCGCCTCGAACAATGGCACCAGGGATCGGGAACCACATACCGCAATACGTGAAAGAAAGCTTCAGAACATGTAAAGAAACCTGCGGAGGATTCCTCGCGACTCGCTACCAAAGGGGATCCGGAACTTGACTCCGTCAGGAATCTGGTAAAAATCTCGAAGAATCCTGAGGTATTTACGCGAAACCAGGCTCGGCGTAAAGGGAGCACCAGGCTGCCTCAAAGGTCTCTTCGGAACTGAGATATCTGGCAGTGATGGGGGCGAACCTACAAGGACTCGGTAATACGCATTCTTCACTTCCTCCTCGACAAACTCCTCTTGCTTCACCGTCACATGGGCAGGAGAGTCATCCGAGGATGAATGGGAAGAAGAATTTCTCTTTGAGGATCTTGAAGACATTGTTCTTAAAGAGAGAGAAGGGATTCTTGAGAGAGAAAGTAAAATTCTTATGATGAAGTAAGAATGAGATTTCTTACTCCATCCTTATAAAGGAGGTAAAATCACTATTTACCCCGACTTTCGGCAAACGATTACGTCTCTACACCTTCCCTTACGGCCATACCGCAAGCTAGGATCCGACAGGCACTACGGTTCCTAGCTAGCTGGGGGGCTAACTGTTGGGGTCAAAATCGATCAACGACGAAATCGTCACCCGAAAGTCCTCGAAAGAAAACTAAGTGACGATCAAAACCAAAAAACGAGCTGTCACTCGATAAAACTCACGGAAGGTTCGTCCACTCCGTCTGGCTAGCGAAGGGTCCGCCCATCCGTGCAATCGTCTCATGATCTCGGGCAACGGCAGCATCTTGGTCCCTTAAACCCATGTCCGGATCGTCCGAGAACTACAATGATTCTTCCGCAAAGCCTTCACGATTGTTTAGAAGATTCATCTTTTAAACGTCTAAAGTTCGAAGCCTCATTGCTCAAACCCTTAAAGACGGAAAGTCTACGAAATCCAAGTCCATCTCAATCCCGATACTCGAGGAGTCTCGTTGGGTTAGAAACGATTATCTCGAAATCTACGGCTAAAGATCCTCCCAAACTCAAAGATTTCCCTTACGAGCGACTAATGGGGAAAGATCGAACAACGGAAAACCCACGGACGGCAAAGCGGCCTGGCACGGCGGCAGCGTCCGCAGCGGGCGGCCTGGCGCTGGCGGCACCCGGCCTGGCGCTGGCGGCACCCGGCCTGGCGCTGGCGGCACCCGGCCTGGCGCTGGCGGCACCGTCCGCAGCGGGCGGCCTGGCGCTGGCGGCACCGTCCGCAGCGGGCGGCCTGGCGCTGGCGGCACCGGCCTGGCGCTGGCGGCACCGGCCTGGCGCCCGGCGGCACCCGACCTGGCGCCCGGCGGCACCCGACCTGGCGCCCGGCGGCACCCGACCTGGCGCCCGGCGGCACCCGACCTGGCGCCCGGCGGCACCCGACCTGGCGCCCGGCGGCACCCCGGCCTGGCGCCAGTGGCACCCGTCCACGGGCCGGCCTGGCGCTGGCGGCACCCCGGCCTGGCGCCGGTCTACGGCCCTCATCCAGGTCTCGGTCCCATTGTGCTCGGTCTGATCCCAGCTTGGCTTGTTCGGATCAATCTTCGTGAGTTTGGTACGATCACGGTTATTCTAAACACCAACATCTCGATTATACAAGGAATTGGGGTTCCTTCGGAAACACCGAAACCTTCGAAGACCGTTCTTTCGAAAAACCGTAAAAACGTCTAAACGGCCCAACGTGGCCAAAACGGCCCACTTACGATTTTCCGAAAAGGAAGGATAACTATGATGGTTTATCCTTATCCTCACATAAGAGATAAATGTCAAGTTTCCAGAAGATAAATGTCAAGTTTCCTGAAGATAAATGTCAAGTTTTCCGAAGATAAATGTCAAGTTTCCCGATAAACACGAAGATGGACGAAAATGGAAAAAGCCAGATTCAGCCCGCGAGAAGATATACCATCTTAAGAGGAGTATATAAGGAGAGCTTGGGGCGAGAGGAAAATAATCACAAAACTTCCAGAGCACTTAGCACTTAGAGCAACTTAGGCATTATTTTCCGTTTTTACTAGCGAGCTGCGACTCAACTAGGTTAGAACTTAGGTTGCTATACTAGAGAACTTGCCGACAGCTCTTGTAGCCATGGCTCTTACCTGTTGTTCACGCTCAAAACGCATATTCGGAAATAAGATCTTTTGCTCCATTCTTTGTTCTTACGATTTTAGCGGTTCTCATCGTAAGACACCAATGGTAACTCCAATCGAGACGAAATGAGGGACTGGCCCGTCGAGGTTCAACGGAAGGCACAAGATTTGGTCCAACTCGCCAAAATGGCGAGTTGATTGGCCTCGGGTGATCCAACTTCGCCATTTTGGCGAAGTTGATGGTTGAGATCCAACTCACCATTTTGGCGAGTTGGATGGCCTTGGTGATCAACTTCGTCAAAATGGCGAGTTGATTGGCCTCGGGTGATCCAACTCGCCAAAATGGCGAGTTGATTGGCCTCGGGTGATCCAACTCGCCATTTTGGCGAGTTGGATAACCGAGGAGATCAACAGCGAAATGGCAAGTTGGATGTTTCTCTCGATTCTTTAATCGGGAACTTTTGTTGAGAATGTGCGAAAATGCAATTTTTAGGCGTTGATTCGAGATAACCGTTTTTTACCACAATAATCAATCCAGAACAGAGGTTGATATTCAGAGTTAATAATCGATCTATGCATACTCTATGCCATCGATCAATATTGAAGAGAAGAGTCCCCAATTGAAGATAATAATTGATCGATGCACATCTGTGACATCGATTGATGCTGAACAAACTGAAGACAACCGACTTAAAGCCCAAAACTTTGCAAATTACAAGATTTCCACGGCGAGTTTTTACCTAATATATATACAATTTTTTATGGTTTTGAGAAAAGAGAGCTTTTTGAGAGATTTTATATTCTATTGTTCTAGGGATTTTAGTTGGAGATTTGTGATTCGAGCTCCATTATCTATCTATCTATCTATCTATCTATCTATCTATCTATCATCATCTATCTATCTATCATCTATCTATCTATCTGTCTATCTATCTATCTATCTATCTATCTATCTATCTATCTATCTATCTATCTATCTATCTGTCTATCTGTCTATCTATCTATCTATCTATCTATCTATCTGTCTATCATCTATCTATCTATCTATCTATCTATCATCTATCTATCTGTCATCTATCTATCTATCTGTCTGTCTATCATCTATCTATCTATCTATCTATCTATCTATCTATCTATCTATCTATCTATCTATCATCTATCTATCTATCTGTCTATCTCTATCTGTCTGTCTATCTGTCTGTCTATCTATCATCTGTCTATCTATCTGTCTGTCATCTGTCTATCTATCTATCATCTATCTATCATCTATCTATCTATCTATCTATCTATCTATCATCTATCTATCTATCTATCTATCTGTCTATCTATCTATCTATCTATCTGTCTATCTATCTATCTATCTATCTATCTATCTATCATCTATCTATCTATCTATCTATATCTATCTATCTATCTATCTATCTATCTATCTATCTATCTATCTATCTGTCTATCTGTCTATCTATCATCTATCATCTATCTATCTATCTATCTATCTATCTATCAATCTATCTATGCAGTTTTCTTATTACTTTGTTATTATGAATTGCTTGGCCATGTCTGAGTAGTTGTATTGTTAGATTTAGGGTTCAAATAGGTTATGAGGGATTAGCCCCAACTATAGTTGCTAAGTTGTGATATTCATCATTAGGATGCTCTTAATGCTTGTGTTCTTGAGTAGCTAACTAGAACCTTAACATAGGATATAAGTTATTACTTGACCTTGTCCTGAATTTATCCTAATTGAGCTAAGATTGCAAGAAAAACAAGTTGATCTAGGAACTCTTAGTGAGCATTCATTCAACCCGATCTCAAAACTTGGCTAGGCCCGATCGATACTCCTATAGAGTAGTGTCGGCGGTGCCAAAGGTGTATCAATCGATATTCCTGAATTATCGATCGACACTTTTTAATTGAACGAACCAAAAGGAAAGATAATTAGATCTAGTCAATAGATGAATCTAGAAGGCGGAAGCTGATCAATTTGTTCTTATGAAGTTAAGCTCTACAATATCATGCATACAACTTGTTAGACATCTATAGGATTATAATCCTGATTACCTTAATAGAAACCCTAAGTCTAGCTACTTCCTTTTAATTGTCAAAACCCTTCAATCAATCATATGAGCAATTTACTTGCTCAACAACCTTCTATTTAAGCTTTAATCATATTCAACCTAGCTTAGTCACGTGATTAGATCTTATTGGTTCCCTAGCTCTTTGTAGATTCGATCCTAAGTACTACAACTGAACCTCTTATTTGAGAGAGTAATTCACTCCTTAGGGTAATTTAGTGGACATCAAACTCCTACCATGGATAAGTTCAGATCATAGACAATTTAACCAATTTAAACTGAACCCAATCGAACTTCGAAACTAAACCGATATGCCCACCTCTAGTTGAGAGTGGCTGACTGCAACAATAAGTTCTTTCACTCAAAGACAAAGCCGAGACAAAGTCATAATCACATCATTCATCTAAAGAGCGTGAGATGCCAAATCTATATAGATCATAGTAACATACACTCTCAGGTAGAGGCATACTTTCAAAATCTTTTCACCACTCGGGGGGGGGTGTGATATTATTCCACCTCTTTCAAGGAATCACTATAGGAAATCGGGTATTAATAGAATCAGATTATAGCGTTAATTACAGTTATGCTATTTTATACGGACACTTGGTTTTTCTATGGTGTTTGCCATTTTGAAACTCTATATTTGTTGTCGCAAGAAAAAAAATTTGTAGCCGCGTAAATGGCGCCTTACCATTGTAAAACCATAATGAAACGCAATCGTACATGTAAAATATTATTAAAAAATACATTAAGTTAACCTTTGACCAGTCCACTCTTGACTTCTCATAAAACAAAGAAACAAAACCAAAACTTTTCTTCACTGTTTCTCAGAAAATCGAGAGAGTTCTTCACTGTTTCTTAGAAGATTACAGAAGATTTAATAGGTATTTTCACATTCAATCGTAGCTAATTCTTTGTTATATCTTATCGGTATCGTTTCTTAATTATCAACAAGGGAAGGGAAAACGATTTTGGTTTTCGATTTCGATTTTGATTTTGTGTTTCGATGTGGAAGTTTGTGATTTTCGATATCAATTTTGATTTTGGGTATCGATTCTTAGATTGTGTGAACATGCATGTGATTTTGGATTTCAATTTGTAATTTTGGTTTTGATTGAGTCTGTTTTTCGTTTTGGGTTTGATTGAATATGTTTTGGGTTTGATTGAATATGTTTTGCGTTTGATTGAATCTGTTTCAGATATGGCAAAGATAAGAGGAGGAGGACAAGTAGGTTCTTGTCGTAGTAGGCGTAATTAAGGCTTGGAGGTAGAAGATCTAACACCAGTTCGTAGACTAGCGTACTAGCTAATATGTTGTTCAGCAGCTCAAACCGCAGTTCAAAATTAAGATCTTTTGTTCTCTTTTGCTCTCTATGATTTATAGCTTTATATTTTTCATCCTATTGATTTAGTTTGTCGTGGCTCAGCAGATAACCGGGACCTTCAGGGAAGCTAGGTTAACTTGTCTTTCCTCCGATTAACAAATCTCGGCGGTGTGAATTTTGGTTCCCGGTTTGGCTAGAAGGAGAGTGCGGATCTGTCTCTCTCGCAACCACGCACACACAATCAGGTATGGCCACTGACACTGACAAAGATCAGCAAGCGTCGACAAGTCACCGTCACGCCAGCGTTGAGAAAATTCTAGCTGGAAACACTTGGCGATCCTGCGAGCGCAAACACAGCGATGCTTAACCAGATGAAAGAACTGTTAGCCTTCCGCCCAAAATGTTGAGCGAACAGGAAAAACTCATGGGATCACTTTCGCTAAACAGGTTGAAACCCTAACAGCAAGAGCCAAGAGCAGAATCACGCGCGGAGCTACCAGGGCCTTTAGCGGCAGAAGGCTCGATGTCGAGACTCCAAGCAATCGAGCTGCAAGTGCTAGAAAGGATTCATCGGGACAAAATCCTGGCGAAACAGTCCCTTCAAGCGGCCCAGCAAACTCAGAGAATCTTCCACCTCCCATTAGGGACGAAGGGGCGACATCGGCGAATTGATCTGGACATCAGCGACCTATCTGATGCGGCTCCAGGCGAAGAGCTGGCGTGCATCAAGCAGGGCGAAGCCAGTCCGCTTCGACAGGATGTCATTTGAAACCCAATACCGAGGAAGAATAAAACCCCTACTGGGTCGAGCAGAACTGGCGAAAACCAGGCGCGGATCCATCGCAGCAAATGCCGACAAGCTCGGAAAAAGACTAGAGGTGATAGCGAGTGTGGGAACGAAATTCACACCGTCGAGTTTCAGTCAATCGGAAGGACACCAAGTAAACCTAGTCTCCCTTTAAGGTCCGCGTCTATCTGCTGGGCCACACACAACACAATCAGTGCGACAAATATATTGAGATGTAAAATCGTAAGATAAAGAAGGGAGAACAAAAGGGATATTATTTCGAATTGGCGTTTGGCGTGAACAACAGGTAAGAGCCTTGGCTATGAAACCTGTCGGCCAGTTTGCTAGTCTAGCAACCTAAGTTCTAACCTAGTTAGTCGCCTTCGATAGTAAAAGCGGAAAAATGCCTAATTTGCTCTAAGTGTTTGATTTGCTGCAGCTCTCCCTTCTCTCTTAGCCCAAGTCCTCTTTATATACTCCTCCTCTTAGGTCGGTTTACCTCCTCGGGCGGTTTGTCGCGGGCTTTCCCATCCTTCATGATTATTTTGGAATTTAACATTTATCTTGGCGGAAACTTAACATTTATCTTCGCGGAAACTTGACATTTATCTTAGCGGAAACTTGACATTTATCCCTTTCAGCGAATAAACCGTCATCCATATCTTTGGGCTCAAGTTCCTTAGGGTAGTAAGTGGGCGTTGTTGGGGTCAAAATCGGTCAATGGCGAAATCGTCACCGAAAGTCCTCGAAGAAAACTAAGTGGCGATCAAAACCTAAAAGCGAGCCGTCACTCGATAAAACTCGCGGAAGGTTCATCCACTCCGTCTGGCGTAGCGGCAAGGGTCATAAGCCCATTAGATTGCAATCGTCTCATGATCTCGAACAGCGGCAGCATCTTGGTCCCTTAAACCCATGTCGGATCGTCAGAACTACGATGATTCTTCCTAAAAGCCTTCCGCGATTGTTTAGAAGATTCATCTTTTAAGCGTCTAAAGTTGAAGCCTCATTGCTCAAACCCTTGAAGGCGGAAAGTCTGAAACCAAGTCCATCTCAATCCGATACTCGAGTCTCGTTGGGTTAAGCGATTATCTCGAAATCTACGGCTAAATATCCTCCCAAACTCAAAGATTTCCCTTACGAGCGACTAGCGGAAAAGATCAAACAACGGAAAACCCGCGGACGGCAAAGGCGGCCTGGCACGGCGGCGCAGCGTCCGCGGCGCCGACTGCGCTATCGCGTGGCGGCCTGGCGCCGGTGGCGGCCTGGCGCCGGCACCGACCTGGCGCCCGGCTTTCCGTCAGCGGGCGGCCTGGCGCCGGCACCAACCTGGCGTCGGCGGCACCGATCCGCAGCGGGCAGGCCTGGCGGCGGCACCGTCACACTGGCGGTCGGCGGCACCGGCCTGGCGCCGGTCGGCGGCCCTCGTCCTGGTCACGGTCCCATCGTTCTCGGTCGATCCCATCTTGGCTTGTTGGATCAATCTTAAGTGAGTTTGAATGCGATCCGCGGTTATTCTAAACACCAACATCTCGATTATACAAGGAATTGGGGTTCCTTGGCTCTTGAAACCTTGAAGACCGTTCTTTGAAAAACGTAAAAGCGTCTAGCGGCCCAGCGTGGCCAAAGCGGCCCGCGATTTTCGAAAAGGAAGGATAACTATGGCGGTTTATCCTTATCCCCATAAGAGATAAATGTCAAGTTTCGAAGATAAATGTCAAGTTTCACGAAGATAAATGTCAAGTTTCGAAGATAAATGTCAAGTTTCAGATAATCCGCGAAGATGGGCCGAAAATGGAAAAAGCCGATTCAGCGCGAGAAGATAGACCGTCTTAAGAGGAGTATATAAGGAGAGCAGTGCGAGAGGCAAATAATCACAAAACTTCGAGCACTTAGCACTTACAGCAACTTAGGCATTATTTTCCGTTTTACTAGCGAGCTGCGACTCAACTAGGTTAGAACTTATGTTGCTAGACTAGCGAACTTGCCGACAGCTCTTGTAGCGAGGCGCTCTTACTGTATTGTTCACTTTCAGCGCGAATTCGGAATAAGATCTTTTGCTCCATTCTTTGTTCTTACAATTTTATTTTGTTTTCATATTTTCTTTGTAAATCTTGATTGTAAATTAATGCGGCCCAGCGATCGAGACCTTCGGGAAGGCTTGGTTCGCAGCTTTCCTCCAAATCAACTTAATTTGGCGGTCACGGAATTCCGGTTCCCACAGTTTGGCTAGAAGGAGGGTTATGGATCTATCTATCTACCGCAACTGCGGCTTCGATCATGTCTCTGGCGTCACCAAGGATCAGCCAGCGCTAGGCGGAACACCCGTCGGCCTTAGCGTTGAAGACTCCAGCTGGAGATCGTCCACGATCATGCGAACGACAGGCGCTCAGGCAAATGAAGGAACTGTTTACCTCGCCCGAACGCAGGCGGAACAACGAGACAAGCTGATAACCTCGCTTCATAAAACAATTGACACCTTAACTGCGAGGAGCAAGTTGCAGCGCAGATCCACCAAGGCAACGCGACAGAATTCGACCGGATCTCGAAGCGCGAAGGATACCTCGAAAACCTCTCAGAAATGGCTCGAAAGGACAGCAAAGCGACCTCGTAAAACCTTCCACCCCAGCTACGGGAAACAAAGGGCGACGCCGAAGCATCGATGAACATCAGCGACCAATCGGATCCTTCCGATGAAGACACTGACATCCACCCCAAGAGGACCGAAGCCAGTCCGCTCGGCGAGGCGGTATCGCCGAAAGGCCCATGACGAGAAGAGGAAGAAGAACTCTACTGGGCGGAGCAGGAAGAACTCCGCGGAAGATCAAGCTTCGGATCCATCGACGACACCGACAAACTTCGGAGAGCGGTAGCAATAGCGAGATCCATGATCTCCAGCGAAACTCTCAAAGACCGTGGCGAAGTGGCGGTGAAATCGCCAAATCCATCAGGCGACCAGTTCGCCCGAGATCGATAGACTTCTCGAGGAAGCGGAAAACACCGTTCACCACTCGGATCCGCGGAAACCATCTCGGACCAGGGGAAAATCAAAATCCGGTCTATGGCGGTCACAGCGGATCTAAATCGCACCTGCAGTCCTTCCAGATGTCGCAATGGGTAGGTGCAAACTCGAAACGCGAACAAAGGCAGGTCGTTGTCTTCTCTTCGTCGAGCACCTCAAAGGCTGCTTCGAATGGTTCTCGGCTCGAAAGGAACTCCATCGGAAGCTTCCGCCAACTGGCCTCGGCGTTTCTCAAGCAATACTCCATGTTCATGGACAGAGAAGCGTCCGGCGTTGACCTATGAGTCTAGCTTCCGGAAAAGGAGGGCGAGCGGCTCGCGACTTCATCGCGAAGGTTCAAACTGGTGATGGCGAGTAGCAGGCATCAGCGACAATGTCGCAATCCGCGCGAGAAAACTCTGCGGTACAAGTCGAGAAGTTCGAAAGTGGATACTACTGGAAAAGCAGCGGACAATCAGGATACTCTCCACAAAACAGCGGACTTCATCATCATGGAAGAAGAGATGAAGCTTCTATCGCCAGAAGCACGGACCACAAGCGTCCTCGAAAAACCACCGTAGCGACAAAAGCGTCCATCCGCGAAGGGAGGGCGGCAAAGCGAGCATAGCTTCGCCATCAACTTCGAACAAGGCAGAACCTCGGAAACACCTCTACCAGGAACCAGTAAAGGATAATTCCTACTGCGAGTTCCACGAAACGAAGTCACTCCGCTGCTTGACGCCGAGTTTCGGCCGGCTGCCCTTAGCAAAGCTCCTCACCGGCGAACTATCAAAGGTCAAGAGTATAAAGGAATTGCTCCTGGACTCCGACCGCCCAAAGACCAACAAAACTGTCTCCGAGGACGGCGCAACCGAAAATCAATGCGAGAGCAGCGGAAGGAGGCGGGGCGACAAAGGAACAACAGCGGTCGCCCGGAGGTAAACATGATCATCGGAGGATCACAGTTCTACCAAGACTCTGTCGTTGATAAAAGCCTACGGGGAGAAAAGCGAGAAAAGTTCCAACTGGTTCCCGGACAGCTATGTTCCTAACCACACAATCGCTTTGAGGAACGAAACCGTGGAATCGACAAACCCCTGCGATCCTTTGGTTATCGACCTGGTAATTCAGGATCTCGAAGTCGGCGCATCCTCGTCGATACAGGAAATGCGGTCAGCGTCATCTTCGCGACACCCTCTACAGGATGAAGATCCCACTTGGGAAGTAGTCCCTGAGCCAAAACCTTTGGCTGGGTTTTAGGCGTCACTACCATGACCCTCGGAAGAATTAAGCTCCGGTCATGGCGAAGGAAGTCACAAAGATCGTCGAGTTTGCAGTAGTGGACAACCCGACCATCTACAAGCGCCATCATCACGAACCCCTTGGATCAACTCCTTGAAGGCAGTACCATCCACATATCACCTCGGCATCAAGTTTCCGACTCCAAGCGGAACGCAGCCATCACGGGGTAGTCGAAACAATCGAGACTCGTTACCTAGCGAGTTCAACCTGCGAAAGATCGGGCAGCCCTGCAGCCAACCCAAAGCGAGCAAAGGAATCACACAACATTCACGAGGACCGAAAAGATGATCAGAATCATCCGAACAACAGCGATTCAAGACAGCGACAAAGCCTCGAGTTCACGCCCGTAAAAGCGAACAGCTTCGACCCCGCACAAACCACCGATCCGACCAGCACGATCAGAGCGGCATCGCCGCGGCGGGAGTAAAGCGTCTGCGGCAACTATCAGAACTCTGAGATGGCTTGATCCTCGAAAGAGAATGCGTGGCAGCTTCGTCGAAACCAGCGAGTTCAGATATCCCCTCACCAAAAGGGGGACTGGTACATATACTCTATACTCCCACAAAAGCGAAAAATCCGCATGTACTTTCGAACTTTTGAAATTTTTAATAAAATTCTTTCTATCTTTTATGCTCCTTAAGCATCAGCAGCGGAAAGAGCGAAAATCATATCTTGAAAGAAGCGAGGCGTCGCAACTTCTTAGAAAGATAAAAAACTTCGTATCATCGCTAAAACAGTCCACCTGCGACTTAAAATAACTCACTCCCGTCGATTGGCCCGACCGGACGTACTCAAAGCGTTCCTCAATACAAAGCTTCGTAGTCAGACCTACAAAGTCCCTCTTACATCCGACCGAGGATATCATAGCGCTATACAAAGAAACCAAAATTTTGGTTTAAGCGTCTCGGATAAACTCGAAGATAGCTTCGATTCTTTTAACAAGTCATTATAAGCGGCGACTAGTCGGCGGACTTTAAGCGAAAGAATCAGGAAGAAATCACTAACAGCCAAAGCGAAAGCCGATCAGTCATCGCTGTGCCTTAAAGCTGAGAGTAAGCCTGAGTCTTGCCTAAACCCAGTCTTGCTGGATCTTGACATCTCACAGACATAGTATGGTATCACGAGATCCCAAAACATGTCTCTTATAAACACCTAAAGCTTCGCTAAAAGTAGCATCGGATCAAGCGTGAAAAGAGTTAGGATCTGAAGTGACTTTCGCATCCTTCCCTCTACACTTGGCGAAGTATAAATCAAAACAAAGCGAAATCTAGCAAATTTTTCATATTCATAAAAGCATGAAAGGCGGTGGATTCCTAACCACCAGCGGCCAGTCCAAAACATAAAACGCAACCTCCAGCGGTGCAGAATAAAACTCACTAAAAGCCGCTACCGCGGCCAAAACATCACGATTCACAAAGGAAGTCAACATTGAAATCCAGATCGCGAAATCGAATGAACTAGCAGGCTGGTCCACTTCCTCGTTCATGCCTTGGCGTTCCCACCACCCTCGGCGTTCTCATGCGGCTCCGGCCTCCACCGTATCCTCGGAAACCTCGATAGGTTCCCATAGTCTCGGACTCTTTCTTCGACTGGAGGAACCAAGGACTCAGCATGAGCACACTCAGCCATAAAATCCTTCATCTCAGCAATCACCGAGTCGAAGGAGAATTCGGGTTGAGACTTGTAAGGTTCTGACGAACATGCGGCACTTTCATGGAAATCACCAACAAACTCCTGAGCTTCTTTAAAACATTGAAACTCAGCGGCGAGCGATTCCGCCCGTCTTGCCACCTCAGCTGCGACCATCCTCCTTCCTCTCCTTTCGCCCGAACAGGCTTCGAGCATGAAGCTCCAGTTTGCTTAGCGTTCTGCGCCGTTACCTCTTAGCCGAACCCGGAAAAGCTCCGCTCAACTTCGTGGTCTTGAAGTTAGCGATCCTGGATTACCGGGCTTCGAGTCAAAGCGCCTCGCTAAACACTCTTAGTCCCTGCATAAATTCGAGATCAGCAAGCATGCATATAGACAGATTCAAGCGTCACGGTTAAGAAGTTCAAAGGGCCAAACCTCGTTGACGCAGCTGGGAGCCCTCGGCAAAAACCGTTGCTTCTCCTCATCCTCCAGCATTCGTCAGTAACAAACTCGAGGAGGAAGGCCGTCGAAGAAATTGTTGGGAGTGGAAAATCGCTGGCTCGCCTTTTTCCGTTAGAGCGAAACTAGGGTTTTCTCCCAGCGGTGAAGGATCTTCGAGCCTTCCCCACCATCGATTTCTTTCCTTTCACGAGATCTTTGTCGCGCCTCCGGTAGGAGCCGATGACGGTTCGGCATCATATGATGGAACAGGATCACCGGGGACCGATAAAGTCTTACTGCATCTCGAATCCGTTCGAGTGAAAGACTTCAGAAAAATGGCCTTTGTGAAGGAGATCTCTTTTGGCGAAGAGGCGAAACTTTTCACTAAAACTTCGCACTTCAAAATGGTAAAAAAGATAACAGGTTTTTCGTCATATTACCTCGGTTGAAGTTCCATGCTTGCGGAAATAGATGGAGGCAGCTCTCCTCAACAGACTCACCATCTATTAGGACAAAGATGAAAGCGCTCTTGCCGCGACTTGGGGTTAGTAGTCCCTGTATCCAGCCATATCCTTCTTAGGCAGCATGGAGTAGTAACCGTCGCTCCCGTCGGCCGAGTGCTCAAAGACCGAAATCATCGGGACCAAGATCAATCGAGCTCGTAACTGCGATCGATGCGTAAACCAACTCTCCAGGGCAGGAGTGAGCTGACTGATGAAAGTTCAAAGCGGTGAAGCGCTGAACAATGGCACCAGGATCGGGGAACCACATGCGGCAATCGTAAAAGCTTCGTAACATGTAAAGAAACGCTAGCGGATTCCGCGCTCTCGTTACCAAGGGGATCGAGACTTGACTCCGTCAGGAATCTGGTAAAATCTCGAAGAATCACGAGGTATTCACAGCGAGAACCAGGCTCGGCGTAAAGGGAGCACCAGGCTGCCTCAAAGGTCTCTTCCGAACTGAGATATCTGGCAGTGATGGGGGAACCTACAAGGACTGAATCACAGCATTCTTCACTTCCTCCTCGACAAACTCCTCTTGCTTCACCGTCACATGGGCAGGAGAGTCATCCGAGGATGAATGGGAAGAAGAATTTCTCTTTGAGGATCTTGAAGACATTGTTCTTAAAGAGAGAAGGGATTCTTGAGAGAAAGTAAAATTCTTATGATGAAGTAAGAATGAGATTTCTTACTCCATCCTTATAAAGGAGGTAAAATCACTATTTACCCGACTTTTGGCAAGATGCGTCTCTACACCTTCCCTTACGGCCATACGCATAGCTAGGATCCGACAGGCACTACGGTTCCTAGCTAGCTGGCTGAACTGTTGGGTCAAAATCGATCAGCGGCGAAATCGTCACCGAAAGTCCTCGAAGAAACTAAGTGGCGATCAAAACCAAAAAGCGAGCTGTCACTTTCGATAAAACTCACGGGAAGGTTAGTCCACTCCGTCTGGCATCAGCGGCAAGGGTCCGCCCATCCGTGCAATCGTCTCATGATCTCGAGGCAGCGGCAGCATCTTGGTCCCTTAAACCCATGTCGGATCGTCCGAGAACTACAATGATTCTTCCGCAAAGCCTTCCGCGATTGTTTAGAAGATTCATCTTTTAAGCGTCTAAAGTTGAAGCCTCATTGCTCAAACCCTTAAAGGCGGAAAGTCTACGAAATCCAAGTCCATCTCAATCCGATACCGAGGTCTCGTTGGGTTAAGCGATTATCTCGAAATCTCGGCTAAAGATCCTCCCAAACTCAAGATTTCCCTTGCGAGCGACTAATGGGGAAAGATCGAACAACGGAAAACCACGGGGCGGCACGGCCCGGCACCCAGCGTCCGCAGCGGCGGCCTGGCGCCAGGCGGCACCCGGCCTGGCGGCGGCACCCGGCCTGAGCAGAAGCACCCGGCCTGGCGCCCAGGCGGCAGCGTCCGTCGCGGGCGACCTGGCGCCAGCGGCACCGTCAGCGGGCGGCCTGGCGTGGCGGCACCCGACCTGGCGCTGGCGGCTTCCGTCCAGCGATGCCGGCAGCGCCGGCACCCGACCTGGCGGCACCGGCGCGGCGCCGCCAAATCCCAGCGGGCGGCCTGGCGGCGGCACCCGACCTGGCGCCAGTGGCACCGTCGGGCACTGGCGCTGGCGGCACCGATCCGCAGCGGGCGGCCTGGCGCGAAGCGGCACCCGACCTGGCGCCAGCGGCACCGGCCTGGCGCCGGCAGCGATCCGCAGCGGGCGGCCTGGCGCCGGCGGCACCGACCTGGCGCCAGCGGCACCGTCCGCAGCGGGCGGCCTGGCGCTGGCGGCTGGGCTGGCGGTCTACGGCCCTCATCGGGTCGGTCCCATTGTGCTCGATCGATCCGGCAGCGTTGGGATCAATCTTCGTGAGTTTGAATGCGATCCGCGGTTATTAAACACCAACATCTCGATTATACAAGGAATTGGGGTTCCTTGAACTGCGAAACGCCGAAGACCGTTCTTTGAAAAACCGTAAAAGCGTCTAGCGGCCAGCGTGGCCAAAGCGGCCACTACGATTTTCGAAAGGAAGGATAACTATGATGGTTTATCCTTATCCTCACATAAGAGATAAATGTCAAGTTTCCAGAAGATAAATGTCAAGTTTCACGAAGATAAATGTCAAGTTTTCGAAGATAAATGTCAAGTTTCGATAAACACGAAGATGGGCGAAAATGGAAAAAGCCAGATTCAGCCAGCGAAGATATACCATCTTAAGAGGAGTATATAAGGAGAGCTTGGGGCGAGAGGAAAATAATCACAAAACTTCCAGAGCACTTAGCACTTAGAGCAACTTAGGCATTATTTTCCGTTTTTACTAGCGAGCTGCGACTCAACTAGGTTAGAACTTAGGTTGCTATACTAGAGAACTTGCCGACAGCTCTTGTAGCCATGGCTCTTACCTGTTGTTCAGGCTCAAAACGCATATTCGGAAATAAGATCTTTTGCTCCATTCTTTGTTCTTACGATTTTATTACGTTTTCATATTTTCTTTGTCGTACTGATTGTGTGGGTAATGCGGTAGCGAATATCTGAGACCTTCAGGAAGGCTTGGTTCACTTGGCTTTCCTCCAAATCAACAATTTGGCGGTCGCGAATTTCGGTTCCCACAGCCGTCGTCCGCAATTCGGACCCATTTTGGGCCGTATTGAGACTTAAGCGTTTTTTACTTGCGAAGTGTCCGTTGGCGTAGGCACGATACTTCTAACGGAACCTCGTCTCTTTGTTCAGCCGAGGTGGTTGATATTGAAATAATCATAACCGTCCTATCACGAAGAGTAGGAAGCCGTTTGAGAGACCAACTTATCAATTTCGAAAGTTTTTGAAGATTCTTCTGAACGGAAAGTTGTTGTTATATCCGTGGACCTGGGGATCGAGTTACTGAAGCTTTGGACGAGGATGCATAGTCACGGGACAAGATTATGTTTAAGAACAATCGTCGACAGGTTACCCGTTGCTGGTCTCCGATACCTTAGCGAGCTCGCTGGCGAGCTGACCCATAACGAGGTTGTACTGGCCGGCGAGCTGTCTATGTCGTAGTCGATTTCGCCGGGCAAGCTGTCCCATGTCATGGACGAGCTTCGCTGGCGGTGGCCAGCCCGTCTTCGTGTGGCGCCGCCTGTCTCGGTCAAGCTCTTGGCGAGCTGGCCTGTGCTCGCCGGTGCTTCGCCCTAAATCTGCCGTGCTGCGTCGGCCCGGCATTATTTCGCCCGGCGAGCTGGCCCATGCTTCGCCGAGGCGAGCTCCCCTTCGTCTTGGTTGAGCTTCGCCCGGCGAGCTGGCCCATGCTTCGCCGGGCGAGCTGATCCGATGCCGGTCATGCTTTCGCCCGGCGAGCTGGCCCATGCTTCGCCGGGCGGGCTTCTGCTGTTCGGTGGAGCTCGCGGCGAACTGGCCGATGCTCACCGGGCGAGCTTCGCCCTGTCTGGAATTAGCTTCGCCCGTGCTCATGCGGCGAAACCGTGCTTCGCCGGCGAGCTCCCGCCGTCTTGGTTGAGCTTCGCCCGGCGAGCTGGCCCATGCTTCGCCGGGCGAGCTGATCCGATGCCGGTCATGCTCGGCGAGTAAATTTCGTCAGGTGATCCGTTTGGTTATTAGTCTTCGGTTTTGAAGTTTTGACCGAGATTTGGTTTTCAAGGGTTTTGGGTATCGATTCGTCGTGACCGATTTTGACTAGCAGTTAGCCCCAGTAGCTAGGTTCCGTGGCGTTTGGCGATAGGTCCTAGCTTGCGGTATAGCTTCGTGAGGAAGGTGTAAAGACGTAATTGTTTGCCGAAATCCGGGTGTAAATAGTAAATCTCTTTTATTGCTTTATATAGGTGGAGTAAGATTTTGATCATTTCAAACTTACTTCTCACTAGAATTACCTCAAGATAAGCATCTCCTTCTTCTTTCTCTCCTTGCTTTTTTTTTAAAAAGAAAAGATGTCTTCAACAAAGGTTCTTCAAAGAGGCACCCTTCCTCTCATTCGTCTTCGGACGATTCTTCTACTAACGAGGTGATCGCTCCGAAGGAAGAGTTTGGAGTCGATGAAGACGCAAAGGATGCATACTACAAAGATCTTTGTTGCTCGCTCTCTTCTCCGCAAGACATCCCGATCCCCAGGAGGCCTGTGAGGACACCAAATGTGCCTCTTACGCCGAGAATGGTTTCTCCCCGCTACCTTGCTACTCTTCGGAAGTTTTACCGGGTCCCAAGCAGTGGTGTTCGGATCAGTGGTAATGAGGCGCAGAGAATCCCCCGGAAGGTTTCTTCACTTGCTATGAAGCCTTTCTGTCGTATTGCCGCATGTGGTTCCCGATCCCCGGTACCATTGTTCGCGTGCTTCACCGCTTCGAGCTTTCGATCAGTCAGCTGAACGTTCTGGCTTTACAGTATTGGCTCGGAGTGTTGATTGCGAGTTACGAGCTAGGGATGGACCTTAACCCTGGTGACTTCGAGGGCCTTTGGGCTCTGGTAGCGAGGTGAAGGCTCGTTCCACATGGCACCAAGAAAAACATGGCTGTAATCCAGGGGCACGCCGCACCAGGCATGGTTTGAGTGCTTTTTCTTTGTTCGAATAGATGGGGAATCCGTCGAGGAGAGCTATCTCCACCGATTCCGTCGGGAATGGAATCTCAAACGCGGTAATACGACCGGTGACGTTTTTTTTTTATGCGATGATGGTTTTTGATTTTTTTAATATCTTGCAGTGAACAGGATCCTTCCGCCCAGCGATCTCTTATGGCGTGATCTCCTCGCCAGCGAACCGTTCTTCTGGAATTCCTTCACGTTGAACAGATTCGAAGTGCGACAAAGCTCCATCGATCTCGAGGCGTCTCCCAGCCCCTTGATGTTCCGTATGACGAGGAACCAGTCGCTGATGTCTTGCCTACTCAGGGGCAGAGAAACAAGTCTCGGAAAGGAAAAAGAGTTATACGAGACCGTTTTGGGAGATCGCCCGCTGCCAGGATGGAAACCTAGTTTCACTCCAGGAAAAGCGAATAACGATGTTCCCCTTCCTAGCGATTTTTTTGCAGACCTCCCTCCCAGTTTTACTACTCACGAGTTGCTGAACGAAGAGTCGAGGCGAAAAGTGGTTGCTGAAGGCTCTCGTTTAATCAACGAGGTTTATCCTTTGAACTTTGATCTGAATTTTTGGTATATATATGCACATATATATATTTTTAATCTTAAGTTCATGCAGGGGATGAGGTGTTTAATCGCGGCTTCGGGGGAGTTTCGGAAGTCGGCGCATCTCTCACATTAAAGCGAGGAGGCTGAGAGGAACTCTTCGGTTTAAGAAGGAGGTCGAGAAAACCAGGAACAGAGCTGAGCCCCATTCTCGGGCCCTTGTTGTGAAGGAAAGGAAGGAGGGCGATTGTCGCGAGATGAATCGGAGGGCGCTTTGTTTGCCACGAATTGAGAGTTTTAAGGGCCGAATTAAGTAAGCGATTCGCCCAGTGTAATGGCTCGGTTGCCACCCTCTACAAGTCGCCAGAACCAGGAGTTCTCCTTTCCGCCCGAATTAAGCTGAGATGTCGGTCCTTATGGGCGAATGCGCCCATGCTGAATCCCTGGTTCCTCCGATCGAAGGAAGGGTTCGGCAGCTTTGGGATCCCATCGAGGTCTCGAGGACACGGTGGAAGCGGGAGCGGTGTTGGCGGCGAAGGTGCGGTGCTGGCGGCGAAGGTGCGAGTTCGCGGGCCGGAGAAGGAGGTCGATCAGCCAGCGAACTTCGTTTGGCCTTTGATGTCTGGGTATGTAGACTTGATTATTTGGGATAGATTTACCTTGTACTGTTGAGTTTGTAGGCCGACTGTGGCCTGTTTATATGAGTGTGCTATGGCCTTACGGGGCCATTTGACTTTATTTGTGGGTCTGGCCGTTGGTGGCTTTTGAATCCCAGCAGTTGTGCGGCTTTTATATATATGACAAATATTTTAATCACCTTACGATTTTTAGTTTATACTTCTGTCAAGTGTTTCGAGGGAAAGATACCAGTAGTCACTCCGTATCTTAACTCTTAATTTGTCGTCCTGTTTGTTTGCTCTTACAAGGACGAGGATGTTCGGAAACGTTTAGGAGTTTCACAAAGTTTCGTGAGCGTTTTGGACGACGAGACATGTTTTATGATCTCGTATCAGTTATGATATCATGCCTTGAGATGTTAATGGGCCAGTAGGACTGGGCTTAGGGCAAGACCTAGGTTTACTTTCGGCACTAAGGCTATGCGATGAGTAATTTGCTTTCGTTTTGCCTGTTGGCAATTTCTACCTGGTTCATTCCGTTTTAAAGTCCGCGACTTGGTGCCGGCTTATTCGACTTGTATGGGAAGAACCGATCATCTTCAAGAGACCGTCTGGAGTGCTGACCAAAATTTCGGATTTTTTGTATAGCGCGCTATGATATCCTTGCCGGATGTAAGAGAACCTTTACTTTTACGAAAGTTTGACAACGAGTTCCCTTTTTGGAGAACAATTTTCAGGTATGTTTGTCAGGGCCAATCGACGATCATCGTTTTTAAAGTCGCGGATGGACTGTGAACTTAGATAACATCTTCCTCGGATTGTTTGCGACGTTTTGCTTTTCCTGAAAGATGTATCTTTTACGAAGTGGTTTCGATCTTCTTTCTTTTGGAGAAGACATGTGCTTTTTAGGTCTTGCTTGACCGTGACTGTTTAAAACAAGAACTGTTTTTCGTTCAAGGATTATTTGGGCGATTGTAGAGACTTATTGCGGTGATTAGGTGAAATCGGAAAAATTTTATTAAAAAGTTTGAAAATTTCAAGTACAAACGCGGATATTCGAACTTTATGGGAGTATATGAGTATCGTTTTCCTTTTGGAGGGGATAGCTGAACTTGTCAATAGGACAAGCTGCCTACGATACCTCTTTCGAGGATCAAGCCATCTCGTAGTTCTGCTAGTTTTTGCGGGTGTCCCTACTCGCCGGAGGGGGTCGTCTTAGCCGCTTCAGCTAATGGGACCAAAGCTGGGTCGACGATCGTTTCCGGAGTAGGATCGTCCGCTGGTGAGGTGATAGATTCGGAGATGATGCTGTCATCCCGAGTCATTGCCTGATCCGGTAGTTCCGGACTGCTTTTTACGGAGCTCTGGTTGGAGTCCTGAGTTCTCTTCGACTTACTCAGGTTGACCGCTGGGGTGTTCCTAGTTAGCCGCAGTTTATGTTCGGCCAAGTAGCAGAGCCTCGACTGTTTTTGGTATCCCCAGTTACTGATGTTCCTTCGGGGTTGGGAATTTGATGCCGAGATGGTAAGTCGATGGTACTGCTTTCATGGCATTGATCCAGGGGGTTCCCATGATGACGTTATAGATGGGGGGAGTGTCGACTACGATAAAGTCGACGATTTTCGTCACATCTTTTGCCATGACGGGAAGTTTGATGGATCGAGGTCATCGACATCGTACCGAAGAACCTGTGAGAGGTTTTGGTTCGAAGCGACTTGTAGGGATTCGATACTCATTCTTCAAATTGTATCGCGGTAGATGACATTGACCGTGCTTCCTGTGTCTACGAGGATTCTGGAAACTTCGAGGTCTCGGATCACCAAGTCGATGACTAACGGGTCGCAGTGCGGTTTGTCGATGCTGATGGTTTTGATGCTCTTCGAAGGTGATCGTATCGTTTGTACGTCATTGGCGAGGGCGATTTTCCCGATTAGAGCTTCGTTTCGCCTTCCGTCCGTAAGCCTTGATCGAAGAGACCGAATCGTGATAGAATTGCGATCCTCCTATGATTATGTTGACCCTTTGACGGTTGTTTTTGTTTCCTCGGTTGTCTTGTCTTCTTCCGCGTTTCTCGCCCGACTGATTTTTGCGTGCGTCCCTTTCGGGAGACTCTTTGTCAGTTTTGGGAGGCCGATGGGAATCCTGGACATGGTCTTTTATGCTCGTAACCTTCCAGAGTTAGCCTGCGAGTTTGTGGCGACCGCGAGAAACCTTGCGGTTAAGTAGTAGAATGTCCTCGGTCTGGTGGAAATCACAATAGGAGTTATCCTTGAACTGGTTTCTGGTCAAGTGTTCCCGGATGTCTTCCTTGTTGAACTGATGGCGTAATTGTGCTGCTTGGAGATCTTCCCCTCGTGGTGGATGTACTTATCGTTACGAGAGCTCTTCTTTTTTGCGGACGTTTTCTGCGGGTTGTGTTTCTTGGAGAGGACTTTCATCTCTTCCTCCATTATGACGAAGTCCGTTGCCTTGTGCAGAGCATCCTGGATCGTTCTCGGTTTTTCGAGAGATATCCACTGGTGGAGTTTAGATCGGTACCAGAGAGTTTTCCGCAGGGCGTCGACCGCTACTTTGTCGCTGATTCCGGTGACTCTTGCCATTACTAGCTTGAATCTGTTCATGAAATCGCGAATTGCTCGTCCTCCCTTTGAGATAGACTCCAGAGATCGACGTCCGAGGTCTCCTATCCATGAACATGGAGTACTGTTTGAGGAACTCGAAGCGAGTTGGCGAAAGCTTCCGATAGAGTTTCGCTTTAGACGAGAAAACCATTCGAGCGCAGCTCCTTTGAGGTTTTCGACGAAGAGGAGGCAGTAGCCGGCGTCTATTTCGCGTTCCATGAGTTTGCATCTTCCCATCGTGATCTGGAACGACTCCAGATATGCCTTCGGGTCGGAGGTGCCATCGTAGACAGAAATTTTTTTCTTCCCTCCGTCTCGGTCGAGCTCGCCGGCGAGCTGGCCCGTGCTCGCCGGGCGAGCTCGCCCTTGTCCCTGGTGAGCTCGCCGGCAAGCTGGCCCGTGTTCGCTGGGCGAGCTCCCCTTCGTCTTGGTTGAGCTCGCCGGTGAGCTGGCCTGCGCTCACCGGGCGAGCTCCCCCTTGTCATGGGCGAGCTCGCCGGCGAGTAGACCCATACTCGTTGGGTGATCCGTTTCGGTTATTCGTCTTCTCGGTTTTTTGAAGTTTTGACCGAGATTTGGTTTTTCCGAGGGTGTTCAGGTATCGGTTCCGTCGTGACCGATTTTGACCCCAACAACGAGATCCACAATCTCCGCGAATATATCGCGAGAACTGCAGCAGAAGTCAAAGCGGTAAGGTCGCAAATTCACTATGCGACAAGTGCCGCTCCTGAGATTGACAGGCTTCTCGAGGAAGCGCGAAAAACTCCGTTCACTGCCCGTATTACGGAGACAAACATCTCTGACCCTGGGAAAATCAAAATTCCCATAAACGATGGCACCACCGACCCAAAATCACATCTGCAGTTTTTCCAGATCGCGATGGGGAGGTGTAAACTCAGGGAACGTGAGCGAGATGCTGGTTACTGCCTCCTCTTCATTGAGAACCTTAAGGGATCTGCGCTTGAATGGTTCTCTCGTCTGAAGCGAAATTCTATCGTTAACTTTTGCCAGCTCGCATCAGAATTCCTTAAGCCATGCTCCATGTTTATGGATAGGGAGACTTCCGACGTCGATCTCTAGAGCTTGTCTCAAAGAGAAAACGAGCTACTACGCGATTTCAGAACAAATTCAAGCTAGTAATGGCGAGGGTCACTGGGATCAGCGATATGGTGGCGGTCGACGCCCTCAGGAAAACCATTTGGTTCCGATCAAAGTTCCGACAATGGATATCTCTCGAGAAACCGGGAACGATCCAGGACGCTCTTCACAAAGCAACGGACTTTATCATCATGGAAGAACAGATGAAAGTCCTCTCGTAGAAGCACAACCCGCAGACGTCATCCGTGAAATTGAACCCCTCTCGTAACGACAAGTACGTCCATCACGAAGGGGAAGATATCCAAGGCGAAGACAACTACGCTATTAACTCGGAGCAAGGAAAAACCTCTGGGAACACTTGGACTAGGAACCAGTACAAGGACAATTCCTTCTATGAGATCCATCAGAAGAGAGGTCACTCCACGATGAACTGCAAGGTCCTCGGCGCAAGGCTCGCTGCAAAGCTCCTCGTTGGCGAGATCTCGATGGTCACGGACATAAAAGATGCAATAAAGAAAAACAAAAAATCAGTAGAATTTAAAAAATAAAACAAAGAAAAAATAACCTAATAGTGGGTTGCCTCTAACTCAGTGCTTGGTTTAAGTCATTAGCTTGAATGTTGGAGGTTGTTTTGCTAGTATGGAGGTAAGTGACTACTTGTTGGGAAACAAGTGTCAACATCTTCTCTGCTCATCTCGAACAAGGTACCAAAAAAGCTCTTGATTGCTTCTTCACCTCTGGTTCTGTGGTCATGCTGCCTCTGAATAATACTTTATATCCCAATTTCTGTTGCAGCTCCTCCATTGTATTGCTTATCCAAGCAGTGCTGTTATGGAGAGGGTAGAAAATTCTGTCCATAGTCTGGTGCATCTTGTCAAACATCTTATTCTGGTCTGTCATAGTCTTCTTCATTAACTCCATGACCTCATCACTAGTATATCTGTCTTCTTCTTGTGAAGGTGTAGGATAAACCCCATGCATCTGAAAACATCCCTCATACTGTGGAAGACTCAGATATTTCCCTCCTGATCTATCAGCCATCTCAAATATTGCTTCTATATCTTCCTTAAATACATTTATGTTCCTCCCATCCAGTGCTTTGCATTGCCATCTTCATCTCTGTATACTCCATACTCATCAGGTTGCACTATGAGGATCTTCCTTCTTGAAGGGGTTGCAGTGTCTATTGAAAAACTCAGTTAATAGTAATCATTCTCCCAATTGTTGATCGATCCTTCTAGAAAATCGTCCATCTCAGGGTTATCATCTTCATTTTCTGGGTTATCATCTATCGATGCTTCCAGGTTTCTGTCGATCGTGGCTTCAAAGTGATTGTCGAACGATGGTTCATGTTGAGTGTCGATCAATGCTTCTCTATCTGATTCACGTTCTGCTCCTGAATCGGAGTAACATACTACAATGAATCCTGGATCGTCTCCAATCTCCATGTAGGATGTCCGTGACTTGACAACTCTCACTGGATTATAGTAGAGATTAGGGTCTATGAGTGTTAGCACAACTGGTTAGTCTGCATGTTGCAGACTACTTCTACAGTAGCCATGAAGGCTCTCCCAAGTAGTCGAGAAGAATTCGAGTTCAGCGTGATATCCAAGACATGAAAGTCTATTGAAAATAGGGCATTACCAATATGAACCTCATGGTTTCTTACGATTCCTCCTGAATTATTCTTAGAATAGTCCACAAAAGTGAGCGAATCCTCTAAAGGCTCTTTCTGTAATCTCAGCTGATCTGCCATCACCTTAGGAATAATGCTGACTGAAGAACGTGTGTCGCATTGCGGACAAGGGTACTCAATTCCTCCTATCAAGCAGGTACTACAAACTTTCCAGGATCACTTTTCTTCTTATGTGTAACCATCTGCCTCATCTTTTCTATGACGTGATGGAACATTTTTTCAATGTCTTTCTCAGTCTCCTTGGTTTCTATGAAGAACATCCACAATCTGTGGGTAACATAAGCCTCCTCGAATGGGTTATCTTGGGGACCCTTAGAACTCTTGTGGTGAAACATTCCATATCCTTTTCATTAGATCCTCTCTTAAGATGATTGGGAACCTTGTCTTTCCTTCTGCTCAATCTCCGTCTTTCAGTATCCTGGTCAACTAGTATAGGCTCTGATTTTTCTTCAGATTGCTGACTGATGTTTTCTGCTGATGTCTCGAAAGGTTTGGATGGGTTTCTGAGTGCATTTAGTCTGGCTACATTTATTTTGGATAGTTGCGCTCGGTAGGTGAAAGGTGGGTGTCGATTGGTGGGGGAGAACTCCCGTCGATCGTTTCCTGACTCTGTTCTGTCGATTGATGATGTGCATGTGTTGCCGATCGATGAATTGCGTGGTCACACGGTAGGGTTTGGGTGGATGAGGGTGTCGAGCTGAGAAATCCTCGTAAATCATAATCTTTACGGTGTCGCACGATTCAACAGACTCTTGTGTGTTATGGTATTTTTTGGGTACGAGCGATTCGTTCTTGATATCACTCAAATTACCTAAGAAGTGAATTACTCCCTCAAATAAGAGGTTCGATTGTAATACTTAGGGATCGAATCCACGAGGAATCAAGGATTACACAGTGGATTTAAGGTATTAGAAATAAGTTAGACTCAAAAGTTTTATTTGTTTTAAAGTAGTAAATAGTGGGTGAACAAGGCAGTTGTTCGGTAACTTAGGTTAAAGTTGTTTTTAGTTTAGGAGAATAGCTAGATTCAGGTATTATCTTAGGTATGAAGTTTTATGCAACTTTGCTTAGACTTAAGGGATTGATTTGTTCTCGAACTCAAACAGGAGGTAAAGCCAGTTGGGTTTTCTTTGACTAGATCTTGGATCTCAACGATCGTCTATTGATCACAAGAAAGTGTCGATCGATATGACACTATGTATAACGATCGATACACCTTTCAAACTATCGACCGATGCAATGATAGTCGATTGACGGTTCTTCTAGCAAGCCTTGCGAGTGGGTTTGATGTTGTTCTCTAACTTTCTAGACCAACTTTCGTGTGCATCTAGTCAGTTAGATCACACTAGTTTAATTCAGGTATTGAAGGTAAACTATTGCTTATCTCAATTAATCGTAAGATCTAAACTTAAGGGTGATCAATCCTAAATTTAGCATTAAGTGTAACTAGGATGAGAGAACTAATTAAAACACCTTAACAGCAGTCATATTATAAGAACATAATTCATCCTTGTCAGAAACCTAAATCTAACAATAAGATTTATTCAGACATATTCATGAGAGACAAAATCATGATGGTTTGAATAACTCTTAAATAAAATAAAGAACACAGAGAGTAAAGAGCATGGAAAATAGGGAGTTCAAGATCTTCTTTGATATGTAGTCTCAGATCTATCTCTCCAATCCTAAGCTCTCTCTCTAGTAACCAAATTGCTTCTCTCCTCCAAACTAGGTCTCTAGGCAAGTCTGCCTCTCAAATGATACAAAACCCTAATATATATAGTCTAACAGGCGGCCAGGGACTTAAGATGTAAATAATGATACTTTGTCAAACTTGAAATCTTCTAATTTGTCATTAATCCTCGAGTGGTCTCCATGTCGATCGATGGAACAGAACAGTCGTCGATCGATTTTTATTGGCTTTGATCGACCGATGTCTCTTTTCAAGTATCGATCTATTCTCCATGTATCAAAACAGTCTGAAATGTCCCAAAAGCATCACTTTCTTCAAATAAGTACCTGAACATGTAATTTCTCTAAAAAGACTCTAAAACATGATAAATGTATCCAAAAACGTTTATATACCATGGTTGAAAGTGGGTAAAATCCATGGTATATCAACTCCCTAGACTTACCCTTTTGCTTGTCCTCAACAAAACAAACGGGCTGTCTCTCTGAAAGAGGTTTGAAAACCGCAGGGACTCACATGATTTAAAACTTAAAATTATCACCTCTACAGTATTGCAATTAACATTCAAAAATGTCACAATCCCAAAAGTACATTATGCAATATCCTAGCTTAGTAACCGAATTCATTCATCCAGCAACTTAGCAAATACTATCTGACATTCCCCTCTACTAACCTCATTTCTTAGCATAAAAATAAAAATGAAGGCTTTACCTTGGGGTATCGATCACAGAATACAAAGACCTTCAGACAAGTATCTGGAGCTGCAGGTAAAAGTTAGTTCCTATCTTTTCTCTCTACTAATTTCTCTCTTTAGTCAAGGTCTGCTTCATTTGCAGAACCATTGACCAAGATTGGACAGGCTTCCATGAATCAAGACTTAATGGTGGTTGCCACCAAGCCTTGTTAACTTCTTTTTGACCTATATCCAAGAATTTTTTATGAAGCAAATCTTGAAGATTGCCGCCTCCAAGTCCTGTTCGAGTTCTTTTTGTTGGAATCTTTATGAAGCAAGCTTTAATGGTTGTAGCCACCAAGTCCTGTTCAGATTCCATCTAGCTAAAACCTAAAATAATATTTTTCTTATCTTTTTCGATATATATAAATTTTAGAACTTTCTACCTAAACTATCTAAGGTCGAAAATAGAGAGAGAAAAGGCGATAACTAAATCTACACAAGGCTTTACCTTCCAGACTTGTCTGAAGAATTTGATCCTATGTATACCAAGCCCCAAGACAAGCAGTTGTGTCAGGTTTAGTGTTGGAGGTCAGCTTTGGTTCCTTCAAATAGTCTAAGCAAGTGTGAATAGTTGACAGATTGATCCACTTTAGTATCTTTAATACTATCTGCAATCAGTAAGTCTAGAGTAATGCTAAAGAGTGGTTGATAACAAGCATAAATCAATAAGTTCATTGTCCCCTTCTTGACTCAATAAAATAATTTTTGAAAATATTTTGATAAAATTCAATAAAACAATGTTAGTAACTACCTCCCCCAGACTTAAATTACACCGTCCCGGTGTAATCAGTCTGAGGTTGGTTAGAGAAAAATAACCAAAGTTAGATGTTGAGATGTTAAAGCAAAGTAACGTACCTCTCTGTCTCACGCATCGATCGATACCATCCCATCCGTATCGATCGATATCAAGAGACAGAAAATTCTGCATTATGTTGGATGCTATCTAACTCATGTGATCTGTCAGTATGGTTAGCTCTGATAAACAATCTGATGATGGAACTTTTCAAGGGTCCAATCAAATGTTGTAGAATACAAGATATCAATCCAATTCTAAGTGATTCTAATGCAAAGGGAATGCAAGCCTATGCTTAATCTAAGTGCAACCATGATAAGAAGATGATTATGAACTAAGACAATATTAAAAATGCAATAAAATAGTGAACTTTCTTTCTCAATAAAGCAAGGGGGTTCTTGGGACAAGGGAATTGACTTTGGGTGATCAAGTTTCAATCTAAGATGGCAAGCTTTCAATCAATCTAACACCTTAAGCCTAGACACAATCCTAAGCAAGCTCTATCCCTAGATGAATTCTCATTCACTAACATATCTCAAGCATCTAATCCCTTAGGTTGAATAATATGAAAGCAATCATTAAGAACAAGTCTACTAGCTATCTTAACACCTTTAACAACTAATCCCTTAGGTAAAGGATGTTAAAAGCGTTGATGACTTGGTTCAGGTATTTCATAGAACACCTTCCGGGCATGAAATGCCTATAGCTCTATTTTGAAGAGGCCAACTCCAAAAAAGCAAGAAGAACACTCAATCAAGCAAAGAAAAGACATATCTACACTAAAACATCTTAGATCTACACCTAATCACCCTTAGTCTCCCAAGCCCATGAACCCTAGATAGATCTACTCACTAATAGCCATGGAAAACCTCAAAATCAATGATGATTCAAGGCTAAACATGATTAGAGAAGAAGATAATCCAATAAACACAAAAGAAATGAGATAAAAAGGACCAAAGATCTAAACTTTCTTCAAGATCTAAATGTGTTTTTTTTAGAGAGAAAAGAAGTTAAGTCCCAACTTTGGGATACAAGAGTATCTATATGAGGCTTGAAAGCCCTTAAAAAATCAAGAGAAAAGACCAAAAGGGCCATAAATCACTTTTTTCCGACCAGCCTCGTCCAACCCGACCGGGTAGCTCGTCCGGGTCCAGTCTTCCCGACCGCATGGTCCCGCTGCCCGACCGGGTGTCTCGTCCCGGTCCAGTCTTCCCGACCGCGTGGTCCAGCCGCCCGACCGGGTGTCTCGTCCCGGTCCAGTCCTCGACCAGCTTTGATACGCCTCTAGTAAATTGATCATAACTCCTCCAATACAGCTCCAAATGACTTGAAACCACTTCCATTGAAGCTAACCCAATTTTCTGTGTCTCCACAAAATCTTAGCAACATAAGACATCTATAAGGTCTCTGTCCATGCTTATCTTTGTCTTGACCAGATCATGGATTTACTTCTCTTTTCATGGCCAAACTTGATTCTTCACCTCTTTTTGGGCCATAAGGCTTCCAAACACCTCAAATCACACCAAAGCATACTCCAAAACCTGATAAGGACAAATGAATGCAAAATGGACCTAAAGATGCCTAATGCCTAACTTATATGATCAAAATGCATGAGATATGGATGCTAAAAACATGTAAATATGCAAGATATCAACTCCCCCACACTAGACCTTTACTTGTCCTCAAGTAATCTTTTCAAAACACAAGGAGGAGAGACATAGAGATGGAAGCAAAGCAAAAAGAAACACTCATATCACTCAACTTGACATCCTAAAGAAACATAGCAAATAGCATGAGAAAAACTCTCTTATTATGCTCTAGCTTCACAAGGCCTATCAATTACTCTTATGCCTCTACACAAGATGCAATGAACCAACAAGTTCTCTTAACCAGCTCTCACATTGATTCACACACACACACACACACTCAAGGTGAGTTCTCACAAATGGGCACATGATCTCAATCATTTGGCTAGGTGATCAAATGGTCTGATATGGATGAAAAGGAGGGTTCAATGCATCTTTTTAAGGTGGCAATCACTCAAGAATCAAGGAGCTTGATCATTATGCAAAATTTATCTAAGACTAGGAGCAATTCATGCATACATGGATCCATCCTCACCCTTCTACCCATTCCTAAGAGATTACTAGTTCTAAACCCCTTTTTATTCATCCCATAACCCAAAATGAAAAATACTCACATCACTCACCCAATGAACAATTTTTTTTCTTCAAGATTCAACCACTAAGGACCCTTTTATTCACAATTCACATTTCTAAGCTCTAACACTTTTTGTTTTCCCTTCCCCACTATCTTATTCGATCTTTCTTTTTCTTTTTCTTTTTTTTTATTTAGGGGGAAGGTCTCAAACATCAACCAAGAGCTTCTTATCTTTCTATTCTAGGTCCCTAGGGCTTTTCTTTCTCAATACTTTCTTTGTTCATCAATCTCAACATTGTCACATTCCAAACCCAAGATATAAACCATTAAGTAACAAAGCCACTCACCATCCTAGAAGCTAGCTCAAATGATGACCCTATGCTAGCAAGAGATGAGAACAAATCCATGTCGCCCCCAATACTCTCAAGATTTTGCACATGACAAACTATCAGAAAAGGCCTCACTCAAGCAAATCAATGTAGGCTTCAAAGAATGGATAGGGTTCAAGGGTATGGAAGTGCCATTTGGGTTAACAAAGAGTGGTACAATGGGAAAAGATAACCCAAATGTATATGAGATCCATGACTAAGTATGCAAATGCCCATATGCAAGAGAGATTAAGTTCATTCAAGTCTAAGTTCAGGATGGAGCTGGTCTTAAGAACAATGCCAATATCAAGCAAGCAAGCAAGTTTCAAGAAGAGTTTTCAAGGCTCAAAGCATGCAAGCTTTTCAAGATATGATTAAGCTACCTGATATGTTTAACTATGGTGCCAAATTCAGTGCAAACAAGTGTTCTTTACAAGGCAATGCTCCATATGCAAATGAATGCAACCTATATGCTCTAGACTCAATCTTAAGGATGCAAGTGATGCAATCTATATGATTCAAAAAATTTAAAATTTTTTGGATTTTCTATGCAAATATGAATGTACAATGCAATGCATGAGACTCTCAATCACAAAGCAAACATGATCAAATACTTGGTACCTCCCCCACACTTAAATCACACAGTCTCTGTGTGAGTAAGAGAGAAGGAGATATCCCAACAAGACAAAAGCAAATGTATATACAAGAAGGGTTGGAGTGATACCTAAGAAGGAGGTTTGGGCGTGGTGTTTGGTGCCGGGGCTAGAAGCTGGCTTGGTTCATAGCAACTAGAGGAGGCTGCTACATGGCAATCATGGGGCTCAAGTGGTTCACCACCATTCTTCTCTCCTCTAGTGCTTGGCTCAACCTGAAAACCTTGACCACTTTTATTAAAAAAAACTTAAAAGAAAAATTGAAATTTCAAAGCTATGTACAAGGATAACCATGGACTTCCTCCCAAGTGAGCTTGTTTTGAGTCACTTAGCTTGACTACCTTGTCTCTTGAACTAGTGAGAAGGAGGATCCTTTCCACCTCCAAGTGTGATGGTGAGGACCTGAGAGAGAAGGTCTTGAAGCTTGATTGGGTCATCTTGGAGCTGAGGAGTGATGATGGCTCTAGCACTTGAGAATGGTGTGGACCTGCCCTTATGCTTGATCTTGTACTCAATGACACCAGCCTTGAGCTTCTGAGGATGAAGAGTAAGAGTGTGTGGGAGCAGATTAAGAGGTAGAGGATGAGGTTCTTTCACCATCTTCTTCTTGCCATGAGTGGCCTTTGAGGCTCCACTCATCCCCTCCTTTTTAGCACTTTCCAAGTGCTCACCACACTTCTCTGTAGAAGACTTTCCATCAAGACCTTTTTTCTTACAAACAACCTCTTCATCTTGGGGCTTCTCAACAGCTTGTGCATCACAAGTGATTTTCCCACAATAGTCTGATTCCAATGGAGGTTGGAGAGGATAGGAGACAGCTTTGTTGACATGCATTAGGGCGACCTTCTTGTTGGGAAAGTCAATGCAAGCTCCAACTGTTGTGAGAAAAGGAGTGCCAAGGATCAAAGGGACTCTCTCTTCAAATGCCATCTTCAAAACAGTGAGGTCAATAGGTATGGTGCAGGATCCAATCTTCAAGGGGAAGTCCTTGATTATGCCAAGTGGGGTTGTAGAAGATGAATCCCCAATGGTGAGAGGAGGAGTATTTGGTTCCATGCTTTCAATCCCAAGACTCTTCACCATATCCAAGGAGATGACATTCACACTAGCACAACTATCAACAAGAGCAGCATCCATAGTTAGTTTACCAAGAGAGCAAGACAAGGTGAATTTCCCTTGAGACTCAAGCTTAGGGAGGGACTTTGGAGGGGTTGGTGGATCAATCTTCAGAATGGAGATGTCCAAAAGCTCAGCCACTTCAGCCTGGTGATCTAGAATGTCCTTGATGAGCATCATCCGACATGAGCCCACGATACCTGATATCTCTGGAAGCTTGACTCCAACATCACTAAGATCTTTCCTGAACTTTGAGATCACCTTCTTTTGAGCTTTGGTGAGAACTCTTTGGGGAAAGGGGAGCTTATCATATGGTGATAGCTCAAACTCAGTGTCTTCCTGCTCCACTTCTTTCAGCTTGTTGTCTGCTCTTTTCACAGTTGGTGTCTCAGCTCTAGGCTCAGCTTGCTGCAGACTCTTTACCTCAGCCTTCTTGGCAGCATCCCTCAGAATATGAGCTTAAGCTGTGGCCACAACAAATCTCTCAACATCCCCAAACTCAATTCCAAACATTTCAATCTCATCCTTCTCTGTCTCATGAGTACACCTCTCAATCTTTGAAGAAGTAGTAGAGAGGATGACATTGCAAGATTCCTTGGGATTTTTCTCTGGTTTTCCTTGTAGAGATCCCATTGGGCTCTTGGAGGATGAAGACATAGAAGCAACCTGGCTCTCCAAAGCTTTGAGATGAGAGGCAAGTTGCATGTACTTGTTGTTGAGGTCAGAATAGGTTCCATCAATCTTGGCATGGATGTTCTTGAACTCATCACTAATGTTCTTAGCATTTCTTTCTTGAGCTTCTAAGAGTTGCTTGAACATGGACTCCAAATTTGAACTTGGAGCCTGAGCTTGAGAAGAGCTTCCTTGGGGCTGAGTAGACTGGTTGGCTTGGTAACCTCCTTGTTGATTGTTGTAGTAAGGTCTTTGCTGGTAGTTGTTTTGGTATTGGAAGTTGGGCTCTTTCCTATACCATGTGCCATTAGCATTGATAAAGCATAGCTCCTCTTGACCTTCTACACCATTAACTTGATTAGTCCCAGCAGGCTGCTTTTGTTGCTGGTTCCCAATGGAGTTAATCTGCTCCTGCTTAGCCTTCTCTTCAATAAACTTGTCCAACTTCTCTTGGAGAGATTTCAGCGCCTTCCTTGTGTGCTGATCATCTTCATTACTGCCTCTGTTGACCCTATCATGCTCCTCACTGTAGACTGAGTCACTCTTGGCCATGTTCTCCACCAGCTCCTCAGCATCCTGCTCAGTTCTGCCTAAGAAGAACCCATTGCTGGCTGTTTCCAATCTGCTCCTGAACTCTGGTAGAGCACCTCTGTAGAAGGTACTAATCAAACTCTCCTTGGTGAAGCCATGATGTGGGCATTGAGACCGATAGCCCTTGAACCTCTCCCATGCTTCACTAAAGCTCTCAAGGTTCTTCTACTGAAAGCTAGAGATCTCATTTTTGATCTTGGCTGTTCTTGAGGTAGAGAAGAATTTCTCTAGGAATGCCCTCTTGCACTCATTCCAAGTTGTGATAGAGTCACTTGGAAGAGCCTTCTCCCATAGATGTGCCTTGTCTCCCAAATAGAAGGGAAACAACCTCAGCTTGAAAGCATCTTCAGAGACTCCATTAGCGTCGATCTATGTCTCATCGGATGCGAGAGATATTTGACCGACAAAGGACGTATCTACTCGGGCAACTTTTTCTGTTGGGAAGAAATCAACTATAGGGACGTCATCCTCTATTTTTATCCGAGAAAGATGGTCGGCGACTCCATTATCTACTCCTAGTTTATCTTTAATTTCTAAATCGAATTCCTGGAGTAGTAAAATCCAGCGTATGAGTCGTGGCTTCGCATCTTTCTTCTGCATTAGATACTTAATAGCAGCGTGGTCAGTGTGGACTATCACGTGTGATCCAATCAGGTACAGGCAGAACTTTTCAAATGCGTAAACTACTGCAAGTAGTTCCTTTTCTGTTGTTGCATTGTTCCTTTTCGCTTCATCAAGCGTACGACTAGCGTAGTAGACGGCATGTAACTTTTATCTTTTCTTTGGCCTAAAACTGCTCCTATCGCGAAGTCGCTCGCATCGCACATGATCTCGAAAGGGAGATTCCAATCGAGGGCTTGTACGATGGGGGCAGTTATAAGGGACCTTTTTAATTCTTCGAAAGCTTTCATACACTCGGGGGTCAACTCAAACTTCACGTCCTTGCACAGGAGGTTATTGAGAGGTCTAGCGATCTTACTGAAATCTTTTATGAAGCTCCTATAAAATCCGGCGTGTCCGAGAAACCTCCTCACATCTTTTACATTTGTGGGTGCTGGCAGACCGGTCATTACTTTGATTTTAGCTCGATCTACTTCTATACCAGCAGCAGAAACCTTATCTCCTAAGACAATGCCATCGATAACCATAAAATGACATTTTTCCCAATTTAGGAAAAGGTTTTTTTCCTCGCATCTTTCCAATACTTTGCATAAATTTTCGAGACAGCTTTTAAAACTTGATCCATACACTGAAAAGTCATCCATAAAGACTTCCATAAAATCCTCAATCATATCCGTAAAGATTGACATCATGCAGCGTTGGAAAGTTTCGGGGGCATTACAAAGACCAAATGGCATCCTGCTGATAGCTTGCATATTTACATGTTTTTAGCATCCATATCTTATGCATTTTGATCATATAAGTTAGGCATTAGGCATGTTTAGGTCCATTTTGCATTCATTTGTCCTTATCAGGTGTTGGAGTATGCTTTGGTGTGATTTGAGGTGTTTGGAAGCCTTATGGCCCCAAAAGAGATGAAGAATCAAGTTTGGCCATGAAAAGAGAAGTTAATCCATGATCTGGTCAAGACAAAGTTGAGCATGGACAGAGGCCTTAGAGATGTCTCATGCTGCTAAGACTTTTTGGAGACACAGAAAATTGAGTTAGCTTTCCAATGGAAGTGGTTTCAAGTCATTTGCACCTGTATTGGAGGAGTTATGATCAATTCACTTGAAGCATGTCATGCTGGCCGGGTAGAGACGGCCGGGTTCAAGCAGCCGGCCGGGAAAAGAGCAGATGGATGGAAGTGGTCCGGTCCGGGATGACTGAGCCTGGGAGAGGCACCCGGTCGTTTGAGTGGTGCTGGAGGAGACCAGACCAGGGTGGCCAGTCCGGGAAGGGACACCCGGTTGGCAGAGATGGATCAAGGCACACCCGGACGGCCGGGAAGGAGGAACCGGGGAACTGAACCCGGACGGGCTGGACAGAGACCAAGGCAAGCTTGGACCGGGGTGGCCAGACCGGGTTGGGGCAGGCTGGTTCACCCCTGACCGAAAATCCAACCCCTCTTCCCATTGGCTGAAGCCCATTTGGCTCAAGGACTTTTTAGTAATTTTGCTTTATGTTTCTAGGGCTTTCAAGCGAATTATAAATACTCTTGTTATCCCTAGTTTGAGACTTATGTTATTTTCTTTCTAAGAACACAAACCTTTGAGAAAGTTTTATCTTTGAATCTAAATCTCATCTTGGTTTCTTGATTGTTTGATTTCATCTCTTTTCTTTCTCTACATGTTTAAGCTTAAATCTCTCATGAGTTTAAGAGTAAGCATGTGGATTAGTGAGTATATCCATTTAAGATCCATGGGTTAGGGTGATTGAGAGTGATTAAGTGTAGATCCAAGGTGCTTAGTGTTAGATCTATCCTTTCCTTGCATTGATTTGGTGTTCTTAATGATATATTTGGGTTGGCCTCTCAAACATAGAGCCATAGGCATTTCATGCCCGAAAGGTGTTCTATGAAATGTCTGAACCAACTCATCTATGCTTTTAGCTTGCTTAGCCTAAGAGATTAGTTGTCAAAGAAGCTAGGATTGCTATTAGACTCATTCTTTGTGCTTGCTTTGATCATTCTTTGTGCTTGCTTTGATCATTGCAAAAGAGTATTCATCTAGAGATAGAGCTTGCTTAGTTTTGTTGTCTAGGCATAAGGAATTAGATTGATTGAAAACTTGGCATCTTGGATTAAACCTTAATCATTTGAGATCAAGTCCCTATACCCATGGGTCTCATTTTCCTCATAAGAAAGAAATTTTTACATTTTGTTACATTTTACTTATTGTCTTAGTTTAATAATCATCCTCTTTAATGATTGCATTTAGATTAAGCATAAACTTGCATTTCCTTTGCTTTGTGGTCACTTAGAACTGGTTCGATAATCTTATATACTACATCATTTTATTAGGACCTTAGAAAAGTCCTTTCATCACCTGCGATACGCAAATGTTCCATAAGGACATGTAAAGGTTGTCTTCTCTTGATCATCAGGATGAATAGGGATCTGGAAAAATCCGGAATATCCGTCAAGAAAACAGTAGTACTGGTGATTGGCTAATCTTTCCAGCATTTGATCAATGAAGGATAGGGGAAAATGAACCTTTCTAGTAGCGGCATTTATTTCCTATAGTCAATACATACTCGATGTCCTGTAACGGTACGCGTAGGAATAGGCTCATCATTTTCGTTCTTCACTACCGTAATACCTCTTTTTTTGGGGACAACATGCACAGGACTTACCCGTTTACTATCTGAGATAGGATAGATAACTCCAGCATCTAAAAGCTTAATAATTTCCTTTTTTACTACTTCTTTTAGATTCGGGTTTAATCTCCTTTGCTGCTCTATCGATGATTTTGAATCTTCCTCCAAATGAATACAATGCATGCAAAGGTCAGGAGAGATGCCAGGAATGTCATCGAGAGAATACCCGATGGCTTTCCTGTACTTGTGCAATTTGTTTAACAATGCCGCGAGCTCTCCATTAGTAAGATTAGCATTTACGATGACGGGGTAAGATTGATCATAGAGGAATGCATATTTAAGTCAGGCTGGAAGTGGCTTCAATTCAACCTTTGGCGCCTTTTTCTTACACCAGTTGGCTGATGGAGACAGTTCTCGGTCGATGGCCTCTCGAAGATATCGATTGACAATAATATCTGAGTCATCATCTTCCTCGACATTTGCTACCTTAATACTTGCATTCATTAAATTCACGGAATCGTTTTCTCTACTATCTATGCTGAAAATTTCTCCTTTCATATTGGCAAGGTCGTTTTTTAAGGGGTCACCTGAGCATATACCAAAGAAAGATTCATTTTCCAGCTTAGAGATTCCTTCCACGTAAAAGGCTTGATTATCAATCAAGGGCGTTTAATCATCTTTTCCATATCAAAGGTCATTGAGAAGTCTCCGATATTCAAATTTATTCGCCCTTCCTTCACGTCAATGATTGCTCCAGCCATAGCTAGGAATGGTCGGCCCAATATGAGGGGATCTTTTGGTTCTTTTCTGTATTTCAACACCACAAAATCCGTAGGCACAAGGCAATTGTTAATCCTTACGGGCACATCCTCGAGTATCCCTTTGAATACCTGATAGATCGATCAGCGGTATATTTTCCGTTTTCGTGAGAGGATCCTGGGTCAGGGTCTGGATCATCCAGAAGTATAGGTTGGGAATTGCTTTCACCCGTCTTGATAGTCTTGGTGGGCTTACCAGTATTAGAGTCGTCTCTCGTACTTGTCGCGAGACGTTTTCCGCTCCTCAGCATTACGGCACTGACTTAACGTCTCGGGTTTGAGTCAGTTCTCCCAGGGAGAGGTCCTGCCTCTCTCTTTATGGCAATCGCAATTTCAGCTACCTGGCTTTCTAACCTCCGGATGTGTTCGATTAAGGCTTCGGTTATCTCCATCAATTTTCCGTAAATGATGTTTATTTTTCTGTAGAAATCTGCCTTTGTCTTACGGTTTCCAGTAAAGGCTTGTTTTATATTAAACTTTTCCCTTCCAATGCGTGATTTCACAGCAATGTCATAATCTCGGGTAAAGCTATCAAAATTAAGCACAGGATGAGGGTCTGAATGGTCTGTTCTACCTATAAAATCTATTTGGTCTTCCATATCAGACAGAACATCATCGTCAATCTGGAATACGTCAGATCGGTTCTGCTCTTTTAGAAAAGAATGAAGCGAGTCGAGGGAATTCTTTATCTCTGCGAGACTTGGCTTATCTCCTGAATCTATTGATTTTACTCTCTCTTCATCCATCTTTTCATAGGATTTTCCTGTCGCTATGTTTTCGATAAGGCGTCTTGCATCTCCGGGGTTCATAGTGGTGAAACTTCCTTCGCTCGCCGTGTCCAGCGTAGTTTTGTAGTTTAGGTTAACACCACCATATAAGATGTTAAGCAATTGTGGTTCTGGATAACCATGGTGGGGACATTCAAGTTCATAGCTCCTGAATCATCCCCAGGCGTTTTTGAACGATTCTCGTGGATCTTGGCGGAAAGCAAAAATTCGACTCCTCACTTCCCAGTAGCGCGCATCATGTTGGGGTCAAAATCGGTCAACGACGAAATTGTCACCCGAAAGTCCTCGAAAGGAAACTAAGTGGCGATCAAAACCAAAACGGGCCGCCACCGATAAAACTCACGGAAGGCTCGTCCATTCCGTCTGGCGCCAGCGCAAGGGTCCCGGCGCCATCCGCGTAATCGCCTCATGAACTCGCAACGGCAGCATCTTGGTCCCTTAAACCCATGTCGGATCGTCGAGAACTACAATGATTCTTCCTAAAGCCTTCCGCGATTGTTTAAAAGATTCATCTTTTAAACATCTAAAGTTCAAGCCTCATTGCTCAAAACCTTGAAGGCGGAAAGTCTACGAATCCAAGTCCATCTCAATCCCGATACCGAGGTCGTTGGGTTAGAAAGCGATTATCTCGAAATCACGGCTAAAGATCCTCCCAAACTCAGAGATTTCCGCCGCGAGCGACTAACGGGGAAAGATCGAACAACGGAAAACCCACGGACAGCAAGGCGGCCTGGCACCGGCGGCAGCGTCCACGCCGGCGACCTGGCGCGGCGGCACCCGCCTGGCGCCGGCGGCACCCGACCTGGCGCCGGCGGCACCCGACCTGGCGCCGGCGGCAAATCCACGCGGACTGGCCTAGCGCCCGGCGGCACCCGCCTGGCGCCGGCGGCACTCGCCTGGCGCCAGCGGCACCCGACCTGGCGCCGGCGGCACCCGCCTGGCGCCGCGGCACCCGGCCTGGCGCCGGCGGCACCCGCCTGGCGCCGGCGGCACGCTGCCACGCTGGCCGCCTGGCGCCGGCGGCACTCGCCTGGTGCCGGGCGGCAATTCGCCACGCAGGTCGCCTGGCGCCGGCGGCACCGTCCGCAGCGGGCGGCCTGGCGCCGGCGGCACCCGGCCTGGCGCCGCGGCACTCGCCTGGCGCCAGTCCAACCCTCGATCACGTCGCTCTATCGCTTCGGTCCGATCCCATCTTGGCTTGTTCGGATCAATCTTCGTGAGTTTGGCACGATCACGTTGTTCTAAACACCAAACATCTCGACTCTATGAGGAATTGGGGTTCCTTCGAAACACCGAAACCTTCAAAGACCGTTCTTTGAAAAACGTAAAAGCGTCTAAGCCCAGCGTTGCCAAAGCGGCCCACTTACGATTTTCGAAAAGGTAGGATAACTATGATGGTTTATCCTTATCCTTACATAAGAGATAAATGTCAAGTTTCCAGAAGATAAATGTCAAGTTTTCCAAGATAAATGTCAAGTTTCCGATAAACACTTAAGATGGACTAAAATGGAAAAGCCCGATTCAGCCCGAGAAGATAGACCGCCTTAAGAGGAGTATATAAGGAGAGCTTTGGGCGAAGCAAATTATCACCAAACTTCCGAGCACTTAGCACTTAGAGCAAACTTAGGCATTATTTTCCGCTTTTACTAGCGAAGCCGCGACTAACCAGGTTAGAACTTAGGTTGCTAGACTAGCTTAACTTGCCGACAGCTCTTGTAGCCAAGGCTCTTACCTGTTGTCCACGCCAAACGCCGATTCGAAATAAAATCTTTTGCTCTATTCTTTGTTCTTACGATTTTATTTCGCTTTCATATTTTCTTCGCCGCATCGATTGTGTCGTAGCGCCCAGCAGATATCCGGGACCTTCAAGGAAGGCTTGGTTCACTTAGCTTTCCTTCAAATCAACTTAATTTGACGGTGCAAATTTCGTTCCCCAGTTTGGCGCTAAGGAGGGGGTTACTGATCTATCTATCTCGCGAATCGCACACGCCGATCATGTTCATCGACGCCACCAAAGATCAGCCAGCGCCAGACGGAACACCCGCCGACGCCAACGCTGAGAAGACTCCAGCTGGAGATGCGCCCACAGTCACTGCTGATGCAAACACCGAGGCCAGGCAAATGAAGGAACTGTTTACTCCGCCGTGCACGGGCGAACAACAGACAAGCTGATAACCTCGCCGCAAAACAGGTCGACACCTTAACTGCGAGGAGCAAGTTGCCGACGGATCCACCAAGGCACGCCACGCAGAAGACTCGACTTCGATCTCCCGAGAACGAGAAAGATGCCCGAAAGAGCCTACCCCGAGGAAACGGCTCCAAGAGGACAGCAAACGACCTCGCAGAACCTTCCACCCCAGCTACGGAAACAAGGAAAGCGACGCCGAAGATCCATCTAGATATCAGCAACCAATCGATCCTTCCGATGAAGACGCTGACATCCACCTGGAGGACCCGGCCAGTCCGCCGCAGACGGTATCCTTCGAAGGCCCATGACGTAAGAGGAAGAAGAACTCTACTGGATGGAGCAGGAAGAACTCGCGAAGATCAAGCTCGATCCATCACTTACCAGCCGACAAACTCGAGGAACGCCGGTAGCAATAGCGAGATCCATGATCTCCGCGAATCTCTCAAGAAGACCGTGGCGAAGTGAAAGCGGTGAAATCGCGAATCCATCAGCGACCAGTTCCGCCCGAGATCGATAGACTTCTCGAGGAAGCACGGAAAACACCGCTCACCACTGATCACGGAAACACGATCTCAGACCCAGGAAAATCAAAATCCCGTCTATGACGGTACGACGGATCCTAAGTCGCACCTGCAGTCCTTCCAGATAGCAATGGGTAGGTGCAAACTCCCAGAACGTGAACGAGACACGGGTCATTGTCTTCTCTTCCGCCAACTGGCTTCGGCTTTTCTCAAACAATACTCCATGTTCATGGACAGAGAAATGTCCGACGTGGACCTATGGAATCTAGCTCGAAGGAGGACGAAGTCGCCCGCGACTTCATGGAAGGTTCAAGCTGGTGATGGCCGAGTAATGCATCAGCGACAATGTCGCAATCGACGCTCGAGGAAAACTCTGGTACAAGTCGAAGTTCTGAAAGTGGATACTACTGGAAAAGCCGCGGACAATCCAGGATACTCTCCACAAAGCAACGGACTTCATCATCATGGAAGAAAAGATGAAGCTTCTATCGCAGAAGCACGGACCACAGAAAACGTCCTCGAAAAAGAAAACCTCTCGTAACGACAAAAACGCCCATCACGAAGGGAAGACACCCAAGGCGCAGCATAACTACGCCATCAACTCGAGCAAGGCAGAACCTCTGAAAACACCTGACCAGGAACCAGTACAAGGATAATTCCACCGCGAAGTTCCACGAAACCGAGGTCACTCCATCGCGAACTGCAAGGTTCTACCGACTCGCCGCAAAGCTCCTCACCGCTAACTATCGAAGGTCAAGAGTATAAAGGAATTGCTCCTGACTCGACTGCCCAAAGATCAACAAAACTGTCTCCGAGGACCGCAACCGAAAATCAATCGGGAAAACGCGAAGGAGACAGACGCACCAAGGAACAACAGCAGTCGCCAGAGGGTAAACATGATCATCGGAGGATCACAGTTCTACCAAGACTCTGTCTCGTCGATAAAAGCCAATGGGAAAAAAGCCGAGACAAGTTCCAACTTGTTACCAGACAGCGATGTTCCTAACCACACGATCGCTTTCGAGGAACAGGAAACCGCCGAATCGACAAACCCCGCAATCCTTTGGTTATCGACCTGGTAATTCAGGATCTCGGTCGGCCGCGATCCTCGCCGATACAGGAAGTACGGTCAATGTCATCTTCCGCGACACCTCTACAGGATGAAGATCCCACTTGGGAAGTCGTCCATGAGCCAAAACCTTTGACTGGGTTTTCGGGCGTCACTACCATGACCCTCGGAAAAATTAAGCTCCCGGTCATGGCGAAGGAAGTCACAAAGATCGCCGAAGTTCGCAGTAGTCGACAACCCGGCCATCTACAACGCCATCATGGGAACCCCTTGGATCAACTCCATGAAGGCAGTACCATCTACATATCACCTCGGCATCAAGTTTCCGACTCCAACCGAACCGCAGCCATCCGGGTAGTCAGAAATAATCGACTCGTTACCTAGCCGAAGTTCAAACTGCGAAAAGATCGAACGCCTCTGCGCCAACCCTAAACGGGCAAAGGAATCACACAACATTCCCGAGGACTCAAAAGATGATCCAGAATCATCCAACAGGCAACGATTCAAGACAGCGACAAAGCCTCCGAGTCCACCGCCGTAAAAGCAGACAGCTCGACCCCGCGACAAACCACCGATCCGACCAGCACTATCAGAACGGCATCGCACGGGAGTAAAACGTCATGCAACTATCAGAACTACGAGATGGCTTGATCCTCGAAGAGGTATCGAGGCAGCTCGTCGAAACCCGGCGAGTTCAGCTATCCCCTCACCAAAAGGGGACTGGCACGATAATTCTATACTTCCACAAAACGCGAAATATCCGCGACATGTACTCGAACTTTTCAAATTTTAATAAAATTCTTTCTATCTTTTATGCTCACTTAAACGCATCAACGCTCGAAAAACGAAAATCATATCTTCAAAGAAACGCCAGACGCCGCGAACTTCTTAGAAAGATAACAAAACTCGTATCATCCGCTAAAACAGTCCACCGCGACCTGTAATAACTCTCACGCCTGCCTATTGGCCCCGACGGACGACACAAGAAACGCTTCACTCAATACAAACTCGTAGTCAGACCTACAAGGCCCTCTTACATCCGACAAGGATATCATAGCGCTATACAAGAAACCCAAAATTTTGGTTTAGTGTCTCGATAAACTCGAAGATAGCTCGATTCTTTTAACACAAGTCATATAAGCGACTAGTCGCGGACTTTAAACGAAAAGAATCAGGAAGAAATCACTAACAGGCAAAACGAAAGCCGATTACTCATCGCACAGCCTTAAAGCTGAGAGTAAGCCTAGGTCTTGCCCTAAACCCAGTCTTGCTGGATCTTGACATCTCACAGACATAGTATCGTGATAACGAGATCCCAAAACATGTCTCTTATCGCTACACCTAAAACACTCGCTAAAAGTAGCATACGACTAAGCGACAAAAGAGTTAGGATAATGGCGACTACCGCGATCCTTCCTCTACACTTGACGAAAGTATAAATCAAAACAAAAGACTAAATCACGCAAATTTTCATATTCATAAAGCCGCGAAAGACGGCGGGATTCTAAGCCACCAACGGCCAGTCCCAAAAAAAAAGAACGCAATCTCCAACGGTCGCAGAATCAAACTCCTAAAAAACGGCTACACACGGCCAAAACATATGATTCACAAATGGAAGTCAACATTGAGAAATCCAGATGCGGAAATCCCGAATGAACTAGCAGGCTGGTCCACTTCCTCGCTCACGCTTTGAGCATTCCCGCCACCCTCGGCGTTCTCATCGGCTCGCCTCCATCAGATCCTCGAAACCTCGATAGGTTCCCATAGTCTCCGGACTCTTTCTTCGACCGGAGGAACCAAGGACTCGGCATGAGCGCACTCGGCCATAAAATCCTTCATCTCAGCAATCTCGGAATCGAAGGAGAAATCTGGGTTCTGAGACTTGTAAAGGTTTACGACCAACCCCGCACTCATGAAATCGCCAACAAACTCCTGAGCTTCTTTAAAACATTGAAACTCAGCAGCTTAAAATTCACCGCCTCGCCACCTCAGCTGCGACCATCCTCCTTCCTCTCCTTTCCGCCCGAACAAGAGCTCGAGCATGAAGCTCAGCTTGCTTCGCGTTCTGCGCCTTTACCTCTTGTCGGAACTGGAAAAGCTCCCACTCAGCTTCTGTGGTCTTGAAGTTAGCGATCGTGGATTTGCGGAAACTCGAGTCAAGCGCCTCTCTAAACACTCTTAGTCCCTGCATAAATTCGAGATCAGCAAGCATGCATATAAACAGATTCAAACGTACGGTTAAGAAGTTCAAAGGGCCAAACCTCGTTGACACGCTGGGAGCCCTCGGCAAAAACCCGTTGCTTCTCCTCATCCTCCAGCGACTCGTCAGTAACAAACTCCGGAGGAAGGCCGTCAAAGAAATTGTTGGGGAGTGGAAAATCTCTGGCTCCGCCTTTTTCCGTTGGAACGAAACTAGGGTTTTCTCCCAGCGGAGAAGGATCTTCCGAGCCTTCCCCACCATCGATTTCTTTCCCTTTACGAGATCTCTGTCTACGCCTCCGAGTAGGAGCTTCGATGACCGGTTCGGCATCATATGACAGGACAGGATCTCGGGACCGATAAAGTCTTAATGTATCTCGAATCCGTTCGAGGGTGAAGGACTTCCAGAAAAACGGCCTTTGACGAAGGAGATCTCTCTTGACAAAGAGATCACCATGCAAATGCGCGATAGGCCTGTTCCCTACAAAGCGAAACTTTTTCACTAAAAACTCGCACTTCCAAAATGGTAAAATAGACAACAGTTTTTTCGTCATATTACCTCGGTTGAAATTCCATGCTTGCGGAAATAGATGGAGGCAGCTCCTCCACAGACTCACCATCTATTCGGACAAAGAAGAAACACTCCTGCCACGACTTGGGGTTCGAAGTAGTCCCCTGAATCATGGCCATATCCTTCTTAGGCAGCATGGAGTAGTAACCGTCGCTCCCCGAGCTCGTAACTTGCGATCAGTACGCCAAGCCAACTCTCCAGGGCAGGAACGCTGAGCTGACTGATCGAAAGTTCAAAGCGGTGAAGCGCACGAACAATGGCACCAGGGATCGGGAACCACATACGGCAATACGTAAAGAAAGCTTCATAACATGTAAAGAAACCTTGCGGAGGATTCCTCGCACTCTCGTTACCAACGGGGATCCGGAACTTGACTCCGTCAAGAATCTGGTAAAAATCTCGAAGAATCCTGAGATATTTACGCGAGACCAGGCTCGGCGTAAAGGGAGCACCAGGCTGCCTCAAAGGTCTCTTCGGAACAGAGACATCTGGCAGTGATGGGGGCGAACCTACAAGGGCTCGGTAATACGCATTCTTCACTTCCTCCTTGACAAACTCCTCTTGCTTCACCGTCACATGGGCAGGAGAGTCATCCGAGGATGAATGGGAAGAAGAATTTCTCTTTGAGGATCTTGAAGACATTGTTCTTACAGAGAGAGAAGGGATTCTTGAGAGAGAAAGTAAATTTCTTATGATGAAGTAAGAATGAGATTTCTTACTCCATCCTTATAAAGGAGGTAAAATCACTATTTACCCCGACTTTCGGCAAACGGTTACGTCTCTACACCTTCCTTCACGGCCATACCGCAAGCTAGGATCCGACAGGCACTACGGTTCCTAGCTAGCTGGGGGGCTAACTGTTGGGGTCAAAATCGGTCAACGACGAAATCGTCACCCGAAAGTCCTCGAAAGGAAACTAAGTGACGATCAAAACCAAAAACGGGCCGCCACCGATAAAACTCACGGAAGGCTCGCCCATTCCCCGTCATGCCAGCGCAAGGGTCCTGGCGCCCATCCGCGTAATCGCTCTCATGATCTCGGCAACGGCAGCATCTTGGTCCCTTAAACCCATGTCCGGATCGTCCGAGAACTACAATGATTTTTCCGCAAAGCCTTCACGATTGTTTAAAAGATTCATCTTTTAAACGTCTAAAGTTCGAAGCCTCATTGCTCAAAACCTTGAAGACGGAAAGTCTACGAATTCAAGTCCATCTCAATCCGATACCGAGGAGTCTCTGGGTTAGAAACGATTATCTCGAAATCTACGGCTAAAGATCCTTCCAAACTCAGAGATTTCCGCATCTAACGACTAACGGGGAAAGATCAACAACGAAAACCCACGGATGGCAAGACGCCTGGCACCGCAGCACGCCACGCTGGCCGCCTGGCGCTGGCAGCACCTGCCACGCTGGCCGCCTGGCGCTGGCAGCACCTGCCACGCTGGCCGCCTGGCGCCGACGCACCCTGGCCTGGTGCCGGTGGTACCCTCGCCACGCTGGCCGCCTGGCGCTGGCAGCACCTGCCACGCTGGCCGCCTGGCGCTGGCAGCACCCGCCACGCTGGCCGCCTGGCGCTGGCAGCACCTGCCACGCTGGCCGCCTGGCGCCGGGCGGCACGCTGCCACGCTGGCCGCCTGGCGCCGACGCACCCTGGCCTGGCGCCGTCCACGGTTCTCGCCATGGTCTCGGTCCTATCGCCGGTCCGATCCCATCTTGGCTTGTTCGATCAATCTTCGTGAGTTTGGTACGATCACGTTGTTCTAAACACCAAACATCTTGACTATACGAGGAATTGGGGTTCCTTCAGAAACACCGAAACCTTCAAAGACTGTTCTTTCAAAACCGTAAAAACGCTCTAAACGGCCCAACGTGGCCAAAACGGCCCACTTACGATTTTCCAAAAATGAAGGATAACTATGACGGTTTATCCTTATCCTTACATAAGAGATAAATGTCAAGTTTCCAGAAGATAAATATCAAGTTTTCCGAAGATAAATGTCAAGTTTCCTGATAAACACGAAGATGGACGAAAATGGAAAAAGCCCGATTCAGCCCGCGAGAAGATAGACCGTCTTAAGAGGAGTATATAAGGAGAGCTTTGGGCGAGAAGCAAATCATCACCAAACTTCCAGAGCACTTAGCACTTAGAGCAAACTTAGGCATTATTTTCCGCTTACTAGCGAAGCCGCGACTAACCAGGTTAGAACTTAGGTTGCTAGACTAGCGAACTTGCCGACAGCTCTTGTAGCCAAGGCTCTTACCTGTTGTCCATGCTCAAACGCGGATTCGGAAATAAAATCTTTTGCTCTATTCTTTGTTCTTACGATTTTATTTCGTTTTCATATTTTCTTCGTCGTACTGATTGTGTCGTGTGCGGCCCAGCAGATATCCGGGACCTTCAGGGAAGGCTTGGTTCACTTGACTTTCCTTTAAATCAACTTAATTTGACGGTGCGAATTTCGGTTCCCACACATCATCGAAAAACTGTTTAAAGAAGATCTTTCTAATTTCCTTCCAGCAAGTAAGGGATCCTGTTGGTAAACAGTTCAGCCATCTAAGGGCTTCCCTTTCAAAGGAAAATGAGAATAGCTTGCAACGGTTGTATTCGTCTGGGATTAGTTCTTCCAAATTCTCGATGTGATCCTTAGGATGCTCTGAGAGAGATCCACGGAAAGGGTTTCGACGTACCATACTGTAATAATCAGCGTTAAACTTAGATTTCTTGGTATCGTCTCCTGGTATTCTAATAGCGGACCTATTGGAATTGGTCTTACCAGGGTTTAAGTAGTCTTGCAAGGGCAATTTTATTTCTTCACCTTTGTTCAAGGTGGAATTAATTTTAACAGGGATTTCAGTCCCCTGTTTAAATTTAGTTTGGCTAGTTGCATTGCTTAATTGACCTATTGGTTCAGTTTGGACTACTTTCTCATTAGCAAGTGCGGCAAAAGAAGACTTACCTGCTTCCGGCGGGGTGGTATCGATCGATGTTGGTAGCTGCGTGTTGATCGATTTATTGGTCACCACGTCGCTCGATGGTGTAATCTCCATGTCGATCGATTCTTGGTCGGAACCTATGTAAATAGGGGTAGAAGGAAAACTTAGCAAAATTTATTGTAACAAAGTCTACACTAATTTCTAAACTAAATATAATGGTAATCTGAAAGAGTTCCGGCAACGGCGCCAAATTTGATATCACCCAAATTACCCTAAGGAGTGAATTACGCTCTCAAATAAGAGGTTCGATTGTAATACTTAGGGATCGAATCCACAAGGAGTCTATGATTACGCAGTGGATTTAAGGTATTAGAAATAAGCTAGACTGAAAAGTTTTATTTGTTTTAAAGCAGTAAATAGTGGGTGAACAAGGTAGTTGTTCGGTAACTTAGGTTGAAGTTGTTTTTAGTTTAGGAGAATAGCTAGATTCAGGTATTATCTCAGGTATGATTTTTTATTCAACTTAGCTTAGACTTAGGGATTTATTTGTTCTCGAACTCAACCAAGAGCTAAAACCAGTTCGGTTTTCTTTTACTAGATCTTGGATCTCAACGATCGTCTATTGATCACAAGAAAGTGTCGATCGATATGACGCTATGCTTGTCGATCGATACACCTTTCAAACTATCGACCGATGCAACGATAGTCGCGTATCGATGGTTCTTCTAGCAAGCCTTGCGAGTGGGTTTGATGTTGTTCTCTAACTTTCTAGACCAACTTTTGTGTGCGTCTAGTCAGTTAGATCACACTGGTTTAATTCAGGTATTGAAGGTAAACTATTGCTTATCTCAATTAATCCTAAGATCTAAATTTAAGTGTGATCAATCCTAAATTTAGCATTAAGTGTAAATAGGATGAGAGAACTAATTAAAATACCTTAACAGCAGTCATATTATAACACATAATTCATCCTTGTGAGAAACCTAAATCTAACAATAATATTTACTCAGACATATTCATGAGAGACAAAATTATGATGGTTTGAATAACTCTTAAATAAAATAAAGAACACAGAGAGTAAATAGTATGGAAAATAGGGAGTTCAAGATCTTCTCTGATATGTAGTCTCAGATCTATCTCTCCAATCGTAAGCTCTCTCTCTAGTAAACAAATTGCTTCTCTCCTCCAAACTAGGTCTCTAGGCAAGTCTGCCTCTCAAATGATACAAAACACTAATATATATAGCCTAACAGGCGGCCAGAGACGTAAGATGTAAATAATGATACTTTGTGAAACTTGAAATCTTCTATTTTGTCATTAATCCTCGAGTGGTCTCCATGTCGATCGATGGAACAGAACAGTCGGCGATCGATTTTTATTGGCTTTGATCGACCGATGTTTCTTTTCAAGTATTGATCGATTATTCCATGTATAAAAACAGTCCAAAATGTCCCAAAAGCATCACTTTCTTCAAATAAGTACCTGAACCTGTAATTTCTCTAAAAAGACTCGAAAATATGATAAATGTATCCAAAAACGTTTATATACCATGGTTGAAAGTGGGTAAAATCCATGGTATATCAGTGCTCAGCTCTACGGAATGATAGGGAAGGAGACATGTCATTATAGTGCATTCTCCTGCTTTGATTGTTGACAAACCAGGAGATCCTGCTTTTAGGATACTGTCATAGGGGTACGGGCCAGTATATGTCGTAGAAGCAGCAGGAGATGTTGATCGTTACGCAGGAGCTTCCAGTCTGTAGTGAAGGCCGCAAGGTCTGTAGTTAAGGCCGCAGGGTCTTCATGCTGTATAGTTGATGGTTCCTGCACCAGGATGGTGATTCCAGCTACCAGGGATGTTATCTAGCTTGTCTAGAAGTGGAATCGTGGAAGGTGTTTGGGATTTATAGCTGCATCCTTTAGTGGGGATTGCCTACGTACCCCTCGGAAGGGGATTAAGCCATTCGTAGTTCATATTGGCGGAGGCACGTAGCCTAATGGAGGCACGTAGCCTAGATGGAGGCGCGTAGCCCGATGGAGGCGCGTAGCCTGATGGAGGCGTGCAACCTAGATTGGCACGTAGCCTTGGGAGCACATGGCTTAAGGAGCACGTGGCTCTATAGTTGATAGGAGTCGTCTGTTCAAGAAGACACATGGCCGGAACAGATGGTAGATTGTCGATGTGCTACCGTGAGCATGGAGTGCTGATATGCTTCAGTGAGCATGGAGCTTTCGTGCTGATGAGCTGGAGACCGTAGCCTGAGCCAGTAAGTGGAATTGCAGAAGGGCTGCAATGAACTTATATCTTCATATGGTCGATGGTAATCGCAGGGATTCGCCGGTTGTCGAGTATGTCGATGAGGACGATCTTCTAGGTCAATTCTTGCCTTGGCGGCTGATGATATGAGTTTTTAAGGCTCCTAGTCAAATGATTGTAGTATAAAACATTGTCGAGCCAATCCTAAGTGATTCTGATGCAAAGGGAATGCAAGCTCATGCTTAATCTAAGTGCAACCATTGAGTGAGGATGAGATGATTATGAACTAAGATAATACTAAAAATGCAATAAAAGATGAACTTTCTTTTCAATATGAGGCAAGGGGAGTCATGGGACAAGGGAATTGACCTTGGGTGATCACGTTTTAATCTAAGATGGCAAACTTTCAATCAATCTAACACCTTAAGCCTAAACACAATCCTAAGCAAGCTCTATCCCTAGATGAATGCTCATTCACTAACATATCTCAAGCATCTAATCTCTTAGGTTGAATAATATGAAAGCAATCAATAAGAACAATTCTATTAGCTATCTTAACAACTTTAACAACTATTAAAGGATGTTAAAAGCATTGGAGAGTTGGTTCAGGCATTTCATCAAACACCTTCCGGACATGAAATGCCTATGGCTCTATTTTGAAGAGGCCAATCTCAAAATAGCAATAAGAACACTCTACAAGCAAGGATCAACACGGATCTACACTAAAACATCTTAGATCTACACCTAATCACCCTTAGTCTCCAAGCCCATGAATCCTAGATAGATCTACTCACTAATAGACATGGATAACCTTAAAACCATGGATGATTCAAGGCTAAACATGATTAGAGATGAAGATAATCCAATAAACACAAAAGAAATAGATGAAGAAGGATTCAAGATCCAAACTTTATTCAAGATCTAAAAGTGTTCTTGAGAGAAAAGAAGTTAGATCTCACAAAGGAGATTACAAGAGTATATATAGCAGGCTTAAAAGCCCTTAAAAACATAAGAGAAAAGACCAAAAGGGCCTTGGAATCATTTAATCTCGACCAACAGGAAAAAGGGGGAAAAATGCTCAGGGTGGTGCGTCCTGGTCTGGACCCGCGCGTCCTGACCCGCACAAATCTAACCTGGTCCGTTCGGCCAGCCACGCGGGTAGGCTGACCCGCACATACTGACCCGCGCACGTCCGGTCTTCCAGTCCGTCCTTGTCCCGCAGGGGTGTGGCGTCCCACGCATGTCCAGCCGCGCACCAGTCCGTGTCCGAGCTCTCCTCCAGCCGTGCGGGTGATGCGCCCCACGCATGTCCAGCCGCGCACCGTGCGTCCCGTGTCCTTCAGCCCGCGTGTTTCCTTGCTTCCAGTCAGTCCAGGCCGCGCGGGTCCTTTGTCCCGAGTGTCCTGACCCGCGGCCGTCTTATCCAAGTCTCTCGTTTGGATCATGATCCGTCCCGTGCCATCTATCCCTCGTCCGTCCAAGCACCCAAGTAAGTGTTCTGGGTCCATTTCCCCGCGTCCGTCCGTCCGTCCAAAAGTAAGGCAAGTCCTGGTCATTGGTTTGGTTTGTCCAAGCTTGGCCAAACTCCATTCTTCACTTCTTTTTGGATCACAAATCTCCCAAACACCTCTAATCACTCCATAGCACACTCCAACACCTGATATAGACTTATGAATGCAATATGGACCTAGAGATGTCTAATGCCTAATCTATATGATCAAAATGCACAAGAAATGATAGCTAAAAATATGTAAATATGCAAGATATCAACTCCCCCACACTAGTCTTTTACTTGTCCTCAAGTAATCTTTTCAAAACACAAAGAGGAGAGACTTAGAGATGGAAGCAAAGCCAAAAGAAACACCCATAGCACTCAACTTGATATCCTAAAGAAACATAGCAAATAGCATGAGCAAAACTCTCTTATTATACTCTAGCTTCTTTAGGCCTATCAATACTCTAATGCATTACATTCAACATCATGAATCCATAAACTACAAATCAGCTAACTCTCACATTCATTAAGCAAATCATAGGTGAATTCTTGCAGATGGTCAAATGGTCCAAATCATTTGGTTTGGTAAGAAAAGGCTTTAGTGCAAAGTGAATCAAGAGGTTAAAGATGATCTTTCAAGGTGGGTTACACTTAGAACAAGTAGCTTTGACATTGCACATAATATATCTAAGAAAGGGATCAACTCATGCATACAATGCTTAATCTCCATTGTTCTACCCTTTTCCCAAATATACAAGTTACATTCTCATTCTCAATGCCATGTCCCACTCACATCTCTCACCCAAAGATTTCCCAAACTCTCAAGGCACTTTCTCACTTAGAACTCTTTCACTTTTGAAGTCTATAAGAGATTTTTACACTTTTTAAACACTTATTAGCTCATACTAACTGTGGCTAGCCCCCTTTCTTTTTTCATCTCTTTTTTTTTTATATATATGGGGGCCAAGACTTTCATTACAAACTTGAGCTAGACTTTTCATTTGATTATGCCTAAAGACTTAATCACTTTTGAGTTCTATGAGTCTACCTTTTCTTTCATAACCTTTTCACAATCCCAAGATCAAACTTTACAACACTCACCCCCATCCTAGAAGTTAGAAAATATGAGTGTATAATCTAGCAAAAATGGAGACTAAGCATTGTCGTCCCCAATACTCTCAACATTATGCACATGTAAAGCTTTCCAAAGAGGCCTCGCTCAACAATCAATGAAGGCTTGAAAGGAGGAAAGGGTCTAAGGGAATGGAGTATCACTTGAGTTTGTCAAAAAGATTGGCAAAAAAGGAGAGACAACTCAAGTGTGAATAGTCAGACTCAGCACACAAAGGACCATAAGCAAGAAGCATTAAGTTCATTTATTTCAAATAAGATTGTACTTGGCATCAAAGAGTAAGTTTCAGCAATCAATGAGTTTCAAGAAGAGTTTTCAAGGCTCAAAGCATGCAAGCCTTTCAAAAGATGCTTAAGCTACTTGATATGTTTAACTAGGGTGCCGAATTCAGTGCAAACAAGTGTTCTTTACAAGGCAATGCTCCATAGGAGGCTTGAAAGCCCTTAAAAACATAAGAGGAAAGACCAAAAGGACATTGGCATCATTTAATCTCGACCAATAGGAAAAAAGGAGGAAAAAATGCTCAGGGTGGTGCGTCCTGGTCCTGCCCGCACGTCCTGACCCGCGCAAATCCAACCTCGTCCGTTCGGCCGGCCGCGCGAGTAGGCTGACCCGTGCATAATGACCCGCGCAAGTCCGGTCTTCCAGTCCGTCGTTGTCCCGCGCGGGTGTGGCATCCCGCGCATGTCCAGCCGTGCACCGGTCCGTGTCCGAGCTCTCCTCCCGCCATGCGGGTGATGCGCCCCGCGCATGTCCAGCCGCGCACTGGTCCGTGTCCGAGCTCTCCTCCAGCCATGCGGGTGATGCGCCCCGCGCATGTCCAGCCGCACACCGTGCATCCCGCGTCCTTCAGCCCGCGTGTTTCCTTGCTTCCAGTCAGTCCAGGCCTCGCGGGTGCTTTATCCCGAGCGTCCTGACCCGCGGCCGTCTTATCCAAGTCTCTTGTCCGGATCATGATCCGTCCTGTGCTTTCTATCCCTCGTCCGTCCAAGCACCCGGGTAAGTGTTCCGGGTCCATTTCCCCGCGTCCATCCGTCCGTCCAAAAGTAAGGCAAGTCCTGGTCATTGGTTCGGTTTGTCCAAGCTTGGCCAAACTCCATTCTTCATTTCTTTTTGGATCACAAAGCTCCCAAACACCTCTAATCACTCAATAGCACACTCCAACACCTTATATAGACTTATGAATGCAATATGAACCTAAAGATTCCTAATGCCTAATCTATATGATCAAAATGCACAAGATATGATAGCTAAAAACATGTAAATATGCAAGATATCAGTGGCCGTCGAATTGGCTATGGAGTTTATGTCTTCTGTAGATGGACGTCTTCATCTATTGTGGATGTGCAGCAATGAGTATAGAGCTTCATCTGGCTGATTCTAATCGCAGGGATTCGCCTCGAAGAAGAAGGTCTTCTAGGTATGAAATAATGCCTTGGCGGCTGTAGAACTTGTGAGCTCTTTCTTCTCACGTCTTCCTCTCTCCTTTAGGTTTAGAAACCTTATATATATAGTAGAAGTCGTGCCTCTCTCCTAGAATTTGGAAATATTCATTATATCCTTAGATAAATAGAATATTTCCAATTTTCTTAAGGGCGGCCATACGTATTGGAATACGTCCCCTTTCTTCTCTTGGATTTAAGGAGATTCGATCATATTATGATAAATATGAATGTTTACATTTATCTTGAAGTTTTCCTTTTTAATCGGAGGGAGGAGCAATTATCTGACCCGGAACCCATAAGCAGGGGCCAGAACCTGGAGCAGAGGCAGGAACCTGGAGCAGGGTCAGGAACCTGGAGGAGGGGCAGGAACCTGGAAGCCGGAAGCTGGAGAAATCTCCTCATGGATTATTTTTTCCCCAACAGTTTGCCCCTTATTTTCTGGCTTCATGTTTGAAGGCAGGAAATAAGATGACTTTTCTTCATAGGACTTCATGAGTTGCACCATAGTATCAAGTTCCTTACTGAATTTGGAATAGTACTGCGGCTCGCAGCCTGGGCCACCAAACTTCCTTGTCGGTAATGTTAAGATGTACTTGTGCTCGGTCTAAAGGATTCACATCCTGATTGGAGGTGTATGACCTGGTGAATTGACATGAATCCTTGGTCCAATAGAGTCTCGTGGTTTGGAACAAGTAGTATATTCGTCGGTACACCCTGTAGGCATGATATCGTGGCCTGGACCAATGTAGATAAACATTCAGACATGCTTCAATGGGCGTGTGCTTAGTCTGAGTGAGGATGATCACGTGGATGTAGTAGTATCCTTGATACCGATGATTCTTGCATGGAGCTTTCCTCTGGAGTAGGAGATGAACTTTCCCGGCATTTGAGATATACAGTCCAAACGCTCACGGTGAGGGTGACTTAACCGTAGGCGGATCCATACGCTGTCGCGCGGGATCAAACCAATCATTTAAGAGTCTCTCCTTCTCCTTTTTGAAGATGAGATGTTGGCCCCAAGATTCTTATGCTGCTCCTGTAGCTACTCTTGCCCTGGGTTTAGGCTGAGACTTCAGTAGGCGCTTATGGAGGATTCTCTGGCCCCACGAATCGCGTGGAGAAGTGTGTGGGTCAGGACCCTGGATTCCTGAGAAAGAGAATCTTGGCGAGGATAAGGATTAAGAGGACGAGGAGGTTTAATAAGAACCAGAGGCCAAAACTGAGGATCCATATGCTTGATTCTGCTGGCCTTGCTTGTGCCTCTTTTATCTCTTGATATTAAGATAGTGATCTTCGTTGAGCTTGTAAAAGCATCAATGGCCTTTCAGCAGGTCTTCGTGCCGGTCCCCTTTTTGCGTTTAGCATACTTCATGCTCCTTGAGGTTTTGATGCCGTAGCTGTAGCTTCTTGCCTCGTCTTGGGATTGAACGTTGACTTCTGGCAGGGGGACATTCGGCATGTTCGTTCTGGTACCTGGAGATAACCTAGTTGAATCTTGGTACCGGAGTAGATTTCTTGGACATGTTGTTTGCGGCGAGCAGTAGTGTTCATGCCGAATAAAGAAGGTGGAAACATTTGTTGAACTCTGCCATTGATTATTGGCCACTCTCAATGCTCGGGTGACCCTGTATCAAGCTCTCCTGGTGGATGCCGGGAACGTCGTTGATGGTTGTGGCCCGAAGATTGTATAAAGTCTTATCCAGGGACCTTGAGGCTGGATGAACTGGAGATTGGATAGACTTTTCGTCCAGGGACCTGGAGGTTGGATAAATTTTCGTCCAGGGACATGGAGGTTGGATTAACTTTTCATCCAGGGACCTGGAGGTTGGATGAACTTTCGTCCAGGGGCCTGGAGGTTGGATGGTTTTTTCATCCAGGAACCCGGAGATTTGAGTAAGTATCATTCATTAAACCCGGAGGTTTTAGCTCATAGCCCTTTTTGGGCCTGGAGGTCTCAGGATGTACCCTTTTATTAAACCTGGAGGTTTTAGGATGTGCTCTGCTACTCGGAAGTAAGCCACAAATTCCAATGATGAGTCAGTAGATTTTTGTCTCGGTCCCGGAGGTCTCAATTTGGACCCATAGGTCGCCTTTGAACCCGGAGGTCGTTTTGAACCTGGAGGTTACTTTTAAATCCGGAGGTCATTTTGAACCCGGAGGTTGTTTTTAGACCCGGAGGTCGTTTTGAACCCGGAGGTTGCTTTTAGACCCGGAGGTCATTTTAAAGCCGAAGGTTACTCTGGACCCGAAGGTCGTTTTGAACCTGGAGGTTACTTTTAGACCCGGAGGTCGTTTTGAACCCGGAATGTTCTTTTAGACTCGGAGGTCGTTTTGAAGTTGGAGGTTGTTTTGAACCCGGAGGTTGCTTTTAGACCTGGTGGTTGTTTTGAACCCGGAGGGTTCTTTTAGACCCGAGGTTGTTTTGAACCCGGAGGTTGTTTTGAACCCGGAGGTTCCTTTGAGACCCAGAGGTCGTTTTGAAACCGGAGATTGTTTTGAACCCGAAGGTTTCTATTGGACCCGGAGGTCTTTTTCTTCGAGATCGTACTCCGCCTCCCTTGGGTAGGCTACTCCCGATCTGGGCTTAGGATTCGCATTCTGCCACGTAGACCACTATCAAGATCCTATTTTGCTGCACTCTGCTTTCTGTAGAAAGCCACTCTCGGTCTTTTATTTGGTACTGGTGTGGGTCTACTGAAAGTAGTGATCCACGTGCCAGACTTGCTACTTTCCATGTCTGGAGAAGTAGGTAATAAGAAGTGCTCCCGGGGTTTTTTGCACCGTTTGCTCCCTGCATCAGCCCTGGGGTCTGATTACAGTACTCTGCAATTATATGTCATGCCCCCTGCATTGTGTATAGCTTGTAGCGTTTTAATGCAGGGTTTTGTGCACTAGTACGTGTGGTCCCTACATATGTTTTTAGCTCGAAGCCTCTACGCAGGGACTGAGGTGTTTTTGACAGCGTACTAGGGTTGCGCAGACCCTTTCTTGTATTTCATACACCCAGTGTTGTTTCTGTGAGTCGTATCATGGAAATATAGGGCTGGCCAGGATTGGAGGTCCTTTGGGACCTGATCCAGTTCGTATGCCCCTTTTTGTATTATTTTCGTGGATGTCCCACTTATATGCAACTGTGATGTTCGCTTCCTGTACAAACTCTGAGTTTGGATACAGTACTTTACGTTTGTACCTATGCCTCCTGCTTTGTTGCAGGGATTGGCATGTTTCGTACGATGCTCCCTGCGTAAGAGTAAGCCTGTAAGCTCCTTACGCACTACTTTGCATATTATGCAATATGCTCCCTGCCTAAGAGTAAGCGTATTAGCTTCTCAGGCAGTACTTTGCATTTTCTTACTCTATATCCTGCATGAGATGTAGGCTCTTGAGCTTTCATGGAGGAGTACCATATTTGACTGCACACCGGAGGCAGGGATGGATGCAGGGGTCAGAGCAGGAGCTTCTCTCGGCGGGAGCTTGGAGGATCTTGAAACCGGAGTATTTACTACCAATTGATTGCCCCTTATCTTACGATTTCATGGGTGGAGTTGGGAGATAACCTGCTTTGGTCAGCCATAGTCGTTCCTTCTCGTCAGGTCTATTTTGTGCAGGACATCGCTTCTGTAACGCTCTTTTGGGGTTATTCCTAGGCTTGAGCCGTGTTTGAACCTAGAAAAGAGTCGTTTTTCCGAAGGTACACCTGAGTCTAACCGATATTTCCAGGCTCGGGGCCTTTTTAACTAGCAGGGTTCAGGATCCTAGCCTTGCATTTCAGTGGATAGCAAGACCCGTAGGTTTGGCTCGTGGCCTTGCTAGTACGAAGCTCTTCAATCGCAGGGCATGATCTGGGGAAGGAATCACTGATGTACTGCAGTGGGTACTTGATCTTCTTTCTTTGGCTGATGATTCGTGGCTTGGACCAGGAATTCCATGTGGTAGGATGCTACAATGGCATACACCGTTGTTCGGCTGATGAAGATCGCTTGTATCTGTTGAAATCTGCCGCAGGTGATCCGTGCCCTGCTCAAAAGCAGGAATTCTTGATCTCGGATTCGCATTACAGAGATAAATAGGATTTGTCTTCTTTGTGCAGGACCTCGGTGGCACATATCCACATATTTTCTGGACCTTGACTCTAGGCAGAAAAAGTTAGGTACCAGGCAGCATGAGGGTGAAGACTAGACGAGACCATTTGCTGAGGAGTGGAGGCTGATTCTCCGTCATATCACCCTGAGGTATAGAAGTACATCGCTTAGGAGCTCGTAGTTCAGCTGATTCTTCAGTAGAATCTAAGGCTTTGAAGGGCTTCATGTTCTGATCCTGTAGGACCCATAGATTTATCCTTTGGGGACTGGAGGTGAACTCTTATTTTGCTGTCTCGAACCTTGAGTTTCTGTTGACTTAATACGGCATCTCACTCTGTCATCCGGAGATGGACCACTCTCGATGCCAATTGAACGTGAGCCATAGTCGAGATTGCACTTGCTGCCTTTTCGTGGAGCTGGTCATAGTGTCCTTTTGCTTTATAAGAAAGATTCTTGGGTGCCTGAACTTTTGCAGAACGTTTGGTCTCGATCTTTAGTACGCTTAGCTGGTCTCAAGGCTTTCCTCTCTGGCGTGGAAGATCCTGGATGTTTCTTGTTGACACCCGGAGAGACTGTGGGATATATCTCCTGAAACCCGTAGGTTGTAGATTTTATTGTCTTGGAGCCCGGAAATTCTGGGAAAGATCCTTCTGAAACCCGGAGGTTCCTTGATGTTTGTGAACTCTTCTTCGCACTCAGCTAATTCTCACAACGAGTAAATGAGCCTGGAAGTGAAGTTGTAACTTCTTGGCTTCTACGACTGATGGATAGTTAGCTTTTCCAGAAGATTGTATCGAGCCTTTGCGTCGATGTAGCACACAGGGTACCCCGCTTCTTTCTCCTCGTACTAGAACGATGCTCTCTGTGCGCTTGGGTTATGTAAGGTGTAGAAATGTTACTTCTCCAACCTTGGACCTGGAGAGCAAGCGCTGACATGATCTCGTATGGCCTCTAATTCAGATTGATCTTGAGGTAGAAGTTGACGTGATTTGTTGATGTGTGTTGCCCCTTGGGTTAACGCTTAACTTATTTGCCCCTGCTTTCCTACTGTCCGTGTCTTCATTAGAGGTTCATGAAGGTACGTGGCCTTTGAACTAGTCTTTTAGAAGCTCGTAAAGGCGTGTACCCTTGGAAACCTGTAGAGGCTCGTAACCTTGAAAATCTTGAGAGACGCGTAGCCGTTACACTACAAGAAAAATGGCCTTTCATAGCATAACGGGATAGCGCGGATTTTTAAACTGCTATGATAGATGGTTTTTTTTTTATTTCGGGACATATTCATAGCATTAACTTAATGCTGTCGGGAAAATTTCACAAAGCGGGAATAGAAAAGCACGCGTACCGCCTATACTTAGTGAAATTTTAAGAACCGGGAAATACTAAGTTACTTCCCTCTTTACTGTAACACATAGGCTAGATTGAAAAATCATTGTCGACACAGAAAATAAATAAAAAAGTTAGAGAAGAACTCTCTCTCGATTGAACCCTAATCCCGACACCGCGACTCTATCTCCCACCGCGGAAACTATCCATCGACACCTTGAAGCTCCATTTTGTGGGCTGTAACCGGTGATACTCTCCAGCTCAAGTCGATTTGAGGAGGATCGAAGCTCGTAATCGAATCGAAGGTAGAGATTTAGTTTTTTTTTTCTTTGATGTCTCAGTTTCCCCCGATTTGGGGTTTTTCTGTTTAAAGTTCTTAACTTTTACATGCATTTGTTTGAAGTTCTTATGTCGTAGATGCTTTGTTTTACAGTATGTTCGATTCTCATTTCTTTGATTCTCATTTCTTTGATTCTGATATGTTTGATTCTGACTTAAATTGTTTGATTCTCGTCGGCTTAGTTATTACATGTTTCTGAACTGTTTTAGTCTCGGCTTAGTCATTACATGATTCTCATTTGTTTGACTCTCGTAGTTACTTTAGTGAGTGTTGTTAATTTATGAGATTTTTGTTTCACATTCTATTTAGAATGTGTGTTTTCTGTTACCCATTTACTTGTTCTAACGGTTTTAAAGAAGTATAGAACAAACAATGCTGGAGAAGGCGTGGGTTCATCTGTCGAGGTGTGAAATTAACATATATATGATACATTCAGTTGAAGTTTTGAGTGTTTGATTAGTTGTTCTGTTTTGTTTTGTTATAACTGCAGAGTTGCACCTGCTTATGAGAAGGGTGCATGGGACTTTGTCCAAGCTGTGTCTGCGGGTGAAGGAGGTGTTAAGTTCATTATTTTCCCTTGCACAGGCTGTCGGAATGTAGATCGGCTTTCAGCAACTGATATAGTTGATCATCTGGTTAGAAGGGGAATGGATGAGGTGTACAAGCAGCGTAAGGACTGGTACCATCATGGAGAAGTAAACTCGGTGGCTGAAGGCGAGATGAAAGAGAAGCAGTGGAATGAGGAGATTTTTGGGTTGTACAGAGCTGCTGAGAAGTTAGATGAAGAGTTAGCTACTGAACGTGACTTTTGTGAGATGACAGAGGGAGAAGACATGAAAGAAGATGAGTTCTTAGCAAAGATTGCAGATGCTGAAACCCCATTATATCCAAGCTGTGCAAACCATAGCAAGTTATCAGCCATCGTGTCATTGTTTAGACTGAAGACTAAGAATAGCTGGTCTGACAAGAGCTTCGATGATCTACTTGAGACACTGCCGGAGATGTTACCAGAGGATAACGTGCTGCATACATCACTGTACGAAGTTAAAAAGTTCTTGAAGTCTTTTGATATGTGTTATGAGAAGATTCATGCGTGTGTTAATGATTGCTGCCTGTTCAGAAAAAAGTTGAAGAAGCTCGACAATTGTCCAAAATGCAAGGCTTCAAGATGGAAGATTAACCAACACACTGGTGAGATCAAGAAAGGTGTCCCACAGAAAGTACTAAGATACTTTCCAATAATCCCACGGCTGAAGAGGATGTTTAGGTTTGAAGAAATGGCCAGAAACCTAAGGTGGCATTCTAGTAACAAGAGCAGCGATGGGAAACTAAGACATCCCGTAGATTCTGTGACATGGAAACAAATGAATGAGAGGTATCCCACATTTGCTGCTGAGGAAAGGAATATACGGCTGGGACTCTCCACAGATGGATTTAATCCTTTCAACATGCAGAACAGTAAGTACAGTTGTTGGCCTGTGCTGTTAGTTCACTACGATTTGCCTCCCAATCTATGTATGAAGAAGGAAAATATCATGCTAACACTGCTCATTCCTGGTCCACAACAGCCTGGTAACAGTATTGATGTCTACTTAGAGCCGCTAATAGAGGATTTAAATCACTTGTGGAGCAAAGGAGAGTCAACATATAATGTCGTGAGTAAATCTGTCTTTACAATGAAGGCAATGCTGCTGTGGACTATTAGTGATTTCCCAGCCTATGGAAATCTTGCTGGATGCAAAGTGAAGGGAAAAATGGGTTGTCCTGTGTGCAGGAAACACACTGATAGTATGTGGCTGAAGTTCTGTAGTAAGCATGTGTATATGTCTCATAGAAAGGGTCTCCCACCAACGCATAGGTATATGTTAAGAAGGCTTGGTTTGATGGACACGCTGAACAGTGAACATGGGAGAAATTCGAGGATTCTATCTGGTCATGATATTTCCAATAACCTGAAGAACTTTGTAAACAACTTTGGGAATTTAGAAGAAGATATAACGAAGAGGAAAAGGACAGTCAGTGTTGAAGAAGACTGTGATATTGAGGACGTATCCAGTGAATCCGAGGCAGAGGAAGAAGATGAAGTTGATGGGGAGGAGTTGTCAAGATGGAAGAAAAGGTCAATATTCTTTCAACTTCCTTATTGGGAGGTAAGTCTTATATTGAACACATAATATTCCTTGTATATTATTTTCTTAGAAATACATTAGAGTTTTGATTTTGTTTCTTTTGTATTGATATCTAGGAACTTCCCGTGAGGAATAACTTGGGTGTAATGCACATAGAGCGAAATGTGGCAAAGAGAATTGTCTCAACGTTACTTCATTGTGGGAATTCAAAGGATGGTCTCAATACACGTAAAGATCTGGACCATCTTGGTATTAGGAAGGATCTGCACCCCAGGGCCAAAGGGAAAAGGGCTTACCTGCCAGCAGCACCTTGGTCTTTGTCCAAGAGTGAGAAGAAAGTATTCTGCAAGAGACTTTTTGACTTTAAAGGACCTGATGGATATTGTTCAAACATATCTAGGGGAGTTTCAGTAGAATAGTGTAAGGTATCAGGTCTCAAATCACATGATTATCATGTGCTGATGCAACAGTTACTCCCGGTTGCAGTTAGAGGATTATTACCTAAAGGCCCGAGACTAGAAATATTAAGGATGTGTGCATTCTTTAACCGCTTATGTCAGCGAGTTATAGATATAGAGCAGATTTCAAAAATGGACGCAGAAGTTGTGGATACTCTCTGTATGTTTGAGAGATTTTTTCCTCCAAGCTTCTTCGACATAATGGTTCATTTGACAGTTCATCTTGGAAGGGAAGCTGGACTATGCAGTCCAGTCCACTTTCGTTGGATGTATCCATTTGAGAGGTAACTTATTATGTATTTAAATTTTAAAATCTTTAGACTTTGACTCAAACTTCTATTTACTCTATGTAGGCACATGAAGATCCTCAAAGACTATGTTAGAAATCTTGCGAGGCCAGAGGGTTGTATTGCTGAGTCCTATCTAGCAGAAGAGTTCATGCGGTTTTGTAGTGAGTTTCTTAAAAAGTCAACGAATGTGGAGGACAAATTAGATAGGAATACTGACTATGGGAGCCAGTCAATCCTAGAGGGACGTCCAATATCCGCACCGAGATCGATTAATCTGTCTGAAATGGAGAAGAAAATGGCCCACATTGCTTTCCTTCAGAACACATCTGTTGTTGACCCTTATGTTGAGTAAGTTAACTGCATTTTTTTTACTTCACATCTATAAGCTAAGTAGCAAACTAAAACAATTTTTTTTGTTTAACAAGCATGCATCTACAGTTTCTACAAGACACAAATGCAAGATGTAGACGTGATGCAACATATTTGTGGAGTATACGTACTCTGAATTTTGCTTCTTGGTTAAAAGAAGAGGCAAGTTTCTAACAATTGTTCTGTTTTGTGAATTAAATGTTCTTCTGTTCTGACAATTTTTATAATTTTTGTTAGATACATATGGATGCTGAAACACATGAAGATACTCTAAAATGCTTGGCATATGGATTCTGAAACACATGAAGATACTCTAGTGCAAGGTCATATACAGGCTATATAGTGAACGGGCAGCGCTTTCACACACACTCAGTTCAGGGGCAGAGCCAAAACAGTGGAGTATTTTATGAGGCTACTGCAATGTGTAGAGCGAGCGCCAAAGACACTTCACAAGTTGTTGATCTGGTATCATACTACGGGAGAGTTACAGAGATTATCTTGCTGGACTATAATGTCTTTTATGTCCCTCTATTCAGATGTCAATGGGCAGTAAGAGGAAACGGAGTTAAGGAGGAAGATGGGTACACACTTGTTAACTTGAATCAGTGTCAAGTTTCCTTTAATAGGGATCCATACATATTAGCTTCTCAGGAAAAACAAGTGTTTTACTCAAGGGAGGATGATACATTCAACTGGTATGTTGTCCTAAGAGGTCCATCAAGAAGATACAATGAAGCAGAAGAAGAAGATGTCAACACAAATAATGGACCATTACCATCAACAATTGACATGGATGTTGATATAGATGAAGCTAACAATGCCCGAGTTGATTGTGAAGGCATATATATGTGATGCATGTGATATGTGTCTTGTTTGATGCTTGATTGTTTTGTGTTCTTTTGTGATGTCTTCTGTGATATGTGTCTTGTTTGATGCTTGACTGTTTTGTGTTTTTTTTTTGTGTGATGGCTGATGTAGTTTCATAGTTATTTTTGTATCTTGTATTAACTAATGTGTAATTTGTTTCAGGTGAATTAAATGGGTCGTCCAAAGACTACAGGAATGAAAAAGAAGGGAACTACTAGTAAGGTCACCAAGAAAGACACGAAGGTCACAAAGAGGAGCAGGAAGAAGAAGACCGAAGTGGAGGTAGAATTTATTGGTACTTTGGAATGCCAACCGCAGCATGATGAGCTTGAAAAGGGTAAAGAGGCTAATGAGGATGAAGAGCCTGAAGATTTTGAAAAGGATCAGGAGCCTGTCGAGGATAAAGAGCATGAAGAGCTTGAAGAAAATGAAGAAATTGCAGATGTTAACGAGCAGGAAGAGCCTGAAGAGGATAACGGGGCAGCCGGGGCTGACGCTAACGAGCAGGAAGAAGAGCCTGAAGGAGAGGTGGAATTGAATGAAGTTCAGCCTAAGCAGAAGAAATACCGAGGACCAACTAAGATGAAGCACATCGCCAGGGATCCAAATGATAGAGAAAGAGTGGAGCTCAATGATTTTCGAGATCCTGTTGGTGAAGGATCAGTGAAGTTGTCTTCATACCTAGGTCCATTAGTGCGGGAGCATGTACCTGTCACATTTGATGATTGGACGAAAATCAGTGAGGAAGTTAAAACTGTTCTATGGAAATCTGTTCAGGTGACTTTTTCCTATTACATTTTCACATTTGATGGTTCTGTATCGATATATGTAATTCATTTGGTATATTTTTGATTGCAGGCAAGGTTTGAGCTTGATGAAGAGTACCAAAAGAATGCTGTGTTGAGGCAAATGGGATGTTTATGGAGGGCCTCAAAATCAAGACTTGTCAAGCAGATAAGGGGTAAAGATACTAACCAAGAGAGGATGAATCTGAGACCAAAGAATGTTAATCCAGTTGAGTGGCGAAAATTTGCCAAGTGCAAAACCAGTCCAGCCTTTAAGGTATTCTCTACCAAGTTCGCTTTTTTTCAAGGTTCGATATTGACTATCTTCAGTCTATGTATGCTAGTCTGTGAGTGATAAATACAAGGAGAGGAGGAGCAAACAAATTCCTCACACTTGTTGCCGTAGAGGAATGGCTAGGCTAGCGGAAGATATGGTATCATTTCTTCACCTTATCTATTTACATTTTCTTCACTTACCACCTTTTTCACATCTGATGTGATGTTTTCATCAGAAACAAGAGAGTGGTGGAGTATCGAAAGTGAGTAGGCTCAAAGTGTGGGTCAAGTCACATACAAAAAAGATGGAACACCAGTCAATATGATAGCTGCAGAGAAGTTTGTAAGTAGTTTTTTTTTTGGTGCTTCAAAGATATTAATATATGCTTAGGGATGGATCACATGAACAGGGTTCTTCTGCAAACATATGTTCAAAAACGTGGTTGGGATGTTCCACTCTATGTTTCCGAGCGAAAAGGGCCTGATCATGCTCTTCTGTTTCGATCTAAGGTTACTGTAAGTGGATGGACTTTCCAAAGCGAAGAATGGTTTCCTAAACTAAAGGCAGCTGAAAATGCCGCTGCAAAAGTAGCACTAACTACATTGGAGCAGTCAAAACCAGAGGCTAGTATAGTAGTCCCCACTCTGTTAATTTGGCCTGCAACTCTTTTCCTTTTTTTTCTTTTCTTTTTTTGTAATAGAAAAATTAATATCTCCGTTATTTCATTCTTTTTATCCAGGGAATTGATGTAGGTATCAGTTACAAGACTCTGATACAAGAAATTGCTCAGAAAAATAAGTATCCTTTACCAGTTTATACAACTACCTCATCGGGGCCACCACATGACTGTACTTTTGTTTCAACCGTCTTGTTCGCTGGAAAAACCTTCAAAGGAGAAGAAGCCACCACCAAAAAGATGGCTGAAATCCTTGCAAAGTCCATTCCTTCCGATAGAATAGAACGCGAAGTCCTTGCAATACTGATTCCTTCCGATAGAATAGAACGCGAAGTCCTTGCAATACCGATTCCTTCCGATAGAATAGAACGTGAAATCCTTGCAAAGTCGATTCCTTCCGATAGAATAGTATTCTTGGAATGCTGGTTCCACCCGATCAAAATCTTGGAAAGTTTTATGAGTCTCTGCGTTTCTTTTCAAGTTTTGAAATGCTTCCCTTCACACACTGCAGTGGACCAACCGTCTGTGTCAGTGTATTTGATTGTCTCGCCAACCTCCTCCATGACAATAAACGTTGTCAATGGTGTTCAGCCTAAGCTCAAATTAGTGACAAGCGTTAATCCTAAGTTGTTCAGAGGTATGGTTCGTTCTAATAACTATGTCTACTTAATGAATCCCGCTTCTCATTATATTCGTGCTAAAATTTTCACTACTCCCAGAACGAATAATTCACATAAAACATCCAAACAAATAATTCACACAAAACATCCAAACAAATAATTTAGACTAAACATGTTGTGAAATATTTTTTTTGAATAAAATAATTTTCTTAGATCGTTGATCTTTTAAACTGTTAAAATAAATGTCACATATCCTTCAAATCTATTATAAATTTTTATCCATTAAATTATTTACGGTGTCCTAAAAAAATTTCTTAGTTGAAACACAAGTCAGTCTTCTTCATATTATTCGCATCACACTCTCTTTTGAATGATTTATGTCCAGTTATTCATCCAAATATTATGTAATACTATTACATTCGAACATAGTTCAAAAATCTACATGTTTAAACTACATAATCATATGCGCGGACACGAACCTAGTAATAACCTAAATGTGTTTATTAATCAGTTAATGCAAATAATATGAAGAAGAATGACGTCTTGTGTTTCAACTAAGAAATTTTTTTAGGACATCGTAAATAATTAAATGGATAAAAATTATAACAGATTTAAAGGATATGTGATATTGATTTTAAAAGTTTAAAAGATCAATGATCTAAACGAGCATGGATGTTTCTAATGAGGACGTAAACGAGCACACACATTTATGTTGAAATTTGTAGACTAGGGCGTTCTTGTTCGAGCCAGTTCGTGTCTATTCTTTTTGTTTCCCGGTTGTTTCGACTTGAGATAATTTAATGGCTTTTAATAAACCTTAAAATTGATAAAATTATATTAAACTTTTTAAATAATTAGATAATCAGTTAATGCAAATAATATGAAGTAACCAAAATACCAGATTCGGATAAATTATGATAGTTTGAATCTATTCCTTGAGAAGTGACACAACACTTTCAGTTTGTTCACACAACACTTTAGTTACTTTTGGCTACTTTTGAGTAATTTGGATACAAATATTTGAGTAAGTTAGATTAAAGACTCTAACTTCTCAAGTCTGGTGCCTAACTTCTCAAGTCTGGTGTCTTACTTCTCAAGTCTGGTGCCTTATTTGCACATTCTTGAAGAAAAGAGTTGGCACCAAATGAGTTCAGAGAGATTAAGTGGCTGTGAGATTGCACATGGCTTCATATTCCTTAAGCTCACATGTGATCCCATTTGAATTCAAACTGAACTCATTTGGTGCCAACTCTTTTCTTCTTCTTTCTTGCACAAGCTGTCCATCAGATTATCTTCAAGCTGTCCATCAAGTCTGGTGCCTAACTTCTCAAGTCTGGTGCCTAACTTCTCAAGTCTGGTGTCTTACTTGTCAAGTCTGGTGCCTTATTTGCACATTCTTGAAAAAAGAGTTGGCACCAAATGAGTTCAGAGAGATTAAGTGGCTGTGAGATAAAATTCAAATGATCATCTCACACTGCGCAAGGCGTGGGTTACTACCTAGTTCAATTGTATTTGTTACATTTGGATTTAGAATACATACGAAAGCAAAGTTTTAAATGTAAAATTTAAAGTTTAAAAATGTTTCATTTTAGTTACTAATAGTGTATTTTAAGTTATTTTATAAAAAAAAGTTTGATATATATGACAAATTTTGATTAAATTTAATGGATTTGGATATTTTGTGTCTTAAACCCGACCAGGACCCGAAATGGATCCAAAAATTACATATATTTTATAGGTATTTTAATTATAGATCCGAACCGACCCGGACCTGAGAAGAACCCATCTGGACCCGAACTGAAAATTTACAAAGTACCTATTGGGTCCAAATGTTTAGGTTCCGAAGGGCTCGGACCCGAAAGGAACCGACCCGAACCCGACCCGAAGACCCGAACGCCCAGACCTACTTTACAGTTTTTGTTTCGGTTAATCGTTCGGTTCGTTGAACCGAACAGACCCGAATCGATAACCGATAACATTTGAGATTTCTGTCGATCGGTTTTGTCTTGATAACCGAAGTGAAACCGAAATGACCAAATGTCGTTATTTTAAATATCATTTGAAAATAAGTTTAGAATTGAATATTTGAAGTACATATTTTTGCTTTCTAGAACCAAAACCATGAACATGTAGGCTTCAAGACTTCATAAATTATGCAGCAGACTTCATAAATTGGTCACAAGAAATTGTTTACAAAAAATTGGTCAACAGAGTGCCCAGTTGCGGCAACGAGTGATATTACGAATTGTCTTTGGAACAAATCAACCACAAAGAGAAAGGATACAATTTTCAATGAAACAAGCGGGAGGAGAAAGATGTGAAACGTTTGGACAAGATGAAAGAATGGCGATGAGTGTATCCTATGAATGGTCTTTGTAGACCAAATCGAACCATATTAACCAATCTGAAATTGTAGAAGTTTATAAACGTCTTATAATTTTTTTTTAAAACCATGATAATTATAGATTGAATCATTAATCATCTTGCATATATTTAATTATTTAAAAAGTTTAATATAATTTTATCAATTTATAAGGGTTTATAATATGCCATTAAATTATCTCAAGTCGAAACAACCGGGAACCAAAAAGAACAGACACGAACCGGTTCGAACAAGAATGCCCTAGTCTACACATTTCAACATAAACGTACATACTATTTTATGTCCTCAGAGGAAACTTACATGCTCGTTTACGACTATTACGTAAACACGGGTAAAATGCCCAAAGCCTAGTACACTCCATCTCTGGCTTTCTATTAAACTATTAATGCTACAAAAGTGGATATTTGTCTTCTCCTGTTGCACAAATAAAAAACAGAGTTTTAAATGGTCCCCTCTACAATATTTGTTTTAAAATGCTCCCCTCTACAATATTTGTCTTCTCTTGCTGCACAAATAAAACTTCGGTTTTATAATGGTCCCCTCTACTCTTGCTTTCTAGTCAGATGAGAATATCCAATTCCGATTCATGATATAAAAATACATAACAAACAACGTACACAACAAAATATATTTCTAATCCATCACATGTTTTTCCTGAGGGAAACACTTGAAAACATCATATGTTTCCCTAAAAACATACCAAAACAATACCATAAACCTACAAATTTTCATTATAGGTTGACCAAAAACAATACCATCAACCTACAAACATACCAAAACAATATCAGGCTTCGGATCATTGGCTTTGTTCCCCACCAAACCTTAGGCAACCAAAATCAGGCTGTAATCATCATCTGGCTGGCTCCTACAGCAGGGACAAAAACAGGAAAATAAACAAGAACTTAATGTACATTGTTCATATGATCCAAGATTAAGAAAGTCTGACCATTAAGGAACCTGGATATACAAAAAACTAGTAAAAACATATGAGAATGTATATGTGTCTAGCCAAAAACCAACCGATTATATCCAAAGATTCTTAATACTACAAAGGCTTCTTACTTGTAAATAAGAAAATCTGACTATTAAGGAACCTTGATATACGTAGTTAAGAAAATCTGACCATTAAGGAGCCTGGAATTCTTCTGATTGATCCTCATGAACTCATTATTTGCTTGCTCAAGCTGGTTGTGCTTTTTGTGCCCAAGAGAACGTCTTTGTTGCAGTCCATTCGATATCACTCTGCGTAGCTTCTCGTGCATTCGATGAAAATTCCCCATACTTTTTTTGAATGACTGGAAAAGTTCCACAGTGCACTCTCCTTTCTCCATCAAATCTTGGACAAACAAGCTCATTTTTTGAACCTCATTCAACTTTTCCTCGTATAACTTGAGGAGTTCGACAGCGTTGAGCTGAACCTCCTCCCTATGCAAGAAAATGAAATAACAGTACATGAACAAGTAAGTTACTAGACAATAGTAGTATTGCTAAGTAAACAATAATCTTCGGTCAATTTTACTAACAGGTTAGACAGACTTACACAGGCTGTAGATTAGAGTCAGGAAAACAGATCATCGAAAAAGATTCGGTGTCCGAATAGTCAGTTTGACAGGACGAACAATCTGAAGAGGACACCGGTAGGATTGGTGGAGAGCTAACCGGTAATATCGGTTGAGAGTTTCTCGAGACTGAGACTGTAGATTGTTGTTGGTTTTCTTCGTTTTTATCGTTTTCTTCTTTTTGAGACAAGGTGGGCTTCCCAGAACGAATGAACCAAACAAGCCAGGTGAGTTTCCTAGAATGGACCGACCAAACAAACCAGGTCACCCCAGCGAACGCAAAAAATTCAAGCATTTGAAGAAAGGAAGAGAGATTCATCTCCTCGGTGTTGAATTCGATTTCTAGGGTGTTGATTCGATTTATAGGGTTTCAGGGTTTCAGAAAGAGAACGGATGTCCAAAGAGAAAAGGTGTTTCGATTTCTAGGGTTTCAGGGTTTCAGAAAGAGAACTGATGTCCAAAGAGAAAAGGTGTTGCCTCCATAAATAAAAGTCCTTTTGACTTCTTCCATTTTTTAATCGTGTATACAGCTGGGGTACAAAAGTTATCTTGAGCGTCTCGATGAGAGACTTTTTTTGTCCAAAGAAATAAAAGTCAGAAGTATGGGAGATTTATTTTCTGAAAAACTTATGTATTTTAGATATTAAAATCTATCGAACCAACATTTTTTTGTCAATCCGTAGATCTGGAATTTTAATCTAGACCCGAAAATCCGACCCAGAACCAGATCAAAAATACCTGACCTGAACCCGATCCGAAAATTTGTAAGTATCTTTTGGGTCTAAATTTTTTGTATCCGACTAGACCCGGACTCGAAGAGAACCGATCCGAATAGACTCGGACCCGAAAAAAACCGACCCGAATAGACCCGACCTGATAAGAACCGATTTGTACCCCAATTAAAAACATGTAATGTATATTCAAAAATATGAGTCTAAAATCTCGGATCCTCTTTTCTTCTGCTCCTGCCCTGGCTACAGGACTTCAGCTTATGGCTGCAGGACTTCATAATCACTTATATCTATAAAAGAGTTGTATATGAATCAAACTAATAAGATAATTATTATTGAAGAGTATTAATCAGGCTACAAGACTTCAGAATATGGCTACATGACTTCATAAATTATGCAGCAGAGTTCATAATTTAGTTTTCAAATCAGAAGCCATAGAAAGGACGAGTGACCTTTTCTGGTTTGAAGCTTAAATAGCATTGAAAACTTTCCAAAATTTTGATTTTGGCTCCATTAATTGTTAAATTTTGATTCTTTAGCATCAAATTAGTTATACAAAATTGGCTCCTTTGTTGAATTTATATGGATTATGATTCATATAACCAGTTTTTTCTGAAACACATGTTTCCCAAAAAAAGCAATCCAAAACAAATCCATCAAAATCTTTCTAAAGTATCGACCTCTCTTTCCATTCACATGCTTGTTTCAGTCCTACTAGTTCTCGAGCCTCTCTTTCCATTTCTTTGGCCGTTCTACATAAAGAGCTTCCTCACATTTCTTTGGGGTCACGATCAAGGATGCAATTGCCAAATATGTGAGCTGTTTTTTGGTTTGGCCCGTGAAAATTGATGCATGTATAATCCTCTGAGGCTGTAAGGCTAGAAAGGGAGCGAAAGAAAGTTCTAGTCCGGAGCCGAGTAGCCGATTTAACAAATGCATCTGTTATGGTTTCTTTCACATGATGAAGATGGAGGATAGATATTCGGTTAGTATTGAATCCTGAACTTATTTATTAATGAATGGAAATTTAGTCTTATCTTGGATAGCACATATCATTTTCGGGATGGGTTTCGTAAACAAAAAACTGTAATAAGGACAGATTGTAACATACTTTGGAAGGCCTTCCAAGAAACTTAGATAGGTATTTAACATTCTGTGTTCTTCATCTAGTTTTCCATTTATGCTACTTAAATTTCGTGTTCATGCATTACTATTAACTAACCATTTGTACTGTTGTTAACAACATAGTAGACAAAAATTTGCATACTAAAAAAAGTTTAAAACAACCGAAAAGTAAAATGTGAAATAGATGTGCAGAATTCAACAACTCTAAGCTTTTTAGTTCATTTGTTGTAGCAATTGGGTGAGTGGCACTGCCGTTTCAGATGTGCTTCCCATCTTCCATATGCTAAAACCTGGAACGTGAGAAAAGTAATGTTCATAATTCCTGAGTTTTGCTAGAGAGAATGGTCCGTGTGTTCTTCCTCCTAGCGGGTATCGATAAAACCATATCTCTGCATTTGGATCTCCTGCTGGATTGGCACTCTCATCATCATCATCGCTAATTTCGTAAACAAGATCTGGTACTGGTTGAATTGATCTGTTCCTGAATCTGTCGCTGAATCTGTTTCGAGAGTTCGGGTTGGGGCTTGGGTTGGGGCATTGACGGGCTGAATCAAGAATTCTTTCCATTGCTCGACAACGGTTATTACAGATGTATTTGAAACAAACTGGACACTTATTGTACTGTCCATCGTTGCAAGAATCGCAAAAGTAATGCCCGTTTCTACACCGTATATGTATTCCAAAGACAGTCAGCAAAAGAACAAAACTACTAGCAGCTACTCACGTAAATAAACATAGGTTTCGAACTGTTACCTGAATAATAGGAGCGGTTAGGCGTTGAGAACACAAGTAGCAATCGAGAAGGCTAGCATCTATCATCACGAACTCTGTGTTTGTGTTTGATGGGCCAGCCATAATGGTATTGCAAAGGTCCCTGAGACTAAAAACATTTCAAATAACGTCCCCGAAATCAAATGTTAAGAAAATAGCTAATATTAACTAAGATTCAGAGATGGAGATGAAGGTGATGAAAATCGAGCTCAGAGATCAAAGATGAAGAAGATGGAATACAAAAGTTTGTTATTCCTCATAATTAACATGTACATGTATTCACTCTATATATAGTTATACGGTTAAGTAAAAGGAAGCTTAACCATTAGAACCAGAAACAAAATAAACAACCATTAGTTCATTGTTCAAAACATGACCAAAATAACCACCACTTCTACCGTCGCCTTCACTTCACTTCAAAGATGAGCAAAAGAAATCACAAATCACACCAAAGATCCTAAGATGAAACTCCATTTTTCGTAGGAAAACAAGCTGATCTTTCTTGTTTAATCCAAGCTTAAATTCTTCAGCATGTCACCCACATTGGACAACACATTTCCTACTAGTGCGATTTTGGATGAGGCAGACAAGCTCGCAGAAGAGGATGACGCAGACGAGCTTGCATAAGAGGATGATGAGGCAGAAGAGGATGATGAGGCAGACGAACTTGCCTGCATGGATCTATGCCACCATTGGAAGTAGCGGCACGAGAAACACTTGTAGAAGAGTTTGCCAGGATTTTTGTCTGTGGTACTAAGCAACAGGGTTGTTGGTTTGTTACAGCGTGGACAAGCTATATCCGGAAAATATATATCTTGTTCCCTGGACCACACAACATCAGGGTATTTCTTCTGCTTGCATTGCAGAAGCAACCTGCCATTCCGGATTCTGAAGACGCGACTAGAATCACAAAGGCATGACTCCTTGTTAAATGAAAGTTGGTCGGGGCATTCAAATTGAGACATTATCCTGTAAAAAACAATACATGGATATAACATACCAATCATGTTTCAGTTCGTATCCTTAAGAACTAGGTTCTGTCCAAATAGATTATAGTAAAAAACAAACGTACTTTTGAGACTAAGACAACTGACATGATGTGTACTAATTTATTGTGTATACTAGTCTAAATTCATTACATGGATCTAAACTAGCACAGACCAAGTTAACTCAACTATGTAAGTAGCTCGCTTTTCTCCAATACCCTATCGTATTTTATCAAAATATAAACCAGACTACCAGAGTTATGTAACTACCCCTTGAATATAAAAACATTTAATTATTTTTTCTCATCAAGTTACTCATCTCACCTTTAGCTTCTTCAAATATGAAAATACAACAAGAGAAGAAAAACGCTTAGATGTGAATCCAATATGTATATCTCTTGTAAAAATCCTTAATCTAACCAAAAAGAGAAAACAACTTACTCTCAAACAGCAGACTTCTGCAACATTTCCAGAAGAAAAAAAAAACAATCATTAGCAATCTCTAACAATCAGTAGCAATCTCTTTTGCTGGGCCAAAACCTTAATCAAATGAATCAATTACTAAGGTAAGGTCAACGATAGCACAAAAAATAACCAAAAAAAAAATAACCAAAAGGAACTAAGACAAACTTTAAAGCACCCAGAATCTCTTAGACATCATCGGACTATGACTCGAGACTCAAACAATGGATCAAACTATGCAAAGAATAAACGAATCCAGAATCAAAAACGACATATTCGACACTCAAATTCAAAGAACATTGATAATCCGGATATGAACTCACATCGTGCTCAAGTTTGTCGAAGTCTCGAATTGAAAATGGAAACCTAGAATCGTCGGAGAAGACAAAGAAATATTTTGATTTTTTTTTCTAAATCGTGAAAATGAAACCCAAAATTATACATTCAGTTCTAACGAAGCCCAACTACAAAATTCGGGCTTTAAATTATATATTTTGACAAAATTTTAGATGGGCTCTAGTGTAAAGACTTATGGAAGACTTACTAAAGACTTCACGAAACAGTTCAAACTCGAGGAGTCGTTTGTCTCCTTTGTCTCCTTTGCCTCCTTTGTCTCTTTTGCCTCCTTTGCCTCCTTTGTCTCCTTTGCCTCCTTTGTCTCCTTTGTCACGCCTCATTTCTCTGCAACTGTCACCGCCTCATTTCTCTACAACTGTCACGAAGTAAGTATTTTAAGAAAAGACAAGAACATTACTTTTAGTTTCCGTAACTCTAAACTTGATATTGTGTGACTTCCATTAGAAAGTATTTCCGGGACCACTTCCTAAATTTGGATTTGCAAAAGAACTTCACTTTTTCAGAGGTAGTGTTGCCTATTTTGTTAACATTCGATTTATGAGTTATTTCAAATGTTTTTAGTCTCAAGGACGTTTGCAATACCATTATGGCTAGCACATCAAACACAAACACAGAGTTTGTGATGATAGAAGCTGAACTACTCGATTGCTCCGTCTGTTTTGAACGCCCCAATGATGGTCCTATATTGCAGGTAAAAGTTCAAAACATATCTTTAAATGAGTCGCTGATAAAAATTTTGTTTTTTTGTTAACTTTATTTGCAATGCATATCCAGTGTAGAAACGGACATTGGGTTTGCAGTTCTTGCAGAAATAGGATGCTCAGAAGGTGTCCAGATTGTCGCCAATTCATCGAGGATATCCGTTGCCTTGCAATCGAAAAGATTATTGAATCAGCCAGATCTTGCACCATCCCTAACCCAGAGACGGCAATGCCAATCAGCGAAGATGAGAATTACAAAAAGATATGGTTTTATGAATACCCGCTTGGAAAAGAAACACACGGACCTTACTCTCTCAACTACTTCAGGCGGTGGGAAGATTACTTCGTTGAAATTCCAGGATTTTGTGTATGGAAGATAGGAGGTGGCCCTGAGACCGCAGTGCCACTCATCCAACTTCTACAACAAATGAATTAACAAGCTAATAGTTCTAGAAATGTCCCTATCTATTTCACCTTTTGTTCATCCAAGTTCTACTCTTTTTGATGCATAAGACAAGAACACGACAAATGTTACATTTTTTGATGGTTTAAATGATGATTTTGCAGTATATGTGTATATTTGTGTTGGGTTATATTGTAACTATCATATACTCTTCGACTCCTTAATGTTTGATCTCATTTATTTTGTTGGGAAACCCTTCCAAAACATGCCAAAATCTTTCCAATGTTTATTATATATATATCTGCTTAACATAAATACAGATGTTCCGAAGGTGTCGAGTTCCAGTCAAAGCTTCTAACCATAGAAGTACACTAATACATTTTCCGGAAACCCATCCAAAACATGCATAATAACTTCCTAGACTTGAGAATTAAACTGCCAGACTTAAGAAGTAAGCTGCCAGACTTGATATTTAAGCGCCAGACTTGAAACTTGAGTGCCTAAGAGTGAATTTCGTGCAACTTTAACTTGAGAGGCAAATTTGAATTAAAATTAGGTTCTGAATAAATTTTCCGGGAACCATAGAAGTACAGTAATACATTTTCCGGAAACCCATCCAAAACATGCATAATAACTTCCTAGACTTGAGAATTAAACTGACAGACTTAAGAAGTAAGCTGCCAGACTTGATATTTAAGCGCCAGACTTGAAACTATGAGTTGGTGCTAGTGAGCTCTCCAAGCTTAGCCTTTTGGGTGGTTCCAAAGTCTAAGCTTGAGGGGGAGTATTGACCAAGCAATGTAGTTGAGGCATGTAGTCGACTATATCACAGTGTAGTTGAGGCATGTAGTCGACTATATCACAGTGTAGTTGAGGCATGTAGTCGACTATCACAGGACTATGTCAAGGATCCTTATTCAGACCTTATTCAGATCCTTATTCAGATCTTAAATTGGGTTTATGTGGTTGAATACAAGATAATAGATATAAATATGTATACATCAAATTTATAATTATTAATTTATAATTTTTCTAAAAAAAAACATAAAAAACAACTTTTGCACAACTTGGAGATTTTGATCTGCGTTTTGATTTTGTTGTGACATATATGAATGTTTTGTTTTAATTTTTCCTTTCCCATATCTTCTACATTCACCATTAAAAATTTCACTTCAAACATGAATAAATGACGCATGCTTAGTAACTAGACACTAGTAGTATCAACGCTTGGGTTCACGAGTCATGACTCTTCGTTTTCTAAAAAAGTCATTATGACACCGCTACACCTTCCCTCCCATAGTCCAATGCATGTTAACTGTTTCCAGGAGAAGAGCGGAGACAACTTTACAACATAAACGTACATATATGTTTACGTAGTATCATAAACAAACATGTACGTTTATGTTGTAAAGAGTCGGAAACCGAAAAGTCTCGGAGACAACCTTACAACATAAACGAGCTGCTACTCAACTAGGTTTATAGAACTAGGGATCTTGCCGACAGCTCTTGTAGCCGAGGCCTTTACCTTGTTGCTACGTTCAAACGCAGATTCAGAATAAAGATCTACTTTTCTTCTGAGTAGGAAAAATTCCAAATCTGTTCTCCCCGTATAGAACTCCAAAGCATCTAAAACGTCTGCTTCCAAAAGACCTGTGTCAATATTAGCAATAAAGATTGAATCACTGTACCTTTGATCTATCTCAAAGCGGGCATATCTTGTTCCTATCACAATGTCAGAGGTCCCAGCAAATATACTGTGAACATCACCGGAACTGCACTTAAAACCGCCTCTACCAGTGCTTTCCCTTTGCGGCCAACAGATCATAGCTGTGACAGAAGGGAAGGAAGGCATCTTGAACATTTCCCCACTAGTTGCCAGCGATGGAAACAGTTTAATCACCGATCCATTGAAGTCAAATCTCTGAATCTATGTTGCCTTCATAGCAGTTTCCGGAGTGAGAAAGGTTATCCTGCCCCACTTATCCTTCTCATCACAGTCTTTCTTGTTCCCACAGAACTTAAGAATAGAGCAGATACACCCATCAATCTTCTTCTCCAGGAACCTCAGAAGCTCTCTGTCATCAACAAAACTGTCGCCATAATAAAATACATCGACTGTCAAGAATCTCTGATCAACTTCAAGATGCTTTATCTGAGCTCCAGATCCAAACAGTGCCATAGGTACTTGTCCCCGACCATTGTATATATACTTCTCCAAGCATTCATTACGCATCCACTTCTGTTCACACTTCAATGCATTGCTCACTAGGGCCGAGACTTTACCCATATTTTGGGGAGGCGCGTACAGTAGAATCTCATTCTGATAGATATCAACTTGAATACTAATCCTTTCATCCATACAAAGCGACCTAGCACGAGAAACAATCGAAAGCAGACCATGGTTAGATTTCCCACAGAATCTTTTTAGCAGAGTGCTGCTACAACCAGCCACCTTTTCCACTCGGAGCCTCCACTCATCCATATGAGATGAATCAAAAGGTGGAGGTGGATCAAGCATAGATAAAGCCTCAAAATCAAACGCGGTTACACATACCAAGTACTGGTCGACAACTGATAGAAGCTCACCGAAAACAACCCAGTTTGGCTTCTCTCCAAACGCTAGCAAAGAACAGGACGGATGCAACTGAACTTGTTGACCAGTTAACGCCACCTCATACCCAAGCTGATCATAGCCAGTGTACATTGCCACGTTTTCAGCAAGAGATGCAAGTATAACCTTTTTCAAATTCTTGTCGTGTTTATTATTACCCTCGGTTGGATTCCAAACCCAGTAACTTGGACTGACAAGAGAAAGTTCTCTCTCAATGCATATCTCCAGTTCCTTGACTGTGTCTTCACATCTCCTCAATGATTTGGCATTTAGGCTATCTTCCCAGCACCATTTATTTCTTCTGTCTCGCGGCAGAGATTCCCATTCTTTGTACACCGAAAGAAGAGTGAATAGGTCTCCATTAGGGTTGCAGAATTGCACCTTATAGATGACAAAGAGAAAAACTTCAGAACATATCTTCTAAGAGCATTGAAACCATTACATAACAGGAAACAGTATCATTCTATGTAAGAAATAACACCACTATAGCAAAATTAACCTGGAGCTCAGAATCATACCTTTAGGCAATCAGCTTTCATCTTATCATCGAGGCTGCCAACTCTGCAAAATATACTACTAGCATTAGCCATTACAGAAGCAAGAACAATACCCTCTCTGCCCATTCTGTGTCTGAAGCAGCCTAAAATTAACTTTCCAAGCTTCGGCTCCAGACCAAGCTTCACTAAACAGTGCCCTTCCTGTGTTAACTCAAGAACACCGTTCTTCTCAACGACTGCACCCAACTGAACAAGATTTTTGACAGCCATTGCGATGGCTTCAGGGACAGGTGCGTCAACAAAGTCAAAACCCGCTACATTGTCTGCACCTAGAGCAAGAATCCTCAAAAGTGCTACACCAAGATGGACCCTCCGAATTTCAGGTTCCTGATTGAGATTCATTGACTCAAAATCGTGTTTAGAGTACAGTCTGTAACATCTCCCGGGTTCTGTCCTTCCAGCTCGACCAGCACGTTGTCGAGCTGAACTTTGAATTACTCGGCAAACCTTGAGGATGCTCATACTCGTTCTAGGTTCATATTTACTCTCTTTCACCATCCCGGAATCAATTACATACTTTACACCAGGAATAGTCAGAGAGGTCTCTGCAATATTCGTGGCAAAGATCACTTTCCGTTTCCCAGGATGGTTCTGGAACACCCTAAATTGCTCCTTGAAGGAAAGCTTTCCATGCAAAGGCAAAGCAACTGCAGACGGAGCTACAAACCTTTCACATGCCCATTCAACCTCTGCTTGAGAAGTCAAGAACGCAAGGATGGTTCCTTCTTTCTCTGTTTTATGTACTTCCACTACCTTCTTAACAACATCAGCATGTGGAGCAATGCGTCCAACACCAGAAGTCCCTTCTGCGTCACTAGGGGAATATATAATCTCCACAGGAAAGTTCCTCCCAGTGACACAAAGAATCCCACAGCCAAAGAAATAGTCTGAGAGTTGGTAAGCATCTGCCGTGGCAGACATAATGACAAGCCTTAAGTCAATCCTTCTGCACATCAGATCTTTGAGCAATGCCAGAAGAAGGTCTGTGTTTAAGCTTCTCTCATGAGCTTCGTCAATAACAATGCATGAAACACCAGACAAACTCCGATCTTTAATGTAGTGTTGAAGCAGACAGTTATCAGTCATGAACACGACTTTGGAACTAATCTGGTCGGTAGAAAAGAAAGCTGGTGTGCAGGGGACAGAGTTTTCCTCGTAACAACCATTGCTTTCTTCTCTGAACCGATCAGCCAACGTCAAGGCAGCGATTTTCCTTGGTTGTGTACAAACTATTGATTCAGCAGCAGCAACTCCGGGATCAGCAAGGAGCTGAACTAACTGAGTGCTCTTCCCTGAACCGGTTTCTCCAATCAATACCATTACCTGTGAACACAAATAAATGAATTAAATGTCCAAACACAGATAAGTCTTAGCAGTACAACCACATGACAACAAGCATACCTGTTCACCATGTATCCTCTTCAAAATATTCTGCCGGTAAGCATAGATAGGCAGCCCATCCTCTAGCCTACGACACTCCCTGCGGATCAAACTATGAATACGTGGCCAATCATAAGTTCCTTCCAAACTAAACACAGCCACGTAATCTTTCTCTCCATCATATACAGAACCGTCTCTTCCTTGGAGAAATTTCAGAATGTTCTTCATACCATTCTTGAACTCTTCAAGGCGCTTTACAATCAAATCCTTCTCCGCTATTAGAGCCTTCTTCCTCTCAAAAGCCTCAAGCTTGATACCTCTTTTGGAAGAAAAGGACTCAACTTGACGATCCTTCTCCTCTATCTCAGCCCTCACATTCTTCACGCAATCACCATTCTCCATAAGCGAAAGTACATGAGCAGAGAAAAGATCACAAATCCTGTCTCTAAGCTCCTCCTCTTCAGACGGGACGGAAACATTAGCAACCAGCTCTGGAACTAAAAGGGTTTTCCCTTGGAGACGATAGTCCCATAAAGCCACGACGGCTGAGAGCGCATCTACCCACTGACGGAAACTGAAACTCCCGGCGATACATCCGAACTGCGGCACGTGGACTGAATCGTTGGGGATTTCGCAGAGCGTAGCGAGGGTACTGATCACATGCTTTCTAATTGAGAAAGATGGCTTCGCGTCGCTGTTAGCGGCGAAGATTCTCAGGTGGAGAAGCTGGACGATGAAATTCGGCGTCGCCGGAGGGCGATCGTAATTTGGCGGGAAATTGGAATTAAGATAGTGATGAGTATGCGTTTGATTTTGTTGTTCTGATTTCGCTTTTGAGTGACCACTGTTACAGGATCAGTTTCTAGTTCGACGAATGAAAAATCCAAAGGTCAACCAGCCAGCCAGAATTCATTCATTTCCCTAGTAGAGTCCTTCACAAGCTTTAGCCAAATTTTGCACTTCATCGATGTGGTTAGTTTGTTTATAGAGCTTGATTCATCATTCATATCTGCCTAAGGAACCCATGTGCTTGAAAGTTATGGTATGTCTTATTGACCAAGCAATGTAGTTGAGGCATGTAGTCGACTATATCACAGTGTAGTTGAGGCATGTAGTCGACTATATCACAGGACTATGTCAATGATCCTTATTCAGATCTTAAATTAGGTTTATGTGGTTATACATCAGCTTTTGTAGCTTCTAGTTTTAGCTAAAGCTAATAACAAGTTCTTCCCCCGAAACAAGATTTCAATTTCACTGTTCATCAAAAAGTTACTGATCCCATGATTTATGCACTCATCTTCTATATCCTATGTTAATAACTACAACCCAACAATTCATATTTTATATAGACATTGCCACTTTAGTCAGTTTCATTTAATTCTACACCAATGTCTAGTCATATTTCATAAATAACAAACGGTTAATATGTAAAACTACATAAACCAACGGTGATTGCTGTCACTCTTAAGGAAGCAACTATACTCTTTGGTCAAGAACAACCAAAGCTTCGATTTGTGGAAGGGTCTTTGGCTCACATCTTGGAAGAAAGGAAATTTCTCTCTCTTTTCATCAAGCTTTCTTTCTTCTTTTAACTTTGTTGATATGTCTTCTACTAATCCATTTTCTTCTCAGACCAACTTTGTTGAACTCTTAACTAGTCAACAAAGTTCTTTTGCTTTTCTCGAAGAAGCTTCAAGCTTCGGTGAAGAGAGGCCTGCAGAGCGAAGAGAAAGAAGGACATGGACTAACGCGGATCGGTTTACAACCGTTCCATCACACCGATTGCAATATAGCGAGGGGTTGTAAAGATCGGTTGTAAACCGATCCGCATCATCAGCAACGTTTTGCCAACAATCGATTGGATCTGTTTACAATCGATCGCATAACCGTTTTTACTAAACCGATCGGTTTTATTGATCGGTTGTAAACCGCTCCGGTCGATTTTTTTTTTAAAGAACCCCGGGGTTCTCCCAATAAACATGTATTTTCTAAAAAAATTTAACAAATTTCTTAACTTCCTTTTAGTAATTAATTAATACATAAGAAACCCATTAAGGTTATTGCCTTGAACATGCCCTTAACTCCCTGCTTTTGTCTTGACTCATTACCACACACGGGGAGTGAGAGATGAAAGGAAGAAAGTCAAACGGTCATTTCTTAGAAAAAATTAAAATGGCATTAATAAAAAAAAGTTGCAGAATAAAATTTGCATAAACAAAAGTTGCAAATTATTTTTTTTGTGATTGGATTAATTTTAGAGAATGGCAGAATGTTAAATAAATATACTAATATGCACAATATAAGTAAAATATCAATAATTTTTAAATATTTTCTGATAAATTTTAGATACATATTATAAGAGGCTGGCTGTTCTTCCTTCCAAGTCATCCAAAGCTCTGTTGAGGTTGTTATCTTTAACACCATCGTTCTTGATATCAATAAAGCTTAACTGTGTTCTTGTTCCAAACTTAATCTCTTCACTATGTCTCCCACAGTACAAAACACATTATTTCCAATATTTATTTCTATTTCCTTGTTGAATTGCCAATCTTTATTTCCTTCTTTAATCGCTTCTTGTCCAAATGGATTCTTTTGGATAAATTCTTGGACATTCTCAGCTTCTACTAGCTTCTTCAAATACAGCCTCAGATCACCATCATCACCTGTTATTAACAACAAAGTACCAAAACATATAATGATGTATATAACTATTAATCAAACATATAAGAACGAATTACTGATAACATCAACTTTTTTTTTACCTAACGATGTATCATTCTCGTTTCCATGATTGTATGTGTAAGGGAATATCGCTGTATGTGGCTGTAAAATCAGATAATTCAGTCATAATATCTAAAACATCAATGAGACAATAGAATTGTTTTTGTATAAGGATGAATGGTTTTGTAGATAAACTTACTGGGTTAAGAAGCGCTTTGTAAGGAGAATCATCTAGCAAAACCGTGTTACTCTTACAGTAATCACCCTTCTTCCAGATCACGCTTAGATCCTTGAAAACCACTTTCTTATTCTTGTTATCAAGGCAGGAAGCTTCGGTTTTAGTACACTTATCCATGTCCTGCCAATGTTTTGTATCACAAAACAATTCAAAATTCATTTAGAACATATTCGATTGGAATTAATTACTCAAGGATATAAATTGAAGAAATAACCACATACCCAACAAAACAACAGTTTTCCTTTAAAATCTTCAAGCAAGTGCGTACAGATATCTTCAACGTTTGCTATGTAAGTAAACAGGTTAATCTATTGTAGTCACATTTTAACTTTCATATTATGTTAATTGTTATGCAAGAAAAATATTAAATATAGAAGAGATGAGTAATGTCTTACTTTCTTCTCGAGGACCAGATACCAACTTCAAACTTTTCAAAGCAGAATCGGAGAAAATCTTTACAAAAAGGTCTCCTAATCATTGTCTTCCTACACTTAAGTGTTGTTCCTTTTAATCCTTGATCAGAAGCTTCTTTGAAATCAATTATGTTTGCAAGCAGACCATTAAGATCAAGGACAAGAAGCTTTTTCCTTGATACAGATACGTTGTCTTGGATCGAGTCACGTACAAGTATTTCCTTCCTTGTTTCGAACTTGTCTTTGTCCAGGGACTCCGAGGTAGATGTCTTCTGTACCTTACTGCTTGTTTGAGGCAGGTCAACCGCCTTGGCCGTTCTTTTCTTCTGAGGAATGATCGAAGTTTGTTTTGACTTGTCCGACACACAAATGACTGCTCAGCATCAGATGTTGAGATGTCCATTGTCTCGTTAGCGATTTCGGAAGTAGAAGGGATGACCTGAGGGAAATATATGGAGTAGTTGCCATCACTTATCATATGGTGCAATCATATAATTACTATAAATTCATTATAGTGCTACATTTGACCTTCTGTGTATCTATCTCCATGGCATTAGGACCATCACGTAAATCAGCATTCTCCCCATCAGTATTATCCTGGGACGAATCAAGATGGTACACCTCACCTTTTCCTTTGTTTGAATCCGGTCCATTGTTTTCATCATCCATCAAAGCTGTCTGCAAAGGTTTAATCCTATAAATCAGACGCATAGTCAACTATGTATGAAAACTATGTGTAATGAGTTCGATACTAGTACCTTATCTGTTGGAGAGGCTTGGTATTCTTCACCCTCTTTATCATTAGAAGATAGATCTCTTTTCTTATCATTCTCTCCTTTTTCGGTGTTCTGCAAAGGTTTAATTCTATAAATCAGACGCATAGTCAACTATGTATGAAAACTATGTGTAATGAGTTCGATACTAGTACCTTATCTGTTGGAGAGGCTTGGTCTTCTTCACCCTCTTTATCATTAGAAGAAAGATCTCTTTGCTTATCATTCTCTCCTTTTTCGGTGTTTGGGTGTGCATCCTTATCAACATCCATCACATGTGCCTGCACATGTTTAATATTATAAATCATACGCATAGTCAACTATGTAAGTAAACTATGCATATGATGTGGAGAGTAGTACCTTTTCGGTGGCAGTGGACTTACTTTTAGCAAGCTCAGCTTTAAGATCTTCGATATGTTTCAAAAACCTAAGTTCCACCTGTTGCAAGGCCTCCATCGCCTGCTTGTGGTAAGAACCTGTGTGTGGTAGATTATTAGTAATGCTAAAAACTAATAGTATAAACTGCCGATATAAATGACTATGTGTACCAGCTATTTCTTCAGCAACTACATGCATTTCATCAGTAGTTCCTGTACCAGAAGCAGTGGCACTCTTCCGTTTAGCCTGTCGAACAGAAGGAGGTACATCATTGAAATGCTTGCCTCCTGACAAGCATCGGATTGTGAAAGCGGGGCCATTGACAATGCTTTCCAGCAGATTATCCACCTTTGTATCAACTGCTTCATCATCAAACTTAAAATCATCCTCACTCCCTTCCACTACAGGCAATTTCGCGGTCACAGAGGACTGACATAAACAAAAATAGTTGTTTGATATAGTATATATATTTGTTATCTATACAGACAACTATATCTATCATATATATGGTGTTCAAAGCCGGATTACCTTCCCTTTGCTGTCCATGTCGTGGATTTTAGACATTTTTATGGTTAATGGCTTCAGACTGGTGTTATCATCAACCTCAACCTCCTCGTCCGAGGTGGTTGCATATGTGGAACCTTTCTTCTTCTTCTTTGCTCCGGGCATATAGGTGGCACGAGTTTTGATATGTGGAATGCATTTCAGCATTGCTAGTTGCATTCCATGAAGGAACCCCTGTATAGCAAGTGTCTTCTGGCACAAACCCTCAGCCCCTCTTGTTTTAATACTTTTCATGATCAGTGAGAATGCCTCTCTTCCCCACGGATAATTGAGGAATTTCTCGACATCACGAACGAGTTCAACATGGACTTCAGAAATCTTTCTGTCTAGATTCCTATATATAATTGCATACGCAAACAATAAAAACCAACTACATAGTGACTATGTGATTTAGTAATATAGAAACTATATAAATGAGTTATATAGGATGCTACGTGTGACCTGGGACACAGAAGAGCATCGACAAGGAGCAAGCAACAAAGCTGCAGTTTTTTCCGAGGGTCTTTGAAATTCTTCGAATTCAGCTTCTTTACTATCCATTCATCACCTATCTCCCCTAAATCATTTCCGATCAAGTCGTCCCAATAAGTACTCTCATGCTCGTCAAAATTCTCCACATCCGTAAGTTTCTGAGGAATCTCAGGAAGTTTAGAACAATTTAGGCACGTAGCAGCCGAGAACTCCTGAATTGAGAATCTGATAGGCGCTCCACCGAATTCCATCCAGATTTCGTGCTTCTTCTCCGTCACTAACTGGCTGATAGCATAAAATGAGCTTAACTGGGCCGAAAAGCTACGCCACCACCGTGCTCAAGCAGATACCGGAACTGAGAATTCTAAAGCTGTGACCATTCTTTCTTGTGCTTCTCCAACGCCTTCTTCACCGTGCCCAGGTATTTCGAGACGAAATAGAAGTTTACTTTCTTCCTTTGGTCGGGTTCACCACCCTTACAGAACATCCTCTGAGGTAGAGGGAGATTCGGCATGGTTATGATATAAAGGGCTGATAGATCCTGGATAGGCCTATCAAGGAAATAACAGAAAGGGAAGAGAAGCAGAAGAATTAAAAGATGAGAAACAGAAGAAATGGAGATGAGAAGAGAAGAGAATAGAGGAACAAGGAGAAGACGAAGGAGAAGACGAAGGAAGAAGAAGAACTTTAATTTTGATTAATTGTTAAATGATTCCTTTCTACAATGAAGTCTCGTTACATATATATAAATGCTAAAGGGCCTAATAATGTATCTAAAGATAATAATATCATAAGCCCAACTAGGCCCATTTTCTTGATCTCGATTGTATCAAGGGCCTGCTCTTTGTGCTATCGCATCGCGATTAGCCGATTAGTAACCCAGAAAAGGACAGAAGAAAATCTGGAATGGGGAAAGGATTATATTCGGCGAACAAAACTAATTCTAACGACGGTAATCGGTAATCCTAAGACGATGGTGGATTATATTTGGCGAAGTAAACTAATTCTCACGACAGAAATCGGTAATCCTAAGACGATATAAACCAAAATCTCATATAAAAAACTTCGTGATTTCTCATTTTTGAAAAATCCTTTAATTCTTTTGTTTTGGTACACACAAAATTTGCATACATAATGGTAATTCGAAAGAAAAAACTTTTGTTTTGCTACACACCTCAATAATCTTTAGAAAGACATCTCTAAAATGTGAAAAAGCACAAACTAAATTAAGTTTTGTCTAACATAAGAGGAATACAAATTTAAAATGTGAAAAAGCACAAACTAAACCAATGCATTTTAAGCCTGCTTATGCATTGGAGATAGACATAACAAATGCATTTCACACTTGCTTTTATGCATTGGAGATAGACATCTTTCCCAAAATCTTTTGCATCCATCCAACCTTATAATCGGATTCCACAGAATTGTTCTCATCCTCACAATCCATCCACCACTCCTTCATCGAACCAGTCAAAATAGTTGCAGTGATAAGTCCTACCCTTCTAATGACACAAATAATACAAATGTATCAAGAAGCCATCAGAGTCTCGGATTGTAAAAGCAATCGACTCTACCAATACCTTATACAACGGACAAACGAAGAACCTTCTTCCCGGATTGTTATCGGTCCACGATGTGACAATCTTTGCAGGCAAACCACATCTACACAAATTCATCTATCAAAAACAAAATAAGATCAAATAAGATCAGGCAGTCCTCTCTTCTTCATCAAACAGATTCTCACAACAAAGAACAAACACAATTGACTGGGGAAGCAAAAGAGATACACTAATGATGCAAAGAGAAAGCGTGATGATACTAAGAATGGCAGAACTAGAATGGCATCAACTAAACCAACCCAACCCATAAGTTGTATTACAAGAGATTAATGATTTCACTGTAAGATATGGCAACATTTATATACCTAGAAACAACCACTTATACTAACATCACAATAACACCAAAAACCAACATCTAAAGCATCACCAAACAAATATTCTGCCTAGATTAGTCAAACGATCTAATGGAACCGAACACACTGAGATAACAACAAACAAGGAATCGTCTCTTTTAGTAGCTAATGTAGGAAAAAAGAGCCGAGTGTATATCCGACATAGCAATGTCTTGTAATGAAACCAAAACTATAGATTCGGAACAAAAAAAGTCAATAGCTTTTAGATGGATCATTAACCTGTGAGATCGCCGGTTATGAAGAAGAGAGAAGGGTTGCTGAGAGAGAGAGCAGGACCGATAGCTCTCTCGGGATTATGAACGCTGAATCGATTTTGCGATTGAGAGAACGGTGATACAGTTTGTGGCTGTGAATCCTGGGGGAGAGAAGAATTAGGACAGAAGATAAGGCAAAACGATTTACAGATTTTGGGCTCAAAAGTTTAGTTGGGTCTAGGGTATCTTAAAGTCCATATATTTACTTATTCCAAATTTTTTTTATTTTTATATTAAATAATAATATTTTTAATTTGTGTGAATTATAAACTCTTATAAATAGATTTATAAACTCTTATAAATTTATAGACTTCTATAAGTTAGAATCGCTTTTAAAGGATAGAATTCTTGGAAGTAGAATAACTTCAAATAAAATAGGCAAAGTAATAAATAAAATACTTTGAAAAATGGAATATTAATAATATACATAAAGGAAAAACAATAAAGATTAAAAATTTAATTAAATTTAAAAATTACACACTGAAATTTTTATCTTTATAAATTATTAAATTATTAATTTATCTCTATAAATTAATAATTTATTAATTTATCTCTATAAATTAATAATTTATTAATTTATCTCTATAAATTGATAATTTATTAATTTATCATTATAAATTAATATTTATTAATTTATAATGATTAATTAATACCTCTCTAAAAATTAATATAATTTCTCAGTCCCACCCAGCCGGAATTGAACTTAAGACAAAGAAGGTGGATGGAGTTAGTCGCGAATTACATATAGACATTGCCTATTATCCGGGAAAGGCTAATCAAGATTGGGTCCAAAGTACTTGGCCTAAGAGCATCAAGTTCACTCCACAAAGATTGAAACTTCCCGAGATATTGCTTGAACTCTAAATCCTCTTGATTGAGGTCATTGATGGCTTTCTTCAACTCAAACACACGTGTAAGGTTAGAGACATTACCATACACCCTCTTGAGAGTATCCCAAAGTTGCATAGCACTCTCACAATACGAATATGCTTCAAGGATGGATGGCTACAATGAGTTGAATAGAAACCCAAGCACTAATTGGTCTTCTTGGAACCACTTGGCTTCTGCTTCAATGGTAGCTTGATCCTTCTTTCCCTTTTGCATCCTTTTGAAATTCCCTTTCTTCCAAGATGTGAGCCCAAAGACCCCTTCCACAAATCGAAGCTTTAGTTGTTCTTGACTAAAGAGTATAGTTGCTTCCCTTAAGAGTGACAGCAATCACAGTTGGTTTTAGGCATGTGTTTGTGTGAACAATATCCTCCATGGATAGATCTTGAAGAGAGCTCAAAGAAGAGAATTTGGGTGTTCAAAAAATGTGGTTTATTCATTAGATACTTATAAACAACACTATAACACCCACATTTTTACCGTTTTATTATCACCCATCACATCGCCGTAGATCAAGAGGGGGTTCTCAACAGTTATGCATTGCTTTTAAATGGTTAATTAATTAAGTATTTAATTAAAATTTTAAAAACAAAAACAATACATTTTTTGTGCCATGATAAGCTTATAAAAATGCAATTGAACAGTGAAACTTTCATGATTTATTTCGATTATGTTTAAAAAATACTATAAAATTTTCATGATATATATATATATATATATATATATATATATATATATATTTTCTTTTTTATTTATAAACGACATAACAATAGAAATTTCCTCCGCCACAGCCGAATCGGCTCTTGTCTTCAACTACTCTGATTCTAATCATTGATCAAGATTATCTAATGGCAAGACTTCAGAATATGGCTGCCAGACTTCAGAAATTATGCATTCAGAAATTATGCAGCCAGACTTCAGGAGTATTGACTATATCACAGTGTAGTTGAGGCGTGTAGTCGACTACATCACAGTGTAGTTGAGACATATAGTCGACTATATCACAGGACTATATCACGGAGCCTTTTTCAATCTAAATTATTATTAATAATTTGATCTAAAAATAATAATTTAGTTGGATTTTTCGTCTATAAACGTCACAAAGTACTTGATTCTATCTCTGGACATGCATGGAGAAGTCCAAACATCTGAATGTAACTATGGTTTTAATGCATTCCCTGTTGAAGTGAACATATTATTTATGGTTTTAATGATTACTTTTGATGGGAGACTACATTTGGAAGCTGCAGAAGCTTTGCAGGAGTTAGATGAAGAGGTGCTGTTGAATACGAGTTTGGTCGATCGATTGATAGTGAAATAAACTCGGTTTTGTGGGTCTTACAAAGACGTTTATTGATCAGTGTATGATAACGAAGAAGTTTACAAAGAGATTAATAAAGGGGAGAAAGGTTGGAGCTTTGTTGAAAGACTACAACGAAAACACTAAGCGGCTCGATTGGTCGGAAACCCTAGATCTTGCCGTCAGTGTCTGTTTGCGGATCCTTTCTCTTGCTCTTCAGTCGTCTTTTTATAGCCTTCGTGGGTACGTCTTTTGTTCGCCCTAAGAATAGTTTGCCCTAGAGGCCCAGGCCCAATCTTTGCGTTCGATGGGCTTGGAGCCAAACGATGGTTCGTTGAGCCGACGCTAACCAGTAAGTCGATCGACCGTAAGACCAAGCCGTTAAGATCAGTCTTCTTGCCGATCGACCAGTTTACTGGACTGATCTTTGGCCCAGATTCCGGCGTTCGTGGACCGAATCCTGTTATTCGATGGGCCTTGTGGAGGGATGCCAAATCCCTCTCCAACAGTAAGCCCCCCCCCCAGTCCACTTGTGAAGGATCGCGGTTCTTCGCAATGGGGTAGCAAGAGTTGGTTCTGAGAATAACGGATTCAGTTCCAGTCTCGTTGGGCGACAGGTCGATCGGTAGCGGTATGCTTGCGATGCTCACGATGGTGTTAATCGACCGCTCGCCGAGATAACTGTTGTTTGAACGATCACCTGATCGAGTAATTGTCGTTGAACGCTCGAGTAAGTAATTGTCGAAGTAGTGTGTAGGGTGTGAGACTGTTTGCAGGCCTCGAACTAAACTGTTTTGGCAACTGTGGCTTGCCGACCGATCGATCGCTTGGTCGACATGTGAGGTCAAGCCGACTTGATTTTTGTCCGTTGCATACTTGCGGGAGATACCCGTGATCTGTCGCTCGATCAGCCAAAAGCACCGTTCATGGTTCGTTAGTCGTTGGTCGATCGATTCCCATTCGATCATGTTCCTTGAGTAGTTCCTGGTCGTTTGTGCTACGTTGTTGAGTCTACCAATCGATCGGTCGGTCAGTTGGGGTTGATCGGTTGGCTAGACGATCTCTGTTCCAAACGATCCTGCAGGCGACAGACGACCCTTGTTTCGGGTAATCCTACAATCGACGGGTCGTCGTTTGTCTCCTATGGTTTTCGCGGTCGATTGATTGGTTGGTGCATGCCTGTTGATCGGTCGGCTTTCACGTCGTTTGAGCTACGTCTGCTTGGCGATTGCACTGATCGATCGATCGGTCATTGGGGGTTGATCAGTTGGCTGGACGATCTCTATTCCAAACGATCATGCAGACGACGGGCGATCCTTGTTTTAGATGATCTTGCAATCGACGGGTCGTCGTTAAGGAAAGCGTTGCAATTGAGGGCAGATCTGTTGAGCGCCTTGCGCGCGAACTTCGTCAAGTTTGGGTTGAGTCCGACGGATGGGTTTTGAGCAAACCTGAAGTTGCAGGGCGATCGCCGCGGAGGTCTGGGTCCTTGATGACTTGATCGACTCCATTTCGTTATCATCGCGATGGGACGTTTGGAGAGATTCCCGATCTTGCTCCGGAGCTTGATCGGTCAGATGAGCAGGATTGGGACGATGTTGATCCTACTCACTCTACTTTAGAAGGGATTTCTTCGCTGATGGAGAAAAGTGGAGCGTCCGGTATGACCTTTATGATCCCGAGATCCGACCAGCGTTCGTGGAATCCGCCGGTTGGATATTGCGGTGTTTATGAGTCATTTTTGGGGAAGATTCAAAGTTGTGGTTTCTGATCCTCCGTTTAATCACCTCTTATTTCTTTTCGCGGTCGTGTCGATCAGTCGGGCGCCGGCACTGGCGAATGTTGCCGCAGATCCCATCGCGGGGGTCCATTGACGTTCTTTCGCCAAATAAGAAGAGAAAAAGGGCTAAGTCTTTGAAAGAGGTGAGGGCTGATCCTTCTGAGGATGAAAGGGAAGCCGCTCGAATGCCGCGTGAGCCGAGAGACGATGACGAGATGGAAGATAATCGAGAGGACATCCATGTAGAGAATTCCAAAGGCCTGTCTGGCAAGGGATCATCGGGAGGAGAACTTCGCCCGCCGAGTGAGGCGACTCGCCAGACCGTAAATGGGACGCCAGATATCTCCAAACTTATGTTTCCGAACAAGTTTTCCGAATCAGCTCGTGCGGACGCAGATGTAAACGTTTGATTAAGAGAATGCATTTGTTGATAGTCTCATTGCTGGTGATTGACCGAATGGCGGTTTAGTCATTTGCCATGATCAAGGCAAAAGTGACAAGACGTGCTCATTTGGTGTTTGGACAGAAGTGACGTGGTGTCATCTGCTTGAGGCTGCGTGATGTGTGGTCATTCTAGTCGATCGAAAGTGACGTACAAGCGTTCACATGACGCCTTTGTGACCAAGTTAATGGTATTGTGATGTGTAGTCATTCGACTGACCGAAGTGACTTACAAGCCGCTCACTGACGCTTTGAAAATATCCGCTAATGGCGATGTGGCTTTGTGATGTACAATCATTCGATCTATTCAAAGTGATGTACAAGTGTTCACATGATGCCTCCGCGACCAAGTTAATGGTATTGTGATGTGTAGTCATTCGGACTGACCGAAGTGACGCATAAGCCGCTCACTGACGCTTTGAAAACGCTCGCTAATGGCGATGTGGGCTGTGTGATGTGCAATCATTCGATCTATTCAAAGTGATGTACAAGCCGCTCACATGATGCCTCCGTGACCAAGTTAATGGTATTGTGATGTGTAGTCATTCAATTAACCGAAGTGACTTACAAGCATTCACTGACGCTTTGAAAATATCCGCTAATGGCGATGTGGGCTTTGTGATGTGCAATCATTCGATCTATTCAAAGTGATGTACAAGCGCTCACATGATGCCTCCGTGACAAAGTTAATGGTATTGTGATGTGTAGTCATTCGACTGACCGAAAGTGACGCATAAGCCGCTCACTGACGCCTTTGAAAACATATGTTCCAAATACTAACTGTGGGATGTGCAATCATTAGATCTACTCGGCGTTGTGTTTGCTTCTGTCGTCTGAGTCGGATTTCTTTGCCTTTGTTGTTGACGATGGATGCCAACTTCAATCTAACCCAAATCCTACGACCTCACTCATCAAGCTTTACTCAGCGGCAGGTGAACGGCTATGATTGCAGGTTCACCGAGAATGAGAAAGTTCGGCAGGCTACTGATTTTGTTTCTAGAAGCAAGTATACCGAGCGATCAATCAGTCGCCGAGCTGAAGTTGGACTCGGTACTCTGCTCGCCAATGGAAGAAGTGTGTTGTTGATCGATTAAGCCGTGAAGCGTGGTCGTTCGATCGGGGCAAAACGCAAGGAGAAACTTATTCTTCACAGCGAGGCTTCCGGGACTCTGGCCTCAATGGACGTGCTGAAAGACCTGGGTATGCCTATCCCAAAGGAGCTGATCGATACCTTGACTGCTAATCGAGGAAAAATTCAGGAGAGAGATGGAGGAAGTCATTGTCGAGGTTATCTTAGAGCAGGACCTCATTCTTCCCCGCTTCCCTGGTCTCGAGGCATCCCAGAGTTTGGATCAGTCTGACTCAAGCTTGGGAAACGTCGACCCGATCGCCGCGTCTGCTCTTCGATCTTCTTCCCCGGCTAGCGAGCTTCCTGCATCCTAAGGAACCCCGATCGAAAACCGAGAGCTTATGGTCGCGGACTTGGAGGGAGTAAGGCCCGACGAGGCGTCAGGTGCTACCTCTTTGGATCCGAATGCTGAAGGCTAGTCGCTGGCGACTGGTCGGCCGTATGTTGTTGTTTTATCACTTACGTTTCTGTGCTATTTTTCTTTGGATGTCCCCTCTGGATCTGTTGTTGATTTTGAACTCCTATAATCACTTTGGTTCTGTCATTTGAGTCGGATTTTCTTGCTTCATTTGATCTTTATCCTTGACCAATCGATCGATCATCCGGCTGATTCTTCATTTGTTGGAGTTATCAGTAAACCTTGACCCATCGATCTATTGCTTGACATTCGCCTCTTTCGGTCAGTTGACTAGCAAGGGGATACGACCGATGCCAGGGAGAACTCTTTCGCTCTAGGCAGAGGCGAAGTACTTGCTTGTACTCAGGCTATGTGACGTGTAGTCATTCAGATGGTTTAAAAGTGACATACATGCGTTCATAATATGCCTTTGGGAATATGTGTGCGGACCGTTCATTCAAACGCTTGCTTAAACCCTGGCTAATGAACCAGTGGTTGTGCTTGAAGTGATGCGTCGATCAAGTGGGGTGGCTAACTTGAACCTCCGTCGATCGATTGATCACTTCATAGAGGGGAAGTTGAACTCGTGTCCTCTACTCTTTGACGGAAGAAGTGTGTTGTTGGTCACTTGAGCGGAGTGCCGGTGAGGTGCGTCAAACAAGTGGAGTGGCCAACTTGAAGCTCCATCAATCGATCGATCACTTGATAGACGGAAGCCATGTTATCGATCGACCATGCCTTGCTGTTAAAGCTGCTGCAGCTTGGGGGTCTCTGCCTTTTGCAAACAAGTGACTGAATCTTTTTGATGATAAGCCGTCGCTGGTTGTTGGAGATGAGGATTGTTCTTTGTGTAGATGATCATGAGCTGAGCATAAAGAGCATCGTGGCACCTCCTTGGCGAACTTGCAAAAGAGCGACGAATGGGATGATTGTCGAGAATGGAGCCGGTACCGAAGCAAGCGAATATGTGACTTTGAGTTTGTTCTGCAAAGCGTGGCTTGAAACTCCATCGATCGATCGACCAGGTGATTGTTTGACGGTTGATGTTGGCCGATCGATTGTATCTAACGCCTGTTTTTGGAGAAGAATTTTCCCATGAAGAATTGGGAGTGAAGCACTCGCTCGTGCTTGAGTCATGTGATGCGTCACCATTCGGGGGTTGAGTGAAAGTGATGTACATGTGTTCACATGATTCTCTTTGCGACACGATTCGTCGTTCGAACGAACCCTGGAGGGAATGTTCAACTAGAAGGAGGGGCTTAAGGAGAACAATCTTCAAATGATATCAAACTTGAGAGAAAAAAAAAAGAAAAAAAAAGAAAAAGAAAGAAGAATATCAAGTTCTCAGTTATCCCCGAACGTTCGAAAGCCGTCAATGAAGAGGTCGACCGTCTGCTTGACGCATGATCTATTGTGGAGGTGAAGTATCCCGAATTGTTGGCAAACCCAGTAGTCGTGAAGAAAAAAATGGCAAGTGGAGAGTTTGCGTTGACTTCACGGACCTCAACAAAGCATGCCCAAAGGATAGCTTCCCCCTTCCTCATATCGATCGACTGGTCGAATCAACTGCAGGCAATGAGCTGTTGACATTCATGGACGCTTTCTCCGGCTATAACCAGATACTAATGCATCCGGATGACCGCGAGAAGACGGCCTTCATCACGGACCGTGGAATATACTGTTACAAAGTAATGCCTTTCGGTCTCAAGAACGCCGGCGCGACGTACCAACGCCTCGTCAACAGGATGTTTGCCGAGCGATTGGAAGTCACCATGGAGGTATACATCGATGATATGCTGGTAAAGTCCCAGAAGGCAGCCGATCATATCGACCATCTCAAAGACTGTTTCTCCACCTTGAACAAGGCCCATCGAACAGCAGTGTTAGGCCCGTTAGCATCGGCAACCTAGTCGTGACCGGCTTGGCTGGAGAATCAATTGGCTGGAACGAGCGATCGATCGGCTTAAACTCGCCAGCCAATCAAGTTGTTCGAAACAAGCGTCGACTCAACCGACCTTCGTCCGGCCCAAAAGCCCATCTGACATGGAATTGGGCCGAGTTTCTAGGGCGACCTAACTTTAGGGCGAACGAAGGTAGGATGAGACGAGGTTATAAAAGAGAGACATAGTGGAAAGAGAAGAGGATCCGAAATTTGAGATAATAAGACTGACGGCCAGATCTAGGGTTTAGCAACCGATCGAGTCTCTTACTGTCTTCGTCGGTGCTTAACAAGCTCCGACGCTCGTTTTCTTTTCCAAAACCTCTTTGTAATCACCATCGCTTCATACTCTGTTAATAAAACGTCTTTGTAAGACCCACTAAACCGAGTTTATTCTATTATCATTCGATCGACCAAACTCGTATTCAACATTTGGCGCCCACCGTGGGGCCTACAGAGTAACGTTGACAACGTCAGTATGATTCCCGACGATACACCTGCTGACGGCGTCGATCAGCCAGTTTCTGCTACGCCGGCCTCCGATGCGCCGGCTGCTTCGGTCCCGTCCGCTCCTGAGATGCTGCAAGCCATCATGGCACGCTTCATTCAACAAGAAGAAACCAACAGGCCACTTAACGAACGCTTGTCGCCGCCTTCGAACCCTAGACGGCGAGCACGACAGAACTGAAACCGCAAGAAGAAGACTGTTCGCCACTACTGGAGGCGACGCGAACCACCCAACAAACGAAGCACAGGCGACCGACGGCTCGACCTCTTCAACCAGTCGCCAGATCGCAGATCTGCGTTTTCCTCGCGAGATATCCATTCAAGATCCACCACGTTAAGACATCCGCCCGAGATCGAAAGGCAGTTATCGCTTCCACGCAACGGAACCCTTTTGCCGAAAATAACGAAAGTCAAGATTAAGCAGGCAGAGAAGCTTCGTATCCCTCCATACACGGGCGTCAGCGATCCGACCGATCACATGACCGCCTTCAATATTGCCATGGGTCGGAACAACTTCTCAGACGAAGAAAGGGACGCAAGTCTCTGTCAGCTCTTCGTCGAGAGCCTCTCTGGACCGGCTCTAAGTTGGTTTTCCCATCTTGAAGAAGGATCGATCGAAAGTTTTCACGACTTGTCTGCATCCTTTCTCAAAAATTTCATCATGTGGTCTCACAAGGAACCTCCATGGCCGACCTATGGAAGCTTTCCCAGTCTTCGACTGAAAGCCTTAAGGACTTTATGGAGAGATTCAAGCAAGTATTGTCCAAGGTCCTCGTGTTGACCACACCACCGCCGACGCCTGGTCAACGACTCGATTAACTCCAAGTTCGCACTACCTCTACGCCAATCCAACGATCACCATTGAAGACGCTTCCACAACTCTAAGAACTTCATTCGAATGGACGAAGATAGAAGAGCCTTCAACGCGAAGCAACAGGCCCAAAAGTCGACGGTGGCCAAAGTCCCTGACGCTAAGGAACCGCGACAGCATGCTCCTTACAAAAAGAACGGATCCGTCTTCACTGTCGCAGATGACGACCGTTCGGTCGCAACCACCGCAGTACGCGGACCCCAAGTGGAACGTGGGAACGAGACACGAAGATAAAACACAGCAGTCTCGACAGGTCGCTTCTGCCAATCCCAAGAGCTCGCTTTGACAAAACAAGTTCTGTGAGTACCACGACATGAAGGGTCATGATACCAAAGAATGCCGGCATCTCTATGAAGCGTGGCTCACAGCTACCAGCGATGGTCGTCCAAAGGTCGAGCCACCGAAGTCCAAGACGGCCAAAAACAATAAGAGTTGGAGTAAGAGCAAGGACAAAAAGAAGAAATCCAGCGAGAAGAAGGAAGAAGGCTCTCCTCCAACGGATGATGGTGATCAATCACCTCACGACGAAGATTCGAACTCCGACGAAGAAAAACCAAAATCTCGGCGAAAAATCTTCACGATCCGAACCACGTTGTCCCCTGCTCCATCCACAACAGAAAAGTCAGGAGGCGATCTACGAGCGTCGCTCAATCGACAGTCGATGATGACGGTCGAGAGTCTCACTTCGACCGACAGCACGCACATGGAAGTCGACGATGCGCCAGCAAAGGCCAATCGCTTCAAAGGAAAGCTCAACGCTTCTGATGCTCGGCACGTCCTCGACGCCAAGCGAAAAGAATGCCAGCAGGACGAACTTAAACGGAAGTATGGTCAAGCTTATCGCTCGATGAGTCGGAGACGACCGATCTTCGAGCTCACCTCAACTCGGTCCCTGATCTTCGCGAAAAGCTCAAGCGATGTAAAACCGTCCTCCGAGCGAGCCAGAGCCGATCATTCCTTATCAGCGAAACCCCAAGACCTGTGCACCCGCCTCAACTTCTTAGGGCCGCTAACGACGCAACCGAAAAGGAACCAACAACCCAAGGGCAACCACAACACCTGAACGTGATCATGGGAGGATCCCCTCTTTGCAATGACTCCGTCAGATCGGTAAAGGAATTCGCAGGAAAGCAGTCACAGCCAAACGCTGGCCCACCATCCTCAAATCAGTCCCCAAATTACTTTCTCTCAGAAGACGCCGAGGGCGCTCATATGCCACACAACGATCCACTTAATCGACATCGGCATCAGCGACTGCACTGCGGACCAAAGTGCTGGTGGACACCGGCAGTTCGGTCGACCTCATCTTTAAGAGCACACTCATCAAGATGGGTATTAGCCTCGACAACATGAAACCCTTCTGCTGCTCGCCGACGGGCTTCAACGGATCAACAGAGACTATGCTCGGGACAATTCGCTTGCGCGTTTACGCTGAAGGCATCGCAAAGAACGTCAAGTTCTCAGTTATCGATGTCCGAGCTCCATACAACGCGATCCTCGGAACACCATGGCTCCATTCAATGAAAGCCATTCCTTCTACCTATCACCAGCGTGTCAAGTTTCCCGGCAACGGCGGACAGATCATCACTCTTCGGGGCGATCAAGCAGCCGCCAGGATCTTCTCAGAACAGGTGAAAACCAAAAGTTGACCTCCCACGTCAACACAGTCGCCCCGCCATCACAAAAGCTTCATCCTTCTCACGAGGAGGCTCTTGAAGTGTCCATCGACAGCAGCGATCACTCCAAAACAGTCCGAATTGGCGCGCACCTTCCTGATGAGACGAAAGACAAAATCGTCTCGTTTCTTAGAAACAATGCATCGACGTTCGCTTGGTCTGCTACTGACATGAAGGGGATCGACCCCAGCGTCACCACACATCAGCTCAACGTCGATCCAACCTTCAAACCGGTTCGTCAAAAAAGACGCAAGCTCGGACCCGACCGATCGAGAGCTGTTAATGAAGAGGTCGACCGTTTGCTTGCCGCTGGATCAATAGCAGAAGTGAAGTATCCCGAGTGGCTGGCCAATCCAGTCGTTGTTAAGAAGAAGAATGGCAAGTGGAGAATCTGCGTTGATTTCACAGACCTCAACAAAGCTTGTCCAAAGGATAGCTTCCCTCTTCCTCATATCGATCGGTTGGTCGAGTCAACAGCAGGCAACGAGCTGTTAACATTCATGGACGCTTTCTCTGGTTACAACCAGATATTGATGCACCCGGACGACAGCGAGAAGACAGCCTTCATCACGGACCGCGGCATATATTGCTACAAGGTAATGCCCTTCGGCCTCAAGAACGCTGGCGCGACATATCAACGCCTCGTCAACCGAATGTTCGCTGAGCAACTAGGAGTCAGCATGGAGGTATACATCGACGATATGCTGGTAAAGTCCCGAAAGGCAGCCGATCATATCGACCATCTCAAGGACTGTTTCTCCATTTTGAACAAGTATGGCATGAAACTCAACCCAACAAAATGCACTTTCGGAGTCACGTCTGGCGAATTTCTGGGCTACATAGTCACTCAACGGGGGATCGAAGCAAATCCAAAGCAGATATCCGCCATCCTTGACCTCCCCAGCCCCAAGAACAGCCGAGAGGTGCAGCGGTTGACAGGTCGCATTGCAGCTCTCAATCGCTTCATCTCTCGATCGACCGACAAGTGTTTACCATTCTACGATCTTTAGCGGCAAAAAGTGGTTTGGACGAGCGTTGCGAGGAAGCATTCAACCAGCTCAAGCATTATCTTACAACACCACCCGTGTTGGCCAAGCCGAACAAAGCGACACACTGTATCTCTATATTGCAGTCTCCAACGGCGTGAGCAGCGTACTCGTCAAAGAAGACCGAGGCGAACAACGCCCGGTATTCTACACCAGCCAACGCATGACCGGCGCGGAAACGCGGTACTCGACACTTGAGAAGATGGCACTCGCTGTTGTAACGTCAGCCCAGAAACTTAGACCTTATTTCCAGTCTCATTCGATTGTCATATTGACCAATCTACCGCTGCGCACTGTCTTGCAAAACACAAATCACTCGGGCAGACTCTCGAAGTGGGCTATCCAACTCAGCGAGTACGACATCACTTTTCAGAGTAAACCGGCCGCAAAGTCCCAAGTTCTGGCTGACTTTCTCATCGAGCTGACACCCGACCTCGAGCAAGATCTGCAGTCGCAAAGCGCAACCTGGATTCTCCATGTCGACGGATCGTCTTCCAGCAAAGGGTCCGGAATTGGCGTCCAACTCCAATCCCCAACCGGTGAACTGCTCCAACAGTCCTTCCGTCTCGGCTTCAAAGCATCCAACAACGAGGCAGAATACGAGTCTCTCATCGCTGGTTTACGCCTTGCACGAGCAGTCCAAGCGAAAAGCATTCACGCATATTGCGACTCACAATTGGTCGCTAACCAATTCAGCGGAGATTACGGCGCCAGGGTGAAACGAATGAGCGCCTACCTCAAAGTGGTGCGGACTTAGCCAACGACCGGAATCTTTCCAACTTACGAAAATCCCCGAGGCAGCGTCTGCGCCAGGCGCCTGGCTGCACTCAGGAGTAATCCAAAAGATCAAGTCAGCGAACCATCGACTCAACGGATCGACAGACCTAGCATCACTCTGTCACAAGAAGAGGGCGAACACGTAGCGGCAATCTCCGCTGACGACGCCATGGACACAAGAGAACCAAGCGATCGATCCGACGAGGCATCACCTGACTGGCGAACCCCTTTTATCGAGTACCTTTCCAACGGCTCGCTTCCCGCAAACAAGTGGGAAGCCCGCCGTCTGAAGGCAAGCGCGAACTACGTACTTATGGATGGGAGACTACATCGTTGGACTTGACCAAAGTTCTCTTGACATGCCTTGGCATGGAAGAAGCATCCTTGGCCATGGCGAAACTCACGAAGGAGCAGCAGGAACCATTCAGGCGGCGAGCATTGGCTCTCAAAGTCAAAACCTCGGTTTCTACTGGCCAACCATGGTTGCGGATTGCGACATCGCATGCACGCGAATGCGACAAGTGCCAGCGGCATGCATCGACTATACACAGTCAACCAAACTCCTGCGCACCATGGCGGCCCGTATCCGTTCATGCGTTGGGCGATGGACCTCATCGGACCGATGCCGAGCTCGAACAGCGCAAATCGTCACGATCATGACGGATTATTTCACCAAATGGGTGAAGCAAAATGCGGCTTGTCCACATCACTGACAAAGAAGTTCAAAATTTAGTTTGGAAGAACATCATCTGCAGGCACGGTCTTCCCTATGAAATTGTAACGGACAACGGTTCTCAGTTCATTTCGAACGATTTTCGCAGCTTCCTCGAACGATGGGGGATCCACCTGAACACCTCAACGCCTCGCTACCCGCAAAGCAACGGTCAGGCCGAAGCCACCAACAAGATTATCATTGACGGCATTAAGAAACGCCGACCTCAAAAGGTCATTGGGCGGCGAGTTGGATGGAGTACTTTGGTCACACGAACAAAATGCGCCTTAGCGACGGTCAAACACCGTTTTCTATGGCTTATAGAGTCGGTTATGGCACCCGCTGAAGTCAACGCTACCAGCCTCCGCCGAGCAAAGATGCCGCAGAACGAAGAACTCAACAAAGAAATGCTGCTCGATGCCCTCGATGCAATCGAAGAGCGTAGAGATCAGGCTCCTCGAATCGGAACTATCAAAACCTCGCCGAATCTTACTACAACAAGCGCGTGCGTGCCCGACCGTTGGAGCTTAACGATCTAGTCCTCCGCAAAGTGTTCGAAAACACAAAGGAATGGAAAGCGGGCAAGTTGGGGACGAACTGGGAAGGACCATACAAGATAGTCGAGGTCGTCAAACCCGGCGTTTATCGGCTAGAAACGTCTACCGGCGAACCAGTGCCACGAGCATGGAATGCCGCCAATCTTCGCAAGTACCATACTTAACCTTCCGCTTTCGTTCCCAAAACGAGTGAATGACCTAACCGTCACTTTCACCCACTTGCCGAACGAATGACGCCGCATCACTTTCGTTCGGCCTCAGGCAGATGACTCAGCATCACTTCTGCCCGAATACCAAATGAGCACGACCTTGTCACTTTTGCCCCACCCAAGGCAAATGACTTAACCGCCATTTGGTCAAATCGAACTCTGATTGGCGATCCCCTTATCGAGTGCATTAGGCAGCCTGCCTTCAGGTTCAGCCATAACACACAAAAAAAAAAAAAACCTACATCCCCATCGCATGGGACGGAGTATTTGGCGCCGTGCGAACGCTTATGTGTCACTTTCGATCGGCTAAGAATGACAATACATTGCACGGCCCACAAACCGACCGACGTTCTCCACTCCGAGAATCAGTCAAACAGCGGATCATCTCCCCAAATTAACCATGTGCACGCATGTACGTCACTTTCACTCCACCGGAATGAGTACACATCGCACGAGTCAAGCACGAACAAGTGCTTCAACTCCCGACGATCGGTCGACATCCTGACGCTCGCCTGTCCAATGACCGATCCCTTAGATCGGACAACCTACACTTCTCGTCTCACAACAAGCGACTGATCGGCCTTCCTTATTCCTTCTCAATATAGCTCAAAGGAGCTGCGTGAACTCATGCACATCACTTTCGACTAACTAGAATGGTTGCACATCGCGCAGCACTCACCTTACCATTGATTCTCGTGACCGAGATTTATTTGAGCCAGATTGTCTCAGAAAGATATGTGGTGTTCGCGACGCCACCGACGCCAACATGTGTAGGCACTCCTATATCGACGTCACAGATCGTTTGATCGAGCGATGGGAAACAAGACGGTCAAACAGGGCGAAGTGGCTTACTGCCACCAAGACGCCTCAAATTCGCCTTTTAGAGATCAATCTAACGCTGTGGAATCTTGAAGCATCTCTCGGCGCATCACTAAATAACCAGGCGCTAGCGCATTCATAATCTTGAATTCGAGCAATCTAAAGGACGCATCGCAAGGAGAAGGGCAGTTCTATGAAATTTGCCCGACAGCTGTCACAGACCAGCCGATCGATCGACATCCGGCGCTTCGCTGTCAATGACCGATCCCTTAGATCGGACAACCTACACTTCGCCTCACAACAAGCGACTGATCGGCCTTCCTTATTCCTTCTCAATATAGCTCAAAGGAGCTGCGGAACTCATGCACATCACTTTCGACTAACTAGAATGGTTGCACATCGCGCAGCACTCACCTTACCATTGATTCGCGGACCGAGATTTATTTGAGCCAGATTGTCTCAGAAAGATATGTGGTGTTCGCGACGCCACCGACGCGAACATGTGTAGGCACTCCTATATCGACGTCACAGATCGTTTGATCGAGCGATGGGAAACAAGACGGTCAAACAGGGCGAAGTGGCTTACTGCCACCAAGACGCCTCAAATTCGCCTTTTAGAGATCAATCTAACGCTGTGGAATCTTGAAGCCGCCTCGGCGATCACTAAATAACCAGGCGCTAGCGCATTCATAATCTTGAATTCGAGCAATCTAAAGGACGATCGCAAGGAGAAGGGCAGTTCTATGAAATTTGCCCGACAGCTGTCACAGACCAGCCGATCGATCGACATCCGGCGCTTCGCTGTCAATGACCGATCCCTTAGATCGGACAACCTACACTTCGTCTCACAACAAGCGACTGATCGGCCTTCCTTATTCCTTCTCAATATAGCTCAAAGGAGCTGCGTGAACTCATGCACATCACTTCGACTAACTAGAATGGTTGCACATCGGCGCAGCACTCACCTTACCATTGATTCTCGTGACCGAGATTTATTTGAGCGCCGTATTGTCTCGCAAAAGTATTGCGGTGGTGTTATACGTCACTCGGCGAACATGTGTAGGCACTCCTATATCGGCGTCACAGATCGTTTGATCGGCGATGAAACAAAGGCGGTCAAGCGAGTGGCGAGTGGCTTACGCGCCCATACCGCGCGTCTCAAATTAAGCCCCTTTTAGAGATCAATCTAACGCTGTGGAATCTTGAAGCGTCTCTCGGCGCATCACTAAATAACCAGGCGCTAGCGCATTCATAATCTTGAATTCGAGCAATCTAAAGGACGATCGCAAGGAGAAGGGCAGTTCTATGAAATTTGCCCGACAGCTGTCACAGACCAGCCGATCGATCGACAACAATAGCTTTCAAACACTACGTCTCAGAACTATGTTTGACGCGACATAACAAGTTTTGTCCTAAGGCTATCCTCGGCCACGCGGGTAATCGGCCAAGTGCCCGATTATTAAACTCGATCGATCACAGACAGTTAAGGAACAAAGAACCGAAAAACCCTCAGGCAGCAATTTCAAACGATTGAAAGATATAACAGTTTACAACATTCGACCCACGGTTCTAGCGACCGGCAAATCAAAAACCAAAAGATGGAATCCTAAGATTACCACGAATCCAAAGGAGATACGTCCAGGTGAATAAAAAAAAAGAGAGAAAGAAAGGGAGGCTACTACGATACAACAACATCCGACAACTTAGTCGGTTTCCTGGACCTGCTCTTCGACAGACGCTGCCAAAGGACCAACAGCCCCGGTATCTCTGGCCTCTGATGCCTCTAAGCCTGCAGATACATTCCCTTGACCTTCCTGCCCCCTAGAGGCAGCAGCCGTCGACCGATCAGCATTGGTCGAAACCGAAGCGGCAACGGGCGCTTCGTCTCCAGGGATAGGAGATCGAAGAGCAGCTGCATCTGCTGAATCAAAAATCTCGAGGTTCGATCCAAACTGATTGAAACCTTGAAGTATGACCGAACGGGATGGAGATAAAACAAGATCGTGCTCTGTAATCTCCTCAACAACGACTCCGCAGTTCTTTTTCCTATACTCGCTAATCACCAATATATCCTTCACGACCTTTGGGACCGGCAGACCCCGATCGTCCAGCATGCCAATCAAATCCAGAGTACCTGAAGCTTGGCCGTGAAGAAACAGTTTGGCCTCCTGCTTGTCTCGACGGTCATGTATTTCCGAACTTTTCAAACGCCTGTTCGCTTCCAACCACGACGCTGTTCCTTCACACATGACCTCGTGAAGTCGGACTGTCTCTGCGATCCATCTCCTTGTTTGTCCTTCGCCTCTTCAATCCTCTCCGCTTCATCTCTGCGATTTTAGTCCGAGCAGTCTCCAACTCTTCCTCAAGGTCTCCAGCCATCTGAATTGCCTGTCTGCGCTCTCGACAGTGACGGTCTCTTTCAGCAACAAGCTCTTTGGCCTTTTTGAGAACGTCGCGTTTTGCCTTCTCGAATTCTTCATCTTTCGCCTTGATCGCCGCTCGCCGCCCTAAGTTTCGACACCGCCTTTAAGAGCAGCCTCATATTCCATTATGAGAATGTTCTTCCGAGCAACAGCCTGCAACAAAAAGGATAACGAGAGAAAGTTCAACATGTCATCAATCAGAGCAAAATCGATATCACAGAATCGAATCCACAAATAAAGGAAAGGGAGGAAGCTCACCATCGCATCAGCGCGAGCTGAGTCAGCATACATGTCAGAAAACGCGAGATCACTGACCTCTGGCATCGTCCTAGTCCTCCCTGATTCGGGCGGGTTGTGGTCGCCGCAAGCCGCGGAATTGTTAACAAACGGAATCTCTCCGTCATATAGAAACTCTACACGCTCAGACGCGGTAGCAGAGAACTTCGTGGCTGGTGGATCCGATCCACCCCATGGCAAACGGCGATTGATCGGTAGGGAAGCCACCGGTTCTCCTTCGTTCTCCGCCGAAACAACCGACCGATCATCAGACACCTTCTGTCTCTTCTCAACCAAATCGAGCGGACCTCTTTCGGCAGATCTCGCCCTCTTCGCCCCCGAGGCCCCCGTTGGACTTTCTTCGATCGGTTCCGTCGGAACCCCTTCGATCGAGCCTGTTGGAATCTCCTTTTTCTCCTGGCACTCTGATTCCGTTTGGTCAACCAACGGTTCATCTCCAGCACGATCCATCTCGGTTCCGAGCTCCTCCTGCTCTTCGGCGCAAACCGGCGTCTTCTTCTTCTTCCTCCTCCTCTTCTTCTTCTCCGGTGGGCGATCCATATCCTCTCGATCGATCGACCCTCCTGCTACTGCATCGCCGGTTCATGCATTCGCCGTTTCAATCGGTGCATTCGCACCATCTTCCTTCCTTCCGACGCAGCCACGGAACTAAAACACCAGCTGGGTGTTGAGAATGTCTCGTAGCTTGGGTATACCTTTGGAACTACCCCATCAGCGAAGTGGCAGACATTTTCCTTCGCCTTCTTCACAAGGGACGCTCCTGCTCATTCAATCAACTAAAAAAGACAGGAAAGGGAATCACTCGATCGATCGATACCTATAAATAAAAAAAAAACAGCAGAAGAAGAAGAAGAGTGCCGGAGAAGTTACCTTTAGCAATCCGCTCTCGCTGCCGATCGATCCTCTGGCGGTCGAAATTTCCCCACTTTTGCTGACTAAGCGAAACGATCTTCGGAACGTCCTCCCAAAAAGTATCCGGCGGCCCGATGGTGTTTGGATGAATAACTGCAAAGACAGAAAACAAAGATCAGTCTAAACCAGCCATAGAAAATCACTCGGTGCAGCTTATCTACCAATTCGATGGTTCCATAGAACCCGAAAATCCTCTCCAGGCGGCTCTTCGAAAGCTGCTCTGTCAGCTCTAACATAGAAATAGGAGCGTTGCCAGTGTTTGGTTGAGGCAGGGTGACCGGTCAGGATGTGAAGCCCCGCCCGCATCTGAACCGCGAAGAGACCGTTCGGTTTAGGCTGCGTCTGCGTCAATTCTTCAAAAACACGGACAGACATTGAAACATCAATCTCAGCTGCCATAACCAGGAGCGCTACCGCGATTCTGATCGCACCAATCATCAGCTGAGTCAAAGCAACGTCCCGACGAGCACAGTAAGACGTTATCAAACGGGGGATGGGGAACCACAACTTGGAGTCCCTACCAAAAAAAGACTCATAGACGCAGTAATAACCGATCGGGCGGCGCCCACGCCGCTGGTTAGGTCTCGAATCACAAAACCACATCGCATTTTAACTCCTTCAACAGCGAACTAACGCCTCCCGAAAGTGGACGAAGGTTAACATCTCCCCGCTTTGCCCTTCAATGACTGACGGTCGACACAGCTCCGGCGGAATGTCCGCAAGCTGCTCAATCGATCTATCACTGTTATACCGAAAAGGAATCGACCGTCTGGTCATCCTCACGGATCTGATGGGCCGATCGATAGAATCACCCTCCATGGCGTGTCTCGCCCCGGTAGCACCATCTTCTCCATCATCCGACCCGATCGCTTTCTCCACATCGCAGGCTCGATCCAAATTTCGAGCGGCCGATGCACTCCTAATCGCAGCACCCATCAACTTCGGTCCTGGCGATGGCGAATCAGGCTCGGTTCGAATGCTTTTCCCCTTCTCAGATTTCGAAAATTTCTTCTGACCGGACGACATCGATCACGCTGGTAACCGACGACCGTGGCTTCACCGGAAAATGCAAGATCGCGGTGGCAGAACGGAAAAAGTCGGCCGGAATTTAAAAAAAAAAAAAAAGAGAGAGGGAGAAGATGAAGAAGAAAGGAAAGCAAAAGAGAGAGAGAGAAATTACCTTAAGGCTGAAGAAGAATGAAAAAATGAGGAGGCTACCCCTCTATTTATAGAAAAGAATCACGGAACCCGAGGTTAATGCATTTATTAGGCCTATTGGGCCTATAAACCTATTATGCATCCGTTTGCAAGCAATCACTCCCCCTCGATATAAACGGCCCGGTCAAAAGAGAAAGTAGGGTTCGAGCTATAAACGAACGACCGCCAGGGACTCAGGCACACGCCGATCGATCGACTCGCAAGACGGAATCAAGATCGCTTGACGCCGATCGATCAACGCCAGCCAACGAGTTGATCGGTCGTAGTTACGACAACCGTGGACTCGACACACATCGATCGATCGACCTCGCAAGACGTGAATCGAGATCGTTTGACACCGATCGATCGAACGCCTAGCCAACGAGTTGATCGGTCGTAAGCTACGACAACCAGGGACTCAATCACACATCGATCGATCGACCCCGCATGGCGTGCATCGAGCTCGTTTGATAACCGATCGATCAAGCCTGGCCAACAAGTCGATCGGTCGAAAGCTACGCAAAAACGCATGGTGCTGAATGTCGCCTATCGTCCAACCATATAGGGATCCGGATTGGTACACCAGCGAAGCATCCGACGGTCGATCGAAGTAAGCCCGAACCCGGCGTCATGATACATTCCGATCGACCGACTTCTCATCAGACTAACTCGAGGCATTGCCTTGGCGATCGATCGATCGAGCTAGATTGACAGCCGCAGCACGCCAAGGAAGCACGAGACGAGAGGTCGACGATGGGCCGAACCCAGTGTTCTCAGAACCAACTCTTACTACCCCGCTGCGAAGAATTACAATTCTCCCCCAACGGACAAGGGGGGGGCTTACTGTTGGAGAGGAATTTGACACTCCTCCACAAGGCCCATCGAACAGCAGTGTTAGGCCCGTTAGCATCGGCAACCTAGTCGTGACCGGCTTGGCTGGAGAATCAATTGGCTGGAACGAGCGATCGATCGGCTTAAACTCGCCAGCCAATCAAGTTGTTCGAAACAAGCCTCGACTCAACCGACCTTCGTCCGGCCCAAAAGCCCATCTGACATGGAATTGGGCCGAGTTTCTAGGGCGACCTAACTTTAGGGCGAACGAAGGTAGGATGAGACGAGGTTATAAAAGAGAGACATAGTGGAAAGAGAAGAGGATCCGAAATTTGAGATAATAAGATCGACGGCCAGATCTAGGGTTTAGCAACCGATCGAAGTCTCTATCGCCTTCGCCGGTGCTTAACAAGCTCCGACGCTCGTTTTCTTTTCCAAAACCTCTTTCTAATCACCATCGCTTCATACTCTGTTAATAAAACGTCTTTGTAAGACCCACTAAACCGAGTTTATTCTATTATCATTCGATCGACCAAACTCGTATTCAACATTTGTAATGATCCTTTCTTTCGTCTCGTCAGGGAGATGAGCACCAATTCGGACTGTTTTGGTGTGATCATCGTCATCGATCGATATTTCGAGGACCTTGTCTTGAGAAGGGTGGAGCTTCTGGGTTGGCGTTGCAACTGTGTTGACGTGGGAGGTCGACCTTTGATTTTTCACCTCGGCCACGAGAAGATCACGAGCGGCTGCCTGATCACCCCGAAGAGTGACGATCTTTCCGTCGTTGCCGGGGAACTTGACACACTGGTGATAGGAAGAAGGAATGGCTTTCATTGAATGGAGCCATGGCGTGCCGAGGATCGCATTGTATGGAGCTCGGACGTCGATAACTGAGAACTTGATATTCTTCGCGACGCCTTCGGCGTAGACGCGCAAACGAATTGTCCCGAGCATAGTCTCTGTGGACCCGTTGAAGCCCGTCAACGAACGCGCGGATGGTTTCATGTTGTCGAGGCTAATACCCATCTTGATGAGTGTGATCTTGAAAATGAGGTCGATCGAACTGCCCGCGGTCCACCAGCACTTTGGTCACGTGCAGTCGCTGATGCCGATGTCGGCGAGTGGATCGTTATGTGGCATATGAACACCCTTGGCGCCGCCGAGGGAGAAAGTAATTGGGGACTGATGTCGGGATGGTGGGCCAGCGCTATTGTGACTGCTTTCCCGCGAACTCCTTTACCGATCGGACAGAGTCGCGTAAAGAGGGGATCCTCCCATGATCACGCTCAGGTGCTGTGGTCGCCTTGGGTTGTTGGTTCCTTTCGTTGCACCGCTCGCCGCCTTAAGAGAGTTGGAGACGGGTACGCAGGTCTTGGGGTTTATGCTGGTAAGGAATGATCGGCTCTGGCTCCGCTTCCGAAGGACCGGTTTTGCATCGCTTGAGCTTTTCGCGAAGATCAGGGATCTTCGAGTTGAGGTGAGCCCGAAGATCGGTCGTCTCCGACTCATCGAGCCGATCGCTAACCATACTTCCTGCTTAAGTTCGTTCGCTGGCATTCTTTTCACTTGGCGCCGAGGACGTACGAGCATCGAAGCGCTGAGCTTTCCTTTGAAGTGACTGACCTTGCTGGCGATCATCGACTTCCATCTCACCTCGACCGCCATCATCGACCGTCGATTGAGCGACGCGCGTAGATCGTCTCCTGGCTTTTCTGTTGTGGATGGAGCAGGGGAAGGCGTGGTTCGGATCGTGAAGATTTTTCGTCGAGATTTTGGTTTTTCTTTGTCTGAGGTTGAATCTTCGTCGCGATGTGATTGATCACCATCATCCGCTTGGGGAGAGCCTTCCTCCTTCTTCTCGCTGGATTTCTTCTTTTTGTCCTTGCTCTTGCTCCAGCTCTTATTATTTTTGGTCGCCCTGACTTCGGTGGTTCGACCTTTGACGACTCATCGCTGGTAGCTGTGAGCCATGCCTCATAGAGATGCCGGCATTCTTTAGTATCGCGGACTTCTTCATGTCGCCGCATTCTCACGTAACTTGTTTTATCAAACGAGCTCTTGGGATTGGCGAAGCGACTTGTCGAGACTGCTGTGTTTTATCTTCGTTTCGTTCCCACCACGTTCCGCGGGGTCACGTACTGCGGTGGTTGCGCCGAACGGTCGCCATCGGGCGACAGTGAAGACGGATCCGCTCTTCTTGTAAGGAGCATGCTGTCGCGTTCCTCCTTACGTGCCTTGGTCACCGCCGACTTTTGGGCTTGTTGCTTCGCATTGAAGGCTCTTCTATCTTCGCCCATTCGAACGGTTCTTGGAGTTGTGGAGAGCGCCTTCAATGGTGATCGTCGGATTCGCGTAGAGGTAGTCTCGAACTTGGAGTTAATCAGAGGCGCACTGTATGCCAACGGTGGTGTGGTTCCGCACAGGACCTTGGACAGGACTTGCTTGAATCTCTCCATAAAGTCCTTAAGGCTTTCGGTCGAAGACTGGGAAAGCTTCCATAGGTCGGCCATGGAGGTTCCCTCGACGAGACCACATGATGAAATTTTGAGAAAAGATGCGGACAGGTCGTGAAAACTTTCGTCGAACCTTCTTCAAGATGGGAAAACCAACTTAAAGCCGCCCAGAGGCTCTCGACGAAGAGCTGACAGAGGCTTGCGCCCCTTTCTTCATCCGAGAAGTTATTCGACCCATGGCAATATTGAAGGCGGTCATGTGATCGGTCGGATCGCTGACCGTGTATGGAGGGATACGGCTCGCTTGCTTAATCTTGACTTTCGCTATTTTCTCGGCAAAAGGATTCCGCTATGCGGAGCGATAACACGCTCGATCCGGAGCCGAGGTCTTAACGCGGGTGGATCTTCGAATGGATATCTCGCAGGAGTTGCAGATCTGCGATCCGGGCGACTAGTTGAAGAGGTCGAGCCGCCGGTCGCCTGTGCTTCGCTTTGTTGGCTGGTTCGCCGCTTCCAGTAGTGGCGAACAGTCTTCTTCTTGCGGTTTCAGTTCTGTCGTGCTCGCCGCCTGTGGTTCCGAGCGGCGGCGAGGGCGCCAAACGCTCGCTCGCGGCCTTGTTGGTTTCTTCTTGTTGAATGAAGCGCCATGATGGCTTGCAGCATCTCAGGAACGGACGGACCGGCAGCCGGGCGCTGGCCGAGGCCGGCGAGCAGAAGCCGACGGTCGGCCGCCGTCAGCAGGTGTGTCGTTGGGAATCATACTGACGTTGTCAACGTTACTCTGTAAGGCCCCACGGTGGGCACCAAATCTTTTGGTCGATCATATGAACCATCAGGTCGTGAAAACTTGGTTTAGTGGGTCTTACAAAGACGATTATTGATCAGTGTATCTCACCGTGGGGCTCGAACCCACGACCACAAGGTGTAGAGATCGTCGGTCAGATCTGGACCGCGCGATGTATATTCATTCTTAGCCGATCGAAAGTGACATATAAACGTTCGCACGGTGCCTTCGTGAGTACTCCTTCCCACATGATGGGATGTAGGTTTATTTATTTTTTTTGTTTGGAGTGTGGCTGAACCTGATGGCAGGCTGCCAACATACCCTAGTAAGGAGATCAAGCCAATCGTAGTTCGATTTGACCAAATGGCGGTTAAGTCATTTGCCTTGGGTGGGGCAAAAGTGACAAGGTCGTGCTCATTTGGTATTCGGGCAGAAGTGATGCTGAGTCATCTGCCTGAGGCCGAACGAAAGTGATGCAGCGTCATTCGTTCGGCAAGTGGGTGAAAGTGACGGTTAGGTCATTCACTCGTTTTGGGAACCAAAACGGAAGGTTAAGTATGGTACTTGCGAAGATTGGCGGCGTTCCATGCTCTTGGTATTGGTTCGCCGGTAGACGTTTCTAGCCGATAAACGCCGGGGCTGACGACCTCGACTATCTTGTATGGTCCTTCCCAGCCTTCGCCAATTTTGCCCGCTTCCATTCCTTTGTGTTTTCGAACACTTTGCGGAGGACTAGATCGTTAAGCTCCAACGGTCGAGCACGCACGCGCTTGTTGTAGTAAGATTCGGCGAGGTTTTGATAGTTCTGGATTCGGAGGAGCGCCTGATCTCTACGTTCTTCGATTGCATCGAGGGCATCGAGCAGCATTTCTTTGTTGAGTTCTTCGTTCTGTGGCATCTTTGCTCGGCGGAGGCTGGTAACGTTGACTTCCGCGGGTGCCATAGCTTCGACTCCATAAGCCATAGAAAACGGTGTTTGACCGGTCGCGCTGCGCACAGTTGTTCGGTGTGACCAAAGTACTCCATCCAACTCGTCGGCCCAATGACCTTTTTTGAGGTCGAGGCGTTTCTTAATGCCGTCAATGATCGTCTTGTTGGTGGCTTCGGCCTGACCGTTGCTTTGCGGGTAGCGAGGCGTTGAGGTGTTCAGGCGGATCCCCCATCGTTCGAGGAAGCTGCGAAAATCATTCGAAATGAACTGAGAACCGTTGTCCGTTACAATTTCGTAGGGAAGACCGTGCCTGCAGATGACGTTCTTCCAAACGAAATTTTGAACTTCTTTGTCGGTGATGTGGACGAGCGATTTTGCTTCGACCCATTTGGTGAAATAATCCGTCATGATCAGGACGTATTTGCGTTGTCTGGAGCTCGGCATCGGTCCGATGAGGTCCATCGCCCAACGCATGAACGGATATGGGGCCGTCATGGTGCGCAGGAGTTCGGTTGGACTGTGTATATTCGATGCATGCCGTTGGCACTTGTCGCATTTGCGTGCATACGTGTCGCAATCCAAACCATGGTTGGCCAGTAGAAACCGAGGCTTTTGACTTTGAGAGCCAATGCTCGGCCGCCTGAGTGGTTCCCTGCTGCTCCTTCGTGAGTTTCGGCCATGGCCAAGGATGCTTCTTCCATGCCAAGGCATGTCAAGAGAACTTTGGCAGAAGTCCAACGATGTAGTCTCCCATCCATAAGTACGTAGTTCGCGCTCTTTGCCTTCAGACGGCGGGCTTCCCACTTGTTTGCGGGAAGCGAGCCGTTGGAGAGGTACTCGATAAAAGGGGTTCGCCAGTCAGGTGATGCCTCGTCGGGTCGATCGCTTGGTTCTCTTGTGTCCATGGCGTCGTCAGCGGAGATTGCCGCTACGTGTTCGCCCTCTTCTTGTGATAGAGTGATGCTAGGTCTGTCGATCTGTTGAGTCGGGATGGTTCGCTTGACTTGATCTTTTGATTACCCCGAAAGTGCCAGCGCCTGCGCGAGACGCTGCCGCTGGGGATTTTCGTAAGTTGGAAAGATTCGAATTCTTTGGCTAAGTCCCGCACCACTTTGAGGTAGGCGTTCATTCGTTCGTCCTTGGCGTCGTAATCCCCGCTGAATTGGTTAGCGACCAATTGTGAGTCGCAATATGCGTGAATGCTTTTCGCTGACTGCTCGTGCAAGGCGTAAACCAGCAATGAGAGACTTCGTACTCTGCCTCGTTGTTGGGCGCTTTGAAGCGAGGCGGAAGGACTGTTGGAGCAGTTCACGGTTGGAGATTGAGTTGACGCCAATTCGGACCCTTTGCTGGAAGACGATCCGCCGACATGGAGAATCCAGGTCGCGCTTTGCACTGCAGGTCTTGCTCGAGGTCGGCTTCAGCTCGATGAGAAAGTCGGCCAAAACTTGGGACTTTGGCGGCCGGTTTACTCTGAAAAGTGATGTCGTACTCGCTGAGTTGGATAGCCCACTTCGAGAGTCTGCCCGAGTGATTGGTGTTTTTCAAGACGGTGCGCAGCGGTAGGTTGGTCAATATGACAATCGAATGAGACTGGAAATAAGGTCTAAGTTTCTGGGCTGACGCTACAACAGCGAGTGCCATCTTCTCAAGGGTCGAAAGTACCAGCTCACGGTCATGCGCTGGCTGGTGTAGAATACCGGGCGTTGCTCGCCTCGGTCTTCTTTGACAACGTCAGTATGATTCAACATTTGGCGCCCACCGTGGATTACAAAGAAAAAAGAGAAGAATCAAGAATCAAAAAAAGAGAAGACAGAGCTCTTAACCTTGTGGTCGTGGGTTCGAGCCCCACGGTGGGCGCCAAATGTTGAATACGAGTTTGGTCGATCGATTGATAGTGAAATAAACTCGGTTTTGTGGGTCTTACAAAGACGTTTATTGATCAGTGTATGATAACGAAGAAGTTTACAAAGAGATTAATAAAGGGGAGAAAGGTTGGAGCTTTGTTGAAAGACTACAACGAAAACACTAAGCGGCTCGATTGGTCGGAAACCCTAGATCTTGCCGCCGTTCTGTTTATGGATCCTTTCTTGCTCTTCAGTCGCCTTTTATAGCCTTCGTGGGTACGCTCTTTTGTTAGCCCTAAGAATAGTTTGCCCTAGAGGCCCAGGCCCATCTTTATGCTCGATGGGCTTGGAGCCAAACGATGGTTCGTTGAGCCGACGCTAACCAGTAAGTCGATCGACCGTAAGACCAAGCCGTTAAGATCAGTCTTCTTGCCGATCGACCAGTTTACTGGACTGATCTTTGGCCCAGATTCCGGCGTTCGTGGACCGAATCCTGTTATTCGATGGGCCTTGTGGAGGGATGCCAAATCCCTCTCCAACAGGTGCTACCTGGATGCCTTTCATGGCAGAAGATCAAATGCGAGCAAAAGTTTCAGAGCTCCATAATCTGTCCTGCTTCTGTCTACAACATAGTCAAAAGACAATTGAATGTTAAGTTAGCAAGCTTCGAGAGACAAAGAGGTAAATTCCAAAACCATATCTCAGATGTTTGGTCTTTAGTTTTTATTACCTTCTACCATCTAATAACCTTACAGTATTTGACTACTGGGCATAGGTTTGATATTTCTCTTATATATATTTGTAGGAGGAACATGGCATCTGGAGCCAACTCATGGTGGTGCTTATCGTGTTAAAATATCTGTTTATGCAACAAAGGCCATCTCGGAGATGCGGAGATCTCTTGAAGAACTCATAAGAGGAAGACCTATAAACCATCCAGGCTTAACCCCAAGGGTCTTGCAGCATCTTCCTTCCAGAGATGGTGTTATTCTGATGCGGAAGATCCAACATGAGACTGAAACCTACATCATACTAGACAGGCACAGTCTCACATTACGTATTTGTGGATCAGAAGAGAAAATTGCTACGGCTGAACAAGAACTGGTTCGGTCACTTCTGGCCTATCACAAGAGGCAGCAACTTGAAATCCTCCTCCGAGGTCCACATCTCCGTCCTGACCTCATGAAGGAAGTTGTGAACCGGTTTGGTCCAGAGCTCCAAGGTATCAAAGAGAAGGTATATGGTGTTGATCTCAAGCTCAACACGCGGTACCATGTTATTCAGGTTCATGGGAGCGTAGAGATGAGGCAGGAAGTAGAGAAGATTGTCTACGAACTTGCTCAAGAAGTTAGTGAACCGGGCGGGAAACCAGATGACATTGAAGTTGAGTGCCCCATTTGTTTGTGTAAGGTTGATGATGGCTACTCTCTTGAAGGATGTTCACACCTCTTCTGCAAAGCTTGTTTGTTGGAACAGTTCGAGGTATCGATGAGAAACTTCGACGCATTTCCCATACTTTGTTCTCACACGGACTGTGGTGCTCCAATAGTACTCGCTGATATGAGAGCCCTCTTATCACAAGAAAAGCTAGACGAACTCTTCAGAGTATCTCTATCCTCATTTGTAACAACAAGTGATGGGAACCTCCGGTTCTGCTCCACACCCGATTGCCATTCCGTTTACCGTGTAGCTGGTCCTCATAAACCTAATTTAAGATCTGAATAAGGATCATTGACATAGTCCTGTGATATAGTCGACTACATGGCTCAACTTAGCTTTAGCTAAAACTAGAAGCTACAAAAGCTCATGAACTGATGATGTATAACCACATAAACCTAATTTAAGATCTGAATAAGGATCATTGACATAGTCATGTGATAAAGTTGACTACATGGCTCAACTACACTGTGATATAGTCGACTACATGCCTCAACTACATTGCTTGGTCAATAAGACATACCATAACTTTCAAGCACATGGGTTCCTTAGCCAGATATGAATGATGAATCAAGCTCTATAAACACTAACCACATCGATGAAGTGCAAAATTTGGCTAAAGCTTGTGAAGGACTCTACTAGGGAAATGAATGAATTCTGGCTGGCTGGTTGACCTTTGGATTTTTCATTAGTCGAACTAGAAACTGATCCTGTAACAGTGGTCACTCAAAAGCAAAATCAGAACAACAAAATCAAACGCAGATCAAAATCTCCAAGTTGTGCAAAGTTGTTTTTTGTTTTTTTTTTTAGAAAAATTATAAATTAATAATTATAAATTTTATGTATTCATATTTATATCTATTATCTTGTATTCAACCACATATCCAACCTTATATCTAAATATCTTAAGGTTAATTTATGTTTCGGATAATTCGGATACCCGTTTGGTTTTCGGTTCGGTTCGGATTCGGTTTTTCGGTTTTAGATGTTTAGAACCCATTCGGGTATTTTAGAAAATCGGGTTCGGTACGGTTCGGGTAATTTTGAGTCGGGTTCGGATCGGTTGTTCGGTTTCGGATATTTTGCCCACCCCTATTTTTAACTAAAACACACGTAAAATAAAAAATCATCTTTTGAAAAAAGCTCGACTAGCTTCCACCATATCCAATAAATAAAGTCATCTACAAATATATATAAACATTCATTAACTCGACCGAAAACAAAACTTTCATTAAAATTAAACTTTGGTGTTTTGATTTTTAAGATAATATGTTCACTTCAACAGGGAATGCATTAAAACCATAGTTACATTCAGATGTTTGGACTTCTCCATGCATGTCCTGAGATAGAAACAAGTACTTTGTGACGTTTATAGACGAAAAATCCAACTAAATTATTATTTTTAGATCAAATTATTAATAATAATTTAGATTGAAAAAGGCCCTGATATAGTCCTGTGATATAGTCGACTACATGGCTCAACTTAGCTTTAGCTAAAACTAGAAGCTACAAAAGCTCATGAACTGATGATGTATAACCACATAAACCTAATTTAAGATCTGAATAAGGATCATTGACATAGTCATGTGATAAAGTTGACTACATGGCTCAACTACACTGTGATATAGTCGACTACATGCCTCAACTACATTGCTTGGTCAATAAGACATACCATAACTTTCAAGCACATGGGTTCCTTAGCCAGATATGAATGATGAATCAAGCTCTATAAACACTAACCACATCGATGAAGTGCAAAATTTGGCTAAAGCTTGTGAAGGACTCTACTAGGGAAATGAATGAATTCTGGCTGGCTGGTTGACCTTTGGATTTTTCATTAGTCGAACTAGAAACTGATCCTGTAACAGTGGTCACTCAAAAGCAAAATCAGAACAACAAAATCAAACGCAGATCAAAATCTCCAAGTTGTGCAAAGTTGTTTTTTGTTTTTTTTTTTAGAAAAATTATAAATTAATAATTATAAATTTTATGTATTCATATTTATATCTATTATCTTGTATTCAACCACATATCCAACCTTATATCTAAATATCTTAAGGTTAATTTATGTTTCGGATAATTCGGATACCCGTTTGGTTTTCGGTTCGGTTCGGATTCGGTTTTTCGGTTTTAGATGTTTAGAACCCATTCGGGTATTTTAGAAAATCGGGTTCGCACGGTTCGGGTAATTTTGAGTCGGTTCGATCGGTTGTTCGGTTTCGGATATTTTGCCCACCCCTATTTTTAACTAAAACACACGTAAAATAAAAAATCATCTTTTGAAAAAAGCTCGACTAGCTTCCACCATATCCAATAAATAAAGTCATCTACAAATATATATAAACATTCATTAACTCGACCCAAAACAAAACATTCATTAAAATTAAACTTTGGTGTTTTGATTTTAAGATAATATGTTCACTTCAACAGGGAATGCATTAAAACCATAGTTACATTCAGATGTTTGGACTTCTCCATGCATGTCCTGAGATAGAAACAAGTACTTTGTGACGTTTATAGACGAAAAATCCAACTAAATTATTATTTTTAGATCAAATTATTAATAATAATTTAGATTGAAAAAGGCTCCGTGATATAGTCCTGTGATATAGTCGACTATATGTCTCATTTCCTCTTTCTCTCGACCTCTTTCCTCTTCCTCTCGACCTCTTTCCTCTTCGGTAGCTTTCTTCTTGTTTTATAAAATCTTATAAAATGTCTTTATAACAGATTTATAAACCCTTATATATAATCTATAAATTGTCTAATATAAACCGTTAATCGTCAGGCATACCAAGACAGAATTTTGACTTATTCAAATAACAATTAAGGTGAAGCAGTGTCAACAAGCAATTGATAAATATGCAAGACATAATTTTGACTTGTTCAAATAACAATTAAGGTGAAGAAGTGTCAACAAACAATTGATAAATATGAGGTCTTCTTTCGCTAAGCCGTTTTTTTCTGTAGATAGATTTTTGCGTTTTTTTAATGAAATACCCGAATTGATACATTATAATATCTGATTAATTTTGTATGGTTGATTGAGTGAATTTAGAAATATTCTTAAAATATATATTATAAAATCTGATTAGTTTTTAGATTATTATTTTACTTTTAATTTAAATAATTATATGTATTATTTATATTAATAATCATAGTTTTGGATTAGACATGAGATTTTGTATATGTAACATCTTGTCGGTTTAATTAGTAATCATTTGAGTATGCTAGATTGCATCTCCTCCCTTGAATTAGTTATCATTTTATTTCTATTTTAATATATTTTGAGGTATCCATAATTTATATATATAAAAATTAGTAAAATAGTACTTTAATAATATGTTTTTATTTTAGATTTTACTTTTTATATTTTTTGGAAACTTTCCTTTTTAATAAAAATAAGGGTTAATTGTGAAATAACCAAGAAAAAAAAAGAAAAATTAGTTTTTAAGTGAGAGTCTAGAGAGAAATAGGGAGAGAAATGAAGAGAGAATTGGTGATTTTAGTTAGTTAGTAAATTTTATTTTTTGTATGTATATATGGTCTAATTTCCCATAAAAATACATTATAAATATTTTTGTTAACTTTCCTTTTTAATAAAAATGCATTATATATAATTATTATTAAATTTTTCGTTTCTGAAAATTAAAAATTTCCTTTATATAATATATGTTATTGGAAAATATTTTTAAAAAAAATCGAATACTGTTAATTAATATTATCGTTAATTGGTAGTTGCCTAGTTGGTACCTATCCTTTAGCGGTAATACCAATTTTTAAAAACTTAAAATTTGAAAAGGGGTAGAAGAATAGACGCTCTCTCCTCGACACCGACCACTTTCACGGCCCTTTTGATAGAATATACGCTCTCTCCTTGACGCCGACCACTTTCTCGGCCCTTTACATCTCCTCTTGTCTTCTTCGTCTCCACGTCAATCTTAAGGTGCTGCTCTAATCCGAAGTTCTCTGGATTTTAGCTTTCTATGTTCTCTGGGTTTACGCTGTCTCGCCGTGAAACAAACTTGACTCAACATTAGCATTTCACTATTGGGTTTCATCTTTTGTCTTCCCCTGTTTCCATCGCTTGAATTTTATCTAACTTTGGCTATTCTATTCTGTTTCGTGAAACCGCTTCTATTATTTGATTTGAGTTGATTTGGGTGATTCTTGAGCTTACAGAGTGTACAAATATTGGCTCATCTTGAACTTCACTTACTATGCATTTCACTATTGGGTTTCATCTTCTGTCTTCTCCTGTTTCCATCGCCAGTTTAGCTTGAATTTTAACTTGAATTTTATGTAACTTCAGGATGGATCCACGAATGCCTGAACGGATGTTTCGTTTTGGAGTGTTTGACGGGTCAAGGAAAACTAATGCCTACTGTAACCTAAGCTGGATTGGAACCACAACGTCTGTTTTAAGTGCAAACCATCTGAGAATATTAAAGGAGTCCCAGTCTGGAAGAATACTACAAATGGGGGACCATACCAACTCGGTCAAGTTTATCCATTTGTTGCTTACTCTCCAGTTGAAAATGACAAAAAAGTATGAGCTTTGGTGGGAATTTTCTGGGAAGCCAATGAGATATGCGATAGACGACTTTGCTTATGCAACTGGTCTTAACTGCGAACCAGGTAAAGACATCCCCAGAGCGAAGACTAGTGAAATTTGGAAATCCTTATTTTCGACTGGTGATGCAGCAACACCAGAGTGGATTGTGAGGCATAAGTTACTCGATAAAAAAGAACTTCAGAAACTGGATGATTTGAAGAAGTTTAGGCTAGTGCTTCTAGTCTTGGTTGAAGGAGTAGTATGTCCCAAGGGCAACACGGACTCTACTGGTAGTGTTAGGCCGCATGTAGTTGAAATGCTTAGGGATGTAGACCAGTTCCTTAAGTTTCCTTGGGGCGAGAGTCCTTCCCATGCACGGTTAAAAGCATTAAAAGTCAGTCTCCTTATTCAATCTTCCAACAGAAATCAATCAGTGTGGCAGGTTTTAGTCATGCAATCACTATTGTAGCTGCTTGCAACTGTCCTGCACTCATTGGTCTTCCAAGTCAACTAAACGATGAAGAAAAAATTCTGAGTGTTTGTGGTATGAAGCTGAACGTCAGTCGTTACAGTCGAGGAATCTTCACATGGCAGGAACTGTGAGTTTTCTGTTCTCCTTTAGCTTCTCTTTTTCCTTTACTGCCAACTCTCTCTTTCCAGCTATTCATACTAATTTACTATGTGTATTGGCAGGAGATAGTGAATTCATTGCTAGTGAAAACCGGATGAGTCACTTGGGTTTGAGGATGTGACTGATCCTAAAGTTGAAACATTGCTTGGTCTCATAGAAGACAATGACACGTTTGAACTGAACACCTGGACTGGTGGGCTCACAGAAGAGGAATTAGTTAATCCGAAGTTCTCTGGATTTTAGCTTTCTATGTTCTCTGGGTTTACGCTGTCTCGCCGCGGAAACAAACTTGACTCAACATTAGCATTTCACTATTGGGTTTCATCTTTTGTCTTCCCCTGTTTCCATCGCTTGAATTTTATCTAACTTTGGCTATTCTATTCTGTTTCGTGAAACCGCTTCTATTATTTGATTTGAGTTGATTTGGGTGATTCTTGAGCTTACAGAGTGTACAAATATTGGCTCATCTTGAACTTCACTTACTATGCATTTCACTATTGGGTTTCATCTTCTGTCTTCTCCTGTTTCCATCGCCAGTTTAGCTTGAATTTTAACTTAAATTTTATCTAACTTCAGGATGGATCCACGATTGCCTGAACGGATGTTTCGTTTTGGAGTGTTTGACGGGTCAAGGAAAACTAATGCCTACTGTAACCTAAGCTGGATTGGAACCACAACGTCTGTTTTAAGTGCAAACCATCTGAGAATATTAAAGGAGTCCCAGTCTGGAAGAATACTACAAATGGGGGACCATACCAACTCGGTCAAGTTTATCCATTTGTTGCTTACTCTCCAGTTGAAAATGACAAAAAAGTATGAGCTTTGGTGGGAATTTTCTGGGAAGCCAATGAGATATGCGATAGACGACTTTGCTTATGCAACTGGTCTTAACTGCGAACCAGGTAAAGACATCCCCAGAGCGAAGACTAGTGAAATTTGGAAATCCTTATTTTCGACTGGTGATGCAGCAACACCAGAGTGGATTGTGAGGCATAAGTTACTCGATAAAAAAGAACTTCAGAAACTGGATGATTTGAAGAAGTTTAGGCTAGTGCTTCTAGTCTTGGTTGAAGGAGTAGTATGTCCCAAGGGCAACACGGACTCTACTGGTAGTGTTAGGCCGCATGTAGTTGAAATGCTTAGGGATGTAGACCAGTTCCTTAAGTTTCCTTGGGGACGAGAGTCCTTCCTGCGTACGGTTAAAAGCATTAAAAGTCAGTCTCCTTATTCAATCTTCCAACAGAAATCAATCAGTGTGGCAGGTTTTAGTCATGCAATCACTATTGTAGCTGCTTGCAACTGTCCTGCACTCATTGGTCTTCCAAGTCAACTAAACGATGAAGAAAAAATTCTGAGTGTTTGTGGTATGAAGCTGAACGTCAGTCGTTACAGTGCGAGGAATCTTCACATGGCAGGAACTGTGAGTTTTCTGTTCTCCTTTAGCTTCTCTTTTTCCTTTACTGCCAACTCTCTCTTTCCAGCTATTCATACTAATTTACTATGTGTATTGGCAGGAGATAGTGAATTCATTGCTAGTGAAAAACCGGGATGAGTCACTTGGGTTTGAGGATGTGACTGATCCTAAAGTTGAAACATTGCTTGGTCTCATAGAAGACAATGACACGTTTGAACTGAACACCTGGACTGGTGGGCTCACAGAAGAGGAATTAGTTAATCCGAGTTCTCCGATTCTTCTGGACGATGCTGAGCAGTCTCATCAGGATGATGATGAGATGCAGATTGAAGCAGATGCCAACGAACGGCGAAGAAAACGACCTACAGTTGCAAATTTGGCCAGCAGAATGGAGATCAGTAATGACTCTTTGAAGGGTGAGGTAGAGGCCTTGAAGGCCGAGGTAGAGGCCTTGAAGGGCGAGGGTGAGGTACATGCCTTGAAGGGCGAGGTAGAGGCCTTGAAGGCCGAGTTAAAGGCCATGAAGGGCGAGGGTGAGGTACATGGCTTGAAGGACGAGGTAGAGGCCTTGAAGGCCGAGTTAAAGGCCATGAAGGGCGAGCTAAGGGACCTAAGTGGTCTACGATCTCCTTTCGCATCTGATTCTCCACATCCCTCTCCTCGCCAAAATGAAGAGGTAATCCAAATGCATACATGTTAGATGGAACTGCATATATGTGTGAATGCAGATTTTAATGTTATGACTTTTGCTACTTCATTGCTGCATATATGTGTGAATGCAGATACGATTTCCTTTCGCATCTGATTCTCCACATCCCTCTCCTCGCCAAAATGAAGAGGTAATCCAAATGCATACATGTTAGATGGAACTGCATATATGTGTGAATGCAGATTTTGATGTTATGACTTTTGCTACTTCATTGCTGCATATATGTGTGAATGCAGATTTTGATGACTGTGATTCTTTCCCCTGTTATGTTGCTATTTTCTTCTTACAAGTGATACTAATGCAAACTGTATGCAATGTAGCAAACGCAGACTAGTAACGAGGAGGAAACAGATAAAACTAGCTCAAGATATTCACAATGGTGGAAAAGAATTGAAAGAAGGGGAAAACGCAAAGGTAATGCCATATATCTAATGTGACATAGAATATGTAATATGTAGATTATATAATGAAATGTATGTATAATGGTGCAGAGAGAAGTTGCCTTGCGTAAAGCAGCTGCCAAGTCTAGAGGAAAAAAGAAGAAAGCTACCGAAGAGGAAAGAGGTCGAGAGGAAGAGGAAAGAGGAAGAGGAAAACGCAAAGGTAATGCCATATATCTAATGTGCATAGAATATGTAATATATAGAATTTATATAATGGAATGTATGTATAATGGTGCAGGGAGAAGTTGTCTTGAAAGATAAGAAAGCTGTCGTACCAACTAGGACTAGTAAGCGGCTGAGACACCAAGATCCTTAAATCCTTAAAAAAGTTTGAACATCTTGTGTTCTTGGGTTGTTAGTGTGTTTTGGAAACATGTTTGTGGAAGAAACATGTCCGATCTTTTGAACCAGGTTATTATCTTTTTGGTTATCTTGGCCAAAACATTGCCGAACATTAGTTAAATCAGAATTTTCGTTGAGTTGATTTGATGTTGAGAATGACTATGAATTATGTATGAATGGGTCGGGTTCGGGTATTTAAAATAACTGTAATTTTTTGGGTCTATATTGGATTTTGATACAGATTCGGGTATTTAGGATCTAAAAAACAGAAATACACAAATTCCACCAAATTTAGTCAAAATATGTCATATATATCTAAAAATTAACAAAATAATTTTACAAAATAACTTAAAATAAACTATTCAAAATTAAAAGAATCATTTAGAAATTATAAATTTTACATTTTAAAGCTTCATATTGCTTTAAAATGTTACAATAATAATAACAAAGATTCTATCTTCAAGCTGTCCATCTAGTCTGGTGCCTAACTTCTCAAGTCTGGTGCCTAACTTCTCAAGTCTGGTGCCTTATTTTCACATCCTTGAATGGTGGTTTAGAGACTTGGCCTGGACTTTGCACATGGCTTCTTGTTCTCCTCAGCTTGCTGGCTCCTTTCTTTATTGTGCAAGTCTTCTCAAGTCTGGTGCCTAGCTTCTCAAGTCTGGTGCCTAACTTCTCAAGTCTGGTGCCTAACTTCTCAAGTCTGGTGTCTTACTTCTCAAGTCTGGTACCTTATTTGCACATTCTTGAAGAAAAGAGTTGGCACCAAATGAGTTCAGAGAGATTAAGTGGCTGTGAGATTGCACATGGCTTCATATTCCTTAAGCTCACATGTGATCCCATTTGAATTCAAACTGAAGTCATTTGGTGCCAACTCTTTTCTTTTTCTTTCTATAGAGATCGACGCCGAGAAAACAAACCCGAGAAGAATGAGACTTGCTTACCTTAGTGAGAAGGGAAGCAAGGCGGTTGGAGAGTCAACCGGAAGAAAACGTGACAGAGGCTCACGGTGAAGACGTGAGGAAGGCTCACGGGAACAGAGGAGATTGCAAAGAAAATGTGTCAAGAAGGTGACAAAGAAAATTTGCAAAAGAAGAAGATGTGGTCTTGTAGATTCTTATCAAGAGGGAGATAAGGATCGCAAGTGAAGAACAAGGAGGATGGGAATCAAGTCCCTAAATGGAGTTGTGTATTTAATCAAAGGGTTCAAGAGGGAGCGTTGAGATTGAACCTTTGATTAAATATTACAAAGGAAGAATGAAGAAGAAAAATAAAGAAGAGTAGCTTAGACAAAGTTACAAAGGAATGGAAGAAGAAGAAGAAGAAGAAGAAGAAGAAGAAGAAGAAGAAGAAGAAGAAGAAGAAGAAGAAGAAGAAGAAGAAGAAGAAGAAGAAGAAGAAGAAGAAGAAGAAGCTTGGAGCGCAAGCAACAGAAAAAAAAAGAAGAAGAAACAAAGCCAACTAATTACAAGAAATCCAGCGAGAAGTTCAGATGTGACTTTAGTCACAAAGAATCAAGTTTAGAAGGAAAAGAATTAGTTGGCTAAACTATCTAAGGAAGAGTGAAGTATTGAATAAAAGCTAGCTAAGAAGAGTTAGTGAGAGTTGTTGAGAGTTGTTTAAGTCTTAGTCTAGAGTCCAAGTTGTCAGGTCTAGTAAGTAGAGAAATCTACTATAAGTATGTATGTGTGTATAATATTGTAAGACATCCAATTCTAATAAGAAAAGAGTTGGAGAAAGACAAATGTAGACAATGAAAGTGTTCTCTCTTCTCTCTCTATAACACCAACAACAAACGTGAGTGAGAGAGTCAAGAGAGTGAGTATAAGCTTGTGTATGATAAAACACAAGTAAGAAACAGAGCGAGAATGAGTGTAAAACAGAGAGAGAAAGTGAGGCTGGCCGTAAGAGTAGTTGAGAGAGGCCAAGCCAAAGAACAAGAGCAAAATGTCAACATGGTATCAGAGCTATGTTGTTCAAAATCACAACACCTCTTCTGTATGCCACAACAGCTAAAATAGGATTAAAGTTTTTTGGGTCTATATTTGAAATAATTGTAGTCTAAAATAGGATTTAGATATATAGTTTTTTGAATTATAATGTCTAGACTATTTACTTGTTATATAAAAGATCACTTATTCTATCCATTACATGTTTTTCCTGAGGGAACCACTTGAAGCAAAAACATAAAATGCATATACTTTATAAGCTGTTTATAAAACTTTTATAAAAAGAAAAATTAAAATACTTACATCGTCACTCTTCTCCATTGCCATAATTTTTCTATCATGAGGTGTTACAGTTGAAGTCTATCTTAACATTAAAGGATAGAATTTGCATAGAACAATTACAGTATAAAACTTTATGCAAGTTTAATAAAAAATCATAAAAATATACCCACCCTCAGAAATGGCGAGTTAAAATCTAGTGGTTTAATTTAATTGAAATAAAATATTTATCTTATAACTTATTTGTATTAAAAGTAATTTTTATGTTTAGAACTTTCTGATATCTATATACTATTGAAAAGAATCATTTAAAAAAAAATCTACGTATAAAAAGTTGTCGGACCTATCTATTACTATTTAATAATTTTTGGTCATTAATGATGTAATCATCTATTTGAATTGTGTATACAACACATATAAATGACCTGCGACATAAATCATATTTTATATTGAATCCCACTAATTAAGGACCCACAAAAGTTTGTATCGCTTACCACTTACATATCTGAGAAAACAGATAATCGTTTTCAATTTATAAAAGTAGTTGGACATAAGATAGATTACATAATATAAAACATCAGTTACATAAAAAACAGCGGTTACATAGGATTAGAACATAGATCCCTTTATAAAATAGCAGTTACATAATAAATTTAATTTTTTTAGACCCAACTATTATCAACTAGTCATGATCCAGTTTTAATAGAATTGATTAGATTCAGACCCGCGCTTTGAAAACGCAAATAACATTTTGGTCGATAATTTATATAAAATTTGCATCAAGTTATTTGTTTTGATTACATAGAAAATAATTTCAAATTTTACTATTAAGATTTTTGTAAAATGAAGAGAGGAAAATATTTTAATTGGTTTTACTTTTTGGTTTTGCTAAATATGTGACATGTTATTGTTAATGTAAATTTTATAGTTGTGCAAGACTTTATATTATACTAAATAGGTTAAATACAATGTTTTGTATCCGATCCGAATCCACAGCCAAACCAGTAAATCTAGTGATCCGTCGGTTTCTATTCTTCTTTGCTCATTCAACCTCGTCCTCTCTTCGATCTCACATATTCTTCATTTTCTTACATCCAGTCAATTTAATCTCATCACGTAAGAGAGCGAGTGGACAAGTTCTTGAAGTTCATCAGGTGAGACATGGTAAGACCTTATAAACTAACAATTTTAAGTATAAGGGTTGTAAACCCTTATAAACTAACAATTATATTGTTAGGAGAAGTTGATGAAAAGCTGATGAAAAGCTCCCTCATGTAAGGGTTTACAAAATCACTTACAAGTGTTTATAAAGATTTTATATAGAATTTATAAGGGTTTATAAAGTTTTATAAAGGACTTAAATAAGTTTATAAAAAGTTTATATAAGATTTGTAAGTTTATTAAAACTATAAATTTTATAAAACCATATAAATAGATTGTTTTGATAACCAATTATAAATATATTTATGAACCTAATAAATGATTTTGTAAAACCTTATATATGATCTATACTTTGTTTTATAAAATCTTGTAAATGTCTTTATAAAAGATTTATAAACCCTTATATACAGTCAATACTCTCCTGTATAACCATGTACACCTTTTTGTTTTAATTTTTCCTAATGCAAGACTAATAAGGACAAAAAAATAGTATCCATGTGTACACTTCTTTCATGTACACCATTATTACTTTTTGAAAATACTTGATTTTTTTTTGTAATCTGTAGAATATGTACATAGAGTTGTTACATAATATTATGAGGCTATGAGCATTGAAAATAGTATCCACTATTAATTTTTGTACACTTCTTTCATGTACATGCTAGTATGGATTATATTGTTTCTACAACTCTAATTTTGTGTCTGTTCGTGTATGTTCGTGTCTGTTCTTTTGGTTCCTGGTTTTTTCAGACTTGAGATATTTTAATGGCATATAGGGACAGATAAATCATAAAATATTAAAAAGGTTATAAAATCTTATAAACATCTGATAAAATATTTTGAGAAAGGTTATTTAATATACAGGGGCAGAAGGAATGCTTTGCGACAAACCTACTGCAATAAAATATTTTAAGAAAGGTTGGAAATCATTCCTTATGATGAACACTGAATAATGTAACTCAAGATTCTTAAAAAGGAAACACACAAAACAAATCAAATGCGGGTTGATCAAACAAAGCCATTAGAAAAAAGAAACAAGCAAAATGAAAACTACACTTATTTCACTTAAAATGCTAAAAAAGCTTCACATTCTCAACATAGTTGAGATAGGTGTAGAACTTCTTACCATCAAAAGCTTCCAGTCCTTGGATTCCAACTTTTGTTATCGTCTTTCTCTCAATATTGAAGTAGACGACATAGGAAGGCACCCTTTGGAACCAACGTATACATGTGCGGAGATCTCATCGGAACCCCAAAACACCACCAAACAACCCGAGAAAGAACACATGTTGATACATGTAAAAAGCCTACTAAGCTATTGACCCTCTCTTTCCATTTGACATGCTTGTTTCAGTCCTACTAATTTCTCGAGCCTATCTTTCCATTTCTTTGCCTGTTGCGCTTCCTCACATTTCTTTGGGGTCACAATCAAGGATACAATTGCCAAATATGTGAGTTGTTTTTGGGTTTGGCCCGTGAAAAGTGATACATGTATAATCTTCAGATGCTGTAAGGCTAGAGAGGGGGCGAAAGAAAGTTCTAGTTGGAGCCGAGTAGCCAATTTAATAAATGCATCTGTTATGGTTTCTTTCAAATGATGAAGATGGAGGACAAGTCTTGTACTTAGCTTTTCAATGGGAAGTTCAGCTCAAAGATCACCACAAGCAACCATCGTCTGGAAAAGCATTAATAATTATATCAGCTAAGGAAAAAAATCAGGATTACGCATCAAATATATTGAATCTGATAGTGACTACTCCTAACAGCTATTTTTCTTCTCTCCAACATGTGCTTTTAATCCCTACTTGTCCAACCTCTCTCTCCAAAGGTCAGAACCTAATTTTAATTCAAATTTGCCTCTCAAGTTGAAGCTGCACGAAATTCACTCTTAGGCACTCAAGTTTCAAGTCTGGCGCTTAAATATCAAGTCTGGCAGCTTACTTCTTAAGTCCGCGCTTTAATTCTCAAGTCTAGGAAATTATTATGCATGTTTTGGATGGGTTTCCGGAAAATGTTCGACTACATGCCTCAACTACACTGTGATATAGTCGACTACATGCCTCAACTACATTGATGTTCGACTACATGCCTCAACTACACTGTGATATAGTCGACTACATGCCTCAACTACATTGCTTGGTCAATACTCCCCCTCAAGCTTAGACTTTGGAACCACCCAAAAGGCTAAGCTTGGAGAGCTCACTAGCACCACCTCATAAAAACATCAATATGGAAAACCACTTGGGACAAAACCACATTGAGGGAAAAAGAGTGTGTTGCTATGTGAGCTAGAAGACATTTGATTCAAGGCCTAGATAGATCCACAAGTGCAAGTTTACCACATAAGTGTTGGTTTACCTTAGACAAACTATTTTTTAAGACGTATATATTAGAGAGGAAGAAGTAAAGGAGAGAGAGGCCGAAGTCAAGAAGACGAGGTGAAGTCAAGAAGACAAGACCGAAGTCAATAAGACAAGACCGATCATGTCTTATTGACTTCGGTCTTGTCTTCTTGACTTCACCTCGTCTTCTTGACTTCGGCCTCTCTCTCCTATTTTTTTTTTTAAAAAATTAAACCAAATTGTTTTGTTTTTTTTTAACGGTTGACTAACTTATTTTATGGTCAATTTAGATTTTGGCACGTTTTAAGAAGTTAGACAGTATTTTTGAATTATAATTGAGTTGGGGTCGTATTTAGCACTGATCAATAGTTCAGGTAGATTTTGACACGTTTTAAGAAGTTTAGGTAGTATTTTTAAATTATAATTGAGTCGGGGTCGTATTTAGCACCGATCAATAGTTCAGGTAGTATTTGGCACGACTGAAACTGTCCGGGTGGAAAAAGACCCTTCTCCCTCCAAACACGTGTCTTCTTCCATTAACCGAGGGTTTTGGTAACAGAAGAGTTGCGTACTTTGACTCAAACAAGTCGACTCATTTCTCACAAACAGACGCCTCCTTTCTCACAAACAGTCGTGAATTATTGAAAGGTAAGTAATTTAAGAGAAGATAAAAGCATCACGTTCAAGTTTCCGAACCCTAATCTTGTCATTGTTTGCAATTTTCAGCCGAAATATAAGAATATTATAGAATTTCTTATTCAGATTTTGAAATTTTCAGTACATTCCTTCAAAACCACGACATGTAATGACTGTTTAGGAACATGATATGTCTGTTTAGGAACATTTGGATTTGCAAAACAACTTCCTTTTTTCGTATGCAGTGTTAGCTATTAGTATAAGAGGGCTGGTTAACATTGGTTTACTTTGGTTTGTACAGTTAGTTAGATTGGTTAGTATGGTTAAGCTTCCTTTTACTTAACCGTATAACTATATATAGAGTGAGTACATGTACATGTTAATTATGAGGAATAACAAACTTTTGTACTCCATCTTCTTCATCTTTGATCTCTGAGCTCGATCTTCATCACCTTCATCTCCATCTCTGAATCTTAGTTAATATTAGCTATTTTATTAACATTTGATTTCGGGGACGTTATTTGAAATGTTTTTAGTATCAGGGACCTTTGCAATACCATTATGGCTGGCCCATCAAACACAAACACAGAGTTCGTGATGATAGATGCTAGCCTTCTCGATTGCTACTTGTGTTCTCAACGCCTAACCGCTCCTATTATTCAGGTAACAGTTTGAAACCTATTTTTATTTACGTGAGTAGCTGCTAGTAGTTTTGTTCTTTTGTTGACTGTCTTTGGAATGCATATACAGTGTACAGACGGACATTACTTTTGCGATTCTTGCAACGATGGACAGTACAATAAGTGTCCAGTTTGTTTCAAATACATCAGTGATAACCGTTGTCGAGCAATGGAAAGAATTCTTGATTCAGCCCATCAATGCCCCAACGCAAGCCCCAACCAACTCTCAAACAGATTCAGCGACAGATTCAGGAACAGATCAATTCAACCAGTACCAGATCTTGTTTACTTAAATTAGCGATGATGATGATGATAGTGCCAATCCAGCAGGAGATCCAAATGCAGAGATATGGTTTTATCGATACCGCTAGGAGGAAGAACACACGGACCATTCTCTAGCAAAACTCAGGAATTATGAAGATTACTTTTCTCACGTTCCAGGTTTTAGCGTATGGAAGATGGGAAGCACATCTGAAACGGCAGTGCCACTCACCCAATTGCTACAACAAATGAACTAAAAAGCTTAGAGTTGTTGAATTCTGCACATCTATTTCACATTTTACTTTTCGGTTGTTTTTAACTTTTTTTAGTATGCAAATTTTTGTCTACTATGTTGTTAACAACAGTACAAATGATCTTGTTACATTAGAAATATTGTCATATATCTCTATGTACATATCGGTCCAAGGAGAACCACTTGTAGACATTTGTATGAAAGATATTCCAATTGTATTTTGCTCATTTTTCATAAAAATAAAATTCAAAACGATTACCAGATTTTATATAACTGTTTTTGGCAATTTGTTACATTAGATAAATTGTCATATATCTATTAATTGATATGTGCAAAATACAATTGGATAATCTTTTGATATCACTATGTCTTCCAGCCATTATTATAACCAATTTCTTGTGACTAATTTATGAAGTCTGCTGCATAATTTATGAAGTCCTGCAGCCATATTCTGAAGTCTTGTAGCCTGATTAATACTCTTCAAAATAAGATCATATTACCCTTTGTTATTAAAGAAATAAGGAGAAAGATGAATGGTCTAATGCTTTCCTTGCAGCATCAACCTCAACAATGATAGTTTAGTTTGGGTATAACTTATAGTCTAGGCTTTAACGTGTTCAGTGTTGTAGTTGTTAGAAAGGTTGTTATCTACAAAGTAAAACAATGATGACGATGAGGAATTGAGGAATCTAAGATATGATTCAAGTTATCTCTTATATTTGGCTCTCTTTTGATTTTCTCATTTTCTTCGTTGAATTTTATATGGATTGTGATTCATATAACTAGTTTTTTTCTGAAACGCATGTTTCCAAAAAGCAACCCAAAACACCACCAAACAACCCGAGAAAGAACATATGTTGATACATGTAAAAAGCCTACTAAGGTATTGACAATCCATATAAAAAATGGAAAATTACTATATAAGTAAATTTTAACAAAAATCATGTTAATTAAAAACTTTGAATAACCAAACTTAATATAGTCTCTTACAATTTTTTTTTTCAATTTGTTTTTGTTTAGGATTTTAAAGGAATATTTCAAATTGAATATTATTAAATAATTTTTAAATTTCATTTTTTACTATTAAATATATTTCAAAACTAATTTATTTCAAAATTCCTTTTTTGTTATCTTAGTATTTATATTTTATATCATTGTAAATTTTAACACATTACACAATATTAAAAGGAAAATTACTAACAAATAATTATCTTTTGTTTAGGATTTTAAAATGGAAAATTACTATTAGATAACATTTATAATAAGATTTTTGAAAAATCTTAGTAATAACATTTAGTAATAAAATTACTATTACTATAATAGGATCAGTTTCTAGTTCGACGAATGAAAAATCCAAAGGTCAACCAGCCAGCCAGAATTCATTCATTTCCCTAGTAGAGTCATTCACAAGCTTTAGCCAAATTTTGCACTTCATCGATGTGGTTAGTGTTTATAGAGCTTGATTCATCATTCATATCTGGCTAAGGAACCCATGTGCTTGAAAGTTATGGTATGTCTTATTGACCAAGCAATGTAGTTGAGGTATGTAGTTGACTATATCACAGTGTAGTTGAGGCATGTAGTCGACTATATCACAGGACTATGTCAATGATCCTTATTCAGATCTTAAATTAGGTTTATGTGGTTATACATCAGCTTTTGTAGCTTCTAGTTTTAGCTAAAGCTAATAACAAGTTCTTCCCCCGAAACAAGATTTCAATTTCACTGTTCATCAAAAAGTTACTGATCCCATGATTTATGCACTCATCTTCTATATCCTATGTTAATAACTACAACCTATTTTAATAGACATTGCCACTTTAGTCAGTTTCATTTAATTCTACACCAATGTGTAGTCATATTTCATAAATAACAAACGGCTAATATGTAAAACTACATAAACCAACGGTGATTGCTGTCACTCTTAAGAGAAGCAACTATACTCTTTGGTCAAGAACAACCAAAGCTTCGATTTGTGGAAGGGGTCTTTGGGCTCACATCTTGGAAGAAGGAAATTTCTCTCTCTTTTCATCAAGCTTTCTTTCTTCTTTTAACTTTGTTGATATGTCTTCTGCTAATCCATTTGCTTCTCAGACCAACTTTGTTGAACTGTTAACTAGTCAACAAAGTTCTTTTGCTTTTCTCGAAGAAGCTTCAAGCTTCGGTGAAGAGAGGCCTGCCGAGCGAAGAGAAAGAAGGACATGGACTAACGCGGATCGGTTTACAACCGTTCCATCACACCGATTGCAATATAGCGAGGGGTTGTAAAGATCGGTTGTAAACCGATCCGCATCATCAGCAACGTTTTGCAAACAATCGATTGGATCTGTTTACAATCGATCGCATAACCGTTTTCAGTTTTTACTAAACCGATCGGTTTTAATGATCGGTTGTAAACTGCTCCGGTCGATTTTTTTTTTTAAAGAACCCCGGGGTTCTCCCAATAAACATGTGTTTTCTAAAAAATTTTAACTAAGTTTCTTATCTTCCTTTTAGTAATTAATTAATCAATAAGAAACCCATTAAGGTTATTGCATTAAACAGTTTATAATGATTAACTAAATGGATCACGCATAATAGATTGTTGAATACCCAAAATCAATATGAACCATCATCCATTTCATTTAAATTTTTGGTACAATAAAAAAAATATATGGTTGGGAAAAAAACTGAATCCAAATAACCGAACCAAATCTGGTAAAAGAAATATATTTTTTATAATGGTAAGAGAAAAAAATCAGGTTAATGGATATGGAAACTTTTTATAATAAGATTTTATTAGAGCATCTCTTGGCATATGTATAAACTGCCCTTTCGTATCCAAGTTCTGCTGCTTTCTTCAAATATACCATTCCTTCATCTTCGTAATATAACCGAAAAACCTTTGACATCCCTCTCAGATAGTAACTATGTCAAGGATCCTTATTCAGATCACTAGGTGCTTAGCCCCCGCGCAAGCGCGGGGTTATGGACATAATTTTATCTCAATATTTGCTAGGATTATTGTAGTTGTGAGTTTTGCGTTTTCGGTTGATCATTGTTTTTCAAGTTTTCAGAAGATCCATCTTCATATTCGCGACCGCACTTGTTAAAGTGAACTCTCTACTTCGAAACTTTGTGGGAAGATGTTCGTCGTTAGAGAAGACAACACGTTGTTGCAGATTATTTATTTCAAAATTTTTTGTCACATTTTTTCATGTCATTTCCTTCTAATAATTTTAATTTGTTGGCTGCATGTTTTAAATGTGTATATTTCTAAGTTTGAAAATGGGTTTAACATGTACTCTCACTCGTTTTCCTGTATGTGCTAATATATTGTGTATATTTTTAAAGGTGTCAATAATATATGAGTTTTGATTTACGATGTTATATCTATTTACTCATTGAAAAAGAGCTGACTAAATTGTATATATTTTATTAGATACAATAACTTTACATATGCAATTTATGTCATTCAATTGTTTTGGAGGCAATTCTAGCAAATTTATTTGGTTATATTTTCTTATTTATGTTCAAATTAATTTTCTAAAATATTGGTTGGTGAGTCAATATTAATTATTAATTGAGGATTTTCTTGAAGGTTTTTTATTATTTTTTAACTTGAGTTGTGAAAAGAAACAATTAAAGATATATTACAATAAAATAGCGATATATATAGGCAAGTAGTATCCAGTATTTTAAAATCCCTAAAGTTTTTGCCAATTCTTTTCAGTAAATGTGATCTTATGAGGATGCATATGTACCATTTTCCATTATTTTGATAAAGTTAAACTCGTTTAACAATATATTAATGGTAAAGTATTTTGTGTTTCTTTCTGAACATGTTCAAATGGAATGAATTAAGAATTTGATGAATTGTGTAAACCCGTAAACACTTCGGTTAAATTCAAAAGATAAAGAAAACCTCGTAAGAGATAAATATTTGCAGGAAAAAACAAAATTTTAAGTGGGTGACAAAGATAATAGAAATTTTAAAAACTACACATTGAAACTACGGTTGACAGGCTGATAGGAATAATAATTTTCTATCACTCACTGTGGTGCTTACGGGTGTTTTCAACGTCCTCCATCTCTGGTGAATTTGTTGCGTTACATTCTATTCACACCTTCTTCCCCACATGGTGTTATTGGCTTGCTCTTGGTGGCGTCTCATAATCGGAATGATCTGTTGGCTTAGTTGCAGCCGGAGTGTGACTCATCATCCACTACAGCTAGATAACTCGTGTGAAACCATTTGATAAATCACTGAAAATGCCAGCCCAATCAAGCATGCACTAAATATTTTTTCGGTCTCATCAAATAAATAAATTATTTAATTAAAATATATTTAAATAATAATAATTTAAAATTAAAATTTTATTATATATTGATTATATATAATATTAGATTGTCAAATTATTGATTAAAAATAAATACAAATCTTCAATTTGGACTGAGAAACAAAAAATAACAAAAAAACAATAACTAAATTAAATTGTCTAGCCCAAATATTAATGTGGATCCAAATAAAAATGTAAAAATATATTGGAATTTTGGTATATAACAAAAGAAACAAATAAAAATTAGGACAAAAAAGAAGCAAAAAAAAAAGAAAACAGATGCACTAAAGAGTGTTGAACCCGGGTTGAGAATTTTAGAGGTGATAGAAGAGAATTTAACCAACTGAGCTAAGATAGATGTTTGTACATGTTTCTGAAGAAACTTTTATTATTTAGAAATGGTGGGACCTACAAAAATGCTGACGTGTCGGCTCAACAGGGAGTGAAGTCCCCCATTATATTATAGATTCCCACTGGGTTGTAGTAAAAATATTAAGTGAGATAATTAAAAGATGGGTTGTAGTAAAAATATTAAGTGAGATAGTTAAAAGATATTGCTGTCAAAATCGATAAGACATTTTGATAGCATAGAGATGCTCTAATAAAAAAAGTTATAAAAAGCTTATAAACATCTTATAAAAGCTAATATAAAAGGTCATAGGAACTCGTTAGATAAAAGATAATAATCATCACAAAAATACACAAGAAATAAAGTTGACGTGTGCAGGTGGGAAGAGCTATGACAAGAATACACAAGAAATAAAGTTGAAATGACAGGCGGGAAGAGCTGCCTGCGCCCCAAGCTTTTATTCTCTCTCGCTTGAGTCTGTTCTTCCTCTTTCCCTCACACTCTTTCAACTCTCTCTCTCTCTTAAAGTTGAAGGTTTCTCTGTCGTTTCTTCAAAAATTAAAAAAAATTTCCCTGCAGATCCTTCGGCTTCTCCGTGTCTTCCTTCTCCTCATGAGTTTTCAAGAGTACGATCTCAGGTACACCGTACATCTTCGTTACTTCATGTCTCTCTACCTCTCTATTTGTACTCCTCAATCTATCGTTAATTCGTGTTCAGATTGTTCGATTATTTCCTTAGATGTGATGCTTGTTTCTTCAGATTGTTCGATTCTTTCATTAATTTCATTATTTCAGTCCTTATCTTCGGTTATCATATCGATTCCGTGGATTTCTCTTGGTTTTTATGCTGGTTCTTCTCATGGATTTTTGGATTTTGTAGGTTGTAGCTCAGAAGCTTTTAGTTTTGTGTTCATTGTCTTAAAATGGACAGTTTTCTGTTCTTGATGACCATTATAATGTAGTGAATAATTTTGGGTATTAATTGGTTATAATTGAGGAAGTATATCGTAATCAAAGATGCTGGTGATTATCTTGCTTGGAATTTCTTCGAGATTAAAGTTGAATGTATATACGCTTGATGTTGAAGTTCGTCATGTCTCTTCTTTGGCCTTTGATTTAAGGATTTCGAGTTGTTCTGTTAATTGGTTCAGGCATTAGTTAGTGTTAACCTCTGGAAGCATAGACTTGTTAAGGGGTTATTTTTATTCTTTTTCTGATATTAACCATTCTACCTGCAAATTTTCATGCCTTGTTGAATTATTGTTTTGTGTTCTAGTAGTGTTCCACGGAATTTTGATTGAAGCTTAAAGAGCATGAATGTATACTTCAGGATTTTGTCAACGATCTTTAATTGATTAAATCTCTTAAGCAATAATTGTTAAGATGTGAACTTTCTATGAAGAAAGCAATCACTTAGTTGCAAGTTATGATAGTAGTTATTGTTCTTTGTTGTGTATTGTTTTGTCTGTTCTTATTGTTATTTGTTTGTGTATTGCTTTTTTTTACAGGGCGAGTACTAAAGACTGTTGCCGCATCCCAAAGGTTGTTTTTTTTTTCAGTTTTTGTTTATTATTTCGATAAGATGGCGATCTATCTGACGGCAGGAGCGGTTGAGAAACTTGCTAATGGAGATGTGAGGTCCGAAATACAAATGATCCTGGTGCTGCATGTGTTGAAATCGACGATTGTTGTGGTTAACGAACGTGAAGCGGCTGTGTTGTGGTTAACAGACGGGCAGGGGCATGAGATACGGGCATTACTTAAGGGTGATCTGAGCTTGGTGAAAGACAAGATTATTGAATCCGGTAGTAATATTCAGCTCCTTCAATTCACCACTGGAACCACTCGACTTTTCCCGCAAAGGTAAATTTTGCGCTAGTTTGCCTTTCTTTCTTTTTTTGAGTAGAAACGACGAATTTTGTAGTTTCCTGAAATGAAACTGATGTTCAAAGTTTTTTTCTTCTTTTCTTTGACAGGTTTGTTTGTATTATTGCTGCGAATGTGATATTATCTAGTTCTGATGTAATTGGACAACCTCATTCTGATGTAATTGGACAACCTCAAGGTCCTCAACATAATTTCGATGTGGAACCTCTTGTTGCTAATACACAAGAGAGTAATAGTGTTAAACCTCTTGTTGCGGACGAGCTGAAGATCTTTCGCAATAGAATTAAAGATGCTAAGGCTTTCGTTTGTGATACTGTAAGTAGTATATAATTTAAAAAATTTAATCATTTGTCATACAAAACTAATCTTGGGATTGTGATGTTTTGCTTATAGAGAACCACAAAAGATGGTATTCGGGCTGCAATAAGGTGTTTTGACATGATAATAACTAAATTTAACATGTTATTATCGGATCTGCGTGTTCCTCTTGAGGAGCCTAGAGCACTCCCTTCAAATGATGACTCGGAGGACTTATACATGGATCAACTCCGGTTAAACGCTATTAGCCTCATCCAGTTCTTTATGAAGTGGATTGTTCCTCAATTGTTGGAGTTATTCCATTCTACTACCTATGTGCCTGAACTCAATAAAATCCAAAGTGTTGTAGATGGATGTAGTATCTCAGTTTATCGTCTTACAACGGAGGGTTTCGACTGCAAAAAGGATGAAGATAAGGATTTTGAATGGTTTCCGTGAGAAGGAAGAATGTAGTTCCTTTTTTAATCAAAACTTGTCAATGCTTGTTAGCATTCTCTAATTTTTTTAAAGTAGTATTGTATTCTCTCGTAGACTCGTACTATATTCTCTAATCCTGCTAGTTTTAATGTAGTACTTTTTTTCTCTTATTAAGTCTTTTATCCGTATATATTGTCTTTGATTTCACATATCTCTGCAAATCATAACACGTTTTACTGTCTTTTAGACTGCTGGATCAAAGATGATCAACCATTGTCTTGCCCCATCATCATCTCACAGTGAAGTCTTTTGTTACTGTTTGTGTAAATGTAGATGACTTTTGACCTTTTGCAAGCTTCAGTTATTGATCTGTCTTAAAGGATGATGTGTTGGATTATTAAATCATGAATTGTGTATTAGCCCAACTGTGAATATAGCCCATAAGGCCCAGAAGAAAGAAGATGAGAGAAAACTCATCGCTCAATCAACAACAAACACAACGGCTATGTCAAGACCAAGATCATGCGCTTCTTATGTCAATAGTACGGAGGATACACATCACCAAATCTAGCTGCACAATAGTTTTGGATTACTCTCATCACTAGCTGTCACTTGACACCTCATAGGATCTAGATCCTTCTTAGCTTTCTATATATGTTGAGACATTGTAATCGTTATCCTTTAAGCAGTCAATAATGATAAAGATGAAAGCTTTCTCACTCTGTTCTTAGTTACTCTGTTCTTTGTTTAACCTACATGGTATCAGAGCCATGGCTGCTTCCTCTGATAAATATCTTTTAGCTACTCTGTCAATCTCTCAATGTGTCACCTTGAAACTCAACGACACAAACTACTTGTCATGGAAGCTGCAGTTCGAGCAGTTTCTCTACAGCCAAGATCTTCTCGGCTATGTCTCCGGTGAGGTCCCCTGTCCCTCTCAAACCATCACCACCAGATCTGAAGGCACCGTCTCTGAAGCTAGCAACCCAGACTATCAGAAGTGGGTTCGTACTGACCGGATGATTATGGCTTGGCTCTTCGGTTCTCTCTCAGAGGAGACTCTCAAAACGGTCTATGGTCTCAAAACTTCTCAAGAGGTATGGCTCTACTTAGCTAAACAGTTTAATAGAGTCTCTGCTACTAGGAAGTTAGATATTCAAAGAAAGATTCAGACTATTGTTAAGGGAAAGAAGACTTTAGCTCAGTACTTGCTAGAGATTAAAAGCCTCTGTGACCAACTAGATTCGATAGGAGCTCCAATGTCTGAGCAGGAGAAGATATATGGAATCTTAAATGGAATAGGTCGTGAGTATGAGTCCATTGTTACTGTTATTGAGAACTCCATGGATTCTCAATCTGTCCCAGGTTATGAAGATGTGGTTTTCAAGCTCACAAATTTCGATGACAAGCTGCAAAAGTATGAATCTGTTACTGAAGTGAACCCACATCAAGCTTTCTACTCTGCAAGAGGAGGCTATTCAGGCAGAGGAAGAGGCAGTAACAGAGGTGGTTATCGTGGTGGCAGAAACTCATACTCAACTCAGGGAAGAGGCTTTCCGCAAAAGTTTGGCCAAGGGAATGATAAAGGTTCTTACTCTGGATCTGGAAACAATCAGAGACCAACTTGTCAGATCTGTGGTAAGTATGGCCATCCTGCTTTGAAATGTTACAAGAGGTTTGATGAAAGCTACCAGCCTGAATACCTGCCCCAAGCTCTTGCTGTGATGAAGCTCAATGATTGTCAGGACTACTCTGTATATTATTATGTACATTTTCTTCATATTATTATGTATTTATAAAGATAAACAACCGTCCAAAGAGAAATTACTATTTGAATATTATTATGTATTTCTTTGATTTAATTCGAAACTAGTACTATGGTATAACTCGGAATAGAAAGATAATCGAACCCCTGTTTACGATTTACTCACCAATGTTTTCGAGTGTAATATTTGCTGAGGTAAGCATATTTTATGTTGTTTATCAAGAACATATTTATGTTCTGAAGCAGTTGACTTTATTTATATTCTTGTCAAATAATACAAACGACCTATTTACCATTACTACAAGCCCTTTCTATAATTCTAAAAGATTGTTCATCAGCATCAAAGAGTTGCACACATATTGTAGAAAGAAAATCTTTGATTAGGAGTTTGAAATTCACACTTCCCGATGCCTACAATCGGAACCATAACGTTAACTTAGGGGAATGTACTAGTAGTGTCTGAGCCAAGGATTATATTAAAAGGTTTCAATAAGTGATGTCAAGGCGTGAGATATAAATTACGATCATGAGCAATAGATACTAATGAAGTAACCTTTGAATCCCTTTGGGTCACAATCTAGCATTTGGAGTGATTTGTATAAAAATCACAAATCTTGTGTTATTCAAACATGAATTTTAAAAAACCTTTTAAAATCTCATGTTATTGAACTAGTGATTTGTAAATGAACTTTCAAATCCAATTTAAAAACAAAGCCAACTAAATTCTTGATACAAGAAAGCAACTGGAACAAGCATGAGATTCTGATCAAAGTCTTAAAGTTTTGGCAAGCGATCTTCTATTTCCGCTTTAGCACCGTGGCTTAAGATCTTTGTTAACCCTCTTCATCACAGTTTTGATATGCATCTCCTTCATAACCATAGGTTGACCTCTCAGAAAATTCTCATTGCCGAATTCCCGTAGCCCATCTGACCTCTTAATTTTGTTAAAGCCCTACCAACAGCAACAAAAAAACTTACATAATGCTTAAGCCTGGAGGAAATCTTTTGAAAATACAATAACTTACATAATGCTTAAGCAGGTTTAGTTAGTCTCAGATATGCATTTTAAAACTGGAGATAATCTTTTGCAAATACAAAACTTACATAATGCTTAAGCCTGGAGATAAACGTTTTGAACGAGCTGCAAAAGAATCTCTTATAAATCTTTCTGCGGATTAGCTTTTCCTGATTACGGATGACGAAACCCTTGTTGCTTTTGCTCCATGAGATGATTGAATCCGTTGAAGGATCATCCACCAGCTTATATATACGATCGAGGATTACAGGTACAGGGAAATCGGGGCGATCCTTCATTCTTAACAGCTGCAAATCTACAATCCCCAAATCGAAGTATTATTGGACAAACCAGCAACAACAGAACATCAAAGTCGACCAAATTTAATCCCAATTACCATTTGTGGACCGTGTTTCTATCTTCTTCCCCTGGAACGTATGTCAAAGATTGAAAAAGAGATTTACAATTAGCTGAAAACTCAAAGATCTAATTGAACGCAAGAACAATATGAAACACAAATAGCAGTATATACATCTCACATAGAGAAAGAGGGAGGAGAAAACCCTAACCGCTACGCGGCGACGAGCCGATGGAATCGCTGGAGCAGACGGAGGTTGCCGAGGAAAGAGACCCAACACGTCGACGACATCAAGAACGATCTCCAAAATTTTTTCATCACACTCTCCGTCTTGGTTAGATGGAATCGCTCGAGAGAGACCTAAATCCTCCTCCTTAGCCTTACTAACGGACTCTCTAATCTCTTCGTCAGCCATCGCTCGCTCTCTCTCTCTCTCTCTCTCTCTCTATTTGTTTTTTTTTTCAAACCATTTATATTAAAAAACCCATAAAGAGTAAAACATCACTACAAAAGGCCCAAAATATTCAGCCCAATACAATGAAATTAACACGTATCAAAAAGATGTAGTAAACACAAAGAAAACATTAAATTGAACTTGGAACGCTTTATCTACTCCTTTTTACATTATCGTTAGAATCCATGCTTGTTTTGATTTGTGAATTTAATAATTTTTGAAATAGTGTGTTTCACATTATCCGCACACTGCATAGATGGAGATATAAAATATTGAGTATATAGCCTTACTAACGGACTCTCTAATCTCTTCCTCAGCCATCGCTCTCTCTCTCTCTCTCTCTCTATTTGTTTTTTTTTTTCAAACCATTTATATTAAAAAACCCATAAAGAGTAAAACATCACTACAAAAGGCCCAAAATATTCAGCCCAATACAATGAAATTAACACGTATCAAAACAGATGTAGTAAACACAAAGAAAACATTCGTCGGAACTTGGAACGCTTTATCTACTCCTTTTTACATTATCGTTATAATCCATGATTGTTTTGATTTGTGAATTTAATAATTTTTGAAATAGTGTGTTTCACATTATCCGCACACTGCATAGATGGAGATATAAAATATTGAGTATATAGATGACGCATCTAATTGACTATATCAGAGATTTATAGTCGATGTGTATACCCAGTCGTTCCAGCTACTGACTTAAGGTCCTCATCAGTTCCACGGTACAGCACAAGAACGGCGGCGGCTCGGATCTAGCTACCAACCAAACGGTTCAGGTAACCAAGAATCACGGTTCGTGACGGGCTCGAGAAACGACTCACAGCTCCTAGTATGTCAAAAGAAAAAGATAAGAGCATAATTTTATTAATATTTCATAGATTTTTATTTTATTTTTCAAAAAGAAAAAGTAATTATTTTATTAACAAAATTTTGATTTATATGCGAACTAGGGTTTGACCGGTCCAATGGGTCACCGGTTTCTGTGGTTTTTGACGGTTTGATATGAGTTTTTAATCGGTTCAACATTAGTTGGGTTTTGAGATTAAACCAACCTGGATTGTTGTCCGGTTCATGGTTCAACCTTGTCCAACCACCGGTTTGGTCCGGATTTGAAAACATTGACTAATGAATATATATTAATAGTAATTTATTTATATGTTGTATTGGATATAGAGCACCTAGTATTATATAATTAATGAATATTTTTTAAAATACCAATTTGAATTACTTAAATAATGTATAAACACGATAATTCCGGAAACTTCACGGAATCCAAAAAAACTGGAACCCAGATGTCCCTATATGTTCTTTGGTATATTAAAAACTTTTGTTCCTCGGTATATTATCTTTCTATACATCTTTGAGTAACTTTGTTGGGATTTCTATTCTTTCTAGCTTTCTTTCTCAATAGCAAAAAGTATTGTACGGATATAATTATAAGTTCATATAGATTACTCTCTTTTTACGATTTCTCACTTTGGCGTGTGGTTTTTTGTCTCCGAGAATAGCGTTTCCTTTCCCATATCTTCTACCTTCACCATTAAAAATTTCACTTCAAACATGAATAAATGACGCATGCTTAGTAACTAGACACTAGTAGTATCAACGCTTGGGTTCACGAGTCATGACTCTTCGTTTTCTAATAAATTCATTATGACACCGCTACGCCTTCCCTCCCATAGTCTAATGCATGTTAACTGTTTCCAGGAGAAGAGCGGAGACAACTTTACAACATAAACGTACATATACGTTTACGTAGTATCATAAACAAACATGTACGTTTATGTTGTAAAGAGTCGGAAACCGAAAAGTACGTTTTGTGTTGTAAAGAGTCGGAAACATGTACGTTAATTTTAATCTCGTCTTTAAGAATAACTATTTTAAAAATAACAGGATATATAGAAATTTAAGTTAGATTTATTTTTATCTCGTCTTAAAAAAAATGACCAAAGCGTCTATTGGTCGTAGTCGAACATACTAGGCTGGCTGTTATACATAATCGTGTATGTTCGACTACGAACATTATAACTTGTGATGTGTTATTGACTTGTTTTGATTGGAAAAGAAAACGAGCTTTAGACGTAGCTGTCCCGGAACAACTAATTTAAGATCTGAATAAGGATCTGAATAAGGTCTGAATAAGATCTGACCTCATGATGAGTAATTCTGAATTTAAATGGATTGTTATGTTTTTTTAGAGTAGTTTGATAGTGTTATTTACTTCGATGGTTTGCAGAGTCGTGAGTTTGGTTATGTTTTTTCTAAAGCAAACACCCAGATTTTCATCACGTAACTCTCGCCTACAGTCAAACCCCTTATGCTTGACCGCATGTAGTATAACAAGATTTTTTTGCAAAACTTCTTCAATAAGATTGAGAGCTACCTGATCTAAACAATGCGTTCTGAACAACCTTCAATTTTTTTTTTTTACGAATTAGAATTTGAAAGTTGCCTTCATTAAAAAAATTAAAAGAAAATAAAAATTGAAAGTTGTTAATTCATGGTTTTTTGTACAAGAGTCAGGAGGTAAATGGGAATGTGGGCAGTTGCATTTGGTATTTTAACTTTACGAAGTAGAATTTTGAAAGTCAGTCATGGTTTTAGTACAAGAGATAATTGTAAATGTTAAACTATTATTCAAATGTATTATCTCTATTTTTCTCCACCAACTGCTTCCATGTATTTTTAATGATTCGATCGGTGATAATAAAACGGTAAAAAAAATTATTAGTAGAAAGAAAGCGATAAATAAATAAAGTAAATGACAGTAAGACAAAGTTATTGTGTGTTACATACGTTTGCTGCTAAGGTTTGTTCTGACCCTGTGCTGTTTGCTCTTGACTCGTGCATATATAATTCGGTAGTATTCTTTATGTTCTAAGGCGTTTGTATCTGCCCTTGATTATAAGGCGTTATGTTCTAAGGCGTTTGTATCCTTTATGTTCTAAGGTGTTTGATTATAAGATCGTTGACACTCTTGTTGGCTAAAGCCTTTATATGTGGATCTAGCTTATGTCTAAAGGATTATAAAAAGAGGAAAGAGGAAGAGTTGTAGAAACTTTAGAATAAGTTTTATGGAATAAGTTTGATGAAATAGCTGAGAAATTCGACGAGATCGGAAAAAAGGGTTGAATACAAACCGAACCAAACACAAAATATATACACAACATCATCATGTCTTCTCTGGTGTTGTACAAAACTCTACGTCACTTTTCCCATTTCACCATCAAACTTCACTAGCAGTTTCGCCTCCTAAACCTGAATTTTTTTTAACAAAATACAATTAGAGAAGTGAAAGACGCAAACACACTAGTCTATAATTCTAATTTCTCCCTATTCAGTAGCCCCATAAGTACCAACCCTAAAGATCTTGTTATGTATACACAAGAAAAACGTTAAGTAGAGAGATGTAAAAAGATCACACACCTCTTAGCATCTTTTTTATCCACTGAATTCTAACGATAAGCTCTTCCAAGTCATAAACTGCAGCTTCAATTGAATCTGACTCATCGATGTTTAGTCGAATCTCTCCACTGCCTTTCACTTGCTGCATGTCTGCCTCTGTCATCTTCTGCGTGTCTCTCTCTGTCTTTTCTTTTGATTCATCGATGTTTAGTCGAATCTCTCCACTGCCTTTCACTTGCTGTATGTCTGCCTCTGTCATCTTCTGCGTGTCTCTCTCTGTCTTTGACACAAGAAAAAAAATTGAGGAGGTAGAACTTACTAAAACTATTACACAACAAATAAACATGAAGAAGAAAATACCTGATCCACGTTCGCCATTGATTTAGATCTCAATCCGAGAAGAGCAGTTCTTATGATGCCGGCATTTTAGAGAAGTGAAATGAAGCCTCTCAGTCGACTATTTATACGACTTTCACGGTGGCCCTAATTTTTCCACGGTGGACGCTAACTTGGAATTTTTAGTCAATATTTTGGCTTGGCCTGGGTGTTCGGGTCTTCGGGTCGGATTCGGGTGGGTTCCTTTCGGGTCCACGTTCTTTCGGTTCCTAAATATTTGGACCCAACAGGTACTTCTAAATTTTCGGTCCGGGTCCAGGTTCGGGTCTTATCGGGTCCGGGTCGGTTCAGGTCTATAATTAAAATACTTGTAAAATACCCATAATTGTTCGGGTCCATATTGGGTCCGGGTCGGGTTCAGGTATTTATGATCTAAAGAGACAAAAAATTACACAAATTTCATCAAATTTAGTCAAAATATGTCATGTATATCTAAATCTTTTAAAATAACTTAAAATAAACTATTAAAATTTTCAAAAACAAAATTTTGAATTCTAAATTTTACATTTAAAGCTTCATATTAGTTGAAAATATTACAAAAATAATAATAAAGATTGTTAACAAAAAAATATTTCAACTAAATCATAAAATAAAATATAGAAAATAGAACATAACAAAACCTAGTTTTGGATATTCATGGTTTTAAGTCGGGTATGAATCGGTTCTTGTCGGGTTGGGTCTATTCGGGTCGGTTCTTTTCGGGTCCGGGTCTATTCGGATCGGTTCTTTTCGGGTCCGGGTCTGTTCGGGTAGCAAAATTTTAGACCCAACAGATACTTATAAACTTTCGGGTCAGTTCCGGGTCGGATATTTTCGGATCAGTTCTGGGTCGGGTCTTCGGGTCTAGGTTAAAATGCCCAGGCCTAATTTTGGCCCTACAGCTTCTGGTTATAGAAAACATATATATTTTAAATCTTATATTTGAACAACGTGTTTTGAATTGGGATTTAACGATTAAGCTAATTAGATTAAGTTAATTAGTTTAATTATTTGACTTTGGTTTCCTTTATTAATCGGACTCATTTGCTCTAGTTTCTGCCTCTCTCTTTTTCTTGCCTCTTCTCTCTGTATCCGAGATGAATAGCTCCTTCGTTCTGTGTGGGTTGTTTTTCGTTGCTTTTTTCGCCTTAACTAGTTATGTAGTCTGTGGAATTTCAAAATCCCGCCGGTCCAGATCCTCCGATCTTTTCGATATAGAAAAATCGGACTCTCCGGTCCAGACCCTCCGAATTTTAGGCTCTCCGGTCCAGTCCCTCCGAATTCCAGGCTCTCCGGTCCAGTCCCTCCCAATTCTAGTCCTTCTGAACAGCTCAGAAGCGTTGATCTCGACGGACTGCTCGGAAGCGTTTCAGGAGTGCTCGGAAGCCTCTCAGTCGACGGACTGCTCGGAAGCGTTTCCCGAGACGGACTGCCTGGAAGACTCTCAGTCTAGGAACTGTTCAAGTCTCTCTTCTCCGTCAATCCTTTACGGGTAAAGGAATCATTCTCACTTTATAACCTGCAAGCAATTTTTCACTTTATAAATTGTATAGGGGACCACTATAAAACAAAGTTTCTATTTTAATTGTAGAGGGACCACTATAAAACCGACATTCTGTTTGTTAGTGCAGTAGAAGAGAATTTTCACTTGTACAATTGATTATGAAGAAGACAGATTTTCACTTTCCATCCGTCCGACATTCTGTTTGTTAGTGCAGTAGAAGAGAATTTTCACTTGTACAATTGATTATGAAGAAGACAGATTTTCACTTTCCATCCGTGCATAACGTACCTTTATATTTTTTTTTGACGTAACGTACCTTTATATATTTTTAGCAAAACGTATCTCTATGTAGACATATTTACTTAGTCAAATTTTCGGATTCTGAGTCAATCCATGTTGACAAGTCCAAAAATGGAATTTTACGAGCCATTGTTATGTTGCAAAATATTTGGGGTTTCTAAATTTTTCCGATAACGGTTTTAAAAATTGTGTACTTAACTTTCCATGTATTACATGTATCTTATGTAATGTCCTTTAATTTTCTTGCATAGGGAGCCCATGACTTCGACGAGATCCCTGCCGTTGAATGAAGTGGAGTTCGAGGATTGGTTTGAAGAGAAGGTTAGAAATAGTCCGAATATGGCAGGAATGGACCCGCGTTTATATAGGCTGTGTGCAAAGGCTCAGTATGACTACTTGAAGTACTGGGAAAATAAGAAACCTTCCTTGTCTTACCTCTTGGCCATGGGAAAACGAGGCTGATTTGTTAATGTAGTATTTGGTGTTTGTTGGGTAAAAAACCAAAACAATCAAGTGGTATATTTTGTATTAGTTAGGGAGTGTATGTCTGAGCTTAGATGAGGAATGGTCGGTGAGAATGAAGCAAATGGTCCGTACTTATAGTGATCAGTTTTTGTCTTCTCTGTTTCTAAATTATTCGGATTTCGTGGAGTCACACTTGGTTTTGTTATGAAGAAAATTATTGTATTATGTTCTTATATTCTTCCCGACTGCTCTCTTTTTCGTGTTAGTGTAGCTCCAAGAGTGAAGTGGCTTGGCATATTGCTATGATTATGCCTAACCCTTGATTTAACGAGCTACGATTACCCAGAAGTTGTAGGTGATAAGTATTGAGCCTTTGTATTCAGCCAAAACAACATAAACTAACCATGAAAGGTTTACACAGAACAATAGTCAGATTTTCTTATTTACAAGTAAGAAGCTTTTGTGGTATTAAGAATCTTTGGATATAATCGGTTGGTTTCTCATATGTTTTTACTAGTTTTTTTTATATTATATTTTTAGTCTTATTAAAATATATTTAATAAAATTTCCGAAGGCTGATCCAACTTAAAATTCACACATGAAATGAGGTTGTGACTTATATTTTAATAGAATAGATATAAAATAAATAAAATTAGGATATAATTTTTTTTATTTTATAAACAATAACTGAATATATATTAATGCATAATAATAGTTCATTGCTAATTACGAAATTGGTGAAAATATTTATATAAAATTTTTTGAAAAATTAAATATTGTTAAAATATTTAGAACAACATAATAATTTTTAAAATTTGATTGTGATACTTTGGTAGATAAAAATAGGATATAATATTTATGTTTTATTTCATAAACCATAATTGAATGTATTAATGTATATGTATTAATGTATTGAGAAATACTCTAGAAATGAGACTGACTTATCGTCTTCGCCAGATACCTTATCAGATTCGAAACTGCTAAACAAATTCATCATCTTTAATTGATTTAGATCACTAATCAGAGCGAGAAAGAAAGAGATGTGATCAATATATTTTGGTAGTTATGGAAAGAATGTAGCGTTATGTATATGTTTTGGTTGTGCAATTATACCAAAACAATATATTTTGGTAGTTATAATGTAACACATTTAAAAGGAGTAATTACTTTATATTCTTCTTTTGTTTGTCAGAATATAATGCGTTACATAAGGATATAACTCCTTTTAAATGTGTTACATTAAAAAGGCCGTTAACTCTTTTTCTTTTGTTACATTATATTCCGGCCGAATGTAATTATACCAAAACAATATATTTTGGTTGTCAGAAAACACAACTGAACTAAACCAAAACAATATATTTTGGTAGTTATCTTCAACATTTTGTTTCCGGCCGTTAGCTAACGTTATTGTTACTAAATTTTAGGTTTATTTTTCATATGAATCTTATAAAAGGCCGTTAACTCAAAATTATACTACTCCTTTTAACTGCGAATAGTTTTCTGAACTTGAATGATGTCATAATATTATGGAGCCTCTCAGAGGATCAAATGAACTACGATTAGATAACGGTCAGATATAAATAATCATTACAAATAACGTGGGAAATCTTATACTCCTACTAGTACTAAACGTACAGACAACAAACTATCATTGTCATACAACGTGAGTAGACACAGTTCTACAACTTGTGTAAAAAACTGATTTATAGATCTTTAGACAATTTTTTTGGAACGTGGGAAAAAGAAGAAGAGATCTTATCAACTCATAATCAAAATACTTGCTGCTGCATGCAGAGATTTTAAAAGAGAAGTCTATTTTTATTAATTAATTCCTAAAAACGTCCCTCTTATTTGCATTAAGTTATCAACTAGCATTAATCATTTCTATCTCTCTCGTAACTCCATAATTTACAGGGAAATCAATTAGCCGTCAATGCCCACTTTTCCCGTTGAGTTTTTATAACTTCACTTGTAAACCTTCTCTTTCCATATCTACCAGTATATATTTATCTACACCACTTTCTTTCTCGCTCTGATTAGTGATCATATTAATGATGATGAACTCGTTTAGCAATTTGGATTGTGATAAGGTATTTGGCAAAGAAGATAAGCCATTCTCATGTCTAGAGTATTTCTCTCATCAAAGGTAAAAATATTGATCATGAGCTCACATAATGGGTAGTTAGTCCAAAAAAAATCGCTAATAATGCTGGGTTTTATTAGTTACGGCTGATTATATTGAGGATATAGGCATTAGGATATTAAATACCAACCACTATACAAGCTATGGCCGAGCTAAATATTATGTTCCTTCAAATCGGTATGGGCATTAGCATTTACTAAATACCAACCACTATACAAACAGTTTAAGTGTTTAACTTAACACGTTTTCGAGAGTTTAATAGGATTTTGAGTGGATCTGCTCTTTTGAATTCTTGTTTGTCACAAACAATTTGCTATTTTTGTTTGTCCCTTCTTCACATTTCTTCTTCGATGGATTCTGAATTTTACTTTTCTCTTTGTTTGATTGTCGCTTACTTTCTTTCTACGATACTATTATTGATCACATTAGTATATATATATTTTCGGTTTCGATTTCTCTCGTACTCTTCGTTTCCCCCCATCTTCTCCCGCGGTGTTCCCTCCGCCTCCGCCGTCTTCTCCAGCGGTGTTCGCTTCATTGTCTTCTCCGGAGGTGTTCGCTCAGCTGTCTTCTCCAGAGTTCGCTCTGCCGTCTTCTCCGGAGTCATTCAGGTAAGATTATATGGTTTATACGTGCTGTTCAAGTTACCGGCTGTAATGTGTTCATCACCTGTTTGTGTGCAAGCGTATTCAGTAATGCAACTCCTTGTATTATATAATTGTTACGTTATTCAGTAATGGTAATTGGTAAGAAAAAACTTGATATGGTAAGTTTATATTTCATCTCTTGAATCAGTCCATTATTATTTTAATTGTTATGTTATTTTCAGTTTGTCACCTCAATAATCTTTGGAAAAACATCTCTAATGTGAATATTCAGAAGGATATCGAAGCTTAGGCATAAAACAATTTATTTTCATAATACATATTATCATAATACATAACATCTCTAATGTGAATATTGAAAAGGATATTAAATCTCAAGGTTAACGTATAGTGGTTAAACAATTGTATAGTGAGGAAGAAGCTAGAAAGATTTCACGAGAAACTCGTCCAATTACAATGTTTCCCCGGATGTAGAAGATCACTTCAGCTAAGATAGTAAATCTTGAAGAACCTAAAAAGGTCTCGCGGCTATGTTAAAGAAGAAAGATGAAGTTAGAGAACGTTCTAGAGATTGTTGGTGAAGTATAATTTATATTTTGGCGTTGTATTTTTGTTTAACTTCTCTTATATGTTTAAAGACTCCAGATTATTGTTATTATTAAGATTTATCTAAAATATTCAGATTCCAAAACTTCTACAATGTTGTTTTTATTAACTTCCATGTAAATATATAGTCTATTAAAATCATAAATTAATAGTTTATCTATGTATATATTTTATATAAAACTTTTTTTTTTACATCATATAAGCAAACTAAACAGTATATTACATTGTTGAAGTGATTGAAGTGATTTGATTAATTTGTAAAGAGTATCCAACCAATTTTATCAAAACAATTTATTCAGCATCTTCATGGTATTCTAACTGCAATTTAAAACCCCCCCATAGGAAACACTCGAGTGAAAGCTAGTGTTTCCATCTTCCAGAAACACGCATCGCAGATTGGCTCTGGTTTGTACCACTCATCCCACGGCTCTCCCCATCCATTGATTCAAGTTATTTGAGATGCATGCATGCATTTTAGACATTGGCATCCGGATCCTTGGGTCGGGTTTGGATCGGGTCCGAGTCCTTTGACTGGAATATGTTGTCCTTGGATCGATATGTACATAGAGATATATGACAATATTTCGTCAATCGTACCTTACTGAATCGCGATTCCAAGTTCGAAAATATTATTGGCAGCTTGTGGCGGTCAGAGTTGTAAGCATTTTTCTTCTTTGATGGGTAGACCATCATTCTTCTTCTTTGAATTAGGTATTGACATGAGGTAGAAGTGTGGTGAGAAAAACCATGAGCAATGGAGGTGTTGAAAACACTTTTCAACTGTTGGTACACATGCAATAAGGGGGTTGAAACAAAGAGTATATCTATTAGGGGTGGGCGTTCGGATACCCGTTCGGGTTTGGGTCGGGTATTTCGGATTCTCGGGTATTTCAGTATAGGAGTATAATACCCGTTCGGGTATTTCTAAACTTCGGGTCAGGTTCGGGTATTTGTAGTTCGGGTTTGGTTACTTCGAGTCGGATATTTAGATTTTGAAAGAAAAAAACTAGTTATATGAATCACATATTCTATCCATTACATGTTTATCTATAATCAAATTATCTATAATGACTGTGTGAGTATACGTCTAAGCTCTTTTGTGTTGGAAATTAAGGTGACTGTGTGAGTATACGTCTAAGCTCCGATAGAATAGAAAACGAAGTCCTTGCAATACCGGTTCCTTTCGATAGAATAGATGATACAGAGAAATGAGTAAAGGTGACGTGGCGAGATTGTTAGAGTGAAGAAGTCGTTGGTGAGCTATAACAAATAAGAGAAGGACACGTGTTGAGTTCGTTATTGAGTTGTAGCGGAAACAGAGTGTATATAAACTCTGTTTCTGCGTAGTTTGATATTCATTCAGAAAAAGTGTGTGTTTTCTTCTTGAACCTTGTGGTGATTCTGTGTAATTCTCAGGATCATTGTGTTTTAGATTCTTTCTTCTATCCAGATTCTATACACGTGATCTACAAGCTATTGTTTTATGAACAGTAGTTTGATTTAGAGATAACTCGGTTTATCTCTATCAATGGTATCAATAGTAGCACAGACCTTTCGCCCTTCTCTCATTCATCTCAGTTGTTGACAGAAAAGGCCTCATCTTTCCATTAGTCTCCTTTGTTTTCAACTCATCATCCTTCTTATATTGTAGTAAGCCTTTCTGTTGACTGTTACTCTGTTGGTTCTTCTGATTCGACCATCCAAAGTTTGAGGCTTTCTTTGGATGACCCATCTCATATAACCTTCCCAATACCAAGCATTCGACCATCCAAAGTTTGAACGCACCCGGCCTGGACACCCGGACAGCACCTACCCGACTGCCTCCTACCCGCGTACCAGCAGACACCCGGCCAGGACGACAGCACCCGCACGATGTGGACGACCAGGACGCTGGAACACACGCGGCCAGTACCACCCGGGTCGACCACCTACTTTCCTGCCCGGATATCGACCACCCATGGTCGATTTTCACTATTTTCAAAGGGCATTTTAGTAATTTTAATGATGTTTTTAGAGCTTTCTAAGCCACCTATAAATACTTAAACATCCCCAAAGTGGGAGATATCTTTGGATCTTGTAATTCTCTTAAGAACACAAATACTTTTGGAATCAAATCATCTTCTTGTTCTTGTGTTATTATTTGATTTCTAAGATCTCATATCACTTTAATAACATGATTAAGCTTGAATCCATCATGGGTTTTAGAATAATCATGTCTATTAAAGAGTAGATCATCTTAGGAATCATGGGTTAAGGTGATTGAGGGTGATTAGTGAAGATCTAGGGTGTTTAGGATTAGATTTACTTATTTCCTTGCATGATTGAGTGTTCTCAATGCTATTTGGTCTACACCATACCAAAATAGACTCATAGTCATTTCCTGCCCACAAGGTGTATGATGAAATGCCTGAACCAACTCTTCATTGCTTTTAGCTTGCTTTGCCTAAGGGATTAGATGTCAAAGGAGTTAAGATTGCTATTAGACTTGTTCTCCATGTTTGCTTTAGCATTATTCGACCAATTAACCATTGATGCTTGAGATGCTTTGGTAAAAGAACATTCATCTAGAGATAGAGCTTGTTTATTTAAGTGTTTTAGGCATAAGGAAAGTGTGTTATTGTTATCTTGCCACCTTAAAATTGGATCTTATCATCCAAGATCAAGTCCCTTAACCCATGAATCCTTCTTTTTATTAATTGCTATTAGACTTGTTCTCCATGTTTCCTTTACCATTATTCGACCAATTAACCATTGATACTTGAGATGCTTTGGTAAAAGAACATTCATCTAGAGATAGAGCTTGTTTATTTAAGTGTTCTAGGCATAAGGAAAGTGTGTTATTGTTATCTTGCCACCTTAAGAGCTATGGGTCAAAGGGCTAGAACACTTCAACATGAAGCTGCTCAAGATGGTATGGGTCAAAGGGCTGACAATCTTAGACCACCACGCCAGCCACAACACCAACCACGCCAAGCTAGGGCCATTGGAGCCTATGACCAACCTCACATACAAGGTCGTAGGTTGGGGATCAGAGCACCACCAGTGGATTTGGATATTTTGTGTCTTAAACCCGACCAGGACCCGAAATGGATCCAAAAATTACATGTATTTTATAGGTATTTTAATTATAGATCCGAACCGACCCGGACCTGAGAAGAACCCATCTGGACCCAAACTGAAAATTTACAAAGTACCTATTGGGTCCAAATGTTTAGGTTCCGAAGGACTCGGACCCGAAAGGAACCGACCCGAACCCGACCCGAACCCGACCCGAAGACCCGAACGCCCAGACCTACTTTACAGTTTTTGTTTCGGTTAATCATTCGGTTCGTTGAACCGAATAGACCCGAATCGATAACCGATAACATTTGAGATTTCTGGTGATCGGTTTTGTCTTGCGTATATTTAATTATTTAAAAAGTTTAATATAATTTTATCAATTTATAAGGGTTTATAATATGCCATTAAATTATCTGAAGTCGAAACAACCGGGAACCAAAACGAACAGACACGAACCGGTTCGAACAAGAATGCCCTAGTCTACACATTTCAACATAAACGTACTTACTATTTTATGTCCTCAGAGGAAACGTACATGCTCGTTTACGACTATTACGTAAACACGGGCAAAATGCCCAAAGCCTAGTACACTCCATCTCTGGCTTTCTATTAAACTATTAATGCTACAAAAGTGGATATTTGTCTTCTCCTGTTGCACAAATAAAAAACAGAGTTTTAAATGGTCCCCTCTACAATATTTGTTTTAAAATGCTCCCCTCTACAATATTTGTCTTCTCTTGCTGCACAAATAAAGACTCGGTTTTATAATGATCCCCTCTACTCTTGCTTTCTAGTCAGATGAGAATATCCAATTCCGATTCATGATATAAAAATACATAACAAACAACGTACACAACAAAATATATTTCTAATCCATCACATGTTTTTCCTGAGGGAAACACTTGAAAACATCATATCTTTCCCTAAAAACATACCAAAACAATACCATAAACCTACAAATTTTCATTATAGGTTGACCAAAAACAATACCATCAACCTACAAACATACCAAAACAATATCAGGCTTCGGACCATTGGCTTTGTTCCCCACCAAACCTTAGGCAACCAAAATCAGGCTGTAATCATCATCTGGCTGGCTCCTACAGCAGGGACAAAAACAGGAAAATAAACAAGAACTTAATGTACCTTGTTCATATGATCCAAGATTAAGAAAGTCTGACCATTAAGGAACCTGGATATACAAAAAACTAGTAAAAACATATGAGAATGTATATGTGTCTAGCCAAAAACCAACCGATTATATCCAAAGATTCTTAATACTACAAAGGCTTCTTACTTGTAAATAAGAAAATCTGACTATTAAGGAACCTGGATATACGTAGTTAAGAAAATCTGACCATTAAGGATCCTGGAATTCTTCTGATTGATCCTCATGAACTCATTATTTGCTTGCTCAAGCTGGTTGTGCTTTTTGTGCCCAAGAGAACGTCTTTGTTGCAGTCCATTCGATATCACTCTGCGTAGCTTCTCGTGCATTCGATGCAAATTCCCCATACTTTTTTTGAATGACTGGAAAAGTTCCACAGTGCACTCTCCTTTCTCCATCAAATCTTGGACAAACAAGCTCATATTTTGAACATCATTCAACTTTTCCTCGTATAACTTGAGGAGTTCGACAGCGTCGAGCTGAACCTCCTCCCTATGCAAGAAAATGAAATAACAGTACATGAACAAGTAAGTCACTAGACAATAGTAGTATTGCTAAGTAAACAATAATCTTCGGTCAATTTTACTAACAGGTTAGACAGACTTACACAGGCTGTAGATTAGAGTCAGGAAAACAGATCATCAAAAAAGATTCGGTGTCCGAATAGTCAGTTTGACAGGACGAACAATCTGAAGAGGACACCGGTAGGATTGGTGGAGAGCTAACCGGTAATATCGGTTGAGAGTTTCTTGAGACTGAGACTGTAGATTGTTGTTGGTTTTCTTCGTTTTTATCGTTTTCTTCTTTTTTAGACAAGGTGGGCTTCCCAGAACGAATGAACCAAACAAGCCAGGTGAGTTTCCTAGAATGGACCGACCAAACAAACCAGGTCACCCCAGCGAACGCAAAAAATCCAAGCATTTGAAGAAAGGAAGAGAGATTCATCTCCTCGGTGTTAAATTCGATTTCTAGGGTGTTGATTCGATTTATAGGGTTTCAGGGTTTCAGAAAGAGAACGGATATCCAAAGAGAAAAGGTGTTTCGATTTCTAGGGTTTCAGGGTTTCAGAAAGAGAACTGATGTCCAAAGAGAAAAGGTGTTGCCTCCATAAATAAAAGTCCTTTTGACTTCTTCCATTTTTAATCGTGTATACAGCTGCGGTACAAAAGTTATCTTGAGCGTCTCGATGAGAGACTTTTTTTGTCCAAAGAAATAAAAGTCAGAAGTATGGGAGATTTATTTTCTGAAAAACTTATGTATTTTAGATATTAAAATCTATCGAACCAACATTTTTTTGTCAATCCGTAGATCTGGAATTTTAATCTAGACCCGAAAATCCGACCCAGAATCAGATCAAAAATACCTGACCTGAACCCGATCCGAAAATTTATAAGTATCTTTTGGGTCTAAATTTTTTGTATCCGACTAGACCCGGACTCGAAGAGAACCGATCCGAATAGACTCGGATCCGAAAAAACCGACCCGAATAGACCCGACCCGATAAGAACCGATTTGTACCCCACTTAAAAACATGTAATGTATATTCAAAAATATGAGTCTAAAATCTCGGATCCTCTTTTCTTCTGCTCCAGCCCTGGCTGCAGGACTTCAGCTTATGGCTGCAGGATTTCATAATCACTTATATCTATAAAAGAGTTGTATATGAATCAAACAAATAAGATATTTATTATTGAAGAGTATTAATCAGGCTACAAGACTTCAGAATATGGCTACAGGACTTCATAAATTATGCAGCAGACTTCATAATTTAGTTTTCAAATCAGAAGCCATAGAAAGGACGAGTGACCATTTCTGGTTTGAAGCTTAAATAGCATTGAAAACTTTCCAAAATTTTGATTTTGGCTCCATTAATTGTTAAATTTTGATTCTTTAGCATCAAATTAGTTATACAAAATTGGCTCCTTTGTTGAATTTATATGGATTATGATTCATATAACTAGTTTTTTCTTAAACACATGTTTCCCAAAAAAGCAATCCAAAACAAATCCATCAAAATCTTTCTAAAGTATCGACCTCTCTTTCCATTCACATACTTGTTTCATTCCTACTAGTTCTCGAGCCTCTCTTTCCATTTCTTTGCCCGTTCTACATAAAGCGCTTCCTCACATTTCTTTGGGGTCACGATCAAGGATGCAATTGCCAAATATGTGAGCTGTTTTTTGGTTTGGCCCGTGAAAATTGATGCATGTATAATCCTCTGAGGCTGTAAGGCTAGAAAGGGAGCGAAAGAAAGTTCTAGTCCGGAGCCAAGTAGCCAATTTAACAAATGCATCTGTTATGCTTTCTTTCACATGATGAAGATGGAGGATAGATATTCGGTTAGTATTGAATCCTGAACTTATTTATTAACGAATGGAAATTTAGTCTTATCTTGGATAGCACATATCATTTTCGGGATGGGTTTCGTAAACAAAAAACTGTAATCAGGACAGATTGTAACATATTTTGGAAGGCCTTCCAAGAAACTTAGATAGGTATTTAACATTCTGTGTTCTTCATCTAGTTTTCCATTTATGCTACTTAAATTTCGTGTTCATGCATTACTATTAACTAACCATTTGTACTGTTGTTAACAACATAGTAGACAAAAATTTGCATACTAAAAAAAGTTTAAAACAACCGAAAAGTAAAATGTGAAATAGATGTGCAGAATTCAACAACTCTAAGCTTTTTAGTTCATTTGTTGTAGCAATTGGGTGAGTGGCACTGCCGTTTCAGATGTGTTTCCCATCTTCCATACGCTAAAACCTGGAACGTGAGAAAAGTAATGTTCATAATTCCTGAGTTTTGCTAGAGAGAATGGTCCGTGTGTTCTTCCTCCTAGCGGGTATCGATAAAACCATATCTCTGCATTTGGATCTCCTGCTGGATTGGCACTCTCATCATCATCATCGCTAATTTCGTAAACAAGATCTGGTACTGGTTGAATTGATCTGTTCCTGAATCTGTCGCTGAATCTGTTACGAGAGTTCGGGTTGGGGCTTGGGTTGGGGCATTGACGGGCTGAATCAAGAATTCTTTCCATTGCTCGACAACGGTTATTACAGATGTATTTGAAACAAACTGGACACTTATTGTACTGTCCATCGTTGCAAGAATCGCAAAAGTAATGCCCGTTTCTACACTGTATATGCATTCCAAAGACAGTCAACAAAAGAACAAAACTACTAGCAGCTACTCACGTAAATAAACATAGGTTTCGAACTGTTACCTGAATAATAGGAGCGGTTAGGCGTTGAGAACACAAGTAGCAATCGAGAAGGATAGCATCTATCATCACGAACTCTGTGTTTGTGTTTGATGGGCCAGCCATAATGGTATTGCAAAGGTCCCTAAGACTAAAAACATTTCAAATAACGTCCCCGAAATCAAATGTTAGTAAAATAGCTAATATTAACTAAGATTCAGAGATGGAGATGAAGGTGATGAAGATCGAGCTCAGAGATCAAAAAAGAAGAAGATGGAGTACAAAAGTTTGTTATTCCTCATAATTAACATGTACATGTACTAACTGTATATATAGTTATACGGTTAAGTAAAAGGAAGCTTAACCATACTAACCAATCTAACTAACTGTACAAACCAAAGTAAACCAATGTTAACCAGCCCTCTTATACTAATAGCTAACACTGCATACGAAAAAAAGGAAGTTGTTTTGCAAATCCAAATGTTCCTAAACAGACATATCATGTTCCTAAACAGTCATTACATGTCGTGGTTTTGAAGGAATGTACTGAAAATTTCAAGATCTAAATAAGAAATTCTATAATATTTTTACATTTCGGCTGAAAATTGCAAACAATGACAAGATTAGAGTTCGGAAACTTGAACGTAATGCTTTTATCTTCTCTTAAATTACTTACCTTTCAATAATTCGCGACTGTTTGAGAAAGGAGGTGTCTGTTTGTGAGAAATGAGTCGACTTGTTTGAGTCATAGTACGCAACTCTTCTGTTACCAAAACCCTCGGTTAATGGAAGAAGACACGTGTTTGGATACCTGTTTGAGTCAAAGTACGCAACTCTTCTGTTACCAAAACCCTCGGTTAATGGAAGAAGACACGTGTTTGGATACCATGAGACTAGGCCTGGGCATTTTACCCGGATCCGAGGACCAGACCCGGAACCGATCCGAAAATACCCGACCCGGAACCGACCCGAAAAATTATAGGTACTTATATGGGGCTTTGTAATTTTAGATTTTCAGAAAATATAATTTGGGTATTCAGATATTTTTTGAGTTTTCAGGTCTTATTTTAGGTAAATATGGGGTTTTTTTACGGTTTTTCGAGTACTTTTCGATTTTTCGGGTCCAGTTCGGGTATTTCGAATTTTTTGGGATCCTATATACCCGAACCGACCCGGATCCGAACAATACCTGAATATTATAGGTGTTTTACGGGTACTGAAATTCTAGACCCGAACCGATCCGGACCCGACCCGGAACCGACCCGAAAATTATAAATACCCATATGGGTCTACATTCCGAGAACCCGAAAGACCCGGACCCGACAAGACCCGAGCCGAAGACCCGGATGCCCAGGCCTACATGAGACAGTTTTGGGATAGGGTTCCAAAACAAGTTATTTTTTAAAAAAAAACATAAACTTTTATGAATGCGTAGGGCATCGAACCTGGGTGGGAAATGAGTTGCATAGTGTAGTAAGAGTAGTGGTTTAGCCAGTAGGCTAAGAAGATTCACATTGTATATCAAAGCACATAAATTTATTTAAACATAAATTAAGCACATCAATTATATATAATAAATATTGTAAAACGTTTAGCGATTTTGGAAAGTGTTTCGGAAACCTTAAAATCTCCTGGTCTATATTTGAGAAGTAATTTGTTATGTGTCATCACTATATTCACTCTCACCAAATAAAAGCTGACATGTCTTTAAAAATGAAAGCTGAGAAGTAATTTGTGACATAGTATTGATCTAATTGTGACATGAACAATTTTCCTTAAAAAATATTATACTTTTAGAATTAAAATTTGTCTTTAAAAATGAAATTATTAAATTGTGACATGATTAAAATTTGTCATAAAAAATGAAATGATTAAATTTTGACAATGTATTTGTTAAAAATAGATATTGAGTATATCTGCCAGACTACAAATAAACATTAGAAACATCTAACACATTAGAAAATTCAGCATTAGCATTAGTTAAAACCAGTTCGGAAAGCAAAGTATCTAAAACATTAGAAACACAAGCAAACCATTAGAACCAGAAACAAAATAAACAACCATTAGTTCATTGTTCAAAACATGACCAAAACAACCACCACTTCTACTGTCGCCTTCACTTCACTTCAAAGATGAGCAAAAGAAATCACAAGTCACACCAAAGATCCTAAGATGAAACTCCATTTTTCGTAGGAAAACAAGCTGATCTTTCTTGTTTAATCCAAGCTTAAATTCTTCAGCATGTCACCCACATTGGACAACACATTTCCTACTAGTGCGATTTTGGATGAGGCAGACAAGCTCGCAGAAGAGGATGAGGCAGACGAGCTTGCATAAGAGGATGATGAGGCAGAAGAGGATGATGAGGCAGACGCACTTGCCTGCATGGATCTATGCCACCATTGGAAGTAGCGGCATGAGAAACACTTGTAGAAGAGTTTGCCAGGATTTTTGTCTGTGGTACTAAGCAACAGGGTTGTTGGTTTGTTACAGCGTGGACAAGCTATATCCGGAAAATATATATCTTGTTCCCTGGACCACACAACATCAGGGCATTTCTTCTGCTTGCATTGCAGAAGCAACCTGCCATTCCGGATTCTGAAGACGCGACTAGAATCACAAAGGCATGACTCCTTGTTAAATGAAAGTTGGTCGGGGCATTCAAATTGAGACATTATCCTGTAAAAAACAATACATGGATATAACATACCAATCATGTTTCAGTTCGGATCCTTAAGAACTAGGTTCTGTCCAAATAGATTATAGTAAAAAACAAACGTACTTTTGAGACTAAGACAACTGACATGATGTGTACTAATTTATTGTGTATACTAGTCTAAATTCATTACATGGATCTAAACTAGCACAGACCAAGTTAACTCAACTATGTAAGTAGCTCGCTTTTCTCCAATACCCTATCATATTTTATCAAAATGTAAACCAGACTACCAGAGTTATGTAACTACCCCTTGAATATAGAAACATTTAATTAATTTTTTCTCATCAAGTTACTCATCTCACCTTTAGCTTCTTCAAATATGAAAATACAACAAGAGAAGAAAAACGCTTAGATGTGAATCCAATATGTATATCTCTTGTAAAAATCCTTAATCTAACCAAAAAGAGAAAACAACTTACTCTCCAACAGCAGACTTCTGCAACATTTCCAGAAGAAAAAAAAACAATCATTAGCAATCTCTAACAATCATTAGCAATCTCTTTTGCTGGGCCAAAACCTTAATCAAATGAATCAATTACTAAGGTAAGGTCAACGATAGCACAAAAAATAACCAAAAAAAAATAACCAAAAGGAACTAAGACAAACTTTAAAGCACCCAGAATCTCTTAGACATCATCGGACTATGACTCGAGACTCAAACGATGGATCAAACTATGCAAAGAATAAACGAATCCAGAATCAAAAACGACATATTCGACACTCAAATTCAAAGAACATTGATAATCCGGATATGAACTCACATCGTGCTCAAGTTTGTCGAAGTCTCGAATTAAAATGGAAACCTAGAATCGTCGGAGAAGACAAAGAAATATTTTGATTTTTTTTAAATCGTGAAAATGAAACCCAAAATTATACATTCAGTTCTAACGAAGCCCAACTACAAAATTCGGGCTTAAAATTATATATTTTGACAAAATTTTAGATGGGCTCTAGTGTAAAGACTTATGGAAGACTTACTAAAGACTTCACGAAACTGTTCGAACTCGAGGAGTCGTTTGTCTCCTTTGTCTCCTTTGCCTCCTTTGTCTCCTTTGCCTCCTTTGCCTCATTTGTCTCCTTTGCCTCCTTTGTCTCCTTTGTCACACCTCATTTCTCTGCAACTGTCACCGCCTCATTTCTCTGCAACTGTCACGAAGTAAGTATTTTAAGAAAAGACAAGAACATTACTTTTAGTTTCCGTAACTCTAAACTTGATATTGTGTGACTTCCATTAGAAAGTATTTCCGGGACCACTTCCTAAATTTGGATTTGCAAAAAGAACTTCACTTTTTCGTAGGTAGTGTTGCCTATTTTGTTAACATTCGATTTATGAGTTATTTCAAATGTTTTTAGTCTCAAGGACGTTTGCAATACCATTATGGCTAGCACATCAAACACAAACACAGAGTTTGTGATGATAGAAGCTGAACTACTCGATTGCTCCGTCTGTTTTGAACGCCCCAATGATGGTCTTACATTGCAGGTAAAAGTTCAAAACATATCTTTAAATGAGTCGCTGATACAAATTTTGTTATTTTGTTAACTTTCTTTGCAATGCATATCCAGTGTAGAAACGGACATTGGCTTTGCAGTTCTTGCAGAAATAGGATGCTCAGAAGGTGTCCAGATTGTCACCAATTCATCGAGGATATCCGTTGCCTTGCAATCGAAAAGATTATTGACTCAGCCAGATCTTGCACCATCCCTAACCCAGAGACGGCAATGCCAATCAGCGAAGATGAGAGTTACAAAAAGATATGGTTTTATGAATACCCGCTTGGAAAAGAAACACACGGACCTTACTCTCTCAACTACTTCAGGCGGTGGGAAGATTACTTCGTTGAAATTCCAGGATTTTGTGTATGGAAGATAGGAGGTGGCCCTGAGACCGCAGTGCCACTCATCCAACTTCTACAACAAATGAATTAACAAGCTAATAGTTCTAGAAATGTCCCTATCTATTTCACCTTTTGTTCATCCAAGTTCTACTCTTTTTGATGCATAAGACAAGAACACAGACAAATGTTACATTTTTGATGGTTTAAATGATGATTTTGCAGTATATGTGTATATTTGTGTTGGGTTATATTGTAACTATCATATACTCTTCGATTCCTTAATGTTTGATCTCATTTATTTTGTTGGGAAACCCTTCCAAAACATGCCAAAATCTTTCCAATGTTTATTATATACATATCTGCTGAACATAAATACAGATGTTCCAAAGGTATCGAGTTCCAGTCAAAGCTTCTAACCATAGAAGTACACTAATACATTTTCCGGAAACCCATCCAAAACATGCATAATAACTTCCTAGACTTGAGAATTAAACTGCCAGACTTAAGAAGTAAGCTGCCAGACTTGATATTTAAGCGCCAGACTTGAAACTTGAGTGCCTAAGAGTGAATTTCGTGCAACTTCAACTTGAGAGGCAAATTTGAATTAAAATTAGGTTCTGAATACATTTTCCGGAAATCATAGAAGTACAGTAATACATTTTCCGGAAACCCATCCAAAACATGCATAATAACTTCCTAGACTTGAGAATTAAACTGACAGACTTAAGAAGTAAGCTGCCAGACTTGATATTTAAGCACCAGACTTGAAACTATGAGGTGGTGCTAGTGAGCTCTCCAAGCTTAGCCTTTTGGGTGGTTCCAAAGTCTAAGCTTGAGGGGGAGTATTGACCAATCAATGTAGTTGAGGCATGTAGTCGACTGTATCACAGTGTAGTTGAGGCATGTAGTCGACTATCACAGGACTATGTCAAGGATCCTTATTCAGACCTTATTCAGATCCTTATTCAGATCTTAAATTAGGTTTATGTTGTTGAATACAAGATAATAGATATAAATATGTATACATAAAATTTATAATTATTAATTTATAATTTTTCTAAAAAAAAAACACAAAAAACAACTTTTGCACAACTTGGAGATTTTGATCTGCGTTTGATTTTGTTGTAACATATATGAATGTTTTCTTTTAATTTTTCCTTTCCCATATCTTCTACCTTCACCATTAAAAATTTCACTTCAAACATGAATAAATGACGCATGCTTAGTAACTAGACACTAGTAGTATCAACGCTTGGGTTCACGAGTCATGACTCTTCGTTTTCTAATAAAGTCATTATGACACCGCTGCGCCTTCCCTCCCATAGTCCAATGCATGTTAACTGTTTCCAGGAGAAGAGCGGAGACAACTTTACAACATAAACGTACATATACGTTTACGTAGTATCATAAACAAACATGTACGTTTATGTTGTAAAGAGTCGGAAACCGAAAAGTCTCGGAGACAACCTTACAACATAAACGAGCTGCTACTCAACTAGATTTATAGAACTAGGGATCTTGCCGACAGCTCTTGTAGCCGAGGCCTTTACCTTGTTGCTACGTTCAAACGCAGATTCAGAATAAAGATCTACTTTTCTTCTGAGTAGGAAAAATTCCAAATCTGTTCTCCCCGTATAGAACTCCAAAGCATCTAAAACGTCTGCTTCCAAAAGACTTGTGTCAATATTAGCAATCAAGATTGAATCACTGTACCTTTGATCTATCTCAAAGCGGGCATATCTTGTTCCTATCACAATGTCAGAGGTCCCAGCAAATATACTGTGAACATCACCGGAACTGCACTTAAGAACGCCTCTACCAGTGCTTTCCCTTTGCAGCCAACGGATCGTAGCTGTGACAGAAGGGAATGAAGGCATCTTGAACATTTCCCCACTAGTTGCCAGCGATAGAAACAGTTTAATCACCGATCCATTGAAGTCAAATCTCTGAATCTCTGTTGCCTTCATAGCAGTTTCCGGAGTGAGAAAGGTTATCCTGCCCCACTTATCCTTCTCATCACAGTCTTTCTTCTTCCCAGAGAACTTAAGAATAGAGCAGATACACCCATCAATCTTCTTCTCCAGTGTGGGAACCAAAATTCACACCGTCAATTTCCGATAAATAAGATTGCGGAGGAAAGCCAAGTAAACCCGACTTTCCTTGAAGGTCCGGATTCTCTGCGTTGCCACACGAAATCGATAAAGTAAACAGAAGACAAAGATGGGAATTTGTAATATTTTCCCGAAGGCGTTTTATTAGATGAAAGATACGAGTACAAGGATTCTCCGAAAGACAAAGAGATTTGCGATTAAAGAAAAAGAAAGAGTCGCAGGCAGCCAAACGTCCTAAGCCTTGCTCCGCTAGTCTAACCACCTAAACCCTAGTTCTTCTAAGCTAGCAGGATGCTCTAAGTCTAATTTTCGGATCCCCTTCTCCTCTGCTCTTGCTCTCCTTATATACCCGCTCCTAGGTCGGTTTGCCTTAAGATGATGGACCTCGCCTTTGGGCCCAAGCTTATCTCTTCAGGAAGTATTCCATTTTCGTCGATCTTCGTAATTATCCTCGAGTTTTTGGTGACTTGATGTTTATCCGATGTTCGGGAAATCGAATAAATCGTCATAGCCTGATTGGGTCTGATTTCTTAAAATCGCAAGTAAGTCCGTGGACATATCTTAAGTCGTTGAACGTTTTATACGATTTCTCGGAAACACTATATTTCTCGCAAAATTAACCGTATAGCTTAAAGGATCGATGTTCAAGTTAATCGATCTTTGTTTTATACGATATCTTCTACGAAATCCAACCTCTAGTTTTGTCGTAAAACATCGAGGACGATTCCAACCGAATCGAAGATGTTTATTCGTAGCGTGATCGTCCCAAACCTACGAGGATTGATCCAAACAAGCCAAGATGGAATTAAACCGAACATGATGGGACCGAGACCAGGACGAGGGCCGTCGATCGGCGCCAGGCCGCCCGCTGACGGTGCCGCCGGCGCCAGGCCGCCCGCTGACGGTGCCGCCGGCGCCAGGCCGCCCGCTGACGGTGCCGCCGGCGCCAGGCCGCCCGCTGACGGTGCCGCCGGCGCCAGGCCGCCCGCTGACGGTGCCGCCGGCGCCAGGCCGCCCGCTGACGGTGCCGCCGGCGCCAGGCCGCCCGCTGACGGTGCCGCCGGCGCCAGGCCGCCCGCTGACGGTGCCGCCGGCGCCAGGCCGCCCGCTGACGGTGCCGCCGGCGCCAGGCCGCCCGCTGACGGTGCCGCCGGCGCCAGGCCGCCCGCTGACGGTGCCGCCGGCGCCAGGCCGCCCGCTGACGGTGCCGCCGGCGCCAGGCCGCCCGCTGACGGTGCCGCCGGCGCCAGGCCGCCCGCTGACGGTGCCGCCGGCGCCAGGCCGCCCGCTGACGGTGCCGCCGGCGCCAGGCCGCCCGCTGACGGTGCCGCCGGCGCCAGGCCGCCCGCTGACGGTGCCGCCGGCGCCAGGCCAGGGTGCCGCCGGTCGCCAGGCCGTTTTGCCGTCCGTGGGTTTTCCGTTGTTCGATCTTTCCCACGTTAGTCGTTCGTGCGGGAAATCTTTGAGTTTGGAAGTATCTTTAGCCGTAGATTTCGAGATAACCGTTTTTGACCCCAACAGTTAGCCCCCCAGCTCGTAAGATCAGAGACGATTTTGCGGGCGAGTGATTCGAATTTTTTGAAAATCGAAATTTTCGGCTAAGGATTGTTTCTGCAGGAAACCTGTGTCATCACCCCCCCTTTTCTTATAAATAGCCAACCTTCCCTTCTCATTCTTCACATCTTTCCAAATTCTCTCTTCTTCTCTCTCAAGAAAGAAAATGTCTTCATCCCAAGTTGAAAAGAATTATTCTGATGTTGAGATGGGTGAGGCCGGCCAAGCTCCGTCGGTTCTGGCCAGCCAAGCTCCGGCCGTTCAGGCCGTTCAGGAGGCTACTCCGTCCCTCATTGATGGGTTTGATTCTTTCAAGGCTAAGCAATCCCGGCGCAGTGCTGCGAAAGGCTCAAGGCGGGCGAGGACTGAGACGCCCGACGTTCCTTCCGCGGATACAACTCCTTTGCCTATTTCTCCGATCTCTTTGCCTGCTCCTTCGGCCCCTTCGCCTGTTCTTCCGGTTCCCAGCACCGAAGTCCCATTCGATGCCCTCCCGTCTGCGGAAGGGGCTATTGTTCCTGAACAGACTCTTGATGTTCAGGTCCATCCATCGGGTTCTTCGACTGCTCCGATCGTGATCTCCGGAAGAGAGGATGCGATAGAATCTACACCTCTTTCCCCGGCGAAGAGGGAACTCGTCTTGGGACTGCCAGCAGCCGGTGCCGCGCCGTTGCCCAAGGGAAGGGCAAGGGCTAGTGCGGCATCCGGAGCAAAAAGGAAGCGGGGTGCAAAGGGCGAGGAGAGCGAACTCTCAGAGCCGTTGGCGCGTCATCGTTCCAAGGTTCGATTTTAATCTATCTGCAATTCTTGTATTGCTCTCTTTTCTTTTACGATGATACTTCCTCCTTCTTTTTGCGGACAGTTTGTGTCGCTGATTGACGGAATGCTTGGCGAGTGCGGGTCGGAAGTCATTCGTCTATCGAAGGAACTGGAGTCGTCGCAGGAAGCGCTGAAGCGTACTAAGGCTGCATTGCAGACTGTCGAGGACACCCATGCCGCCCAGACGTCCCAGCTTGAGGTTCGTATCAGCGATCTTGAGCGCGACCTTGGGAAGACCGCGAGTTCGTTACTCAAGGTGAAGAAAGAGAAGAGGAGCAAATCCTCGGAAGTCCGCCGCCTCCAGCAGAAGATTCAGACTCATGAGGAGACGAATGCCCGTAGATCCTCGGAGGTTGCCGATACTCGTGACGACTTCTTTGGTCGTCTGACGAGGATGGCCATCCTGTTTGAGTCCTTGATAGCTGTCCGCAAGAGGGACTAGGCTTTAGCGGGGATCGAGGGGAGTCTGAGCGAGCTCGAGTTGCTTCTAGGTGACGAGGCCCCGTCTTTGGACTTGGAGGAAGCCAGACTATCGTCCTGCAAAGGAGAGTGGGCGGCCACCGAGGGAGATTTCGATTCAATACTTGCCGGCCTGCAAGCCGAATGCACCCTTGTGCCGACCTCCGAAGACTCAGAAGATCAGGAGCGCACGGGAGAAGATTGCAAGGCCGGCGTGGACGAGGCGGGTAGTGGCGATGCGACCGAGGGAGGCCACGGCGAGGCTATCCCTATCGCGAGTGAGGATGAAGGTGACGCTCCTGGGAGCGTCTAGGTTTATCAATCCCTTCTGGGATTTCGTTTTATATGTGTTTTGGCTGTTAAGAGGCCACGATGTATTTACCGGGACTGGCCGTTGGTGGCTTCGAATCCCTGCCCCTTTTTGGGGTTTTGTTTTGAACTTTGCGGTCTCAATCTATGAAACGTTTTCGATTTTTTTATGAACTTCAGTTTTTTGAAGTATGAGAAAGAGGGTGTGAGTTGTCATCTCATTCCTAGTTCCCCGATGATCACCGTACCTATTGTTTGCATAAAGCGAGATTTTCCGCGGTTTACCGATTTACGCGAGAAGTTCGTGAAACAAACAGGCTTAAGTGAAGAGACAAATTTTTGGATCTCGTATACCATACTATGTCTGTGAGATGTCAAGATCCAGCGTGGCTGGGTTTAGGGCAAGACCTAGGTTTACTCTCGACTGAGGCTTTCGCGATGACAAATCGGCTTTTCGTTTTGCCTGTTTGTGATTTTAACCTGACTCGTACCGTTTAAAATCCGCGAATTGTTATCGGCTTATAAGATTTGTTTGGCGTGAGTCGAGCTACTTCCTTTACGAAGAGCTAGAGCAAAATTTTGATTTCTTGTATAGCGCTATGTTTATCCTTGTCGGATGTAAGAGAGCCTACCCTCGAAGGCTGCTATTTGTCTGTTTAGGACGTTAGAGTTTGTTTGTTGTGATCAGCAACAACAAAATGATACCGCTTTTGAGGTGCGTTTGTTTGTTAAGAGACGAAGATTTCGCCTGCAATGTTTTATGGAAAGAATTTCCTTCAAGCGTTAGCGACGCCTCGCAGTGCTGAAGGTCGATTTTTCTTATGCCGCATCTCGTGTTGAAACGCTTGCGGGCTTTGGGGATGTCTTTGCGAATGTTTGCAGGAGTTAGATGAAGAGGTGCTACCTGGATGCCTTTCATGGGAGAAGATCAAATGCGAGCAAAAGTTTCAGAGCTCCATAATCTGTCCTGCTTCTGTCTACAACATAGTCAAAAGACAATTGAATGTTAAGTTAGAAAGCTTCGAGAGACAAAGAGGTAAATTCCAAAACCACATCTCAGATGTTTGGTCTTTAGTTTTTATTACCTTCTACCATCTAATAACCTTACAGTATCTGACTACTGGGCATAGGTTTGATATTTCTCTTATATATATTTGTAGGAGGAACATGGCATCTGGAGCCAACTCATGGTGGTGCTTATCGTGTTAAAATATCTGCTTATGCAACAAAGCCCATCTCGGAGATGCGGAGATCTCTTGAACTCGTAAGAGGAAGACCTATAAACCATCCAGGCTTAACCCCAAGGGTCTTGCAGCATCTTCCTTCCAGAGATGGTGTTATTCTGATGCGGAAGATCCAACATGAGACTGAAACCTATATCATACTAGACAGGCACAGTCTCACAGTACGTATTTGTGGATCAGAAGAGAAAATTGCTACGGCTGAACAAGAACTGGTTCGGTCACTTCTGGCCTATCACAAGAGGCAGCAACTTGAAATCCGCCTCCGAGGTCCACATCTCCCTCCTGACCTCATGAAGGAAGTTGTGAACCGGTTTGGTCCAGAGCTCCAAGGTATCAAAGAGAAGGTATATGGGGTTGATCTCAAGCTCAACACGCGGTACCATGTTATTCAGGTTCATGGGAGCGTAGAGATGAGGCAGGAAGTAGAGAAGATTGTCTACGAACTTGCTCAAGAAGTTAGTGAACCGGGCGGGAAACCAGATGACATTGAAGTTGAATGCCCCATTTGCTTGTGTAAGGTTGATGATGGCTACTCTCTTGAAGGATGTTCACACCTCTTCTGCAAAGCTTGTTTGTTGGAACAGCTCGAGGTATCGATGATAAACTTCGACGCATTTCCCATACTTTGTTCTCACACGGACTGTGGTGCTCCAATAGTACTCGCTGATATGAGAGCCCTCTTATCACAAGAGAAGCTAGACGAACTCTTCAGAGCATCTCTGTCCTCATTTGTAACAACAAGTGATGGGAACCTCCTGTTCTGCTCCACACCTGATTGCCCTTCCGTTTACCGTGTAGCTGGTCCTCATAAACCTAATTTAAGATCTGAATAAGGATCATTGACATAGTCATGTGATATAGTCGACTACATGGCTCAACTTAGCTTTAGCTAAAACTAGAAGCTACAAAAGCTCATGAACTGATGATGTATAACCACATAAACCTAATTTAAGATCTTAATAAGGATCATTGACATAGTCCTGTGATAAAGTTGACTACATGGCTCAACTACACTGTGATATAGTCGAATACATGCCTCAACTACATTGCTTGGTCAATAAGACATACCATAACTTTCAAGCACATGGGTTCCTTAGCCAGATATGAATGATGAATCAAGCTCTATAAACACTAACCACATCGATGAAGTGCAAAATTTGGCTAAAGCTTGTGAAGGACTCTACTAGGGAAATGAATGAATTCTGGCTGGCTGGTTGACCTTTTGATTTTTCATTAGTCGAACTAGAAACTGATCCTGTAACAGTGGTCACTCAAATTCAAAATCAGAACAACAAAATCAAACGCAGATCAAAATCTCCAAGTTGTGCAAAGTTGTTTTTTGTTTTTTTTTTTAGAAAAATTATAAATAAATAATTATAAATTTTATGTATTCATATTTATATCTATTATCTTGTATTCAACCACATATCCAACCTTATATCTAAATATCTTAAGGTTTATGTTTCGGATAATTGGATACCGTTTGTTTTGGTTGGTTCAGATTCGGTTTTTCGGTTTTAGATGTTTAGAACCCATTCGGTATTTTAGAAAATCGGGTTGATGCGGTTCGGGTAATTTTGAGTCGGGTTCGGATCGGTTGTTCGGTTTCGGATATTTTGCCCACACCTATTTTTAACTAAAACACACATAAATAAAAATCATCTTTTGAAAAACTCACTAGCTTCCACCATATCCAATAAATAAAGTCATCTACAAATATATATAAACATTCATTAACTCGACCCAAAACAAAACATTCATTAAAATTAAACTTTGGTGTTTTGATTTTAAGATAATATGTTCACTTCAACAGAGAATGCATTAAACCTATATCATACTAGACAGGCACAGTCTCACAGTGCGTATTTGTGGATCAGAAGAGAAAATTGCTACGCTGAACAAGAACTGGTTCGGTCACTTCTGGCCTATCACAAGAGGCAGCAACTTGAAATCCGCCTCCAGGTCCACATCTCCCTCCTGACCTCATGAAGGAAGTTGTGAACCGGTTTGGTCCAGAGCTCCAAGGTATCAAAGAGAAGGTATATGGGGTTGATCTCAAGCTCAACACGCGGTACCATGTTATTCAGGTTCATGGGAGCGTAGAGATGAGGCAGGAAGTAGAGAAGATTGTCTACTAACTTGCTCAAGAAGTTAGTGAACCGGCGGAAACCAGATGACATTGAAGTTGAATGCCCCATTTGCTGTAAGGTTGATGATGGCTACTCTCTTGAAGGATGTTCACACCTCTTCTGCAAAGCTTGTTTGTTGGAACAGCTCGAGGTATCGATGATAAACTTCGACGCATTTCCCATACTTTGTTCTCACACGGACTGTGGTGCTCCAATAGTACTCGCTGATATGAGAGCCCTCTTATCACAAGAGAAGCTAGACGAACTCTTCAGAGCATCTCTGTCCTCATTTGTAACAACAAGTGATGGGAACCTCCTGTTCTGCTCCACACCTGATTGCCCTTCCGTTTACCGTGTAGCTGGTCCTCATAAACCTAATTTAAGATCTTAATAAGGATCATTGACATAGTCATGTGATATAGTCGACTACATGGCTCAACTTAGCTTTAGCTAAAACTAGAAGCTACAAAAGCTCATGAACTGATGATGTATAACCACATAAACCTAATTTAAGATCTTAATAAGGATCATTGACATAGTCATGTGATATAGTCGACTACATGGCTCAACTACACTGTGATATAGTCGAATACATGCCTCAACTACATTGCTTGGTCAATAAGACATACCATAACTTTCAAGCACATGGGTTCCTTAGCCAGATATGAATGATGAATCAAGCTCTATAAACACTAACCACATCGATGAAGTGCAAAATTTGGCTAAAGCTTGTGAAGGACTCTACTAGGGAAATGAATGAATTCTGGCTGGCTGGTTGACCTTTTGATTTTTCATTAGTCGAACTAGAAACTGATCCTGTAACAGTGGTCACTCAAATTCAAAATCAGAACAACAAAATCAAACGCAGATCAAAATCTCCAAGTTGTGCAAAGTTGTTTTTTGTTTTTTTTTTTAGAAAAATTATAAATAAATAATTATAAATTTTATGTATTCATATTTATATCTATTATCTTGTATTCAACCACATATCCAACCTTATATCTAAATATCTTAAGGTTTATGTTTCGGATAATTCGGATACCCGTTTTGTTTTCGGTTCGGTTCAGATTCGGTTTTTCGGTTTTAGATGTTTAGAACCCATTCGGGTATTTTAGAAAATCGGGTTCGGTACGGTTCGGGTAATTTTGAGTCGGGTTCGGATCGGTTGTTCGGTTTCGGATATTTTGCCCACACCTATTTTTAACTAAAACACACATAAATAAAAAATCATCTTTTGAAAAAAGCTCGACTAGCTTCCACCATATCCAATAAATAAAGTCATCTACAAATATATATAAACATTCATTAACTCGACCCAAAACAAAACATTCATTAAAATTAAACTTTGGTGTTTTGATTTTTAAGATAATATGTTCACTTCAACAGAGAATGCATTAAAACGATAGTTACATTCAGATGTTTGGACTTCTCCATGCATGTCGAGAGATAGAAACAAGTACTTTTCGACGCTTATATAAAAATTCCAACTAAATTATTATTTTTAGATCAAATTATTAATAATAATTTAGATTGAAAAAGTCTGATATAGTCCTGTGATATAGTCGACTATATGTCTCATTTCCTCTTCCTCTCGACCTCTTTCCTCTTCCTCTCGACCTCTTTCCTCTTCTGGTTCTTTCTCTTGTTTTATAAAATCTTATAAAATGTCTTTACAACAGATTTATAAACCCTTATATATAATCTATAAATTGTCTAATATAAACCGTTAATCGTCAGGCATACCACGACAGAATTTTGACTTATTCAAATAACAATTAAGGTGAAGCAGTGTCAACAAGCAATTGATAAATATGCAAGACAGAATTTTGACTTGTTCAAATAACAATTAAGGTGAAGCAGTGTCAACAAACAAATGATAAATATGAGGTCTTCTTTCGCTAAGCCGTTTTTTTCTATAGATAGATTTTTGCGTTTTTAATGAAATACCGAATTGATACAGGTCCGGCGATGTCCATGGACCATCGCATGAAAGGATAGGGGGACGAGATTGAGGAGAGGATCTCCGCGGGTTGATGGATTGTTGGAGCATGCCTTTGGCATTTTTCGCACTTCCGGGCAAATTTCTCGCAGTCTTTTACCATGGTTGGCCAATAATAACTGTGGCGTTTGATTTTGACTGCGAGAGATCTTCCGCCAGAATGATTTCCGCATGATCCAGAATGGACTTCTTCCATGATTCTTCTTGCCCTTTCCCCTTCTGCGCATGTCATGAGAGGACCAGAGAAACACCACTATATTTTTCTCTATCGCGTGACGCATCGCGGCCGCTTGGGTTTTCACTTTACAAGCCGCCCATTTTTCAGCGGGTAAGGTTCCATTCACGATATAGGCTCGGATTGGTTCTAACCAAGGGCTGTCGCAGCCGTACTCGGTTGGGTCTACATCCGCTTCCGGTTGATCCTCGACTTCTTCCGCATCTTCCATCTCCTCCCGGATTAGATTGACGACCACTGGTGGTCCGATGCTTGGATGTTCGATGAATTCGACCGGGATAATCCTTTGGAGCCCTGGATCTGAGCTTGAGGAGAGGGCGGCCAAGGCGTCGGCCTGGACGTTTTCCGAGCGAGAAATTCTGGTCAGGGCGAACTGGTCGAAACTTCGAGCCAGTTCTTGGACGAGTTTTAGATATCGCCCATCCTTTCGCCTCTTGCCTCATATTCTCTGCTGTATTGATTGGCGACTAACCGAGAAACGCAGTAGCATGAATATTACGGATTTTAACCCATGGGCCAGCCGCAAGCCTGCGACGAAGTGCTTCAGATTCTGCCTCATTGTTTGAAGCATGAAAAGCCAATCGAATGACTGTTCTAGGATTTCCCGCTAGGAGAGGTGAGTCGATTCGATTCGATCCTTGTTTGGACGAAGATCCGTCGACGGAGGACCCAAGTTGAGTTTGGTTCCTCGTTAGTCATGCTTCTAGTGGGTAACTCTACCAAGAAATCCGCAAGTACTGGGACTTTGCACATGTCCTTGGCGATATTCGACGTCAGATTCACTCAGTTCGATTGCCCATTTTGCGAGCCTACCGGATTGGCTCGGACTATGTAGGATTATCCGCAGTGGGAACGTGGTGAGAACCACTATAGTATGAGACTGGAAATATGGTCTTAGTTTTCTTGCCGAGGTTTTGACGGCGAATGCTAATTTTTCCATTAGCGGTATCGAAGTTTCGCATCCAGTAACGTCTTGCTTACGTAAAAGATTGGCTTTTGTTCGCCGCGTTCTTCTCGTATCAGGACGCCACTGACTGCCGTTGCGGAAACTGCGATATAGAGGAAAAGAGGTTCACCTTCCACCGGTTTTGCGAGGACTGGTGGAGTGGCCAGGTAATGTTTCAACTGTTGGAAAGCTTTTTCACATTGGCGACGCTCCCGGCTCTGACTGAGAGGTTAGTCGAACCGAGGGTCATAATTTCTCCCGAGAGTCCGAATACTGGGCTGGGGTCATCTGTAAGGATGCTTAGATCGACGCCCATCCTCTCGAGGGTGCTTTTATAGATAATATTAGCCGAGCATCCGGTGTCGACTAATACCCTTGCTACATCAGTATCCTGGAACGTAAGTTCTATTACGAGGAGATTGTTGTGAGGTTTGGCTATACTGGCCCTTGCTCGATCCTCGAAGGATACGATGTTGCATCAAGTAGCCATACTGAACATCGATCGATTGGTGGTTTTCGAGTTAGAGAATCTGTCCCCCCCTCCTTCTAGCGCCAAACTGTGGGAACCGAAATTCACACCGTCAATTTCCGATAAATAAGATTGCGGAGGAAAGCCAAGTAAACCCGACTTTCCTTGAAGGTCCGGATTCTCTGCGTTGCCACACGAAATCGATAAAGTAAACAGAAGACAAAGATGGGAATTTGTAATATTTTCCCGAAGGCGTTTTATTAGATGAAAGATACGAGTACAAGGATTCTCCGAAAGACAAAGAGATTTGCGATTAAAGAAAAAGATAGAGTCGCAGGCAGCCAAACGTCCTAAGCCTTGCTCCGCTAGTCTAACCACCTAAACCCTAGTTCTTCTAAGCTAGCAGGATGCTCTAAGTCTAATTTTCGGATCCCCTTCTCCTCTGCTCTTGCTCTCCTTATATACCCGCTCCTAGGTCGGTTTGCCTTAAGATGATGGACCTCGCCTTTGGGCCCAAGCTTATCTCTTCAGGAAGTATTCCATTTTCGTCGATCTTCGTAATTATCCTCGAGTTTTCGGTGACTTGATGTTTATCCGATGTTCGGGAAATCGAATAAACCGTCATAGCCTGATTGGGCCTGATTTCTTAAAATCGTAAGTAAGTCTGTGGACTTATCTTAAGTCGTTGAACGTTTTATACGATTTCTCGGAAAGACTATCTTTCTCGCAAAATTAACCGTATAGCTAAAAGGATCGATGTTCAAGTTAATCGATCTTTGTTTTATACGATATCTTCTACGAGAAATCTAATCCCTCTAGTTTTTTTCGTAAAACATCGAGGACGATTCCAACCGAATCGAAAGATGTTTATTCCGTAGCCGTGATCGTCCCAAACCTACGAGGATTGATCCAAACAAGCCAAGATGGAATTAAACCGAACATGATGGGACCGAGACCAGGACGAGGGCCGCCGATCGGTGCCAGGCCAGGGTGCCGACGCCAGGCCGCCAGCGTGGACGGTGCCGCTGGCGCCAGGCCGCCCGCGGATGGTGCCGCCGGCGCCAGGTCGGTGCCGCCGGCGCCAGGCCGCCCGCGGATGGTGCCGCCGGCGCCAGGTCGGTGCCGCCGGCGCCAGGCGGCCAGCGTGGCGGGTGATGCCGGGCGCCAGGTCGGTGCCGCCGGCGCCAGGCCGCCCGCGGATGGTGCCGCCGGCGCCAGGCGGCCAGCGTGGCGGTGCCGCCGGCGCCAGGTCGGTGCCGCCGGCGCCAGGCGGCCAGCGTGGCGGTGCCGCCGGCGCCAGGTCGGTGCCGCCGGCGCCAGGCCGCCCGCGGATGGTGCCGCCGGCGCCAGGCCGCCTTTGCCGTCCGTGGGTTTTTCCGTTGTTTGATCTTTCCCCGTTAGTCGCTCGCGGCGGGAAATCTTTGAGTTTGGAAGGATCTTTAGCCGTAGATTTCGAGATAACCGTTTTTGACCCCAACATCCAGGAACCTCAGAAGCTCTCTGTCATCAACAAAACTGTCGCCATAATAATCGACTGTCAAGAATCTCTGATCAACTTCAAGATGCTTTATCTGAGCTCCAGATCCAAACAGTGCCATAGGTACTTGTCCCCGACCATTGTATATATACTTCTCCAAGCATTCATTACGCATCCACTTCTGTTCACACTTCAATGCATTGCTCACTAGGGCCGAGACTTTACCCATATCGTGGGGAGGCGCATACAGTAGAATCTCATTCCGATAGATATCAACTTGAATACTAATCCTTTCATCCATACAAAGCGACCTAGCACGAGAAACAATCGAAAGCAGACCATGGTTAGATTTGCCACAGAATCTTTTTAGCAGAGTGCTGCTACAACCAGCCACCTTTTCCATTCGGAGCCTCCACTCATCCATATGAGATGAATCAAAAGGTGGAGGTGGATCAAGCATAGATAAAGCCTCAAAATCAAACGCAGTTACACATACCAAGTACTGGTCGACAACTGATAGAAGCTCACCGAAAACAACCCAGTTTGGCTTCTCTCCAAACGCTAGCAATGAACAGGACGGATGCAACTGAACTTGTTGACCAGTTAACGCCACCTCATACCCAAGCTGATCATAGCCAGTGTACATCGCCACATTTTCAGCAAGAGATGCAAGTATAACCTTTTTCAAATTCTTGTCGTGTTTATTATTACCCTCGGTTGGATTCCAAACCCAGTAACTTGGACTGACAAGAGAAAGTTATCTCTCAATGCATATCTCCAGTTCCTTGACTGTGTCTTCACATCTCCTCAATGATTTGGCATTTAGGCTATTTTCCCAGCACCATTTATTTCTTCTGTCTCGCGGCAGAGATTCCCATTCTTTGTACACCGAAAGAAGAGTGAATAGGTCTCCATTAGGGTTGCAGAATTGCACCTTAAAGATGACAAAGAGAAAAACTTCAGAACATATCTTCTAAGAGCATTGAAACCATTACATAACAGGAAACAGTATCATTCTATGTAAGAAATAACACCACTATAGCAAAATTAACCTGGAGCTCATAATCATACCTTTAAGCAATCAGCTTTCATCTTATCATCGAGGCTGCCAACTCTGCAAAATATACTACTAGCATTAGCCATTACAGAAGCAAGAACAATACCCTCTTTGCCCATTCTGTGTCTGAAGCAGCCTAAAATTAACTTTCCAAGCTTCGGCTCCAGACCAAGCTTCACTAAACAGTGCCCTTCCTGTGTTAACTCAAGAACACCGTTCTTCTCAACGACTGCACCCAACTGAACAAGATTTTTGACAGCCATTGCGATGGCTTCAGGGACAGGTGCGTCAACAAAGTCAAAACCCGCTACATTGTCTACACCTAGAGCAAGAATCCTCAAAAGTGCTACACCAAGATGGACCCTCCGAATTTCAGGTTCCTGATTGAGATTCATTGACTCAAAATCGTGTTTAGAGTACAGTCTGTAACATCTTCCGGGTTCTGTCCTTCCAGCTCGACCAGCACGTTGTCGAGCTGAACTTTGACTGACTCGGCAAACCTTGAGGATGCTCATACCCGTTCTAGGTTCATATTTACTCTCTTTCACCATCCCGGAATCAATTACATACTTTACACCAGGAATAGTCAGAGAGGTCTCTGCAATATTCGTGGCAAAGATCACTTTCCGTTTCCCAGGATGGTTCTGGAACACCCTAAAGTGCTCCTCAAAGGAAAGCTTTCCATGCAAAGGCAAAGCAACTGCAGACGGAGCTACAAACCTTTCACATGCCCATTCAACCTCTGCTTGAGAAGTCAAGAACGCAAGGATGGTTCCTTCTTTCTCTATTTTATGTACTTCCACTGCCTTCTTAACAACATCAGCATGTGGAGCAATGCGTCCAACACCAGAAGTCCCTTCTGCGTCACTAGGGGAATATATAATCTCCACAGGGAAGTTCCTCCTAGTGACACAAAGAATCCCACAGCCAAAGAAATAGTCTGAGAGTTGGTAAGCATCTGCCGTGGCAGACATAATGACAAGCCTTAAGTCAATTCTTCTGCACATCAGATCTTTGAGCAATGCCAGAAGAAGGTCTGTGTTTAAGCTTCTCTCATGAGCTTCGTCAATAACAACGCATGAAACACCAGACAAACTCCGATCTTTAATGTAGTGTTGAAGCAGACAGTTATCAGTCATGAACACGACTTTGGAACTAATCTGCTCGGTAGAAAAGAAAGCTGGTGTGCAGCGGACAGAGTTTTCCTCGTAACAACCATTGCTTTCTTCTCTGAACCGATCAGCCAACGTCAAGGCAGCGATTTTCCTTGGTTGTGTACAAACTATTGATTCAGCAGCAGCAACTCTGGAATCAGCAAGGAACTGAACTAACTGAGTGCTCTTCCCTGAACCGGTTTCTCCAATCAATACCATTACCTGTGAACACAAATAAATGAATTAAATGTCCAAACACAGATAAGTCTTAGCAGTACAACCACATGACAACAAGCATACCTGTTCACCATGTATCCTCTTCAAAATATTCTGCCGGTAAGCATAGATAGGCAGCCCATCCTCTAGCCTACGACACTCCCTGCGGATCAAACTATGAATACGTGGCCAATCATAAGTTCCTTCCAAACTAAACACAGCCACGTCATCTTTCTCTCCATCATATACAGAACCGTCTCTTCCTTGGAGAAATTTCAGAATGTTCTTCATACCATTCTTGAACTCTTCAAGGCGCTTTACAATCAAATCCTTCTCCACTATTAGAGCCTTCTTCCTCTCAAAAGCCTCAAGCTTTATACCTCTTTTGGAAGAAAAGGACTCAACTTGACGATCCTTCTCCTCTATCTCAGCCCTCACCTTCTTCACGCAATCACCATTCTCCATAAGCGAAAGTACATGAGCAGAGAAAAGAATACAAAGCCTGTCTCTAAGCTCCTCCTCGTCAGACGGGACGGAAACATTAGCAACCAGCTCTGGAAATAAAGGGTTTTCCCTTGGAGACGATAGTCCCATAAAGCCACGACGGCTGAGAGCGCATCTACCCACTGACGGAAACTGAAACTCCCGGCGATACATCCGAACTGCGGCACGTGGACTGAATCCTTGGGGATTTCGCAGAGCGTAGCGAGGGTACTGATCACTTGCTTTCTAATTGAGAAAGACGGCTTCGCATCGCTGTTAGCGGCGAAGATTCTCAGGTGGAGAAGCTGGACGATGAAATTCGGCGTCGCCGGAGGGCGATCGTAATTTGGCGGGAAATTGGAATTAAGGTAGTGATGAGTATGCGTTTGATTTTGTTGTTCTGATTTTGCTTTTGAGTGACCACTGTTACAGGATCAGTTTCTAGTTCGACGAATGAAAAATCCAAAGGTCAACCAGCCAGCCAGAATTCATTCATTTCCCTAGTAGAGTCCTTCACAAGCTTTAGCCAAATTTTGCACTTCATCGATGTGGTTAGTTTGTTTATAGAGCTTGATTCATCATTCATATCTGGCTAAGGAACCCATGTGCTTGAAAGTTATGGTATGTCTTATTGACCAAGCAATGTAGTTGAGGCATGTAGTCGACTATATCACAGTGTAGTTGAGGCATGTAGTCGACTATATCACAGGACTATGTCAATGATCCTTATTCAGATCTTAAATTAGGTTTATGTGGTTATACATCAGCTTTTGTAGCTTCTAGTTTTAGCTAAAGCTAATAACAAGTTCTTCCCCCGAAACAAGATTTCAATTTCACTGTTCATCAAAAAGTTACTGATCCCATGATTTATGCACTCATCTTCTATATCCTATGTTAATAACTACAACCCAACAATTCATATTTTATATAGACATTGCCACTTTAATCAGTTTCATTTAATTCTACACCAATGTCTAGTCATATTTCATAAATAACAAACGGTTAATATGTAAAACTACATAAACCAACGGTGATTGCTGTCACTCTTAAGGGAAGCAACTATACTCTTTGGTCAAGAACAACCAAAGCTTCGATTTGTGGAAGGGATCTTTGGGCTCACATCTTGGAAGAAAGGAAATTTCTCTCTCTTTTCATCAAGCTTTCTTTCTTCTTTTAACTTTGTTGATATGTCTTCTACTAATCCATTTGCTTCTCAGACCAACTTTGTTGAACTGTTAACTAGTCAACAAAGTTCTTTTGCTTTTCTCGAAGAAGCTTCAAGCTTCGGTGAAGAGAGACCTGCAGAGCGTAGAGAAAGAAGGACATGGACTAACGCGGATCGGTTTACAACCGTTCCATCACACCGATTGCATTATAGCGAGGGGTTGTAAAGATCGGTTGTAAACCAATCCGCATCATCAGCAACGTTTTGCCAACAATAGATTGGATCTGTTTACAATCGATCGCATAACCGTTTTTACTAAACAGATCGGTTTTAATGATCGGTTGTAAACCGCTCCGGTCGATTTTTTTTTTTAAAGAACCCCGGGGTTCTCCCAATAAACATGTGTTTTCTAAAAAATTTTAACAAATTTCTTATCTTCCTTTTAGTAATTAATTAATCAATAAGAAACACATTAAGGTTATTGCATTGAACATGCCCTTAACTCCCTGCTTTTGTCTTGACTCATTACCACACACGGGGAGTGAGAGATGAAAGGAAGAAAGTCAAACGGTCATTTCTTAGAAAAAATAAAAATGGCATTAATAAAAAAAAGTTGCAGAATAAAATTTGCATAATCAAAAGTTGCAAATTAATTTTTTTGTGATTGGATTAATTTTAGAGAATGGCAGAATGTTAAATAAATATACTAATGTGCACAATATAAGTAAAATATCAATAATTTTTAAATATTTTCTGATAAATTTTAGATACATATTATAAGAGGCTGGCTGTTCTTCCTTCCAAGTCATCCAAAGCTCTGTTGAGGTTGTTATCTTTAACACCATCGTTCTTGATATCAATAAAGCTTAACTGTGTTCTTGTTCCAAACTTAATCTCTTCACTATGTCTCCCACAGTACAAAACACATTATTTCCAATATTTATTTCTATTTCCTTGTAGAATTGCCAATCTTTATTTCCTTCTTTAATCGCTTCTTGTCCAAATGGATTCTTTTGGATAAATTCTTGGACATTCTCAGCTTCTACTAGCTTCTTCAAATACAGCCTCAGATCACCATCATCACCTGTTATTAACAACAAAGTACCAAAACATATAATGATGTATATAACTATTAATCAAACATATAAGAAAGAATTACTGATAACATCAACTTTTTTTTACCTAACGATGTATCATTCTCGTTTCCATGATTGTATGTGTAAGGGGGAATATCGCTGTATGTGGCTGTAAAATCAGATAATTCAGTCATAATATCTAAAACATCAATGAGACAATAGAATTGTTTTTGTATAAGGATAAATGACTTTGTAGATAAACTTACTGGGTTAAGAAGCGCTTTGTAAGGAGAATCATCTAGCAAAACCGTGTTACTCTTACTGTAATCACCCTTCTTCCAGATCAGGCTTAGATCCTTGAAAACCACTTTCTTATTCTTGTTATCAAGGCAGGAAGCTTCGGTTTTAGTACACTTATCCATGTCCTGCCAATGTTTTGTATCACAAAACAATTCAAAATTCATTTAGAACATATTCGATTGGAATTAATTACTCAAGGATATAAATTGAAGAAATAACCACATACCCAACAAAACAACAGTTTTCCTTTAAAATCTTCAAGCAAGTGCGTACAGATATCTTCAACGTTTGCTCTGTAAGTAAACAGGTTAATCTATTGTAGTCACATTTTAACTTTCATATTATGTTAATTATTATGCAAGAAAAATATTAAATATAGAAGAGATGAGTAATGTCTTACTTTCTTCTCGAGGACCAGATACCAACTTCAAACTTTTCAAAGCAGAATCGGAGAAAGTCTTTACAAAAAGGTCTCCTAATCATTGTCTTCCTACACTTAAGTGTTGTTCCTTTTAATCCTTGATCAGAAGCTTCTTTGAAATCAATTATGTTTGCAAGCAGACCATTAAGATCAAGGACAAGAAGCTTTTTCCTTGATACAGATATGTTGTCTTGGATCGAGTCACGTACAAGTATTTCCTTCCTTGTTTCGAACTTGTCTTCGTCCAGGGACTCCGAGGTAGATGTCTTCTGTACCTTACTGCTTGTTTGAGGCAGGTCAACCGCCTTGGCCGTTCTTTTCTTCTGAGGAATGATCGAGTTTGTTTTTGACTTGTCGGGACACACAAATGACTGCTCAGCATCAGATGTTGAGATGTCCATTGTCTCGTTAGCGATTTCGGAAGTAGAAGGGATGACCTGAGGGAAATATATGGAGTAGTTGCCATCACTTATCATATGGTGCAATCATATAATTACTATAAATTCATTATAGTGCTACATTTGACCTTCTGTGTATCTATCTCCATGGCATTAGGACCATCACGTAAATCACCATTCTCCCCATCAGTATTATCCTGGGACGAATCAAGATGGTACACCTCACCTTTTCCTTTGTTTGAATCCGGTCCATTGTTTTCATCATCCATCAAAGCTGTCTGCAAAGGTTTAATCCTATAAATCAGACGCATAGTCAACTATGTATGAAAACTATGTGTAATGAGTTCGATACTAGTACCTTATCTGTTGGAGAGGCTTGGTATTCTTCACCCTCTTTATCATTAGAAGATAGATCTCTTTTCTTATCATTCTCTCCTTTTTCGGTGTTCTGCAAAGGTTTAATCCTATAAATCAGACGCATAGTCAACTATGTATGAAAACTATGTGTAATGAGTTCGATACTAGTACCTTATCTGTTGGAGAGGCTTGGTCTTCTTCACCCTCTTTATCATTAGAAGAAAGATCTCTTTCCTTATCATTCTCTCCTTTTTCGGTGTTTGGGTGTGCATCCTTATCAACATCCATCACATGTGCCTGCATATGTTTAATATTATAAATCATACGCATAGTCAACTATGTAAGTAAACTATGTATATGATGTGGAGAGTAGTACCTTTTCGGTGGCAGTGGACTTACTTTTAGCAAGCTCAGCTTTAAGATCTTCGATCTGTTTCAAAAACCTAAGTTCCACCTGTTGCAAGGCCTCCATCGCCTGCTTGTGGTAAGAACCTGTGTGTGGTAGATTATTAGTAATGCTAAAAACTAATAGTATAAACTGCAGATATAAATGACTATGTGTACCAGCTATTTCTTCAGCAACTACATGCATTTCATCAGTAGTTCCCGCATTCAGAAGCAGTGGCACTCTTCCGCTTAGCCTGTCGAACAGAAGGAGGTACATCATTGAAATGCTTGCCTCCTGACAAGCATCGGATTGTGAAAGCGGGGCCATTGACAATGCGTTCCAGCAGATTATCCACCTTTGCATCAACTGCTTCATCATCAAACTTAAAATCATCCTCACTCCCTTCCACTACAGGCAATGTCGCGGTCACAGAGGACTGACATAAACAAAAATAGTTGTTTGATATAGTATATATATTTCTTATCTATACAGACAACTATATCTATCATATATATGGTGTTCAAAGCCGGATTACCTTCCCTTTGCTGTCCATGTCGTGGATTTTAGACATTTTTATGGTTAATGGCTTCAGACTGGTGTTATCATCAACCTCAACCTCCTCGTCCGAGGTGGTTGCATATGTGGAACCTTTCTTCTTCTTCTTTGCTCCGGGCGTATAGGTGGCACGAGTTTTGATATGTGGAATGCATTTCAGCATTGCTAGTTGCATTCCATGAAGGAACCCCTGTATAGCAAGCGTCTTCTGGCACAAACCCTCAGCCCCTCTTGTTTTAATAATTTTCATGGTCAGTGAGAATGCCTCTCTTCCCCACGGATAATTGAGGAATTTCTCGACATCACGAACGAGTTCAACATGGACTTCAGAAATCTTTCTGTCTAGATTCCTATATATAATTGCATACGCAAACAATAAAAACCAACTACATAGTGACTATGTGATTGAGTAATATAGAAACTATATAAATGAGTTATATAGGATGCTACGTGTGACCTGGGACACAGAAGAGCATCGACAAGGAGCAAGCAACAAAGCTGCAGTTTTTTTCCGAGGGTCTTTGAAATTCTTCGAATTCAGCTTCTTTACTATCCATTCATCATCTATCTCCCCTAAATCATTTCGATCAAGTCGTCCCAATAAGTACTCTCATGCTCGTCAAAATTCTCCACATCCGTTAGTTTCTGAGAAATCTCAGGAAGTTTGGAACAATTTAGGCCCGTAGCAGCCGAGAACTCCTGAATTGAGAATCTGATAGGCGCTCCACCGAATTCCATCCAGATTTTGTGCTTCTTCTCCGTCACTAACTGGCGCGATAGCATAAAATGAGCAAACTGGGCCGAAAAAGCTACGTCACCACCGTGCTCAAGCAGATACCGGAACTGAGAATTCCAAAGCTGTGACCATTCTTTCTTGTGCTTCTCCAACGCCTTCTTCACCGTGCCCAGATATTTCAAGACGAAATAGAAGTTTACTTTCTTCCTTTGGTCGGGTTCACCACCCTTACAGAACATCCTCTGAGGTAGAGGGAGATTCGGCATGGTTATGATATAAAGGGCTGATAGATCCTGGATAGGCCTATCAAGGAAATAACAGAAAGGGAAGAGAAGCAGAAGAATTAAAAGATGAGAAACAGAAGAAATGGAGATGAGAAGAGAAGAGAATAGAGGAAGAAGGAGAAGACGAAGGAAGAAGAAGAACTTTAATTTTGATTAATTGTTAAATGATTCCTTTCTACAATGAAGTCTCGGTTACATATATATAAATGCTAAAGGGCCTAATAATGATCTAAAGATAATAATATCATAAGCCCAACTAGGCCCATTTCCTTGATCTCGGATCGTATCAAGGGCCTGCTCTTTGTGCTATCGCTGCGACTGCGATTAGCCGATTAGTAACCCAGGAAAAGGACAGAAGAAAATCTGGAATGGGGAAAGGATTATATTCGGCGAACAAAACTAATTCTCACGACGGTAATCGGTAATCCTAAGACGATGGTGGATTATATTTGGCGAAGTAAACTAATTCTCACGACGGAAATCGGTAATCCTAAGACGATATAAACCAAAATCTCATATAAAAAACTTCGTGATTTCTCATTTTTGAAAAATCCTTTAATTCTTTTGTTTTGGTACACACAAAATTTGCATACATAATGTTAAGTCGAAAGAAAAAACTTTTGTTTTGCTACACACCTCAATAATCTTTAGAAAGACAACTCTAAAATGTGAAAAAGCACAAACTAAATTAAGTTTTGTCTAACATAAGAGGAATACAAATTTAAAATGTGAAAAAGCACAAACTAAACCAATGCATTTTAAGCCTGCTTATGCATTGGAGATAGACATAACAAATGCATTTCACACTTGCTTTTATGCATTGGAGATAGACATCTTTCCAAAAATCTTTTGCATCCATCCAACCTTATGGTCGGATTCCACAGAATTGTTCTCATCCTCACAATCCATCCACCACTCTTTCATCGAACCAGTCAAAATAGTTGCAGTGATCAGTCCTACCCTTCTAATGACACAAATAATACAAATGTATCAAGAAGCCATCAGAGTCTCAGATTGTAAAAGCAATCGACTCTACCAATACCTTATACAACGGACAAACGAAGAACCTTCTTCCCGGATTGTTATCGGTCCACGATGTGACAATCTTTGCAGGCAAACCACATCTACACAAATTCATCTATCAAAAACAAAATAAGATCAAATAAGATCAGGCAGTCCTCTCTTCTTCATCAAACAGATTCTCACAACAAAGAACAAACACAATTGACTGGGGAAGCAAAAGAGATACACTAATGATGCAAAGAGAAAGCGTGATGATACTAAGAATGGCAGAACTAGAATGGCATCAACTAAACCAACCCAACCCATAAGTTGTATTACAAGAGATTAATGAATTCACTGTAAGATATCGCAACATTTATATACCTAGAAACAACCACTTATACTAACATCACAATAACACCAAAAACCAACATCTAAAGCAGCACCAAACAAATATTCTGCCTAGATTAGTGAAACGATCTAATGGAACCGAACACACTGAGATAACAACAAACAAGGAATCGTCTCTTTCAGTAGCTAATGTAGGAAAAAAGAGCTGAGTGTATATCCGACATAGCAATGTCTTGTAATGAAACCAAAACTATAGATTCGGAACAAAAAAAGTCGATAGCTTTTAGATGAATCATTAACCTGTGAGATCGCCGGTTATGAAGAAGAGAGAAGGGTTGCTGAGAGAGAGAGCAGGACCGATAGCTCTCTCGGGATGATGAACGCTGAATCGATTTTGCGATTGAGAGAACGGTGATACAGTTTGTGGCTGTGAATCCTGGGGGAGAGAAGAATTAGGGCAGAAGATCAGACAAAACGATTTACAGATTTTGGGCTCAAAATTTTAGTTGGGTCTAGGGTATCTTAAAGTCCATATATTTACTTATTCCAATTTTTTTTTATTTTTATATTAAATAATAATATTTTTTTTGTGTGAATTATAAACTCATATAAATAGATTTATAAACTCTTATAAATGTATAGACTTCTATAAGTTAGAATCACTTTTAAAGGATAGAATTCTTGGAAGTAGAATTACTTCAAATAAAATAGGCAAAGTAATAAATAAAATACTTTGAAAAATGGAATATTAATAATATACATAAAGGAAAAACAATAAAGATTAAAAATTTAATTAAATTTAAAAATTACACACTGAAATTTTTATCTTTATAAATTATTAAATTATTAATTTATCTCTATAAATTAATAATTTGTTAATTTATCTCTATAAATTAATAATTTATTAATTTATCTCTATAAATTGATAATTTATTAATTTATCATTATAAACTAATATTTATTAATTTATAATGATTAATTAATACCTCTCTAAAAATTAATAAAATTTCTCAGTCCCACCCAGCCGGAATTGAACCTAAGACAAAGAAGGTGGATGGAGTTAGTCGCGGATTACATATAGACATTGCCTATCATCCGGGAAAGGCTAATCAAGATTGGGTCCAAAGTACTTGGCCTAAGCGCATCAAGTTCACTCCACAAAGATTGAAACTTCCCGACATATTGCTTGAACTCTAAATCCTCTTGATTGAGGTCATTGATGGCTTTCTTCAACTCAAACACACATGTAAGGTTAGAGACATTACCATACACCCTCTTGAGAGTATCCCAAAGTTGCATAGCACTCTCACAATACGAATATACTTCACGGATGGATGGCTACAATGAGTTGAATAGAAACCCAAGCACTAATTGGTCTTCTTGGAACCACTTGGCTTCTGCTTCAATGGTAGCTTGATCCTTCTTTCCCTTTGCATCCTCTTGAAATTCCCTTTCTTCCAAGATGTGAGCCCAAAGACCCCTTCCACAAATCGAAGCTTTAGTTGTTCTTGACTAAAGAGTATAGTTGCTTCCCTTAAGAGTGACAGCAATCACCGTTGGTTTTAGGCATGTGTCTGTGTGAACAATATCCTCCATGGATAGATCTTGAAGAGAGCTCAAAGAAGAGAATTTGGGTGTTCAAAAAATGTGGTTTATTCATTAGATACTTATAAACAACACTATAACACCCACTTTTTTACCGTTTTATTATCACCCATCACATCGCCGTAGATCAAGAGGGGGTTCTCAACAGTTATGCATTGCTTTTAAATGGTTAATTAATTAAGTATTTAATTAAAATTTTAAAACAAAACAATACATTTTTTGCGCCATGATAAGCTTATAAAAATGCAATTGAACAGTGAAACTTTCATGATTTATTTTGATTATGTTTACAAAATACTATAAAATTTTCATGATATATATATATATATATATATATATATATATTTTTTTATTTATAAACGACATAACAATAGAAACTTCCTCCGCCACAGCCGAATCGGCTCTTGTCTTCAACTACTCTGATTCTAAATATTGATCAAGATTATCTAATGGCAAGACTTCAGAATATGGCTGCCAGACTTCAGAAATTATGCAGCCAGACTTCAGGAGTATTGACTATATCACAGTGTAGTTGAGGCGTGTAGTCGACTACATCACAGTGTAGTTGAGACATATAGTCGACTATATCACAGGACTATATCACGGAGCCTTTTTCAATCTAAATTATTATTAATAATTTGATCTAAAAATAATAATTTAGTTGGATTTTTCGTCTATAAACGTCACAAAGTACTTGCTTCCTCATCTTTGGGGTCACAATCAAGGATGCAATTGCCAAATATGTGAGTTGTTTTTGGGTTTGTCCGTGAAAAGTGATACATGTATAATCCTCAGAGGCTGTAAGGCTAGAGAGGGGGCGAAAGAAGGTTCTAGTCCGGAGCCGAGTAGCCAATTTAATAAATGCATCTGTTATGGTTTCTTTCAAATGATGAAGATGGAGGACAAGTCTTGTACTTAGCTTTTCAATGGGAAGTTCAGCTCAAAGATCACCACAAGAAACCATCGTCTGGAAAAGCATTAAAAATTATATCAGCTAAGGAAAAAAAATCAGGATTACGCATCAAATATATTGAATCTGATAGTGACTACTCCTAACAGCTATTTTCTTCTCTCCAACATGTGCTTTTAATCCCTACTTGTCCAACCTCTCTCTCCAAAGGTCAGAACCTAATTTTAATTCAAATTTGCCTCTCAAGTTGAAGTTGCACGAAATTCACTCTTAGGCACTCAAGTTTCAAGTCTGGCGCTTAAATATCAAGTCTGGCAGCTTACTTCTTAAGTCTGGCAGTTTAATTCTCAAGTCTAGGAAGTTATTATGCATGTTTTGGATGGGTTTCCGGAAAATGTTCGACTACATGCCTCAACTACACTGTGATACAGTCGACTACATGCCTCAACTACATTGATGTTCGACTACATGCCTCAACTACACTGTGATATAGTCGACTACATGCCTCAACTACATTGCTTGGTCAATACTCCCCCTCAAGCTTAGACTTTGGAACCACCCAAAAGGCTAAGCTTGGAGAGCTCACTAGCACCACCTCATTAAAAACATCAATATGGAAAACCACTTGGGAAAAAACCACATTGAGGGAAAAAGAGTGTGTTGCTATGTGAGCTAGAAGACATTTCATTCAAGGCCTAGATAGATCCACAAGTGCAAGTTTACCACATAAGTGTTGGTTTACCTTAGACAAACTATTTTTTAAGACGTATATATTAGAGAGGAAGAAGGAAAGGAGAGAGAGAGGCCGAAGTCAAGAAGACAAGACCGAAGTCAATAAGACAAGACCGATCATGTCTTATTGACTTCGGTCTTGTCTTCTTGACTTCACCTCGTCTTCTTGACTTCGGCCTCTCTCTCCTATTTTTGTTTTTTTAAAGATTAAACCAAATTGTTTTGTTTTTTAACGGTTGACTAACTTATTTTATGGTCAATTTAGATTTTGGCACGTTTTAAGAAGTTAGACAAGATTTTTGAATTATAATTGAGTTGGGGTCGATTTAGCACCGATCAATAGTTCAGGTAGATTTTGACACGTTTTAAGAAGTTTAGGTAGTATTTTTAAATTATAATTGAGTCGGGGTCGTATTTAGCACCGATCAATAGTTCAGGTAGTATTTGGCACGACTGAAACTGTCCGGGTGGAAAAAGACCCTTTTCCCTCCAAACACGTGTCTTCTTCCATTAACCGAGGGTTTTGGTAACAGAAGAGTTAAGGACTTTGACTCAAACAAGTCGACTCATTTCTCACAAACAGACTCCTTTCTCACAAACAGTCGCTAATTATTGAAAGGTAAGTAATTTAAGAGAAGATAAAAGCATCATGTTCAAGTTCCGAACCCTAATCTTGTCATTGTTTGCAATTTTCAGCCGAAATATAAGAATATTATAGAATTTCTTATTTAGATCTTGAAATTTTCAGTACATTCCTTCAAAACCACGACATGTAATGACTGTTTAGGAACATGATATGTCTGTTTAGGAACATTTGGATTTGTACAGTACATTCCTTTTTTCGTATGCAGTGTTAGCTATTAGTATAAGAGGGCTGGTTAACATTGGTTTACTTTGGTTTGTACAGTTAGTTAGATTGGTTAGCTTCCTTTTACTTAACCGTATAACTATATATAGAGTGAGTACATGTACATGTTAATTATGAGGAATAACAAACTTTTGTACTCCATCTTCTTCATCTTTGATCTCTGAGCTCGATCTTCATCACCTTCATCTCCATCTCTGAATCTTAGTTAATATTAGCTATTTTATTAACATTTGATTTCGGGGACGTTATTTGAAATGTTTTTAGTATCAGGGACCTTTGCAATACCATTATGGCTGGCCCATCAAACACAAACACAAACACAGAGTTCGTGATGATAGATGCTAGCCTTCTCGATTGCTACTTGTGTTCTCAACGCCTAACCGCTCCTATTATTCAGGTAACAGTTTGAAACCTATTTTTATTTACGTGAGTAGCTGCTAGTAGTTTTGTTCTTTTGTTGACTGTCTTTGGAATGCATATACAGTGTACAGACGGACATTACTTTTGCGATTCTTGCAACGATGGACAGTACAATAAGTGTCCAGTTTGTTTCAAATACATCAGTGATAACCGTTGTCGAGCAATGGAAAGAATTCTTGATTCAGCCCATCAATGCCCCAACGCAAGCCCCAACCCGAACTCTCGAAACAGATTCAGCAACAGATTCAGGAACAGATCAATTCAACCAGTACCAGATCTTGTTTACGAAATTAGCGATGATGATGATGATAGTGCCAATCCAGCAGGAGATCCAAATGCAGAGATATGGTTTTATCGATACCCGCTAGGAGGAAGAACACACGGACCATTCTCTCTAGCAAAACTCAGGAATTATGAAGATTACTTTTCTCACGTTCCAGGTTTTAGCGTATGGAAGATGGGAAGCACATCTGAAACGGCAGTGCCACTCACCCAATTGCTACAACAAATGAACTAAAAAGCTTAGAGTTGTTGAATTCTGCACATCTATTTCACATTTTACTTTTCGGTTGTTTTAAACTTTTTTTAGTATGCAAATTTTTGTCTACTATGTTGTTAACAACAGTACAAATGATCTTGTTACATTAGAAATATTGTCATATATCTCTATGTACATATCGGTCCAAGGAGAACCACTTGTAGACATTTGTATGAAAGATATTCCAATTGTATTTTGCTCATTTTTCATAAAAATAAAATTCAAAACGATTACCAGATTTTATATAACTGTTTTTGGCAATTTGTTACATTAGATAAATTGTCATATATCTATTAATTGATATGTGCAAAATACAATTGGATAATCTTTTGATATCACTATGTCTTCCAGCCATTATTATAACCAATTTCTTGTGACTAATTTATGAAGTCTGCTGCATAATTTATGAAGTCCTGCAGCCATATTCTGAAGTCTTGTAGCCTGATTAATACTCTTCAAAATAAGATCATATTACCCTTTGTTATTAAAGAAATAAGGAGAAAGATGAATGGTCTAATGCTTTCCTTGCAGCATCAACCGCAACAATGATAGTTTAGTTTGGGTATAACTTATAGTCTAGGCTTTAACGTGTTCAGTGTTGTAGATGTTAGATAGGTTGTTATCTACAAAGTAAAACAATGATGACGATGAGGAATTGAGGAATCTAAGATATGATTCAAGTTATCTCTTATATTTTGCTCTCTTTTGATTTTCTCATTTTCTTCGTTGAATTTTATATGGATTGTGATTCATATAACTAGTTTTTTCTGAAACGCATGTTTCCAAAAAGCAACCAAAAACACCACCAAACAACCCGAGAAAGAACACATGTTGATACATGTAAAAAGCCTACTAAGGTATTGACAATCCATATAAAAAATGGAAAATTACTATATAATTAAATTTTAACAAAAATCATGTTAATTAAAAACTTTGAATAACCAAACTTAATACAGTCTCTTACAATTTTTTTTCAATTTGTTTTTGTTTAGGATTTTAAAGGAATATTTCAAATTGAATATTATTAAATAATTTTTAAATTTTATTTTTTACTATTAAATATATTTCAAAACTAATTTCTTTCAAAATTCCTTTTTTGTTATCTTAGTATTTATATTTTATATCATTATAAATTTTAACACATTACACAATATTAAAAGGAAAATTACTAACAAATAATTATCTTTTGTTTAGGATTTTAAAATGGAAAATCACTATTAGATAACATTTATAATAAGATTTTTGAAAAATCTTAATAATAACATTTAGTAATAAAATTACTATTACTATAATAGGATCAGTTTCTAGTTCGACGAATGAAAAATCCAAAGGTCAACCAGCCAGCCAGAATTCATTCATTTCCCTAGTAGAGTCATTCACAAGCTTTAGCCAAATTTTGCACTTCATCGATGTGGTTAGTGTTTATAGAGCTTGATTCATCATTCATATCTGGCTAAGGAACCCATGTGCTTGAAAGTTATGGTATGTCTTATTGACCAAGCAATGTAGTTGAGGCATGTAGTCGACTATATCAAAGTGTAGTTGAGGCATGTAGTCGACTATATCACAGGACTATGTCAATGATCCTTATTCAGATCTTAAATTAGGTTTATGTGGTTATACATCAGCTTTTGTAGCTTCTAGTTTTAGCTAAACCTAATAACAAGTTCTTCCCCCGAAACAAGATTTCAATTTCACTGTTCATCAAAAAGTTACTGATCCCATGATTTATGCACTCATCTTCTATATCCTATGTTAATAACTACAACCCAACAATTCATATTTTATATAGACATTGCCACTTTAGTCAGTTTCATTTAATTCTACACCAATGTCTAGTCATATTTCATAAATAACAAACGGTTAATATGTAAAACTACATAAACCAACGGTGAATGCTGTCACTCTTAAGGGAAGCAACTATACTCTTTGGTCAAGAACAACCAAAGCTTCGATTTGTGGAAGGGGTCTTTGGGCTCACATCTTGGAAGAAAGGAAATTTCTCTCTCTTTTCATCAAGCTTTCTTTCTTCTTTTAGACCCAACAGATACTTATAAACTTTCGGGTCGGTTCCGGGTCGGGTATTTTCGGATCGGTTCTGGGTCGGGTCTTCGGGTCTAGGTTAAAATGCCCAGGCCTAATTTTGGCCCTACAGCTTCTGGTTATAAAAAACATATATATTTTAAATCTTATATTTGAACAACGTGTTTTGAATTGGGATTTAACGATTAAGCTAATTAGATTAAGTTAATTAGTTTAATTATTTGACTTTGGTTTCCTTTATTAATCGGACTCATTTGCCCTAGTTTCTGCCTCTCTCTTTTTCTTGCCTCTTCTCTCTGTATCCGAGATAAATAGCTCCTTCGTTCTGTGTGGGTTGTTTTTCGTTGCTTTTTTCGCCTTAACTAGTTATGTAGTCTGTGGAATTTCAAAATCCTGCCGGTCCAAATCCTCCGATCTTTTCGATATAGAAAAATCGGACTCTCCGGTTCAGACCCTCCGAATTTTAGGCTCTCCGGTCCAGTCCCTCCGAATTCCAGGCTCTCCGGTCCAGTCCCTCCCAACTCTAGTCCTTCTGGACAGCTCAGAAGCGTTGACCTCGACGGACTGCTCGGAAGCGTTTCAGGAGAGCTCGGAAGCCTCTCAGTCGACGGACTACTCGGAAGCGTTTCCCGAGACGGACTGTCTGGAAGACTCTCAGTCTAGGGACTGTTCAAGTCTCTCTTCTCCGTCAATCCTTTACGGGTAAAGGAATCATTCTCACTTTATAACCTGCAAGCAATTTTTCACTTTATAAATTGTATAGGGGACCACTATAAAACAAAGTTTCTATTTTAATTGTAGAGGGACCACTATAAAACCGACATTCTGTTTGTTAGTGCAGTAGAAGAGAATTTTCACTTGTACAATTGATTATGAAGAAGACAGATTTTCACTTTCCATCCGTCCGACATTCTGTTTGTTAGTGCAGTAGAAGAGAATTTTCACTTGTACAATTGATTATGAAGAAGACAGATTTTCACTTTCCATCCGTGCATAACGTACCTTTATATTTTTTTTTTGACGTAACGTACCTTTATATATTTTTAGCAAAACGTATCTCTATGTAGACATATTTACTTAGTCAAATTTTCGGATTCTGAGTCAATCCATGTTGACAAGTCCAAAAATGGAATTTTACGAGCCATTGTTATGTTGCAAAATATTTGGGGTTTCTAAATTTTTCTGATAACGGTTTTAAAATTGTGTACTTAACTTTCCATGTATTACATGTATCTTATGTAATGTCCTTTAATTTTCTTGCATAGGAGCCCATGACTTCGACGAGATCCCTGCCGTTGAATGAAGTGGAGTTCGAGGATTGGTTTGAAGAGAAGGTTAGAAATAGTCCGAATATGGCAGGAATGGACCCGCGTTTATATAAGCTGTGTGCAAAGGCTCAGTATGACTATTTTAAATCTTATATTTGAACAACGTGTTTTGAATTGGGATTTAACGATTAAGCTAATTAGATTAAGTTAATTAGTTTAATTATTTGACTTTGGTTTCCTTTATTAATCGGACTCATTTGCCCTAGTTTCTCTCTTTTTCTTGCCTCTTCTCTCTCAGATCCGAGATAAATAGCTCCTTCGCTCTGTGTGGGTTGTTTTTCGTTGCTTTTTCGCCTTAACTAGTTATGTAGTCTGTGGAATTTCAAAATCCTGCCGGTCCAAATCCTCCGATCTTTTCGATATAGAAAATCGGACTCTCCGTTCAGACCCTCCGAATTTTAGGCTCTCGGTCCAGTCCCTCCAATTCCAGGCTCTCCGTCCAGTCCCTCCAATTCCAGGCTCTCCGGTCCAGTCCCTCCCAACTCTAGTCCTTCTGGACAGCTCAGAAGCGTTGACCTCGACGGACTGCTCGAAGCGCTTCCCGAGACGGACTGTCTGGAAGACTCTCAGTCTAGGGACTGTTCAAGTCTCTCTTCTCCGTCAATCCTTTACGGGTAAAGGAATCATTCTCACTTTATAACCTGCAAGCAATTTTTCACTTTATAAATTGTATAGGGACCACTATAAAACAAAGTTTCTATTTTAATTGTAGAGGGACCACTATAAAACAAAGTTTCTATTTTAATTGTAGAGGGACCACTATAAAACAAAGTTTCTATTTTAATTGTAGAGGGACCACTATAAAACAAAGTTTCTATTTTAATTGTAGAGGGACCACTATAAAACAAAGTTTCTATTTTAATTGTAGAGGGACCACTATAAAACAAAGTTTCTATTTTAATTGTAGAGGGACCACTATAAAACAAAGTTTCTATTTTAATTGTAGAGGGACCACTATAAAACCGACATTCTGTTTGTTAGTGCAGTAGAAGAGAATTTTCACTTGTACAATTGATTATGAAGAAGACAGATTTTCACTTTCCATCCGTGCATAACGTACCTTTATATTTTTTTGACGTAACGTACCTTTATATATTTTTAGCAAAACGTATCTCTATGTAGACATATTTACTTAGTCAAATTTTCGGATTCTGAGTCAATCCATGTTGACAAGTCCAAAATGGAATTTTACGAGCCATTGTTATGTTGCAAAATATTTGGGGTTTCTAAATTTTTCTGATAACGGTTTTAAAAATTGTGTACTTAACTTTCCATGTATTACATGTATCTTATGTAATGTCCTTTAATTTTCTTGCATAGGAGCCCATGACTTCGACGAGATCCCTGCCGTTGAATGAAGTGGAGTTCGAGGATTGGTTTGAAGAGAAGGTTAGAAATAGTCCGAATATGGCAGGAATGGACCCGCGTTTATATAAGCTGTGTGCAAAGGCTCAGTATGACTACTTGAAGTACTGGGAAAATAAGAAACCTTACTTGTCTTACCTCTTGGCCATGGGAAAACGAGGCTGATTTGTTAATGTAGTATTTGGTGTTTGTTGGGTAAATACCAAAACAATATATTTTGGTAGTTTTAATGTAACGCATTTAAAAGGAGTAATTACTTTATATTCTTCTTTTGTTTGTCAGAATATAATGCATTACATAAGGACATAACTCCTTTTAAATGTGTTACATTAAAAAGGCCGTTAACTCTTTTTCTTTTGTTACATTATATTCCGGCCGAATGTAATTATACCATAACAATATATTTTGGTTGTCAGAAAACACAACTGAACTAAACCAAAACAATATATTTTGGTAGTTATCTTCAACATTTTGTTTCCGGCCGTTAGCTAACGTTATTGTTACTCAATTTTAGGTTTATTTTTCATATGAATCTTATAAAAGGCCGTTAACTCAAAATTATACTACTCCTTTTAACTGCGAATAGTTTTCTGAACTTGAATGATGTCATAATATTATGGAGCCTCTCAAAGGATCAAATGAACTACGATTAGATAACGGTCAGATATAAATAATCATTACAAATAACGTGGGAAATCTTATACTTCTACTAGTACTAAACGTACAGACAACAAACTATCATTGTCATACAACGTGAGTAGACACAGTTCTACAACTTGTGTAAAAAACTGATTTATAGATCTTTAGACAATTTTTTTGGAACGTGGGAAAAAGAAGAAGAGATCTTATCAACTCATAATCAAAATACTTGCTGCTGCATGCAGAGATTTTAAAACAGAAGTCTATTTTTATTAATTAATTCCTAAAAACGTCCCTCTTATTAGCATTAAGTTATCAACTAGCATTAATCATTTCTATCTCTCTCGTAACTCCATATTTTACAGGGAAACCAATTAGCCGTCAATGCCCACTTTTCCCGTAGAGTTTTTATAACTTCACTTGTAAACCTTCTCTTTCCATATCTACCAGTATATATTTATCTACACCACTTTCTTTCTCGCCCTGATTAGTGATCATATTAATGATGATGAACTCGTTTAGCAATTTGGATTGTGATAAGGTATTTGGAAAAGAAGATAAGCCATTTTCATGTCTAGAGTATTTCTCTCATCAAAGGTAAAAATATTGATCATGAGCTCACATAATGGGTAGTTATATTCAGAAGGATATCGAAGCTTAGGCATAAAACAATTCATTTTCATAATATATATTATCATAATACATAACATCTCTAATGTGAATATTCAGAAGGATATCGAAGCTTAGGCATAAAACAATTCATTTTCATAATATATATTATCATAATACATAACATCTCTAATGTGAATATTGAAAAGGATATTAAATCTCAAGGTTAACGTATAGTGGTTAAACAATTGTATAGTGAGGAAGAAGCTAGAAAGATTTCACGAGAAACTCGTCCAATTACAATGTTTCCCCGGATGTAGAAGATCACTTCAGCTAAGATAGTAAATCTTGAAGAACCTAAAAAGGTCTCGCGGCTATGTTAAAGAAGAAAGATGAAGTTAGAGAACGTTCTAGAGATTGTTGGTGAAGTATAATTTATATTTTGGCGTTGTATTTTTGTTTAACTTCTCTTATATGTTTAAAGACTCCAGATTATTGTTATTATTAAGATTTATCTAAAATATTCAGATTCCAAAATTTCTACAATGTTGTTTTTATTAACTTCCATGTAAATATATAGTCTATTAAAATCATAAATTAATAGTTTATCTATGTATATATTTTATATAAATACAAACTTTTTTTTGACATCATATAAACAAACTAAACATTATATTACATTGTTGAAGATTGAAGTGATTTGATTAATTTGTAAAGAGTATCCAACCAATTTTATCAAAACAATTTATTCAGCATCTTCATGGTATTCTAACTGCAATTTAAACCCCCCCCCCCCCCCCATAGGAAACACTCGAGTGAAAGCTAGTGTTTCCATCTTCCAGAAACACCCATCGCAGATTGGCTCTGGTTTGTACCACTCATCCCACGGCTCTCCCCATCCATTGATTCAAGTTATTTGAGATGCATGCATGCATTTTAGACATTGGCATCCGGATCCTTGGGTCGGGTTTGGATCGGGTCCGAGTCCTTTGACTGAGAATATGTTGTCCTTGGACCGATATGTACATAGAGATATATGACAATATTTTGTCAATCGTACCTTACTGAATCGCGATTCCAAGTTCGAAAATATTATTGACGAGAAACGCGAGAGGTCAGAGTTGTAAGCATTTTTCTTCTTTGATGGGTAGACCATCATTCTTCTTCTTTGAATTAGGTATTGACATGAGGTAGAAGTGTGGTGAGAAAAACCATGAGCAATGGAGGTGTTGAAAACACTTTTCAACTGTTGGTACACATGCAATACGGGGGTTGAAACAAAGAGTATATCTATTAGGGGTGGGCGTTCGGATACCCGTTCGGGTTTGGGTCGGGTATTTCGGATTTTTGGGTATTTTGGTATAGGAGTATAATACCCGTTCTGGTATTTCTAAACTTCGGGTTCGGGTATTTTTAGTTCGGGTTTGGTTACTACGAGTCGGATATTTAGATTTTGAAAGAAAAAAACTAGTTATATGAATCACATATTCTATCCATTACATGTTTGTCTATAATCAAATTATCTATAATGACTGTGTGAGTATACGTCTAAGCTCTTTTGTGTTGGAAATTAAGGTGACTGTGTGAGTATACGTCTAAGCTCCGATAGAATAGAAAACGAAGTCCTTGCAATACCGGTTCCTTTCGATAGAATAGATGATACAGAGAAATGAGTAAAGGTGACGTTGCGAGATTTTTAGAGTGAAGAAGTCGTTGGTGAGCTATAACAAATAAGAGAAGGACACGTGTTGAGTTCGTTATTGAGTTGTAACGGAAACAGAGTGTATATAAACTCTGTTTCTGCGTAGTTTGATATTCATTCAGAAAAAGTGTGTTTTCTTCTTGAACCTTGTGGTGATTCTGTGTAATTCTCAAGATCATTGTGTTTTAGATTCTTTCTTCTATCCAGATTCTATACACGTGATCTACAAGCTATTGTTTTACGAACAGTAGTTTGATTTAGAGATAACTCGGTTTATCTCTATCAATGGTATCAATAGTAGCACAGACCTTTCGCCCTTCTCTCATTCATCTCAGTTGTTGACAGAAAAGGCCTCATCTTTCCATTAGTCTCCTTTGTTTTCAACTCATCATCCTTCTTATATTGTAGTAAGCCTTTCTGTTGATTGTTACTCTGTTGGTTCTTCTGATTCGACCATCCAAAGTTTGAGGCTTTCTTTGGATGACCCATCTCATATAACCTTCCCAATACCTAGCATTCGACCATCCAAAGTTTGAACGCACCCGGCCTGGACACCCAGACAGCACCTACCTGACTGCCTCCTACCCGCGTACCAGCAGACACCCGGCCAGGACGACCTGGACGACAGCACCCGCACGATGTGGACGACCAGGACGCTGGAACACACGCGACCAGTACCACCCGGGTCGACCACCTACTTTCCTGCCCGGGTATCGACCACCCATGGTCGATTTTCACTATTTTCAAAGGGCATTTTGGTAATTTAATGATGTTTTTAGAGCTTTCTAAGCCACCTATAAATACTTAAACATCCCCAAAGTGGGAGATATCTTTGGATCTTGTAATTCTCTTAAGAACACAAATACTTTTGGAATCAAATCTTCTTCCTGTTCTTGTGTTATTATTTGATTTCTAAGATCTCATATCACTTTAATAACATGTTAAGCTTGAATCCATCATGGGTTTTAGAATAATCATGTCTATTAAAGAGTAGATCATCTTAGGAATCATGGGTTAAGGTGATTGAGGGTGATTAGTGAAGATCTAGGGTGTTTAGGATTAGAATTACTTATTTCCTTGCATGATTGAGTGTTCTCAATGCTATTTGGTCTACACCATACCTAAATAGACTCATAGTCATTTCCTGCCCACAAGGTGTATGATGAAATGCCTGACCCAACTCTTCATTGCTTTTAGCTTGCTTTGCCTAAGGGATTAGATGTCAAAGGAGTTAAGATTGCTATTAGGCTTGTTCTCCGTGTTTGCTTTAGCATTATTCGACCAATTAACCATTGATGCTTTGGTAAAAGAACATTCATCTAGAGATAGAGCTTGTTTATTTAAGTGTTCTAGGCATAAGGAAAGTGTGTTATTGTTATCTTGCCACCTTAAGATTGGATCTTATCACCCAAGATCAAGTCCTTTAACCCATGAATCCTTCTTTTTATTAATTGCTATTAGACTTGTTCTCCATGTTTGCTTTACCATTATTCGACCAATTACCATTGATGCTTGAGATGCCTTGGTAAAAGAACATTCATCTAGAGATAGAGCTTGTTTATTTAAGTGTTTTAGGCATAAGGAAAGTGTGTTATTGTTATCTTGCCACCTTAAGATTGGATCTTATCACCCAAGATCAAGTCCCTTAACCCATGAATCCTTCTTTTTATTAATTGCTTAAAGTCATTTCCTTTATTGCATTGCTAGTAGGTTGCTAGTACAATTATATCTTAAACTTGGATTGCACGAGGAGAAGAGAAGAAGAGCAACAAGCTCACTTGCAGAGATTGGGGTTTGATATGGAGAACCTACCTCAACATGAAGCTGCTCAAGATGGTATGGGTCAAAGGGCTGACAATCTTATTCCACCACGCCAGCCACAACACCAACCACGCCAAGCTAGGGCCATTGGAGCCTATGACCAACCTCACATACAAGGTTTTAGGTTGGGGATCAGAGCACCACCAGTGGAGAGCAACAACTTTGAGATCAAATATGGGCTGCTCCATGTGATAGAGAACAACAAGTTTCATGGAAAAGCTTTGGAGGATCCACTAGATCACTTGGATCAGTTTGACAAGTATTATGGGTTGTCCAAGACCAATGGAGTCTCTGGAGATGCTTTCAAGCTCAGGCTGTTTCCATTCTCTTTGGGAGACAAGGCACATCAATGGGAGAAGGCTCTTCCAAGTGCCTCTATCACCACTTGGGATGAGTGCAAGAGGGCATTCCTAGAGAAGTTCTTCTCTCCCTCAAGGACAGCCAAGATCAGAAATGAGATCTCTAGCTTTCAGCAGAAGAACCTAGAAAGCTTTGGTGAAGCATGGGAAAGATTCAAGGGCTACTTGTCTCAATGCCCTCATCATGGTTTCAGCAAGGAGAGTTTGCTTAGCACCTTCTACAGAGGTTGTCTTCCAGAGTTCAGGAGCAGATTGGACACAGCCAGCAATGGTTTCTTCTTGGGCAGAACTAAAGCAGAAGCAGAAGAACTGGTGGAGAACATGGCTAAGAGTGATGGAATTTAACAGTTTGCAGAGATAGGGATGGATCACATGAACAGGGTTCTTCTGCAAACATATGTTCAAAAACGTGGTTGGGATGTTCCACTCTATGTTTCCGAGCGAAAAGGGCCTGATCATGCTCTTCTGTTTCGATCTAAGGTTACTGTAAGTGGATGGACTTTCCAAAGCGCAGAATTGTTTCCTAAACTAAAGGCAGCTGAAAATGCCGCTGCAAAAGTAGCACTAACTACATTGGAGCAGTCAAAACCAGAGGCTAGTATAGTAGTCCCCACTCTGTTAATTTGGCCTGCAACTCTTTTCCTTTTTTTTTCTTTTCTTTTTTTGTAATAGAAAAATTAATATCTCCGTTATTTCATTCTTGTTATCCAGGGAATTGATGTAGGTATCAGTTACAGGACTCTGATACAAGAAATTTCTCAGAAAAATAAGTATCCTTTACCAGTTTATACAACTACCTCATCGAGGCCACGACATGACTGTACTTTTGTTTCAACCGTCTTGTTCGCCAGAAAAACCTTCAAAGGAGAAGAAGCCACCACCAAAAAGATGGCTGAAATCCTTTCAAAGTCCATTCCTTCCGATAGAATAGAACGCGAAGTCCTTGCAATACTGATTCCTTCCGATAGAATAGAACGCGAAGTCCTTGCAATACCGATTTTTTCTGATAGAATAGAACGCGAAATCCTTGCAAAGTCGATTCCTTCCTATAGAATAGAATTCTTGGAATGCTGGTTCCACCGATCAAAATCTTGAAAGTTTTATTAGTCTCGCTTTTCAAGTTTTGAAATGCTTCCTTCACACACTGCATGGACCAACCGTCTGTGTCAGTGTATTTGATTGTCTCGCCAACCTCCTCCATGACAATAAACGTTGTCAATGGTGTTCAGCCTAAGCTCAATTAAGTGACAAGCGCTAATCCTAAGTTGTTCGAGGTATGGTTCGCTCTAATAACTATGTCTACTTAATGAATCCGCTTCTCATTATATTCCTGCTAAAATTTTCACTACTCCGAACTAATAATTCACACAAAACATCCAAACAAATAATTCACACAAAACATCCAAACAAATAATTTAGACTAAACATGTTGTGAAATATTTTTGAATAAAATAATTTTCTTAGATCGTTGATCTTTTAAACTGTTAAAATCAATGTCACATATCCTTCAAATCTATTAT